>OZ020190.1:30584129-32027795 GCA_963971165.1 Philopedon plagiatum | reverse complement strand
ATGAACCGAATTCAATTTAATAAAATAAAAAGATGAAGACATAATTTGACTGCAGAATGGGCAACCAATACAGAATTTATATAAAACAGATAACTAAGCTAAAACGTTTCTTTGACGAAAGAAATAATCATTTTCAAATAGAGTCAAACGAAGACTGGTTTAGAATAAATGTCCTATTTTATAAAATATTGGACACCATTATAGCGCAGTTAAAAAACCGAAGAGTTCTGATCTAAACTAAGTTTACAATACTTTTCTTGTTTTATCTGCAGACGTTTTATGAAATGATTCTGTTTCTGGCGAAGAATTGTACCACATGGGTCAGGGGTTATTTGTAAAATATCCCGAAGATATTTTCGATACGATATCGTAGTATCATTTAGACACAGTGCTTGAAAAACGATCTGCAAAAAATTAACTCCGTTAAGAAGTTTAATATTAATACAGAACTTTTCCTCCTGTAGTAGTTTTAGTGAAATTTTCCCTGCATTCAATATTTTTCTCACTATTCCTGTTTCGATGACTTCAGCAGAAACATATTTCTCAAAATTAAAATTACTAAAAAAATGTCTTAAGAAACACCATAAGAGAACGTAGGTTATCAAACCTAGCGCTTATTGCAACAGGAAATGAAATTCCTTGCAAAATAGATGTATCAAATAGTGTCATTATTTGCACAACTTAAAGCAAGAAAAAAAAACTTTTTGCTGGTCAATGTGTTCAAAAAATTTCTGGTTTGTTTTTTATTAATTATCGTTTTGTTATACATATTTTATATTTTGTTGCTTTAATCTTTAATTAATCATTTTTAAAATGAACTATTTGTTTTCCATTGCCCGAACCATGTTAAAACTACAATAATTGAAAAAGAAGGTAATACTACTTTTTATAAAAATAAGAACTTACTCACTTTTGAATAATGTTCCCAAAAGTAGCTTTTTATCGCTATTTAACAGTGGATTTGCCAAAATTGACCTAAACTAACCCAAATTAACACAAGCCACGCCCAAACCTGATTTTTGTTGTCTACGGCTCTTTCGCCTTGCAAGTTGCAATCCATGAGAGACCCGGGTACAACCTCTGAACCACAGGCCCGTGGCTACATTGTTACGCCACTGTCGCTCTTGATAATACAGAAAGAAGCATAATTAATATAAAATTTGTTGTTTTTTCTTATAAAATTTGTGTATATTGTTGCTCCCCAGATATGTAGTGGAAGAAGACAACTCTCTTCTTATCAAGAAGTTACTTATTGCCGACAATGGCATGTATCAATGTTTTGCAAGAAACAAGGCAGGCGAAAGTTCGTTATCAACTTGGTTACGAGTCAAAAGTAAGTCGTATAAATATATATATTTTTTATCTTAACAATTTTATTCAAAATTCTAAATTCATCATATCTATACTAAAAACAAATCTACTAAAAGTCTTTCTAATTCTAAATTTTGATATTTTGTGGTCCTCTAGAATTCAGGAATGCGCGTAGCATAGCTGCAAAATTAGTGAGGTTAAGAACTTCAGGAGAACGTCACGGCAAAAAGAACTTTATTTTCATGTCCCCCTGTAAGAAGTAAAAGCTAATTTTGATTGCATTTAACTTTCACTTTGAGCACGTAGATTAGAGTTGTTTTTGTCATTTTTAATTTTTATGACCCTTATGTAAAATCGATAAATTTTAATCGATGTACTTCGTATTTTTTTGTTTACCTTTGACTATCAGCAATATATACCATAATAAATGATCATCCGTTTCTATAAAGATCAACATTTATTAGGTAAATTTTCGCTTCTTCGATTACGTTTTCCGTTGACAGTTAATAAACTTCAGTTGTCACCAAATTGGTTGACAAATTAAGTTTTATATTGTTTAACTGTCAGCCGTGACCATAACCTAAAATGCCAAAATTTACTACCTATTCATTCACTATCAGCCACTATCGCGATGTGTCAGTTAAATCAGAATTTATATACCTACTTTTAAAATTTAAAAGAATATAAAACCGCGTTTTTACTTGAATAAGCATGAATTTGAAACGAATGTACTTTTAAATTGCATTGTTTTAAAACACAAAGGTTTTATAAAGGGCCTTATGAACTTTTACAGTTTTTATTTGAAATTTTGAAATATTAATTTTGTTTGTTATTACGTTTTTAGAGAAGTGAACGTTTGCAGTTGGCACAGATATTGTCGATGTATCAGTTGGAAAAATTATTTCATCGTTGTTATTAATTTGATAAAATTGATTTGATTGTCTGTTTTTGCTTTTGTTTGTATGAGAATTGTGTGTCTGTGTGTTCTTAGAGATCGTTGTTTTGGAAACAAAGTGCTAGTATGTTACCATTTTTAATAATACGTTGATTTGGGGATGTATTGTGTGATTCTCCTATGTTTTAGCCGTTTCACCTTAGACATGTGTCATCGTTTTATGTTAAAGTATTTTTTTAATAATGCATTTACGTGTAGGTACTATTAGATATTTTTTACATACAAATTACATATGAATTACACATTAGACAATAAAATTATCGCATAATTTTAGAACGATTATTTTGGAATTGCCTCATAAGTTGCGTATAACTGTATTTTGTATAACATTCCTTTCAAGAAGCAAAGGGATGCGTTAGAATGAATTTTATACATGGAATAGCAAGCCTTAACATCTCTAAAGATGCATCTCATTCAGTTCGACTACTGTGCGAAAATTGAAATTGCAACTTCTAAAAATATCGATAAAGGTTTGGTTGTCATCTTGTATCCAACACACTGCAAAACCCCGTTTTTTCAGATCTATTAAAAATAAAATCATTTCTCGGCTAATAACATTATAAGTATTCATGTATTATTTTCATTTTAGCGAAAGCTTTGACACATCATTCATCAGTGGTCTTGATGAATAAACTATAAGCTCTACGTATGGCTTTGCTACCGCTTTTTCATGTGGCAAATTTTTTACGTGCCTTATTTGTTTCATTCGGTAAATTAACGTACAAAAATGTTATTCCCTATAACTTATACAATCCATAAGCCAACCGGATGATTTTTCTAAATAAAACAACCCACACGTACGCTAAAATCAGTTTGACGATGTGGGTGGATAGTCGATGTTATACAGGTTATTTATAGAGTGTAATACATGAAAACTTCTTTTTTGCAGTTAAACCGCGTTTCGCTAGCTATGCTAGCATCATCGGGAAGTGATTAACACTGTTTAGTCATCCCCTGATGGCGCTAACGTGATTAGCGAAACACAAGTCTATCGCAGAAAGTCAAGTTTTGGTAACATAGTCATACAAATTGGTTTTTAAAAGTTTTTGGCCAAACGTATTTGCATTTTAATCTTCATTTATATAACTGTCAAAAAATTAAAAAGATACCGTCTTGATGAGATTTACTACTTTGTGGAGTAGAACCAGGCTCAGTCACTAATCAGCCTGAATGATCAGTCCCGTTGCGCATCTACAGGGTGGCCCAAGAAGTTTCAAACAAATGTGAAATATTTATAAAGAGTATAAAAGGTTATATTTAATAATATATTTCATTTTTTTTGTCTTAGTAATTAGTAAACAAGATTTTCTACGTTGTACAATAAAGCTTTTATTGATTGATTGATTAATTAACGACCTTATCGAATAAGGAATATGCACATATTTTTTTATTGCATAAATCGTTTAAGGAAGTCATTACAAACCCAAAAAAAAATATTTTGAAGAAAATTACTAGGATAATAAAATTTAGCTACAAAAAATGTTTACTTTTCGGTATAATTTATTACAATTTAAAAAGCAGCCACATTTGTCCTTGAAAAGTGACGCCAGGAGATCAGCAAAAATCTACATGTTAACGTAAAGCTTAACCCAAAGTCGAACAGGTTTGATTTTCTCGAAAACAGTCAGAGGGAGAGAAATCGAATTTTTTGGGTTGATAGAGGAATAGTTCAACTAGCTTCGGTAAAAAACTTAGTTATACAGGATGTTTCGTTTCGGAGCTTATAAACGTCAAAGTCGAAATTTCCTCGATTTCCGTTGAAATCGGGTACAGGTCGCAAATGTGAATTAAATCGATGTAAATTTTCGGAGGTTGTAGGGGACCCGGAGTTTCAGAACTCCACTGAAACTGGTGAGGATCAGAAAATGGCAAGTGATTCTTTTGAATATTTTTAGGTCGAAAAACGCCATTTCCTCTTTGGTACCTAATACTCGAAAACAAAACGTCAGATCGAAAAACGGATTTACAAGAGAAACCTTAAAATCTCAAATACTATTTTTGCAATACACTTACCTAAACCTAAAATCACTGGAAAATGGAAATATTTGGAAAAACTGGAAATTTAGATTTTTGACCCAAATATTTCGCGGTTTTTAATTTTTTGTGGGGTCAAAATGGTTCAAATTAAAAAGCCATATACGTCATCGGAAAGAGCTCGTCAGAGTATGTGTTATCCATATTTTTTAATTTCTTCATTCTCTATAGGAAGGGAGCAATCGCCGATTAAATTTCGATTTTTTACTTTTTGTGCCCGAGACATCAGTACATTTGAATCACTCTGTATTTTTTCCTATCTATTTTTTCCACATTTTTTCAATAATATCTTATAAAGGGATAATCACAGTTTAAAATGAATACCGAATGGGTCATGCAGGAGCGTATTTAGGGGGTAAAAATCGAATTTTCTTGATTTTTTCCGACAAATCCTATTTTTAACCGACATTATTCCACACTATTTACCCTATTTAGTGATTCTTTTTGGGTTTATTTTGTCCGTTAATTATCTAAGAATACCTCCCACTAATTTAAATCGCTTATTTTTTCGGTAAAGTTATAAATAAAAAGGTTAATTTGCATCGGGGACATCTAAAATTTGAAAATTTTTGAATTTTCCAAGATTGCCATGAAAATGAAGAATTGCAGTTTATTTATTTGAAATTATTAAGATGATGTCAAAAATGCCAATGTTTGTTGCAAAATTGAAAGGTTCCTGGGCCGATTTCGGCTTAAAGTATACATGAATAAGAGTTTAGAAACCTTCTACTTTAAGTGCAGGGATATTTCATTGGATGAGTTACGCATTAAATGCCATTTTTATTGAGTTTTCGATGACTCTACAACACTGGAATTCGCCATGTACTCATGATGAGTCATAAGTTCAGTTTTGACGACACAGCCAATGGGATCACGTTTTAAATCCTTTTTTTTTTTTGTTAATAAAGACCAAAATAAATGGATAACAGCAACCGCCATGACCATTTAATTTATGTAGAGAATATAAAAAAAAATATTTCAGATTTATTTGGGTTATATGCATATTCGTTATTGTAAGTTATATTTATTATGAAAAATTGGTTCATATCTAAAAACACAATTAACCGTTGTCAGACTCATAAATAGTCCACTAGCATACAGGAAAGAAACAATAATTTGAAAATTGCTGAAGGGTAAAGCCCCCTTAAATTTGTGATTGAAAACTCTTAATTCTAAACAGCTTCTCTTAATACCATTTTGCCGTATTTATAGAAATTATGGTTTTTTATTCTTAAACGATTTAGCAAAAATAAAATTGCTGTCTGACTTTTCACGATTCTAATAACGATTAATCTTGTTTTTTCAATATGCACCAGCTTGTCTTTATACCTACATTTAGATAAACTGACAATTTTATATTTGTTTGCAACTTCTTTGACATACTCTAGATGTGCAACGGGAGTCGCCAGTCAGACTCTGATATTAGCGACTGAAACTGATTTTATACACAACTTTTCATAAAAGAAATTATGTAGATAGCTTTTGACGTCGCTCAATCTATTAATTCGTCTATGGAACAGATGTAAGAGAAGTTTCTTACCCATACCGTAATATAGAATACAGCGTGTCCCACGGAATCGCTTTGGTGTAGAAAAGTTCTGCATATTACTAAACTAAGAATCCCTATGGAAAAATATCCAAAAAGACCCATAGTATACAGAGGAGCGACAAAAACTGATGCAGAACTTTTCTACGCCAAAGTGATTTTTTTTTCAACTTTCAGTAAAAATTTTTCCCATATAGCAAGAACTTCGTGGGGCACGCTGTATAAATAAAATATATCGATTTTTAAGTCCGGTCTTGGAATTTTTACTACCAACCTAACAAAATGAAATAGACCAGAATCAAACAGGCATGCCATTAATACCGCGTGACTTGGCCACCATCTTGCGAGAGAATTCAAAATATATACTTTACAGAGACAGGAACCATGGAAACAATTTTTAAAGCATTTTAAAGTCATCCTTGTCACGGGCCTCTAAAGCAACTAAAAGACGTTATTTTTATAAACATACGTGTTACATTGTTGCGAGATGTGCTTATTTTTATTTTTATTTAGGGAAAGTTTTTTTTTAATTTTTATATTCTCAGGGGGGCCCCGCGCCGCCCCCCTGGATCCGCCACTACTTGTATAATACTCAAAATTCTTAAAATTTGTAAAAAATAAGAAAACATTGGCGGGTTGGAGCGTTTTTCTAAATTATACATGGTTATGAAAATATTTGGAGTGTTCCATTATTTTTGCCCACAATGTAAAATATACGTGTACATGTGAGAGAAACTGTGCGGTGAGCAACTAGTAATTACTATATAGGTCAAGATTACCATACGTTGTATATTTTTAGAGACACCTGTTTTTACTTAGGAAAATAGATAAGAATTATCTTATCTCACTACGCACCCATTCATTTAGTTATATAAATTTTAGATAAGAACAATGTTTTATTATAGAATCCTAAAAATAAATTTTAAACTGAAACCTATCTAAATTGTGCGTTATTTTCACACAAGTGCATGATTCCACCCTGTTTATAGTAGTCCCCTTTTATTAAATATACAAAATTAGGACTGTAATCTATGGCGTATACGGAGTTGCATAAATACCCGACTCCATAGCTCGAGTACCTGGCCCTTATGTACCTGCCTGCCTGCCCTCACCCCTCGCACCGTCACCGATATTGCATATCTAATTACGTTCACCGGTTGTGTTTTGTTTGCTTTTACCATGCATGTGTGTTGCAATAGAAAACATGGTGTTTTTAACCGTTTTTATGTTAAATATTGCAATTTTAGCCGCTCAGCCTGTGATGGAATTTGGCCCGAAAAATTTAACAGTTCTTGATGGAAAAGATGCAACTTTAACGTGTAGAGCTGCTGGTGCACCCATACCTAATGTTACCTGGATTTTTAACGGTAGGTATCCTTAAAAATATTGGTTTTAATGATTAGAAACTTCCCTAAGTTAAATTAGTTTGATAAAATGGTTATAATATTGAATTAAAATAGGTGTATCGACGAATATAAATTATTTTTTATTAATGTATTATACCTAATATTAATCAGAATTTTTTTTTCTACTCCCATGCTCTATTAAAATTAAATGTCTTCGATATGCTTCATAGTAATGTTCATTATGTAATACAAATTTTCATTACGAAACCGCGTTATTAGTCAATTTAAAACCCATACTTTTTTAATCAAGGTGGCCTCTTTTTAATACAAATGATCTAACTTTGACAGTTATTTTACTAAAATTTGCATTTTCATTAAAACTTTTAAGATAATTGGAAATAATGTCAGATTATGGGATTACTGGTAGTAAAGGATTTAATTTGTTTAACTGTTGCCAAATTAAATAGTTGTTCAATTTAATATTTATTAATAAAAATGGCCGTAGAAAAAATAGTGTATGCCACTCTCACGTTGCCAAGGGTCGTGTCGTTACTTTATGTTAGTGTATTAATATTAATAGCCATCATTACACAATCGTTGCAAATATACTGTTATTACTGTATTGTATCTTTTTATTGTGGATAAAATCATATGGACTATCAAGGCTTGAAATAGTATAAGTCAGTAGTCTACAAGAAATACTAAATATACTGACTCTTCTGGCGTTGTATAAATTTAATCATATAATTATATGTTAGTAATTATTATTATTATTATTATTATTACTATTATTATTACAATGTATTTAATTAAAGTTTAACCAACTTACATTGTTTTACTCAGGTATAAAATTATTAATCATGGTACATATAATTATATTATGCGAAACACATACCTACCTGAGCAAACACTTCTCTTCGCCTATTTTTTCAGGCAAATTTTTTTTTGTATGCATGAATTCCTGTAGATTATGGTTTACAATTTATAACTTTCTTTTATTACTCGACTTAGTTACAAGCAAGTACTGTTTCCTAAGACTACTTTTTTATTTCATTTTCTTTTTTTTTAGTTTTAGTTGTGATTTTTTCTTTTATACGGGGTGTTCGGAAAATGCATCAGGATACTTGGACAGGTTATTCTACGTGGTAGAATAAAGGTAGTAGATCATGTACCAAAAATTCTAAAACTCAATAATTTCCGAGTTACAGCCTATTAAAGTTCAATTTTTTCATAGTTTTAACATATTTCGATTAGTTCTTAACTCATGGGCACACCTAGAATTTTGTCGGGGGGGGGGGGGGGGGGTTGGGGTTGGGGGGATTTGTCTTTGAATAATGCAATGCGGTAGATTTCTTCAATTAGTGCACTTTTTAAATTTTTGTGTGTCTAATATGTTGGTCTGGGGGGGCTGCAGCCCCCCCTTGGGTGCGCCACTGTCTTAACTACTTACTAAATTGATATTTGGCACAGAGACTCGGCTTGGTGATTTACATCATTCTATTACAAAAATATTTCTCTGCTGTGCCACCAGTACTTTACCTGAATCCCAAATGATATTTTTCGCTTATATTTTGTGTTTTGGCAGATATTGTAAAAATAAGCATGCCCTTTTAAAGATAATAAAACACTAAAAAAAAGGAACTCTTCATCCGAGTAGATAAGCCTCACCGTTTAGTCGCAAATTACAGTTAAAAATGTTGTTATCATTAAATCAGTTCTTCAAATGGAATAAAAAAATCGAGTTATCATGAAAAAAAACCTAATCGAAATGTTATTTGACAGATAAGAATAAAAAATAATAGCAAGAAATTTTTTCCTTTTTGATGTTTCGTGAAACGGAACATGGAACACTTATGGAATCACTTCGGTGTCCGTCTGTCACAGGCAATTTACTATGGAACTATTCTACGTAAAAATTTGAAATTTAGCACAGAGATAGAGTGTGGTGGCCCAATTATGGAACACTTATGGAATCACTTCGGTGTCCGTCCGTTCGTCTGTCACAGGTGATTTTCTCTGGAAGTATTCTACGTAAAAATTTGAAATTTACCACAGAGATAGAGAGTTTGGTGGCCCCCGATTATAGACGTGAAGTATAAAAAGTTCAATTTTGATTCTGGGGTTTAATTTCAGGGAGTAAATTGGGAAATGGAAAAAAATTTTCAAGGGCATTGTGTAGGGTATCAAATGAAAGCTTATTAAAGCGCGAATTCAGCAATATATATGATGTCTTTTCCTCTCTGATCGCTCTTTCATTTCTGATTGCTCAGAAAAATCAGAAAAAAATCATGAACATTGAGAATAGGTCTAGATTGAGCAAAAAGAAAAATTCTAGCGCAATCAATAATTGATTGCGATATCAATGATATCGATTTTTTTATTTATTTCTAGTTTTATTCAATTAAATGAAAGTTTTAACAGTAAATTATTACTTTAGAAAAACGGCCAAGTGCAAGCTATACTTGCACAACTAGTGTTCCGTGCCATCAGCTCCCCACTTAAATTATTAATAGTCATTCGCGTTTCGACTGAGCCAAATTAAAAATTTTGAAAAATGTGTAAGGACAAAAGTTGTTCCTTACATCGTGAGAATATTTTTTGTCGAAAAACTTTTTCTTTAAAACTAGTGGTTCAGCAGTTATGAGGAAATAAACAATTAAATTGTTAATAGCAATTATTGTTATTAACAATTTAATTGTTTATTTCCTTATAACTGCTGAACCACTAGTTTTAAAGAAAAAGTTTTTCGACAAAAAATATTCTCACGATGTAAGGAACAACTTTTGTCCTTACACATTTTTCAAAATTTTTAATTTGGCTCAGTCGAAACGCGAATGACTATTAATAATTTAAGTGGGGAGCTGATGGCACGGAACACTAGTTGTGCAAGTATAGCTTGCACTTGGCCGTTTTTCTAAAGTAATAATTTACTGTTAAAACTTTCATTTAATTGAATAAAACTAGAAATAAATAAAAAAATCGTTATCATTGATATTTAATTGTCCGATAACCTTCTAGATATCTTATAATTTTTAATAACATTTTGACTGGGTTATTGTCAGATTTAACTAAATTTGAACCATGGTAACGTGATGGTTTGCTTCCATTTGAAAAACTGATTTAATGATAATAAAATCTTAAATTCGAATTTGCAACTAAACGGTAAGGGTTATCGACTCGGATGAAAGAACCTTTTTATTTAGTATTTTATTATCTTTCAAATGACATGCTCGTTTTTGAAATATGTGTCAAAACAAAAAAAATATAAAAATAAAATTTGGGTTTCAGGTAAAGTGCGCTCTAGTAGCACAGTGGCACAGTAGAAATTTTTTTATAACAGAATGATATACATCACTAAGCTGAGTCTTTATGCCAAATATCAAATTGATTGCTTAAGAAATAGTCGAAATATGTTAAAAATAAGAAAAAAAATTGAACTTTGACAGTCTTTAATTACGAAAATATTGAGATTTTGAATTTTTGTTACATAGTCCTTTATTTTTCCACGTAGAATCACCTGTCCAAGTATCCTGACGCATTTTCGAAACACCCTGTGTACATATGCATAAAAATTTTGCGCTGGCCTTCAATTTGTTTCTTTTAAAAAATATTTTTTCTATCAAAATTTGATTTTGTTTGTATACCACCACAATTTATACATGGTATATACATATGTATATTTCTCATAATATTTTCATTTAATCCCCTTAAAATGTTTGTCATCAAACTAGACGTTAAATGCTTCGGTACTTTCTGATTTTAATAAAATTTTATTTAATTACATGACATGACATAATGTAGATATTTTTGTATCAGCTCTTGTGTTGTGAGACAGGATTTTTTTAACAAATAGCAACGAAAACAAACATCTTTTTTAAAACAAGAACTCTCACCGAAGCGGTATGTCCTTGAATAAAAAAGTTCTTAAAAAAATATGCTCGAAGCGAAATTTTCTGACGCTTTATTTTGTAAAAATATTGGAGCTTTTGAAATGTAATTAACAAATTAATTTTCCTCGTTAATTTGGGATTGTTTAAGGTTCTTAAAATAAAGGTAAATTTACACACATATTTAATTTCAAAGAGGGAATTTTTTTCGGCTATCGCAACATTTTTTAATTTTCGTCTTAACATTTTCAGGAGAGGAAGAAGTAAGAACTTCTAGTAGAGTTCAAATTCTGGACACCGGCGATTTACTTATTGCTGCAGTAAGAGAAAGTGATGCCGGCCAATACACATGCGTGAGATCCAACGAAGCTGGAGAAGTAAGAGGTTCAGCTCATTTAACAGTTCTAGGTATGTAATAGAGGCTCAGTGTCTTAATATTTAATTGTTTTATAAATCATTCTGTTTTATTTAAAAAAAAAGTCTAGGTAGTAGAGAATTTACTTTATATAAGTGTTTGGTAGTTGACAATCGAGAAAAGGGCTTATAAGCTGTTTTCAAGCGCTTCACGCATTTTAAAAGTGCTTCAAGTCCTTTAGTGCTTTAAGTCCTTTAAAAGTGCTTCAAGTCCTTTTAAAATGCTTGCATGCTCTTTTTGGGGCTTTTTAAATTATCAAGAACTTTAGAATGATCTAGTTTAATCACGAACAATTATGCAGTTGTTATGAGTGTCGGTGAGAGTAAATCATGGTACCTTCACAGCATCGGCACTTACATGCAAGACCAAGGATAATCATTTCCGTAATTCCGAATGAGGACAGCCGGCTCCGCGACAAATATGTCCTTTAAAAAATCATAGTTCTTGGGGATCCATCTTTACTCTGTGAGATCAAAGCACTGAATATCATTCAGTTTTTTGACCTTACAGAGTCAAGATCCCTGAAGATGCAATCGAAGGCGAACCGTCGGAAAGTTATTCCACTTTAACACGATCTAATCCCAAGAACTTTTATTTTCTAAATGGCTCAAGCCATGACAGCTTTCGTTTTAAATATGTCCTTGTTTATTGGGAACTTGTAATTCTGGGAATATTTTTTTGGCATTTTTCGTTTATAAAATGTGTAAAATCGACTAGGTAACTTTAATTTTTGTAGTTGTGGCCACCAGCTACTTACAATTTTTACTTATTTGTCATGTTTTAGTACGAACACAGATTGTTCAGCCCCCTGTTGACACAAGAGTTCTTCTGGGACATACGGCGACCCTACAATGCAAAATATCATCTGATCCTGCCGTTCCATATCAACTGGATTGGTTTCGAGATAAGCAGTAAGTGTGCTTTAATGTTAAAAATTAATACATTCATTTTAAAAAAAATCTTAATGATATTCATTTTAACCCCAAGCCCCTCCCAAAAAAAAAGTATGCATTGAAAATCACGCAAAATTAAGAACTATTTGTTTAAATTTTTCTTAAAAGCAAACTATTTCAAATTAAGTTTTGGTGTGTATGTCAAGCAAAAAGCCATTTTAATTATTTTTTCAATGTTTCATCAAAAAAAAAAGTTACACAACTTTTTTGCACATTGTAGGATGGATTATTGTGAAATGAGAGACTATTTTTGTTTCTGAACAAAGTTTTAAAACCAGTTTCCTTCTATATCAGCTTTTTTTGGTTAAAGTTAATATACCAGCCAAAGCAAAATAGTCACATAAAGCCTTTGTTATAATTAGTAAAGTTTATATTAGAGAAAATTCCATTTCTTAATTTTGTTAAATAATTAAAAATAGTCTGCCCCTTTTCACAAGACCTTAACAAAATTAGGAAACTTAGCTTAATAATTTAAAACGGAGTTGCTTTCATTTAGAAATGCTCGGAATGAAAGAATAGACGTTTTTAAAAGTCTCTCGCATAATGAATCGCTTTCTAGAGACTAATTCTGTGCGGGACAGACCTCAAAGTGGCAAAAGGCGTGTTACTAACCAACAGCAGAACCGTTATAAGATTAACAATTCGGAGAAATCCTACTATGCCAGTGCCAGGACTTCAAAGACACGTGCGACATGCAGTTAGAGTTCACGTATCGGTCTCTATACTAAGAAGACGAATTTTTGAGTCAGGCTCGACCAGTAAGAGTCCCCCGGCTACAACATGGGCACCGAGTCCGTCAACTGCAGTGGGCTGAAGACCACTATCGCTTACCCGATGAATTTTGGAACTCTGTCATGTTTTCCGATGAAACCAGGATTTGTCTAGTAAATTCTAGTCGCCGAATTCGTGTTTGGAGAAAACCAACAAGAGCTGCCCAACTTGCTGATGCTCGTGCCGTGCCTCCCTTGGCGGGTGAAGTTTTGAGCAGGCATTATGTTTGATGGGCATACTGAGTTAGTTCACGTTGAGGGCAATGACTGGCGATAGGTACATACATTAGAGATATTCTATATCCTCACGTCAGACTGTGGAGAGGGGTTGTTAGCGATAATTTTGTTTTTATAGACGACAATGTCCGACCTCATTGCACAAGAACTGTAGATGACTACCTTGATAGGGAGGGGGAATCAATCGTTTGAACTAGCCTGCTCTGTCCCCTGACATGAACCCTACAGAATATGCCTGGGATATGCTTTCCAGAGCTGTTCGTGCTCGAAGAAATCCTCCCAGAACACTCCAGGAGCTTATGATTCCTGTTAGGGAGGAATGGCAGGATATTCCCCAAGAACGAATTGTTAACTTTGTAGGCAGCATGCAGCGGCGTTTTCCAGCTTGCATTGATGCAAGAGGAGGAAATACACGTTATTTTAATAGACACTATATTTTTTGTTAATTTCAAACAAAACAAAAGTTTATTTTGTTTTTATTTAAGAATATTTTTTATTGTTTAAAATTTTTAGGAAGATAAAAATTTAAAAAATGTATTGAATTTTTTGTACTCATCAATGAACCAATATTTAGTCCATTCTTGACATAAGATAATTTATTATTGATGAATTCGGACGATGCAAAACTTTTGAATATACAAATTACAAACTTAAAAAATGTAACTACCGAATTTGGCAATAGTAATTTGGAATAGGCATAGGAATATACATAATATGAAGAAAGAACAGAATTATTTGCTGAGTTTGCATTTACTTTTATTTTCAATAATTTTGTGATTCTATAAAAAAAATGGTCTCTTTATAGGATGATTAACCCCAAGGGTAGTCAAAGAATCAATATTTTATCGGATGGCATGTTAGAAATACAAGCAGTTAGGGCTTCTGATGTTGGACATTACACTTGTGCAGTAAGATCGCCTGGAGGGAACGAGACACGGTCTGCTAAATTGAGTGTCATAGAATTACCATTTGCACCGACGAATGTTAAAGCAGAAAGGTAAGACATATATGATAATTGAAAAATAAAAGTAAAAATGGAGGTTTGTCGACAATTTTTAATTTTTCAGGAGGACATCTTTGTTGTTACATCCTCATAGCCTTCTCGATGTGCTTCGCTACACAGAGACGTAATTTGTCTGTCTAGCGAAGCACATCGAGAAGGCTATGCTACATATTATAGTCCAAAGCTAAACTTTCTTGTGCTATATTAATAAAACTGTTGGAAACCACTGAAATTTTAATGTGTTTGGAACTCATTTAAACAGATTTTTATCTCTATATTTAAAATGTTGATTTTTTAGAGTGGAAGCTGATGGCCAGAGGGCCGTCAACGTCAGTTGGACGCCAGGATTTGATGGGAATAGCCCTATAAAACAGTATATTGTACAAAAAAGAGAAGTACCTGAGTTTGGTAAGCTTGATGGGATATCACTAACCTTGTCTTTTTTAAACATTGTTTTTGTGTTAAATACCCTTATTTCTTACTACCATTTTAGACCTTTATACCTTTGTAAATATCCTTTACCTAAAAATATAATCCTGAAGGGTAGATTGGGATGTGGCGTAAATACCCGGCTTTTACCCATGATGTAACTAACACTAGCCTTTTTATATTAAACTACTTTTCGGGGTCTATATGCAGTGAAGTGAAAATAAATTATACCAACTTGTCAAAGCTGTAGTTTTCAAGGATCTAAGCCTATTTGAACTATTTACTTTAATACTCACTTCCAGGAAACAATGTTTTCTTTTGGTTTCTTTTTTAGGCATTAGTGTATAACTTTAAACATTTTATCAGAAGCATATGGTTTTTTCTTTGTAGCTTACGTTACCCAGTACCTATACTTAAGGGGAGGGGGTTCAATTTTGACAAAAATATACATTTCGGTACAATTGCCATCTATCGATTTTCTATTTGTTATTTTCTGAAGTATATCTGTCAAATTTGCATTTAAATATTGAAAGATGTTCTTATTATTGCTTATTTTCGTAAGATAATTTTGATAAGAAAAATTTGATGTGAACGAATCAACTTAATATTAAGTGTTTATTTTTAAGATCTGATACAAATTCTACCAGCTATTAGTATTAGGCATGTATATTTGCTTTTATAATAAACTCCGGACACTTGTAAGTACATTCATAGTAAAAAATCAGACATCTTACTCACAATCTAAGCCTCAGTATCCCAAGATTAATATATAATTAATATACGTTTAGACTGTGAATAAAATGTAAGATTTTTTTACCATTACTGTACATATAAAAAAAGAAGTTTTAAGAAGAGTTTATGGGTTTAAGGGGATATATTATACAGCCAGGAGGCCAAAAAAAGCGATTTTTCAAGAATTTTTCCTGAGAAGACTTTTAAATTTATTAATGTGAAAATTTGTACACATATTATGGTAACTTTTAAGTGTATTTTAAGATTTTTGTATTTGTAAAAATAATAATTTTGAAAGCTGCTTTCAAAGATGTCTTTCTAAATGGTTGAAAATATACAGGGTGTTCTATTTAAAAAATTAATGTTGATAGCGATTTTTTGACATTCTGATTATTATTTGTTTATTTTTTTAGAAAATTCTGATGATTTGGATAAAACCCTACAATTTTTGTATTAAACATTTTTCCATATCTCTAAAAATAAGGACTGTGGACCCCGTTCAAAATATAAGAGAAAACCCTGTACATTACGAAAATGAAATTAAAAAAAATCGATTTTTTGAAAATTCTAACTACATGTAACCCCTTAACTAAGTGAAGGGACTAAACAACAGTTACTTGCAAATTTACTAGTTACAGTTATACAAAGCAATAAACTCTGGCTTAAAATATTGTAGAATTGTCCTTACTGATAGTAGCAGATACTGCCTCACCATCTTCCAAAACTAACTCTACAACACAAAAACATTGTTTAACTGCATGAGCATGTAGAAAAGGGCGTTAGATTTAATTTGGGCTTAAATATTTATTTATCTTATTATTTGTATATAATTTTAATTATTACATATTATAATACTTTGATCACATTTTAAAAAAATTATTTTTTATTCAACAATACAGCCACACCAAGCTTGAAGTAATAATTTATTTCCAAATCATGATTTTCAAAAGTCTCGCTAAATCATAGACACATTAATTTTATACTCCTATATTATGGTAATTAGTTTTTTTTAGAAATTAGTAGACATTTCAAATGTTTCCTAATATATGTATGTTGCAACAAAATAAAAATACCACTTTCAGAATCAAAAATTAAATTATCCACGTATGATTTTATAAAACACAAAATAAACAAAACACAAAAATCATAAGATTAACATAAAGCGAACAGTAAAATATAGAAATATCGGAGTTACTTTATCAGCTCATCGGTATCACTTGCCTTTCTGTCGGATTTCAAAATGCGATTTGGCAGTTAATTTTTTTATGCTAAAATAAGCAAAATGCTTGGGCAAAATCTTATTTACTTTTTGACAGATTTATTTTCAGTTTTGTGACTTGGACAATGTTTTATATTGATCGGTAGATTTCGAACAACAATTTGTTAAATACTGTTAAATGTTAGAATAGGTAAACCTTGGATCATTCTGTATATCATACTAATTACTCTGGCCAAACCTCACCATTAGAAAATTATATTAATACTGTAATGAAAATTGATTGATAATGACATCTAGGTATTTTTAGACATAAGCAAGACGCGATATTTTAAAGGTTTTGTCCAAAAAGAGACTTTTTATATAATCAATTAGACATATTTTTGAATAACGGATTTTGTAGATCTTTTAAGCCGTTTGGATCAAATTTGGAGGTTATTGTTTCAACTCTCAGTACATTACAGATTATTTTGGGCAATCCATTTACCATACATTATCATCCAATTAAAGAAAGTGTTATTTGTTTTTATGCGAAAGTTTTATCAGTACAAGCTTGGTTCCACTGTATTTACTTTTCCGCGCATGCTCAGCAATTATTTTCAATTTATCCTCGCCCTCCCGTATACCTTAACAGTATTATTGTGTTTCATAAGTTCCACCCATTACAGGCCCCATACCCGATCCTCTACTGAACTGGGTTACCGAACTTAGCAACGTATCCGGAGACCAAAGATGGACTTTGCTTACAAATCTAAAGGCCGCTGCTTCGTACCAGTTTAGAGTCAGTGCTATAAACAGTGTGGGAGAGGGTAGCCCATCGGAACCTAGTAATCAAGTGATGTTGCCACAAGAAGGTGAGGGTTAAGTTTTAATCATTATGTTTATATGCGGTGTCAAATCAAGATAATTTTTATTAACATTGTCAATAAATAACGTTTTAAATCTATCTAATATGACGGGCGCCAAGTTGGTTAAAGGAACGAATATCAGAAAAAAGAAATTTTATTGGATGTAATGGTTCTTTAGGATACTACCAAGAAATCCCTCAGCTTTTCCCCGGGAACGGGGTTGAATAAGGAATATGCACATATTGTTTTTTTGCATAAATCGTTTAAGGAACTCATTACAAACCCAAAAAAATTATTTTGTAGAAAATTACTAGGATAATTTGGCTACAAAAAATGTTTACTTTTCGGTATAATTTATGACAATTTAAAAAGCAGCCATTTGTCCTTAATGAATAATGACGTCAGGAGGTTAGAAGAAATAAGTACCAATCTGCATGTTAACGTAAAGCTTAACCCAAAGTCGAACAGGTTTATTTTTCTCGGACAGTAAAAGGGGAATCAATCGAATTTTCTGGGATAATAGAGGAATAGTTCAACTAGCTTCGGTAAAAAAGTCAGTTATACAGGATGTTTAGTTTCGGAGCTATTAAACATCGAAGTCGAAATTTCCGCGATTTCCATTGAAATCGGGTACAGGTCGCAAAAATGAATTACATCGATGTAAATTTTCAGAGGTTGTAGAGTACCTGGAGCTTCAGAACTCTATTGAAACTGGTGAGGATCGGAAAATGGCAAGTAATTCTTTTGAATTCTTTTATGTCAAAAAATGCCTTTTGCAGACCCCTCTTTGGTACCTAATAACTCGAAAACAAAACGTCAGATGAAAAAACGGATTCATAAGTGAAACTTTAAAATCTGAACTACTTGCTTTTTGCAATACATTTACCTATACCTAAAATCACTGGAAAATGACAATATTCGGGAAAAACTGTAAGATTCGATTTTTGACCCAAATATTTCACAGTTTTTAATTTTTTGTGGGGTCAAAATGGTTCAAATTAAAATCCCATATACGCCATAGGAAGGAGCTCGTCGAAATACGTGATATCCATATTTTTTAGTCATCAAACCCAACCTTATTTCGAAAAATACTAGTGACGAAAAACAGGCATATATCCTTTTTTTGTAGAAAATTTACTAGTCTTTAACTTTGTGCATGGTATTTTTGACGTAAAGTTAATGAAAAAGGGACAAAATGGCAAAAACTGATTTTTGGTTCCTTTACCCACCTAGAAAGGGAGAATACCGGATTCTTTCCAGAGGGAATACTAGGGGACTTTTTGTTGCCATCCTAAAAAAACATTTTATGATATAAAATTTCTTCCTGGGATTTTTTTAATCACAAAATACGTAGCATCTGGCCTACAAGAAGTTGTATTTTTATTATATTTCATTGGTTCTTAACTTCTTACATTAGAAAAATGTATGAACTACTAGATATATGGTATCAATAAATTACATGATCAAAAGCAGATGGAATTAGAAAAACAATAATTACTCTTTTAAAAAAATTATCTACACTGCGTTTGAGTTTTTTGATACTTTTGTTGAGTTGGAATTATTAGCCGCTTATCCTTCATTCTAAATTTTTTCATATGTAGAACAATTTAATGCTAAAAAGAGTTTTATTTGACTATTATAGCAAATAGATATTAAAAGAAAAATATTAACATATATGCTGTTCACATTGATAGAACTAAATCTGCCCTTGTAACAATCTGAAAGCACAAAGAAAACATTTTATTGAGTAACTATTAAAAATTGATAAAATATTGAATTTCTGGTTTAATAAGAAAGGATTCCCTACCAAAGAAAAACATTTTGAAAATCAATAGTTATTAATGGAAACTCACCTAGGCAATACTAAAATATCAAAATTTAATGTCTGTAATAATTCACAAACTTTTATTCAGGTTTTTATTGTCCCAGCATCACATAATTCTAGTTGCATAGTTAGGTTTTGTCACAAAAGTATAAATTTACCTTACCTTACTTTTTTTAACATTGCTGTGTTGACCAGTTATATACTCTAAAAAAATGTAAATACATAAGAAAATACATATAATTTATTAAGCAAATATAAATTTTATTGTACTTTTGCTTTCAAACTGCACGTTTCAAAAATTCGACTGACGATACATCGAATTTTGGCTGCGATTTTATCGTGTTGTGCGTGGCATTTATTAAGCAAACATCTTTACAATGCCTAAAAACTTCTGTAATTACCATTATTTCTAAATCGAATTAGAAGCAAAATTAAACACCTTCACTTCATCAGTATTTAAAAGTAAATGTTGTAAAAGTGCTTTAGTTATAGGAAAACAGTAACTTGTTTTTATTTATTTTCATTCATGCAGGCAGCTCATATACATTTCTGTTTAAAGGTGGGATGTTCAAAATATTATTCTCTTTGCATGTTATGTTGTCAAGTTGCAATTTTATTGTTCCTCTCCTTTAAATATGCCCTAACCTAATTGAAATGGGAAGTTTTATTGCCACCAGTGAATAATTCTTTATTAATATTGGGCAACAAAATTAGGGAAACATTTGACAACGAACCTGTTGTACTTCTTTGTATTGTAAGAGTTCGGCAAGAATATTCTAGAATACTTTAGCGAAGTAAGTAACAAAACTGTACTTTTTTAAACTTCTGTATCTTAATAATCACAAAATAGCGCTTGGAAATCAGGTGGCAACGCTGGCCGTCTTAACTTTGTTACAATATATATTTTTTCATTTAGGTTAGGTCCTTATATTCTAAACATTAAACATTTTCTTTTGTACTTTCCAT
This sequence comes from Philopedon plagiatum, assembly GCA_963971165.1. Taxonomy (NCBI): domain Eukaryota; kingdom Metazoa; phylum Arthropoda; class Insecta; order Coleoptera; family Curculionidae; genus Philopedon; species Philopedon plagiatum. The sequence continues at coordinate 32,007,322 of OZ020190.1, read as the reverse complement.
TTATTCTCTATAGCTTCTCACAAAGTGATTGTCATTATTTTTTACACGTTTCAACACCTTTAAGGCTTAACAGAAAATAATCAGTACTTATTTTCATTTTCGTTTATTTCCAGCCCCCTCTGGTCCACCAGTTGGATTTGTTGGTTCCGCTAGAAGTTCTTCAGAAATCATAACGCAATGGCAGCCTCCACTAGAAGAACATAGGAATGGACAAATTTTAGGCTATATCATTCGGTATAGACTGTATGGATATAATGACAGTCCGTGGACTATTAGAAATATCACTAATGAGGTAATTGATATTATTTATGAAATGCTGGGTTACAAAAAATATATTTTGCGGTTATTACATTTAAGTATTCCTATAATTGGATGATTTTGTAGATACGGTTACCACCTGACTGATTTTTTCCCTTATTTTTAAGTAATTATTTGGAACTATAAAAAAACATGTGTAAATTATTATTGGAAAGTCACCAGTAAATAATAAAATAAAAAATGTCTAGGAGATATTGGAACGCCATATCAAAATTAACAAATAATAAAAATTATGTCAAAAAAGTCTTTATGCACTTAATAATAATTAATTAATTAATATTAATTTAAATGAAAATTACAATATCTTTTAAACCTAATATCTAGTTGTATACGTACCTCCGTTGGCTTTGATAACCTCATTTAATCTTTTTGACATGCTTGCAACCAGCTTTCTTGTAATTTTTGCGGGCATTCTTCTAATATTGGTGGAAGTAAGCCCCAGTGGTAAATTTCCTAGTTCATATTCATCGGCCTAAAACGTTAACTCGTATTTGAACACAAAGGAAAAGCGAACATAGATCTCAGTTTATTTTACATAACTGGGCAAAATTGCTTTCTGTATTCGTCTCGACCAGAGCAAGTAATGCTCAGTTTTAGCTGGAACTATCCTTAGGCGGCTGATATTACATTGTCACACGATAGTATATATTCGATTTATTTAACATTGTTTTTAGGCACAAAGAAACTATTTAATCACGGATCTCATAACGTGGAAAGATTACGTAGTGCAAATAGCAGCGTACAATAATAAGGGTGTAGGCGTCTTCACTGATGGTGCAAAAATAAAAACAAAAGAAGGGATCCCTGAAGCACCACCTATAATCCAAAAAGTGGAAGCTCTTAATTCAACCGCTGTGCAGATATGGTGGATACCACCGGATCCACAAAAGATTAATGGAATAAATCAAGGTACTTTTATGTATTTTATTTTACAAATTTTGCCACTACGAGATAAATTTTTCCATAACATATTTACGAACTGCGTTCTAAGGGTTCATTCCTAATCTGTTTTTCTTTTTGAAGTGTTGCATTAATATAGTTTTTTTCTATATATCTAGGTTACAAAATCCAAGCATGGCGTTGGATTTCTGGTAGAGGTCACAAGGAAGCAAGTATGATGACAGTGCACCCAAACCTTTTGGATCCGTATGCGGAACAGTCTGCTCTCATGACACACCTAGAGAAGTTTACCGAATACAACATTACTGTCCTGTGTTTTACCGATCCAGGAGATGGCGAGATCAGTGATTTTGCTAGTGTTAAAACTACAGAAGATGGTAAGAAAAACTTAACGCAGGAGTTTTATATTTCCAATATGATTTAATTTGAACTGCGAAATATTAACAAATGAAAAGACTTTCAGTGAAAATATTCGTAACATTTGAAAAGCTTAAATTATACTTAAGCCGAAAAAGATTATCAGAAACACGATACCAGGCATAATAATCCAGTTTTTTGCATAAATATTTACTTTGAAATTTGTTTCAGTGCCAGATGAAGTTTCTAGTTTGCAGTTTGATGATATTAGCGACAGAGCCGTAAAAGTGCTCTGGCAACCTCCCAAAAAGATTAACGGCATTTTAACCGGCTACCAAATAAAGTATCATATTAAAGACATGCTCGACACGAATCGTGTCAAAAACTTATCTGCCGACACTCTTAGTATAAAAATAACAGAACTTCAAGCAACGACTCATTATAAATTCGAAGTAACGGCTTGGACTGCAGTAGGACCTGGCCCTCCAAAAGTTGCCATTATACAGTCTGGGGTAGAACCAGTCTTACCACACCCTCCATCCAAACTAGCTCTGTCCAATATCGAAGCATTCTCAGTTGTACTTCAGTTTACTCCTGGATTCGACGGAAACTCGTCTATCACAAAATGGACTGTACAAGCTCAAACAGCGAGGAATGCCACTTGGTTTACAGTGTACGAAATAAGTGATCCTGACGCAACAACGATTACAGTGACTGGTTTGGTGCCATTTACCTTGTACAAGTTGAGGTTAATTGCTAACAATGTAGTTGGCGCTAGTGTCCCTTCGGAAGCGACAAAAGAGTTCCAAACTATACAAGCTCCACCTGCTCATCCACCAAAGAACGTTACTGTTAGAGCTATGAGTGCGACGGAATTAAGAGTTAGATGGATTGTAAGTTTATAAGGTTAACTAATACTACCAGACTAATAACACTTCGTACAGGGATTATTTTTTTTTATCGCGATATGTAAATACACGTCAGTGGCCTGTCAGACTGTATTTTGAAGAGAAACATACTCTAAATTGTATAAAAAATAAACTCCCCTTCCACTAAAATATGTTTATTTTTTTATAGCCCTTGCAACAAATAGAATGGTTTGGCAATCCTAGAGGATACAATATTACTTATACTGAAGTGCGTACAGGGTTCACTTACAGTGCTACAATAGAAGATCACACAGCTAATTCTCATGTCATAATAGGATTGGAGGAATTTGCTTTATACGAAATAAAAATGCAAGCTTGCAATGATGTTGGATGTTCTTCTTCTGGGCCTAAAGCTCTTGAAAGAACAAGAGAGTCAGGTATGTATTTATGCTTAAATAAAGAGTGATTAGGCATTAAAAAAATATATGCAGAGGATGGCTGATCATTATAAGAAGCAATATTATATATATATATATATATATATATATATATATATATATATATATATATATATATATATATATATATATATATATATATATATATATATATATGTGCCTGTTGAAAATGGATCCTCGACAGGGAGCATGTATTACGATAATTTTACGTTTAGGCATAAAATGTACAGTAAAGCGTAAGCGCTGGATGAAAAATTAGTGCAAAAAGCGTGCTTGCTGCTTCCATTGTTGACAGCAGCTGACGTTACACTAAGGATTGATCCAATATTGACAGCGCACCCTAGACGATCAGTAATACTGACAGTATCCCCCTAGTCGCTGATATTGATGCCTGATTCGGAAATTCGAATTCGCGTCAGTTCAATCCATCAAACCGTACACGGTTATTATCCAACTTAGTGTTTAGAATTAAAACAGGATTTCTCGAGTCCGTGAAATATTTCCGGTCATAATTTTCGAAAATCAAATTTTCGACCCCACTTTTTTCAAAAGAAAAAATTTCGTGTTTAGAAAAGTTTTCTATTCGAAAGTAGCACGTTCGGAAATTCAATTTTTCCAAAATTTCTATTTGAAAAAAATATTGTTTAAAATTTTGAATTAGAAAAATATGCTTTTTCGAAACTTCGAATTTAGTTTTTGAAACTATTTGTTTTCGAAAATTTCGCTTTCGAATATTTGGATTTTCGAAAATTTGTGTTTGAAAATATTTCATTGACCCGAATTTCGATTTCTAGTTCGAAAAATTAATTTATATTTGATTCTCTTCAGTGCCGTCCTTTGGACCCCTGAATGTTATAGCTAATGCAACATCTTCCACGACCATCGTGGTCAAATGGGGAGATGTGCCGAAGGAACATCAAAACGGTCTGATTGAAGGATATAAAGTATATTACGCTGCCGAATCAAAGAACTCCGTGGATTATAAAGTTATACCAAATAATTTGACATTTACTACAACATTAACTGAATTAAGAAAATACGTTGTTTACCATATTCAGGTAAGAAATAATAACTGTTTTTGTATTTTATTATAATAGTGAAATAGTTCAGTCCTTTCAGCAAAATAGATTAAAAAAAATAAAAAAGGTATAGCGGCGAAAAGAATCCTTTGCATAAAATGGTCTTACCAGTGTCCTCAAATTGGGGACTTCTGCAAGGCTTGCTAAGGGATCAAAATCAGCGGTTTCATAAATTAAAAGTTGTTAAAATTTTTCAAACGAGATATCAAAATCAAGGACATGGATATAATAATAAAAAAGTTCCTATCAACAAACTTTGAAAAACAGGTTTTTAGTTTTTTAAACTTATTTTTTGTTTGATTTGGCATAAAAATATCATTTATTTAAAGAAATGATTGGATTAAGTTATTAATTATATTTACATTGATTTACTTAAGTTATACGTGCGTTTTAGGTCTTAGCTTGCACAAGACTGGGTGATGGAGAACCAAGCAAACCAGCAGTAAGTGTCAGAACATTTGATGATGTCCCCGGAGCACCTTCTAATGTTTCGTTTCCGGACGTATCATTTACTTCAGCTAGAATAATTTGGGACGTACCTGATGAACCTAATGGGGAAATTTTAGCGTATAAAGTTACCTATCACATTAATAACGTCAATACCAATAATAAATACTCCAAAGAGTTTCCACCCTCAGACAGGACCTTTAGATTTACCCAACTAGAACAGGAAAAGTACTATATGTTTTCAGTGACGGCTCAAACTAGACTAGGTTGGGGAAAAACCGCTCATGCCTTGGTTTATACCACAAATAATAGAGAGCCGCCACAGCCTCCATCGGTACCCCAGATCAGCAGATCCCAGATACAAAGTAGGGCTATTACGTTCAGTTGGACCCCTGGAAGAGATGGATTTGCTCCGTTGAGGTAATTTAAATAAGTAATAGTCAGCTATTTAATACATTATTGAAAATTTAGTCAAGTTAACAGATATACTGTGTAAAATTCAGGATTAGTAGATTTAATGCCAAACTTATGAAATGTCTTATTCTAAATTAAATATCCTTAACATTGCAAATTACTTGGAGTAATGTTTTTTTGCTTGTAACTTAAAAAAAGAGAACAATTTTCATTGAAAGTAAGGTACTTATTTGACTTTAAGCAATTGAAAGTTTTTAATATATTTGAGGAGCGTTCATTCAAAACGGGACATGTCCACTTAAAATGATTTTGAGATAAACGTAAAAAACGTTTGACGTTGAGACCGTTAAAACTATAATTCTAAACAGGATAAAACATGATTTGTTTTCTGATTAAAAATATATTTCCAAATAATTTTTTGACTATAGTTTATTGTTTAAGAGAAAAATCAAAAAAGGTTGGACATGTACCCTTTTGCTTGAACTAAATCTTTATGTCACATTTTTTCTGAACTTTAATTCCATTTTGTTGTTTGTCTTTAGGGTAAATAGTGTTCAGTCAATGTTTACGTATTAAATTTTTATTAAAGAGAAGTACAACAAATAAGTAAGCTTAATGTATGTTTTAAATGTGTAGTTCATTATCACTTTCTAAGCAATCGCACGTTTCTATATCCTGTTATGTTCCAGCTTCTTCTGGTACATTATCTTTTAAAATTTTCTTGAAAAACTCGTTCTGCTTGAAGGTTAATACTAAGCTTGTTGATTTAAGTTAGGTTTTATTAAATCGACAGGGGTTAAATATCGACCCAGAAGTAAAACATCAAAGTTAGTAGTATTGGACATGTCTCGTTTTGTTCAAATATCTTACTTTCACATGGGAATTTTACAGGGACGTGTACTATTTTGAAACGATTTAAAGAGGTGGGTCGATAGAGATGACAAAAATGAGCTGAAAATTGATATAAAACGTGTTCTGAAAAAATGTGGACTTGTCCCTTTTTGAATGAACGCTCTCCTCATTTGTTTAAATTCGGTTTAAACAACCGAGGTATTTTGTATAATTTAAGGAAACTTTAAAAAGAGTGTTATCCAGATATGAAATTAAAATTTTTGACGAATACTATTTAACGGATATACAATAAGATTCGTACCGGGTGCCCATAACGGATGGACCCTGTTTCACACAGCCCTTATTAGTCATTGCAGACAGAAAAAGTTTGAATAAAAGTTTAGTTTAATGAAGCGCATGTTATCAATTTGACATAATCACTATTTTTAGTGTTCTGTGAAACGAAACACCTATGGAATCACTTCGGTGTCCGTCCGGCGGTCTGTCACAGGCGATTTTCTCTGAAACTATTTGACGTAAAAAATTGAAATTTGACACGGAGATAGTATGGTGGCCCAATTCTAGACGTGAAGTATAAAAAGTTGAATTTTGGTTCTGGGGGTTAATTTCAGGGAATAAAGTGGGGCATGGAAAAAAATTTCACGGGCATCGTGTAGGGTATCAAATGAAAGCTTATTAAAGCATTAATTCAACAATATATAATGTATTTATTTATGCATTTTTAAAACTTTTTTTAGAAAAAAACCCTTAAAAATTGCTGTCCCCCACCCTTATCCCCAGAAGGATCACTCAGAAAAATCTGAAAAAAATCATGAACGTTAAGAAACGAACGAATGCACGAAAATTAACACCATTGAAAAATTCTAGCGCGATCAATTGTTATAAACAATTTAATTATTTTCTTATAACTGCTAGAGAAAAAGTTTTTAACAAAACTTCTTACGATGTAAGAAACAACTTTTGTCCTTACACATTTTTTAAAATTTTTAATTTTGCTCCGTGCATTCGCGATGTGATACAACGTTGGTGCCGTCGGCGGCGGGTGCCCCGGCAGATGGGCGGAGATCTGGCGGCTGAGGTTTGCTCAGGTTAAGTGGGGGGCTCATGGCACGGAACACTAATTGTGCAAGCATAGCTTGCACATGACCGAATTTTTTTTAATTGTACATTTTTCTTCTCTCGATATCAGCGATCTCGTTCAGCTTTTACAAGACAATTTTTGAGAGAAAAATATCAAAATTTATAAAATACATATTTTTGTAGTGTCAGTTAGGGTGTCCCTCTTCTTTGTTAAAATATTTGAAAATATCACTTTTAATGTTACATGATATAATATCTCAACGTCAGTGCCAAATATATTTTACTTTGTTTGCATCATAAGGGTTTAAAAATAATTATGCTATCAAAAAGGAAAATAATTGAAATTTAGATGATGGTTAGGTATGAAGATGGAATAATAAAAACGCAGCAGTCTTTCTAAACCGGTGAATAGGCCGAAAGGGCACAATTGAATGACCTGCGAGGCCCCAGACCTGAACCCATGCGATTTTTTTCCTATAGGGTCATCTGAAAGACTATATAGAAACAGGCCAGATGATTCAAAAGATCAAGACAACCGAATTGTGATGGATTGTTTTAGTGTCGTGTATATTTTCTTAATTCTTTTTTTTTTATCTGAGGCAGCCCACGTAGACTTCAAGCCTCAGTACTAACGTACCGTGGGCGTTTGAAGAGAAGCGAAATGTAATCTATTGACACGAGATTTAAAGGATTGCAAGTTGGGAGGGGAAGGGAAAACATCTGCAGGTAGTTTGTTCCATTATCTGGAGACGTTACTGTCTAGTATGAATGAGCGAAAGAAGGGGGATGTTCTAGGCTTTTGTAGCTGAACAGTAAAGGGATGCATACGTAACGCGCCTCTTGTTGGTTAGAAACAGTTAAGGGGAGAATAATACCGGCTAGTTCTTCAGAGCAAAATCAGTGAAAGTATCGGTAGAAAAGGGATAAATCCCAAACAGCGCGACGATGGGAGAGAGAAGAGGTTTTTCTTGTGAGGACTGGGTCATTGATGAGTCGAATGGCTCTCTTTTGGATAGAATCAAGGATGTTAAGTGTTCGAAGGTGATGCCGCTCCCCAGATGTGGGAGCAGTACTCTAGGTTAGGTCTAATCTGGGAGACATAGAGAGTTGTAAGTTGGAAGGGGAGAAGTATTTTCTGGCTCAAAAGAGAAAACCAAGGCTTGTTAGCTGCCGATTTAGCTGCTTAGTTAGTCTTAAAAAGATTACTTGATGTTCTATAAATGTTTTTTCTATGGCTACGCCTAATTAGCGCTGTAAAACAATACATTTTGGGCGCCCTGTTAACAATATTTCTGAAATTTTATAGTGTTCTGTGAATTTTCTTAGTAAGCAATTTCGACGAATTATAGCCATTCTCACTACATAATCTTCGTCGTAAAATTTCTTATTAGTTTTCACCAGGATTGGTAAGATATTATGTAGAATAATAAATGAATGCTTTTAACCTTTGTAGGTATTATACAGTACAAAAAATGGAAAACGGTGGTCCCTGGCAATCTCTACCAGAGCGAGTTGATCCTCAGCTAACATCCTATACAGTTTCCAATCTAAAACCCTACACAAAATACTCGTTCAGGATACAAGCTACCAATGATATCGGTCCCAGCCGATATAGCCCAGAATCTGTCGAAGTAAGGACTTATCCTGCCGGTAAGTGTTGTTTTATAGAAATTATAAAGAAACTTTGATATTATTATTAGTTTGTTTGATTCCTGACCGTATTTTGAAACAATTGAGTGTGTGGTTTCCTGGGTATATCGGTCAATGGTTATAAATAAAAAAAAACTTATTTGAAGCTGACGTTTCGGTATATTACCATCTTCAGAGCTAAAATAATTATATTTTGTAACAATTAGAAAGGTGCGCGACCTTTGTTTAGTTTATAAATATACATAAAAAAAAGGCATACCTTATTACTATACAGGATTTCTTAAGCAAAACTATAATATAACAACATCTTTTCACCAACTCGCTCTTTAACTGACCGAGCGACACAGAAATGGTTTGTGCCGGTACCGTATTTTATGGCGAAGGTAAAAACATGTGTTTGCCATTAGGATTGGTACTTTTTCTTACATCCACTTCTTAACTATTATTTTACAATTAAGTTATTATATATAGAGCTTAAATTATCCGTATCAGTGCGAAAGTTTATACAATTACTGTTCTTTTTTATATGTATCATTTCTTTGATGTTTCTTTTTTTATAGTTGTCTTCGTAGTCTAATATTGTTGTATTATTAAAATCAAAGTTGTGTAAATTTTCTAAAGCATGGTTTGACAGAGCTGTACCATTTTCATTTATTTTTCAGATACTATTTTTATGTTCTGTTATTCTATTTTTAAAGTATTGTTTGGTTTGTCCAATGTATGCTTTTGGACAGTCTGTACAGTTTATTTTGTAGATTAGGTTTGTTTGTTGGTTTTTAGGTATTTCCGGTTTTAGTTTGGTATATATTTGTTTGGAATTATTGGTAGGTTTTTCAGCAATTTGTATTTTGAGAGGGTCTAATATTTTTTAAATTTTTTGGTTTACTTCAGGGATATGTGGGAGTGCAATATATTTTTTTTCCGGCGTTTCTGTTTTTATGTTAGTGGTGTTGTAAATTTTGTTTATTCTGGTTTTAATAATTGGTTTGTAAAATTGTTTTGGGTAGTTATTGTTTTGTAGAATATTGCGAACTTTTTTTAGGTTTTGTGGTCGGTATTTTGGATGAGATAATTTTACAGCTCTGTCAATTAACGAATTAACAACACTTTTTTTATATTTAATTGGAGTAAACGATTCAAAATTTAGATATCTGCCAGACCATACTTGTTTAGTATACCAGTTTGTTGTGATGTATTCTCCATTATTATGATTTATCGTAATATCAAGAAAATTTATTGATTTATTTTTTTTCAATTCATATGTAAATTGTAGTTTTGGATGGAAGGAGTTAAATTTGTTTGATATTATTTTTATTTTCGACACTGATTAAAAATAATTGTGTAGTACATTTCTACAGTAGTTTGTAACTAACGGTCGCCCTTCAAGAAAAACGTTTTGATAGTTGAATTAGACCAGTGGTTCTCAAATTTTTTTGGACCAGGAACCACTATGATTTTTTTTCTTAGCAGGGATCACAAGGTTCAACTGTGTTAATCTTTCAACATATTCGCTAAACTTAATAGTAATATGCACAGAGTGTATATATAATTATAATATGTAAAAGAACATTTTTAATAGAAAATTAAGTTTGGCAAATCATCGAGGTGATTTTTGAACTTGCATCTCCAACCTTTGTAATCCTGGAGCTAATATTATTGCACAAAGCTACACGCATATCATCACTTACTTTCGATCGATTCCGGAACATATTTTCAATTACAAACAAAGCAGAAAATCCTTGTTCACGTAAATAAGTCGTGGAAAGGAGCATAACATAGCGCAAGGCAATTTTCCGAATTTCAGTAAATAAAATTGCTTTTTTACTCGAAACCCCCTTAAGGGAACCAGATTCAAACACGTCCTCACAGTTGCTATTATTTTTTAATTTAATAAGTTCTTTCTGGACTTCTTCAGCAACCTCTCCAGCATTAATACCAAAATGGTTACAAATCAGCTTCTGAATACCTTTCGATTGATAAACTACAGTAAAATTAATAAATGTTTAAATGTTCCGGGGACCATATTTTAGTTCTCGCGGACCACCTGACAAATGCTGCTGCTGCTGCTGCTTGCTGCTGCTGACCTTAATATCGTATTATATATATTTTTGTATTAATTGTCTATTCTTCATTCGGTTTTATTCGCCTCATCGGTTTTCCACCATAAAGACTAAAGAAATATCTTTCCATGTCTTGTATGGTTTTAAAATACATCTTGTCTCTCTACTAGTTACAAATTATGAAGCCCGTCAGGCAGAAAGAGCTTTTCTAAAATGTCATTTATAAAAAAATAAATAACGGAAAACGATGCAAGATAACAAACCAAGATGTTTGTTGGTTCTGTCAATTATTGAAATTAATTTCATACTATTCAGAACAGTGTTAGCATTAGGGAACGTGGAAGAGTTGTTGTGTATTTTAAAACAGTAGATTTCCTTTCTTTTGCGTCTTGTTTTATGTTATGATTATGATAAACAAAGAGGGTGAGAGAAATAGAAGGGAGACTCAAACGTATATATTGGCCTATATTTAACTTTTGTTAAATATTTGACTTTTCTAGTTTTATCGGCCTAAAAAATAAAAAAAAATACCTCCTATTATGATTAAAAAGCAAATTTTCAATGTCACCATCATTATGTTCCTTTTTCAATTATAGCACCTAGTAAAGCCATTACCAATCTTAGAGCAGTACCGATAACTACTACCAGCGTGGAAGTGTTTTGGGTACCAGTTGAGGAACAGTATTGGAGTGGCGATACCAAAACTGGTGGTTACAGAGTTGTTTTTCAGCCAGTTTCCGATTTTCCTACTGCTTTACAAGCCACTCCAAAGGAGGAAGTTATGGGGATTAATGTACGTGTTTTGGCTGCATAACTACAAACGTAGTTCAAATAACATTTTTATACATTCTAGTTGTCTATAAAAATAAAACTAATTTTAGGCAAGTAAAATGGTTTTAAGTGAGCTTCTTCAAGATAGAAATTATGAAATAATTGTGGTGCCGTTCAATATCCAAGGAGAAGGTCCAGCTAGTCCACCTGTCACTGTTTATGTAGGAGAAGCAGTACCTACTGGGGAGCCACGAGGATTACAGGGTGAACCAGTTTCGTCAACTGAGGTCCGGCTAAGATGGAAACCCCCTCAGCAGCATATGCAAAATGGGGAATTACTAGGGTATAAGGTAAGACTTTTTAATACACGTTAGGTTGACAGTAATTTTTGAACTTGGTCTACAATTAATCATATTTACTAAGATATAAATGTGGAAGTCTGTAACTCTTTTATACCTAGACTGCTTAGAGGGCATTCAGTGTCCATTACTACTATTTTAGTTTACTTAACGTTGTTGCTCAGTTATAAAGCAAATCGGAAATATTTGTATTAATATGTGTTTATGTTTGTACGTGTGTATACAGGGTGTCCGAAAAGTAGTTGCAAATCCTTTTATTAGTACCAAAATAAACTTAATTAAGTCGCATTTCAAGAACATCGTGTATATTTGTATTTATGTGTGGTTATTTGTATGTATGTATACAGTATATGTGCCGTTAATTCGAATTGAGCTAAAATTCAAAAAGTATGCCGACATTTGTTCCATACCGTTTTTCATCTTTAGAGGTCATCTAGTAGTTTACTCGATTGAAGAATGAAAAACAAATAATCGATTTTATTGTCGAATCGCTCGAGACAAAATGAAATCCCTGCCCAGGTGATAAAATAAATTTAACTGAATCTGTTAAAGTGATGGCAACAAACTAAATATATGACAGTAGCATCAATCTAATAAACTTGAGCATTTTTTTTTGTAGATAAGAAACAAATTTTATATGCGAACTTATTATAAACTGTTTTAATGTTACAGATTTTCTACATAGTGATCAGTTCCCCACAAGAACTTGAAGAAGGCAAAAAATGGGAAGAAGAAATTGAAGTGGTAGCTGCATCAACTACCTCGCATAGTTTAGTGTTTCTCGACAAATACACCGAGTACAAAATTCAAATCCTCGCTTTTAATCCAGCAGGTGACGGGCCCAGGTCGCAGCCGATTACAGTAAAAACGCTGCAGGGCTTACCTAGTGCTCCTGTTAATTTGAGATTTGCAGAAATAACAATGAACAGTCTGGTTGTAATGTGGAACCCACCAAAGAAACCGAACGGTGATATTATTGGATATATTGTGACTTATGAAACAACCGAAGAGAATGACAGTAAGTAGTGTTATTACCAAAGGTTTCAAAAGTGTGTAAAAAGTTCCGAACCAGCTGATTATCTTAAAACTGAAATATGTTTCGTATAAAAGTTGTAGGGCGTTAAAAAATTGGTTGGAATATACAAAGTTGCTCAAAAAGTTGTAGCGGATCAAAGTTATAATTTCTTACATGAGATACCCTATTTTTTGCTTTAATTTTCGATTGTGCTTTAAATTATAGACTAAATTTATATAGCAGTACCTTCTACAGTATGCCCGCGGGTCGGGTTTAGGAGAGGACAAATTGACCAAATTTTGCAAGATACGTAAAAATGACACTCTTAATAAAAGTTTTTGCTTGTAAAATAAATAAGATTCACCTTATCAAAAATTTAATTTTTTATACAGGGAGCGTAAAAATACGAAAACGTTATTTTGCGTAAGAGTAAACATACCTTGTTTATCATTTTCTACCAAAAGAACAAATATGAAATATGTTTTAAATTAAACCCTAAGCCGAAGTACAAGATTTCATTAAAAAATTTAAATATTAAAAGTAGAGTTTTATCACATTATTTTTTTAAGTCTCTCTCACACCTTTAACCAAAGTACTAGTTTCTACATATTAAACAATAATGACACATATGGACATGTTTGTCCAATGTCTTTCTTTATTAAATGAAGCAATTATTTAATTCAAAATACTTCTTATTTAGGTGCAATTTTGAAATAGCACGAACATTTAATTAAAAGAATATGAATATAAACTAAGTAATACAATAAAGATATCAAAATGCAATAGATATATGAAGAAATTTCTGATTTCTTCCTGGGATATTTAACAAACGGCCTAGGTAATTCTGCCTTTTAGCACGTCAATATTATTTGGTATTGGAGTGACATAAACAATCTGTTTTAAATGCTCCCATAGAAACATATCGGCCAACGTTAAATCGGGGCTTCTTGGGGGCCACAAAATTGGGCCATTTTTACCAATCCATCTTGGAACAAACCTGCAGTGAAGCCATTCTGTTACCTCGCGAGCGTAATGTTCTGGACAACCATCTTGTTGAAATTCCTTTTTTTTGGCGAAAATTTAACGGAAAATTTTCGAGTTCATCCCTAAAAAACCCAAGTAAGATATTCTATTGCAGGTGTTGTTAAAAAAATGTGGGCCTATAATCCCATGGACAGATATCGCGCACCACACGTTCACTTTTGTAAAATATTGTCTTCGCCTCATTCAGTCATTACTCTAAATTCGGGATTTTCTCAAGACCAGTGCCTGGCAAGCTGGGATGCTACGGTTCCATTAGTATAAAATGTACATTCATTAGAAAACATAATAAAAATTTTACAAAAATGGATATTTCCACTTAATATTTGGTCTCCCACCCATAAATAAAAATCTAGTCTTTTCGCTTCATCTCCCTCTTCCAATGTTTGGTTAAAGTGGAGTTTAAACGGAAATAATTTATTTTCTTTTAAGATCATCGGAATATGAGTTTTTTTCAGAACTTCTAGAAGATGTTTAGCATGATTTCTAAGGGACATCACAGGAGTTTCTCTAACAGACTGAAGAACTAAAACTGTGGCAACATCGTTTCGGTCATATTTCTTCTTCTTGAGATTCAAAACCGAACCAGTTCTTTCGAACTTTTTTATTGTGTTGTAGATCTTCATTTCAGTTATTGCGATTCTTACAAATTTCTTGCTAAATTGTTCCATAATGTAGCGGTATGATACTTGGCCGTCCCCATAACACTGGACTATAAAAATTCTTTGTTCAGTAGATAGCATTTTGATGAGAAGTATTTTAAATTAAATATTTGCTTCATTTAATAAAGACATTGACAAACATGTCCATAGGTGTCATTATTGTTTATTATGTATAAAATAGTACTCTGGTTAAAGGAGTGAGAACGAATAGTTGGGACTTTAAAAAAAATAATGTAATAAAACTCGTTACTTTTAATATTTAAATTTTTTAATGAAATCTTGTACCTCGGCTTAGGGTTTAATTTAAAACATATTTCATATTATTTGTTCTTTTATTAGAAAATGATAAACAAGTTATGTTTACTCTTACGCAAAATAATGTTTTCGCATTTTTTTTATTCCCTGTCTAAAAAATAAATTTTCCATAACGTGAATCTTATTTATTTTACAAGCAAAAACTTTTATTAGAAGTGACATTTTTACTTATCTTGCAAAATTTGGTCCATTTCTCTTCTAAACCCCATCCGTGGACATACTGTATACCCAAACCTAATAGTTTCAGAGATATTGCGATGTTGGTATGAAATTAAATAAACATATTCCACAAAAAGTACCCAATACCCAAAGTACAAATTCATTATCCTGAAATAAATTTCGAATATACAGGGTCTCCCGAAAAGTTATGGCTGAACAATGCCTATTTTTTTATGAAAACTGTTTTTAAATGAAAGAAATATAAAACTAAAAATTGTTTAAGCTTTTCAAACAGTAATAATACTATATACAAAAGAAGTGTTCCTCATGAAGGAAATAGGCATAAATTAGGTCAAAGTTACATATTTTCATTAAGTAAAACAAAATGCATGAATATGTAAAAACTTTTGACTTTATGCCACGCAGAGTATTGAATCATATAGATATTCACTGATCCCGCTTCGGTTGGTAATCTACAGTTTGGCTAAGGGTCATATTTATAGTCGTTCCTCGAGCTTTTCTTAGACCTTGAGGTATGAATAAAGCACGATGTCACCCATGCTTAAGAAAACCTCAAGGTCTGAGAAACAACTATAAATACAACCCGTTAAAGTGTTTGAAAAGTTATGTGATGACAATTGATTTTTTGTCATTTGTCTCAAGTCGTTCATCTCTCACTGTCATATGTAATCTCTCCCGAACTATTAATAGTACTAGATAGGTACATACAATTTGTAATTGTTTTCTATTTGTTATATCTTTGTTTTAGGATTTAGTAAACAAGTCAAACAAAAAGTTTCAACAAATTTCCTACAAGTTCAGAGTTTAGAAGAAGAAATCACATACACTTTTACTGTAAGAGCTCAAACCATAGATTATGGTCCACCAATATCAAATAATGTTACTACGGGTCCTCAGGACGGTTCGCCTGGTTCACCAAAAGAGCTTGTCGTGATCAAAACCATTTCTAGTATAGATTTGCACTGGTTGAATGGGCCTACAGGAAAGGGACCCATACTGGGGTATTATATTGAATCTCAAAGAAAAGGTATTTATTTTACTACAGTCTTTTGAAAAAAATTTGGGATTTGCTCGTCGAGGATCACATAAAAACTTAAAATGCACAATAATTTTATTTTGTTAGGTCTATTTACACTGGTATTGTTAATTTCAGCCTTATTTAGAATGCAGTGCCTAACCTTAGAAATATTTTGGACTAAATCACACTGGGTTGGTGAAAATTATTTAATTTTTTCTGATCTTCAAACTTTATATCTATATTTTCTTAATAGATTAAGAGTCAGCGACCGCCATGTCGAGCCTAGAGATGGAACATTCTAGAGAATTTATTTTTGGAATTATTCTTCTAGAACAATGAGAATTTATCGGAAATTTTGGAGAATTTATTTTATATGTTGGAGAATTTTATGTTTTGACTGCATAAACTGAAAGA
Source organism: Philopedon plagiatum (assembly GCA_963971165.1). Lineage (NCBI taxonomy): Eukaryota > Metazoa > Arthropoda > Insecta > Coleoptera > Curculionidae > Philopedon > Philopedon plagiatum. The sequence goes on along the minus strand of OZ020190.1, from coordinate 31,991,063 downwards.
ACATAATTTTTTTACCAAAAGTAGTTTTTACAATAATTTTATCTGAAAAAATAAAGAGATGTAGAAATGGAAAATTCTCGAGAATTTATTATTGGGATATTCTCTGAGAAAAATGAGAATTTATCGGAAATTTTGGAGAATTTATTTTATATGTTGGAGAATTTTATGTTTGACTGCATAAATTGGAAGAACTCAATGATTTTAAATATTATTACATAAAAATAATATAATAGCTACTATTTACACTTATTACAGTTACCTGCATTTTTTTATATCTGCACTATATCCCCGCGAAAAAGAAAATTTACTTACCGACAACAAACATCACTTTTTCAAAAATGGTTCTAATGATTTTGCTAAATTTTGTAGGCTAGAACACTGTTTTTTTATTTGTAAAAAGACCTTGTATAATCTTAACTTGGACTGGATCGTGCCGTCAAGGTGCATATATTATAAAAGTAGGTCCCTCAGATTAGAAATTTTACGGGATAGTACCGTATACATATACCCAGTCCAAGTACCTGTTGGGTTAGCTTAGCACTTGCTGCCCGCTGAATAAAATAACTCTCTATAATCTACCGTTGTGTCGCGTAGGTTGGTTGGTTGGTTGTCCTGATCTTCTTCGCACTGCAGCCTCGTGACTTATTGTGCACCCCTATCTTGTCAAAAAAGCCCGGTTCCCTTGATCAGATCCAGTAAGTTTCTTCCAAGCTTCCCATGCGGGAGGCAGTCACCGCATTGGATTTCACGAAATATTTGGAATCTTCTGCGAGTCGGTGCTTCGCAGCTATAAATAATGTGTGAGGCGGTTTCTTCCTCTTCACCACATAGTCTGTACTCTACAGGACCAATGTGCATTCCTAATCTTTGTAGGTATTTCCTTAAGCTGCAGTGGCTTGTTAATAAGCCCGTCACTTGTTTTATCTGGGTGCCAGTGGCGTGCCGTGCCTTTAGAGGCAGAGGGGTCACAATGATTTGGGGACGCCAAATTTTTTTCCTTTTATTGGAGAATATGTTGTAGTAACACTCCGTGCGCATGTCTTACTGCGCAGATAAAAAAACTGGCGTATCAAAAAAAAAACAAAAAAAAACTCGCAGACGAAAAAAAACTCGCAGACGAAAAAAAAAACTCGCAGATGTAAAAAACGAAAAATATAAATTTTTTTTTATACGCCTTTTTTTTTCGTCTGCGAGTTTTTTTTTTCGTCTGCCAGTTTTTTTTTTGATACGCCGTTTTTTTTTTGATACGCCAGTTTTTTTATCTGCGCAGTAAGACATGCGCACGGAGTGTTAGGGGATGTACTTTGGTGTATACATTCCAACCCACCCACTTTTAAGAATATAACTCCAATAGTGAAGCTACAAATAAAAAATTTGTTGTTTGGGTGGGTCCTTTCTACCGCTTTTTCTACATATGGGTGGAGCTTGCTGTATTGACCTGTGTATTGTTGTCATTCATTAGTACAACACTTGCGTTTTAACCACACTTACCCTTTTAAGTAACGCGCTGTAATACGATGAAATTAACTATGAATGAACCTTTGCGTAATGATGTTTAACGATTTAGAGTGGGGGGATTTGGTGGGTGAAGAGTGGATTTGTTTGACATTTATAAAAAAATTCATTTATTAAAATACAGGTTTATTTTTGAAAAAAATAACAGTGAGTTTATCTACATTAGTCTACTTTATGTTTCTATTGCACATGAAACATGATTTCTGAGATACAGGAGGACCATCGAATTGTGTGCTCCAGTCAGGACGATTGTAATGTATAAAACATGGCAATTTAATTTGAAGATCAAAACTTGATTTATCAGACATTGGTAATTTTCCCCATACATCCAAGAGTTCCAAAGGATCTGCATAATTAATTAGATATTCCAAAGGTAACATTTCTAGTTCATCTGTAGTAAAATCCTGCAAGGTTTTCATTCCGCTTACATGACTAAACATTACATTTGCTGTTGGGCAAGACATAGTTTTTCTTTTTTGCTTCCAATTCTTGAACTTTCTTTCTCTGTTCAGTTCGAAACTTTTTTTTAGCACTCCTAGATAGATTGGGAGGTGGATTTATTATTATTAAATTGTTTTCTATGTACTCTTGTGGATTATAGCTTTCGCAATGTTCTGCGTCCCATGAATAATCAATAGGGACTGCTGCAGACATGATCTGAATTGTGTTAAATACTGTAAATATTGAGAATTTATAGCAATAAAAGTGGTGTGGGGAAAAGCTGGTAGGAGGAATGGTTTTGAAAGCTCCTTTGGAGCTGGATTTGATATAAGAGTGGTAGGATTTGGTAGTGTGAAGAGTGTTTTTTTGTCGTCTGTTTTTTTTGTTTTTTTGTTTTTGGAGCGGGGAGAGGAGAGGGGGAGGAGTGGGGGGATTTGGTGGGGTGAAGAGTAGGGGGAAGTGGTGGGGTGAAGAGTGGGGGGATTTGGTGGGGTGAAGAGGGGGGATTTGGTGGGATGAAGAGTGGGGATTTGGTGGGGTGAAGAGTGGGGGGATTTGGATTGGATTGATCTGGTGCGCACACAAGCACTCTACTTGTGGTCATAGTAGGCAGTGAATCTCCAGGGGGCGCCGTAATTTATTCCCCTTTTATTGGAGAGTATGTGGTCATAGTAGGCAGTGAATCTCCGTAGGGGCGCGAGAGCGCCGTTAAAACGAGGGCGGGGGGGGGGGGGGCTTTAGCCCCCCCCCTAGCCCCCTCGACGGCACGCCACTGCTGGGTGCATGTTAGAAGCAGCATTCGAGTGGTTAGCGCTTTTGAAGGGTTACCTAGTGTGGCCCTAGCGTGTCTTTGATCAGGTGTTGTATTCCATCGAAATAGATGTTGTGGCTGCGCCCATCTATTCATTGTTGCTTTTGCCACCTTTTTCGATATTCCAAGGGCGGGTTCTGGGTCCTTGAATTTTTGTGCAGCATAGGCACTTCGTCTCGCTTTAGTTTAGCAGAGAATAGTTACCGAACGCGGAATAGTCAGCACTGTTACAGCTTATACTTGGTAACAGGTACATGGACCGGGCAGCAAACTCCTGTTCCAAAAACAGTTGCATTGCAACAATTGTATTTTTCATAGTTATTTACGTCTACGACCAAGGGAGGGGGATTAACACGAGATTAACCCCGGGTTGAAATTCTGATTGCGCCACTAACGAAACGTAAACAGATATCTGTATAAATTGTTTTTGTTCTAAATCTTACATCTTATTTATTGTTTGTACTTTTATTTTTTAGAAGATACAAGGTGGCAGACCGTAACGAAAACAAACAATGGACCACTTCAGGAATTCACGATTTCATATCAAAGCCTGTTGCCGTCCACAGCATATATCTTTCGGGTTATTCCTTACAATAAGTTCGGGATTAGCTGTCCGGCTGTTTCGCACGATTCCATTTTGACACCATCCAAATTATATATGGAATATGGATATTTGCAGCACCGCCCATTTTACAGGCAGACATGGTTTATGGTAGCGCTGGCAGCTACTTCGATTATTATCATCATTACGGTTATTGCTATACTTTGTGTGAAAAGTAAAAGTTACAAATATAAGCGTAAGTACAGTATTTTATTTATTTAGTTTTGGGTGGATTTGATACTTTAAGTAACTAATTAGTAGACCCGCTGATATATATATATATATATATATATATATATATATATATATATATATATATATATATATATATTCATGTTCTTACCTTAAGCTATGTGTTATTGGAGTCATGAAAATACTCAAAACACTAAAACTGTATTACTCAGAAGGGGTGTCCATGTAATAAAAATAAATAATTAAAATCTGTTCCAAATGTAAGGAGACGTCGTCTGTCAGAGAATATCCATTTGTACACAGAAAAGATGCATGTAATATCTACGGAGGTGATAGGGGAAAATCTAAAGAATAAATAGTTACGGAGTGACGATTCGTTTACATCAGGGGCAGCAAAATTCTCTGCTTGGTTACGTAACAGTTTTTCTATGCTGCACAGGGTACGAAAACCTCGGTTTAAATTTAAAACATTTGTCATAGGTGAGGAGCCGGTGACACTGAAAGTCCCGTCATCGCGGAATCAAAATTTTTTATGTAAATTGATAGTTAATAGTCATACGAACAAAATGAGCTCGGTACGCGTTGATTTATTAAGCCGAAAGTATTTTAAAAAAATCATTATAAAAAAGCAAAAATGTTTTACCATTATCACGAATCTCAATGAATTATATTACATTTTGTAATTAAACAGAACAAAAGTGGCTTACCAGCTTTATTTTGCCGAAAGAGTCTGGCGTACCTATTTGAAAGGTGTGAGATGGGGTAAAATTTTACCATTACCATGTGAAAACTTTTTTTTTTTAATTTTACTCGTTTCGATATGATTTTCAACAATATCTTGGTACGCCTGCCCAAAAACTGCCGGAAGTATCTAGCATACCAGTTTTATTGCATAGGCTCGATTCACATCAATTATTAAAAGTCGTGAGCCAAATAATTTTATTTCGGAGTAAATGTTTTTGCGAAATTTTTTTTACTTCATAATTATTAAACTCTCTTATATTATGTCAATATGAATTCCGTTTCAAGGGAAATTATTTTTGTTTTGTGATGTTTCTGTGCATCATACAACTTAGTTTAAAGTACTGCATTCGAGGAATGTTTCAATAGCTGCAGCATTCTCCATGGTCCTTAAATAGAGTAAGTAAGAGAAATTTCCGGCACAGGTTTAAACACTCCATAAGTTTTTCTCTCTTCATCCCCTATACTATAGAAATATACTAGCCTCTGCTCTATGACATTATGGTATACAATATACATTAAGGTAACGTTGTCACCCAGCATTTTTGGGAGTTTAAAACATTCTGTCCCTTCAGTTTGCTGATCATCATAACTAAAGCTTTGCAAACGTGGGTTATTCCAGGGACGGCTCTAACCTAGTTAAAATAAAATTAGGATCCGATTTGAAAATTAAATAGAAATGTTTATTTACCCACACTAAAAATGCGAAATACGAAAATACTTCGGTTACAGTGATATACCATACAGAGTGTCTGAAAAGTCTTAGCATGGGCAAATATCTTTACTATTAATAAAGATAGAGACACCAAATTTTAGTTGTATCTGGTTAATAAATCTACTTTTTTATGTAATTTGACTTTTTCAACCCCCTAAGCTTTAGTTATGATGATCAGCAAACTAAAGGGACAGAATGTCTTAAACTCCCAAAAATGCTGGGTGACGTTACCTTAATGTATGTATGTATACCATAATGTCATAGAGCAGAGGTTAGTATATTTCTGTAGTATAGAGGATGAAGAGAGAACAGCGTATGCAGTGTTTAAACCTGTGCCGGAAATCTCTCTTACTCTCCTCGAATGCAGTACTTTATACTAAGTTGTATGATACGATAATAATTATTAAGTAAAAAAAATTCGCAAAAACATTTACTCCGAAAAAAAAAACTCCAGAATATATCACGACGCTTAGCGATTTAAATAGTCTTAGTTCATATGGACAAACTCGTTTTTTACCTAGCGAGCATTTAGATGACACTAATTCTAAGTGATCGCGTGGATTATTAACAATTAAGTCATATGTAGCGAAGTGACCACCTGTCATCAATGTTTTATAAATAACCGCTAGGTAAAAAACGAACTTGGCCTATGTAAGTTTTATATAGTTGACAATATACTTTTTTGTAGAAGAAGCTCAAAAAACATTAGAAGAGTCGATGGCAATGTCACTGGGAGACCACCAAGAATTAGCATTAGATTATTATAGATCCAAAGGTGCCAATGGAACGATAAGTGCAATGGGAACGCTAAGTAAAAGGACTGGTCAGAGGAAGCAGCAACATAATCAGCCACCTCCTATTTTAGGTACATATAGGTTATTGCTCAAAATTATGATTTTAGTCATTTTTAAGATGGGGCGCATTTCATCAATAATAAACCATACGTAATTTTAAAAATATACTGATGAGATTAAGATATGTGTCTATAAAATTATTATTGGAATCTTACCTTATTTTTTTTAATATCGGGTCCATCCTACGATCCTTCTTTCAAGCAAATTCAGTACTCTTTCATTAAAGTCCGTAATTTGTAATATGAACTCTTTTTCAATGGAAAGCATTTCTAACGAATTTCAACGATCCTGAGTCATTGAATTTCGGAGAATGGTCTTGATCCGTTTAAGGCTGGAAAAACACCTGGATTGGATTGTAATAAATGGATAGTACTATATTCTATCCAATTTAATTTAAGAATGATGACAGAAAAAACAACTGAACAAGAATTCACCCTGTTGGTCAATTCCATGGACAGTTTACACCAGAACATATTTTAGCGATCACAATATTCATCTTTCTTTCCTGATAATCATCCATGTTGGCGAAAGTGCATTAGAAAAGACATAAAAAAAGAATATGTTCAAATTTTTATCGTACCTTCTTTGCTTGTGGGAGTATTGCTGGTTATATACTTCGAAAGATTAGTCATCGCCAAATTCTTTTCTTACTGATAAAACTCCCAACGGAATCCGATTGCTTTCTATCCTTATTAGCAAAAGGGGCATTAGTAAAAGACAAATAAAAACGATGTTGTTGCCAATAAGAAGGAATAGTCAAACATTTGATCACAGCTGCCTTTGTTTGTGCAAGTATTTCTGATTGTCTACTGCGAGAGCTTAATCGGAATTGTCATAAAGAATAAATTTCTAATCTGGCAAAATACTTATGTAAGTTTTATTATTTTATAGCAAAATACCTTGGTTTTAACTGAACACAAACAGCATTTGTATATCGTTTTTATTAAGCAAAAACAGTGTCAGCATAGACACTTTAACCTTCTTATTTTATACTACTTAAAATTATTTGTCCCTTCCCCTCTAAGTAACAATACTCCCTCTAACCAATAACTTGCAATAGAATGATCGGAGAAAAAGTTTTTAAATAAATAAAGAAAAAATAGCAAAAATTAATAAATATTTTTATTAAAGATAAACAATTTATAATAATGTTAAAAAAATATTCCCTATTCTCCGATATACAGGGTGTTTCAAAAAGCATGTGCCATCGCTCAAGGAGAGATTCCTTGTAAGAAACTAAGGCAAAAAGTATATATAAACATGGGTCCGCAGATGCTTCGTTTCAAAGATACAGGGTGTTAAATTTTTAAATTTTTTTCAGTTTTTCCAAAATCTTTTCAAAATGGCTTCATCAATTTTGATGAAATTTACACTGTGTAAAGTACTTAAATTAAGAATAATTCTGACCATGAAAAGATTTTGACAGGTCCTCCAGGGGCGTACATATGAGAAGACGGTACAATATTTTTCCAAGAAAACATGTACGCCACTGATTTTTTCACATTTTCTTATATCGGTTAAATAGTATGTTAAATTCTTAACAAAACTTATCTTTTCATATTTTTTCAATTTTCATTTCGTTTAGGAGATAAATGTAATTTTATTAACCGTCTTACAGGTTTAGTTTTCCCAACTAGCGGTTTTAACATGTAAAGACCATTTAAAAATTGAACGTCCTGTATCTTTGAAACAATGCATCTGCGGACCCATGTTCATAAGAACTTTTTGCCTTAATTTCTTTCAAAGAACCTTCCTTTAAGCGATGGCACATGTTTTTTGAAACACCCTGTATAATGAAAATGGATCTATAATAAAAGCCTACCTCCGAACAGTGACGTTTGTGCGAGCTAAAGGCGCGATAAAAATTGTTTAATCGAATATAGGTACCAAGTACTTTCACAATTTTTAACTGTAAATGTTGAAACTCTTAGTTCCAGAAGAATAGATACACTTTGTAATGGCAGTGTGACTTCAGCTTTAAACTGAATCCAAGCGTTTCTAGGGCGCAGTTGTCACTTCCTTTTCAATAACTAAAGAAAATCTTCTTTGATGCCCTCTGTTCTCAACTTTGTATCGGCTCGGCATTCCCGTTACCTATTCTCATAACGGCCTGTCCAAGTAATGTAAATAAGAACATATATATGTACCTTGCGTAACATTTCAATAGTTGTTAGTCAGTCCCAGATTCATTGAACATAGGAATTTGAGCTGCTAATACTTTATATAAACTTTTAAGTATGTTTTGACACTGCAAAAACAACTTATATTATGGGACAGGCTTCAAATAATATGTCAGGTTTATATTTCTCATAACCTAACTTTCTACCAGTTGTAAAAATTTTACGAGTATGAGAGAGAAAGGACATGAGAGAGAGAGAGACATAATTGATCTCTCCGTTGTCAAATGGGTTTCTGTCATCCTCAAACGGTATAGCAGCATTCAGCAAAGTTTAACCAGTATCTTTTCATTTAAAGGTCTCGTCATAGAGATCCGCTTTTTCCGACATGGATGTACATCGATTGTACACTTGTCATCCCCACCATATCACTATCTTTCTCTCTCTCCTATTCGCATAATTTTCTTAGATACTGGCGGGTGGCAGAATGATTTATGAATGAATATTTTTATCTATTCTTCGTTACAACGACACTAACGTCCGGCTGCACAAACAATTTAATCACGAATTAAACTAGACACTTGTAATGTGACATCACTTATGTTAACGTCATTGACAAAGATGGCTCTAAACATTAATAATTAAATTTACTGCTTGATTAAAAGTTTTGTGCAACCCGCTATTAATGTTATAAGAATACTTACCTTGCATTTAACAATATTTTCAACTTGCAGGAAAATCTCCACCAAGACCATCTCCCGCTTCTGTACCATACAACTCTGACGAAGAAAGTTTGAAGGGATATGATGAAAATCCTGATGACAGTAGTGTAACCGAGAAGCCTTCTGAGATGAGTTCTTCTGAGCAGGTGAGTTACGTTGATACGTTTTCGTAGGCTAAGTTACATCACTTGTATTTATATACTAATTAATGATAATTATCATTGCAAACCGGCTTGTGCAGTCTCCACGCGCTAAGGTAAATTATAATATTCTTTTCAATGTTTTTAAAAATATTTTGATGATAGTCAGCAACTGAAAAATAATAAAATTTTCTTTTACATTCGACGCTGTCTTGTCTATGTGACTAATGATCAATAAAATGCCAATAAGTAGTTGGGCGGCTTAAAAACTGTAAAAGAAAATTTGGTTTTTATGTCAAATTTGAGAATATTTTTTAAGCTTAAAATCTGACAGATTTTTTCATAATCCTGAGTGAAAAATGTGTATACATATATCGGTAATTTCTACTTTATAGGAATCACAAAACTAAAAGATCATCCTCCCAATTTATACTCGGAAGATGCAAATGCGGCAAGGTTTCTTATTCTTTTAGGTATTTTTTACTGAATAAAAAACTTTAAAATTTTAGATATCTTATTGCATGACAATAAAATAACAACTAAAAAATACACTGAAGTTTAATCATTATAATAGGAGATCCAACATAATTTTTAGGTTCTGGTTTAATGATAGGACATAGTTTTCGGTAATTAAACCTTTTTCAAAAATTATTTTGGCACTAATAAAATAAGATTTTCTGCCGTCAATTATTTAGATACATTTTACATATTTTGCAAGTTTAAAAATCATAATAACACACATTTTATCAATTTTTGTAAGCTTTCGTTAAAATATTTGATTTACTAGTCATAAAAAGATTGAAGCTTATACAGCGTGTCCAGAAACCATCTTAAGAAATGGGAAACTTTTTTTTGACTTAACGGAAAAGAGTTATTTTTCATAAAAAGTTCTGCTTGTTGGGAAAATAACATTCAAAACAAAAATTTTGACCCAGCATATACGGGGTGTCAAAAAAAAGTCAAAACTGTAAATGCCGTAGAAGGAAAACTATATTTAATTTTAATTGCAAATTATAATATCTTAAGATAGTGTCGTCCAGAACTGAAAAGTGATCGAATATGAAATTTGACAAAATAACTTAATGGTCATTCATATGTACCTTTGAATTTTTTTTTAATGTGATATACATGCTTTTTAAATAACATTACCAAAATAAACAACAATAACATTTTATGAAATACTACGCTAAGCTTCAACATGAATACCGTTTCTTTCCATACAAACTATTGTACGTCGTGAAAATTCCGCCACTGCATGTCTAACCATCTGAGGGGAAATTTCTTGGACTCTGACAATTCTCTCTAAATGGTTTGTGTTTTCGAAAGATCTGTGGGCATAAACTTTTTCTTTTAAAAATCCTCATGAGGAAAAATCTAGGGGAGTTATATCTGGAGACCTTGGTGGCCAAGCAAATCGTTTTTTAGTTCTGGACGACACTTTCTTACGTTATTGTACTTTGCAATTAAAATTAAAGATAGTTTTCTTTTTTTGCACCCCGTATATACTGGGTCAAAATTTTTGATTTGAGTGGTATTTTCTCAACAGGCAGAACTTTTTATGAAGAATATTTTTTCCGTAAAGTCAAAAATAAACAAGATCCCCATCTGATGGTTTCTGGACACGCTGTATAATTTAAATTATTTTTGTTTAGAATTAATTTCGTTTTGTCAAATATGCCAGAATAAAAGATATTTATTTTCTTTGCAAGCCCGCAAAAAAGGTATTGGATCACTTTAATTCGCTTACAACTTACAACTCAAAAACGGTTTAAAATTGCATGTTTTTCAAACTTTCATAGCGTAGTGTGCTTTATTTGACCCTAGAACACACTAATCAATGGCTGCTATGCCAATTTTTAAGGTTTTTATGTTATTATTATTATTTTTGTTCCATAAACTTAAAAGTGCAGTAATTAGTAAATTACAAAAAAGTTTTCCTTGCTGTAACATTTTTAGCCTTGAACTATGTATGTGAAAGCTAATTTGTTTTAAAAATATTTTGAAGTGTGAAGAACTTGACCCTCTTCACGCTACAAGGGGTTAACTAATAAAATTTTACACTAACCTATTCTCGTAAGTTAACTAATACCCAAAAGAAATTTCTTTTGCACTAAATAGGCCAGATGCCAAGTATTTTGTGATGGAAAAAATTCCGGGAAGAAATTTTTAGAGTAATTCATGAAATGGTTCCTTAGGACTATACTAAAAGGAAAAGGTCCTTAAGTTTTCCCCGTAGAGCGAGGCCGGCAACCCTCCTTTTCCGAGGAGATGTCAGAGGACTAAAAATCAATTTTCTCTGTTTTTTATTAATTTTACGTCAAAAATACTTAAGTGCAAAATTAAAGATAATTTCACTCCTGAACAAAAAAACCGGACAAATAAAATTTTGTTCATGTTTAATCTTAAATAACATTTTAAATCTTGCACCGATTTTAATAAATTTTTTGGTATATTGCGGATGCTTTCGTCTTGATTATTATCTGCTTTTCAGTTTACAAGAGTTCTAACGATTTTGGTGTTACACAAGTAGAACCAAAAGTTGCGTTTTTTGCCCTAAATTTCTAAACACTGTGTGGAAAAATTAAGTATTATGTTTTTAAACTCCATCTTTTTTTAACGTTTTTTTTTTGATTTATTCCAATATCCTTATTCTAAAAGGAAACACCAATTCTAAAAGAGAACTATGCAGTTTACAATCTTAACAAAAATTAAAAACTTACCTATGTAAATAACGTTAAAACTCATTTTGGGTCAAGCATAGCAAGTTCGTTGCATAGTACCGTCGAGGATATTGTTTATGTTGTTTCCATTGTTTATTAAGTGTCAGTGTACTGCCATGATCGAATGTAGTTTTTTTTTCTTAAATTGCGGCGAGAATATGTTGCACGGTACATTGCAAATGTATTGGGCAAAGCCAGGAGTACTATACAAGATGCGATCAGTCGCTTTTGTCAGACTGGTGAACACACACCGCCGCGCCGTCCAGGATCAGGGAGACCACGAGCCACAAACCAACGTGATAATCATTTTGTTACTCTAACTGCTTTCTGCACAGACGAATCGCGTTTTTGTTTGCGTTCACCGGATGGACGAGAGCGTGTCTGAAGAAGACGAGGAAAATGATTTTCTGAGTGTTGCATACCACCAAGAGCACTTTTTAGAGGTGGTAGTATCATGGTGTGGGCTGGAAGTTCATTACATGCTCGTACAGACCTAGTTTTATTCGAAAATGTTTCTTTGGCTGCAGAATCGTTGTCTCCAGAAATGTTTAGCGGACCACGTCATTCCTTTCACCCCATTTGTTGGTAATAATTTTTGTAATAATGCACGATAATGCCAGGCCCATGTCGCGCGAGTTGTCAATGATTATGTGGATCATATGGACATTCAACGTTTAGATTGGCCCCCACATAGCCCAGATCTAAATCCGATCGAGCTCGTGCGGGACATGCTAGGAAGGATTATTCTCAACCGAGAACCAGAAACTATTCCCGATCTGCAAAAAACGCAACTTTTGATTCTACTTGTATAACACCAAATCCGCTAGAAGTCTGGTAAACTAAAAAGCAGATATAATAATCAAGATGAAAACATCTGCAATATACCAAAAAATTAGGTTAAATCGCTGGAAGATTTAAAATGTTACTTAAGATTAATCTTAAACAAAATTTTATTTGCCCGGTTTTTTTTTGTTCAGGAGTGTAATTTGTTACAAAAAATGGTATGCGCATGTTTTTCGTCAGAGTAGTATTTTCAAATTTAAACAAAGTTGGGTGACCCCTACTCTAGTGTTCTTCCTAAAATTGAATATATTCTGAAATTATATTACAGATTCCTTTCTTCTACAAGTTTAATATTTGCCCATAACCACCCCCACCGCTACTGGAACAGCTAATGGTCAGATCTCTTAATTACGAGTCACACGAGCTCAATTTTTAATATTAATAATAATCAATCGGCATGAAATGACTTTTCCATTTGCAACGCTACCTCCGTGACTATAATAGTAATTATTTTCTTGATTTTAATTATTAGCAGGTGCGATATTATATTTAATATAATTAATATAATTTTATTATCATAATAAAAAATTATATTAAGTATTTTTATCATAAGTATTATCGGTGTTATAACTTGAACTTGACCGGATTTATTTTTATTATCACTGATTACAAGTAAACGTTTTTAAATCAGATTTTTAAATAAAATTCTTAATAATATAAATTAAAATTTAAAAGAAAACATACAGTAGGGGCCACCCAACTTTGTTCAACTGGATGGACATTTTTCCGAGAATTATAATTTCGATAGAGACTTTCTGATAGATAAATAATTTAACATCTTGCTATTTTTATATAAGTAAGTTTTGATAAAATAAAGAAAATCTGAGAAAATGGAACTAATTTTCTGTAGCTTTACCCCCTGCCGAAAAGTGGAAGACGTCAGTCTCGTTCGAGGAAGAAAACCGAGAACTTTATCGGTTATATTATCCCAAAGAACAATTACATACGAGTAGAATAAAATTTCTTTCCGGAAATAGGAATTCAGAATCCAAAAAGTTATGATACCTTCATCATAGCCTTCTGGATTCTGAATCCCTGTGGCCAAAATAAAGTTTCATTTTTAATGCTTTTTCTCATGGAAAATGAAACTTTATTTTGGTCACGACTCACCACTAAAATATTGTTTAAAACATAATATATTTCATAATGGATGCAACGCTTTTATTTTCAAATGCACACCGTTCTAAAATTTTAGTTGCACTATATATACCTACAAGAAACTGAGGCACAGCCTAATTAAACCTTCAAGAGCTAGACTACACCCAAAATTTTTCTGTAATGCTCGAATGGTATTAAAGATTTTTACAAAAAAAAAATTGTTGGCCTAATTCATGATGAGGCATTTAATTTTCAATAGAAAAATACCTTTTTTAGTATATAAAATGTCATCTTACCATTTAAAAAATGTTAAGAATCTTTTTGGGTGAAAAACGGTTCTACGATAGCTTAAATTTAGAATGTAGTCAATTAAAATTTCCTTTTCATAATTAAAGAAACAAAGAAAAATTGCGTTACAGGGTTCAGAAAGCGAAAACGAAAGTGTTCGCTCAGATCCTCATTCCTTTGTCAACCACTACGCAAACGTTAACGACACACTTAGACAATCGTGGAAGAGGCAGAAGCCAGTGAAAAATTACTCTAGTTATACAGACTCTGAACCGGAGGGTAGTGCAGTGGTTAGTTTAAATGGCGGCCAAATTATATTGAACAATATGGCAAGGTCAAGAGCGCCACTTCCTGGTTTCTCTTCCTTTGTGTAAATTATTAATATTTATATTAGGTAATGCGACGTTATAGTCTATGAGCCAAAAGTTGAACTAAGATTGTTGTTAACCTCGGCGAACAAAATTTCTTTAAATATAAAATTTGATACGTTAATTGTATATTTAGATATGCATAATATGTTCATAATATGTGTATAAAAACCGAAATTGTCAGTAATTCCTTAAAAATGTTTAATTTGTTGAAGTTTCACAAACGAAATAGTAAATTACACATAATGCCGGGCCCTAGTGAGTATATAAGGATAATCGAAAAACAAAACGACTACTTAATAGTCATTTTTATCATAGGAGACTCTTACTTTATTATCGCCACTCCACTCCATCCCTAATAACATGCTGTATGCCTTCTTTTAATTCTACGAAACATGTGTAGTTTTGTAGTTTGTCGTAAAACTTCATATTTTTTAACTTCTTGCATACCCTGTTTAAGAAAATTGAAGTTTCTCATTGCCCATCACATCTCTTAGAAAACGGCAGCTTTTTATGAATAGTGGCAATTCAAGCTTTTATAGATTTTTTCAAGTACAGGCCATACAGCAATACATACGTTGGCACATTGTATCTTTAATCTATGTATACGTGTGTGGAAAAAATAAATGTCTGTTGGGGTTTTCCGAGTTCCTCTGGAAGCCCTCTTCCAGACCCCCTGGTCGCCAAATGCGAATCCAGCCCTGGGCGCTATTTGTTCTAGGACCGGCCCTGTAGACATATAAATTATTAAGGATATCAAGGTGTATTTTGTACTTTTCTTTTAAAACCGCAAGAATTTGACAGATGTATCGAATTTACTCAACAAAACCGAGCAAACCCGAGCAAAAATTTGACAGACGTATTGAATTTTTGTGGTGTGTGAAAATGTACAAAATAAAATTATGCGGCCAGATCCTCCAATGCTAGATCGGTCTAATTTGGCAACCAAAAGTTTTAAACTGACAAATGTAAGAGTAAGACAACAAGTTATATAGATTTTTCGCATATTTATGAAGAAAATGGCAATTTTAGTACGTACTTTCCACAATAATAGAACTAAATTTATTCTAACAACACGTTCTAAGACGAAAATCACTTAGAAACCAAGCAAAAACGTTAATTTCTTTGGTGCCTTGTTTACGTATATATCAACACTGGAAAGCTATTGGTTTATTACTTCTATTATATAAAAGAAGAAACTGATTGACATATCAACGCACAGCTCACACCGCTGGGTCTAGAAACTTGAAATTTTGCACATGGGTTTCTTATATAACGTAGGCATCCACTAAGAAAGGGCTCTTCAAAATCCAACCCCTAAGGGTGTGAAATAGGGCTTCAAACTTTGTATGGAGGAAAAATATTAGGTGGTCCCATTAAGTCGAAATTACATAGAATTACTCTAAAAAATAACGTTCAGATTCACTAAGAAGGTTTAAGATTTAGTACTGGTTCAAATTAAGATCTTATAGCTGATCAGTTATGTTTTGGCAGGTTTTTGTCCTGTCATTGTTAATAAGTCGTCATTAAAAACTTAAGAATTATTTTGATATTTCAGCGATTTACTTGGTTTCCAAATGATTTTCATCTTGGAACGAGTTGCTGTAATGAATATAGTTTATTATTGTCGGAAGTACGTACACTAAAACAGCCCTTTTGTTTATAAATTTGCGAAAAAGCTCAGAAATAAATTTATAGTATAAAACGTAGTTGTCTTATTCTTACACTTGTCAGTTTAAAACTTTTGGTTGTTAAATTAGACCGGACTAGCGTTGGAGAATCTGGCTGTATGATTAAATACGTGTTTTACAGTTTTTAATAAATCAACCCCTAAGGGGTGAAATGGGAGTTCAAAGTTTGTAATGGAGTAAAATTGTTATACCACGAATGAAGTCGCGGGCGAAAGCTATTGGCAAATAACTGGCAACAACAATGTTAAGCAAACTAATATTGTAAGCGTGGAAGCTATATTACTTATCTTAAATGAAAATTCAAAACAACTTAAAGAGTTATTAAATAACATTTTATAAGTTTTATTGGGGACAATAGATTGTGTAATCTCTTTCTTAGATTGGTCCAGTGGCGAGAATCGCCCATATTTGTTTTTCGGCGCCATTAGAATTTACTATTAAGTGCAAGGCAAACGACATAATAAATTACATTTACGAATTTTCTAAAAACGCATCATTTCTAAGAAATTTTGTATCGACTTAATATTTATTAGGTTTAATTTCTAACTTTTGGTCATAGACTACAAGCTTTAAACTTCCTTTTATACTTCTTAAATAGATCTATCTGTGAATGCGTAGCTACTTAAGACATAATATTTAATTGTAAATAATTACCTTTAGGCTATCTTTATTTTACCTTTTTTGGACCAAATGTAGCAATTATCGCCTGATCTCAAGAGTTAGGGCTTTTGGGTCTACTGAATTAACTGTTTATATATGGGTCTATGCAGTTTTATCTCTTTATTGCCATATTTTTTCCTTTTTTATTTACACGAATTTTTCTGTTTATTTATACACATTTTATTCAATCAACAGTTTAAATGTACCAAATTAAAACTTCGTGTTAGTAAAAATACATAATACTATTTTTTTTACATACACATGTAATGACTGGTGCATTACAGATATACACAAAAAATCGTTTTGCTTATTTAGGCAGTGTGCATTGTGACCCAAAAAGTTCCGTAATAAATGCGAAATTTTTTATTGGTTTGGTAGAAAATGAGGTGCTACAAAAATTTCAAAAAAGTGCTCACGAACAAAGTTAACAGTCTTCAAAATCGCAGAATCACCATACAGTGTAACTCCAAAAGTCGCTTAAGTGTACGATGCCATTTTCGATAAGAATAGTTTAATATTATTGAGAGAATATCTATGTGAAAATAATTCAAAAATATATACTTAACATATTACTACATATTTTTAGTATTTTCCCACATTTTCTCCACAGCATCAAACTATTATTAAAAATAAGGTTACTGTACATATTTTATAAAATAGTAGCCTCAGCCTATAATTTATTAGATGTCAGAGTCGGACACAGTACAAAATTACGTTGATGCATATGAACAGTTGCACACGAATATCAGATCAGTTCGTGTACAAGTGTGTAAAGCTCGTTTCAAGCTCTTTCGTTGCCTTTTGGCAAAATGTAAGTACCTCAATAAATGTAAATATAAATATTTCAAGATTTTTAAAAGGCGCTAGAGTCGAAGTGGTTTAAATTAATAATTTTGGAAAAAATAAAATCTTAAATTACGAATGATTAAAACATTGTTTATTGCCTTATGTCATTCGATTTATTTATACAATAAAAAACCAAGGTAGGCACAATTTACTCATCGTACATAGCATACATTTTTCTACGAATTCAGTCTGTGTCGCTTTGGTTAAAACGCATCACTACGTACTTTTTTGTCTTTGATTTGTTTTGTCACAATATCTTTTGACTGTAGACAAAGGAGTTTCCGTTAATAAAGACGTTTCTGCTGCAATTGCATTTACATTAAACCCCCTGTTCAATAAAGAAACATACACATTTTTGACAATTGCTTGGAATCGGGCGATATCTAAATGTTTTCTTTTTAAATTAGTACTACCAGAGGCACTATGATCAACGTCTTTCCAGGGACGCCACATTTTTTAGCACTTTCGGAATAGCAAAAAATTCGATCGAAATCATATAACAACTGCACGGGTAACCAAACGGATAGGAACTAAACTGAAATATTTCGAAATTATTAAACCAGGTAAAAAAAATACTTTATTCATACGATTTACTGATTATATTAAAATTTTCTTTACCTGTTATTTTATTAGGGCCGGCCCTGTTTACAGTTCTTGCAAATGGGGTTTTATTACAGCTGGTGTCAATAATATTTTATTGCAGGCAATAGGCCAGCGAAAGAGCTTGAAACGAGCTTTAACAGCATTTTCCATTGGTGGTTAGTGCGCATTAAATGTATTTCTGTCCCTTAAAAAAGGATGTCCAATGGAAAACCCTATAAATCAGTAATTTGGTACTGTTGAACTCCGATATTCGATTAGTCGTCTGTAAATGTACAAACGCTACAGAACTTTTCTAGACCCATAAAATTTAATAAGAGGTTGTTTATTTAAAAGATATATTAAAAGAGGTTGAATAAGTCGACATGCTTTCATATTTTTGGACGCCCTTTTACAAACTTTTTTTATTATTAATGTGTGACTTTTTGTTATTTTGACTACAGTTAATTATATATATATATATATATATATATATATATATATATATATATATATATATATATATATATATATATATATATATATATACATCAATTTTCTGTAATATTTTTGATAAAGTTGTTAATTAATATTAATGCATTTTTTCATTTGTTGCCGATTTTTGAGTCACAATGTACTGATTTGATGAGCTTATTGGTTTCCCCTTCCAAATGCCTTTATCTGAAAAGGTAAGAGAGTAAAATTTTGTTAATACTCTATCTGGTGGGGGGGCTTTATAGACTTAAAAACACAACACACATAATTTAAAAGGTGCTACAATTCATCTCTATAATAACATTTCTTAAAATGCAAGACCCATTTTTAAAATTTTATAATAAAATAGTTGTAATAATCAATAGTAGGTTATTTTATTGTTATTGTTAGCTTTTGTTATATTTATTGGTTCTTTAGGTTTAGGAATGTGTAGCCATAACATGGACGGCCATATTTTTATACAAACGTTTCGAAATAAGAACGTTTATTTAGGCATCTGGTGAATTTAAATATTTGACTTTTAATCGAGTGTATATTTTTTGTTTAATTTATATGTTTATTAGGAAGTTGAGCTTTACAAAAGGTCTATCGAAAGATGCAGGTTGCAGTCTTTGACTATGACCAAAGTAAAATATTTATTTTACTAGAGAAATGCCTAGTTTTGTCTACAAATTTGTAAATAGTAGCATAATAGTATTACTTTCAATTATATAAAATAGCCTACTGTTGATCATAAGGATAATTTAACGAACTCGAAAATTATGATTAACAATATAAATAAAAGACTTGAATCTAAATAAAATTTTGTAAATAATATTTTTTACTATTCGAATTCTATTGTTCATATTTTGCCTTTTAAACGAACTAGGTAAATTTTAGGAATATACATATATTAAATCTTGTATAAAGAAGTATCACTGTCAATTACCTATTTATATTACTATGGCTTTTTTATATATACCTATGCAATATTTGTTTGACATTTGTGATTTCTTATTTTTCCAGCGTTTATTTCAGATTTTTCTAATGAATGGAACATTATATCTTTAATATTTTTTTAAATACTGCTCAAACGGGAATTAATTTAAACTTCTTTACAAAATCTGCCGATACTCTTTGTATTGTCACTGGAGAAATTTTTAGAAACAGTTCCGTTTTTTTAAGTGCCCTGTATATCGCTGTAGAGGCGTCACGTCTTTAAATCCTATCAGTAAGTAATAGTAAATATATTATAAAAAAAATTACAATTTAAAAGGTTAGTTCCACACCGTACCACCGAGACAGAGATTGAGACACAAGACTAAGACAGCATTATTTAGCGTATCTGTCGCTAGCTTCGCATATGTGACGTTTTGGCCTCGTATCTCTGCCTCCTGTCTTAGTCACAAGATTCGGAAATCTAGCTTAAAGACCAGGTATTTGTTTTTTTTTAAGATTTTTCAGCATTTTTCCAGTAAAAAATTATGTAACAATTTGCCACCATTTTAAAAAGTTGACTTAGTTTAATCGAAAAGTACCCTTTATTTTTGAATAGTCAGCTGCACACTTTGCTTCATATATATATATATATATATATATATATATATATATATATATATATATATATATATATATATATATATATATATATATATATATATATATACTGCCGAGCATTAAATTAGGGTCACCCCGTAATTTTAAATTATTTTAGGAATCTTTAGTTTTTTGTTGTATTTTTTTCGGTTGTAACGTTTACTAACTTTATACAATGGTTTTTTCGTGATTGCTTGAATAGAAACAAGTACCCGGCCCTTAAATAGTATTAGTTGTTATTAAAACACATTATTCGATTCTTATTTCTTGATAGTATTTCTGGAAATAAAATTTAAGATTTCACTAAAAATTAAATATTTGTTAAAAATTGATTTTATATCTTAAAAAGAAAAACTTTCAGGCTTCAGATTCACTCTAACACCCGTAATTTTAAAGTTTTTATTATTTATTATTTTTAAAAATGACAAAAAAATTATATTAGAGCAAGTTAATCAACACAGGGTGTCCGAAAAGTCTTAGTATGGGCAAATATCTTTGCTATTACTAAAGATAGAGACTCCAAATTTTAGGTATATCTTGGTTAGTAAATCTATTTTTTTATGTAATTGAACTTTTTTAACCCCCTTGAGGGGTGAGGGAGTTGAGGTAAAAAATCAGCTATGCTGTGTGGTACATCATTTTAAAGGTCTTCAAAAAAGAAACATTTTGCCGCAAACCCGTATCTTAATTCGTTGTAAATGGTAAGCCTTTAAAAATTAAAAATCATGAAAAAAATTAAAAATTTAAGTACCTTTATTTCTCTTATTTCTTTAAAAGTTGCTCAAAATGACCACCATGGTAGTATTAAAGTCTATTATGAAACTCTGCCAAGAAGTAACACCTGCATTCTCGAAAATGTGAGAAGTGAGTTCCAAAATCGACTTTATTACTGTCAAGAAGTTCATGGTGGTGATTTTAAACAACTTTTAGTAATAAGAGAAAAAAGGTACAATTTAATTTTTTCACGATTTTTAATTTTTAAAAGACTTGCCATTTAAAAACAAGTTAAGATACGGACCTCGGTTTTGCGGTAAAATATTTATTTTTGAATACCTTTAAAATGAGGTACCACACGGCATAGGGTTTTGCATTTATAATTTTTGACCTCAGCTTCCTAGCGTTATCCCTCAAGGGGGTTGAAAATGTTAAATTACAGTAGATTTATTAACCAATAATATACACCTAAGTTGGTGTCTCTCTCTTTACCAATAGCAAAGATATTAATTTGCCCATATCAAGACTTTTCGGACATCCTGTATATTATATGCCATTGTAAGAATCGAGGATGATGTGTGGTTTATTTATAACAACTACAGCTAACCAGCAAAATTAAATAGTTTTTGTACTGATTATTTTAGGTATATTTTTTCTACACTGCCTTCATTTACTGTAATTTATTATATTATTACATACTGTTTGTAAAATAAATCTGTGATTCTACAAGTATTTGTTTGGTTTTCTTTGTCAGACTCTTAAAGGGTTATATACAGTTAGAATTTTCAAAAAATCGATTTTTTTTTAATATCATTTTCGTAATTTACATGTGTATATTCCAGTACATACACAGAAAATTTCAAGGCAATCCGGCGATTATTTTCCAAGTTACACGCATATTTGTAAAGACGTGTCAGAGCGATTGTACGCTATGTAAAGTGCTTTTGAAACTTTAAATGCGTCTTTCTCAAAACTGTGTTTTTAAAGTCGGTGACGAAGATTCTGGGAAACGGCTGAACCGATCAGTCTCAAATTTTAACACAAGCTTCTTAAGTATATTTTTTACTAATTAATCGAAGTTTTTTTCTCACCGATAAATTTTTATATAATCTAATATGAAAAAACCAAACGGATTTCATTAAAGTAATGTATAATCTTCTAATTAATCGAAGGAATAAGCAAAATAAAATTTTTTGACAAAATGGCGGCTTCTCAAAAAAAAAAATCGATTTTTGACCAAAATTTTGGCTTTAAATTGTTTATATATACATATATATATATATATATATATATATATATATATATATATATATATATATATATATATATATATATATATAGGTATATATATATAAACAATTTAAAGCCAAAATTTTGGTCAAAAATCGATTTTTTTTTGAGAAGCCGCCATTTTGTCAAAAAATTTTATTCTGCTTATTCCTTCGATTAATTAGAAGATTATACATTACTTTAATGAAATCCGTTTGATTTTTTCATATTAGATGATCCAGTCCAGAGATATCGTTGTCACCGCAAGATGCCTTCTTTGAGAGGAACTCCTGGAGATCAGCTATAGCAGCTTTCAAAATTATTATTTTTACAAAAATCTTAAAATACAGTTAAAAGTTACCATAATATGTGTACAAATTTTCCCATTAATAATTTTAAAAGTCTTCTCAGGAAAAATTCTTGAAAAATCGCTTTTTTTAGGCCTCCTGACTGTATATAACGCCTTAACCTGAATTAAGCCCAACGCGATATCAAACGATGGTGCAGCCACTAGCAGTGAAGTAAAGGAATGGGGTTAGTTTGACGTTTCGACTTTAGTTTTGTATTTCGTTTTTTAAGCTTTTACGTAGAGTTGGGAGATATAGTGATTTTTCGATATCTGTTAGAATAGCGATAGTGATTTAAGAATAGCCGTTATTTTTAACTGTGATTTTTCACTACAGCGACTTTTATTTTTAAGGCGAAAAGGAGCAGCATAGTTGCTTTTACAAGACTGATATTCGGTATAAATATTGAATAATGCAGCTACAATTGGAAGTAAAATTATAACTTGACTTGGTCAGTAAGTTAGGGTAAAAATAGTAGTATAGAATGATCCATTGAAAATAACGCATTTAAAGGAAATTAAATTAAAAGGAATCAATTTTACATTTCCACTAAGTACCTAAGTAAAACTCGAAAAAAACTTAATAATACAGCTATTAAATGCATTTCGTTATAGCGCTCTGCGCGGTTGGCACTGACAATACCGGCGCGTCGGAGCGGACATACAGTTTCCGACGATCCTATCTTTGGTTTTATTCCAGATAAATGATGAATTTTTTTATTTTGCTTGAAATTGAGTCAACTTTTTGAAAATGATGAACAGTTTTAACCATAACTTATTATTATTGAGATATCACTCATTTTTTCATCTTTTTTTAAGATTATCAAAGCTATTTAAAAATATTGAATATACTAAGAAGATATTGTGTTTAAGACTTGAAAGATTATATACATACCTTATATACATTGAGTTGTCAATGGCTGTACATTAACATAAAAATTAAAATATTAACCAAATAAGTTTTCTAAGTATTAAAAACAATACCGAAAGAAGCGCATTTTTCTAATCCAACCATCGGCGTAACCAATTACTTTGGTAGATACTATACATTATACACACGTTCCACAAAGATAAAATTAAGTTACATTTAACCTAAAGAGATCTCTTCAAAACGCACTAATATTTTGGTCGGTTGAGATTCACCTTAGTGGGTCATGTGCAATAGCACTGTAAAAAATAATTAAAAAATACCTTTTTCAGTAGTCTCAGGCCTCGGCAGCTATTTCGGCCTTGCATGGTCATCGTCAGTGTTGTACGGCCCCGAACAGGGACAACAACAGACAGCCGCTTACTGGTCGACATTTTTACATAGCTAGACCTGAAAAGTAAACAGCTGCCACGATGACATACAGGAGATTTTTTTAAATTTATATGAAATGAAAAAGTCTAAATAATGATCGTCATGTTACTTAATTAATAAAAAATCCCCAATGTGTTCTCAGTTTTTTTAAAAAATATCTTCATTCGCTAAAATCCAACAAAATAATTAGTAAACTTTAAATAATAGTTTTTTTAGCGTTGTTTTCAAGATGTTAAATAAAAAATTATAACACACGTGCAAAATTTACCTCGTGATTGTTGCGCATTCAATGACGGGATAAAGAATGCATGTGTAAGGTCAGCACTAGTTATCACTAAAAATTAAAAATTTTCATTTATACATACTTAATACTAAATTATTTTTCATACCTAAAAAAGAGTTCAACTTTTTAAATAAGCCCATTTTTAGTATATTTAGTTACAACATGTTAAAATATGACGAACTTTTCTTTGTAATTATTCATCATATCTCAAAGCATGATATACATCTGTCATTACCATCCCATTAAAATCGCCACCGTACGCCAAATGACCGGAACTGCAATTATTAGCGACTGACGTCTGACGTTATTGGAAATTTTAAGTTAAAATCAATCCCAACCCAACCGAACCTAAAAAAGAAAAAATAGCACCGGATTAGAAATGAGTAAGTTATAACCTAAAAACAAAAAGAGAAATTTAGTAATTAATACCAAATTATTGTTCATACCTAAAAAGTAGTTAAAAGGTTATACCTAAAAAGTAAAAAATTAGTTATATTATTAGCACCTAGAAAGAAAAAAGTAAGTTATACCTAAAAATAAAAAGAGAAAATTATTAGGGATAAACTGTGTGGTTATAGATGAATGTCTTCCATTAATGTTTCCACAATTAACATAACTCTTGGGAATAAAAATAAATAATTATAATTATCTACCTTTCTTGTTTATAAATTCAATTTTATTGGTCTGATACAAGTGTCGTAATTGTGAATTTGTAAATATTAGTTTTTTTCTACTTTAAACATATTTCAATTCAATTAATCTTAGTAGGCTAAAATAAAAGAAACTCTCAGGGTAAAATCTGATATATGTATAATTTTTGGTGCTTAACGTACTGCAATATACAGGGTGTCCGAAAAGTCTTAGCATGGGTAAATCTTAGCCATTAGCAAATTTTAGGCCTATTTTAGTGGTTAATAAGTCTACTTTTTATGTAATTTAACTTTTTCAACCCCCTTGAGGGGAACGCTAGAGAGTTGAGGTCAAAAATTTTAAATGCAACCCTATGCGTGTAGTCCTCATTTTAAAGGCCTTCAAAAAAGAAATATTTTACCGTAAACCAGAGGTCTGAATTTTAATTCGTTTTTAAATGGCAAGCCTAAAAGAAATTAAAAATCATAAAAAAATATTAAAAATTTAAATACCTTTATTTTTCTTATTACTTTAAAAGTTGTTCAAAATGACCACCATGAACTTCTTGGCAATAATAAAGTCGATTTTGGAACTCACTTCTCAAGTTTTCGAGAATGGCAGGACCTTGATGGGCTTGCGGTAAAATGTTTCTTTTTTAAAGACCTTTAAAATGAGGTCCTCAACTCCCTAGCGTCATCCCTCAAGGGGTTGAAAAAGTTAATTACATAAAAAAAAGTAGAATAAATAATCGATAAGATCCACCTAAAATTTGGTGTCTCTATCTTTACTAAAAGCAAAGATATTTTCCCATACTAAGACTTTCCGAACACCCTGTATGAACCTCTATACAGGCTGCTTCTAAACTTCAGGTAAATATGCTCTTTTTAGTATCTTGTTTAGTTTATAAATTACTTAGCAAAATGTCCGTTTGTGTGTACCTGTAAAAATAAGACTTTATCCTTAAAATTGGGTATGCACACACATTTTGTTAAATATTTGTAATTATATATTTAAAAAACGCAAGAGACCAAAAAGTTCAACTAAATGAGGGCTACTAATTACTTCAGTTTAATTATATATTAAAAAATGCAAGAGACCGTTTTAGAAATTTAGTTAGTTAGTTTAGTTAGAGAAGTTTAAGAACTAAATGAGGGGTTCTAATTACTTCAGTGATCAGTGGCGTTATAAAAAAAATTCGGGATGGTAAAATGGGCCATGACCCTAGAAAAAATATCACTTCGTATATGATTTGGAAGTATTAATTTTTAATTAAGGATTCAAATTTAGTTCTGTACAAATTTTGAAAGAATTATCTCAAAGAACTTTTAAGATACAATGAGAACCAGAATAAAATTAAAACGTTAACACTCAGTATTTTGAAAATGGTGCATTTTTTAAGGCACTTGTTTATAAAAACTTTTTTGACCTAAAATCAGCCCTGAATCGCTGTAACAGGTACAGCTAGGATTTTAGAAGCATCCTGTTCCTGTATATCAAAATTTTATGTTACGTATTTAGATATCATACCTTTCAATTGTTGCTCGGAATTAAGGTTCTTCACCATCACGGCTCTTCACCATTAAGACTCTTCATCTTTAAGGCTTCTAACCACCATAGACAAAAGAATATGGGGGTGATACGACGACATGAACGTGTCCCGATTCACTTCTTATCACAGATGTTCCACGCACACGCGGGGGATGTTTTCAAGATGACTGCAAAACGGACGCATTGAACCACTTACCTGAAACAAGAGAGAAAAACTTTTAGAACAAAATCGTCACATTCTTACAAAATGAACCTGCGATATGAGTCATATGATAGATACAATGTTAAAACTAGTAGAAAATATAAACAATTAAACAGAATTTAGAAGAATCGACTAGTACCTACTCGTGTATGAGCATTAAGTATCTTACCTTTACGCATCCTGCAGGTTGCTCTAATCCAGCCTGTGTCCCGTACATTTAAAATTCTGGTTTTAAGTTTTCATGGTCGCACCTTCTTGAGCCTTCAAAAAACAAGTGTCTTTTGAAACAAATTGTCTTTAGAAGCGCCAGTTGGACAGTACCCAAACCAACCTTTGGGGTATTTTCTTTAATAATGTAATGTAATCAAAATTAAATATATTACGTAAAGGACAAGTATTTCAATCAATTTCATCTCTTCTGTACGTCTTCTGTAAAA
This sequence comes from Philopedon plagiatum, assembly GCA_963971165.1. Lineage (NCBI taxonomy): Eukaryota > Metazoa > Arthropoda > Insecta > Coleoptera > Curculionidae > Philopedon > Philopedon plagiatum. The sequence goes on along the minus strand of OZ020190.1, from coordinate 31,964,322 downwards.
AGGATAAAAAAAATTGATATTCTAAATTGACTTTCTAAACATTTTAGAAGATAACAACTATTTCATCCTTCTTGTGCGTTAGACTAAAAAGGATCAAATAGATTGGATGTCATCAGTTTCAACCTTTCTGTACGTTAGACTAAAAAGGAACAAACTAGTAGAACTCTATCTTTTTTATTAAATTCATTCGAACATTCAGCAATAGTATACATCAATGAAAAATTTTAAAAGATATATTCAATCTATTTCATGCTTTCCGTACGTTAGACTAGAAAGAATCAAATCGATTGAATGTCCTCGATTTCATCCTTTTTGCACGTTAGACTAAAACGGATTATAGACCGTTTATCTTTTAAAATAGCGTGTTAAGAAGGTTGGTTTTTGTATCTTATGCCATCCTGAAAGATTTCGCGCCTCGTTTACACGTTGTTTTAGGTTTCTGAAACAAAGGAAAAGATTATTTATATACAATTTTACAAACGCTTCAGTAATACAACATGCAGGCTGTTCGTCAACCGGTTTGCTTAGGTCATACTTACTATATAAATATACTGCGGATCCCCATTTACCCAATGTGCGGTTTTTGATGCCAACAATGTGAAATGGAGATATATAATCTCGCATAAGTCTATCCTTTAGTCTGATATTTCGTAAACTGCGATTGCGCTAAATCTTGTGTTGCTATTGGCCATCTAACGGCGCCACGCTTCATACGTTTCTTGACAGGGCTGGTTTTTTGGTATAATTGAACTATATTACTTTTTGTACATCAGGGCATAAGTTAGCACACTTCAAAATAAACCACAAGAACACCGAATGCAAAATACAACACGACACAAAGAAAAAAAGGCGAATGGCGATCCAGCTGTAAGCTAGAAAAACTAGAAAGCTGAAAGAAGCCGAAATATACGCACAACAGCCGATGATTAGTACAATTCACCATCTAATTCAGTACAATGTCTGACCAATGAAAAAATTCGTATTAACGCATGCGTATATACAGAAATATCCTACTAAAGGATAGACTTATGCGAGATTGTATATCTCCATTTCATAATGTTGGCATCAAGAATTCCAGACAACCCGCAGTATATTTATATAGTAAGTATATGGCTTAGGTAATAAAATCTCGTGTCATGTACCTTTTGACCAACCTAAACTAATTTTTCTGAAGCTGATGACTCAACTTAACTTACAATTAGTTATATTTCACATTTCGTTTAGAAACTTTTTTGCCTTTTGCTCTTTTTGGTAGCTTGTACCGTTTATAAATTATGTAACAAAATATCCGTTCGTGCATCCTTTTTTAAAAATAAGGTATACGGCCGCAGATATACGTATGTTGTTAAATAATTTGTTCACTATTCAAAATACCAAAAAAAAATGCAAGAGACCAGAAAATTAAAAAAGACAGGAGCACTAATTGTTTAATTAAAAGTAGTCGATAGCGTCGTAAAAGAAAGTTCCGAGGGGGCAGGGGCGGATTTAGAGTTTTGTCTAGGGGGTGGGCTGCGCAACGTCACCTCCAGCTACACAAAAGTATATAGGTACCAAAACACGGGCAAGTTATTAGTTATTTTTTTATTGTTTAGGGTTCTGGGATGTACAGTATTTTATAATGGACGAAATATCTAAATCTGTTCTTGCAATGGTTTGTCATGTTAACTTACTAAAATTCTGGCATTTTTTTGTTTATACCTTTTGTCCATTTGGACAGACATGGAATTTTTCGAAAGCGTATTTTTGGAAACCACGTTTTTCGAAAATATATTTTCGAATACAATTATTCGAAAACTATGTTTGTTCTCAAAACTTTTTTTTCGGAAACCAACTTTTCGAATTTTTTTTAACTACTTTTCGAAATTACATTTTTTTAAGAAAACATAATTTTCAAACATTGTTTCGAAACTGAATATTCATATTAAAGAACAATACTTTTTTAAAAGTAATTTATTCCATAATAACATAGCAGACACAAAGCAATATAAACCTGACCGAAAACAAAAACGGTTCGTTTAGGTTAGTTCAGGATTTTTTTGTCAGTAGAGTCCATAATTTAAATTAAGAGAAACCATGTTTTCTAAAAAATATATTTTTGGAACATGTATTTTTGAAAGATTCTTTTAGAAAAATTTTTGTAGATCTATTTCCAAAAAAGCATCTTCCGAAGAAAAATTTACTTTATTTAACACCAAAAAAGATGTTTGTTGAGAAAAAAAATAGAACAGTTGGTCATTTTAGGTTACACGCGACAGGACAAATTTTTTAATTAATATGGAAGTGTAAATATTGTAGCATTTTTTTATCTATGCCTTCTGCTCATTTGGGGGATATACGAGTACTTACGAAAGTACAATTTTTCTAAAACCTATTTTTTTAAGGCACTTCTCAAAAATACATTTTTTTCAGAGAACTTTTTCGAAATTAATTTTTTTCGGATATTAATTTTTTCAAGGAATGACTTGTTTAAAAAGTAATTTACGAGAAAGTAACATACCAAACCTGAGGAAACCTGATCAAACCCAAAAAAGGTGCGTTTAGGTTTCTTCAGGATCTTTTTTCGTCTTTTTTTCATTCACATTTTTCTAAAAACTGTTTTCGAAAAAATATATTTTCAGAAAATGTATTCGAAAAAGCTGTTTTTCGAAAAAAATTACTTTGAAAAGAGATGGTTTTTGAAAAAAAAAACTATTTGGTTATTTATTTCCTTTAAAAGCTCAAACGATCCGGCGTAATTTTTGATAAAATTGTGTGGAACGAATGTTTTCAGAAACAATTTGAAAGCATGTAAATCAAAAATGCTAAAAAAGGATTGCATTTTTTTATAAAATGTATGAAATTAAAATTATAAAATTCGCTATTGATATCCTTTTTGTAGAAGGGTTAAGGGGGCCCCTGCGCCCCCTAGATCTGCCCCTAGAGGGAGTAAAGAGGGTCATGACCCCAGAAAAAATATTACCCTGTATATAGTTTGGGATTTTTAATATTTTTTTTTATAAAAAGCGCTCAAATTTAGCCCCATACACATTTTTTGATAAGTATCCCAAAAAACGTTTAAGAAAATTTCTTTTAAAAAAAAGCCTAAAACTTAAAATTACCTAAAATCAGACCAGGAATCACATCCAAAAATATTTACTAGGGGTTCAAAAACACTCTGTATGAAAAGCTAGCTAGAACTAAATCATTCTTTTGATATGTTTTTTTCGACAATTTTAATTACAGTAGCGGCGTTCGGTTATTCAATTTTTTCCATCGTTTTGCTCAGAATTTTTGACAGGCACATGATTCATTGTTGTAATCAGTACGACTGACCACGTGCCTGTCAAAAATTCCGAGCAAAACGATGAAAAAAATTGAATTACCGAACGCCGCTAATAACATTGAGCTAGTGTGGTTTATTTCATAGACTTAAGACTATTTTTAATTTGAATAAAATAAGTTACCCACATAGGCACGAAAATTAAGCATTTAAGCGTTTTTCCCGAAAAATGTTTAAAAAAATGCAATAAAAAATACATCGTATATACCGTTGAATTCGTGCTTCAATAAGCTTTCATTTGACACCCTTGAAATTTTTTTCCATTTCCCGATTTACCCCCTGAAATTATCCCCCGGAATCAAAATTTAACTTTTACTTCACGGCTATAACTCGGCCACTACACTCTATCTCTGTGCTAAATTTCAAATTTTTACGTCGAATAGTTTTACAGAAAATCGCCTGTGACACACGGGCGGACACCGAAGTGATTCTATAAGAATTCCGGAACACTAAAAATAACTACTGTGGAAACAAACCCACCTGCGATATGACAGTTTTGAAAAACTCTGCCATAGTATTTGGTTGGTCACCATGTAGGTACTAATTTGTAGAACAAAAGGTAGCCACAATAGGCAGCAACTGCTATTAGAAAGAAAATTTTTGAAGATATTGATATTTTGAGAATATATTAAAAGGAAAAAAATTAAATCTTTACCTTTTAAGAATAACATTTTTCAAGAATTGGGGTAATAAGAACTGTGTTTACAAAAAAAAATGAAACAAGCTGTTAAAGTTCGTTATAAAAAAAACTTTTATTAGAGACCATTAACTTGAAGATAATTTCATACTAAAAGGCACAAATCGTTACAACTCAGAAATATATATTTTTATATGAGCCGCTATACTGAAATTTAATGAGCCGAAAAGACTGACCTAACAGATTTTCAGAAGAAAACAACACACAATACTAGAATAGAGCAGTATGAATTATTTTGACTAGACTTTTGGTTGTATAAATTACGTGTTATATTTTTAAAACCATTTATAGACGTTTTTTCAGCAGAAATGATTCACCGTTCTTATCACTCCACGTTTTTATTACCCCAGGCTCCCCTACCTTGAAATTTCTGCTTAAACAGAAAATGTAAAAAGCATCGCAAAACAGGTCATCTTTCGTAAAATTTTCACGTAATACAACTTTTAACAAATTATAAGTTCTTAAAAAATGGCGAATACACCAGGCAATTTAAAAATCGTTCGCCACAATAATTTTGGACTTTCCCCTTACAAAATTTAATGCTAGTGGCACAAGAAAGTAGCTAGTATATATTTTTTGGCAATAGCATTTACATAACCCTAAATTACGTAACCATATAGGTACTGTCTTAGACCAGATCCTGGTCTAAGGGTACCCTAATCCGACAATAATGTTACGTAACTCTATTGTCAAGTAGCATCTGAAAGAGGGCGCCTTTAGAGCTCATGTGCATTTCTTTCTTTTACATAACCCCAAATTACGTAATCATATTATAGGTATCGTAACCCGACAATAAAGTTACGTAACTCAATAGAGTTACGTAAGTTATGAATATGATGCACGTAGCATAATTAAAAATACATATAAGGTAATTAAAAAATACATATTATGAAGTATGTAAAAATTTAAAAAAGTACTTACGATATTCAGGAGCCGAGCAAAACTTTAGCCCACCTGCGATTCTATTAATTTTGTAGCCGTCTACACATTCGCTACAACTGACAGAGTTTATTCATAAAAACGTCAGATTTGAAAGCTTTTAGTCGAACTCCAAAATTATTAGAATAGGCAAGACTGACGCCGACTACTCGTACCTAGTGGGGAGCCTTTGATGGCGACGTAAGCCGTCCCGGGACAACTTCCATCAGGAACGCGCGCGAATGCTCCTCACCGTCCGACCACCAGGACTCGAGTACACGTAACTTGTTTAAAATTGTCGGCATCGTGTTCCAATTGATAAAAATTTAGACAAAAAAGTCGTTCTCGAGTCTATGCAAAAAAACTGTATTGATGACAAGCTTTGGGAAAAAAATTAAAAACAAGCGATATGCAGCTTGTACGTTGTAGTTCGACAGATTTTTGATTTTCTTACCATTGGCGTGGATGTATACTTTGATGATGGATAATATTTAATATTTTTTAATTATTATTTTTATAATATATTCTAATTAAAACTGCAAATTTTCGCGCGAATTTCGAAACTTGTAAATCGTGATCCCATTGGCTGTGTCGTCAAAACTGAACTTATGATTCATCATGAATATAAAAATGGCATTTAATGCGTAACTCATCCAATGAAATATCCCTGCACTTAAAGTAGAAGGTTCCTAAAATCTTATTCATGTATACTTTAAGCCGAAATCGGTCCAGGAACCTTTCAATTTTGCAACGAATATTGGCATAATTTCAAGTAAATAAACTGCAATTCTTTATTTTCATGGCAATCTTGGAGAATTCAAAAATTTTCAAATTTTAGATGTCCCCGATGAAAATAAACTTTTTATTTATAACATTACCGAAAAAATAAGCGATTTAAATTAGTGGGAGGAATTCTTAGATAATTAATGGATAAAATAAACCCAAAAAGAATCACTAAATAGGGTAAATAGTGTGGAATAATGGTTAAAAATATGATTTGTAGGAAAAAATCAAGAAAATCCGATTTTTACCCCCTAAATACGCTCCAGGATGACCCATTCGGTATTCATTTTACGGTGTGATTATCCCTTTATAACATAGTGTTGAAAAATTGTGGAAAAAATACAGAGTGATTCAAATGTACCGATGTCTAGGGCCCAAAAAGTAAAAAAATCGAAATTTATCGGCGATTGCCTTCCTATAGCACAAAAAGTAAAAAAATCGAAATTTAATCGGCGATTTCTCCCTTCCTATAGAGAATGAAGAAATTAAAAAATATGGATAACACATACTTCGACGAGCTCTTTCCGATGACGTATATGGGATTTTAATTTGAACCATTTTGACCCCACAAAAAATTAAAAACCGCGAAATATTTGGGTCAAAAATCTAAATTTCCAGTTTTCCCAAATATTTCCATTTTCCAGTGATTTTAGGTTTAGGTAAGTGTATTGCAAAAATAGTATTTGAGATTTTAAAGTTTCTAGGTACCAAAGAGGGGTCTGGAAATGGCATTTTTCGACCTAAAAATATTCAAAAGAATTACTTGCCATTTCCTGATCCTCACCAGTTTCAGTGGAGTTCTGAAACTCCGGGTCCCCTACAACCTCCGAAAATTTACATCGATTTAATTCACATTTGCGACCTGTACCCGATTTCAACGGAAATCGCGGAAATTTCGACTTTGACGTTTAATAGCTCCGAAACGAAACATCCTGTATAACTGAATTTTTTACCGAAGCTAGTTGAACTATTCCTCTATCAACCCAAAAAATTAGATTTCTCTCCCTCCGACTGTTTTCGAGAAAATCAAACGACTTTAGGACATGTAGATTTTTGCTGATCTCCTGACGTCACTTTTCAAGGACAAATGTGGCTGCTTTTTAAATTGTAATAAATTATACCGAAAAGTAAACATTTTTTGTAGCTAAGTTATCCTAGTAATTTTCTTCAAAATATTTTTTTTTGTTTTCGTAATGAGTTCCTTAAACGATTTATGCAATAAAAAAAATATGTGCATATTCCTTATTGGGTCACCACAGTCCATATCTGTGCTAAATTTCAAATTTTTACGTCGAATAGTTTTAGAAAAAATCGCCTGACAGACGAACGGACGGACACCGAAGTGATTCCATAAGTGTTCCGTTTCACGGAACACAAAAAAGAAAACAAAAATTAATTTTAAAATTTATTACTACTTTTTACAATTATGGTGAAATTAGCGTTTGACATCTTTCATACCATTTTCCTAAATTAGCACCCAATTCATTAGGAGTTAAACACTGTTTAACAGCAGAATATGCGGCAACATCGGCTATACTTGGCCGATTTTTGCCTACTAACCATTGTGATTTACTAAGAGACTTATTAAATATTTGTAATAAACTAGTCCTTTCAGTTTTTGTTTTTGCTCTCGCTAAAAGGTAGCAGTGATCCAAAATAGAGTCGATTTCAATCGAGTTTGCGTTAGTATCGTAGCTAAGTTCAGAGTTCGTCAATCGGGATAAAAATCTTAGAAGGTTCACTTCCCCTGTCACTGGCGTATGCGAAAGTAGAATTTCTGCATTGGAATTAACTGAAAACAAAAATTAGGTAGTTTAGATTTAAGCCTATTTAAATAAAATACATAACAGATATGGAAGAGGGTATAAAAATTGCTCTAAGGTTTGTTTGTACGCTAATATGCAATACCATGTCGATTTTTTGAATTTGGTAACGGGGTATTTACCAAAATTTGTGGAGTTGCGTCACTAATAACTGTGTAAAATCCCAAAACTATGAAATTATACCTTCAGTCTGCGCAAAGGGCTTAAAGTTTCGATTATAGAGGAAAATTGCAATTTTTTAAGAATCTTAAAATCGTTATTCAAACTGGGGGTAATGCTTAAATGCTGCTAATAGGCCCCCGCTAAATGTATATCGTAATTTAACAGGGGTTTGCAGAGTTAAACGATGATAAAATAATTTTTTTTCCAAAATAGCCAAAATTTAAGTGGCTTGTGCAGACTAAGGCTATTATTTATTTATGTCTATTTTTTATGTTGGTAAAGGGATCTATTAGCTGCAGCAGCAATTAAGCATTACCCACAGTTTGATAAACGATTTTAAAATACTTAAAAAATATATTAAAAAATTGCAATTTTCCTAAAAAATCTAAACTTTAAGCCCTTTGCGCAGACTCGAGATATAATTTCACAGTTTTGGGTTTTTACACAGTTATTAGTGATGCAACTTCACAACTTTTGGTAAATACCCCGTTACCAAATTCAAAAAATAGATTTTTTCGCTCCACCCCCAATTCAGGGGTAGTCGTCTTTAGAGTCAACCGCGGAGCAAACCATAAAGCATAATTCGAATTATCTGGCCATAAAACTTTTGTTAATGCAATTCTTTGATTACTCGTCAAATATCGGCTGAAGGGGATGTGTTAATATATCAGCAAAGACCCTGGACGTAAAATAATATCTAAACATAAAAAAGACATTATATCTCCAACTACTTTTAAAAAAATTTCACTTACTGCTATTTTTTCTTATAACGAGTGTGAAATAATAGCTCTGCTCGTAGAGAAATCGCAAATCGATCAGCGCCAATCAAGTTTCAGTTATTTGGTAACATGACAGTTTGCGGACTGGTTTCCAGTAATTTCATTGGCTCTGACTGGTTTGCAATTCTTCTACGAACAGAGCTAATGTTTTCAATTGTAAATAGAATTTGGATATTTGAGATGTAGGTACATCATAATATAAGATCATGTTGTTTTGCAGGTATTAGAACGTATATAACTGGAAATCAAAATAGCGCAATACATTCTTGATGAAATGTACAAGTAGGTACAAGTCTTCGTTAAAAAAAAGATTATTCTTTTAAATCCAAATCTGTCAAAAAAGTACTGATTTCCATTTAAAATTAAACAGTTGGGTGCAAGCACGTAGGCAAGGGGGGTGCTCGAGTGGCCAAAGCCCCCCTCCCCCAAATTTTAAGCTAAAAAAAATTTATATAAAAAAATAATTTAAAGATGCACCAAATATTAAATTCGGTTGTACATTTTTTGTTGAAGCTTGATATAGAGCCCCCACCCCAAACAAAATATTCTAGCTACGGGCCTGGTTGGGTGCATTTCCGGCGAAACCGGAAATTCTAATACTTGCAAAATAATATGATTTTATACTATGATGCACAACTCAAATATCTAAAGTCTAATTATAATAGCACCAAACATAAAGGGGGCTACACTTACTACACTAAATCTGGGATACCGCAAATTGCCGGTACACTAATTTTAAAGTCTTGCAGAACAGTGATAATGTGATGCTGGATTAAATACTACCCTATTATAAATATCATTTGTATGTACCATTTGGAATTTACATTCTGTAGTGTATACACATATATGAAATAAATAAAATAAAAAATAAAATAAAAAATAAACAAGTTTGCTGATTTTTTAAATTTTTTTGAACAAATCAAAAAAATCCAATTTTTTAATTTAAATCGGATTTTTTGATTTAAATACAAGAATATGTAATTAATTTCAATTTGTATTTATTCTCAACATATTTATTCTTTAAACATTTAACATTCATAACCATAACATACAGTGAGGGCATAAAGTCTGGAAACACCTAGTTTTTGACGAAACTATACATTTTCTGAAGAAACGCCGAAACACGTCGACTTTTCTCTCATTTTCTACATATTCTAAAAATATTTGATTATATACGGGGCGTGCCATAAAAGTTGGGCATTTGTCAAATTTGATTTTTTAAATAGAACACCCTGTATATTATTCCATTTTTGAATTGTGCGTTAGAAAATTAACATCTTTTGTATAAACCACCCTTCCTCTAAAGTCAATTGTTTGCGAGATATTGCAACTTGAAAATTGGTAATTCTTACACCTTGAATTATTGCACTACCCTGGAAACCAGCATGTCCCATTATTATAGTTGTGTCAAAAATCAAACACATTTAAATAAGATAGTAATTTGTATCTTAAAATATGCTTTCCGAGACCCAAAGGATTGAAATCCTTATGATGTTTGGCTGGGGAGATCGTCGTAGGCATCTTGACGAAGTTTGCGAACTTTTTAATAACACACATCCAGAGCGACAAGCAATTACAAAATCGACGGTCAGCAAAATTATCAAAAAATTTCATGAACATGGGACTGTAAAAGATCTGCCCAGGACAGGTAGGCCCAAATTAGATGATAATATTAAATTAGATGTTTTACTCAGTTACAACGAGAATCCACATTTGTCAACCGATCAAGTGGCATTAGATTTAAACGTGTGTCAGTCATCAGTGAAAAATATTCTGCATAAAGAGAAATATCATCCATACAAAATAAGACTAATACATGAATTAAACGAAGATGACTATGACCGCCGACTGCAGTTTTGTGAAAATATGCAAGAACGGTGCAACATGGATCCCTTGTTTTGTGCAAATGTTTTATTTTCGGATGAAGCTACCTTTTTTCTCAATGGTACTGTCAACCGGCAAAACTGTAGGTATTGGTCTAAAGAGAATCCCCATTGGGCTCAAGTGGCTCATACGCAACAACCCAACCCAACCCAACCCGAAAAAGTCAACGTTTGGGCAGGAATATTTCAAGACCAGATTGTTGGTCCCTATTTTTTTGACGAAAATTTGACCGGCCAAATGTATCTAGACATTTTGCAAGTAGAGTTAATTCCTGCCTTAGATCAGCGGTATCCAGGTGATGAGCCTGATACACCAGCCTTAACAATGTGGTATCAACAAGATGGGGCCCCACCTCACTATGCGCTAGCTGTTAGGCAATATCTCAACGAGATATTTCCTAACAGGTGGATAGGACGTTGTGGCCCCATAGAATAGCCTGCGAGGTCACCGGATTTGACCCCCCTTGATTATTTCCTGTGGGGTTATTTAAAAAGTAAAGTTTACTTTAACAGACCTCCTAACATAGAAGCTTTAAAAAATCGTATAAGGGATGAAATTCGGCAAATTTCGCCACCTTTCATCCGTAACGTACAAGAGGAGTTTATGGATAGGCTAGGATATTGCCGGGAAGTTAACGGTCAACAATTTCAGCATTTGCTGCGTTAAAATTGTCTCAGTTGGATTGTTGTTGTTAAAATAAAAATGTGTTAAATTATTATTTGACTTTATTTAATTTTGCGGTCTAACAATTTTCAAGTTGCAATATCTCGCAAACAATTGATTTTAGAGGAAGGGTGGTTTATACAAAAGATGTTGATTTTCTAACGCACAATTCAAAAATGGAATAATATACAGGGTGTTCTATTTAAAAAATCAAATTTGACAAATGCCCAACTTTTATGGCACACCCTGTATGTAATCAAATATTTTCAGAATGTGTAGAAAATGAGAACAAAATCGACGTGTTTCGGCGTCTCTTCCGAAAATGTATAGTTTCGTAAAAAACTAGGTGTTTCCAGACTTTATGCCCTCACTGTATAACATTCGGAAATAAAACCAAATAACTAACAGTAAAAAAACGGAGCTTACATGCGAATGAAAACTAACGATTAAAGCATTTCAGCAAAAACACGAGTTTTGTAGAATTTTCAGTAGGTACCTAGTTTGTTGCGCAGTTTACTGTGTACTAAATTAAAAGATGAAAATATTTGTTTTACTCCTGCCGAAGATAAAGATGCCGTATTCAGTTTCGTTTGGTTATTTTTATTTCTTCTTCAGTTACACAACTTCTTAATTTATGTCCACAAATTAATTACATAGGTAGTTTCTAAACCTCCTTCAGAAAACAGTGTACCACTGAATGGAGCTGCTGTAGCATGTATCTTTATTATAATCAGTGGCGGCTGGTGAAATTTCAAAGTTTTATATCTCTGTTCCTACTTACAGGACCCGTACCAAATTTAGGGGTTTTAAAAGTGAGCCCACTGGAAATGTTTTGGTAAAGAAAAAAAACCTTTTGTAATTTGCGAAAAAAAAGTTAAATTTTTGGTGTGCCCCTCCTAAGAAAAAAATGATCACGTCTAGATATTTTATTTATTATTTTTTCTAAAAAAAATTTACATCTTTTTCTCGACAGTTTTTAAATTTTGAGATAAAAAAATGCATTAGTAGAAAGTTATAGTCATTTGAATTTTCTTAAGCCTAAAATATAATTTAAGAAAAAATTCAAATGACTATAACTTTCTACTAACACATTCTTCTCTCTCAAAATTGACAAACTGTCGACAAAATAATGTAAAATTTGTTCAGAAAAAATAATAAATAAAATACCTAGACTTGTTCATTTTTTTCTTAGGAGGGGCACACTAAAAATTTAACTTTTTTTCGCAAATTACAAATTGTTTTTTTTCTTCACCAAAACATTCACAGTGGGCTCACTATTAAGACCCCTAAATTTGGTACGGGTACTGTAAGTAGGAACAGAGATATACAACTTTGAAATTTCACCAGCCGCCACTGATTATAATTTGTAACAAATTAGTGTTTTTTATTTAGGTTTTTGTAGTGAATTTTGATTAATTATAATGCCAAGGTATTTTTGGGTGAAGTATGTAGGCACGAAGATTTGCGAGAATCGGTGTCAGTAGCCTAGGTAAATTTTATAATGTCCTTGTGGCAGAGACACATTTATGACTAAAATTAAAAATTGATTTGTATCAATGGTTTTTATGAAAAAATCATGTGAAATCCCGATTTAAATCATTGATTTACATCAAGTGATTTAAATCGGAGCAACCCTGATAAATAACCATTTGGATACTTGAATCATGTAAGGTACTTACAGGTACACATGTTATGTATATTTTTTTACAGTCCCATTTACAAATTTTTACTCAATGGTTTATTAATTTTACACAATAAATAAAAAAATCGATCAAGTGCAAGCTATACTTGCACAATTAGTGTTCCATGCAATCAGCCCCCCATTTAACCTGAGCACTCGGCCGCCCGATCTCCGTCCATCTGCCACACTACCCGCCACCGACGGCACCAACGCCGTATCACATCGCGTATGAGCGGAGCTGAGTGGGCCAAATTAAAAATTTTAAAAAACGAGTAAGGACAAAAATTGTTCCTTACATCGTGAAAAATATCTTTTGTAGAAAAATATTTTCTCTAAAACCAATGGTTCAGCAGCTATAAGGAAATAAACAATTAAATTGTTTATAACAATTGACCGCGCCAGAATTTTTCAATCCTGATAATTTTCGCTCAATCTACACCTAATTCTCAATGCTCATGATTTTTTCAATTTTTCTGAGCGATCCTTCTGGTCATAAGGGTTGGGGACAGCAATTTTTAGCGTTTTTTCCGAAAAATGTTTAAAAAATGCAATAAAAAATACATCATATATTCGTGCTTCAATAAGCTTCCATTTGACACCGTACACGATGCCCTTGAATTTTTTTTCCATTGCCCAATTTACCCCCCGAAATTAACCCCCAGAATCAAAATTTAACTTTTCATACTTCAAGCCTATAATTGGACCACAACACTCCATCTCTGTGCCAAATTTCAAATTTTTACGTCGAATAGTTTTAGAGAAAATCGCCTGTGGCCGACGGACGGACAGACGAACACCGAAGTGATCCCATAACAGTCGTATTCATAGTCGTTCTCCAGGCGAATCGCCAGCGACTTCTCAACCGGCGCTTCGCCAGCGACTTCTCAACGGCGCACAGTGGGCGGAAATCGGGCCGCCAGTGAGACGAAACTTCTACAACAATCTGATTCGACCCAACTTAATTATTTCTACATAAAATCATTTAATTATGTTTATTATTTTCAAAATGTGTCAAAACTATTGATTTTGTGGAAAACAAAAGCTGATTGAATACATAAAATACTAGTGAAATGAAATCATGATATATTAACACGTTTAACAAATTTGCAAAATAAACTAAATCTGCTAATTAAGTACAAAGTTTAATAATAATAACATTTACCGTTAGATTTTAAGAAAACCAACAGTTTATAAACTACAAACGTGAACAAAAACATATACAGAAGCCTATGAGTAGGTAACTAAAACAATAAAAGTTGACAAAAAATTCACTCCACCTAACTCCACCTACTATCCACAGAAAATTTAGGAGATCTGAATAAATATCTTGCTTCAAGAGGATATTCAGTTGAAGATCTATTAGACATCGGACGTATTGACGAAATAACAGGATCCGAACTGATCAGCAATCGCTTGAGTAGGTCGTCGTTGGTGTTTTGTCTCGAGTTTTTTCTGGTGTAGTGCTCCCGATAAAATTTATAATCCTTATTTCTACTCTCCTGAGCATCTTCAGCTAGTTGACCCATTGGCAAAATAAGTACCAGTACACCGTGTATCAGTATTTTGTGGACAGACTGAGGCATTTTATACCAACCATAAAGCTCTACAAAAAGTTTGGCTGTATCACATGTGTAAATCCTAAATTTATCAGTGTCAATTTCAAACTCCGAGGAAATAACCAACAAAATTATATAAAATCGGAAAATAAGTCTCTCATCAACACTCGTTATTTCAGCTGATTTTTTATAGTTTTGGAAAAACCTCCGAGCAGTATTCCCGTCATTCGTAGAACCCGTACCCTGTTTTGGAAGATCTATTAACAGACCCGTTTCTCGCCTAAATTTTTCAATAATGAATGATTTTCTGGCTTGAAGTTCTTGTTTTTCTTTCGCGTCACGAATTTGCCACTTTTGAATGGTTATCCTATAGGAAATATGGATTAAACATTCAAAGAAGCGAATGTGAGCATGTAATGGCGACAAACCATATTTGTAATTGCATTGTTGTGTTTCTAATCTTTGAACATATTCTATATTATTCACATTCGTGGGAGTAACCATACAAATGTTGCAAGTTTGCGTAGAAGTGTCTGTCAGGTTGCTAACTGCCTTTCCATCCAGCATGGTAAGCAAGAGAACATGACTTACTATTATTTCCGTTTGATGAAATGACACAACGGTAGAGTTTAGAGACTGTAGTTGATTTTGCACTTTATCCACTTCTGACTTTGTAGACTCTTTGGTTTCTTTCTTGAACTGAAAGCTTATAGGTCGGCAAAACTTTGTGGAGGAGCATTTTGGATTTTTCCATATAATTTTTGGTGTTTTTTGATGATCCTCTGTTGTCAGTTGCTTTTCTCTAAGTTGAATGGGAACCATTGATACTAGAAGCAAATCCGCGTCGCTTACCATTTCATCAGAGAACCTTTGTTTAAACCTTGCTTGCCCCGAACTTCCATCGATTCCCCATTTATGGACAAATTCCAGATATGTGGGGTTATCAAATGATGCATAGGATTCCAGAACAGTTTTTTGTGTCTCCAGTATTCTTTGCGTGGTATGGTCAAGAAGTAGCTGCAATTTAATCTCTGCAGAAGATTCTGTAATTTGTATATATTCTTTTGGGGGATAACATTTGCCTTTCTCAAATCGAACTATATCGTATGATGGAAGAAGGTTTTTGTGGCCCTTTTCTTTCAGTTTATTTCTGAGAGATATATACTGATGTTTGCTCAAATTTAAATCAATTAACAGTGCAAGAGCTTCTGTAGGCGTGAAACTCTCCGAGATATTTTGAGCATTAGCCGAGTCATTTTTTTTTAGTGTAGCTTGAGCTTCTGGATCTGTTGCCTTCTTTACCAAAAGAGCTGCTTTCCTTTTTCCGGAAATATTTAAGCTCACTCTAGTAGCTGTAGCTAGTACTTCGGTATCTTTTGACGATACCAGATCCTTTATTTTGCGTATTTTGGACCTTTCTGAACACTCAGCAAACGGTTTTTGAGGTCTGCCACTAATATTAGTTTTTGAAAATAATTTTGAGACATCAATTCTTCCTAAAAGCCATGATCTGTGTTTAGAGATTAGGTTTGTGTAGGTTCTGTGACACTCATTCCACCTTTTATTCAAAGATATTAGATTACTTTTCAATATATTTTCTAACTTTTCAGAGCTATCGTTTTTTGTAATATTTAGTTTTTCAGTAATATAGTCTCTAATATACTTCTTCGACGTATTAGAAAAAGGCAGTTGTCTATCATTTTCTCGTAACACATTTACGAGTTCTTGTGTTGTGATGTCTGAAAAGTATTGCTATTTAAGGATAGATGACTATGACTATGAATATTAAAAAAAATATATATGGCATATTATATATTTTTAAGTTCGATCTTTGTTTAAATATTTATTTTCGATATAAAACCGTGGCGCGATTATTAAAGATACCCATCAAATGAAGATGTATACGGTATACCTTATACACTCATGTTTTAGTTTTAAGTGGTTTGGCACATCGCGCCACGATTTTATACCGAAAATAAATATTTAAACAAAGATCCAACTTAAAAATATATAATATACCATTAACGCTATTGTTCATTCTAGATTGTAGTAAAGAGAGATCTGACAAATTATTTTTTACTTTTTTGTGCAATTTTTTAATAAAATCGTTTCACTCAAAAAGATTTTTGTATATTTATTTTATTTTCATCTTTTTAGTTTTAAGCCTATTAATAAAATAATATCCCCAAATTCCAATATCTAGGACAATCGCCTAATAAATAGCAAAGTTAGCCACTTTGGATCGATCATCTTAATTTTTTTTGTAATTTGAGAATAAAAATTATATGTGGTCCTTTTAAAACCCCCAAATTCCAAATTTGAGACAAATCGGTTGATAACTAAGAAAGTGCGCCATTTAGGATCCGCCATTTTGAATTTTTACCAACAAAAAAAGCATGTTAAAAAGTAGTAAGTATTTTACCAATCATAAATCTGAAACCCAACCTGATCATATTTGCTTTGGTTCCAAAGTTATGAATTTACCCCCTTTAGAATCCCCTCACCCACCCCCTACCGCCCAAATTTTTTCATCATATTGTATTGTCACCGGACCTACATTACTGTGCCAAATTTCATTAAAATCGGTCCACGAAAACTCTCTGAAAAATGCACTAAAAGATTTGACAGCCAGCCAGACTAGCTTCACTGCTGTCTGTCTGCAGCGGTGAAGCTAAATAAAGTCGTTAAAAATGGCTCAACGGGCAAGAACGGGCAAGTGATCTTGACATATGTCGAAGAGCAATTTATAACGTTTTATTTAAAGTGAGAATTGGAGATTACTTCACATTACTTTTTTTTTCCACCTCTGTCAATTGGCAAAGTTATTAAAAAAATAAGTGATTCTACATCAGTCCAAAAAGGCAAGAGTGTAAACTAAGAAACCACCATAATAATTAAAATATATGATGCTTTGAAGTTAACTTACTTCTATTATCTTCAGCCATCAAAATATGTTTTATTTAAAAAAAACTTCACTCAAAAATTAACGTCAAATTTGTTTCGCATTTACATGCAAAATAGACGCTCGCTTAGTTACACAATGTTACCTGATATTTTGACTTGTGTGTCGTATGTTCAAAGCATACTACGTAATTATCTCGAGATGTATCGGGCAGGGTAAAGATTATTAACTTTAATTTAGTGATAAAATGTTGAAAAGTGGCTAAAAAAATTAGGAGGTTTTGTCTCGCCGTACCACCCGCCTCCGCCCAATGTGCGGCGCTTCGCCAGCGACGCGCCGTTGATGCGTGTATTAGAATGAGCGATGCTCCGTCTATGAAATGCATTACCGGAATATCCGGCGGGCTAAAAGCTGGCGAATATGGGTGTTAGTGTGCCGTCTCACGGAGCACTAAAAATAAAGAAAACCAAATAGTACAATTTCACATATTAACTGTTGGTTCCCAATATCCCCCCTCCCCAGAATCATAATTTCCCCCCTGGAGAAACATGCCTGAATTCAACACTGCATATGTCAACTCACATGATCGACATTTTAAGTAAAATTGGCGACTCAACTTAAGGAAGCCAGCTGCAATCACCAGATTTTTAACGATGAAGAAGGGCTCACTAGACGACAAAATTGACAAAGATGCCAAATAACACGACAATAAAGACGAAACGAAAACATTCTCCGTTATAGTAGTTAGCAAATCAGCTGAAGAGAACGCCACGTTCTTAATTTGCGCCGTCAATATGTTTAACAATTTTACACAGGGATTCACTAAAAAGGTTTAAGATCTTTGAATTGACCAGTTGCGTTTTGACAAGTTTTTGTCCTGTCATTGTTAATCAATCATTCTACATAAGAGATTTTATTGTGATAGCTGCGCTACCGTCCAAACTAGCAAGTTTAATTTTTTTTTTAATTTTCCTTGATTCTTTTTTTTGACTCTTGTTGTGTTTATTGTTATAGTTTTTATATTCGATGTACTTTTGAATTTTATATTTTAGGTTAAGCAAACTTTTCTTTTTTTTTATTATTGACATGTTTGGAATATTTTGTAAAGTTTCATTTGTGGGCAATGCCCGTTGAAACTAAGGAAATGAAAAATGAAATAAAGAAATGAAATTATTAAAAATGTATGGGTTATTTTAATATTTCAGCGATTTGCTTGGTTTCCAAATGTTTTTATCTTGGAACTTCTTGCTAAAATGAATTTAGTTCTATTATTGTCGAAAGTACATGTTAAACGTCCTATTTCAATAAACTTGCGAAAAAACTCAGAAATGCATTCATAGTACAAAACTTAATTGTCTTATTCTTACACTTGTCAGTATAAAAATTCAGGCATATATTCATATATTCAGTCATATATTCTTGTAAAAAAATAATAGAATTTATCTCCAAAAATGTTTAGCTTAACCTACCTTGCAAAAAAGTCTAATTTAATACAAAACTGCAATTTTTTTGTTATAAATTATTGTAAAGTGGTGTTAACTAAAGAAAATGATTACTTACTATTTTTCCAAATAAGCCGAATATTGATCACTGATACACCAGCTTTAGGTTTGAAACTAACCAAAGATTCCTTTAGCTGAAGTGCTGCTTCTGGTAAAGAAACCACTGAGGAATGCAAGTATGAGGTAACTGTTAATCCAATTTGACTTTGTAACAGTCTTTGAACAATTTCTAGTGAATATGGTGGGCTTGTTGGACTGGCATTGATGACGAGACTTGCCGGAAGGGAATTTTTCTAAAATAAAAATTGAATCTATTTTTTATATTAAATATTTACACCACATATGGTGCAGACAGTTTATGGATAACTAAATGAAAGATAATTTTATTCTCTTATATTCTAAATCTTGTAACAAAATGGTTTTAAATAAGTTTTACTCCACAGTCATAAAAATATATTGTTATATACCAAACACAAATCTTGTAATGTGTTGGAGTACAAAAATCACCACTTTCCTCTTGTTATGGCACTGGTGTTAACCAACTGGCCAGCATCTATCTGTATTATAATTTTATTGTATTGAATCTACACATATATAATATATATTCATGGTGGTCAAAAAAGTTTCACCAAATGGAAATTTTTTTAATTTGTCATTTCTCAGAAAAGTTCTCTGAGAAAAGTTGGTGCTTATTCCGAAACCTCTAAATATGATGACAGTTTATGTAACATTTGCGTATTAAGGTCATAAATTGAAAAAAAGCTCAAATCGCTGAAGAATAAACTACCTCTATTTTTAAAAATTCATGAAAACTTTATAAAGGGAAAAAATTCAATATACAATTTGAGGTTAAACTCCCAAAGATTTTTGTTGCACACTGTTCTAGAAAACTTGCATTGAAATAAAAAAACAAGTAGAATTTCATGAAAAAAAAAATAAATCATTAAAACTAGCTAGTAAAACTTAACAAAAGTTATCCTTTTAACATTTTACCATCGAACAGATAAGAGTTCCGCATTTACAAAAATAAAACGAGTCAGGGCCGTACTCGGGCGATGTAAAATTTTGAAAAATATGTCACTTTTTTCTTCACAATTTTGACTTCAAATTTTGTATTTAGGAATTTAATGAGATCCTAAGGAACTTTTCTTAATACAATTTTCGTCAGTTTGTAAAAATAGAGATATGTAGTTTATTCTTCAGTGATTTTCACGTTTGTGTAATTTATGACCTTATTACGAGAATGTTAGAGAAACTGTCATCTTATTTATAGGTTTTGGAACAAGCACAAATTTTTTTCAAGAATAAAATTTTTTGAGAAATGTCAAAAAAAAGTTTTCCATTTTTGAACCCGCTTCTTTTTCTCAAAATGATTCTGATATTCATTCTCACTTAAGTAATTTGTTAATTTTATACTGACAGAAAAGATCACACTGGTCTTTTCAAGGTTGATCTATTGTCAAATTTTCATCTTTAATGCTGGCAAAAGTCTGGCATCTTGACTTATAGACCTTGAAAATTTCTGTTAGTTTTAAATGGGTACTGTTTACTTATTAAATCCCTTATTTAGCAACTGCTAGTTTTTTTTATCAACAAGATTTACAAAAATTACAATCTATGATTTACAGTCCGTGTCATTTGCAATAGCTTAAATTAAATATGTCTAATAGAATAAGACATATAACAACTCACAACACACAAAATAATAAAAAAAAATACTAACCAAGTATATACAATATACATACATAAACACTCTTTAAAATTTTAATAAAACTCCTCATCTAAGTCAACATTAAAGCATACAAGTCAAATTATAACACAAAAAAAACGCAATAAACACGGACTCAATATATGTACAATTTAAGACTTTACCAAAACTCCCATATTTAGGTCAACATCAATATTCAATTTACAAACAAAACATCAAACCATGACAAATGTAAAATCCACATCAACCTACACTGAATTTAAAATATTAAAAAAATTCCAAAAATTCCACTCTCTATTGATTGAATAAATATGATTTTAATTTTCCCTTAAAAACATACAAGGACAATGCGTTTTTAACATCATTCGGTAGTTTATTAAATGCATCTAAATCCTTATAAAAAACATAGTTCTGCCCGAAAGTTTTATTTCTACATGGAATATAGAAGTTATTCTGTTGTCTTGTTTCATATTGATGCACCTTACTATTATACAGTAATCTACTTGAAAGATAGGTCGGTGCAATACCAGTCTTTATGTTAAAAATGAAAACCAACATCTTATACTTAGCATGCTCCAAGACACGTAACCACTGGAGGCATTCTAACATTAATTTGATGGACGATATTTATTACAAGACAGGATAAGTCTCATCATTCTGTCATGTAACTTTTGTAACCTTTCATTTTGTTTCTGGTACTTATCTTGCCTACAATACACAGGAGTTTGCAAAAAAGCACATATTAGTTATACTAATACGATTCCAATGCTAATGTAAGGGTTACAACTTATTGGCTTTATAGAAAAAGGCAATGATGACATGCCAATATTTGAATTTCGAAAATTATATATTTTTACTGGTCTGAGGAATATGTCCTTTTAGATTTAGTTGTGGGACATATTATCTTTTCAAATAGGTATGCAGTAATACTAAATACCTAAAAACTGTGGGATACATCTTAGAACTAAGCTATCGAATTATACATATAGGTATCTAACAAGTCTTATTTGAAAATTATGGCACAGCTCAGATGCAAAATATTTTACACTAGACAAACTAACCACACAGTTATACAGGGTTGGTACAGGGTTGTCGAGGATTAAAGTAGTAAAAATATCTTAATCAAACTTACAACTTACTCAGTTTATCATTATATGCACATATTTGGCTGTTTGGTTGAGTTGAGTAATATAAAATAAATTATTGTGGATTACTTAAATGAAAGTTATAAACAAATATAAGTATAAGTATATACTTACAGTTCGATTAGGTCTTGAACTCGGTACAGATATAGGAACTTGTTTTGGATCTGAATCATTTTGGATATTGAGATCACACTTTAATGAATAAATCTGCTTCTTTAGTTGAGCCAACTGTTCTAGGATATCATTTTGCTTAGCTTCTAACTCCGCCATTCCTGGTATTTCTTGGCAGTTCTAGATTAAATTCTTAAATAATTTATCCATTAAAAATATAAAAAGGATGCAGCATGTAGTGAACGATAAAAAATATGTTGATGTTCAAAATTACCAAGTTATAATAGGAAAAAATTTGCTAGTGGTGTTTTAGGAGGACATTTTATTTTTCCACCATTATTTTCATTACTTATTTCAGTTTTATTTGACAGTTGTTCACAAAAATTGATAACTGTGCTATCATGCAAGTGAATTTTAAAGAAATTTTGGTAAGTAATGACTATTTTAAATAAAGCAAAGTATATAAACAGAAGCGGAAATAGATAATTAATAAGAAAATCATATAAAACCTTTAAAAACTGTTTAACCTGGTCGAAAATATCCAATTTTTTGGACGGCGAAGAAACGTGATCTCTTGTACCATCGGCAATATTTCTTGGGCTGTGAATATTTCTCATCTTGTACATACATTTCGGTAGTTCTACGTTAAAATCACGATTCATTACAGGCTTCATTCGATACATTTTTAGGGGGCCGTTCATCATGTAATTCTCTTAAAATATAAATATCTCCTAAATATCTTTAATTTTTTTGGTTGCCCCAGACCCAGACTTCCAGTCCGCCCTTTTACCAGTCACCAGTCACGGTCACCAGTCACGTCACCAGTCACAAACTTTCGACAGCTAAGCAGTGGCGTCCGCCATGCGTCAAATAGTTATTTTTAAATGTTAAATTCGCCTACCTAAAAAGCACTACTTGCACACTTGCACTTGGTATCCTCACAAGAGACGGTTGTGGTAAAGGCTTGGCTGTTTTTTTTTTTCATTTTATATGCTCTAACTTTATCGGGCAAAAAATTTAGTCTGTGCTAAGCGATTTTTACAAAAATAAGTAGTTGTTACGTTAAAAGGAACGTGGTAAAGTTAATTAAAAAATATCATATCTCTTGCTTAAAGCTGTTTGCTTTCTACTTTTACTTTTTGATAGCTTCTTATTTTGACATAAAAGGAGCTTGAATACCCATATAGGAGTACAATATTTTCAATATTTTAGTGTGTGAAAATGTAAAGTAAACCTTTACTTTTACAGTCAGATTCTTCAACGTTAGACCGGTTTAATTTGACAATCAAAACTACACTGACAAGTGTACCTAAGTTTTATACCATGAGTTTTTTTGCGAACTTACAAAGAAAAGGACAATTTTAGCACGTACTTTTCACAATAATAGAACTAAATTCACTCTAGCAACACGTTCCAACATGAAACTCATTTGGAAACCAAGGAAATTTCTGAACTACTGGAATAAGTGGAATAGCTTGTTTTTAATGACGACTTATTAACAATGACAGGACAAAAATCTGTGAAAACCTAAGCATTCAATTGGAAGATCTTAATTTAAATCAGTACTAAATCTTCAACCTTTTTAGTGAATCTGAATATAATTTTTTAAAATAGTTTATTTTGCTCCACATTTTTTAATGATCCAAGCACGAGCCGCTTATGGTTTATCAGCCCCATATCAGCCCAGTCGGCCATGATTGTCAATTAGTAAAAATATACTTCTCTCTCTTTCCGGTGGCGCTTCTGCGCCGGAAGTATTATGCAATATTTTCAAATTTTGCAATAAAAAACATAATGAATAATGAGGAAGTTTATGTAAAAATCCCGTTTGAATTATCATCCCTTTAAATTTTTATTTTATTTGGCTTTTTGGACAAAACTATAAAATTATTGAATTTTCGACAGTCACGACATCTTCTATCAATGTTTTGTACTTGCCAAGAAGCTTGAAGCCAAACGCCTCGTTTCTCGATATTTCGACGATTTATTTGATGTTTTTGGCAAATTTAAAAGTGATTTCACTTTTTTTCGGTTGTTGCAATGTGCATTTTGCAAAAGTGGTGAATATATTGCATAGGTTGTGAAAATTTAAAAAAATTGTTGCAAGTTGTCATGGCGGCGTCTACAGCCGACCAATAGAAACGCTAGATGCCACGGTTATTGAGTGTTCTTTATCGCTTTGGGTACGCGTCATCCCTTATTTCAGGGTTTTAAAGGTAAAATAAGTGCTCTAAACACTAATGAGTAACGAAATTTGTTTAGTGTGTTCGAATATAGAGTGATTTTTTTGGAAATTGTGACAAAAGAGGCTGGTAAAATGTAAAAAAGCCCATTGTTGTCACGTGACGTAGTCGATTAGTATGGCGAAAGTACGAACGACGACTGTGAGTGATTTTAAGTAAACTTTTGACATTCGTATTTGTACACAAGTTTGTTTTTGTAATATCCCACGTGGATTAGGACTACCGTATGACAGTTTAGAAACACAATGTCAACAAGAGGTGCAAAAAAGAGGGGACGCCCCCCCAAGGTGCAGGTATCTGAAAGGACTAAAAAATTTCAATACCACCTTCTTAAGAAACCAAAATATTTGTTAAATTACCACAAGAAAGATTTGGACTCCCAATCTAGCACTCCATCAGCCTCCAGGGCTTCATCTCCACATGAGAGTGAATCCCATCGACGAAGTAGTACAAGGATAAGAGGCAAGGATGGGCATCGAGCTGGTAGAAAAGGTGGTGGTGCAGGTTCAGCATACCAACGCAGAGGGTATAATACAGCTTATAATGATTATGACGATTCAGAATATCACTACGGTTCAGACTTTGGGGATGAATCTAGTGAAAAAAGTGAAATTGAGGATGAACTTCTGAGTGCTAGTGATATAGATTCTGTGG
Organism: Philopedon plagiatum; assembly: GCA_963971165.1. Lineage (NCBI taxonomy): Eukaryota > Metazoa > Arthropoda > Insecta > Coleoptera > Curculionidae > Philopedon > Philopedon plagiatum. The sequence goes on along the minus strand of OZ020190.1, from coordinate 31,939,792 downwards.
GAGATCCAAGTAGTGACAGTGATTTTTCATTAAGTAGTTATAGTACTTTGAGTGGGACACCCCGTAAACTCAATCTGACAATAAATAGGGCACCAACCCCTGAGCCATTATGGTTACAAAATCGAGAAATCCCATCTCTTAATTTACCCAAATCATCTGATGACTTACTAGTTCCCAGAGACAAGATCATGGAAGTTATTAGCATTTATGAAGTGCTGCGGCACTTCAGGAACTTGGTACGATTATCTCCTTACAGGTTGGAAGATTTTTGTGCTGCAATTATGTGTGAAGATCAAAGTAGTCTACTCTCAGAAATTCACATCATGTTACTTAAAGCTTTATTGAGGGAAGAGGATTCTCAGCAAACACATTTTGGCCCTTTAGATCAAAAAGACAGTGTAAATATAGCATTGTATTTAATAGACAATATTACATACCCAGAAGTTCTAAGGTCTTTTGTTGAAAGTGATAAAGGTTTTGATCAAAAAGTACTTCAGGTATTAAACACCAGTGATTATCCTTTTACATGTTTGGAGGACAGAGTTAAAGTACTACAATTTTTAACAGATCAATTTCTAATCACAAACCCAGTAAGAGAGGACCTATTAAGTGAAGGTAATTAACACATGCTTTGTTACTGGTATTAATAGGTTAACACCATAATTTAATGGTGTTGGAATTTTATGATTAAATATATTATAATGATATTTAATTTTTATAATTCTGTATGTGCACTTAACTTTCTCAGTTATTCATATTTGTTATTATTTCTTTAATATCTTATTGACTTAACAACAACTTAACAAAATAATAGGCACATGGTAAATTACAGCAACATATTTCATATTATAAAGGAATAAACAAACAGTAACCTCATTATGTATCTATATTGAAGGACAATAAAATATTTAAAAATAATAATCTGACCAAAAAAGTTAATCAGATTTTGTATAAGTACTTACCTAAGTACTAGGAGTAAAGATTTTTTTGAATTATTAGATTCTTGTTAATATTTATTATTCAGAATGATTGATGTTAATCAAGCTAGCAGAGCAACAACACCTTTTCAAATTTGTTCTTATGTCATAATTCTCTAGGGTTAGGTACCTAGGAGGGGCTTAAGCCAGAAATTCCTGTTTTCCAGAAAATGAAGTTAAAGATTGCATTGTTGTTTGTAAATCTGAGTATTACTTTTACAAACCAATATTTGGACATAATTATTAACAGTAAATTGGCTTAATGTTCCAATACATATTTTACAAATAAATGAGTACTGACCTGGATTTTGCTAACTCAAGACTTTAGGGCCAATTAATTAGTACTTATTTACCTTTAATCAACCCTTTACCCTTAACCCTTTGTTAGGCGCGTAGTGCTTTGTCACTGGGTTGGTCGCGCGGGCTACCATTGTAGCTCATTTTAATTTAGTCTAATCTAACATTTAAAAATAAAAATAATACAAATTTTAGATTTAGGCAGGTAAAATATCAATATCTTATATTAATACAGTTAACACCCTGCATTAAACAGAAATATCAATATTTCGGTTTTAGGAAACATAACAAAAAATAAATGTTATTTCAACCCATATTTTAAAAAAATAAATATTTTTATCTGTTAAAGTACAATATAGGTTCAAAATCGGTACAAAAACGTAAAAAATGGAGGCTATAATATTATAAAAGACAAACAAATATAAACTATAACAAAAAAATAACCTACATTAGAAAAACACTAATTATATGTTAAAAAAAATTGTTACAGTTGGTCGCGGGGGCTACAGTCGTAGCCCAGTGGCATTAATCCTCAAATATCTCGCACTACCATGCTTTATAACCAGTAGGTATTTACCTCGGTATTTACTGACTGCTAGTCAGTGTTGCCGCAGCTAGTTTTTAAAATATACTGACAAGCAGCAGTACCAGATTGTACTAAAACTTGCGCTAAAGAGCAATATTTCTGTTTGGCACAGAAAGTGCCGTTTTTTTTTTATAAATTTTAACACAGTAAATGAAACAATTATCAAACTACATATTTTATTATTTAAACATACTTATAAAACACAACGAACTATGCTAATAGAACAAAATCTTAAAAAAAAACATAAATACATTCTTTATGGGGAACAAAAATAAGGAGATCAAGGAATAAAATGAACATGATTTAATTTTTGATTAAATTTTTTTTACAATGTTCTGGCGGTGGTTGCCACTCCCAACAAGTTGTATTCTATGTCTTAATAATTCTTTAGTTAAAAGCGAGGGGGAAACCACCCCCAAGAATTTGTACACTAAAATACCAAGTTGACCAAGGAATACAGTTTTTAGAAATATTACCTCAGGAATACCATGTATTACCAAAATGCACCAAATACCAACTACAGAGTACCTGGTAATACCTAGTAATACCTACGGAATACCTGATAATACCTACAGTATACCTGATAATACCCATGGAATACCTAGTAATACCCATTATAAATACCCCCAAAAATACCTAAGAGAATCTTTGCTCATCTATTTTGTCCGAGATTTTATCACTTCAACTAATTTCAACAATTTCAGGATTCTTATTCTTATCAGAAAGAAGACTGTCGGTATGTTTGAAAAACTTTATTGGTTAGCTAAAGTTAGTTACATTTGGTAAACTTACTTACACTGCCCAAAAAATCCTCAAGGAAGACTTTTATATTTTTTAATACCTATGTAAATATGGGACATTCAACTTTCAAAAGCTACACTTAATAAATATTGAAATAAGTAGTTGAGTCGAGAGTTGAGTCTATTCGTTCATTCTTGACATAAATTGTTAACAATTGAAACTACAAAAAACGAAGATGTGGAAAGTGTTCCTCTATTTTTTTAGCATAAAACACTATCAAATAAACCTGGAAATAAAGTGTTTCAGGAAAAAAAACATAGACCGAGTTCATTGGTTGTCTAAAATAAGATGAGGATCCAACTAAATAGAAAAACATAATCTTCTACTTTTTATCACATTGGCTAGGCTTTACTTGTATGTTATTTATAACTAAGTATATTTAAGAAAAAGGTGAGAATTACTATTCATTATTTTGTGAAAAGCTTGTAAAATTGGTGAGATTTTGAGATATTCCTTTATTATAAAGTAGCTGGTACCCGCGACTTCTTTCGCGTTAATGTCTACTTTATTTAAGTATCTCTTTATATACAATGCTTGCCATATAAAACATTCATAAAATGAGCTGTTTGCCCTCGTGTTTACCCGTTGCGTTGCTAGCGGGGTAAGAACATAAAAAAAATTGTTGGAGAAAATAGATGCCCAAACAAATTAATGTAAGTGAAAAGATACATACAATATTATTTTTTTCCAAATTTTCAAAATATAGCCTATGTGATATTTCTAACAGAATAAAGCACGATTTATAGTGATAAGTACAACAAAATAATACAAAGTTATACAAAATAATGAATAAAATAAAATAACTTTCTGTTCATTATCTTCCAATCCTATTTTTAAATTCATTTTCGCATGAACGGACTATTTCAGACTATCTATTTCGGAACAAACTATAGAGTAGGACATAATATTGACAAAAACGCATGTGCTCGCGCATGCGCATCTGCCAACATTTGAAAATATTTCTCGTAATACCTATGTAATACCTAGATAATACCACTTTAGTACCTGGGAATACCAAGTATTACCATGGGATTGCCAACCAAAAACCATTTTTTTCCAAGTTATTTTTATACTGGAATTTTTGGCCAATTAATTGCCCCTTATATATGTACAGAGACTGAAAAAAAAATAAACTGTTAGAAAAACAGCACGTTTCAGTTCCGTCATTAGAGAAATCCAATACTATAAGGTACCAAACCAAAAACCACGAAATAATAACTAACCTGTGAGTATCTACCAAGTTTTAAGAATAATTTATTGCTAATTTATTACTATATTTTTAATTTTTTTTTGCTCTTCGTTTTTTTTATAGAACATGTGGCTCTGCTGGCTTGAGCTCAAGCTAGCAGAGCCACACTGAAAAACCACCAAAACAAAATTATTTTCCAAAATATTTAATACTGGAATTTTTGGCCAATTAATTGCCCCTGAAATATGTGCAGAGATTGAGAAAAAAAGTAAACAGAAAGAAAACAGCGCTTTTCAGTTTCGTCATTAGAGAAATCAAATACTATTACCTAAAAACGCGAAATAATAAATTTTTAAACTGCGAGTATCTACCAAGTTTTAAGACTAATTTACTGCTAATTTATTACCCTATTTTTAATTTTTTTGCTCTTCGTTTTTTAAAAGAACATAATGGCTCTGCTGATTTGAGTTCAAGCTAGCAGAACCAGGGCCAAATTTTTTGCCAATTAATTGCCTCTGATACATGTACAGAGATAGAAAAAAACTAAACTGGTAAAAAAACGCGCTTTTCAATTTCGTCATTAGAAGAATCAAATTCTATTACCTAAAACCACAAAATAATATCTTTATAATCTGTGAGTATCTACCATGTTTTAAGACATATATATTGCTAATTTATTACCCTATTTTTAATTTTTTGCTCTTTTTTTTTTTAAAAGAACATGTGGCTCTGTTGGCTTGAGATCAAGCTTAGCAGAGCCACACTGAAAAACCACCAAGCAAAATAATTTTTCAAAGTATTTTTATATTGGAATTTTTGGCCAATTAATTCACCCTGAAATATGTATAGAGACTGAGAAAAAAATTAACCAGTAAAAAAAACAGCATGAAAATTAAAAATAGGGTAATAAATTAGCAATAAATTAGTCTTAAAACTAGGTAGATACTCACAGGTTATAAAGTTATTATTTCGTGGTTTTAGGAATTAGCGAGGTTATTAGTATTGGATTTCTCTTATGACAAAACTGAAAAGCGCTGTTTTTCCAACAGTTAATTTTTTCTCAGTCTCTGTACAATATATCAGGGGCAATTAATTGACTAAAAATGCCAGTATAAAAATATATTGGAAAATAATTTTGTTTTGTGGTTTTTCAGCGTGGCTTTGCTGGCTTGAACTCAAACCAGCAGTGCCGCAAGTTTTTTTTTAAATGAAAAAAAAAAAATTAACAATGTGGTAATAAGTTAGCAATAAAATGGTCAAAAATTATGACATAAGAAAAATTTTGAAAAGGCGTTGTGGCTCTGCTAGCTTGATTGACATCTTAATATAATCTTCACATTTTTTAGTTTAAAATCATAAAATAAAGTAAGAATATTTCCCCTATATACTGTGATATTACTCTCTGAATCCTAGATATAAAAAAGGCTAGTCGTATTACTTTTATAATAGCTTTCTAATTGACTTTTTTTTTTCAGTTCCTATGCACTATGATGACCATTGTCGAGTGTGTCACAAACTTGGGGATCTTCTCTGCTGTGAAACGTGTCCAGCTGTTTATCATTTGGAGTGTGTGGATCCCCCCTTAGTAAATGTACCTGAGGAGGACTGGCAGTGTGGCATATGCCGTTCGCATAAAGTATCTGGAGTAGTTGACTGTGTACTTGATTTGGAGAAGCAAGGTCAGCTATCAAGGCAAGAGCCTCTGGGTTATGATCGACATGGCAGCAAGTACTATTTCTTGTGCAGGAGAATTTTTGTGTAAGTATATTTTCTGTGACTCAGGATGGTGTGCCCAGGTTCACCTTAGATCATCCTTAGATTTTAGTAGAACACTACAAGGTGTTAAAATCCTGGATTTGGTATTTTTAAGTACCACTTTACCTTAAGTGTCACTGAGTTTTGCCTAAGTGGAACATGTGCAACCAGCCTTAAACTGCTTTTTGAATATTTGATGGTTAGGACACGAATTTTGAAAATTTTTGTAAAATGATTTTTCTTTTGTATCTTTTTTGAACAATACAAATTTTTTACGCCGTTGAGAATGTGTTATGCCTAAGCTAGAATTTCTTGTCAGTACCCTGGGTGTATAAAATTATATTTACACTGGCACTTAAAAAACTGTGTTTATTACACTTAAGCATATTGTATATTGTATTCAAATGGTTTAAATATTGTTGAATTGGTTTGCACAGTTTATATCTTAGATTAAGGAGCAAAGTAAAGATACATTTATTTACATCCCTTTTGTCTCCAACAGTAACTCACAGTCTCTACACGGAGTGGCGCGAAAATGTATTTATGGAGACTTAATAACAGCATTGCGAAAATGGGAAAAATTTAAACAGCATGTTTTCATTTAACAAGGTCTTGATCATATAGATCCGCTTTTTTCAAGATTAAAATTTGGCAGCCCTGCTTGTACAAGATGTGCGCCATGTGAACGATAATAGTAACATGTTGCTTCATGTTTGTCATCTCCATCATATCGCTGTCTTTCTTTCTCCCATCCTCGTAATTATTCTTTTATTTCATTTTTGAATTCTGCGTAAAATTTCAATCATATTTCGTGGATCGTGCTCTTTATTTAAATTGAACCGTTTTTGAAAGAAATATAGTTTTTTTATACTCGCCCGGTGCGTGAATATCTAAATACAGTTTTTACTGGGCGATGGATTGAACGACGGGGTCCAATACAATGGCCGGTCAGATCCCCCGATTTAACCCCGCTAGATTATTTTTTGTGAGGCTACCTCAAATCCAAAGTCAATAGACCAAATAATATTGACTACCTGAAAAACCGAATAAGGCACGAAATTAGATTAATAGAACAGAACAAAATGTTCTGCAAGAATTCGAAGATCGTCTCCGATATCGCCAGGACGTTGGTGGAGGTCAATTCCAACATTTACTGAAATAATTTTTCCACAAGTTTGCCATTTATTCCTTTTAAAGGTAAATTACTGTCTTTTTTCAAAAACGGTTCTATTTAGATATCTCCTCGCATATCTCTATATATAAAAGAAGAAACTGACTGACTGATTGATTGACTGACGTATCAACGCACAGCTTGGTCTAAAAACTTGAAATTTTGTAGAGATTTCTTATATAACGTAGGCGTGCACTAAGGAAGGGTTTTTCTAAATTCAACCCGTAAGGGGGTGAAACGTTTTCAAACTTTGTATGGAGAAAAAATATTAGATGGTCCTATTAACTCAAAACTTCATAGAAGTACTGTAAAAAATAAATGATTAAACACGTGTTTTACAGTTTTTAATTAATCAACCCCTAAAGGGGTGAAATGTGGGTTCAAAGTTTGTAATGACGTAAAATTGTTATACCGCGGACTAGGGATGTAACGGGTACTCGGTCTACCCGGCCAAAACCGGGTACCCGGCCGGGAAGGCCGGATACCCGGTTTTGCCGGGTTCAGGTGTTACCCGGTCGGGTACCCGGTTTTTTTATTATGTTTTCTATTTTTGATAAAATAAAACATAAAAGAACTGAAACGGTGTATTTTTGTGATGATAAAAAATACATAAAAAATAGATTTTAAAAGGTTATAATAATAAACTTTGTTAAAACATTTAATAACTAAAATCAATTAATGGCAAATTGTGATGAAGATAAACTAAAATTTCACCATTCTCAGAGGATAGTCGGTTTCGGGTTTCTTCATAAATATTACCCGCTTCTGAAAACAACCGTTCGCTAAATATTGTTGAGGCAGGTGCTGAAAGAAACTTTTTAGCAAGCTTTGCTAGATTAGGAAATCTCTGCGAATTTATTTGCCACCACGAAAATGGGCTTGACTGTCTATCAATTAACGGCAACGCCAAATATGAACTTATTTCATCCTCCACGTCCTGTTGTATGTTTGGTGCTTTAGCAGATGATTTTTTATTTGTATCTCGCGTGTTTGCAATACTGGTAAACACATCCCAAACTGAGCGTTTATCTTCTCTAGGTCTTTTTGATGAGGATAGATTATCTGTATACAAACTAAGAGGAACATTGTCATCTGAATCTGAATTGGATGACAAATTAACTTCATTATTTTGGATTAACAAATTTGCTTCAAGGATATATTTTATTACTTTTTCCTTCAAATTATCTGTGTCAGTAAAAAATGCAACCAGATAATTATTGTTCGTGTCGATATTCGAAAACCTTCGACTTAATCCTTCCATAAGATTTTCTTGCATGGATCCTAAGCCTGGAACTTGTGTTTCTCTTAAAAACCTCTTTAGCGAAAAAACTGTAGGAATTACTTCCGATATAGTACAGTGTGTACTGCTGAAATGTTTAGTTGTTTGTTCAAATGGTTGTAGCAGCTCCAGCAACTTTTCTGCTATGACCCACTGATTAGAAGTAAAAGAAGATATATATAATATATATATAAGAACTATTTGTCTCGCGAGATTATTGTGGAGTCTGGAGTCCCCCAAGGGGCGCACATGGCTCCCCTTCTATTCAATCTGTTTCTTAATGACATATCTAAGTCCTTTTCACATGGAACCGCACTTCTCTTTGCTGATGACTTAAAGGTTTTTAAACGCATTGAAACAATCCAAGACTGCATTGACTTGCAAGCTGATTTGGATTCATTGTTTTCATGGTGTTCTAATAATAAGATGAACTTAAATGTCAAAAAATGCAAGGTTGTGCGGTTTTGTAGAAAAAGGACAACACTTAATTTTGATTATAAACTGGGTGATGTTTCGATTGATGGTGTGGAATCTATTAGGGACATTGGGGTTCTGATTGATGATCACTTGACCTTTGGTGAACATATAAGTCATATTGCTAATAGGGGGCTAAAACTCATTGGCTTTATTTCCCGAAATTTATCGGATTTTAATGATATTTCATGTCTAAAGAATGTGTATTGTTGTGTTGTTCGTTCCATTTTGGAGTACGCATCACCGGTATGGTCGCCATACTACAGTATCTATAAAACACAGTTGGAGAAAGTTCAAAAGCGATTTTTAAGATTTTTGGGTTATAAGATGGGCATACCCAGGGATGACATTGACTATACTTCTCTCTTGCTTCAACTTAATTTAAAGTCTCTTGAGAGCCGGCGAGAGTATTTTGACTTGCTTTGTCTTTTTAAGATTGTAAACGGTATCATTGACAGTCCACAATTACTTGAAATTATAGACTTTAATGTCCCTCAAAGAATGATAAGGCATGTTGAAGTATTTTCGGTTGATGCGCATAGGACAAATTATGGAATGTATGGCCCTATTAATAGAATGTGTAGCTTGGCTAATAAAATATCCAGAGAACATGCAGTCTTCGACATATTCAATATGTCGTTGACCCAGTTTAAAAACTTTTTAAGGCACTATCTCTAGTGGCTGTGAATTTGTTTGTTTATTTTAATATTGCTGTATTTTATATTTGTGACTGAATTTTAATTTTAATAATTATATATAATTACCTGGCATCTATTGTAAATGTAAATGTAAAATGGCTACCTAATCCGTTAATAAAATATTTATTTATATTGCCAATAGTAATATTCCGCAAGACCGGGTACCCGGGACCGGGTACCCGGCCGGGTACCGGGTTTTGCCTGGTCTTAATTGACCGGGTACCCGGTTTGGCCGGATCCTAAAAAGCGCTACCCGTTACATCCCTACCGCGGACGAAAGCTAGAAGGGGATATGTATAATACATGAAATATGATTGAAATTTTACGCAGAATTCAAAAACGAAATAAAAAGAGGTGTCTATTTAAAAAAAATACTTACTTATCCGCATCCTCTTCTACCGGTGTAGAGGATTAAAAAAAAATAAAAAAAAAATTGTGACATCTTCTTTTTAGGTCACCCTGTATACATCAAATTTAGTTCAAACAATGCGCACCTAAAATCAAAACTTGACGTGCCCGAGCGTTTTTGTAAGAAATAATTGCCTGAATTTTAAACGAATTTATTTCAACCTTTATGTATTGTCCTACATCAAATTTTTGAATTACCATGCTCTTTTTTTACAACGTAGAAGTTTTTATGAAGATATAAGTACTTTTTGGTAAAGTCAGTAATAAATTAATTTTATTTTTGAGACCTCCCGTATGTTCCAAACCTAATTCACTAAAAACCTAAAAAAACATGCTTTTATGAGTAGCGCACTAAAAGGTTAAAAATAATTATTTCTTTTTATAGTTAACAGAAATCCGAGGAGTGCAGTGCGCGCATCGTGCAGAAAGTAAAGCAGCTAACAAACTGCACCGCCATTTACTCCGCACACAGCTGTAAATAGGTAATTAAATTTGAAAATGTGGGGCGCAGTTATATAGCAGTTTAGGGATAATAAACAAAATGTAATGTATGCCTAGACCGCTATATATGTAAGTGCGCCACACTCTTTTAAATTTAATTACCTATTAAAAAACCAAATGTTTTATACCTGTGCAAGTTAACAGAAAACCGGGGTATGCATGTGTGCGGAGTAAAGGGAGGCGCAGTTTGTTAGTTGCTTTACTTTCCGCATGATGCGCGCACTGCACACCCCGGTTTTCTGTTAACTATAAAAGGAAAATAAGTAATTATTTTTAACTATTTATTGCGCTACTTAGTTTTTTAAACTATAATTTTTTACTACAGCATAAGGTGACAAAAAATCGCCATAATTGAATATATGCGAAGTCTTCAACGGCCATTACAAGAATTTAACTATTTATAACTGTTTTTTCTTCCTTTAGTATTGTTTAACGTTAACAAACATTTTTAATAATAAAAATAACAATCGCGGATCCCAGTTTGCTTAAAAAATATGCATTTGAATGTTCGTATCTTTCATCCCCGTAAAGTATCGCCCTCAACGTCAAATTTTAATCAATTGAGCAGGTTAAGGAGAAGTTGTCACTGTCGCGATAGCAAATCCATAAGGCAATAATTGGCATGATTGTAACATGGCGAATGTGTTCATGAAAGAGTCTTACTGTCATTTTGATACTAATTTTCAACGCCTTGTTTATTTAATTTTACACCATATGTTAGTTTTTAAATAAGACACCTACACTTTTATAAATAAACTTTTATTCAAATATGTTGTATTCCAATTATATTACAGCTTTTGTTTTAATCAACGGCGTCAAAATTAACTCGTTGGTTTTAATAAGTAAGGTAGAAACAAACAAAAATAAACACAGCTAGTGCCTGCTACTTTTCAAAGACCATGAAATAACAATGATCGGTTATAACAAAAACGTCAAAGGTCATTAAGAAAAAAAGTTATCACGTTTAACCTCTATCCCTGTTTAGTTCAATCCTGTATATTGCCGGTGACTAGAAATGGAAAGCAAACAAACGCTTTCACCTGAGTTTTTCTTATTTGTATTCTGACAAGAATTCGGCTATCAATTGCAATGCAGTGAAAAAAATAACCATATATTTTAAAAGTTGAGAAATTTATCAATACCGGTTAGTCTAAGAGCCAGCGCCGACATACATACGTTATAGTATCAATCCTAAGCTTTTTTCTGTAGGTGTACACTATAGTAGGTAAGAACGTTTGGATGCTATGAAACTTAAGTTAGGGGGGCTTTGGCAGGAAACAGGTACTAAAGGTATATAAAAATGTAAGAATAAAACGTTAGAATATCAAATCTGATTTTTTGATATATTTAACAGGGCAGTATTATAAACTCGTATTAACAATTGCCAGACGCTTTTCACGGGTCATAACTTCCGCCAGACGCTTTTAAGCTCTATAAATAAATAATCGTAGCATTTACGTTAAGTATCAAATCTCAATTTTATATATGTTATTCAGGCGACTATTTAACTGCATTATCCGAGCAGACAGACCCATCCGAAGGGTCTAACCTCCCCCCAGACTTAGTAAAAGGCCAGCAGTTACGAGCGTGAGGGCATTACCCTTGCAAGTGAGTGCGAGTGAGAGCATTATTTCGGTTAAGGATAGCCTTTTCAAAAGTTTATTAAACCAAAATCAGTTTTTTAATTTATCATTCAAATTTTATTAAATAATTATTAAGAAATTTATTTTAAATTTATAAACAATTTTCGTTTTATTGAATTGTCTGGTAAACCCAACTAATGCTCTCACTCACACTCACTTGCACTGGTAATGCTCTCACGTTCGCACTAACGACTGATCTTTTACTATGTCTGGGGGGAGGTTAGACCCTTCAGATGGGTCTGGCTGCTCGGATAATATCGTTAAATAGTCGCCCGACCACATATAAAATTCAGGTTTGATAATTAAGTAGGTCCACTAGAAAATCGGACGCACAGGCAAGACTGCCTGCCGCTTCGGTTCGAGATAGCATCGGCAACGCAGTGGTCAACTTTAGAAGGCAGAGAACCTCTCTGGATCCTTCTAAATATGGTAGCGTACCTAAACATTTAACTGTAATAGGCAGTAGGTGCAGTGTGAATACTGGATCAAAGAATTAAACTTTCTTACTTTATAATACCTAAAATGTTAAAAGGAAAAGTAAAGTGTGATTTTTTAACTCTATCAAGACGATAACAACAAAGAAATATGCAAGCTATGCAAAACCACGGTTCCCACTTCTCTGGAAAGTTAGGGAAGTCAGGGAATGTCAGGGACTTCAAAAGTGGTCAGGAAAATCAGGAAATGTCAGGGAAAACTAATTGAAACCTGAAAAATTTGCATTTTACAGTTTTAGATAAAAATAATTTAATTTCCTAACAAAATTAAAAAGAAGGAAATAAAAGTAGCTAATAAACTATCTATGCACTATATAAAGCAATTTAAATACTCGGTGAGGGTATTTTTAGTCATGGATATATGTTTTAAGGAGACCTGGAAAGTCGGGGAATTCGATTTAAGAATTTCGGTGGGAACCCTGAAAACGATTGTTTCAAGGGGAAGCAGTGGTAAATCAGCGTTTTGTCCCCAGCGTCCTTTGTTAACCCATTTAAAACATCATCACAGTGATGAATATGGAAGAAATTTTACGACGAGTAATGAGGAAAGACAAGCAGTTACAGGTAGATGACCTAGATGTTATTGTATATTATTGCAACTCTTGATTTCAAATTATTTTTTTTTAGAAAATTAATAACCAGCGTGCAAAAAGAATCCATTAAAAAAATTGCTAAAATGATTTGCTTGGATAATCAGCCATATTCTGTAGTATACAATACTGGGTTTAGGCGATTGATACATAGTATCAATATAAACTACCTCCGGAAAATATTTTAGTGACAATATAGTTCCTGAGATATATAATAGGATGCGGGATAGAATTTCCAACAGATTAATTAATTCGGCATATTATCCGATATTTGGACGTGTACAAATGCAAATGAAACTTTTATTGGTATCACATGCCACTGGATTTTAGAAAACTGGAAAAAGAAAACATTATTTTATGTTGCGAAAAATTTACGGGAAGTCATAATACTGGGCTTGCAATTGCCGACAAAATTACAATGATATTAAATAGCTGGGGAATTGGAAAAACTGAAATTCACCTATTATTGAGGGACAGCGGAGCAAACATGGTTAGAGGCTGCAAGGGTGCAAAAATAAACAGAAGGGTGTTTTATACATAAATTACAATTAATAATAAACCATAGTATTAAATCCCAAAAATCAGGATCATATATGATTAGCACTGCTCGACGCATAGCAACACATTCTCTCTTAGCATGTAACAAACTAATCCAAATCCAGAATGATTTCAATTTGGACCAGAAAAAAAGAATCCAAGACGGGCAAACTAGGTGGAACTCCACCTTCTACATGTTGGAGAGACTAAATGAATTGAAACGGTGCATAATCATTTATTTGACTGAAATACCAGTATAAGTAATTCAACAAATAATCAGTGGGATCTATTACAATCAGTGCTTGAATTACTCAAACCATTCGAACAAATAACGACAGAGATTAGAGCACAGACTCCATTATTTCTGATGTAATTCAAACCATCGCCACTCTAAACCGTTACCTTTCATCTATCCAAAATAAAAACTTTGTATGGTGTAGGAATTATGCAAGAATAAGTAGTCAGCGGCATTCTTAGAAGGTTTTCTGAAGTGGAGACTATGGACTGTTACAGCTTAGCTACTATTCTTAACCCTAGGTACAAAACACGTTTCTTCTCTATTCAAGCTAAGGTTGATGAAATAAAAAAGTTACTTCTAAATAAACTTACAGTAATGAACAGAGACAATACAGTTGAATCTCAAATCCAATTAGAAAGCGATGATAGTGATGATGAACCATTAGCTAATAAAAGAAGGAGAGCAGAGGGAAATGATTGCTCGAAGGATTCATCTTCGAGTCTATGGCAGTGTTATGATGATATTGCTTCACCTACAACTTCTAAACAAACTACAAATTATGCACAAAACATACTTGATCAGCTAAATGCATATTACGAAATGCCCCTTTTAGACAGAAAAACAGATCCAAGATTAACATTGGAGAATGCGGAAAACTACTGTGAATACATCATAATTTAAAAAAAAAATTATGATTATAAATGAATAATAATACCTACATAATTTCTTTTATGTTATTGTGTTTTCCAGTTTTTAATAAATAAAATATGCAAAGATTGTAATTGTAAAGTCTATTTAATTCTATCAAAACACACACACTGTCCTATAAAAATTTTTCAAAAATGGCTTGGCCGTAGGCCCACACGCCGATAAACGTTTTTAGAGTAATTTCATACACGTTTTAAAAATAGACTTTAAAATCAATTGTTTGTGTTTTATTTTTAATTTATGTCAACACCAACCACGGAAAAATATATTATTAAACTTTTGGTACAAATTTGATCGGATCATAAGCTTCGCCCGGTCGGAACAGTAGTCCGGTGTTTATGCCAGATCAGACGGATTTTGTGGTACCGCCGGATATCCGTTCCATCCCTATTTGATACTATATCGTAAATGCCACGATTATTTATTTATAGCGCTTAAAAGCGCATATTGCGGAAGTTATGACCCGTGAAAAGCGTCTGACAAGTATTAATATGAGTTTATAATACTGTCCTATTGAACATACTAAAAAATCAGATTTGTTATTTTAACGTTTTGCTCTCACATTTTTATATACCTTCGGTACCTGTTACCTGCCAAAGCCCCCCTGACTCAAGTTTCATAGTATCCAAACGTTCTTACCTACTATAGTGTACATCT
Source organism: Philopedon plagiatum (assembly GCA_963971165.1). Taxonomy (NCBI): domain Eukaryota; kingdom Metazoa; phylum Arthropoda; class Insecta; order Coleoptera; family Curculionidae; genus Philopedon; species Philopedon plagiatum. The sequence goes on along the minus strand of OZ020190.1, from coordinate 31,924,789 downwards.
ACAGAAAAAATCTTAGGCTTGATACTATAACGTATGTCTGGCGGTCGCTGGCTCTTTGACTAGGAGAGCTACTGAACCCTGTTAGTAACGATGTTTGCACAAAGCTAGAAATTTGTATATTGGCGATTGAAATGCAACCATAAGTAAAAATCGTGACCTGGCAAGTCTCTCCCGGTCGCGTCATCAACCACTATATTTTTGAAAATGTAAAAAAATTGAAGTTAAGTTAGAAACTTCAAATTTTAATATGTTTGAATTTAGACATAACAAAATTACTTGGCAATTCTGAAGGTCGCACGCACCTGCCAGGTCATAAATGTGCTCTGTGCAGGGCATAAAATAAACATTGTCCTACAAAGTTCCAGTTTTTACAGGCTCTTTATTAAACGATTTAACGTCAATATGTTCAAGGCCAGGCGATTCCGACGGTCGCAGGGACCCGCCAGATGCAGAGAAAAATAAAACGGGAGTGCGAGAAGATTGAAGATGCTCGGTAAAGGATGATTGTAAGAAATGGAATAAAATTTCAAATTAACAAAAAAAAATTATTTTTATCATAACTTTTTTTTCAACTAAAAATTATTTCCAATATTATACAGGGTGCCTGAAAAGTCTTGGTATGCGTAAATATCTTTGCTATTAGTAATGATAGAGACACCACCAACTTTTAGATGTATCTTATTGGTTAACGAATCTAGTTTTTAAGTAATTTAATTTTTTCAAACCCCTTGAGGGGGTTGAGGTCAAACATTTTAAATGCAACCCGTTGCCGCGTGGTACCTCATTTTAAAGGTCTTCAAAAAAGAAACATTTGACCGCAAACCCGAGGTACGTATCTTAATTCGTTTTAAAAATTAAAAATGGCGAAAAAAAAAAATTTAAGTACTTACCTACCTTCAGTTCTCTTGTTACTTTAAAAATGGTTATCATGAACTTCTTGGCAGTAATAAAGTCGATTTTGGAACTCTGCCAGGAAGTAACACCTGCCATTTTCGAAAATGTGTGAAGTGTGTTCCAAAACCGACTTAAAACAACTTTTAAAGTAATAAAAGAAATAAAGGTATTTACTTTTTTTTACGATTTTTAATTTTTAAAGGCTAGTCATTTAAAAACGAATTAAGATGCGGACCTCGGGTAGGTGGTAAAATGTTTCTTTTTTGAAGACCTTTAAAATTAGGTAGCACACGGCATAGGGTTGTACTTAAAATTTTGACCTCAACTCCCTAGCGTCACCCCTCAAGGGGGTTGACCAAATTAAATTACATAAGAGTATATTTATTAACCAATAAGATACACCTACAATTTGGCCTCTCTGTCCTTACTAGTAGCAAAGATATTTGCTTATACTAAGGCTTTTCGGATACCCTGTATAATATTGAAAATAATTTTTAGATAAAAAACCCTTTTTTTATGATACATTTTTTTTTCTTAATCTGAAATTTTATTCCATTTCTTACAACCATCCTATACCCAGCTTCTCCAATCTTATCGCTCTCGCACTACCGAACATATTTACGCTACATCGTTTAATAAACAGCCTGTAAAAATTGGAACCTTATAGGATAATGTTTATTTTATGCCCTGCACAGTGCACATTTAGCGACCTTCAGAATCGCCTGGCAATTAATTTTGAATTTCGTTATGTCTAAATTCAAACATATTGAGAGTAAACACTTTCAATATGTTTGAAAGAGGTAAAAGGCCAATTTGAAGTTTGTAGCTTAATTTTTATTTATTTTTTTTTGCATTTTCAAAAATATAGGAGTTGATGACGCGACCGGGAGAGATTTGCCAGGTCATGACTTATGGTTGCTCTTCAATCGTCAGTATACAAATTTCCAGTTTTGTGCAAATACCGTTACTAACAAGGTTCAGTAGCTCTTGGACTACAAGGACGGGCACATCTTTTTAAAACTGCATCGCAGAGTAATAATTCAAAAAGTAAAGTTACGAAACTTAAAATTAAAAATATCTCATTTTACTTATGAATTACTTAAAGGATTTGTATTGGATTTTGTTTATACAGGGTGTCCGAAAAGTCTTACTATGGGCAGATATCTTTGCTATTCGTAAGGATCAAATTTTAGGTGTATCTTATTGGTTAATAAATCTACTTTATCATGCAATTTAACTTTTTCACCCCCCTAGAGGGGCGACGCTAGGGAGTTAAGGTCAAAAATTTTAAATGCAACCTTATACGTTATTATGAAGGTCTTAAAAAAAGAAATATTTTAACGCAAAAATATTTATCTTAATTCGTTTTTAAATGGCAAGCCGTTAAAAACTAAAAATGGTAAAAAAGTAACAATTTAAATACCTTTATTTCTCGTTTCCTTTAAAAGTTGTTCAAAATGACCACCATTCTTGGCAGTAGTTTCGAACTCACTTATCACATTTCACACAAATGTGAACACAGCATGAACTTCTTGGCATTAATAAAGTCGATTTTGGAACTCACTAATATGGGGTAACATTTTTTTTCTTTTAATTCAACAGGGAGACCCGAGATGGAGAAGTTTTCTATTACAGCACGCGACTCCAATTCGAGGAATTATTGCAATGTCTCGATAAAGATGATATGGAAGCTTTATTATATCGAGAGTTGAACGATTACAAAGAGGAAATTGTTAGGCAAATGGAGCTTACTGAAAAGTTAACTAATCAGTTTAAAGGAACCAAAAAGACTTATTTAGATGCAGAAAATGCAAGTATTCTTAGGAGTATTAAAGAGCGCGAGGAACGACTGGAAGAGGAAAGAAAGGAAAAGGAACGCCAAAATGCTGAAGACATGGTTGCTAAAATGCATGAAGAAACTGTAGATGTTCCTGCAGTGGTTCATAGCGAAACAGTCAGCACTACTGTTGAGTCAACTGAAGTAAGCAATGAGAAACAAATAACTCAGATATCAACCATAACAACAACCACTACTACAACTACATCTACAGTTACCAACGTAGCTGCAAAGTCTTCCACAGAAGCAGAATATCAAGGGGACGAGGACGACAAAATTAAGGATATTTTAACGCGGTCCAAAACTGGTTCACTAACTCCACGTAGTTTTAATTTAGAGGATTTAAAAAGAAAGTCCGTGTCATTTGGTGGCAAAGACGATGAAAAGGACGATTCACGAATTACCAGATTAAGATCTAATCAGATTGCCAATGGTACCTATTTGTATAAACTAGGAATGGAAAATACTTTTAAAAGTTACGTTAATCAGTTTACCACAAACATAATAGCTTTAAATAAACCGCAGAGAAACGAAGAAAGGGATAAAAAGCGGCATTTGTCACACAAATTTTCGCTCACTCCTGCATCAGAATTTAAATGGGTAGGTGGCACCAATGGCTCAAGAATACTTCTTATAAATACTCTTAGACACACTATTCTTCAATTAGAACAAGTTGTTCCTTCATCCTTTATGCACCCTAACTGGCAGTTGGTTAGAAAACATTGGTTAAACGTCGTCGGCAGTTGCCAGACACCCAAAGACTTTGCTAAAGCTTTAATTGTTTTACAAGCATGTATTAAGCCTGTCTGTTTCGCAAACGTTTGGCATGATCAGCTTGGACACGTTAAACTATACAGAATTACAGCACAAGAAAGAGAAGAACGAAAGAAGATTGAAAAAAGAGAGAAAAAGGAACGGGAAGAAGAAGAAGAAAGAAATAGACTTATTATCAGCAGTTATGTAAAGTATACTATGGGATTCAAGCACCAATTGTGGAAGCAAAAAGGAGAGGAATACAGAATTCATGGAAGGTGGGGTTGGTTATGGATGAGAATACCAAGAAATTTTAAACATGTGGATTGTAAAATACTTGGCTTATCCGGTGATCCTCAAAGATTTATGCTTCAAATAAAAGATAAAGCAGGCCAAAAGAAAATTGTGTCTTTAAGTCCCAATATGTACAGATTTTTAATGAACAAACTTAAAAACGAAAATAAAACGGATGAGAATAAGGAAATCAGCGAAACTGATAAAAAAATTGAGGAAACGTTTCCTGAAGTCCTAAAAAACATAGAGATAATAGATATAGTAAATCAGTTTGAGGAAATTGATGTGTCCAAGGCCTTAACGACACCTGGGCGTTTGTTATATCCCAAAGTTGCTAAAAAAGGAGTTCTGGATGAGTTGCTTGCACGGCGATTACAGTTGAAAACTTTAGAAGAAAAAAAGATAGCTCAAAGCAAAACTGGTGACCAACAAAAAGAAGAGGAACACGTCGAAGTCGAGGCTGAAGACGAATCGCATGCTGAAGGTATTGAAAAGCAGTTAAATAGCATGCTCTCTGGGAAAGTCGCAGTATCTAATCCTGGAACACCGGTCGTAAATCGAGAAGTCATAAACAGTATTGCTAAAAAGATAAATAACCTAAGAACTCAATATTCTGCTATTTCAAAAGTAGCTAAAGATTTTCAATGTTATGTCAGAGGATGCAATTCAGCCAGTAGCAGCCAACTTGAAAACACTTGTTATTCTCCACTATGTATTCAAAGGGTTAAAATTCGAAGAGAATTATTAACGCTACTTCGTAAGGCGAATGTTGCTTCGAACAGTCCCAATCCTCTTAAAGTAGTCCAAGGCAGTCAACTAACTAACACAGTTGCAACGCCTAACAAAAAACTTTCAATATTAGAACAAACACTAAAAGGTTCCCAGTTAGGAAGCCCCGCTCCAGCTTCTGATATAACTAAAGAAACTGAAGAAGAGAAAAAACCAACTCAGGCTAGCCTTTGTAAGGATCTGGTTAATGCTGTTTTAACAGCTGAAAGTGCAGAAGATGAATCTAAACAAGACGTTTACATTCCTGCAAAAGAAGAGAAACCTACTTTAAAACAAGAGATTAAAGAGGAAGTTAAACAGGACCTTAAAGAAGAAATAAAAGAGGAAAAGGATGTTAAAGTTGGTACAAAACAAGAGAATTCTGAGCTCAAAGACGAACCCATGGAAATTGATACAACTTGTACACCTTCACCAGTAAAAAAGAAGCCGAAGGTTGAAAAAGAAGATGACGAAGAGGCTGTTGATGTTGATATGAAAGATATGTCACCTGATGCAATTAAAGAAATGATACTCGGATCAAAATCAGACATTACACAAGTTGTTACTACTACAACTACAGCAGTAACTACTACGAGATCGTCGGATGGAAGAGTAAAAACCTTGTCGGCCACACAGAACACATCAAATTCTGTAACAGTTAAATCTGCCGATGGATCTGGTCATTCTGTACATACTTCAAATGCACAAACTGCAACGTATACCGCGCAACAAAACAGAAGATTTTGTGGCTACAGAATAGGACTTAAACGCGAAGAAAAAGTTGTTAAAACAGAACATGCCGAGGATGGTAGCGAAAGAATTTATTCAACAACTTCCACAGAAGGGAAAATATTCCTTAAAAAAATACCTAATCAGTTGGATGTAAGACGCAAAAAACGTCAAGTAGTAAAATACCCAGCCTGCTCTACTTTTCAAGCTAGAAAGGGTGTCCACTCTCTTTTAGTTTTACCTCAACATGATGTAAAAAAATTATCGAGAAATGCTGGTAGAATTCAAATATCGGGTTATAACATACTTGCTAAACAAAATAATGCTGTTTGGCCTTACCCTTGCGCCAGACCTTTGTTTAAGACATGCTGGATTTACCGTACTGTTAACCTAAAGTCTCTTGCTGCAGCTGCATTACAGTTAAGAAGTTTGTGGGCTTCTCTCCGATGGGATGATATGCAAACAAAACCCCCAAATGCTGAGGGCAAACACCAAATAACCACAGAAACAGAAATTCTTTCATTAGAACTGTTGAAACACAGGCATGTTGGTCAATTTATGGAGAAAACTCAGTATTTAAGAAGAAAAGTCGTTATACCTTTAGAACTTCCTAAAACAGTCAGAGAAGTCACATCTATTAGAAGCGGATTAAGAAAAAGGAAAAGGCCAGAGTCGCCGCAATCAATGGATCCACAAGTTACTGAGGAATGGGTTGATGAGGATAAACTAGAACTGTGGGAAATTAAGCAGTATGGCGAAAAGTAAGTATTGAGTATTTGTTTTTCTTCTTTGCTTTCCATTTCAAAGCTTAGAATGTCAATTTAGTGTTTTATAGAACAAGGGGAATAAAGACTTCCATTGGTATTTTTTTAATAATGCTAACCATTATGTGACTTTTTTGTTTGTTATGAATAATTTTTCTTCTCTGTATGGGAGTATACTTAGCATAACACTATACTTATTAATATTGTGTCCACTTTTTTCACTTTTATATTTGAATTATTAGATTTCTTGTGGCAGGTAGTTTTAGGTAAATAAAAGATAGTTTTGTTCATTGTATAAGGATAGCTTGGGAGCTGCTTTAAAAACAGTGCAACAATTTTAGATAGATGGAAAATAATTCCCATTCAGCAAGTTGTTGGTTGTTATTTAGGTTTTTGGAAAAAATTTAAAATTTTCTAATTGGGAAAAGGCCATATTTAAAAATTTCTAGTACATAATTTTTATACTGGGTAGATTTTTCACACTACTTAACAAATTTTTGTGAGAAGCCTTCACGATCCTAAAACCAAATTAAGTTAGAAAAGCCATATTCTGCATTTATTGTACGGAAAATGTGTTCCTTCAAAAGGGCTTATAGAGGAGGCAAGTTAGATCTGGAGAGTCGAAATAAGCAAAAAAATTATGCAGTGAATGAAACCAATTGGAATGGGTCCCCAAATGTGTCCAGATGAACGTATGAAACAATAAAAATAGTTTGTCGCTAATTTTTTTTTTTTTATTAATTTATTGCAAAAAAGTCGTTTTTTTTTTCATGTCTTTTTTCGGTTTTTTAGTCATATCTCAGATATTTATTAATATAGCGACGTTGGCACCAACGGAAAGGTGAAAAAATTTTACACAATTTTGCTGCTAAGCACTTTTTTTACGACAAATAGATTCGTCAGTCTTTAAGAAATAAAAACCCGCTCAAAAGGAACGCGTGCGAGCGCACAGGGGACGCAGCGGTATATGGGGCAAATCGCCTCAGATGTCCCAGCGCGACCGCAACATACCGCGGAGAGCCTTTCCACCGTGCGGCCGGGGCAGCGTCGCGTGGGCCAGGCTCTGTGGTTGTATGAATTGCTATGCCGAGCTACTTTTCGATTGATTCCTCGTAAAGAAAAAAAATCCTGATCTTTCGATCTAGCGTATTTAAAAAAAAAGATAAAAATGGCGTTTTTCGAAATATAGCACGTTTAGTGTTTTTTTGAGGTTAAGGAAACGGAATTTTGAAAAACAAATTACACCATCGGAAAGCTGAGGAAAAATACATCGAAAACTATGTTTCAGATATTTTTTTAATGGCGTTTTCATTGCGAGATCATGAGTTTAAAATGACATGTTTTCAGGCTAGCGCGTCGCCTGGGACATCTGAGGTGATTCGCCCCATATGCGCAGTGCCGGTTCAACCTAACTTCGGGCCTTGGGCACTGGAGACATAGGGGCCCCCATTGCTGTTGGTTTTTTTCACCAAGTAAAAACGTGTTTTAATTGTTAAATGTTTATTATATAAACTATAATGTAGGTACATTTCTTAGAACAAAACAAAAAGAAAAAAGGATTCCAAAAAATAATATTTCAAAAAATACAAAAAACAGAATATTGCAAACAATACAAAACAAAAACAAACAAAGAAATAAAACATATTTTACCAAGTAAAAACATGTTTTGTTAAATGTTTATTATATAAACTACAATATTATAAGTACATTTCTTAGAAAAAAACAAAATGAAAAACAGTTGCACAAAATAGTATTTCAAAAAATACAAAAAACAGAATATTGCAAACAATTCAAAACAAAAACAAACAAAGAAATAAAACATTCTAGAAAATACAAAACAAAATTAAATCTTTTTTTTCCTCGCTTTGGCATTAGCAAACTCATATATAATTTCAGGCCCTAGGGGGTTGACACTTCGTGGTTGGGGGGTCATCCCCAGGCACCCCCCCATGCGGTGTTGCCAAGTTGTGCACAATTTCCCAGACTAAGGGAAAACGTAAATTTGGCAACGTCGCACCCCCGTATGTTCATAACAATATAATAAGAATAAACTATACGACTGTACAGTACACAGTTTGATCCACTACCCACTTGTTATAAGCTACAAACGGAATGTGGAAACATTCGAGCGGGCTATATTGCCAAGTTTTCAGAAAGTATTGCCTCCTATTGTCTTTATTATCTTTTTAAAGCGAAATAAAATATAGATACAATCACGATTGATTTCTAAGCCAGTACTATCCCTAAATTCAGAATTCACTTATGTAAGAACGAATTAACTTTTTTAAATAGTATTAGTATTTGCAACACAGGGCCTTAGAAAGAATTCCAAACTATTAAACCAGACAACAACGGTTAACTGTTCAATTGCGAAATGGCGGATGGCCGCCCGAAAGAACCGCATCGCTCGTTGCTATGGCGATCGGCTTGTTCCGCCTGCCAGGCCTTGATTTTGATCAGGTCATTCGGGTATTCACGTATTCGTTTAATCAGTGGCGTTGCAAGTCGAAGCAAATTTTGATAATTTTTGTTGTATTTAGGATCCCATGCTTCGTTTCAGTGGTGGATGGGCCGGAAGCCGGGCATCGCATCGAAAAATAATTGAGAGCCCCAAACGACTTTACTTTATTTTAAGCAAACTTAATTCCGGGCACCTCCGGGGCCCGGGCCCCTGGGCGCCAGCCCCAAGAGCCCAATGGATGAACCGGCACTGCATATGCGCAAAACCGTCGCGCGCTATAAACAATTGCTCAACTTCTGATTAATTAAAACTATTTGGAGGAAACAAAATAGCACGTATAAATAATCGCCAAGACAATCAATCATATTTTAAAAGGATTTCGAATGTTGGATTTCCGGTATTCTTGTTCAAGTGTGACATATGAAAAAACACTTTTTTTTGGAAAAGGTAAATTTATGAAAACTTATGCAAAAACGATCACATCTATGGTTAAATGTCAATACAAGACATATTTATCTACAACTTTACCAAGTTTCAGATTGTTATCTTTTCATTATCTTTTTATGACAATTTATTTATAGCAATGTTTTTATCTTTTTCCAGATTACTTTAACTTTATGCCAATAAATCTCACTGAAAAATTAAAGTTTTTGTAAAACCAATCACACCATCTGAAAGTAAATGTTATAGCTCACTGATAACTACTGTATTATTTTTAAAATTGAAAAATTACAAAAAATAATGATTGGTTTTCCTAAGCGGCGAACACGAGAAAATGCATTTTTCGTAAAACAGTCAACAGAAAATTTGCCTTAACAAAAAAAATTAGAAGCCTATGAATACACCCCTCTCAGAATTCGTAGATAGTGGTCTCAGGAAGAGATTATAATACTTACTTTTTAATTTTTTAAAATTTGTTTATAAATACAGAGTTTGAATTAACAAAGTGGAAAATTTCACTCTTAAACGAGAATACTGGAAATTGAAAACTTTCAAAATAGGGTTAATTAATTGTCTTGGCAATTATCTATACGTGCAATTTTGTTTTATTCAAATATCTTTAATTGATCAAAAGTTATAAGCATTTATTTTTAGCGCGCGACGCTTTTGCGTACATACCGCTGCATCCGCTGGAGTGGTTTTTTTTATTTATTAAATACTGACGAATCTATTGGTCGTAGACAAAAGTGCTTAGTAGCAAAATTGTGTAAAATTTTCTCATCTTTCCGATGGTGAACGGCATTCCGCTACTTTAATAAATAACTGGAGTATGGCGAAAAAGCCGAAAAAAGACATGAAAAAAAAACGACTTTTGGACATCTTTAGGGACCCATTCCAATTGGTTTCATCCATTGCATAATTTTTTTCTTATTTCGACTCTCCAGATCTAACTTGCCTCCTCTATTATATTTTCTTAAAATAGTTGATTTTGAAGATCCTTTTAATTTTGCTTTATCCCCAAGTTCTTGCATGTATTTACCCTCACTAACCGCTTGCGTCGCGTGTATTTATGCAGGTACGAAAAGGCTAATCAGCAAGTTGTAACTAGGAGTCGGACGGGCAACTTACCCCCTCCACGACCAACGATCCAAGTTCCCGCAGATACAATCGAACCCAGTAAGGTCACTGTCACCAACAAGGCCACCCCCGAAGAAATCAAAGAAAAGATGGAGCAACAACTGCGCATGCAGAGGGCGGCACATCAACAAAAAAGGGCATTGGAAGTTAAAAGTCTTAACATCAAGTCCGGCACTGCTTTGGAGATGGTTGGGACTACTGGGCAAAGTAAGTTTTTTTAATATTTAATAAAGCTTTGATTTTTTTAGTTATTTTATCGGCTTTAAAAAACAAATTATATTATATATAATATAACAAACCTAAGTATTTCGTCGGCAGAAATAACTTATTAGAGCTCCCCAAATTTCCTGCCCGTCACTGAGCGCAGCACGCGTGGCTGATTTAGAAAAATCCATTTTATTTTAATAACCCTCCAAATATTATCATTTTGGTACCCAATTACATGCAGCTCATCACAGCAACGATATCTAAGGAAAACTTCGAAGTAATTGCACCTACACAATACTGGTGCATTTTTTTCCTTTTTCCACAAGGATCAGTATTAGGCCCTTTATTGTTTATTATATACACTTTTGATTTTCATTTATCTATTAAACACGGTAATTTTTTAGCTTTTGCAGATGATACTCAAATATACCACTCAATCAAGTACACAGATTTAAAAAATAGTATTTCCTTAATCAATAAGGATATTTTAAATATTTCAAAAACTATAACTGATCACGGATTAAAAATAAATGAAAATAAAACTAACTTAATTTTAACTGGTCCTAAAACACTAATCACTAAAATAAAAAATAATTCTGATTTCAAAATTGTTCTTAACAATAGTTTTAAGATACCGTCAATCGAATTTGGCAAAAATCTTGGAGTAATTTTTGATCAGCATCTTAATTTTCATGAACATATAAAAAATATAATTAAAAAAGCATACTACAAACTAAGAATTTTATATAACTTTAAGGACTACTTAAATACCGATACTAAACTTAGACTGGTTGATTCAATTATTCTAAGTGGATTAGATTACTGTGATATCATTTATCACAAAAATATCAGTAACGAAGATAAACAGAAATTACAAATTCTTCAAAATAACTGTGTTCGTTTTTCAATAGGGCTAAAAAAGTGTGATCACGTATCACCTAGTTTTGACCAACATAATTTAATTAAATTAGAAAAAAGACGCGAAATCCACATATCCTGTTTTATTTATAAAATAATTTTAACTCAGAAACCAAGATATTTATTTGAAAAAATTGAATTCAGGAATAATATTCATAATGTTAATACTAGAAATCAGAACGCAATAGAAATACCTAAACATCATACTGAAAAATATAAGTCTTCGTTTAAATATACCTCTTCTGTAATTTATAATAATATTCCTTCTAGTCTGAGGGGCTTAAGCTATATAACTTTCAAAAAAAATATAAAAAATTATTTAGTAAGGGTAGGATTGGAAGAATGATTTTTTATAAATCAAAACCCTACCTATTTATGCCAACTAGTATACTACTGTCATTTTTTGGTTTTCTTTTTTAGTTTATCATTTTTATATTTATATTTTTAATTGTTTTATTGGCATAAATAAACATCTTTATCTTTATCTATCTTATCTTTGGGTTTTAAACAATAAAAAAAATGATTCCAAATAGATGTTTGCAGGTGTAGATACAAACCTTTTAAGAAAAATATAGGATATAAAAGTTAAATTTTAATATAATACATGCTATGCTTCAGAAATATCAACGTCTTTGGAAAAACATACTTTATTCAGTCACCAAGATTATAAAGTTCCGGTTGAGGCAGTTTTTCTAGGATGTCTTCAAACTTAATGGCCGAGAAAGCATTCTCAACCAGCTTAAAAGATGACTTTTTATTAACTGATTTGAGAGACAACTTTATGTCATTTTAAAAATATTTTTTATACTACGCAGAGATATCTATAACAGTACGTTTGCCTTTTTCCACCCAAAAAATTTACCATAACAAAATCTCCGACTTGAACTTTATCATATTTTAAACTTGAATTAAAAAAACCAGATAGAGGTAAATCGTCCTCATCTTGTTCTTTTTCTAAAGCAATGTCGACATCATCCATACTTTCTCCACTTTCATAGTTTTGTTGGGTAGTTTATAAATTATTCTATGTACATATATAATAAAGAATGACTGCCAATTCTATACTCGATTATGAGTATTTTTGTAATTATATTTATTCTATTATGTAATTTTTATCTGGTATTGGTTTGTTAGTAACATATATTAAAGTTGATTGGGTTTGATTTCCGGGACAATTAGCGTTCCGCAAGGCCTTTTTGCCGGACGGGTATAAAATACCTCTAAATCCGAGACGTCCCGGAAAATCCGGGACAGTTGGCAACCCTAATATTACTGGACATTCACATACAGTATCAGAAAAATGAAGCCTCAAAACGATTGGCAGAAAAGTTTCCCATTTGCTAACCTTACATCTAGTGATTGCAATCCCGGAGTTGTTTTAAATCCCGCAGGGCATTTGCGGGATTGGTTCTAATCCCGCGGGATGCGGCGTAGGTTTTTTAATTTAATAAAATTAACGTTTATTTAATTAATTATTGAACCAACTTTAATTTTTTATTATAAAAATCAACAATTAACAGTATTGCAGGTAAAAAAATTATATAATTTAAAGTCTAGCATCTCTTAACTATACTACCATGACTATAAATCAATCAAATTGCTGATTAATTAAAGAAACAAGTAACTTTGAGCAAATGAACTTCTATACGCAAGATACGCAAAATTTTATTTGAAAGCATTCATACTATGCTTCGGACTAAAAAAATACTTGTGAAAGAAAATCTTTTATGTTTGTCGAAATGCGTTTAAAAACTTATTTACTCATTATTGCCAATATCTGATGTAAATATGTAAACGACGCCCCTGGACGTAAACTGGGGAGCCCTACTTATAATAGAGAAACCTAGGCAATACGAAAAATATTTATCTTTTCCTATAAGGTGTGGTTCTAATTTAACAGTAATATACCTCGTATATTACTGTTAAAATCATTTAAAACTGTCAGATAAAAATTATCAAAAATTTTTTGGTAAAGGCTAAAGAAATTTTGGTGGAAGTAGTCACAAATTATTTATTTTAAAGTAGTTAAATTGAAAAATAAATAATTGCAATGAAGAAATCTTAAGAACTGAAGAGAAAATGGGAAATAAAAAGCGAAAAAAAACGTCAATATCAAAAACATCAATGTCAAATCAAACATCAAATTTATCAGGAAGAAGTTCAGAAATTGAAATCTGTTCCGATAATGAATATTTACCACTGAAGTACCCAACTGACGACAGGTATGATAGATTTATAGCCAACTTAATTATAAAAACACAAGATAAAATAGAAGCGGGTAGTTTTAAAGAAAAAACAGATTTATGTTCACAAACAGATGAAAAATATTGTAAAAACTGTAACATGGAATTTACAAAAAGATCTTATTCAGTTCAGTGTGTAATGTGTGAAAAATGGTTTTGCATAAAGTGTTGTAATGTATCAAAAAAGGAAATATGTGAAATTAAAAAAAAGAAAATAAATAATTGGAAGTGTAACGATTGCGATAAAACTATAGAAGAAATTGAAGAAATAAATCCATTATTGGCTAAAATTATTAGTGAAAATTTATTTTTTAAAAAGTATATAGTTGAGATAAATGAAAAAATTAAATGTTTGTTGGAAAAAATTAAAATTTTGGAAATGAAAAATGATCAAACACTGACAAAAATTGAAGAAAAATTAAAACCAAACTCAGTAACTCCTACTAAACAAACATCTAATTACATCTCCTATTCAGAGGCACTTAAATCTATGGAAAACAACGAAGTTATAGAAGATAACTTACCTGTTATTCTAATAAAACCAAAAAACCAACAAAGTAGTAAACAAACCAAAGAAGAAATAAAAAAACAAATAAATCCGATGAAGGCCCGAGCAACTGTAACGTGTAAAAGAAATCAGAAATGGAGGAATTATAATAAAAACAAAATCTAAAGAAGAGATAGAAAGATTATCCGAATTATCTAAAAATACCTTGGGTCAAAATTATTCTGTTGAAGTATCAAAACTAAAATCTCCAAAATTAGTGCTGATTGGTTCAAGAAAAGAATATAAAAATGAAGAATTGTTAGAAGAGTTAAGAGCCCTAAATTACCTGAGTAATAATGATAACTTAAACATCATTTACACAAGAAAATCAAAATATACCAAAAAATACATAATTTATATGGAAACTGCAGGAGAAACTTTTAATAAATTGGTCGATAAAAATATATCTCTGGGATGGGATAAGTGTATTATAAAAGAAAATTTTAATATCATAACCTGTTTTAAATGTTCTGGTTACGGACATAAATCAAAAAATTGTACTAAAAAACAAGTTTGTTCATTCTGCTCTGGTCCTCATACTTATTGGGAATGTAAACAGCAGCATCCTATGTGTAATAATTGTTTAAATTATAATCAGAAATATAATAAAAATGTAAAAACTTGTCATGAGGCTCATTCGATGGAGTGCATAATACATTATCAAAAAATCAAAGAAACTAAAGAACGGACAAATTATTCATAAAATGGACAAATATATTCAGTCAATAAATGAAATTAAAGTATTGTATATGAACTCCCGTTCCATGAAAAATAAAATGGATGAAATCGAAATTCTATTAGAAGAAAAAAAGATAGACGTATTAGTAATTTCTGAAACATGGGTATACAAAGAAGAACAAAAATATTTCAATTTTAGAAATTTTGAATCAATTTATGCTTCAAGAGAAAAACGTGGTGGTGGATTAGCAATTTTTGTTAATAAGAATTTCTCGTATGAAGTTTTAGAGAAAACTGAAGATGATATATCTTATATTTCCATTCAGATTAAACCTATGGATATTGTAATATGTGGTATTTATCGACCTCCATCTAACAAAAATAATAACTTTATAAGTTTTTTGGATAAAAAGTTAGAAAATTTAACAGAATGTAAATTACAGAGCTTTGTTATCGGAGATATGAACATTAACCTTCTTAACAGTAATGATACCAACACTAAGAGACTTCTGGATATTTATGCATCTAACAATTTTCAAATTTGTAATAAAGACATTCCAACAAGAGACGACGGTATAAAAAGACCTAGTTTAATAGACCATATTCTAACTAATACATCAAATAAAATAAATTTTCAAGTGTTAGATAGTGCACTCAGTGATCATAAAATCCAAATTGTGACCATCCCAAATAATAAAATAAATACATCAAAATATAAACATATCACTTTTAAAAGATATAATTTTGACATGATAAAACAAAAATTAATAATTTTATCGAATAAATTTTTCATGTTTGATGAACCAAACATATTCTATGAAGAAATTCTGAAAGTGTTTGAAACATCTTCTTATGATTTGTCTGTTAAGATGAAAGAAAACTCGAAACCATGGTATTCTCCTGATCTGGCCAAAATGTTGAAAATAAGGGACAAATATTACCAAAAAAAGAAAAAATATCCCAATAATGAAGACTGTAATGAAACCTATGTTAAATACAACAAAATGGTAAAAAGAAAAATTAAAGAGGCCAAGGAAAAGTTTTATAAAGAACAATTTTCAAATAGCAATCAAAAGAAAATTTTGGAAAATATAAATTTTTTATTGACCAATAAACCAAAACGTCATTCAAATTATATTGATTATATTTTGATAAATAACAATAAAATAGAAGATAAAACAGAAATTTGCGAAGAACTAAACAGATATTTTATCAATGTTGGAAAAAAGTTATCCAGTAAGATACCATCTGTAGTAAACCGAGACGAAATGTCGACACAATATTCTATGTTTATGGATCCTGCGAAAATTAATGAAGAAGAAATAAATAACATAATTAATGACCTTGACCCAAGAAAAGCTACTGGATTTGATGGAATCTCTGTTAAAGTTATAAAAAAAGTTCAAAAAGAAATAAGCCCTATTTTACATCATCTTATTCATCTGTCAGTTTCTACAGGAATTTTTCCAGAAAAAATGAAATTAGCAAAAGTTTTACCAATTTTTAAAGGTGGTGAACATTATGATACAAATAATTATAGACCTATATCCGTTCTACCTGTATTATCTAAAATCATTGAAAAAATAATGAACAATAGATTGACAGAATTTCTGGAAAATAAAAAATTAATTTTTAGTAGACAATATGGCTTCCGTAAATTTAAAGATAATGAAGTAGCTGCTGTAGATATTATAACTGACATTCAAATAAACATAGATAAAAACAAAAAATGTTGTCTATTATCTTTAGATTTACGGAAGGCATTCGACACAGTCGATCATGTCATTTTGTTAAAAGCTCTTTTTAATATTGGAATTAGAGGAAACATTTTTAGTTGGTTTCAAAATTATTTAAGGAAACGAGTACAGTATGTTCAAATTGATAATTATATAAGCTCAAAAAAAGATATAAATTGCGGTGTTCCTCAAGGGTAAATATTGGGACCAATCTTATTGCTTATATACATAAACTCGATATCAGATTTAAAATTAAAAGGTAACATAACATTATTTGCAGATGACACCACAATAATTTACTATGGTGACTGTTTTTCTGAGATAAAAGAAAATATTAATTTTGATTTAAAAATTTTACATAACTGGTTGCAATCCCACAAACTGACTTTAAATTTTGAAAAATCTTCTTTTATGTTTATTACAAAAAAAAAATGAATAATAATATAAAATCATTATCATTTAATGGGAATAAAATTAGTTATGCCAAATCAGTTAAATTTTTAGGTTTATTTATAGATGAGAATTTAAATTGGAAAAATCACGTAGATTACTTAAGGAAAAAAATAGCCCCTATAATAGGAATTCTGTTTAAAATTCGTTCTTATATACCCATAAAATATTTAAAAAATATATATTATTCTTTAATCTATTCTAAAATTCATTATCTAATTTCAGTTTGGGGATCAGCTTGCAATGAAACGTTAAAACCTTTAAAAAAGCTACAAAACAAAACAATAAAATGTATTCACAAACTTAGTTTTTTGGAACCGACAGTAAATTTATATAAACCTAGAGGATATCTTGATATTCAAAATTTATATAAAGTAAAAATATGTACTATTATCCACTCCATAATGCTTAATGCAAAACAATCAAATATAACTTTTTCTAAAGTTGATATACTTCATAATCATAATACAAGGCAGAAGGATTTTTTACAAACTATTACTATTAAATCAAATTTTGGAAAAAAATCTATTTTGTATGATGGAATAATTATTTATAACGAATTACCACTAGTAATTAAAAATCTAAAAAAATTAGATTTAAAAGAAAAATAAAAAAGTTTCTTCTGGAAAAATAATAAAATCTATAAAAAATTTATTACTAGGTTATGAAGATTTTTTTTTTTTTTATTTTTATTGTTATTATTACAAGTTTAGTATAATTATTGTGTATTCCCTGTAATGGATTCTGTATTCGTTGGGAATAATAATAAATAGATAAATAAATAAAAATAAATAAATAAACTAATGTATATTTTGCCTAAATCGAAGTTAAATTTGCACAAAGCAGAAATTATTTGACATGCTAATCATGTAATTTCTGATGAAAAGACCGATCTTTGACAACAACAAAATAGACCTGAAAACACTGCTTTAGTCGAATTTTTAAAATTTTAAAAATAATAGTATAAAAGTTCATTTTTGCCGACAAAGATAACTTCGCGGTGTCAGGTTTCTGAAAAATACTCTAGGAAGGAACAAAATCGATCCTTCCATTTGTTATTAAATATTCTCAATCATTGGCTAAGAGAAATGTGGAGAATTTTAAACAAAAATCTATTTTGGCGGGAAAAATGTTGTTAAGTCATCTGGGGTGTCCAAAATATTAGGACTTTTTCCTCGTGGTTTATAATAGAAAAAAGTACCAGGGTTATAGATACATTATTATATCATCATTAAAAGTTCAATCGCAAAATAAGCAATATATTTTATTGATTTAAAAAAAGTAAGCATAATATAGCAAATATTTTAATGTCTTTATTAAATATTTAACAATACTGGAGAAAATTTTAAGCCCAACAAACCACCTACATATGTCATGGGCCCGGTGTTTATTCTAAAGTGCTCAATTTTCGAATTCCAATCGTTAATGCACCCCAGAGGCAAATATCGAATAGTAATTGGTCAAACAAATAATTTATGGGCATTCTTTGGATTGAAACGAATATTTATTTAGACGATTGAAGTAGGACACGCTTAAGAGTTGAGGGTGTTCCTAAGCCCTTAGTAAACATTTCAGGGTATGATTTTTGTAGTGACTTGAGGTGAAATGAATTTTCAAAGTAAAATATTTACGACCAGATTCAGTATCGCTAGACCGGTCTAATTTGACAAAAATCGAAAGCCAACTAAGTTTAGTACTATTAATTTATTTCTTAGTCTTTTGGCAAATTTAAATAGAAAATGACTGTAAGCATTTTTCACAATAGTAGGACTAAATTCATTTTAACAACACGTTTCAAATTAAAAATTCATTTGGAAACCAAGCAAATTGCTGAAATAATGCAATAACCCGTAAGTTTTTAATGACGACTTCTTAACAATGACAGCACAAAAACTTGTCAAAACCCATACTACTAGAAGATATTAATTTAAGCCAGCACTTCAACATTTTTTAGTGAATTGTTAATTTTATATAGGTGAACTTGTTTTCGAAGATCAGTCCAGGAATCGTGCCCTAAAATATTTTCTACAGATTTTTGGGGTTAGGCCAGTCTCTAAACCTAAATAAAAAAGTATTAATGTATACCACGCCGATTATTGGATAAATGGGCTCATTCCGGCTTGAACTTGAAGTATTCTATTTTGTGATGTTGGATTCCCAGGGGAAGACATTGCGAAAACCACAAATAAGTATCATTTTTCACATTTAACCCTCTATTTCCGCTCTATCGCAAAGTCTGACAAAACCATATAATACGTTTTGTTCCCTATAACATTGTAAAGAAAATTATATCCAGATGAACGCTGTACTGAGATTTTTCAGAGATATGGTGAGTCAAAGTTTGACCCAAAATGTTCGAAAATCGCTGAAAAATGCTTTTGTTTGTTATTTCGCCTCGTAACTTTTTTTTTTTTGGACTTGGACACGGAAAACCCGTAGGACTTTATTTTTTACTAAGCTATATAACAATATAACTAACAAGATTAGCCTAAATTAAACTCTCTGCTATAATCAGACGTCGGGAAATTGAGTCTTCGCGCATCAAAAATCGCATTTTTTGCCAAAGCATATACCTTTAGCAAAAACCGATGCTACCGCTTTTATAACAACTACACTCTCACAAGACATAAAAAAGTACCAGAAAAACAGTTGCTAAAACCACATAACAGGTAAACAAATGACAGAACAAACATAGTGTTTTTTTTATTTTGATGTATCAAATAGCGGCGATGTCGAATACTCGCCCACGTATGATTTTTGATTAAAGTCTATTTGTTTGGACGATAGACCGAATATAAACAGATGCACGCTGCCTACAAGTGATCGGTTCAAACGGTGAAATTGAACAGGGCCGCATTGAGAATGAGAAGGAAAACTTTAAACTGCAAAACTGTTTATAATTAAATAAAAACTTAAATAATTGCCAGCCTTGACAACCGAACAAACAAAAAGCGATTAAAAATCAACGCAAAAAATTAAAACTACAAAACAAGTCAAAACTCGAAAGAAAGTCGAAAAGACTTTTTCACTAGACAGCCTAATTACAATCCTGCGAAATACCGCCGATAGCTTTCTGACACGCCTCTTTCAATTTAATGTCCGGTCGGCCAATACGAATAGGAAGCTGGTGGAGGCTCGACGAGATCGTCAGACTATGACGTGTAGGGTTAATATTTACATCGGTCTATCGTCCAAACAAATAGACTTTTTTTTCTTTTCCTCCCTTGGGCTCCGTCCGAGACCGGAAGCACTGCGGCCACTAGAGGCCTATTGTGCCTACCCAATAACTTTTGTTACACCCACTCTGTTATCCCAGTTTCCTGCACAAGCCTGTACAGGTCCACAAGGGAGCGGGTGATCAATTCCTCCGGTTCTAACTTTGGTTGCCCGAACAGTTGGTGGCGCTTGCGATCTAGTGACTCGCAATTATATCATAGACTTTAGTAGAGTCCAATTTCACGAAGTCATATCTCCGGTTCTACTAGTAGTAGAGAATTCAGTTTAGGCTGATTTTGTTCGTAATGTAGTCTAGTATAAGTGAAGTCCTATGGGTTTTTTTGCCCTATAAAAAAAATTACGGGTGGAAATACTAGTAAAGCGAGTTCGTTTTGATATCTTTTTTTTTTGTAATTTACGAAAACAAAAAGTATCCCATGGTTTTGCCAGACTTCCCAATAGGGTAGGGATAGAGTGCAAAACGTAAAAAATCGTACCTATTTGTCAACGATGTCCGCTCGGAATCAAAGGTCACAAAATAGAATACATACTTCCAGCCAAAATGAGTCCATATATCCCATAATAATTTGGCGTGGTATAAGCTAACACATTTTTTAATCGATTATGTGGGACTAGGGACTGGACTAAGTACCTAATTGCATTTTTTAGGGATGAAACGGATCTCCCTTAGGCCGGACTTCGGGCTTCTTGCCATATTTCTGAGCCGGACACCAGGCCGGACTTATTTAAATTTATTAATTCGTTATCAATTATTTACAAAAAGGTATAGGTTCAGTTTTTTTTCTTAACCCTGAAATTTTTCAATATTTTTGTAAGCAATTATTGTTTTTATTTGGGGAAAAATAAACTCCAAAGAATTCATAAATTCGAATTAGTAATTAGGTACTTACATAAAAATGGTTTAAAATGCAGTAAACTGATATCTAACGTTTACCATAATATGCCCTATTTAAATAAAACATATTACTTATTTTTTTTTGTTATTGGGGACCTTTTGGTAACGATTAGCGTGATTTTAAAAACGCAAAAATCTCGAGACCTGAACATAATTACCGTTTTCAAGAACAAATGCTCCTCTGTCCAGCGAGCTGAACATCTCGTTTTCAGGACCAGCCAGTGCCGAGATTTTGTATATGGTAAACTCATTTTTTGGATAAGCAGAACTTTTTATAAAGAATGACTTTTCTTCGTTAAATCGATGATAAAGTTTTTCCTCTTGTCATCTTCATCCATGGACAGACTGTATAAGCTAAATTAAAAAATTATCTGTCCACGAAAAATAATAGAAACTGTATATTAAAGCAATAATGCTTATAACGATGTGTTACGTGCTTCTAACGAGCTTGCTTCCAACGATGCCTGTAACCGAATTTAAGAAAAAAAAAATTATTGGAACGGTGACTTTTTAAAACAGTTTTATGTAGATATTTATTGAAGTCGGTCCACAATGACAGAACCCGCATAAAGTAAACTTGGCTAACTGGTATTTATGCATCTTAAAGTAGTTAACAATTTATAGGTAATTTTTTTTGTTTTTGATAATTTTAGCATAAATTTCTTAAAAATTCGGATATATAAAACGAAAAAGAGAAAACCGGCCGGAACCGGACGTCCGATGTAGTCAGACCGATCGCAATCGGTATGTTGGCAGTACGTTCGTCCCATCCCTGGCATGTTTCATCTTAGATCATGTTTAAAGAACTTGTCAATATGAAAATGTCACTTTCACGTTTAAAGTTGCGGTATTTAAAAGAAGAAATTCCTCCATAGCGACTTGTTTCGAATTAAAACTACTTCAGCAGGAAATAAACTCGCCGTCAGTTGTAAACCACAGCCGCCGCGTTCCTGCAAGCCTTTTGAAATCTGTACAAAAAAAATTAACGTACAGTTTTTGTTCAGGTTTTTTGAATGTTTTATTTACTCCGCTTAGCCTATTAACATGTAATCGTATAAATCAGTAATAGATGTTTTCTTTTTTAAAAGCTACGGCCACTACTACGTCAACTACTACTACTAGTTCTGCTGAAAAACCAGCTACTACTTCTAATCCGTCTTTAAAACCGATTCAACCAAAAGGTAGGATTGATAATATGAATATTATCAGTTATTTTTTGTGGTTGAATGGTTATTTTTTTGTTGACTTTTATTTATTTATTTTTTGCATGTAGTAGTCGATTTATTGCTACTTTGAGTTAATTACTTTCAGTTTACGGTCCTGTTTGTACATGTTAGGATGATGCAGTGCAAAGATCAAAATTATTGTTTGTTTACATTTTGCCGCCGTTTTGTTTTCTTGTAAACAATTAAATAAACCAAATAATAAAATGCACTTTTTTAATGAGTTACAAAAATAATATTGAACATAATTAAAAGTTTTCAATTGCAGAAATTTTTTATTTTTCGTGTAATCAGTTTACTATTTTCTATAAAATTTAAAGTTTGTTTGATTATTTGGAATTCCAGTTTGATATTTTCATATGATTAGATTTATATATATATATATATATATATATATATATATATATATATATATATATATATATATATATATATATATATATATATATATATATATATATATATTGGAACCTTAGATATTCCATTCAATAATTTTTTTTGAATGGATACTAATAGACTAAAAGATAACGATGTCAGCACCTGAACGTCATGAAAATTTCGAGTCCCTTTGTGTTTTAAAACCAGTCTCGGTTTGCCGGGTCACTAATATCAGTCTGGTTGACGAGCTTCGTTGTACGTCTACAGTGTGCTCCAAGAAATTTGCGTAAATGTCAAATTATTTTATATATGAGTTTATGCATTTGCAAGTACATATTACGAAAAGTTGTTGCTTATCTAAAAACAAAATTAACCTATATCAGAATGGTGAAAAGTCAGTTAACAGGAAAAACAAAAATTTGCAAAATTGCGTATAAGTAAAGTAATCTTATTTTTAAAAATATTGCAAAATGTTATTAGGAAAGGATGTTTAGAATTAAGGGCGATGCTCAAATATGAATTCATGACCTACCTCAACGAATTTAAGGGTACTTTACTCTTAAGCTATTTCCACATTTTCCTTTCTCCCCTGTATATTTATTCAGATAACGGTTAATTTTGTTTTGGGGTGTGTACCAATTTTTCGTAATACTTACATTTCGGCAAATTATAAAATAATTTCACATTTGTGGAAATCTTCTTGGGTCACCTCGTAGACACGCAATGGGACTCGCCAGCGAGACTCTGCTATTAGTGACTAAGACTGGTTTTACAACACAAAAAACCTCGAAATTTTCATATACCTCTTAGTCTATAAAGTGTTTTTAGGCAGAAACGTATTTACAATATTCCCAGAATTCCTTAAAGTGCGCTAAGTAATAGGGTTATTATGCTTCAAAAACGGTATATACACCTTGCGCAAAATTAACATCTACTACATTCTATTAGCTGTATTGAAAATGCGTTGACATTTTAATTGTAATTTTAGTTACCACTGCAGATGGAGGAACCATGAAAATAGTGAAAAACGTGGTAGTGCCAAATCAGTCGGTGGTAAGTGGCAAAAATACGTTAACCTCGTTACTCACTAGCAGTAACAAGATAGCTGGACGAAGAATTCTCATGACCAAAGGTCCTGACGGAACCACAAGAGTAGTGACTGGCGGCAACACAAACTTGGCGGTACCAAAAACCATACAAAATCCTCAACAGCAGAGTTTAATTAAGGTCCAGACTACCAGTGGACAACAAATTCAAACAGTTCAGCAGCAGGTTGTACAACAACAACCACAGCAGCAAGGTAAGCAATATATTTCTGTAAAAATACAAAGATTTTGTATGTTAAATTGTCAAAAAACTAATATATTTTTATTGTTAAGATCTAGGATTAAAAGGTTTCGCTTTTACTGTTTTTCTTATTTTATGTTTTTTAATTCCAGTTCTGTTTTAAATTGTCCAATAATTAAAGATTTAAATAGTTTTAACACATTTAAAAATTATAAGCTCTCGTCTTATATAAAAGCAAATCAAGACGGGGAAAGGAATATTTTATTTTAATTTTAAATTAAAAAACTAATTGCCAAATTCATTAAGACTGAATTAATTTGGCATTTTAGGGCTCAAATTGACAAGTCTAAGAATACGACAACCAAGTTTATTATTTTGAATTTATGTCATAGTTTTTCGCATTTATGCGAAAAATGGCAATTTCAGTATGCGTTTTCCTCTCTAGTAGAACTAAATTTATTTTAGTAACAGGTCTAAGGTAAAAACCATTTAGGTCCGTCAGTGGGTACACATCAAACCCAACCCAACCTTGCCTTACAAAAGGTTGGGTAGAAACAATTTTGATATAATATGTAGCCTAGGTCGGGACCTTGGTAAAAAAAATCGACCTTGGGGAGGGGAAGCGAGAGCCGCTATCTTGGAGTAAAGGTGCTAAAAATTGTTGATTTTTTAAATAATTCGTCAGCGGTTGATCCTACGACAAAAATGTCTATGTACAAACTTACAGAAGACAAAATGCATTAAATTTTTTTGTATTGACATTGTTTTTCTGGGTCTAGTATGTAACGAGTTACAGGAGCGGAAGCGTGAACATTTTTCCAAAATATAAAAGTCCCCATTTTTTTTATTTAAAAAAATGTATTTCTGATTATTAAGTAAATAATTATAATAAATTTGTAAACTTAAAATAAACTCATTTACACACCACCATGAGGTAAAGTAAATGGCCCATTTCTTTTATTGTGGTGTCCCCAGTTGACCTAATCCACGATGTCAGTTTCGTGATCTTAAATGACACTTGAGCCGCACGGAGGGCCTTAGGCGATGCGGGTCCTTTTTAACGGTCCGGGTTGGTTATGTTGATGTCTTCATTGTAGCCTTGGTCATCAGTGTCATATTCTAACTCACTTGTGCTCCTAAGAATCTGAGCTTCCATTGATAAATGTCCTCCTCTTCTTCGTCCTCGCTCTCGATTCGAATATTCGAACCTCTGGTGCATTTTCGCATAATTGGCCGTTTCAGAATGCACACACAGTAGAGCACTTCAACTCAGCTTTTCTGCAGCCACATGCTCCGCCGCGTCCTTTCTTGCATTTGCATAAATATGAGTTAATAAGGTCTCTGATGCTGGTTTTTCTGTCATTGTTATTGGAGCTAGCCCATTGGTGTCAGGTTTCAAGCCCCAGTCTTCTGGATTTTTTTAGATTCCATACCATTTTTGGGCTTGGGGTATGTTCTAAATGCGTGATACTGTGCAGCTTCCTTTGTTGGTGACAAAGAAGCAAGATTGAATTTGCTTTTTATTGTCGATTTTGCGAAACGTTGGTAGCGGACTTCTTCCATGTGGCCACCATACAAAGCAACGAGAAAGCGTGCTCCAGCGTTTGCGACTTCTTCTGATTTGGCATCCTGATGTTTGAAGATGCCAATAATTGCATTTAGTCTTTTGTTTTTTTTGGACAAGCGAATAAATTTTTGTTTTTCCTTGGTTGAAGAGGGACGATGTCGTGTTACAGCCACTAAATGGATGGAGAAACAGAATGTTCTCAGCTTCGTCTCAGACTATTTGCGGAATATAGTCTTTCAGCAGTTTTGCTTCTCCCAGGTTTGCAAAGGTAGACGTTGCTTTGGGGGTGGTGCTAGTGCTGTCAGCAGAACTAAAAGATCGACGTCTTCGTCAACGACAAAAACAGTATCAAATTTTGAGCTCAAGGAAATGGCTGTGCTAACATTCAACACTGCATCTTCAGCATTTACGCCACCAGCGTTGTATGTAACAAGAAAAATTACTGTATTTTGAACTAAATTTTACTATATAATATTACTGTGATGTGGAAATTGTCAAAAATACAGTGTACTTTGTTCATACGAAATTTGCCAAGAAAAATGGCGGTTGCCGATTTAAAAAAAATGTCCAGATGTCCGCCGCTGTACAGTACGTAGTAGACTAACAAAAAAAAAGTTTACACAAAAAATGTAAGGGATTTTGTTTTCTTTAAGTTTGTATAGGTATATAAACGTTTTTGTTGTAGGATCAACTGTTAAGAATTTATTTTAAAAAAGAATTTTTAGCACTTTAAATCCAAAATGGCGCTTCGCGCCTCCGCCTCTAAGGACGAAAATTTGGATTTTTCGTTAGGGTCCCGACCTAAGCAAGATATATCAAAATCGTTTCTGCCCCACCTTTTGTAGAGCAAAAATCCCTACTGACTGGATTACTTTGGAAACCTAACAAATCGCATACACAATAGAACTTATAAGTTTTAATGGCGATTTATTATCATACCGGACAAAATCTAACTGATTAACTAGAATATCAAAATTTAAACTAGTACTAGGTTTTAAACCTTTTTCGTAAATCTCGGAGTATATTTTGACAGAGATTGTGGGTAGTTGTTTCAAAAGACATGTATTTTTAAGCAAAACAAAATTGACAACTTAAGAAATAAATTCCCTTAGGATGTATGTTTTTCGGTTATTTTTAATGGCGTTTTCCATTATCTATTACAGTGGAGTTTAACAGATACATTATTTTCTCAAAACGTAAAAAATGGGTACCCATTTTTTTAAATGACGTAAATTTTATTTTGTTGCGGTTTATCACACTGTATACAAAATTTATAAAAACTTCTTAGCTTATGCTTATTTCTTTTAATGCTTTAATAAACTGTATCATTGAAGATGACTTAATCAACAATCGAAACTATTTTTATTATAGTAATAAAAGTTTTTGCAAATATTGAAACATGCCAAAAAGAGATTATAGAATATCTTTTTTTGTTCATAGCCAACACACAATTTTTTAAAAATAAACAACTATTAATTATCTGTACAGGATGTTTTATAATATTTAGAGGACATATGAAGAATTTATTATAAAAGGAAAACAAAAATCTGTTTTGTAAAAGTTGTAAAATTTTTTCAAACAGCAGGAAAACAATATTTTACTTTTAGTTGTGACTTGTATTAAAAATCTTTGCTTTGTGCAGCAACCACATCAACACCAACAAACACACCCGTCGCCACACCATCCAAAGACCCACAGCGCGTCCAAATCATGCGAACGCCCGACGGCCGCATCACCGTAAAAGGTCTTATGCCCGGCCAACAGCTGGTACAATTCCCTGACGGCAAGCTGCAGGTTCTTACTACCACTCAGGTGCCTACAACGGGAGTCCCCACTCCTAAACCGTCGGCGCCCAGCACACCCACCAAACAACCCATTATTAAATCGGCCGTTACCACTTCTACCCCGGCAGGTAAACTAGCGCAGCTCAAGCCGATTAGTACTCCTACGCAGCAAGTCATGACCCCGCAGCAACCTCAGCAGCAGGCTGTTATCGGTCAGGCTATCTTGCAACCGAAGGCGCAGCTGATCAAGCAACAGGGTGCGCAGATGTTGCAGAAGATCGCTCAAGCAGGAGCGAACGTCAGCAGTGCTCAGCAGGTTGTCCAGCAACAGGTTATCGTCGGAAGCAATCAGGTGATTTCTACTCAAGGAGGACAACAGGTAAGATTGCAGATTTTCAGTTAAGATTGGGGTTTTATGGGAGGGAATGTTACTTGATAAAAAAATGCTTAATACAGGGAAAACGGAAAAATTCAGTACTAGAAAGTAAAAATAAAGATTTCTTCATAAAGTCGGAAAATAGCACCATCCGGTATTTTTTAGCTTACAAGTAATATGATTTACCTATTTCTAAGTTCTTGATTCGGCTTTTTGGTTTAAAAGGAAATCGTCTTACTGGTTTCGCATTGAAGAGAAAACGATTCTTTTAAATAAATTTTACTGTATAACTAAAAGTTGAATGTTTGATTTTGACTGGGATAAAAAAATTAACAGGCGAAGCTGTAGTGTAGCGCTTATTTTCTTCTGTATAGTTAATGATTTTGCTGGGGGGAAAATTACTTCATTTGCGGATGAGGCAACGACACTCATCAGCAAAGACAAAAAAGACAAGGAAATGTTGGATCAAGTTTGATGTTAAATAACTTCGCTAATTTTAGACTGTTTTTAATGAAATTTTCGGTAAATTGTAGAGGTATTTATCAAGATTATCACTTGCTTTTCGATTTAAGACAAATGTTGCCATGTGTGATATTATACCGGAGGAAACAAATGATACTTTTTTTCCTTAAGTTCTAAACACCCTGTGGAGAAAGTAGGCGATGCGATGATGTTCGCATTTTTACTCAACATTTTGTTTTTTTATTCATCCCGATATCTGTTCCCTTTAAAAAGATGGATTTTTTTTTGAAATTCCCTGCAAGTTTTACAAGTTTTATGTCTCTACAATAAATTTAACAGGGCCATATGTGACTATTTTTCTTAGTAAAATAGCAGGTGTGTTAGCATGCATAGTAAATAAATTAAAAACGTACATTTTTTCATAATTAAACAAAAAACGGAAAACTCAACAAAAGCAATAACATCTAAAAACAGAGAACAAAATTGTAAATATTGCTATTGGCTGATTTAAAAATTAATTTAATGAATTAATAGCGTGCCCTCGCGAGCTCGAAGCACATCTGTCATGCGGCGTGGTACACGTTCAACGCAGTTGGCAATTTGTTCTTGAGGAATATTGTCCCATTCTTCTAAAAAAAACAATTCGCTAGTTGGGGATGGTTTCAGGAGCTTGTTGTCGTTGCTGAATTCGTCGTCTTAACATGTCCAAAACATGCTCAGTGACGTAAAGATCTGGGCTACGAGATCGCCACTGTAACCGCTGAATGTCGTCCAGATATTCGGTTACCACCAATTACTATGTTCCCGAGCGAAATGTAAACGCTCAGTACGGTGGGCTAGGAGAAGAGCTGGGCATTCATCTGGTCTTCTAGACTTCAGTTCTTGTTCACGCAGTTTACGGCGGACGGTGTCTGAGGAAATCTGAGTGTCACGAATATTTGTCAATTGGCAACTAATGGCTGAACATGGTACACCGCGATCGCGTAGGACCGTTAACACAACAAAACGATCAATACGTCTTCTGCCGGATCCAACCCAACCCAA
Organism: Philopedon plagiatum; assembly: GCA_963971165.1. Classification (NCBI taxonomy): domain Eukaryota; kingdom Metazoa; phylum Arthropoda; class Insecta; order Coleoptera; family Curculionidae; genus Philopedon; species Philopedon plagiatum. The sequence continues at coordinate 31,895,679 of OZ020190.1, read as the reverse complement.
TACCCCCCCCGATCAAACCCAACCTGAGCAAAAGTTTCTTTAATAATAATAATAATAATAATATGGTATAAATAATATAATATGTGGTAAAATCACTTTTATTTTTTACTCACGATATCATCTCTATATTTTGCAGGTTATCACAAATCAGATAGTAGTAAACAATCCGAACTTAGCTCAACAGCTGGCAACTGGAAAAGTGCAAGTGGCAACTGTAAATGGTCAACAAGTGCTTATAAGGCCAACGGGAAACAATCAAGCGCAAGTAATTGCTCAGCTTACGCCAGGCAGTATAACACAAACGATTCAAACCCCCAATCAAGTCGTACAAACCCATCCTGCTGCCCCAATACGGAATATAGCACCGGCTGTGACTCAAACTCATAATGTACCCCAGCAACAGGTAAAGAATGTTTTATTGAATACCACTGCATAAATCCAAGCATTTTTTAGATATTATACACATTACAAACTTAAACTTTCCGTGTGCTATTTTTTTGTTAAATATGAATTTTTTAAGTTGAGGACTAAACCAGCTTGGAAATTTAGGATTTCTAGATCTTAATTTAGGTACAAAACATTCAATAACATAATTCGTATTGAAGTATCTATATCACAATCTTTAAACAGTAAATCCCACTCAGTAGAAGCGAGAAATGCATTCATTTCACAATAATTTGTATTTTTAAAGTCATAATAAACACTGTCATAGTTCAATGAGGCTATACCCTCAGTAGTCTCAATGTTAAAGCAAAGTGCAGGATGGTAACGATCACAAGGCAATAATGGGCCAGCCACAAGTTCTAGACTAGTAGTCTTGGTTGGTAAACACCAGATCAAGAAAATCATTATTACAATTACTGATCTTATTCAGCTGTTGCAAATTATAGAAAGCCATCAGATGACTCAAAACACGAACAGATTGGGAAGTAGTACCAGATGGTCTGGCTCCTAAGATGTCATTCTCCCAGACAACACACGGCAGATTGAAATCACCTTGTCAATCAATCAAATCAATCTTGTATTATATTATTTTATACTTCCGTACTCTAATATTCGAATTAAATGTCTTGGATATGTTTCATTATAATGTTCATTATGAAACCGCGTTATTAGCCAATTTGAATAAGGAATATGCACATATTTTTTTATTGCATAAATCGTTTAAGGAAGTCATTACAAACCCAAAAAAAATATTTTGAAGAAAATTACTAGGATAATTTAGCTACAAAAAATGTTTACTTTTCGGTATAGTTTATTACAATTTAAAAAGCAGCCACATTTGTCCTTGAAAAGGGACGTCAGGAGATCAGCAAAAATCTAAATGTTAACGTAAAGCTTAGCCCAAATTCGAACAGGTTTGATTTTCTCGAAAACAGTCAGAGGGAGAGAAATCGAATTTTTTGGGTTGATAGAGGAATAGTTCAACTAGCTTCGGTAAAAAATTCAGTTATACAGGATGTATCGTTTCGGAGCTATTAAACGTCAAAGTCGAAATTTCCTCGATTTAAGTTGAAATCGGGTACAGGTCGCAAATGTGAATTAAATCGATGTAAATTTTCGGAGGTTGTAGGGGACCCTTAGCTTCAGAACTCCACTGAAACTGGTGAGGATCAGAAAATGGAAAGTAATTCTTTTGAATATTTTTAGGTCGAAAAATGCCATTTCCAGACCCCTCTTTGGTACCTAATAACTCGAAAACAAAACGTCAGATCGAAAAACGGATTTACAAGGGAAACCTTAAAATCTCAAATACTATTTTTGCAATACACTTACCTAAACCTAAAATCACTGGAAAATGGAAATATTTGGAAAAACTGGAAATTTAGATTTTTGACCCAAATATTCCGCGGTTTTTATTTTTTTTGTGGGGTCAAAATGGTTCAAATTAAAATTCCATATACGTCATCGGAAAAAGCTCGTCAAAGTATGTGTTATCCATATTTTTTAATTTCTTCATTCTCTATAGGAAGGGAGCAATCGCCGATTAAATTTCGATTTTTTTACTTTTTGTACCCTACCCTACTTTTTGTACCCGGTACATTTGAATCACTCTGTATTTTTTCCTATCAATTTTTTCCACAATTTTTCAATACTATCTTATAAAGGGATAATCACACTGTAAAATGAATACCGAATGGGTCATCCAGGAGCGTATTTAGGGGGTAAAAATCGAATTTTCTTGATTTTTTCCGACAAATCCTATTTTAAACCGACATTATTCCACACTATTAATTTACCCTATTTAGTGATTCTTTTGGGGTTTATTTTATCCATTAATTATCTAAGAATACCTCCCACTAATTTAAATCGCTTATTTTTTCGGTCAAGTTATAAATAAAAAGGTTTATTTGCATCGGGGACATCTAAAATTTGAAAATTTGTGAATTTTCCAAGATTGCCATGATAATAAAGAATTGCAGTGTATTTACTTGAAATTATTAAGATGATTTGTCAAAAATGCCAATGTTCGTTGCAAAATTGAAAGGTTCCTGGACCGATTTCGGCTTAAAGTATACATGAATAAGATTTTAGGAACTCTACTTTAAGTGCAGGGATATTTCATTGGATCAGTTACGCATTAAATGCCATTTTTATGGAGTTCGCGATGACTCTACAACACTGGAATTTGCCATGTACTCATGATGAGTCATAAGTTCAGTTTTGACGACACAGCCAATGGAATCACGTTTTCCAAGTTTCGAAATTCGCGCGAAAATTTGCAGTTTTAAATCCTTTTTTTGTTAATAAAGACCAAAATAAATGGATACCATCAACCGCAATGAACATTTAATTTATGTAGAGAATACAAAAAAAAAATATTTCAGATTTAATGGGTTATATGCATATTCCCTATTTGAATTTGTTAATCAAGTTGTCCCTTTTTAAAACAAATGGTCTGACTTTGACAGTTCTTTTACTAAAATTTGCGCATTTTCATTAAAACTTTTAGGAATACTCAAATTAGAAATTATGTCAGATTATGGTATTGTATTAGTGATAGTGAAGAATTTAATTTGTTTAACTGTTGCTAAATTAAATAAATATTGTTCAGTTTAATATTTATTAATAAATGGTCGTAGAAAAAATAGTGTATGCAACTTTCATGTAATGGCCATTAATACACTTGCATTCGTTACTTTATGCTCGTGTATTAATAGCCATCATTGGATAATATGCTATTTTGCTACAATACTTATGTTAATTATATCATTTCAGCCCGTGCCTACACCGCACACTCCAGTACAGACTCAACAAACCCAGACTCCACAAAAACCAGTCCAACAAGAGAATCAAATTGACAAAGCTACCATGGACCATCTTCTAGCCGGCCAGCCACCTGGTACAGTCATTAAATGTGTTACAGCTCAGGTCATACAAACCCAACAAGGGCCTAGAATCGTACTTCAGGGCTTGCAAGGCGCAGACTTTACGCCGCAGCAGCTTGCCGCTGTGCAGCAGCAAGTCAAACAGCAGCTGCTCAAAGGTAAGTAATGACTACTTTACCATACTAATGTGCTTAAAATTTATATCAGTAGTGTGGTAATGTTGATATTACAGCACTATAGATCTAAAATAAAGATTTTTCATCGTTATTTTATATATTCGTGACAGGTTCCAACCTTCTTAGTGATTCTGAACGTAGAATTCCTAAGCAGACAGAAAATGAAATGGTGTATATTTTGGGAATAAAGTAATAGAGGTATCGTTAGAGTAAAACATAGACTAAAAAAACTAAAGACAAAGTTATTTGCTATTCAAAGCAATCAGTCATTGAATTTGCACTAAAAACTGATGGATTGTATTGACTGGGCAACTGCAGACGGTTGCCAAAGCATACAAAATGTCCTGATTGATGCCATCCAAGCAATACAGTATAACACGACATTTTTTTCACTACATCTTCATCTAATAAAATTAGCATAAATACGTATTAAGTGATACAAAAAGTAATACATTTTGTTCTATTTTATGAATCATAGCCGAATAAACTTCCATTCCCTTCTCACTGTGATAAATTATTAAGTAAAAGTAGCAACGCTATTTGACATTTTGCTACCAGTTTTACTACGAATTGAAAAGTAACATAAGCGACCATTCATAAAATTCGCTGACTTTTGCGACATTGTTCGAAAGTGGAATTTTGTTGTTTTGTGTTTGCGAGAAGCGTTTAAGTGTTTTTCTTTGAAGAAGCTGACATTATTTTGCGAAAAAACATTTAAATATGGTGCGGCAGTGTTAAGTTTGCAAAAAATTTGACTATTTAAACCCATAAGTTTTGGGCGTTTTTTTTTATATTAAACTGGCGACTGATTTAAAAAAAATGCGCCAATTGGGTCAATTTCTATGCAAGTGCGTGTAATATGTAATCGGCGTTTAAAAAATAATATGTTTTGTTTAAAAATGCATTTTTACAGGCCACGCGTCTCTTCTCGTTCTTTTTTCTTTTCCTACTTTCATTATTCCCTTCTCTTAAGGTAATATTTCCTTCAGTTATAGTGAATAACACACGTAACTTTAAAATAAACTAAATCAATAAGCAATCACAGGTGGTCTTCTCAACCACGAACACAAAAATGAACTAAACCTAGAACGATTCAGTCACGCAATTATTTGGCGATGTGGTTATATCCGGTTTTGCATCTAAAGCAGAATTTTACCTAACTTTGTTGTGGAATATACTACCTTTTTCCTTTAAATGAATATGCTAGTCGATATATCTCCTAAAATAATACTAAAGTCTTTGTAAAAAATGGATGTACCTGGTTTACGCGAGCTCCTCATTTATACCAGGCATATATTTGGTATGGTTACTGTTATGTTTGCTACTATATTATAATACTGCTGTTTTTCATCACAGAACTAAACAAGATTTTTTACATCCGGCGCGCGTTTCCTTAGTCAAGTTGGCATCATTGAAATGACTAAAAACCAGAGACTATAAAGAATATAGAGACACTCGAATACACCCAAAAGCCGGTCTCCCCTGAGACATTTGGTGGGTTAACTGGCTTATGGTTTAAAAGTTTGTTTGCCCACCATTATATATAGATGTAGATACATAGTATACATATTTATATAGTGGTAGACAAACTTTTAAACCATAAATCAGTAAACCCACCAAATGTCTCAAGGGAGACCCGCTTTTCGGTGCACAGCAGTGTTCATCTAGGTATTGTTTAGTCTATGCTAAAACTGAACTAAAGACCTATATATAGGTTTGTAATTTAGTTAAGTGATGCCAATTTGGTTAGTGCAACGCGCGTCGAGTGCAAAAGAAATTGTTTTGGTGTAGGGTAAATACTGCCCAAACAGTGTTTGTACACCAAAGATTATAGAATCCAACATGGATTTTATAAATCAACTATTGTTTAACGACTAAGTTACTCCTTTTCCCTGAAATTTTGGTTAATATTTAATATCCTGATAAACTTCCTGTTACTCATTTATGTGCTTGTTTCAGCTCAAGCTTCTACTGGAAAGCAAGGTGTCCTGGGACCCACCAAAATATACCTTGCTGTACAACCTAATCAACCTGAACCTTCCAATGAACCCACGTCCACCAATCCACCGCCTCTAGCTCCTGTCCAACAGAGCCCTATGAAGCAGCAACTGGTACAACACCTACCATCACCGATTAAACAACCAGTTACCCCCAGTCCTGTTAAGAGAACATCGGACACAACAGTTCAGGTATGCAACCCGCATAAAAAACCAAAGGTGATAGTGCAGCCTATGCCACAGGCTTTATTTACTTGATTTATCATTGGTAGGGGAGTTTTACCTATCTAGCTTCATCAGGGTGTCTACTAACTAAACCGCCCCACGCACGTTGCAATATGTTGCGCGACTACACGCGCTACTGCTGGTATCGCAACGTATCTGTGCTTGCCGTAAATGCGATATATTAATTAGGTTTTTAAATACGGCACATACTGAGTCCTACAAGTATTAGTGTCTTTAAACTCGGCTGTATTCAACGTGGTCACTTACTAATTTTTTATTATGTTATATTGTTTAAGTCAGCGTAAACTATTTTTTTTATTAAATGATCGATTAATTATCTACAACGCATTGTTAATAATGATATACAGGATGTTCGGAAAATGCATTAGGAAACTTGGAGAGCTGATTCTACATGGAAATCTAATTGTAGTTGTTCTATAAAGTAATAATAATAAAGTTTATTTAAATTAATTACAATTTAAATATGTTATATATATATATATATATATATATATATATATATATATATATATATATATATATATATATATATATACATATATAATGTATATTATAAATAAACTTGATAAAACCCCCGAAGACGTACTTGTTGGGGGCAAATCTTATATTTAACGTTACATTATTTAATTATATAAATTATTCAATTGAAAAAAATATATATTCAAATACATACATACAATTTCTTTTTTAGGACAAGAGAGATCCTTAGAGAAAAATAAATATATAATTTTTATATTATACAAAATGATATCAAAGTAATTCCAAAAATTTCTTTAAATCGTTTGTTGTTAATATCCAAGCTTTTATTTCAATTTTATATTTTTTTAATGATAATTCTTTTAATATTTACTGGTAAATAATCGTTTAAATAAAAACATAAATATTTATAATTCTTTTGTGCTATAAACTTATGTATTTTTGGTTTAATGGAAATTTCATTTTTATGACGCGTGTGTCATGGTTATGTTTTTTAAATTGTATTAGATTTTTATTTTTAAAAGAAATTTGGAAATTTCAATATCTTCAGCTGTGCAAAGTTAAATTTTTTAAATTCTGTTTTTGTCATAATGGAATTAATCTTTCACGTATTGAATTAAAATTTTGCACACAGTGGACTTTAAAATTCGGAGGTAAAAGTAGTTCACGACTTTGCCGCTAGAGGGCAGTTTACCTGAAATTCAAGATATATTTTTCTCCTAACTTTTTTATTTTCACAGATATTGCAAAAATGATGAAGTCGTTTTAAAGGCAATAAAAATTATAACAAATAATTTACTCGTCGTTTGAGTCGATATACCTCACCTTTCAGTCGCAAATCGGCATACAACTTTTATTTTTTTTAACAAATTTTCAAACTACATCGATAAATCAAGTCGTAGTGTTTTAAATTTAATAAAATGTGGCATTGAATAATAATAAATAAGTCATTTGGTAAATTCATAATAACAATTACCATTTTCTTATTTAAATCAAATTTTTAACAACAAAACTAATAGAAAGAAATAAGAATATTTGTTTTAAATAAAACAATTATGATTACTATTATTAATTCGCTGGATGACTTATTTATTATTATCCAATGCTACATTTTATTAAAATCGATGCACTACTACTTACTTTGTCGATGAAGTTTAAAAATTCGGTGTAAAAAATAAAAATTTTAATGCCGATTTGCGGCTAAACGGTGAGGTCTATCGACTCAAATAAACAGTACATTATTTGTTACGTTTTTTATTGCCTTTAAAACGACATCTTTATTTTTGCAATATCTGTCACAGTAAACAAGTTATCATAAAAATAAATTTTGAGTTTTAGGTAAAGTGCCCTAAAGCAGTGACATACTTTTACCCCAGGATTATTTATAGATTCTACTAAACTTACTTTGTGTGCAAAATTTTAATGCAATATATGAGTCATTCTTTTAGAAATCATACGGATTCGGACAAAAAAAATTCAATTTCTAAAATGTCTACCCAAACAAAAAAAAAATGTTAGCATCTTTTTATTATTTGAGTCGACACGTGCATCGGTTTTTTTTAATGTATCTTCCGGGTTATGGTATTTATAAATTCTAATAGTTTCACTTTTCAAATTCATTATATCTGGTTCTAATCGTGTAGCCTTTCTGACCGCATGCTGAAAATAATTTTAGAAAATTATTTAGTGAACACTAAGAACAAATTAATTGTTTAAATATTTTTTCATGCTCGCCCCCACGGCGTATAAAAGCGCAAAAAATATCATTAAATGCCTTGTGTTTCGCTCTTATAATCCATCAGAAAATAAAAGTGTAGTCTTTATTAGGTCGAAAGATATTTATTTATTTCGAGCGCGTGTTACGCGCCGAACGCTATGAGCTGGGCGCTGTGCGCCACTTGTCGCGCACGATGTACAGTTTCGGCAGTCTTGAATAAAATGTTGACGCTTTTTTTCATAATATTCCATGAAATTTGAAATAAATTTATATTTATAATTATATAAATTTTATTATAAATATAAAATTGTGTTCATTCCTTTTTTTACTCTAAACTCCTTTAACATAGGGGTTGCGATAGTACTTATTGTAAATAAAAACGTTAATAGAATAAAAATTATAAACAATAGGGTGTCAATTTATTGACAATTTCAAAACAAGTTTTTAGTGAAAAATGAAATTTTGGATGATTAGAAATTTGTAAACTAAAAAGTTATCCCGTTTCTTATTTTTCGATTACACAGGGAAAAATTAAAAACAAACCATTCACTTCGGTTAATGTTCGATAAAGACATCTGAGTGGCTTGATGTACTTTAAAATGAGAAAAAGTGCTGTAGATTTTGTAATATTCACATTTTTACAGAAATTTTTATTAAACTTACAGCATTTTTTCTACTTTTTAGAGTAAATCATACCACATAGATATCCAGCGTTTACTACTATTTTGGCAATATTTGCTGTTTTTTCTCAGTGCAGTATAAAAGATGACAATATAGATTGTACAACGAGTGAAAAAAGCGTTCGATTCTAAATAAGTGTGAGGTTGGTTACACAAGCAAAGCAAGTACGACCATCACATTCATTGAGGCTCGAACGCTTTCTCACGAGTTGTAGGTATTTCTTTTCTTTAAAAAAATCATTGTCACTTCTCACGAATCTTTTTTTATGATGCATATCTTATTCGCAGTCGAAAAAGTTGCTGTACAAGAATCCATGTATGTTTAGAAGCGATCAACGAGTGCAAGACTGCTGAAACTGTACATCGTGCAACTCAGCGCTCGGCGCGTGACGCGCTCAAAATTAAATCTTTCGACCTAATACAGATCCCACTTTTATTTTTTGGTGGATTATTAGAGTAAACCAGCGCATATAATGATATTTTTTGCGACTTTATACGCTGTGGGGGCGAGCATGAAAAAATATTTAAACAATTAATTTGTCCCGAGGCACGTATTGGCTAATTTTATGTATATTATTTGTAGAAAAAATCCCAACCATTTGTAAAAGAATGGCTCATATGAAAGACTATTTAGTGCGACAAAAAAGTATTAAAAAAATTAAACTTTGCGAAGTTATGTCGGAAAATATCGAGATTTCCAAATTTCTTTTATGGAACTACTACAATTATTTTTTCATGTAGAATCACCCCTCCAAGTTTTCTAATGTATTTTCAGAACACCCTATATTCATTAAATTTAAGACCCATCAAAATTTTAAGTGAAATTTTTATACAAGTTCCTTCGGTAATTTAAAAGATTTTAGGTGATACTAAAGTTAATTTTAGGTAAAAAAAAATATTGGATAGTTTTTCAGATACATGATGTTTTCTTCTTTTATGTTTCTACTTAATTTAAATTGGTGTACCCAACAATTTTTGAGTGCCCACAAAATAAAATAATGCCAGTGCAAAATATTCTATAGGGCGATATTTTTTCCGAGTCATTTGACCATCCCAAGCAAGTTTTGGGGTTATACAGTTATATTTCTTACTTTATTTATAATCTTTTTTGTGCCTTGCATTTTTTTTTAATAGTGGTCCATTTACAAATTATTTTAAATACCTTATTTTCTTACTAACAGTTTTGATTGAGAATTGTAACTTTTATAAATGACAGTATACTCATGTATGTAAATATTATTAATGGGAGTGTATCAAAAAATAGTGCAGTGAGTTTTTATTTATTTTATTTATTATATAATTCGTTGCCATTTTTTTTTAAATAAATAAACCATTTAATGTTGGGGTGAGATGAGTCATTAAATACACTTCGGCGCTGAAGTTAGCTAAAGGTTATGAACACAGAACAGACGCACCACGTCATTAGGCTCCCTTGACCAATTGCTTGTTAAGGCGTCTGTTAAATTTATCTTGATGTTAATTAAAAAAATACTTATACAAAAAAGTCTGTTTCGAAATATAAGTTTAAATAATTTTAATGTTTTAAGTAGCATTTTCCTTATAAGAAGTAAGCTGACAACTTAGGAGATTAAAAGAATATTTTAAGAAAATAAGAGACGGAAATACATAGTATGGAGATTTTCTTTCGCAATACAGCGCCAAAAAAGAAAGTTCAGATGTGCCCTGTTATGAAAGGCTCTGTAAAACATTACTAAATTAAGTATAATATATGTATAAAACACATTAAATTGACCAGAAAAACTGTTTTACTTACCTTAATTATACAATGTGTCCTCGGATGGACATAACTATACTTGGAAACTTTCTTATTTGACATTTTAGAAGAAAAAATCATAATTTATAAAAAGTTTGTTTATTCTGAAAAGTCTATAGCCATATTCAAAATTTAAAATTAACATACAGGCACAGATTACTAGGAGTAATCTGTGATACAGGGTCCTTAAAAAGGAGAAAAAGTGAAAAATAAAGTGCCTGTTATTTTAAAGAAAAGTAAAAATGTCAGAGGAAAAAATCTTTTTATTTTCAATAAAAGCTCAGATATCCAATTTAAATGTTGAATCTCAAAGTTAATTTTTTTTTACTTCTTTATGTTTAAAGTTATAATTTACAAATTCAGCCAAAGTTCATAATTTATTGAACAACGAAAACATAAATACAAAGAAACATTACTCTACATATTGTCCTCCTACTGCTGCACAGTTTTCAGTCAGTGCCCTAAATTTTTCGTACGCTACATGAATGATATGGTCATTTATATCGGCTATTGCTTCTGTAATGTTCTGTTTTAAAAGATTTTCATCATCGTGAAAATCATTCACATAAACGTTTTGTTTGAGATGTCCGCATAAAAAAAATCTAGTGGGGTAATGTCGGAGGAACATGGAGGCCATCTAATAGGACCAAACTGTCTAATGTCTAATCCATTTGTTAGCAGAATGCCTATCTAGCCACACTCTAACTCGAATAATTGCTTTATGTGCAGGACGACCGTTTTGTTAAAAATGAAGTGAGACAGACACTGCAAGTTTACTTCATCCAGAGCAGGGAGTAAGAAGTTTTCCAAGATCTCTACATGTTCTTTTTTACGGTTCCATCGAAAAAATAAGGACCAATAGTTTTGTTATACATTATTGCACACCAAACATTAACTTCTTTATATCGCTGACTATTTGTTATAATTCGGAAATTTCGATTTTTTTTTCGACCAATACCTAGAACTCCTTTTGTGGTGAATGCCTCCTTCAAGTTTATGAATTTTACCGGTTTGTAAGGATAGATGTTGTTTTCTTATAGAATTCTCTATAAGTGGCTTTTACCAAAAGGTAGATCCAGTATCGTCTTAATTTCTGATTTCTTGGGGAAGTTTGATACCGAATCAATAGCAAGTAATGTAGCGGCATCATTTTTGTCATGAATGTGATTTTGCTTCTTCAGATGTGTTACTACCCTTGTTCTATCAAACTTTCTTACTAACTCCCGAACACAGTTTACAGAAACGGATACCATCGGATATTTTCTATTAACCAGTTCAATTGCAAAGCGCTATAATAAACTGGTCAACAAAAAAATCGGCAAAAGCGAATTTTACTCGACTTTTCAAACTGCTATAATTTTTTAAAAACTTAACTTTTTTGAGATCGGTTTTCGGATATCGACAGCTCGTCTTTCCCAAATTAAGCAACAAGAAGTGATTTTGCAATGGAAGCGACATTTTCATGCTATACAGGGTAATTAATAAGTTAATGCAAAACTACTAAAAGTTTAGGTGTGTGCCATGTTGCCAATAATTTTTTTTGATCGTTTCGACATAGCACGCTAGTAAGCTGATATCAATATCTCCAGACGTGTTCGCCGGAATTTCGATTAATGGTCTCTGGCGAAAAATACAGGAGGAAACAGAAAAAGCACACAAATTTTGGTAGCGTCATTTTTAAAACGCTGTAATTGGAAAACGGATTAATAGACTTTGTCGGGCTTTTTGGGAATTGAAAGCCCTTTTTGTGCAGAGTTTTACCTAATAAACTGTTTTTTGTTCAATGTCAAAATGTTTGCGTTGTATAGGGGTGAACTAAAAAGTAAATGAAAAGTATTGTTAAAAATAAATTTTCTTTTAATTTGTGCAAATTGAGCAGTATGCGTGTTTTTTCTTTCAGAACTAGGGCGTTTTGTCTAACTTTGGATTAGTTATACAGCGTGTCCAGAAACCATCTTAACAAATGCGGAACTTTTTTATTTTTAACTTTAAGAAAAAGGTAATCCTTTATAAAAAGTTCTGCATCGTGAGAAAATAGCATAGCCATTCAAAAATTTGATCTAAGACATACAGGGTGGCTAAAAAATTTAAAACTCTGAACTAGCCTTAAAACAAGGGTAAGCTAAATTTTAATTCAACCAGTATGGTATTTGTGCAAGGTTACTAATTAAGTGATAAGTAAGCACTTATACTTAAAACGAGACGTACAGGGTGATTGAAGGTTTACTTGTATTTAATACAATTTTAGTAACAAATGAAATATTAGGGTAAAAAACATATTAAATAACTAAACATGACTAAATAACTAAATAAATTTAAACCTCCACGTAACCTTCGTCCATTTCCATACAGTTTATCTTTAAATAAAGATTTGGTGTCTCCTTAACTTTACGTAAATTGAGAATTTCAGCTTTTTAAGCCACTCTGTATTGTCCTACATCAAGTTTTTGATTAATCATGCTCTTTTTCACAATGTAGACTTTTTATGACGATATTTTTTTGTAAAGTCAATAATAAAAAATAAATTTTATTTTTGGGACCTCCTGTATGTTCCAAACCTAATTCGCTAACATAAAAGTTACCTCTAGTACATTTACAGTGGCAGTTTATTTTTAAATAACGATTTGTGTCTTTTTAGCTTCACGCGGATTAGGACTTTTAGATTTTTGGGATACCCTGTATGTCTTAAATCAAATTTTTGAGTGGCAATGCTATTTTCTCACAATGTAGAACTTTTTATGAAAAATAACTTTTCTCCCGTAAAGACAAAAATAAAATGTTTTCCATTTGTTAAGATGGTTTCTGGACACGCTGTATAACTAATCAAGAGTTGGACAGAACGCCCTAGTTTTGGAAGAAAACAAACACATACCGCTCAATTTTCACAAATTAAAAAAAATCATTTTTAACAATGATTTTCATTCACTTTTTGGTTCACCCCTATACAACGCCAGCATTTTGACCTTGAAAAAGAAAACAGTTTATTAGGTAAAATGCTACACGAAAGGGCTTTTAATACCTAAAAAGCCCGACAAAGTCTATCAATCCGTTTTCGAGCTACAGCGTTTTAAAAATGAGGCTACCAAATTTTGTGTGCTTTTTATGTTTCCTCCTGTATTTTCCGTTAAAGACCATTAATCGAAATTTCGGCGAACACGTCTGGAGATATTAATATCAGCTTACTAACACGCTATGTCGGAACGACCAAAAAAATTTATTCGCAATATGGCACACACCGAAACTTTTAGTAGTTTTACATTACCTTATTAATCACCCTGTATAGCATGAAAATGCCGTTTCCATTGCCAAATCAGTTCTTGATACTTAATCTGGGAAAGACGAGCTATCGATATCCGAAAACCGCTCTCAAAAAAGTTAAGTTTTTAAAAAGTTATGGCAGTTTGAAAAGTCGAGTTAAAATAGCTTTTGCCGATTTTTTTGTTGACCAGTTTATTTCACCTATACCGTAGCATTTCACTAAATAAATTATTTGCAATAGAGTCAAATTTTTGACACTGATTGGAAGGTTTTTTAACTTTAAATACCTAATTTGGGTTAAATGTCAGCTGAGTGTATTGTTGTTGTGGATAACTGCAAGAATAGCTTTGGCTAAATTTGTATAATTATTACTTTAATTCTAATAAAGGTAAAAAAAAAACAACTTTGGGAAACAAGGTTCAAATTTGATATCTGAACTTTTATTAATATTACAAACATCTTTTCCCTGTAACATTTTTACCTTTCTTTCAAACAACAGGTACTTTATTCTTGACTTATTTTCACTTTTTTTTGTTTTTTAACGACCCTGTATGTTAATTCGAAAATTTGAAATTTGAATTTTTTTATGAAGAGTGATTTCTAAAATGCAAAACAAGAAAGTTTACAAGTATAGTTAGGTCCATCCAGGGACACACTGTATACATTTTCTAGCCTTAATCACTCGTAGTGAATTATTGTAATGTATGACTGTAATATTAGATTATTCTATCACTGTAAATATGGATATTAAATTTAACAGTCATTTTTTTCCAAATAAATAAAAATATAATCATAACACCTATATTTTTCGTATCAAAATGTAAATGGTGTGGGTTTCTTTATCTACTCTTCCACCATTAAATTGTTTTTTTATTAAAAAAAAAATGGTAGCGAATAAAGGAAAATAATAATCTACACATCAGACTAAAAAAAATCGAAAACAAAATTTCATGGGCCATCCCCATCTTTAAGACTGCTAAAAGAGAGACTGAAAGATTTATGTTTATTTTAAGTTTAGGTTAATAAAGAAATATTTTTTGGGTTACTGGATTTAAAATTCCATTGAATAACTTTCGAAACTTAATCCAGCGTGTGACTACTGAACAGTTTCTAATATTAATTTTAAACATGCATAGATAGTAGACATCCTGCCCATCTTATCATGCATTGGCTTTTCAGAGTATTTAAGTTTTTCACCACTCCATTGTGTGTCCCAATCAGTTTGCTTGTAATTCCAAAAACTATTGTTGTTTGTTATATTGTATAAACTTCGTTTAATTTTATCATTGTATTTAATTAGACTGCTTGACTTTAATATGGTTCAAAACTTTGCTATTGCATTTTATTATTGTTTGCGTGATGTGTAATTTGTGCATTATTTGTTCTAAGATTTTAATTTATCAATAAACTTTTCTATCAAATTAAGTAATTTGTTTTATATTGTTTAGTTTTAGATTTAGGTTTGAAATAATGACAAATATAGTAGGAAAATTTAAATAGTGCGAACTATGTACACTCAGGCTTAGAAATGTTCGTTGATAAATAATCAAATTGTAGAGGGGAAAAGGATGCTTAAGTAACTACAAGCAAAATTTGGTATCCCTGTACCAACACTGCCAACCTGGTAACAAGATCCAGTAGTAAGGGAAGCACTATTTTTCTAAAGCAGAGTTAGATCCAATTCGAGTGTGACGATGTATAGGGTTTCCGGTAAATTTTGCCACTTATATACCGTTTACGAGAGACATCGAAAATAATAAATAAAAAAGTTTTTGGGTTTTTGCTAAACCGCCAGAATAATAATTTCAAATTCAAGGTTCTAATGTATGGAATGTGCATTGTTAAAATCCATTTACCCATGTCCATCCATAATGCAGATTGCACACATTATTACAAATTTTAAATGCTTATCTTTTGGAAACGGGTTGACGAAATATAAGAAAAGTAAGTATATATATTTTTGAAATTAGGTAGACTAGGCTTTTACAAATATTGAATAATATACAGTATTAGGGTGCTTCGTTTTAGACGACTATTTTTTTTTTGGTCCATTGACGGAATAATGTTATAAACATATAAAAAAATTCTCACCAAAGATGAGCTCTTCATTTTAATTTTAAGTACTCGCTGAATGAATTTGAAAATTTCCCATTTAATTAACACGTAAATTTTAATTTTTTTTTCCAATTATCTATAGCTTTGCGACATTTCATGATATTTAATTGGCAATAAATGGAAATTACAGAGGAATCTTTCCTCTTTAAAATTGCCTGTAGCCAATTTATGTTTTGTAACCGACCTCGTCAGTAAAAAATCTTGAAGCCAATTTTGTCTCGAATTTCATGATTTTTTTTTTTCTCGTAAACCACTAATTTACAACAAAATTGTATTTGAGTTTTTTATAGGGAATTTAATTTCATACAAAAAAAGTTATGTAAGCCATAACCGTAGAGCTAGTAGTTTTCGAGATAAATCCAATTAAACATCTCAAAATTTGAAAAATCGCTGTTTTATCCAAGATATTAGTACTTTTTAATGAAATCATTGCTGAAAAAATATATAATGTATAAGAATGAAATATAAAAATATATATTACACATTGGTAAGTAATCACCAAAAATATTTCGTGTAATATGAATCCGTTACTTATTACCGTATTACTGGTAAATATATATTTACCTGGATATATTATATATTTCTTCAGCCATAATATTATTAAAAGTATTGAAATCTAGCATACGGTAATAAGAAATTGCTTCATATTACACGAAATATTTTTGGTGATTACTTACCAATGTGTAATATATATTTTTATATTTCGTTCTTATACAATATATATTTTTTCAGCAATGATTTCATTAAAAATTACTAATATCTTGGATAAAACAGCGATTTTTTAAATTTTGCGCTGTTTAATTGGATTTATCTCGAAAACTACTAGCTCTACGGTTATGGCTTACATAATTTTTTTTGTGGGAAATTAAATTCCCTATAAGAAAACTCCAATACACTTTTGTTGTAAAGTTAGTGGTTTACGAGAAAAAAAAAACATGAAATTCGAGACAAAATTGGCTTCAAGATTTTTTACTGGCGAGGTCGGTTACAAAACATAAATTGGCTACAGGCACTTTTAAAGAGGAAAGATACCTCTGCAATTTCCATCTATTGGCAATTAAATATGAAATGTCGCAAAGCTATAGATAATTGGAAAAAAAATAAAAATTTACGTATTAATTAAATGGGAAACTTTCAAATTCATTCAGCGAGTACTTAAAATTAAAATTATGAGCTCATCTTTGGTGAGAATTTTTTTATATGTTTATAACATTATTCCGTCAATGGACCAAAAAAAAATAGTCGTCTAAAACGAAGCACCCTAATACAGTATGTCCACGGATGGTATAAACAAGAGGACAAATGAACCAAAAAGAAAAAGATACGAGAAGGTCATTCTTTATAAAAGTTTTTGCTTGCTCTAAAAATAAGATCCGCGATGCAAAAAGTACAAAAAACGTAAAATTGTATTGAGTAAAGTTACCTTTTTTTAAATTTTAATGCAAAACGTTACATCAAAAGGTTGGTTTAAATTTTAAAAGAATTCTTATTCCAGATTTTCAATTTCATTTTGAAATCAAAATTTTTCTCTCACGTCGTTTTTTATTTGATTACGCCTTTGATAAGTGTGAAGTATTAGTCAAAATAATAATTTAGGGCAAAGAATATTTATAATCCAAAATTACAGAAATGGCTAGAATTGTTATCGCTACGTTAGTGAGAAGTTTCAAGAAAAGTTTCCAAATGTACAATAATAATGCAGAAGTTCAGTACATAAGTTAGTAATCAAATTTTAAAAAACTGGATCCGTTAGTGATTTAAAGAAGACCAAGAAAAGATACGACGAAAACGATGTTTCTACAGTATTCTGTAGGTGAAAATCCTATTGTCTTTAAGAAAACGAGAACGAAATTTACAATTGTGTAAAAAAGCCATAGTCAAAATGTGTTTCAGAAAATAAAATTCACACTTTTAAACGAATTTTTAATCAAATTTTTTGTTTGTGGGTTGGTGGTGAAATTCTAAATAACAACGTGAACTTTCATAAGCTGATAATGTTCTCAGATGAGTCGACCTTCAGTACAAACGGCACTGTAGCTTCTCAGCATGTGAGATACTGGGGTAGGGAAAATCCAGAATTTAGAATTGCGAACCGCCGCCGTCAGTATTTTAAAAAAGTAAATGTTTGTTGCCATTTCCTATTATGGGATTATAACATATTTTTTTGAGAATACATGTAACAGACATTATTTACATATGCTGGAGTCATTTTTGCCAGACAAGTTAAAATAATTCTCTTCAATATCGCCGAAATATGTATTTTCAGCACGATGGGTGTCCTGCACATTATGCTGCAGAAGTAAGAGATTAGCTCGATCGCAGGTTTGGAAGTTCAATTTTGTGGCCCCCGAGGAGTCCCGATTTAACAGTTTGTGATATATTTCTCTGGGAGTGCATTAAACAACTAACATATGGGAGACCCATTGAAAATGACGAAGAAGTTTTAAAGCGGATAATTTTAAGAGCGATAGAATCGATTTCACTGGAAGAAATAAGAAGAAGCTTTAACCATTATCGACGTCATCCTCAGTTATAAAAATCCGTAGAATATGAAGGGCACGATAAAGTATATCATGGTGAAGGGGAAATTTTTGAAAAATAAATATTTTTAAAGTTTAAATAAAATGAGAAATATTTCTCGAATATTACAATTATTATTTAATATTCTATTGGTAATTTTCTTTAATGTGCATGAGTCTGTAATTTTGGATTATAAATATTCTTTGCTCTAAAGACATCTTTATTATTTTGACAAATACGTCACAGTTATTAAAGGTACAATTAAATAGAAAAGGTGACAATACGACTTAGAAAAATTTTGATTTTGAAAGCGTAATTTGGAAATTTCAATTTTTTACATGAAAATCTGGAATAATAATTCTTTAAAAATTTAAAACAACCTTTTTATTTAACGTTTTGCATTAAAATTTTAAAAAAGGCTACTTTACTCTTAACCAAATTTTACGTTTTTTCAATTTTTGCATATCCTGCACATAAAAACAAATTTTTGGCTTCGTGGATCTTATTTTTAAAGCAAGCCAAAACTTTTATAAAGAATTACCTTTTTTTCATATCTTTCACTTTTTGGTCCATTTGTCCTCTTGTCTACCCCATCCGTGGACTGGACATACTGTATAGTGTTTTTATTTAAAAAATAATAGCGTGTCAATTTTGACGTTTCTAAAAATATTTTAATTTCCTTATCAATTTATTCGTTCGGTCCAGCAAAAACCCCAAAAAAAATTTATTAACTATTTTTCAATATATGTATCTTAAGGCGGCATTTTCCACCTGGCGTCCATGTTGGCCAACTTAATTCCATTTTGACATGGTTTTTCGGCTTTAAAATTTTTAACAATATCATTATAAGTATATTAAGTATAGCTTCATATTCTGCCAGTAATTTTCAGTCGATTATTCAAAGTTTCAACGTGTATAATGATTTCATTCAGAAAATCAATATATTAAAAGATTTATGTCACTTTTTTCTGTCACTAGGACCTCAATATTCTTTGTACATATTGCTTTCCTAAAATAAATCATAAAATATCTTGAAACTTTTATTAATACGTTGAAAAATACCTCTAGAATTTGAAGCTATACTTAATATCCTTATAATGATATTGTTAAAAATTTTAAAGCCGAAAAACCGTGTCAAAATGAAATTAAGTTGGCCAATATGGACGCCAGGTGGAAAATGCCGCCTTAAAACAAACGCTGTAGGTAGGTGGCAAAGTATATGGGAAAACCCTGTACCGCCCTCCCCTGCGACCATTGTGTGATCAGTTGTGGCAAGAAATATGGGTGCCAAGCCAGGCATTTTTTAATTTCTCAAAGTATAAAACCAAACGAAACTAAACAATGATGGGATGTATCCTATTTGGGATTCGTTTCAGTCACTATCCGCAGTTGTTGGAATGCGAGAGTATCTAAATTTATTATACACTATACTGCGGTTTAAAAATGTTTGTCTGACAAATAGATACATCATAAACGGGGTTTTCGCTAATATACAGGGTGTTCATTAATTATGGTACCCTACTTTCGGAAATTCCTCTCACAAAAATATCATATTTTCAGGGACTGGCAAATCTTCCAAAACTTTTGTGGAATTCATTTTATTTTTATCCAGTAGTGGAGATAATATGAGAATCGCCCCCATTTATTTTACAAGCTTTCGACGACACTAGTAGTTTTTTTTGTGAAATATTTACTGTAATGCTTAAATTTCTTATAAATAACTTTGGTAATAGAGAATAATATGAATCAAGAAAATTAAAATAAATTTTTTATGGTTGTTTTCCTGGAGGGAGGAATCTGCACCTCGTTCATGAGGAGAAATCTCCTCGTGGCAGCATCATAACTAACTTAACATAAAAAAAATCCTTAGAGTTTTTCGATTACAAAATAATTGACACATACCTATCAATCAATCAAAATGTTTAAAACAATAGTGTGGTACACGGCGTGCCTCGACTAAGTTTAACCCAAAGGTCTTTCCACTTCCATTTTTTTGGGATATCGTTGGTGTGGCCTACAAACGATATCTTCTTAGTGGAAATATTTAATATTTTTAAATAGCTTTGATAATCCTGAAAAAAGATAAAAAATGATTTTTTCGTCAGTTTTTGGTACCTATCTCGTAAATGGTACGCTTAAATTCGATGGTTTATGAATTAGTTTTAAAGATAATACAATTATCTACATAACAAAAAAAAATTGCCTCTCTATCTACATCTGTTCAAAAGATATAGGTAATGGAAGGTTGAAAATTCGAACAAAAAAATTATAAAATCAGAATGTTGTGATATATCTCAATAATTATAAGTTATGGTTAAAACTGTTCATCATTTTCAAAAAGTTGAGTCAATTTCAAGCGAAATAAAAAAAAGCATCTTTTATCCGGAATTTTTCAAGCTTCTATTATCTATATCTTTTGATCCCAATCCAACCAATCAAACCCAACCTAAACAAATGTAGATAGAGAGGATTTTTTTTTATTTGTACATAATTGCATTATTTTTAAAATAAATTCATAAACTATCCTATTTAAACGTACCATTTTAGAGATAGATACCAAAAACTATAGAAAATCTCATCTTTTTTCGGGATTGTCAGAGCTATTTAAAAAAATTAAATATTTCCACCAAGAAGATATCGTTTTCAGGACTTGAAAGAATTGATACTATTTTTCATAAAATAAAGCCGCTTAACCTAAAAAAAAAAATTAGCAAAATCAAATTTTCTTTTTAAACTATTGATCTAGGATTTTCATTTTGGACTTAAATTACTTAGGCCACACCTCTTTAACAAAACCTAAAAAAAAAATGTAAGACCTTTGGGTGAAACTTAGTCGAGGCACACAGTGGGTAACTATGATTTGACATTTTGTAGGGTCCGACCCCCCATTTTGTTTTTCAATTGCGGTCAACTTGTCCTAAATGTAGATTAATTTATTTACCATGAGACTCAGAAATAAGCAACAAGCAACGAGAAATGTTCAATAGAAATGTTAATTTTCGCCCTGTGGAAACAAATTAAACATTTTGAATTTCTATTTTTAATTCCTTGTTTTAGATTAAAATAGGATTTATAATTGATTTGCTTGAGTAAGGCAAAAACTGATACTACTATTGAGTCTTTCTTGTTGCATGTTTCTTAGATTTTACCTTAGCCAATGATGGACACATAAAACGCATCGCAACAATCCACATTTTAGCTGTAATCCTCGTGGGTCTATTCGTTTTTTTTAAACCAAAATAAATGACTTTTGCTTTCGAATGTTTTGAAATAAAATAAGTAAATTTAGACGTCTTCAGCTAAAATTCACCTACTATATCACTAAGTCTTGCGATTTTAGATAGCTAAGTTGTAAAAGAGTAGTGCTTATTTTTGTATTTCATTTCATTCCTTAATCGCTCATCTGCTTTAATGTTTGATTTGTTAATGCTTAGTTAATTACTTAACCAAAAGCTGAATCTGTTATAGGTCATATTTTAGACCTGATGGGTTTTACCATGGTTAATCATCCATATTTATCTGTGCACTAATAGGTTCATAGTAGGAATAGATGACTTAACCAAGACTTGACTACTAGAAAGTTTCAAAACCTTTGGTGTGTAAGGGATTTGACAGTTCAATTTAGATGTACATATTTATATTTAATAAGTAAAGACTTATCTAGACTAAGTCTTGCAATCAGTGGAGCATCCAGAATGGAATTCTAAGAGAGACAAACGTTTCTTTTGTTAACTCTGAAAGTTACAATAAAAAAAATTAGCAAGTACAAATCTAGAAAAATTGGCATGTACCATGCGTTCAATTTAGCTTGATAACATTTTGATTCGATGTAACTTTTTTGTTTTTAAAGATATCAAGGTAAACAAAAACACAAAATGTAGGGTTAGTAGCCAAGTTTTCTTTTGAGTTACACATAAAACAAAACACTAACAATTTTCTGAGATAATAGACTACCTTATATTTTTTTAAATGGAACACCCTGTATATTATATATGTATTCAATAGAATACGCTATTCTAATTACAATGATATAGCACACTATATTTTAATCCACTCGTTTTTGACATATCGGCAAAAATATGAAATTTTTATCCTACTTAATCTCGAAGAGTGCCGTGTCTAGATTTGTTTTCAGCATACTAGAGTATCCGGAAAATGATGCCTCGACTAAGTTTAACCCAAAGGTCTTCCCACTTCCATTTTTTTTTCAGATTTTGTTAAAGTGGTGTGGCTTAAGTAATTTAAACCCAAAATGAAAATCCTAGATCAATAGTTGGAAAAGAAAAGTTGATTTTACTATTTTTTTAGGTTAAGCGGCTTTATTTTATGAAAAAGAGTAGTATCGAAATTTTTTAAGGCGTGTAATCTTCTTTGAAGTCCTCAAAACGATATCTTCTTAGTGGAAATATCTGATGTTTTTAAATATCTTTGATAATCCTGAAAAAGATGAAAAAATGAGTTTTTCGACAGTTTTTGGTACCTATCCCGTAAATGGTACGTTTAAATACCATGGTTTGTGAATTAGTTTTAAAGATAATGCAACTGTCTACAAATAAAAAAAATTGCCTCTCTATCTACATCTGTTTAAAAGATATAGGTAATAAAAGGTTGAAAAATTCGAACAAAAACAATTATGGAATCAGAATGTTGTGATGTCTCAATAATTATTATAAGTTATGCTTAAAACTGTTATCATTTTCAAAAAGTTGACTCAATTTCAAGCAAAATAAAAAAATATCTTTTATCTGGAATAAAACCAAAGACAGCATCGTTGGAAGCGTATGTCCGCGCCGATGCGACGGTGTTGACAGTGCCAACCGCGTAGAGCGCTATGACGAAATGTCCTTACTTACTTAGTGAAGATATGAAATTCATTTCTTTTAATTTAATTTCCTTTAAATGATTTATTTTCAATGCATCATTCTATATAAAAAGACAAAATGATACATAGAAAATAATTCATTTAAAGGTAATTAAATTGAAATTTAAAAGGAATCAATTTTATATTTTTACTAAGTAAGTAAAACTCGAAAAAAAACTTAATAATATAGCTATTAAACGCATTTCGTCATAGCGCTCTACGCAGTTTGCATTGTCAACACCGTCGCATCGGCGCGGACATACAGTTTCCAAGGATCCTATCTTTGGTTTTATTCCAGATAAAAGATGATTTTTTTTTATTTTGCTTGAAATTGAATCAACTTTTTGAAAACAACGAACAGTTTTAACCATAATTTATAATTATTGAGATATATTACAACATTCTGATTCCATAATTTTTTTTGTTCGAATTTTTCAACCTTCTATTACCTATATCTTTTGAACAGTAGATAGAGAGGCATTTTTTTTTGATTTGTAGATAATTGCATTTACCTTTGAAATTAATTCATAAACCATCGTATTTGAACGTACCCTTTAAGAGATAGGTACCAAAAACTGACGAAAAACTCGTTTTTTCATCTTTTTTTAAGATTATCAAAGCTATTTAAAAATCTTTCCACCAAGAAGATATCGTTTCCAGGACTTGAAAGAAGATTATATGTCTTAAAAAATTTTGATACTACTCTTTTTTATAAAATAAGGCCGCTTAACCTAAAAAAAAAAATAGTAAAATCAGGTTTTGTTTTCAAACTATTGATCTAAGATTTTCATTTTGGGCTTAAATTATTCAGGCCACACCAGTGGGAAGACCTTTGGGTTAAACTTAGTCGAGGCACACCGTGGTAGGTTTTGACTTCACTATCTCTCAGTCTGTTATGACCTTGTCTTAAGGACCGGATATTTGTTTTTCTTTAAGTTTTCAACATTTTTTCAGTAAAAACAGTAAGATTAGGAATAATTCGTTACCATTTTAAAAAGTAGACCTAGTTTAATAGAAAATTAGTACCCCTCATTTCTGAATAGCCAGCTGCATACATACCCTTCTGCTGCTAAAAAAAGCAAAATAATAGTAAAAGAAAAAAATCAATTTTTTACTAAATTACTTATTTGTCTAAATACTTTTGGCAAACAGACATCTCTTTAAAGTAGCAACCAAATTTTACACTGATCTTTTTTATTTTTATTGAAGTGTTGAAAACATCATCAGTATTCAACACCAAATATCAGGACCTTAAATAAGATATTTAATGAATGTTTTCTTAGTCTATTTTTATTAGAAGTTTTCTGCTTTTTCACTCTGATCCTATAGACGCACATATTTGCTTATATTCAGTGTTGCTTTCGTTACCATATATTTTTAGGAAATTCCTAAGTCTAAACCATTGCAGGCTTCCGACCCCGTCAACTCCGCCAATCGTCAAGTCGTTGCTAATGGACAGCAGTCCCAAACTTCCGCCCTTCTCCAGGCTATGAAGGCCAAGATGGAAGCGGGTCAGCCTTCTGCAGTGCTGTCGCAGCAGCGACCTCTGACTGGTGTCCCGATGACGGCCGATCAGAAGAAGGAGTTTGTTGTGACACCCGACTATATTCAGCAAAGTATGTTTGTTTACCAACCATCTGTTATAGTCTATAATCCTAATTGTGCTTACCCACTGCAAAACGACACTGGTTGCATACGGTATTATACTAAATAAAGTTAAAAATACAATATAGGTTTAGCTATAGAGCCTTTGGGACCTTGATTTTGTTATGATTAGAGATTTGGTTAAATTAGGTAATTTTCAAGAAGTTTAAGAGTTTTTTTGAAATGTTTCTGGCGCATTTAATTTTTTGTTTGTTTTTAAAAAGAGTAATGTTAGTAGTTGTCTAACAGCTATAGAACCAATACCTTTTTAAATATTTTGTTACAAAATCATATGTATTTTTGTACAAAGTAATAATCTGTAGTCACGACAATCGTGTTAAAAAAAGTTCAAATGCACCTTAAAGAACCGTCTTAAAGGACCGATACTTAGACTGACTAGACTTAGATATTTTACGTTTTTGTCGCTACCCTGTATATTATGGGTCTTTTTAGATGTTTTCCATAGAGATTCTTAGTTTATTAATATGCAGAACTTTTCTACACCAAAGTGATTTTTTTGTTCAACTTTCAGTACAAAATTTTCCCATATGGCAAGAACACCGCGGTACACGGTATATTTTTTTAATCAGAAATAATTGTACTAGTCGACAGATCTCGTAAAATTGATGCAAAAAACTGTTGATCATTTTTTTCGTGAAACCAATGAATATATCCGGTTATGTATGCGAGCTCAGCTCGGTTGTTCTCTTCACAAAAATTTATAAGCTTTAGAAACATTATGAGGAGACATATTAAATCAACTTTAAATGCTTTAAAATTACCCTAGTTTATCTATCACTCCAACATAATAGTAGAGGAATCACAAACCGATCATCGCCAATCAAATTTTAGGTATTTGGTAACGTGACAGTTTGCCGACTGGTTTCCAGTAATTTCATTGGCTCTGACTGGTTTGTGACTCTTGTGCGAACAGGGCTAATAATCAATGTCCCAGAGTTTCATGGGTGGAGATAAAAATAAATAAATAAGATTTTAATATAATTAAGTATATGAAAGGAGAATAATAATATCCTATTATTGAACAAAAATAGCAAGGGCCATACATACGACTATAAATGGACAAAAATGATTTTTACCAGTATTAATATTAGGTTACGAAAGAATGATTGCTGAAATTGACAAGACTCTAATATTAGGCGCGTTTATTTTATCTAGTCAAATATTTTTATGTGTTTTTTATAGTATAAATTTTTTACTATTCCATTTTTTTAATCAGCTTTATTGAGGAAAAGTAATTAAACGTCTTTTTATCTTCAATCTAAAAATATGGCTGCCATTGCAGATGGCCTTTAGTTAATTTTGATCCAAATACTGTGGCTTTTATTGTTGGTTTCCACATACGCGTTTTGGCTTACTTGCAGCTTCATCAATGTCGCTGTAGAGTGTGACTGTCTTGGTCTCGACAATCAGTAAGGTTTTAGTGACGATTTTTATCATCATTTATATTGCATTGACGTTATCTAATATAACAATGTAATTATAAGACGGAGTCTAAAGTATCACGGTATATTTTCTGCCAAGTAAGTTGTTGAGTTTAAAAAAGTGTTTCTTAACAATAATAATTGTTACTTTGATTTAACATTGTACCTTGAGATTCACTAAAAAGTTTAAACGTAAAAGTTTAAGTAGTTTTAAATTGAAATTTAAATCAGTTAGGTTTTGACAAGCTTTTTCCTGTAATAGTAATAGTTAATAAAAGCTCATGTTATTGTTATTTCCGCGATTTGCTTGGGTTATTAAATGATTTTTACCTTGTGGCTAAAATGAATTTAGTATTATGGGAATATGCAAATTGCCCTTTTCTTTATAATCTTCAAAATTTTGATTATTTACGAAGGAAAATAAACTCGCTGTATTTTTTACTTTTCCTCGAAGGTTTCATAAGCTTTGACTGAAGTATTTGGGAGGTCTTAAAATGATGGTGTTTACGGGCTAATATTACTTTCTCGTTAGATCTTACAGGGATTATGGCACTATCTGTGGACGAGTCTTAAAGAAAATATTAATATATATAAAGAAATTCAGTTAAAAAAACAGCCAATTGGCATTACCTTGATCCATATACGCCCTAATAAGGAAATAATGTTATGTCTGTAAACTTTGCATCCGAACTATACTTTCCGCATATTTGTAAGTTTGGAATAGAACTGATCCTAATACCATTAACTAAAACTTTTGTATTGTGTTACAATTTTGTCTTGATGTTTTATTTTGTATGTTGATTCTTTTTAATGCAATATTGCAGTTATAAGCTAGAAACTTACCACATTACTTTTTTCTGTTTAAAAATTTGTGTGTATATATATTCCATTTTTTAAAGTATCGGATTCGTTAGGTGTAAAATTGCCTTAAAGAGACTAAACTACTATTGTAGTAAAAAGTGTAGCAAAATATTCTAAATATTCTAATTTTAGATACATACATTTCTTATATTTTCAAAGTATACTTTGCTCTCTACGTTAGTCGAAATGCAAGGGTTCCTAAAGGTCAAAAGTTTCTAAACGTATTTTAAATTACATTCTGTGATATTTTGCATTTTACCTTTGGCCATGGAAGACTGAATATTTTAGTTTCATTTTATTTAGTGCACATACTTGGGATGGAAAAGAACGTGTTTTTAGTTAAAATTTAACGTATTATGTTATTTAAAAGCCTATTAGCTTAAAGTACATAATGGTGTGAAAAGTAAAAAGGAAATACAGTGGTTAGTACTTAAATATACAAGATTATTCACCGTGAGTGGCCTATTAGTAAATCTCAGAACCTAATACATATATGTTTTTCAAATTTTGGTCAAAGGCATAGGTGATTCTAAAAATATTTTAAAGATGGAACGTTGTCGGCTCTACCATCTACTGATAGCAACTTCCGAATTTTAGTTGGAACACCCTATATGATATTAAATTTTGAACATATTTTGTCTGAGGTACCGCATGTCTAAATCTGATAGTTTCAATGTATTGACATTTGAATAACAGCATTTCTTGCAATTTGTCAGCCTGTTTTTTGCTAATGGTACATCTTAAGAAAAACCGTTTACGTGTCCCGTTTTTGTTTTTCTATTCCAAATTGTTAATTTTCTATCTAACCCGAACGTGCTCTCAAGTTACTTTTACTTCCTAATTAACCGGATGTTGACATTTTGAAATAGGGAATAATTAACTAAGATAGGAGCACTTGGACATTTTTCTGCAAGATGCGCTATTTCTAGGCTACAGACTATCAAACTACAAAAGTGTCATTTTCGCGAATATCAGTATCTCGAGTTTAGCCATGCACTGCTTCAGACAAAATATATTCGAAATTTTGCATAGAACTCAAGAATGCGATAATGTACAGGTTCTATTTAGTATTCAGAAGTGACTATGAGTTAGTGGTAGAGCTGGCAACGTTGCATCTTTAAAAATGTTCTTAAAGGTTAAATTATAATCTTCTAAGCCTCTGAGCACAATTTCAAAGGAATATGTATTAGCCCCTAAAATCCTCTAAAAGGTCGCGAATAACCCTGTATACTGAAGAGGCTGAACCGGTAAAGTTTGGGACGTGAATTTATCAACTGCCACACCGGAAGTATCTCGATAAAAAGATTGATTAGTATGGTAAAACGATGCTTTTCTTAATTCTGTACGTTTGTAAAGATTATATTGTTTCAGCATTTTCAGGGTAGTTCATTTTTTTATTATTATTTTAATCGTGTTATTTTTGGTCTTTCTTCCGTCATTTATTCGTAACCGCTTAGGAACAACATTTTTATACGTGTAACTTGTAACGTACGATATAAAATGAATTTCGTTGCACCCTTGCGTCCATACTGACGAAAAAAAACACCAGTTTTAGATAAATCTAATTGATCTACACTCAAGAAAAAAATCTTTAAAGGTTTAAAAAATCTTTTTATGGTTGAATATGAATTGACGAAACTATTCTCATTTTATTATCGTCCGGACCAAAACAGTTTTCTATTTGACCAAGGCTATGCATTCTTTTGATAGATAAAACTATTACTTTTCCACACCCATTTTGTACTGTAACCCTAATAAGGCGCTTTAAGTATGTGCATGTGTTTGGAAACTTTTGTCTGTAACCTCATTGATTAGTTACAGCAATACTTGTAAAATGTAACTAGATTGTATGCAAAATTTATGTAATAAATTGTTACAAAATCTAACTGGCCTTTTCTTGTGAAAAACCCTTGCACTTCTTCTAATTTGTTATTATTTTGCAGTCGTTTTGCTTTGGGTCCTTTCCGCTTTTTAGATTCCTATTAGTTGCTTTGATTTCCTGGTTTTATTTTTTTTATTTATCCACCCTTGCAGCAATCAAAAACGCTTTAAAACAAGAAAACCTGAATCCTGAAATTGAAGAGAAACTACTGCAACTGCAACGATATCAGGAAAAGCATATGAAACACGAGCCCGAGTGTCCGTCTCCTACACCTAAAGTTAATACTACTACAGTTCCTAGTACCAACAGGTTTCCTCCTAACGTTCGTAAGAGACAACATAGTAGTTCTAAGAATGACGATGCAGACTGGGTTATGGAGCAGCCAAAGAGGAGTAGGCCAAATAAAACCACCGAGGTGATGAAAAAACCTGAAAATAGTTTGCTGCAGTAAGTATTGTTCTTTTTGGTGTTGAGGTTTTATTTCAATTTTCTTTCTAATTAAGTTTACGAGCCCAGTCGCATATGAATTGGACCAAAGAAATTTACTTAATTTTTGTAACTTCAGCAAATACAACTAAGTTTATTTGATAATCTGTGGCATTAGCAATTAATAAACAATAACTGCCCTTTATTTCTGTTACAATAATAATAATATATCAAAAAATATTTTTTTTATGTCTGGCACATATTAATTGGACCATAACTCTCTCGTTAAGATAAATATGTTTTTTACGTGATAAAATACTGGACGTAATTTCTTTAAGCAGACATCTGATAAAGTTGGCGTTGAATTACTTCAGTATTTGAAATTTGGATTTGAATTTTGTTAATTGTCCAAATGTTTCGCCGAAAATCGTTATCTTATGATATGCGAAATTCCATTGTTGCTGCCCACCAAAAGGGAGTTAGTGGGCACGAAATTGCAAAAGATTTAAGCATTGCTGAAGGAACTATCAGAAACATGATTGCGCAGTATGTTAAAACGGAAAATATTCAGATTAAGACTAAAACTGGTCGTCCCTCGAATATTACAAAAAGTTTTTGGCGTGTTCTCCGTGCACTTATCAAAGAAGATCGCGGAGCTCCGTCGAGGTATTTCGCTGTAAAAATGGTCAGAAGCGATTGGTAGAAGAGATTTAAAAGACACATGTTTGAGGAAAATGAGAAAAATGGGACACAGGTTCTACAAGGTAAGTTTTTTAAATAAAGATAAAAATCAAAGTAAACCATTTTTTTATTTTAGGTGACAGAAAAACCACTTCTCTCTCAAAAATAAAAAAGAAACCGTCTTTTGTGGACTGAACGTCAATGGGATTCAATTACGAGTAAAAGTGGTTTTTCTTTCGCCTAAAATAAAAAAATGGTTGACTTTGATTTTTTTCTTTTTTTATAAAACTTACTTTGTAGAACCCGTATCACATTTTTTTCATTTTCCTCAAACGAGTGTCTTTTAAAACTCTTCTACCAATCACTTTTGACCATTTTACAGCTAATTCCCTCGACACAGCTCGGCGAACTTCTTTGATAAGTTCACGGAGAACACGCTAATCACTTTTTGTAATATTCGAGGGACGACCAGTTTTGGCCTTAATCTGAATATTTCCCGTTTTATCATACTGCGCAATAATGTTTCTGATAGTTCCTTAAGCAATGCTTAATTTTTTTGAAATTTTATGCCCACTAACTCCCTTTTGGCGGGCAGCAACAATGGAATTTCACATATCGTAAGATAGCGCTTTTCCGCGAACCATTTTGACAACTAGCAAAATTCAAACTCAAATTTCAAATACTGAAGTAATTATAACTTTTGTCTTTAACGCCAACTTGATCAGATGTCTGCCTCAAGAAATTACCTGCGGCAAGGGCGTACCCAGCGAGGGGCAGGGTGGGGCAGCTGCCCCCCCCCCCCTAGAAGAAAAAATAAAGTTATAATCTTCGCAACTGAATTCGCATCCTGCCACCTTCCTCAAAAATAATATGAGTTGCCCCCCTCTAGTTCAGATCCTGGGTACGCCCTTGACCTGCGGTATTATTATTGTTGTTGTTATTATTATTGTAACAAAAATAAAGAGCAGTTATTGCTTATTATTTCTAACACCACATAGTATCAAATAAACTTAGTTGTATTTGCTGAATTTACAAAAATTGTGTAACGACTACATCAGAAATATAAAGTTGTGTATAGACTTCTTTGGTCCAATTCACATGCTGGGCTCGTGCTTCTGCACCACAAAGTTTTGATAAATCCTCTTAAAACTCAATGCTAATTTTTTGGAAAATGATAAAAGATAATAAAATTCTGGAAAAAGGATTTGTGGTTGTGTCCAATAGTCGTTCCTTGAGAATTCCTTAGGCCTTGGGGTATGATCTTAGCGAGATGTCACCTATGCTTGAGGAAACTTCAGTCTGAGAAACGACTATAAATACGACTTTTAGTGGGTGGGAACCAACATATTATGTTACAGGGGTGGATCTATGGGGGAGGGGGGCTACAGGGGTCATAGCCCTTCCTCTAAGGCCTGTTGACCATGGATATGTACTTGACTTTATATTTTTTTAGTACAGGGTGAGATTTTTAAAGTGTTACAAAGCGCTATCTTGAAAACAGCTTAAAATTTGTATAAAATGTAATTTTGGTGAGTTAATAGGAAGATGGGTACACAATATTTAAACATATTTTTGACATTTACCCCCTCTCTATTTTGAGGGTTAATTTTGGAATTTTAAATGGGCTGATGTACTTTTGTCTATAAAATTCGAATCCTCGTAAAAAACTACGTATGTGTTCAATTTATTTTTTGATTTGCGCTTTCGGTTACGGAATTATGATTTATTAGGTTATAAAATTTAAAAAATTATTTAGCATTTAATTTCAACTTATTTATCGTGTGTCATGCTTGAGAATTTGTTCGAAATGTCCCCCTTCAACTTCCAAACACTTTCCCACTCTGTTTCTAAATGAATTTCGTACCCGCTGTAACATTGGTGTCACTAATAAGCTGGCAAAACGGATTCGGTCTTTCATATCATCTAAAGTTGTAGGTGCAGTCGCCATCACTTTGTCCTTTATAAAACCCCACAAGAAAAAGTCCTTTATAAAACTTTACAAGAAAAAGTCAAGGGGATCAAATCCGGGGACTTAACAGGCCTGTTGACCGGACCAGCTCGTCCAATCCACCTGTTTTCAAATATTTCACTCCTTCAAAATTAATAACATATCAACTTGCATATTAAAATTCGCTTCCATGTTTAATTGAGACATATGCCGAGAAATAATCGTTAAAACGTCAAAATTTTCAACTGACTTAAGTAAAAAAACGCATTGCCGTGGAAACGAATAATAATTCTGCAATAAGTGAACTTGATTTATTGGTAAAATTTATTAACTTTTTAAATTCAATCAAAATTTAGTTAACCATAATTCTGCAACAAAAAGAGCAAATGAAAAAAAAAATTGTACACGTAGTTTTGTAAGTAGGTTTGAATTTCATAAGAATTCCAAAGTTAACCCCCATCCCTCAAAATAGAGAGAGGGGGTAAATGTCAAAAATATGTTGAAATATGCCTCCATCTCCCTATTAACTCACCAAAATTTCATGAAAATATTTTAAACCGTTATTAGTTTTTTTCCGAAAAATTTACATGAGGGCAGTTTACTGATTTAGAAAATAACTAATGTAATACAATGCCCTTGTTGCTTTTTCCTGACAGATACATGTTCTTTGTGATAAAGCGCCAAATCTGACAACACCACGCTCGTAAATGAATTTTTTAATCACACGAGAAAGTACGTGCGGTGTAGCACTACCATTTAATAAAAATAAACAAGTAAGAAATAAAATACATCTAATAAAACATACAGGGTATCCGAAAAGTCTTAGTATGGGCAAATATCTTTGCTATTAGTATAGATAGAGACACCAAATTTTAGGTGTATCTTATCGGTTAATAAATCTACTTTTTATGTAATATAACTTTTTCAACCCCCTTAAGGGGTGACGCTAGGGAGTTGAGGTCAAAAATTTTAAACGCAATCCTATGCCTCATTTTAAAGGTCTTTAAAAAAGAAACATTTTACCGCCAATCCGAGGTCCTTCGTTTTTAAATGGCAAGGCAAGCCATTTAAAATAAAAACGCGAAAAAAAATTTAACACCTTTATTTCTCTTATTGCATTACAAGTTGTACCAAATGGTCACCATAAACTTCTTGGCAGTAATAAGGTCGATTTTGGAACTCACTTCTCACATTTTCGAGAATGGCAGGTGTTACTTCGTGGCAGAGTTCTAAAATCGACTTGATTACTGCCAAGAAGTTCATGGTGGGCATCTTGAACAACTTTTTAGGTAATAAGAGAAATAAAGGTATTTAAATTTTTAATTTTTTTTTCACGATTTTTAATTTTTAAAGACATTTAAAAACGAATTAAGATACGGACCTCGGGTTTGCGGTAAAATGTTTCTTTTTTAAAGACGTTTAAAATGAGGTACCACACGACATAGGGCTGCATTTAAAATGTTTGATCTCAACTACTTAGCGTCATCCCTTGGGGGGAGATTGAAAAAGTTAAATTACACAAAAAAGTAGATTTATTAACCAATAAGATAAACCTAAAATTTGGTGTCTCAATCTTTACTAATATCAAGGATATTTTGCCCATACTAAGACTTTTCGGATACCCTGTATATCTTAGAAACGAGGAGAGAAAACATAGTGCATTTGACAGAAAGTCTTAAAATTAAGCACACTTCCGAGGTTTTATTTTTGTTAAGTTCCTACAAACACCCCGTATAAAAAAGTTGAGCTAACTCTTGTTATAAAGCTTCGTTAACGTATGGTAGAAATCCGGTCACAAATTTAGCAGACAAAAAATATTACACTGTTTTGATTTACAACTTCAGCTACAAAAAGTATACAACTAACTGCACGCCAGCCTAGTCTTTATGCAGGGTGTCCGAAAAGTCTTGGTATGGGCAAATATTTTTGCTAGTAGTAAAGATAGAGACACCAAATTTTAGGTGTATCTTATTGGTTAATATCTAAATCTACTTTTTTATGTAATTTAACTTTTTTAACCCCCTTGAGGGGTGACGCTAGGGAGTTGAGGTCAAAAATTTTAAATGCAACCCTATGCTGTGTGGTACCTCGTTTTAAAGTTCTTTAGAGAAGAAACATTTTACCGCAAACCCGTATCTTAATTCGTTTTTAAATGGCAAGCCCTAAAAATTAAAAATTGTGAAAAAAAATTAAACATGTATAACCTTTATTTCTCTTATTACTTTAAAAGTTATGATATTAATAGTTAAAAGTTATTATATTAAAAGTTGTTCAAAATGACCACCGTGGACTTCTTGGTAGTAGTAAAGTCGATTTTGGAACTCACTTCTCACGTTTTCGAGAATGGAAGATGTTATTTCTTGGCAGAGTTCCAAAATCGATTTTATTATTGCCAAGAAGTTCATGGTGGTCATTTTAAACAACTTTTAAAGTAATAAGAGAAATAAAGGTACTTAAATTTTTTTATTTTTTTACGTGTTTTAATTTTGATAGGCTTGCCATTTAAAAACGAATTAAGATACGGACCTCGGGTTTGCAGTAAAATGTTTTTTTTTGTGAAGACCTTTAAAATGCAATAAAATTTTTGACCTCAACTCCCTAGCGTCACCTCTCAAGGGAGTTGAAAAAGTTAAATTACATAAAAAAGTAGATTTATTAATCGATAAGATACACCTAAAAGTTGGCGTCTATCTTTACTGATAGCAAAGATATTTGCCCAGACTAATACTTTTCGGACAACACCCTCTATATCGTAAGAAAAGAACTCCTAAAACAATCAATGGCAACGCGATGCATGTAGAACAGCAATTTCCAACAGCTTCTAAAAGTTCTGCCGGCACTGCTCTTCCCGTGGTTGAAACGATTTCCGGTTCCTTCTGCTTGCCGTTAAGCTGGGTTGGAAGATCTTTTTAATTTGCAATTTGCAAAATAGACGTATTAAAAAAGAAAAATCTAATCTAGACCAACCTGAACTAAACGAAATCTTCATGTTCAGTTTCTATTTTTAGGTTTTCCAGCAATAACAGCGCTAACCGGTTCCGACTCACCTTTTAGTGGAATGGTTTATTAAAGAAATAATTTTAGATAATTGGGAAAGTAAAAAAATCGTCATAGGGATTGACCACGGGGAGCCTGTGCAAAATGCGAATTACCTATTCGTAAACTAGTAGGTTCGCGACGTTTAAATCCTAAATTCTAATTAATAATAATTATGGAACAAATTGCGTGCAGACGTTTTCACTTGCCGTCCCAACCTTCAATCCTCTAAATCCCGTGTCAATAGACCACATTTCCCTTCTCTTCAGACGCACACGGTACCTTAGTACTTAGGCTTGAAGTCTACGTGGGACGTCTTAGATAAAAAAAGTGTTTTTATACGACATCAGTGATATTAATTTGTTTAACTTTAAACTGCCTTTATTCTAAAACAACTATACATAGTTTATTACATGGAATATGACCAAATACATATAATATTTAATTTTTAAAAAAATGTAATAAAATTAACTCCAATGTTTTTAAGATTAATCATAAAATAAAAATAAATCGGTCAAGTGCAAGATATACTTGTACAACTAGTGTTCATCAGCCCCCTACTTAACATGAGCAAATCTCGGCCGCCCGATCTCCGCCGATCTGCCGCGCTACCTGCCGCCGATGTCACCAACGCCGTAGCACATCGCGTTTAGTGATGTAAGGATACGTATCCAAAAATCCGTTGTATCCGAATATTAAAAGAATCCGGATTATCCGTAACCGGCCGAGAACTTGATTCGGAATCAAAATAAATTCGCATCGGCTGGTTACTAATGCAAAGTGCAAAGAGAAATCGGAATCGACTGTAAGCGAACAACACGGTCTGCGATGTGGCATATTTGATCTTAGGCTTTCTCTTTCTAATGACCTTTCCTAAAAAAAGATAGCATAGTTATCGGGGTAACGGGTATCATATGGGATGAGACCCATTGGTTAAACTAGTCCCGCCTCACCCGAACCGAATTCAAACGAGAACGGCGCGACGGTGCCTTCCTATCCCTAACCTTCGACTTCAAATGATATGATACCGCATCGACCTACCTAGCCGTGTATCCGGATAGAAAATGTTTTAGTGTTGCATGCATACGTATACATGATCTGTAACCGCTTTCGCGCGGGTCAAGAAATAGATACGTATTCGGATAATGGATACGGATATTAGCTGATTCCGATTCCGTATGATTCGGATATCTAAAGAATACGGATATTTACAACACTATCGCGTATGCACAGAGCTGAGTGGGGAGCGTTTCAACTGAGCCAAATTAAAAATTTTGAAAAATGTATAAGGACGAAAGTGAGGAATATTGTTTGTCGGAAAACTTTCTCTCTAAAACCAATGGTTCAGCAGTTATAAAGGAATAAACAATAAAATTGTTTATAACAAATGATCGCGCCAGAATTTTTAATCCTGATAATTTTGGCTCAATCTACACCTAATTCTTAATGTTTATGATTTTTTCAGTTTTTTCTGAGCGATCCTTTTGGTGATAAGGGTGGGAGGACAACAGTCTTTAAGCGTTTTTCCCGAAAGCGTTTAAAAAAGTACATCATATATATTGTTGAACCCTACACGATACCCTTGAAATTTTTTTCCCATTACCCAATTTACCGCAAATACATATATAGGAAAGAGCTTGAAGCCCAGGGCTTTCAAACCCTCAAAGGGCTTGTGCCATTTTTGCAATCACAAAGCACTCAAGCTCTGCCCAGCTTTGGTTGTGATTATGTAACTTTTGGTTTTCTTTAAAAGTAATACTTGACGTTTTGTCTTTTAGTAAAATAGCTTATATTAAAATGCAACTTTTCAATATTTCGAAAGTGTATAGAGATCTGTCAAATAATAATTTTTAGAAAAATTTAGACGCATTTGTAGCTGTACAGGCATTAATATTAAAAATTTACCTACAAAATTAGGTAGTGACTTTACAATTTAACAATTATTTGGGTTCCTATCAACCCTTTTAAATACTTTCGTCCGCCTAACAAAAATTTAGGTTTACCATCTATGAATCTACCCTAGAAGTTTTTTTTTAAATTTCAGTTAACTGAGCCTGCATTTAAAGCACCATTTGACAAATAAGTTTTTTGTAAATATTTACCCATTATAGACCTGAACCCGCAAACAAGGAAAAAGCGCTATCGCCTAGGGTTCGAACAAAGAGCAAAGAGGCCGAACGACTGACCAACGTAAAAGCTAAAGTAATGGTTACCTTATATAGGCACAAAGAAATGCTGAAGAAAGATATCCTTAGAAAGAGGGCGTTGCTAGAGAAGGAATTGCAGTATGAAATACAGGTGAGTAGTTTTTAATAAGGTTTCTTCACCAAGAAGTCTAGGACTAGTTCTCGATTAGAAATAGAGTCACCCAGATAAATATTACACATTGCAATGTCTCGTAATGTATTTAACTGAATGATTTTTTCTGATGCTTGAAAATTTGCACTGAGTACTTGTTGGAACAAAGCTTCAATGTATTTTCTTGGTGTCGTGTACTTTATGTGTGTAACATGACGATCTGGTTCTCTTAACCATTTATAGCAACACATTTTAGTAAATATTAAAATTTAATTTTTGCTTAAATATTACTATTGGCAATTTATTTATGTTCTATGGTTTTAGAAGGAAGTGAATGAAGAGTTGGCAGCCAGAACGAAAATTGAGCGGACCAAACAAGATGAGGTACGGACGGGAAGCAGTAAGCGAAAATCTGCTGCTACTGCAACCACGGCTGCTATTACTGTGCCTAAGCCTAGCAGCGGCAGGAGTAAAAAGAACTCTAGATCACATAGTTCGCCAAATTCGGCAAGTCATAATAAGATGAAGAAGGAAAAGGTATGGCGTTTCGTATTCAATTTTTTAAAAATATTAACGTTTTTTTTTTAACGAAATTTAAACCAGTACTAAATTCTTAAACCTTTTTAGTGAATTCCGATGTTGAATTTTAAAATTTGTGTCAACTTTGCTATATTCAATTCCAGTTTTTCGTTTGAACATTAGAATGAATCAAAATTGTGTTTTCAGGTTTACTGTATATGTCGAACACCTTACGACGAAACCAAATTCTACGTGGGCTGTGACTTATGTAATAATTGGTTCCACGGCGACTGTGTCGGCATAACTGAGGAGAGTAGTAAAACGCTGACGGAGTTTATCTGCGAAGAATGTCGACAGGCTCGGGAAACGCAGAAACTGTATTGTTTGTGTCAGCAACCGTATGATGACTCTCAGTAAGTAAAGAATAGGCTACCTGATTCTTTTTTAAATTTAATTCTCATTATGTTGTTACTAGAGCTGTTCTCCATAAACCGCCCAAACGTACCTTAGAATCCCGTAGAAGTTGTCCAGGCATTGCAGCACCCCCTGGGCCTGTTATAACACAATGGGGAACATCAGGTTATTAGTATGAAATGCATTTTATTACTTATTCCATCTCTTCTTTAGATTCTACATTTGCTGCGACAGTTGTCAAGATTGGTTCCATGGTAGATGCGTGGGAATTTTACAGTCTGAAGCCGACAACATCGACGAATACATATGTCCGCGGTGTCAGAAAAACAGCTCGGTGAACTATGCGAACATGAAGGATCTAACACACAAGGACTTTGATAATTTGAAGAAACTTATAAAACAAATACAAGTAAGTTTTAGTGGGTTTACTCAGTATAATATTTTTTTGAGCCTTTGTTAATACTTCAACAAAAATATTTCTCGCAGACAATTTACAATAAAAAAATTTTCTCTTCAGATGCACAAAAGCGCATGGCCTTTTATGGAACCTGTAGATCCGACGGAGGCTCCAGATTACTATAAGGTTAT
Organism: Philopedon plagiatum; assembly: GCA_963971165.1. NCBI lineage: Eukaryota > Metazoa > Arthropoda > Insecta > Coleoptera > Curculionidae > Philopedon > Philopedon plagiatum. The sequence goes on along the minus strand of OZ020190.1, from coordinate 31,856,790 downwards.
TAAGGAACCCATGGGTAAGCTTTTTTTAAGTTTCTATTTTGTTATTAAACATATTATATTGAGTCCAAAAAAATGTCGACATTAAAATTTTTGAATTCAGAACTCAACCACTATGTCCTGTTGTGTTTATCCGAAATTGTATAAACATTAAAAAATACTGAGACGTTGAATTGGATCTTAGCAGGTTTTTCTCTTTTATTTTTCTGTTAAAAAATTATGAGACACTTATCAGAATTACTTTTACTATTACAATATCCCATTTATTAAGGTATCATTATTAAAGAGTTGCAAACATGTGTAATTCCAGGGCTGTATCGGTATAGTCTGCCCAGCGGTAATTGACACTCGAAAGGAATGAAAAATAAATCACTATGATGCCGTAGGGAATTTTTAAAAATTCGGAATACTAAAAAACTATGTAGTACGCGTACGCCTATAGTTTTTTAGCATTCCGAATTTTTAAAAGTTAACAACGGCGTCACAGGAATTTTTTGTCCTTTCGTTCCGAGTGTCAATTACCGCTGGGCATATATTAGTATAAAGCGACGGTCGACGGCAGTCGGCAAAGCGGCTATTTTTAGTTTCACAGTAGCAAGCATTGGTGTCACGGCGGGTTGCTTCTCGGATACATCCTTCTTTAGCGTGTCCATGGCGATGCCTCGTCGCTCTTTGTCGTTTGGGTACGAAGTGCAAAGATTTTTATATCGCTTTCCTGACCTAAAGTACACTGGAAAGGAAATAAAATGTTCTGTTTGTGACACGTGCATCGTGGGTTAGAGTTCCTTTGGTTGCAGACAACATATTCAGAGTAAAAAATACGTGTTAAACCGGCAGTTGAAGATGCCTTATTGGGGATTTATCTATGATAGAATATTTGTATTAATCTGTTGCAATATTCCTTTCGTCGAGCTTCAATACGAACATTTGCGATCTTTTTGGAGAAAATATGTGCATAAGTGGCTCCTACCGACCCAGTGGAAATTACGGTACGCTTTTCCTCGTATCAGAGAACAAAGGGAAAATACCATTAGGTCCGAATTTCATAAACACAGTTGATGAAAGTACTTATACCAAAAACGAGCAAGTAGCAATGTTTTAGTGCACATATTAACACCGAATTCATCAACGAAGCCATATGTACTTGCAAGTAAAATATTAGAAAAAGGCAACGCTGAAACAATCCAACAACTACTAACGCAAACTCTGGAAACGTTTGACATTAATACGAACAATATCGCAATATCAGTTAGAGACGGTGCTGCGTATATAGTAAAAGCAGCGAGATGGCTTAAAACTGTCTCCCAATTTATTGCGTAAAACCTATTTACTACATGCTTTTCACCGAGCGACAGAAAAAATTCGAAGCAAGTATCCAGATGTTGACAAGTAATAAGGAATATGCACATATTTTTTTATTACATAAATCGTTTAAGGAAGTCATTACAAACCCAAAAAAAAATATTTTGAAGAAACTTACTAGGATAATTTAGCTACAAAAAATGTTTACTTTTCGGTATAATTTATTACAATTTAAAAAGCAGCCATTTGTCCTTAGTGAAAAGTGACGTCAGGAGATCAGCAAAAATCTACAGGTTAACGTAAGCTTAACTTAAAGTCGAACAGGTTTGATTTTCTCGGGAACAGTCAGAGAGAGAGAAATCGAATTTTTTGGGTTGATAGAGGAATAGTTCAACTAGCTTCGGTAAAAAATTCAGTTATACAGGATGTTTCGTTTCGGAGCTATTAAAAGTCAAAGTCGAAATTTCTGCGATTTCCGTTGAAATCGGGTACAGCTGAATTAAATCGATGTAAATTCTCGGAGATTGTAGGGGACCCGGAGCTTCAGAACTCCACTGTAACTGGTGAGGATCAGAAAATGACAAGTAATTCTTTTGAATTTTTTTAGGTCGAAAAATGTCATTTCCAGACCCCTCTTTGATACCTAATAACTCGAAAACAAAACGTCGGATCGAAAAACGGACTCATAAGTGAAACTCAAAAATCTCAAATACTTTTTTTGCAATACATTTACCTAAAATTACTAGAAAATGGAAATATTTGGAAAAAACTGGAAATTTAGATTTTTGACTCAAATATTTCACGGTTTTTAATTTTTTGTGGGGTCAAAATGGTTCAAATTAAAATTCCATATACGTCATCGGAAAGAGCTCGTCGAAGTATATGATATCCGTATTTTTTAGTTTCTTCGTTCTCTATAGGAAGGGAGCAATCGCTGATTAAATTTCGATTTTTTAAGTTTTTTTGCCCTCTACATCGGAACATTTGAAAATTTGAATTTTTTTCCCAATTTTTCAGCACTATCTTATAAAGGGATAGTCACACTTTAAAATGAATACCGAATGGGTCATCCAGTAGCGTATTTAAGGGGTAAAATTCGGATTTTCTTGATTTTTTCCAACAAATCCTATTTTTAACCGACATTATTTCACACTATTTACCCTATTTAGTGATTATTTTTGGGTTTATTTTATCCGTTAATTATCTAGGAATACCTCCCACTAATTTAAATCGCTTATTTTTTCGGTAAAGTTATAAATAAATAGGTTTATTTGCATGGGGGACATCTAAAATTTGAAAATTTTTGAATTTTCGACGATTGCCATGAAAATAAAGAATTGAAATTTATTTACTCGAAATTATTAAGATGATATGTCAAAATTTCGCAGATATGCCAATTTTTATTGCAGAATTGAAAGGTTCCTGGACCGATTTCTGCTTGAAGTATTACATGAATAAGATTTTAGGAACCCTCTACTTTAAGTGCAGGGATATTTCATTGGATGAGTTACGCATTAAATACCATTTTTATTGAGTTGTCGATGACTACAACACTGGAATTCGCTATATACTCATGATGAGTCATAAGTTCAGTTTTGACGACACAGCCAATGGGATCACGTTTTACAAGTTTCGAAATTCGCGAGAAAATTTGCAGTTTTAAATCAATTTTTTTGTTAATAAAGACCAAAATAAATGAATAACAGCAACCGCCATAAACATTTAATTGATGTCGAGTATTGTAGAGAATATAAAAAAAATATTTTAGAGTTATTTGGGTTATATGCATATTCCCTATTGCTAGCACCAATAAGGTTCTTACAAAAGCTCCACGATGGATTAAAAAAATTACCAGTTGTGCCCCGGAATTACCAAACCCCACAGCCCGTATTAATAAGATACATTTTCTTATAATCAACATATTCAGGCTGTTAAACCTGTAGTTTCATAGTACAACCCAAAAATTGCCATCTGCTTTAAAGAAAGTCCACAGCACTTTAATAACCGTAAAATCGAAGCAGATTTGCGTACTATAAACGCAAATTATCGTGTATTAGTAGAGACTGTTGACAGCCTTCAACATAGTTATCTGTCACTTCCTGACTCCTTGCACACAGTTAATAATGTAAATACAGCTCTACAAACTTTAAAAGATGGTGTTGAAGCTGCGATCAAGTCTTTGTTAATACATATAAATCCCGATTTTGCGCAACTACGTAATACCATATAATTCAGTTATAGTAAAAGAGCCCATTGTTGAGTGTTAAGCCTTGTTTTTGAACTCAACCTACATCCATGCGCTGCTGTGTAAGGGAAGTTATGTATTCGTGCAAATTTTCGACTTCCTGATTTTTTTGCGGCACAAAAAACGGTCAAGTGGCAGCTCATTTTAAAGATATTTTAATTCTATGGCCATTTTCAAGAAATTTACTTGAACCATTCAAAATGGCGGCCATTTAAAATTGTTACTATGTCTAAAATCAAACTTAAAGCAATATTTTCATCATATAGTAAGACAAAACGTATGAATACATAATACGTTTTGGTTATATGCCACGCAGGGTATTGGATCATATAAGATATTCACTGGTATTTCGTTACTGGTCAATAGTTTAGAGCTAATTGTTCGGAAAGTGTGGTGACTGCACTTAATTTTTAATAAAAATATTTTGTTTTTTTTTTCAGATCTACAAATGATCGAAAGTAAAATAAACGATCAAGTCTACACCAAGCTAAGCGAGTTCATAGGAGATATGACGAAGATTTTTGACAACTGTAGATATTACAATCCCAAAGAATCTCCGTTTTTCAAGTGTGCAGAATCGCTGGAGGCTTATTTCGTAAATAAAATCAAATGTTTAAGGGACAAACTATTTGAAACACCTAAGTAATAATTTAGGAATTCGTAGTGCAGTTTAATAGTTATGAGGTGAACTATATAATTATGATGTAAAAGGCAACGGTTATAAAGTTGATATAATTTTCTTTTTACTGAAGGGCAATTATTGTTTACATATTAAATCATCATATTGGTTCTTATTAAGGGGGCACCCAGGGGGAGTGGCTTCGGTCTACCCCAAGACCTAGCTTTTTTTTGTACTTTTTTGTAAATGATAGTTTTATTACGTGTGCAGCACTGAATTGTATGAAAGTTCTTAAAGTACATTTTTGATAAGACTTCGAAATAGCAAAAATAGAGATTTCATAAATCGCTGCAGAGGTTCGGATGTGTGCATAAAAGTAATTGTATGAATATAATTTATTTTAGTTACTATTTATCCGTGTATATTTTGAAAAGATAGATATAAAAAGTATGACAAGGCAAGCTTTCCAACAATGTTGTGTCTCGATATAGTTTTAATTGAATTCAGTAAATACAACCGTTGTTGGATGTATGTGTTAGTTTGAATGGCTCTGGAAGACTTTCCAACAGGTCAGACAAGTAAATACCGTTTAAAATAAAGTTAACCACCAGGTCGATGAAAATATGTCTTGCATTAATTCAAAACTGTCTCGTAGTTATTCTTATTACTGTTTAAGGCTGCCGACCACGCCCATTTATTACAAACTTAATTTTATTTTAGTATATACAGGGTGTTACAAAAATATGTTAAGAAATTTAAAGGGCAAATTCTACATCTAAAAATATGAAAATAAGTTCATATAAAAATGGATCCTCAAACGTTTCTTTTTCGAAATACAAGGTGTTCAATGTTTTATTTTTTAAATATTTTTTTGTAATTTATCGAAAATGCATTAAGATATTGACATGAATTTTGGCACACGCGAGTATATAATCAAAGGGTACATTTACGTTCAAAACTTTTTGTACTTGCGTCAGTTTTTAACGAAAAAATGGCACGCCACTGATTTTTTGCAAAATTAATATCGTTCTCTTAAAGCCCAATTAATTCTGCGTGAAACGTGTCTCTTGAACCTTTTCGCTCTGACTAGCCGTTTTCGAGATAAAAATTAATTTATTTCCTACAACAAAAACAAATAATTAAAATAAATTTGTTTACATATTGTTTGTTCAGGAAACAGTGCTTTTTGATTTATGGTTATAGTAGATGTTGGAAATGGCTTTTCCGTGCCTCAATACATGTTCTAAATCTAAATAGTAATAAAAAAAACATTTAAAAATGAAAATATTAAACAACCCTGTTCGCGAATACCTATAATGTTTTCCCACGAGCCGCCACTGCCTATTTAATAATACATTCGTTATTAAAGCATCGTTTTCATTACTTCGTAGCGTGTAGCAATACGCCCACTACTTAGCAGGCTTGAGCTAATCAAAGCACGAAATTTCAGTATCAAAATCTCTAAGTAGGCTATGAAAAATTGACAACACTTAATAGGCGTCGTTTTGTGGCCAATAAAACAGTTGAAAATTAATCAAGTTGGCATGTCATACAGACACGGCGCCATAATTTACCAAAGCTGTAGTATTTTATTTGATGGCGCTTTTGATTAATTTTTATACAGGGTGTTGTTCCTAAAATGCATCAGGATACTTGGACAGGTGATTCTGTGTGATAAAATAAAGGTAGTAAGCCATGTAACAAAAATTTGAAATCTCAATATTTACTATATCATTTACTGGCGTTGTATAGACCAAATCCGTTTAATGTCCCGAGGGAAAAAAATCCATGAGATAATGTCGGGCGAGCGCGGTGCCCAAAGTAATAGTCCGCTTTGTCCTATCCACCTGTTGATAGGATATATTTCCAAGTAAAACCGCCTTGCCTGTCCTACATTCCCATTTACTGTCCTAAGCAAACATCCATGTCACGATTTTCAGTATTTGTATATTCTCAGGCCATTTCGTAAATAAGTAAAAAGCTTTTTTTTTCAACAGTATTTTCATTAATCTCAAGGCTTTTCTAATACCGAATAAAGTTTTACTTATTATTTGTTCTTTATCTGTCAAATTACCTTTCGATTTTTTTTTCACCATGGTAACTTGATTTTTTGCTTTGATATGAACGGTGAGGTTTATCGACTCGTATAAAGAGTACCTTTTTTATTCAGTATTGTATTACCTTTAAAATTACATGTTGTTTTTGCAAGATCTATCAAAACAAAAAGATATGGTACCTATAAAAATAAAATTTGGGTTTCAGGTAAAGTGCCCTCTGGTGGAACAGTAGAGAAACATTTTTGTAACAGAATGATAGAAATCACCACGCTGTCAACGTGTCTGTTTTCCATCTTTCTTTTCTTTTACACTTTTTTTTTACTTTTCGGGATGACAGGATTTTCGTAATTATTCGGATTAATGGGAACACCGAATTTTTAATGAAATTTTGCATAGACCCTAATGTTGGGTCGTAGAACACGAATCCGAAATCAGTTTTTGGGAGTCTCATGGTCAAATTTTAACTTTTAGGTTATCTTTTCTATGGATTTCTTTAAATTTCAACAATTTCACTTAAACTCATCTATACACTATGATTCTGAATCATATTTAGGCAAATTTAAATAAAAACATTAAAAAAACAGAGAAAACATTTAAAAACTAAATAAAAATAAACTCGCAACCCGTGATACACATACCTCAAATTTCTGCTTGGATGCCAAATTTACAAATCGTTTTCCCACAAATTTTTAGATCGGCTCTAAAAGGTGTATTGGAAACGGGTTAGCACTTCATTCCCATAGATTTTTTATTATTTTACTGTAGAAAAGTTATAATAGTGAATTTATTACGAGCGACTAACGGTCCTGGTCAACCTCATTCTGATTGGTCAAGTTTGGTTGTTTTATGGCCACTGTTATAACTTTCCACAGTAAAATTTAAAAAAAATTCTATGGGAATGAAGTGGTACCCCGTTTTCAGTACACCTTTTAGAGCCGATCTGAGTTAGCTTTTATTGGTTATTTTTCATTTACAAATTTTTCAGGAAAAATAAGTAAACCTGACAACACCGGACAGAAGAGCAGTGTTGACAGGTGGGGAAATAATGGCGTGTAATAATAGCGACTTATAATGGATTTTTCGAAAGAAAAAAGCATTTTTCTTAGCTATTTTTGTCTAAATGTGGTGTTTTTTGTTACAAAAAAATATAAATTAGAACTTTACAGATCTGTATAAGTGAAAGCGGTGGTCAAAATTGGGAAAACCATATGAGACCGCTGAAAACTGATTTCAGATTCGTGTTCTACAACCCAAAATTAGGGTCGGTGCAAAATTTCAACAAAAAATTCGGTGTTTCCATTAATACGAATAATTACCAGCGGACCAGCAAAAAAAGGAGGTTCTCAATTATTTGACATGTATGTTATGTATGTATGTTTGTTCGCAAATTTCTAGATAACTACTAGACAGATAATTTGAACTTACTCTGAAACTAGTTAATATTATCTTTATCCTTAAAATAACTCACAAATTTATCATCAATTAAGTGCTGCACATATGAACTATTCGTTATGTATATTTTTTTTAAAAGAAGTTTTTAAACAGGGTCAAAATTTTTTTTAATCAAATTATTTACCAGTATCCACGTTCGCCTCGACATATTAATTTTAAGCTTATATCCAGAATTTCTAGCAGGTTTAAACGATCTCAGCTTTATTCTATAAAATTTTCTAGTTCTTTTAGAATTTATTTAGTGGTAATCTGCCAGAAGTCTGGTTACTTGTAAATATATGGGAAATGTAAATATATATATTTTGTAATTATTTGGCGCTTATTGTGGTTTTCATTTATTACGTTTACACGCTCCCCTTGAAACGGTTTGGTGTCTGTATAAATGGATAAAACCATTTTAATCGGTTTTATAGTTAAAACTAACTAAGGAACTAAAACGGTTTTGCTATTCGTAAAAATACTGTCACCAAACCGTTTTAAAGTGAGCGTATAAACATTGTAATTAGCAAATTATACTTCGAAGTCTGTAATAAAGTGTAATAATTTGGAAGAAATATTTAATTTTTAAATAGTAGCTGAAATGTTTTAAAATATTTATATTTATGTAATTATTATCGATTAGGTTTAGTGCCATTGTAGATATTACATAGGTATTCATTTTGTTTTATTTAACAAAGAGATTTCCATTTATGTTTGCACATATTTTAAAATTTTTATATTTAGTCGGTAGACTTCTTAAAATCGTTTTATCGACAAATAAAATATCTACGAATTACAAAGTTAGGTTGTTTCATTAAGTACTTTTAGTGACAATCCGGCAGATAGTGGCAAAAAATCTACGAATCATTTATTTGTTATACATGGTGTGTTAAAAGTCCCTGACGATTATTCTAAAAACTAGACAAGTTAGCGGAAAGTATTTTAAATAAAAGTCCTAGGGCTCTCAAAAATCTATTATTATTTGCAAATTAGTTGAAATATGCGGGATTGCTAAAAAAATGGTGGCTGATATAAGTTGTATTTTCTTCAACGTAATACCTAAGTCGAGCTTATCTAACACTCCCTATACCCAAACCTAATAGTTCCAGATATATTGCTATGTTTGTTTAAAATTAAATAAGCATATTCAAGAAAAAGTACTTGTTACAGGGCGAGTTTTTAAAGTGTTATTAATACTACTCATACTCATCTTTATTAGTTCTTTTTTTCGATTAATCGATTAATTTCGATTTTCCAATTAGTCGGAAATAATCGATTATTTCAAATTATCTTTTTCGATAATCGCCCAGCCCTAAGTGCAATCCCATACCTTATCCTTCAATGAACGTATGGTAAGCAAATAGGGGCTGTTTCAACACAGATATTCTGCGCAATTACTTTTAGCGCAACGGCATACTTAACAAGCGCTGATGCCAGGTTGTCCATATGTGGTCCCCAGTCTAGTCGAGTGTAGGGCTGGGCGATTATTGAAAAAGATAATCGATTTTCGATTATTTGAAATCGATTATTTCCGATTAATCGAACTAAATCGAAAAATCGATTATAATCGATTATAATCGATTTTTAGTCATCGCGTATGCATTAAAAAATGTGGATTAATATTTACAGAAAACGTCAATTTTGGGACAAACTTGTAAGATTTTAGATTATACCATTCTGTAAATTGCCAAAAAATAAAAAAGTAACAGTACTAAAAGACCTAAAAAGTATCAAAAATTAAAAATTTTGGAGGCCACACGTACGGTCACGATCGTCGCATCTGACTATATTTCCAGCTGAGTCTCTATCTATAGATAGGCAACTTAGTGCACTTTTTTAAATAAGCACATTGCTTTTTCCAAGATCAGGCCTGTAGCCAGGTTTTGATTTCAGAGGGGGCATCTAAAGCTTTAGGACGGGGGGGGGGGACTTATGATATAATATTTATCTAGTACACAAGCCAATCATCTCATCATTTAGTGGTTTTCTAGAGTGGGAAACTTTTTCTTTCATTATAGTGGGATTAGTGGGCATTATCCACCCTGCCCCCCCCCCCCCCCCTAGCTACGGGGCTGAATATACATGTACCCCTATTTTTTCCAGTTAATGAAATTTAGTTTTTATATAAATGTTTGGTTTATAAATACAGAATAAAATTCAAAATTTACAGTTTAAAAATTAGGTCTTATTTTATAATAACTGTCAATTTAAATTCGTGATTGTGAATTCAGATGGATTTTCAATTTTTGTGAATCTTCGTTTAAAATTAACAACTATTAAATTTTAATCTAGGAAGAAAATTAAAAATTGTTCCTATAATACAAGTAGAAGAAAATTGAATTTTTATAAAAGGGTTATGCGATAAAATGCGCAGATTGCGCAGTTACATTTATTAATTTAGAACTTTATTTTTATTCCTCTTTGTTGCATTTTATATTTAGTATAAGTAGAAATTTTTAGTTAAACCATATTTTTGCTTCAAATTAAAATTAAGTGTAAAAGAAAAAGTTACTCGAGAGCAAAGAGAAAAGGTTTTTACAAAATTTCAGAAGTTGCGTATCTAATAGTGTTGGTTGCAGGACTTGCAGCTGATATTTTTTGTTATTACTGTTATCTCCATTATCATCAGACTAAACGTCGTTTTGAATAATAGTATTCGTTAATCCTATTCGAATAAAAATATTTAATTTCTGATGTTAAAGTAGGTATTAATTGTCATTCTTCTTGCAATCGGCAACCAGAAGAGCGTCCTAGGGGGCTGCAGTAACCGCCATCAATACCGAGATTTTTTTTTACATTTTTTACAGATATTGGATATACATGGCTTTCGCCTCCCTATCTCCAGTTTTTCAGTGACTGGTAATCAGCCCTCCCTAAGCCAAAATCTTGGAATAATTTTCCCGTAAGCATAGTTCGGCAGCTCCCAAGCCATAATTAGGGTTGCGTTTGTGTTGATAATCTATTAAACTAGAACTGGGGAACAGTGGCGTAGCCAGGTGGGGGCCAGAGGGGGCGACTGCGCCCCGCCCTTTCGATTAGCGTGTAATTAACGCCCCCGCGCCTACCTATACATAACGAACAGGTATTTTTAATAACACCCTGTTGTTGCCCCCACCCCAAAATGCTGGCTACGCCACTGCTGGAGAAATAAATTAATGATATATAGATATAGATAACACTTTAAACTTGAGATATAATATAGCAGAAATTAAATATTTGTAAATGTTGCTGTGCTCCTAATTCCGTCTTTGTTAGATGTACTGATTCTACCTCGGTATTTTTCAAGAAAAGTGTACACAACCTAAAACACAGCTACGCAGCTACGGTATTGAACTGAACTTGCTAATTTCTTCTGGGCTATTACTACGTGCAAGACTTATAGTAATACTAATAAACTAATAATAATATTACTTCAAATTTTAAAAGATCCAGTCATCAGCTCCTGCTGTTGCAGGATCATACGACGACTGTCAATACATATTATTATGTACATATTATATCCCTAAGCAGATTGAATCAAGAATGGGGTGTGTGCATCTAATTAAAGCTTATGATCTCTTTGAGTTGTACCTATGTAATTTAACACTCTCGACTTTTATTCTGTAAACCCGCAAATCAACCTAGCATCATTATCATTACCAAAATATAAGATTTTTTTAAGTAAGTATCACTTTCCCCTCTGGCTTCTTGGTTTTAATAAAAAAAATAATTAAGATTTTATTATCTAGGGTGATCGACCTACACCAACACCCCATTTCAGGGGGTGTTGCCTACACACCTGATGGTGTGGCTAAGGTCCTTCCAAGTATTTTGGGTGTTAAAGTCGAATTTAAAGGAACTATTGTGTTCCTCTTAGCATTTCTGCGATCCTGATAGAATTTTTGGACTTACGTGGTTTTACTTGAAATCCTAAGTAAAAGCACAGCTACATGGATCTGTGGTAAAATGAATTAAATTTTCTAGAGATACAGGCAACTTGCTTGAACACTTTTGTAAGCAAGCGCATTGCTATTTCCAAGATTATAAATAAATACATACATTATCATAACACATAGCCCTATTTTTTCAAATTATTATTACTAGTGAAATTTATATAGTTTCTGTATGAATTTTTTGTATATAAATGCGGAATAAAGTTTAAAAACCGACTTTCTTACTTACAGTATAAAAATTATTAAACTATTAAATTTTAATCTAGAAAGAAAATTAAAAATTGGTTATATAATATATAATGCAAGCAGAAGTCTAGATTCTAGATGGGAAAATTAAATTTTTATAAATGCTTGAGGGATAAAATTATGGATAAAATGCGCAATAGTTGCATTCATTTCTTTAGAACTTTATTTTTATTCCTTTTTGTTGAAATCTATGTATATTCAGTATAAAATAAGTAGCACTAGTAGCAGTACTGTCGACTGAGCGACACTACTTAATACCTATTCCAATAATACAAGACAAAATCATACTTAATGTTTCTATGCCTATTTTAAGAATGTTTAGTGTTTTCCAGGCTGTTAATATTTATTATTTTATTTGTAGTAACAGTAACATCAGTAACTAATTTATTTCGTTTATGATATCACATCACTAAAGCATAATTAATTAGTGTTGCGTAACCCATTCAGGAAAAACACTTTTTGAAGTTATGAGGGGCCCCGGATTGCGTAACGGACCTTGGGCCCCCAGTAACCAAAAATAGGCCCTGGCCATGCCAGTATTACGACTTACGACAATCAATTATAATTTTTAATTTATAATACACACATATATCCCTAAGCAAATTGAATAAAAAATGGGGTGTTTGCATCTTCTCTTTCAGTTGTATGTTGTATGTCTTAATAATTTAACTCTCTATTTTTATTCTATAAACCCGCATATACGAGCATAATTAATAATTACAAAAATATGTCTTTTTTAAGTAAGTACTTATAATTTTTCCCCTCTGACTTTTTAGTTTTATTATTTTTGATGGTAAAGATGAATTTAAAGGAATTATTGTGTTCCTCTTAGAATTTCTGCGATCCTTAGAGAATTTTTGGACTTTCGTGTGTTGTACACGAAAGGCGAAAAATTCTATCAGGATCGCAGAAATTTCGATATAAAGCAAGTCTGCTTCTTTTGTTTTTTCATGGCAGTCGATTTAAATTTTCAATTTTTAAATTTTCTCCTTCCCCAATACAAAAAAACAATTTATTTATAACTTTAACAAAAAAATTTGGAATTTTAATTAGTGTGGAGTGTTCTTAGATGATGGGGGAAGAAAATAAACCCGAAAAGAACTGGTAAATAAGAGAAATATTATAAAATAATGCCGGTTAAAAATAGAATGTTGGAAAATTTTTTTAAAAATCCATATTTTACCCCCTAAATACGCTTCTGGATGACCCATTCCAGATTCATTTTAAAGCCTCATTATTACATTAAAAAAGTTGGAAGAAATTAGATAGGACATGATACAAAGCGATTCGAATGTACAATGTACAGATACGATCGAAAAAAAAGTCAAAAAATCGAAATTTAATCGTTATTTGCTTCCTTCCTATAAAGAATGAAAAAAACTAAAAAATATGAATATTACGTATCTCAACGAGCTTTTTCCGACGAGGTATATGGGGTGCATACGATTAGAATAAGTAAAATCCCGTCAGAGTAAAATCCGTAAAAATAATAAATTGTTAAAAAAAAAATTACTGTTGTAACGTACCATATCATGGGGGCAGAATGAAACAAAAATGTTCTTTTAAAAATATTGCTTTTTCCACAAAGTTAATTAATCTCATTTAAATTTTACTATGCACATTTATACCTAATGGGTCATTTATATACTATATTGCGATATTTCTTTTTCTAAAATTACAAGACTAGCAGCGTAAAATGTAATTTTTGTTTTAACCTGACCCACTTTCCCCTACTTTAAAAAAATTCGGAAGTGGATTCTTGAGGTCATTTTAAGATAAAAAGTTCTTACGGAGTTTCCTTCGGGAGATACAGAAGTTTTTAAAAAATAACCGTTTCTTGAAATATTTTGGAAGTCCTTGAAGGGTTCATTCATTTTTCTCGAAAATGATTGATTTCATTAAACATTTTGTTGATCCTTTTCTTGTTTAGCTATATCGATAATGCATAAAAAATATTCGCGGTGGCTCCCTACTGCCACTGTCAAGTGACTTTATTTCTCTCTCTCTCTCGAGTGAGTACGCAAAACACAACAAAATGATAGCGCGATGCGATTTCCCCTTGCAAATTCTTCGTGTGCCCGATGTCTGGTCACAAATACGTACCGTTTTATATACGTATTCCATGTACAGATACAAACGGAGCAAATCTGTATACCTACGCCTGTATGCACCAGTGATTTCATTTATGCTAGTTAGTAATGTTAGTAGGTATTTGAATATTCTTGACATTATTATGACAAGAATAAACGAAAACATTGGCATTGTCATTGTTTTTTTATGTTTTAAAACCCTATTAATGGGTATTGTAAAAGTCGAAGCAGGACAAGCCTACAGAAACAGCGAAATCCTGTTTTTGTTTTTGGGGAAGTTTGTAATTTCTTTTGGACTTTACCAAGTATACTGAACCAAGCCAGTACTTTTACAAGTCTTCTATCGTGTACTTTTTCTTTAGCAATAAATTCAATTTTAAACATTAAATTGATCTGCTTTACGAACTGATATAAATAAAAGCCTGTATTTATTATAAAATATATTCAGAAATACTTCACTTCAGTTCACTTATAACTATCCTAAATTTATCCAACAATATGTCTGCATGATGTTCCTGGAATGTCAGCGAGGGCCTTAGTCGAATAGCATGATCCCCGCAGCCACCTAGTATGACACCTGTTGAATAATATTTTTTTTAAATTAAAATTAAACAGGCAAAAAGCATATTATGAAAAAATAAGCTGAAAATTAATAATTATAATCAGTGATGGACTATCTTAAAATTTTTCCCACGATACACTCACAACGGTATGCTACGTTATGAGCCCCTTTTCTTCTACGTCCTCTAGCTTTTGTCAAAAAAAAATCTTAATGCCGGAAAATTATCTTTAATAAATTATTAATAACTCAGCCCCACGAAAAAGAAAACTCATGTCCACTGGACTAGATCCAATAACTACTTGTATTCAAGTAGTTATTGCTAGATCTCCATGTCTATATGTTTTCGAGGTTGCTGAATCCGAATTCGACATCCGTTTCACCGCTTCAGGTCTATTGGACACTGTAAAGGTGCACGCACACTTAGGCGAAGCGTCGCGAAGCGAAGAGAATTTTATCCATCCAAGAACTTTACATGCAATCAAATGGGAGCCAGCACACTGAAGCGTCGAGAAGCGTTGTGCGGGCTTCCATTTGATTGCACGTAAGTTTCTTGGACGGATAAAATTCTCTTCTCTTCGCTTCGCGCGCTTCGCCTAAGTGTGCGCGCACCTTAAACCACCAAAATACTTCAAATCTCTACTAGAGGATTTTTTCCCTTAATGTCTAGCGTTACTCGGCATTTGACTCGGGTGTCCTCGGCTTCATTGCTGCTGCACTGCTGACGCTTCGATTGTTTGTTTTTTGACAAACTATAAAACCAGTTGATAATGCAGTGTCATGATACAAATAAAAGAAGATATGATACCGCGCAGGTAAGCGTGGCCATTTACGTCACGCCGCGATCAATTCCGCGATATTTTGTAAACGAAACACGTCTTTTTTAAGATCGCGATTTGTTTTCAACTATTTTTTGGTGTTTTTATATTACTTTTAGGAGTTTAAAAGTAAAAAATGAGATGTGCCGTGTATGGTGGTGGTGTGGACAATCAATTAATCAATGTAATCAATGTATGTATTTAACCCTTTATTTATATGATTATTTTAAATCATATACCATAAAATTTGTATTATATGCAGGAGGCAAAGTATATTGCCAATAGAATTTATATAAAATCGCCTATAACCAACGTAACCTCTATATTGCGCGTTATAAATTTCAAAAATAGGAACCCGGACGAATTTGACACGGTTTGGTATCATTTCTTTTATTTGTATCATGATGCAGTGTGATGTGTACTGTGTAGTAAGGAAGGTTTTAGTGCCGTGAATTCCGTTGTTGGAATAAAATTAAGAATAAGGTAAGCCATTAGAGAATAATTTTACAGTTGTACGTAAAAATTTTGACGACTCTCATATTATACTGGAATGCTTTTGGTGATTCAAATAATATACAGCCAAACAGCATTGTCGCGCCTGCAAACAGCTGATTTTTTGTGAGCAAAATTTGCTTACTATATAGACGACAAAAAATTGATAAAGGTGCCAAACAACACAATAATGAATACAAAGTCGAAACGAAATCATTGCCCAGTATGGTAGTTAGCAATTCGGCCGATGAGGGCGCAACGTTCTTTATTTGAATCGCCAATATTTTGCGAACAAAAAACGCATCGAAAAAAACATCAAATCCGGACTTTTTGTCCAGTTTATTCGTGTCCGAGGAGCTGTAATTGGGGGACACGATCGTAGAAATGGTAAGTACCTACCGCACAAACGTGAATTTATCAAAACAAACCAAAGGCAAGTTTTAAAACCAGGCGAGTACAGTAGACGACGCATTTACTACACGTGTTAGATATGATATTTTTTTATATATCACATAAAAATTGCACAACATTGATTTTATTTTTACTTAATAGGTACACAAATTTGACATCTTCAAAGTGAAGTAAGTCTCTATTATGGAGGACTAAAAGGGAGGAGACCGATCGAAATACGTTGGCCGCGGTCTCAAATTTGCATCGTTAATTCAGCTTTACGATTTCGCCGCAAGCGGCGCATGTGTTCCAAGTGATGTTTCAAATACATGAATTCCTATGGGCGCGATAACTATTTTTATTTAAATTAGTTTATTTTCTTTTCTTAGAGGAACGAATAACGACTTTTATATGAAGTTAAATCTACTTTGTCACACTTACTGGAACACCCGGCCTGTATGTAGTTCCAACGATGCTTGGTTTTTAAAATACAGGCTATTAAACATTTTATCCACAAAAAGCTTTTTATCAATAAGTAAACAACAGTATAACTCTATTAATATCATAATCTTTTTTTTATTATTCCGATATGGAATCACAAATATAAAAACAAATACATTTATTTATATTCTTTATTACAAAATTGTTAAGTACTCTAGTATAAAATTGCAATAAGATTGTACAGTTAGTTAATTTTTTGTCATAAGCGCCTCTCTCGACAACCTAGCGAAGTAACCAAAAAACAGGGACAGAAATTTAAAATGCAGCCGTTGCCGATCGGCCGATCGGTCTCGACCTTCAAGTCCTCCAGGGTCTCTACTTAGAGAGACAGTCACGGGTGGATTTTGAAATTTTAAAGTTGTATATCTGTGTGGCTACTTACGGGACATTGTGGACCCATGCCAAGTTCAGGGGTTTTAATAGTAAGCCTACTAGGGATGTTTTGGTAAAGAAAAAAAATTGTAATTTGCGAAAAAAAGTTGAAATTTTGCTGCGAACCAACCCCCCCCCCCCAGCAAAAAATTACCACGTTTAGTTATTGTGATTACTTTTTTTAACAATTTTTACAACACTTAGTCGAGAATTATTAAATTTTAAGAGAAAAAAATATGTTAGTAGAAAGTTATAGTCATTTGGAATTTTTTTAAATCTAAAATATAATTAAAAAAAATCCAAATGACTATAACTTTCTACTAAGACATTTTTTCTTTTAAAATTTAAAAATTCTCGAAGCAAACCCAACCTCAGCAAAATTTCAACTTTTTTTTCGCAAATTACAAAATATTTTTTTTCTTTACCAAAACATTCCTAGTATTAAAACCCCTGAATTTGGCATGGGTCCCCTTAGTAGCAATAGAGATATACAACTTTAAAGTTTCAAAATCCGCCCGTGCCTGTGGCCAAACGCTACACGGTTATTGCTAAACCATACTTCTGTGCCGAATTTCAGTATTCTAAGGCAACGGGAAGTATCCTAGAATTTTGATAATCAGTGAGTGATTGAGTGTTAAAATAGCTAATCTTGGAAAATAAAAAAGATGGGAACAAGGAATTAGATTTATGTAAACATGAATCCCTTGCCCCAGAAAATAAATTAAAATCATATAATTTTTTCCAGTGTAAAGATATGGGAGGACGAAAAGCGCGTTCGGTAGGGGGGTGGCCCGGCAGATATTGCCGATACAGTTACTATATAAATATATCACAATGTTAAATCTTATCAAACGAGTACTAGTACTTTAATGTAAACATTACCGGGCGTGCTGTAATATCTTACTTCCAGCACTACAATTGTTGCTCTGAGCTATCCTACCGCCCGGACCAAAGAAAATTATAACTACGCGTAGCTATAATTTTCTTTGCCCAGACGCTGAAAACCTATGTTAGAGGTTTGTTGTGTTATTAATTTTTTAATTCAAATTAAAAACTTATGGCCACCATATAAAACCAATTTATTATAAGCTATAAACTTACCTTTTAACTTCAGTTTGGCCAAAATATTATCCCTTAATTTAGTTTCCGCCGCATCGATTGCCAAAAATGACCCCCTTCCACGAGTTGAATTTAATATGTGGGGATATTCTTTTTCCAAGGACAAAAGTCCAGACTTTAGTCGATTTCCAGTTTTTACAACTTGATCCAGCAAACTTTGTTGTTTGACAACATTGAGGACGGCCTCTAATAAAAAGATCTTTCCTGGATCACCCAACCAGGTGTTAAAAACTCTGTAAGGTAGGTTTGGTCTAAAAAATAGAGTTTTTATTTTCATTTTAGAAACATTAGAAGTTATTTTATAAAAAAAATTGCATGTAACTTCCCTCGCAAAATTAGGTTTATAATAAATTTACCAACAAGTTTTAAGTATAATAAAATGTAAAAATGCACCCTATTCCGTCTGTCGTTAATAGTTACGAGTACATATTAAAAACCTTAATAACACTAAAATTTTACCTCATGTCAAGATTATGATAAAATCCACCAGTTAACATTTTTTTACTAAAAGTTACAATATCTGGAGGACTTTCGAGATTAAAGTGTTCATGACACCACATTTTTCCTGACGCTCCACAGCCTGTCTGTACTTCGTCAATTAATAATCCTGCTCCATGTTTTTTACCAATTTTTTGAAGGCCCTAAAATAATAACGTCAGGTGTATCAAAACCCATGTTAATTATTATAAAAACTAAAAATATGGAGTGATAGTAGCTACGCATGCCTAGCTATTATTTTCTATGACTTAAGTCATTTGCAGGATTATTGTAGGAACTTGCGAACTTGTACCAAATAAATTAAGTCAAGGAAATCATTTTATTAACCCTCGAAAACGTTAACCAAATATCTCACAAAGCTTAGTGGTTCAGTGTTATAATTTGGTGCTTCTAGTTGATCAGACAACATTTGTTGCTGATCATATGTAACTTATGTAAGTAAATATTTGTGTTATATTCTATAAAATCTTCGATTTGCTTGCTTTCCAAGGACAAAGGAAAATAGATTATCTTTTCCTGTTCTTTTTCTATCGTATCTACATATTATTATATTAATTATTAGCTTTCGCCCGCGGCTTCGTCCGCGGTATAACAATTTTACCCCATTACAAACTTTGAACCACATTTCACCCCCTTAGGGGTTGATTTATTAAAAACTGCAAAGCACTTGTTTAAACATTATTGTTTAGAGTACTTTTATGAAATTTCGAGTTAATAGGATCATCTACTTTGTCTCCTACAAAGTTCGAACCCCTGTTTCACCCCCTTAGGGGTTGAAATTTAAAAAACCCTTCCTTAGTGCATGCCTACGTTATATAAGAAACCTCTGTGCAAAATTTCAAGTTTCTAGACCCAGCGGTGTGGGCTGTGCGTTGATACGTCAGTCAATTCAGTCATTCAGTCAGTTTCTTCTTTTGAATAGAAATTATGAAATTAAATCAAAATTAAACAGATCTATCATTAATATATCGCGTATTACTCAGTGTTCTAATGTAAACTCTGGTCGATTCTGGTATTATTAAATTACTGAAGTATAACGAAGATGAAACTTACAGAAATATGTGACATGTGCTATACCTGAAAGAATTCTGGAGACGCTTCATTGTCACCTCCTTCTGACTGAATTGGTTCAACTATAATACCAGCCACTGGAACACCTTTTTTCTTATACTTTTCAATTAGATCTTCAACTTCTGCAAGGCATTTTTGATCTTCAGCTTTGTTTTCTCGTACGTTTTCTTCCAGTGGATACTTGTATCTATAAGACAACAGAAATAAACACACAAATGTTAGAATTTAAAAGTATTATTAGTTAGTCATGATTATTGAAATATATAAATTTTAATTTACAGTGGTAGTTGGGAACTTAGTGTCTAAGTATAGTGGTGGAAATAATATGTATGTATGTCTAGAAGGTGCTTCAACAGAGGCGCAACTAGGCAGTGTCTTTGGGGGGGGGGGGGGGGCTTAAGCCCTGACCCTTAATATAAAGTTGGTTTTTATTTTTATGGACAACCAATCGGTCTAGGGGGGGGGGGGGGCTAATGTCAAGTTTGGGGGGAGCCCCTAGCCCCCCCCCCCTAGTTGCGCCTATGTGCTTCAAGTCAATTTCATTAAATACTTACTGTGGAAAATGTGCAATAGGCCAATCTAAAGAAGGAACATCCAGTTTGTGAATAGCCTTAGAGTGAGTAGTAGCCAGAGTAGCCATGGTTCTTCCATGAAATGCGCCAAGAAATGATAAAAGTGAAAGTTGAGGTGCTCCTGGAGGTTGGTTAATAAGACAAGAAGTGTTTTCCAATTCACTAAAAATAAAGAAATGCATTATTGCTATTTTTTTTGCCAATGTAACAACAAATAGTACTACTGATGATACTGTAATAATGTATAGGTACTCGTATAATAGATGTTCCACGTTCATTTATCAAAATCAAAAAGCAAGAACGCAAAAAGTTCTATTTTTTGCAATAGAAGCAAAATTCAAATTTAGTCAAAGTCCATTGGCTACCTAGCAGTTTTAATTTCCTCGACAAATTGCCTTTTATCATTGCTATTACCTAAAATCGACATTTTCACCTCTTTCTTTGGTACGATAACTGATGAATAAAGCCTTATAGGCATTTTCATTTGAGCAAGATCCACACATCATTGTCATAACTTGAGGCAGACCTGGGGATACTGACATCAAGACACTTCTTAATTTAGCTGGCCAATCTTGGCTAGGAAATACTCCAAGGGCTGGTCGGTTTATAAGCGATCGCTAAAATTTAAAAATATTTAATGTTATAAAACTGGCTTATAAATTTTAAAAAATACTGAACTAGTATCATAGTAAATATGGGCTCTTGAAGTTTTAGAGAAACAGAATTTTAAACGTTCTAACTTTTTGATAGTGTTAAGTTGTTTTTGAGAAAATTAAAAAAGCCTTGGTATGAAAAATCGCAAAAGTTTCACCTACGTCACAATACTGTGGCTGAAACACCAGAGATTATGAGCAAAAGAATCAACAACTGGGTTGCGTTCGAAACTACACCATGCGACACAGGGGTTCCGACCGTCACTTGATTAAAAATAAAATTTTTAAATACTGCCACGTGACAGCTATGCTATATCGGACATCGGAGAGCTGCACGGTATAGTTTTCAAAGTATTTAGTAATATATGTATATTGCTAGTTTGCTTAGTTTTCTATGGCATAAATGAAATCAACTTTTTTAAGAAATAGGAATCTACGAGTGTTTTTACCTACCAATTTGTGATCATCCTTAAACACTTTGAGTAATTCAGGATGATTGTATCCTATGGGTATGGAGGAAATTTGAGTAAATGCGTCAAGGAAAACATTTTCATCAACATCAACAAGATAATTGCCAATGGATTTATCATAATTTCCGAAAAGCTGAACGGATCCACTTTGCTAAAAGAGAATTTCCTTATTACTATTTTATTTCTAGTGGCAACTTATTTTTTAAAAGCCCTTTAAGCATAATATGTTTAATACTTCTCAATAAAAAGTTGTTTGAGAGGTCCATAGGTTGATACCAAAAATTACCTCTCACAATTTCTATTACTTACGTTTAGGGAATTTAAATCTGCAATAAGTTCTTTCGATTTTGGACCAGGAATTTCGGATGTTACTATGTTTGGCCCATTTGGTTCTCCTGGTACTAAAGATGTCGCAGTGCGTAAATTTACTATCAAAGCAAAATATTTTTATTTATTATATTTATAATATGATTGTGATGAATTATATAAAATGATGCATTATGATTGACGATGATATATAAAATTATAAAATTGATTGACTGAAATAGAATTACCAGGATACAATTTATTTATACAGGTAAATTTTGTTAATCATTAAAACCATGTTAAAACAGTTTTTCATAAAATGTAGGTTAAAGACGGGGAATACCGATCACCTAAAGTAAAACGTTAGAAAAAAATGCGTTCTATAGAAAACGTATATTTATTAGTCACATTGTTTTAGCTACATATCAATAGAAATAAATCTAAAGAAAAAACGAAATATTTTTAAGTCAGTATATTGTAAAAAAAAAATAAAAACGAAAAATGTCATCGGTCGATATTAACCGACACTGTGGGGTAAAACCGACCACATAAAAAATATGTACAAAATGTCTAAAAATTATTAGTTACCGCAGAAATAGCAAATGTCATCGTTACAAATATCGCAGCATGTACATTCCGCATGAGCTGCCATACCTCACTTAGTACATACAAGCCACCATTTTCCATCCCTGCCAAATTCATAGCATAAGAAGCAGGGCTCTTTTGCCACTTCCTATTTGTTTTTCTTAATGGATTTTTCTTGCGTTTCTCTTTCATTTCGGTCAACTAAACTTTGTTTTATTGCTTATTCTTTGCAAATTACCTTTTCTTTCGTTTCAATTTTTTTTGTCTTAAGTTCTTTTCGGGTAGAGATGAAGATTTTTGAATGTGCTTTTCTGGATTTTTCTTTTTGCGCATGATTTTTAATTTTTGGTGGAGCCAATAAATCTGTAAACGATATTTTAGTTTGGACTATTTTTTCTTTAAAGTCACTCTCATCAGAATCAGTTGTTAGTTTGATGGATTGTGAGTCATCAGTGGAAGAATCATAGGACTGTGATTGTTTCTTTCTCTTAAAACTGTTAGCTGATTTTTTCTTAGCTAATATTCCTGGAGGTCCGGGTTTAAGATCATGGTGCGCTTTTAAATGATTGACCTTAATTAATACATAGATATAATAATGATACTTTGCGGATTGCGGGTATATCGATTTCTATCGGTTAAAAGCGACCAATATGATCGATATTACCCGAAATCACATCCCCAATCGTAAGTCGGTTCCATTCCATTTAAAGTGAGGTTTATCTAAAATTCGATAGATAATTAGATGGCAGCATACCTACGTAACATCACTACCATCAGTGGACATCGATTTACGTACGTACACTTTAGATACTTACCTATTTTTTAAACCAAAACATTTCTTAACATATTCACTTTTAGACAAATCGTCAGTTTTCTGCTAAACGCGTCGCGATATCGTCGGGTCGAGCGGTAAACTGACTAACATGGTTAACCTTGAACTGTTTGCGCTAAAGATGTTAAGTATTGGCGGCTTAGGAAACATGAAATTTGGTGGTCGGTATTACCCGCGTGGTCGGTATTCCCCGTCTTTCCCCTAGTGTTTAGCATTTAAGCTTTCTCTTGCGTTAAAAATGTTACTTAATGCAATCGAATTTTTTTTTATTGTCTTAAGAGTGGTTTATCAAAAAAATTTGAACACATATTTTTAATAAATAAAATGCTGTATAGAAGTTTTGTGGAAAATGTTAGTCGGCTGCATAAGGACGGAAGCCGCGACATTGCGAATTTTCTCATAAGGATGCCGGAACAAAGACTCTTGCGGCCAGGTTCTTCAACACTAGACCGTTTAATCGGAACAAGGGAATTATTAAAATGCAAAAACAGTAACATACCGTATCAAACGATAGCTATTGGACTAGATTTTTTGTGTGTGACCCTAATCTAAAATTTGCACAGATTTCCTAAACTTTTAGCGAAGTTTATTATTATATTCCTGGGAGTCATACTATGCACTTATTGGGGTGTTAGGGTGCCCCACTAGGCACTAGGTATTTTAGCCGTTTGCATCGCTGTATTATGCAGTCGCACAGTAGTTGTGTTCTGCTGTTTTCGCAGCATCACAACATTACCACACTGGAAAATGTCGTCTTTTGGTTTGCACATTTTCATAAAATGGTATCTCAAAGCGCAATCCCACTCCACTAAGAAGACCTTAACAAGTCTTATGTCATTTTATTTAGGTCAGAAAGGTTCTTGGGTTTTTGAGGTGAAGGGTTTATAAACCTCTCGGGCTGAAATGCTTCTTTGGTAAGATTCCAGTTAATCCTTTTCCCATTTATATACATCCTCTAATCTCTAATATGTGGCTTTTTAGCAGTTCATTACTCCACAGAAGGCTTCAGGTCCGTAAAACAGTCCTAGCTCCCCCTTCTGTGTGAATCACTAATAAATAGAAATTCAAAGAATTTAGTCGCATGCCTTCCTTTAGTTACGCCTATGTTTATTCGATATAAATACTAGAGCATTGTGTAGGAGTATGCTTTTTATATTTTAGTATTTTTGACTTTTGGTTTGTTTTCAAACCGATTCCTTGCGTTACGAAGCTTATCTCGTCGTAAATAAATTTTGGGTATTCGATTAAAATGTAGTGGTGCATTACAGCATACATATTAAATTTAATAAAATAGAAAACTGTTAAAATTGGGGGTAAGTTTTTTAAAGTGTTACAAGGCGATATCTCGAAAACGGTTCAAAATATTTTCATGAAATTTTAGTGAGTTAGTAGGGAGATGGGGGGACAAATTCAAACATATCTTTGACCTTTACCCCTCTCTCTATTTTGAGGAGTGGGGTAACTTTGGAATTTTCAATGGGGATGATGTACTTTTGTTTATTAAATTCGAATCTACGTAAAAAACTTCGTCCGTGTATAAATTTTTTCTTGATTTGCTCTTTCGGTTACGGAATTATATGGTTAACTAAATTTTAATTGAATTTAAAGAAATAAATAAATTTTAAGTTCACTTATTTCCGAATTATTATTCGTTTCCAAGAAAATGCGTCATTTTGACTAAAGTCAGTTGAGAGTTTTGACAATTATTTCTCAGTTTATTGCTACGTCCCCGGATATGACCCCCCTCGACTTTCCTTGTAGGTTTTATAAAGGACAAAGTGATGGCGATTGCACCTACAAGGGGGCATTTCGAACAACTTCTCAAGCATGACAAACGACAAATTAGTTGAAATTAAATGGTAAACAATTTTTTTTTATTTTATAACCTAATACATCAACAATCCGAAACCGAAAGAGCAAATAAAAAAAAATTGTACACATACATAGTTTTTTACGTAGATTCGAATTTTATAAACAAAAGTGCATCATCCCATTTAAAATTTCAACGATACCCCCACTCCTCAAAATAGAGAGAGGGGGTAAATGTCAAAAATATGTCCCCTATCTCGCTATTAACTCACCAAAATTTCATGAAAATATTTTAAACCGTTTTCGAGATATCGCCTTGTAACACTTTAAAAAACTCACCCTGTATTTGTACATGTACAGGGATATTTTAATCGTTTTTGAAATATTTCAAATTAAAAGTTATTTCGCATAAATATACTTTAAACGTAACTATTCAGGTTGCGAAAGACATACCTGCTACCTTTTTAAATTTTCTTCGTAGGTAAGTCAAAGTTAATGTCAAGGTTGACAATAATACTTTAGTCACCCTGAATTTATAATTTTATTTTTATGCATTCTATTGATGAGAAATACAAAATTTTAAAATTATATTTAAAAAATAAAAATAATGTTAGAGAGACTCAAAGACAATATGAAAAAAGTATTGAAGAGGGACAAAGAACTTCATCATTAAACACCATAATAAAAACAAATAGAAGACTAGAAGAAAGAGGAAGTCTGGGCAATGGAAAAAGAGAAAAAAATTAAGAAAGGGACCTAGCGATTTTATTATATTTTCAAAAGAATCCAAAAAATTCAATTCCCGATTGTGTGCGGTATCTCAGATATAGAAGAAGGGATAAGCTGACTTATCGAACAGTTAAAAGAACGTTAAAGTATTTTAAGTATAGACCATATAAAGTTATGCCAGTTCAAAAGCTTAGTGCCGATCAAAAAGAAAGGAGATACACTTTTGTCACAAACATTGACGAAAGAATGCGGCAAGATCCTAATTTATTTGATACTATCGTTTGGAGAGACGAAGCAACTTTCTCAACTGCGGGAATGTTTTGATAGACGAAATGTTCATGTTTGGTCGGATGAAAATCCCTTTACCGTCGAAGGTATTGCTTTTCAGGGGCGTAACTGACTCAACGTTTGGTGTGGGATATTACAAAATAAAATTCTAGGTCCATTGCTTTTGGGGGAGCATTAACTGGCCAGAGCTATCTTAATTTTTTAGAAAATGAAATCTAAGATATTTTCGATGAATTGCCACTTAAAGAACGTCGACGTATTATATGGCAACAGGATGGAGCGCCTCCCCATAATATAATAGTTGAGGTTCGCAATTTTTTAAATCCATCAGTATAATGAATGGATCGGTAGATATGGAACGTTATATTGGCCTGAAAATAGCCTAGACCTTACACCTTTAGATATTGGATATTTAGATTTGGGGTCCTTTGAAAAATGTCGTATACAGCAATAATAATGAAAATATTGAAGAAATTCAATGGAATGTGAGAAATAGTAAGAAATTTGAACAAAATGATGCTGAAAGTATTATAAACACACTTTAGAGGCAGAGAAGAATGTAGGAAAAGTGCGAAGAATTAAATGGCGGAGATCTGTTTTGAAAATGTCTTTTGATATTTATGCGCCAATGATAACATTTACTCTGTTTATGTTATAATTCATTTGTTATTGTTTATAATCACTGGTCATTGCTTTCAAATATTAATAAGTAATAAAAATCAACATTTATTGTTGAGTCCATGAGCCGCCACTGTTAAACGTATGGGTTTTTATTTGGATCATGGGTTGGTATCATTAGTGGTTATTTAGTTTCCTTCCATTAAGATTAAATGGCGACTCATACAGTCATTTTCTCAAGGAAGAGTTACTGTCCTTTTTGAAGAGGTTCCTCTTCAAATTTGATAAGAATATGGTTTATGAATGTTGGCGCTCTAGCACATTTTAGTTTCAATGCACGCCATCACAGACGCAGTATATCCAAATTGTTCGATAGGTTGAGGGGGTACTCAACACTGCCTGCTCGATTTCCAGATTTAAACCCTTTGCATTTTTGCATCTAGGGTTTCCTTAAATCTTTGGTTTATTCATCTTCCATTGAAGATGTTGAAGGTTTGAGACATCGCATTGCGGCATGGTGCGAAAGAATAAGAAATATTCCCGGATTATTTCAACGAATACGCAGTTCAATGAGGCGAAGATAGTAGAATAACTCATTTTGTATAAAAATATCATTATAAATTCACGGTGACTAAAGCATTATTGCCAACCTTGACATTAACTTTGACACCTACGAAGAAAATTTAAAAAAGTAGCAGGTATTTCGTTCGCAACCTGGATAGTTACGTTTAGAGTATATTTATTCGAAATAATTTTGAATTTGAAATATTTAAACGATTGAAAAACCGCACAGGGTATGTTATACAAAATATGTCCAGAACTTTTCCTAGAATCCAAAAGTATGATAAAAATCATACCATCCAATTTAAAATAAGCGAGAAAATCGATGTTTTATACTATATTTTTTTTATTCGATGTTCAATTGTTTTGCTGATACGATATATAAATGATCCATAAAAATCCCCAAAACTTTCGTATTTAACATTTTTTGCCATCTTTAAAAATAAAAAAGTTATAAGGCATGTTCACTTTTATTTGGATATCCCTGTATGTATCCCGTTTATAAAATGCTGCTGTACTACTCCAAATTCGCTAATTGATTTATTTTTTGCCCAATTCAATTTTAAAGTATGTCTAAATATTATTTTACTGTCCTTGACTTATCAAGTGGCAAAATTTTAATTTTAAATTGGTAGATTGAGTGTTGACTATTGTTTTTTAAGTTAGATGTGCAAAATGAAATCGGCACTATCGCTGATTTTATTGCCAAAATACTACTGCAGAAAATAAATTTTATACTTTTTTATAGTCTTCTTTTCTAAGTCTTATTTATGATTTTGGAATATAATTTTTACAATATTTTTTTATAATCATACGTTAAAAGTAAAAAGACCTTGATTGCTTTTATTTTTTAATTTTGGAATTGTTGATTAATATTTTGTATACCTACTTCATTAATAAGTAACAGGGGTAAAATTTCGTTTAGCTGAAACCACTTATATAAGAAAACATTTTTTTCGGTATATGGCAGCCTCCCCAAACACAAAATGACAAAAAAAAATCTGCGGAAATGCATCATTCGACGCCTATTCGATGATCACAATATCTACTATTTTAGTCACCTTTATAAATGTTTGGGATCAACTTTCGCTTAGCTGAAATCAGCTATATGAGAAATGTCGTTACAGTGGGTCTTAGGAAGCTTCCCTTATAACAGAAACACACAAATTTTCTTGCGGAAATGCGTCATTTCCATTTTCCGGACTTAGGTAAATTGGGGCCAAGCGAATCGGAGGGCACCCTAAGGTCGGAACTGGGTTAGCACCGGATTAGGGGCCCTGACAAGTCTCTTCGCCTGCGAGGAAATATATATGTATATATATATATATATATATATATATATATATATATATATATATATATATATATATATATATATATATATATATATATATATATATATATATATATATATATATATATATGTATGTAACCAGTGAGTTGAAGTTGAAGGGCAGTCAACAGAAAAAAAAGGTTACTTTACGTGCATGCGTATACAGGGTGATTCAAAAAGCATGTGCCATCGCACTTTGGTAGACTTTTCACTCAAAAATAGGACAAATAGACGTGGGTTCGCTCTGGTTTCGTTTCCGAGATACAGGATGTTTTATAGTTTTTTTTACATTTTTCGTTTTTTTTAATATCTCCGAAATAAATTTTGAATGAAAGTACGTAAAGAACTTAAAATAGTACCTACATATTTTAGCATTAAAAAGGCGTGGACAGCTTTACTGGAAGCGTGTTAGCATTGAAATAATGTAATCTTCCAACGAGGGAAGGCACGTTTTTTGAAACACCCTCTATAAACGGTCGTCCAAAAAAAAAAACGTATTGGCGGTAGGCATTTGCCTCCTGATCCTCTGCACAATACGCAGTAAAAGCGCCGATCTTTTTCCCATTTATGTTGTCTAAGGTCTAGTAATTTTTGGGCAAACCCGTTTTATTAAATATCTCTAGTGTTACCTTACACATTTCTTGTAAATAATATATATTATCCGTATTTATTATATTAATAGATAATCATAATTTTAATATGTGTGTTAATTAACTTATTCATAAATATATTACCTATCTATATTAACATGAATTAAAAGGCATATAATGATTTAATTGTTATTTCCTTACTTACCTGTCTTGGTAACTTTTTTTAAAATTCCATTAAGCTGTCTTGTCCACATCTTGATTCCACGGAATAATATAAACTGTTTTCACTCCACAGCTCAGTACTACGAGGTACCGAATCAAACAAAACCGGCATGCATAAACAACACAATATATTCCAGTGGCGTTACAATGTTCTGTTTTTATATAAGATTGTAACAGGTAAATATATTTGTGTTTGTGTGTTTTAGAATAAACTCGAATATTACTTTATGACTCAAATATACTTTTCGCAAAATTAATTGCACCTTTCAGGAACTAAGAAATATTTCCTTCATTCGTTAATTATTTCTATTAAAGCTCGTTTAAAGCTCTTTCGTTGCCTTTTTCCAAAATGGTGATACCTCAATAAATGTAAGGAAGTGACTCCGCAGCCGGCGGCGTCTGTTCCTAAAATGTTGATGCATGGATACCGGCGCCGGCACCCGAGTACAATTTCTCGGATGCCGGCGCAGGTTCAGATCCGGCCAAAACGGAATGCCGGCAGTTCTAACCTAAAATAATTACCTATAGTTACGTATTTCAAATGATATGTAAACATTGTGTTGCTTTAATTTTGCGTAAAAACTATAAAATATGAGTGTGTGATAAATTTTCTTCATATGAAAATTTTAATTGTGTTTTGGTGGAATACATGAAAGCCACAAACAATGAGTTTTGGTTGCGTGATAGCAGAAATACTATTACCTGCGGTTAGCCTATGTTAAAGGTGGAAGACCATTCAAGACAAAAAATAAAAAGTCAACAATGAAGTGTTCCACGTGTAAGAAACGCTGTCAGGCTAGCATTTTCTTGAAAGTAAGTGAGTGTAAACAATTTCTCTGCATCCTGGGGATTGAATGAAATCACAATCATACTTCATCCAAAGCTTTTTTCAATTTTCTAGCAAAACAGAGACACAGGGTTACAGATCCATACCCTCTGCTAGTTATTTCTACCTCAAAAAATGGCAATATGTCCATAGAAGACAAGAATTCCAATCAAATAGATATCAGACAAGTTGAACACTCTTATTGAAGGTATTTATATATTATGGGTTTATTTTTCTTATTTCTACCCTTGAATTCGCAGAATAATATCAATTGTTATATGTTTGTAGGAAGATTTAAGTTTCGTTAAAGTTTACACTATAATAAATTTTTATTTTTTGATTGAATTAAGGTATTTTGATTCTCATCTTATTTTGACACTAATTTTCTAATGATGCCGGCATCCATGATGGCTGCCGGCGCCGGCGGCGGAGCCACTTCCCCGGCAACCAGCTCGGCTGCCGGCGCCGGCATCCATGATGGCTGCCTGCGCCGGCATCCATGACGGCTGCCGGCGCCGGCAGCGGAGCCACTTTTTAAATGTAAATATGTCAAGATTCTTAAAAGGCGCCACGACTTAATTCGGAATAATTTTGAAAAAAAATAAAATATTGTTAAATTACGAATGATTAAAACATTGTTTATTGATTTATGTCATTCGATTTATTTTTACAATAAAAAATTACTAGGTACTTAAATTTAATTACAGATTTAATTCGATTTCGCTGTTACTGTCGTTTTCATCTACCTACATTAAAAACAGTATTTGTCGCTATCGTGAAAACACTTGCTTCTACCAGCATCACTACGTACGTTTTGTCATTAATTTGCTTTGTCACTCTTTCTTTAACTGTAGACAAAGGAATTTTCGTTTATCATGACGTTTCTGCTGCAGCTGCATTTACATTAAACCCCTTGGTCAATAAAAAACCACACACATTTTTAACAATTTGCTTGGCATCGGGCGATAAATGTTTTCTTTTTAAATTAGCACTACCGGAGGCACTATGATCAACGTCTTTCGAAGAACGTCACATTTTTTAGTACGTTCGTAATAACAAAAAATACGATCGGAATCATATTATGACAAGTGCACGATTTATCAAACGGATAGGAATTAAACTAAAATATTTCGAAATTGTTAAACAAGGTAAAAAATACTTTATTCATACCCTTTACTGATTATATTAAAATTACCCTCACCTGTAATTATATTAGGACCGGCCCTGTTTGCAGCTTTTGCAAATTTACTGGGTTTTATTACAGCTGGTGTGGATAATAGTTTATTGCAGGCAATAGGTCAACAAAAGAGTTTGAAACGACCATTTTCTACATGATGTTATGGGCCAGGTACTTGGTGTTTGTTACAGTTTGTTATACTGATAAGATTTCAATATTTTTTTCAATATAACTAAGTTTTGTAGTATAAATTTCAGTATATCTTCAACAATAATAAAATTAAACTCATTTTAGCAACAAGTTCCTAGACAAAATTCGTTTGAAAACCAAGCAAATGACAGACCCAATAGAAAATAGCTCGTACACTTAAAAAGAATGACAGGTTAAATCAACCAAAAAAAGCGTATGAAATCGCGCCTATCTACATTTAGAGTAGGGTGGAGCAAAGTACGCGCGGGGCAAAAGCCTCAAATGCTAATTATCCCAGTTGCATTTCGAATTGCATTCCCAATTATTGCATTCATGCAATTTTTGAAAAATAATATTACGCATTAATTACGGGTAGTTACTAATGATTTATTATTCACGGTCCGTGATCAGTCATAACAAATTATTTTTATTATTCACGGTTCTTTGAACCAATCAGGAGTAACTTCAACAAAATTTCTAAAACACCAAAGCAAGCTTGTAACAACCATCGCCAAATCATTATGTCAAAAGTATACTGTTGTCCTAAATTTTAACGGATAAAATTTCTTAAAATTAAAGGTAGGTACATTAATATTAATTTATAATTTTGAACTCTACGCCAATGACTTTACTAAATTAGTTCACTTCACTTATATATGAGTTTATTTTTGTTTGTAATTTAGTTGATAAGGTTGAGTTTAGATTGATTAATACGCTAATGGGTGTCCTATCTATGCTATCATAAACGTAATATTTGTGTTGCGTTAGTTGCGAACTTGCGTTTTGGGTAGTAACAGAATTAAGTGTTTTAATCTGTGGTTGCATGCCCTCGGGAAATAAAAATTTCGCGTTTAAGGATATTTTTGTAAAAACAACAAGAAATCGACATCCATTTGCCTCTGAGCGTTCTTATTCTGCAACTAGGGTTACCATATTTAAAAATGCAATTTCCTAACAAACCTGTGAAAATTCCGGACATTTAAAAAAAATCCGGAGAAATAATAAAACTCAAGTTATTAAATAACAACTAAATATTAACATTTCAGGTGTCAGGTAATTTGTAGGTGCAGTCGCCATCACTTTGTCCTTTATAAAACCCCACAAGAAAATGTCAAGGGGGATTAAATCCGGTGACATAGCACAGCAGTTGACCGGACCAGCTCGTCCAATCCACCTGTTTTCAAATATTTCATTCAAATGATTACGGACCTCTATTGCATAATGGGGTGAAGCTCCGTTCTGTTAAAACCCGATTCAGGATTTATGTTTTGGTTTATAATAGGGGTAATTAGTTTCTTAGAAAATTTATGTATATTTCTCTATATAAATGTCCACCATTTTGGACATATCGCCTTGTAACGCTTTTAAAAAAACTCACCCTGTATAGTTTATAGAAATAAAACTGTTTTTTATATCCAATTTTTATTTTAGTAAAAAATGAAATAAAAGGCTCGATTCTCTACTAAAAAATAAATAATACTAAAAGATTGGGAACAATGTGAGGAGTAAAGAAAGAAATTGCAAACACATTTCGGAATCAATTTATCGACCTGCTTGCAAATTCACCCCCCCCCCCCCTAACTAGCGCTTGTCGAAATTAAACTTTTTTTTAGCAAATTCTTCGGAAACTCCCCCATCCCTCTTGGATGCACCCTTGATTAGGACTAGCTTTTATTTAGGACATTATTTTATTTTCCTTCTTTAAACTCTTTAAGTGCATCATTAATTGGGTAAAAATTGAGACACATGTTTTTTCTTTCCATATCGTTTTTAAAAGATTGTGTTGTTATAAAATATATGTAGACATGCGATTAGTCTTGATAATAATTCAATAATATTAAATATTTAAAAATAGAATTTATCACTGATATGCTGTTGGAATTACATTTATCCAGTGACGTACCCAGGATTTTGTCTTAGGGGGGGGTCTGAATAGTGCAATTCGATGGATTCTTCAATTAGTAGTGCACTTTTTTAATTTTTGTGTGTCTAGAATGTTGGTCTGGAGGGGCTGCAGCCCCCCCCCCCTGGGGGCGCCACTGCACTTGTCAGCTAATACGACATTCAGGGATATAAGAAGAGATTGAGTGTCGAGTGAGAACCTTGGTTAAGCCCATGGTTTATATTTGGGGGGGGGGGGGAGCTTAAGCCCCGGCTTATATATAGGCGGTTAGGCTTTTTAGTTGGATTTGGGGGGGGGGCTAATTGGAGATTTGGGGGGCTTAGCCCCCCAAGCCTCCACCTAAAATGCCTATGCCAAAGGATATAATAATAATGTACTTCCGTAGATTAGGTAAGTATTATTTTAAATAAAACGTATGTCTCTTCAAATAAATATAGGGTGGGTTTCATAATAAAAAATGATTAATAAAAATTTTGCAAGGTAATAAGAAGGGAGGGAGCATATTGTAAAATATGTTTGAGATTTACACCATTTCGCACTTTGAAGGGCGGGTGGCAAGTTTGAAATGTCAAATGGATTTTTTTTTTAATTCGTTTCTCCGTCAAAAACTACGTGTGTAGGTCGAAAGTTGCTGCCTTTACTTTACTGGTTGCCTAGATACGATTTTTTGAATACGTCAAAAATAAAATTAAAAACTATCATAACATGATTTAAATTTAACGACGGTTGTGCTTGAAATGCTGTTCGAAATGGCCTCCATCTACTTTACAATATTTTTAAGTGCCTTTTTATAGTAGTTGCGCATACGATTTAACATTTCGTGAGTTACTAATGTTTAGCCATTGACAATTAAAACTTTAAAGTCTCAAGCAAAATACCACAGCTATATCCTTTAATGTGAGAATGATGACAGAAAAAACAATTGAACAAGAATTCACCATATTGGTCAGTTCCATGGACAGTTTACACCAGAAAATATTTTAGCGACCACAATATTCTTCTTTTCTTTCCTAATAGTCACGGATGAATCAGATTTCTTTCTATCCGTGTTGACGAAAGTGCATTAGAAAAAGACAAATAATAAAAGAATATGTTCAAATTTTTCTCGTACCTTCTTTGCTTGTGAAAGTATTGCTAGTTATATACTAGATTAGTCATTGTAAAATTCTTTTCTTTCCTGATAAAATTTCCAACGGAATCCGATTTCTTTCTATCCTTATTAGCAAAAGGGGCATTAGTAAAAAACAAATAAAAACGATGTCAATAAAAAAAAATAATCAAACATTTTATCACAGCCGCCTTTGGTTGTGCAAGTATTTCTGGTTGTCTACTGTGAAAGTTTGATCGGAATTTTCATAAAAATTAAATTTGTACTCTGGCAAAATACTTATGCGTAAGTTTTATGACTTTATAGTAAAATACCTTTGTTTTCACTGAACGCAAAACAGCATTTGCAAAAATCTCGTTTTTATTAAGCAAAAACAATGTCAGCATAACCACATTCACCTTCTTATTTTATACTACTTAAAATTGTTTCCTACCCAAGTAACAATACTTCCCCTTACCAATAATTTGCAATAAAAGGATCGGAGAAATTTGTTTTAAATAATGTGATGAAACGAGTACATGTATTAAAATATTAGGGATAATTTTTGAACATATATTTTAAGAAAAGCCATAAATTTAAGGGCACAAGGATTACTTTAAAATCAGTTTGGTTCTAGCTTACATTCTAATTTACGAGGTCCACATGTTTGCTTTAGATTATTTTAGAGAGATTTCCAAGAACTTTACCCATATGTTTCTCATCATAGGTACCGTAAAGCTAAAAAGGGCAGAAGGCTGAGCTTGGAAACTGAGAACCAATATTTAAAAGCATAAAATTTACGCGAGAGATAGTAATAAAAGTCCCTACTTTTATTTCTGTACGAGTTAGAAAATGACAGAAGTTATTAACGATCAGTGTCGTACCTAG
Source organism: Philopedon plagiatum (assembly GCA_963971165.1). Taxonomy (NCBI): domain Eukaryota; kingdom Metazoa; phylum Arthropoda; class Insecta; order Coleoptera; family Curculionidae; genus Philopedon; species Philopedon plagiatum. The sequence goes on along the minus strand of OZ020190.1, from coordinate 31,821,413 downwards.
AAACTTTATGGCGATTTACTAATTATCGCGAGATAACGAATATTCTTCTTTATAGAAAAGGATGGAATGACAATACATATAAATAAGTATCTGCTAGATTTAAAAATTCAAATTCCATATGTAGAGGCTCTTGAATGTGATTTTTTTTACCTTTGGAAAGTAGCCAATGAAGGTATTTTTTTCGAACACGTATTCAAAGTGCCTTAGCGTAAGATAGTATAGTATTTTAACCTTTATATAATGGATAAATCATCCATTAAACAAAGAAGACTTTAGATAATCTTGTATAAAATTCAGCGTTACTCCGTCTCTGGTACAGGCTGGAGGTAGACCCAAGAGGGGGAGTGTAAAGGGAAAAATTTTAAGAAGGGTCTAGGTATTAAGGAAAAGATTAAGGGGACAGTCTTAAACTGGTCGTTGCGAAGTTAGTCTAATTTGTATAAAATTGGATGTTGCGGTAACATCCTTTAAAGACGCGTTCCCGTGCTTTCGCGTCGTGTGAGAACTTAATTAATATATAATCAGGGGACTTATGTAACTTAACGGAGTTAACAGATGTAAGAGTAGCTTTTTAACGTTATTTTTGGAAGTAATTGGGGAGTTTATAGATTATAAAACAATGATCTTTTCTTTTTATACCTTTTTGTTTCGAGATCTGTTGTTAAGTAAATTCTTGTTCAGTTCATTCTTTGGATCGTTCTTTGTTATTTTATATCTTAAATTCTTTTTGTCTATTGTTATATCATTGTTTATACAGCATATTTTCATTTATTTATTTAATATATCTACTTGTTATACAAAAGTCAGGGGTTTTATTTAATGTCAAGCTAGACATATTAAATATTAAGTTCAAACTTCGTTGGCCCGTAGGTGTCAAAAGGGAGACGGTGCGACATGAGAGTTCTGTAGGTGGCTAACACTTCCAGAACATCGATCTTCAAATGGCGACAACTTTAGTTTTCTAGATCGCCTGCAAAATTTAGGTTTGAGTAACATAGAGTCTTGTAGTAATATTCACTAACTTTGGCTTTCTTTCATTTGAATATTACTGTGACCGCAAGAAGACATCTTTGGCAAATGTGTAGTTTAATCTAGATTAACTTATAAGAAACCAAAAGCGAAATATTGTTACAGGTTCATTAGGCTTAATCTGACATAGATAAAAAAAATGATTCAATCTGTGACAATAAATAAAGAAAAAATAGCAAAAATGAGTAAATATTTTTATTAGGATAAACAATTTATAATAAGGTTAAAAAAATATTCCCTATTCTCCGGTATATAATGAAAATGGATCTATAATACAGCCTACCTGCGAACAGTGACGTTTTAGTGAGTTAAAGAAGCGATAAAAATTGTTTAATCGAATATACCAAGTAGTTTCACAATTTTTAACTGTAAATGTTGAAAGCCTTATTTCCAGACGGATAGATACACTTTGTAATGGCACTGTGACTTCAGCTTTAAACTGAAACTAAACGGTTCTAGGGCGCAATTTTCATTCCTTTCTCAATAACTAAAGAAATCTTCTGCGATGCCCTATAGTCTCAACTTTATATTGGATCGGCATTCCTGTTACTCATTCCCATAACGCCCGGTCCAAGTAATGTAAAGAAGAACAAAAAGGTACCTTTCGTAATATTTCAATGGTTGTTAGTCAGTCTCAGATTCACAGAACACAGGAATTGAAGCTGGTAATACTTTATATAAACTTCTTAAGTATATTGTTACGATGCAAAAACAACTTATATTATGGGTCAGGCTTCAAATAATATGTCATGTCATGTTTATCATAACCTAACTTGCTCTTACCAGCTGTAAAAATTTTACGAGTATGAGAGAGAAAGAAGACGAGAGAGAAAGAACATGAGAGAAACATAACTGATCTTTCCGTTGTAAAATGGGTTTCTGTCATCAATCTCGAATTAAATTGGATACGGTATAGACAGATTGTCTCTGCCTAGCGAGGCACATCGAGAAGGCTATGGAAATACAACGCACATTCTGAAAGCCTAACTTGTCAATGGCTGTACCATGCTTGTCGAATCCGGTCTTCTATATTTTCTGGTGTGGTGTGGTTGGTACTGTAGCTCAAATCTCCACAAGAAAAATATAAGGAGGTGAGATCAGGAGGGTCTCAGACTTGTCGCGCAAAATGTGGCCGGATACCATTTTTCTGAAATCACACACTTTCTTACTGATTTTAATTTCATGTTAAATCGTGTGCACAACTCCTGTCAAAACATGAATTTTAAAATCTTTCCATAGGATATAAATATCCATTGGTTGTTATGTAGGTACTGAGTATTTTTCGTTAATTTTTAAGAATGCTGATGTAGGGAAGAAAACCCTTATGCTTACTCTGCTAGAAAAGTTAGGTGGATGCTGATGGCGATTGTTTACCCTAAGAATAAACAAAAGTTTGCTGTAGGAAGGCGTTATGAGACAACAAACACGTTGTGATGACACTGCCTATAAGAATTTATTCAAGGGCAGTGTAAACAAATGAAGGAAGGTAAATCTTGAGAAATATTTAAAAAGGAATTAAATTTATAACGAAAAGGAATTCTCAAAATAAATTTGCAACACAACAGGAAATGATTAAAAATAAATTACGTTCACGTTCAAAATATTTATTGTAAAGGAAAAATATAAAATACATAGTTTGTATAAAATTTATTGGAGAACTTGAAACAACAAGTTAAAGTTTTATTGAAAATAATTTATATGGAAAAATATGCAAACACCTAATACTTAGATAATTGATTATTAAAAATGATTTAAATAAACTAAAAAGTAATTATACAAGTTAACTCACATAATTAGAGAAATTAAACCTTTATTCCAAAAACAAGTTTAACTTGAATATGAAGGAACTATTCCACTTAATTCGCGAAAACATTTCTATGTTTCGTAACCGATCAAAATAACAACTGACTACCTCTTCCGAATTCCGACCGAACATTTCAAGAATCAGGAGCAAACTAACCTTTTGCACTGATACTTTCAATGGAGAAAATCTCCCCCGTTCGAAAAGAAAATACCCTAATTACCTTCTTGTAACAGTAACGTTATGTCTTATCTGATTGTCCCCTTGATGTCATATCCCTGGTAAATAAGTATTACTAAATATAGCGCCATCATAAAACCTAAATTTATTGTTTTTTTTTTATGTACCTTGTATAAGGAAATGTCTCTAGAAAATGCAGGGGGCAATAAAAAGCTACCCACTGGACAAATAAAGTCCTTAATGTCCGATAAATATCGTCCTTCATTTGACAGCTAAAACAAACTCGCTAAATCTTAGAATTCGCGGAAAAACCGAAGGGGAAACAGAATTTAGTTGGGTTGTAAATGCCATGTTGTCACATTAATTTCTTGGAGTGGTTGTTAATAGGGGAAAATTCATGGGAAATTTCGCTATATAAGTGGGAAGACCCCGACTAGAAAAGTAGTTGAAAGATACTCACCGATATAAGGTGTGACGCTGCCCGATCGCGAACCGAAATTCTGTCTACGGGAGTCCAAAAGTCAGGATTTAATAAGTACGGTATAGTCGGAAGGTTACGAGCTCGTCATAATTTATTGACAATAGCGTGAAAAACAAGTGAAAAAGTTAGTGCGTCAGAATCCCAAGAAACTGTCTAGGATTATTGGAAAATTTGTGAAAATTAAGAAATTGTAAAAAAGTGTATTTTGATTGGCTCCCATACGTAATCTGTGGAAATAAAGTGTAGTTGATCTAGAAATTTGTGTTTTTCTGTTAGGGAACAGGAAAAGATAATTAGTATATATAAACATTAGTCAAAATTTCATAGAAAATTGGAGTTAGTGCCTAACCTCGGCAGTAAGTGTCATACTGTTAGTAAGTCAATTGCACAGCTGGAAAGGTGTTAGGTAAAGAGGTGGTACTAAACCGGCCCGCACAAAAATTTACCTTGTCACCACCAGCTGTATTCCATGACGGCTAACTAGAAAAGTTAAAGTAAGAGAAAGGAATCAGTGATGGGTGTCGCGTCGGTGATCATAAGTCGGAAGAACAATCATAGAACAACACATCGGGAACCGAAGGTTGGCTTGTGGAATCGCTACAAGGTCGTTCTGAGACATTCAACCAATCGGTTATCGTGGGATGGTAAACAGTATTTCCATTTCATTTCACGGACGTTTTAATTGTACGTGTTAAGCCTCTTCACCATATTGAGTTTAAAAGTAAAGATAAGTAATGGTATGACAGCTACGCGAATAATTTTGACACAAAATAAAAATCGATGGGTAGGGTAAACAGGGACAGAAAAATACTGAAAAATAAAAATAATGAATTCATAAATAACATATATTTTATTATATTTTAATAACTTTATAACACAGCATGGAAGACATTATGTATTCGAGTAGGCTCCGTTTGTTAATCAAAAATAGTAACAAAAGGTCGTTGCTATTACTAAAAATCATGTGTTTTTGGTAACAAACAAACCTACACAGTGAAAGACATACAAGAGCAGATTATTATACCTATGGGAGCTGTTTACTTTTTGCTACTTTCTATCTTATCTTACTGCAGTTTATTCCTGTAGTCGTTGAAGTTTTACCCTACTAAATTTAAAAAGAAATCAGCTCCTTAGAAATACCTGCTTTATTTGGAAGACTGGTTCACACCGGCACGCTTACACATACTAAGAGAAAAAATAAAACTGTGGTACCATCATGTGAAAATTAAATGTAAGTGATGGGTGGCTGGATAGATCCAAACCAGCAACCTCGCTTAATTTTGTTCTGTATGGATGATGCGCGATATCGGACCGTAGAGATAAGTGACTTTCCCGTTTACCACATCCCGAAGAGCACTTCTCTCTCGAGAACTCTTACAAACTTTCTCGGCGACTGGCATTTTATTTTCACTTGATCGTACATACGATGACATTGTGATAGTATAGCGAGTGTAAGAATATCTTGAAAACCGGTACACATAGAGGCGTGCTGTACAGTCGGGTAACCGGGCCAGTACCCGCAGCGTTGGCGTGTTAGTACGTGTATATACAGAGTAAACAGTTTTTTACTTTGACACACAATGTATAAGATTCTCAGGAATACATTTGCAAAAAGGTTATTTGATTATAGTTTACTTTTACTAGGAGAGTATCTGCAAAAAGTCCAAGTATGTCTGTGTGGACCGCTCGAATCAAAAGTTGGCCAAGTCGGTTTGGTAGCATGCCCCTCGGTATCCATAAAATACAGGTGTAAAAACGTTAAATAAATTACTATCCTAATAATTTGTTAATTTGTGAACAGGTTAATTGAAAAATTATTAAAGTATTTTTTAAATGTGGATGTTTATACACTTTATTGAATACTTAATTTTCGAAGATTAGATGTAATAAACCATGAGTTAAGAAATCATTAAAAATACCATTGATATTTATTAAATTATCCAATGTAAATAACTAACAATTTACTTTCTGATTTATTAAGAATGCTTATAGCTTAAACGGATTTGATAGTCCTTAATAGCTTTAAAATGACAAATATTTGAATAAGCTAGCTAAGTTTTGAACGGTACGGTACAGCCATTGAACATTCAGGTCTAAATGGAAACGTTTGAATCTGAAGTTTGTGTTGCCAATAGCTATACATAAAAACAGCAATCAGTGACACAAACGAAAAAGATCTGGTAAAGCAGTGGCTATAGTAAACTGGTCTTAAACCCAGCTTGTAAATTTAGGGATAAAAACACAACAATAATTTTGCTCATTTCATATCTAGCAATACTTGACGAAGTTTATCCAAAAATATATCGGCATGAGTCTTTGTAAAAGTTAAGGATGGTCTGAGGCGCAGTGTTTGTGGATGACATCCTCCACAAATAACACCTGAAAGCAAAAAGAACAAACCAAAAATTTGAATATAAGGGTTTTTTTAATACAAATACATAGAACGAGTTTTTAAATGTATCGATGTCTAAAGCGAATTAATATTACATTTTCATCAAACCGTTTTCAAATCACCTATGAATGGATACTGAAATTACTTTTAGCGTTTTTAAATTCATCGTATTTTTATCAGATTACTCATTGGGTTCATCACGCTTGAAGACCGATGTTTCCGATGGATGCTTGGTGTGGGAAGTCAGCTGTTAGAGAGTGAAATTGTTAACATATGTAAACTTTTTAATCTTTTGGTTTTATATATGCTTTATAACCGAAAAAAAAATTACCCTCATCCGTTTAACAAATAAATGGAAGTAATTTGGTTTTAGAAAATGATGTTTTATCCAACATCAGTCCGTTCTTGAAATCTTGTTCATCTGAAATCCACTGACTTGACCGATAACAATGCGAATGTTTTCCATCAATAATTTAAAAACTCGTCAAATATGTCATTATATCAATCTTTTGCGCCTTAAGAGGAGTATTAAGCGCTTTTTACCGTTGCATATTTTGTTCGTTTTTTTACATTGTTATTGCTTAGTTATTTGTTATTAAAAACCAATGACTTTTCCTTGTAGATAAATGAACAACATATAATTCATTAAAAAAATTAAAATTATATTTTGCACTTTTTCTACAAACTTAGGTATCGATATTTTGGTGGGCGTGGTTTTAAAGGAAAAGTATAAAATAAAATTTTAATTTATGTATTAAATTTAGGTTCCTTTTACGTGTCTATATCGAAAAGTCATTGTTTTTTCGTAGCAAATAACAAAGCAACAACGATTTCAGTTTGATAAACTTTATACTAAAATAACAAAACCACTTTAGGTTAATATTTGCAACCGCAAATACCACTGGCTCAAATACTAAGGGTTAGTAAAATATAACAATATACTGTTATTTTCCTTAGTAATAAATTTGTAGTAACTTATCATGATATAAATAAAAGAAGATATGATACCAAACCGTGTCAAATTCGTCCGGGTTCGCACATGACGTCACGCCGTGACTTATTTTTGAAATTTTTAACGCGCAATATAGAGTTTACGTTAGTTAAAGGCGATTTTATATAAATTCTATTGGCAATATACTTTGCCTCCTGCTTGTAATACAAATTTTATAGTATATGATTTAAAATAATCATAAAAGTAAAGGGGTAAAAACATACATTGATTGAATGGTTGTCCACATCACAAATCACAACCATACACAGCACATCCCATTTTTACTTTTAAACTCCCAAAACTAATATAAAAACACCAAAAAATAGTTGAAAACATAACGCGATCTTAAAAAAGACGTGTTTCGTTTACAAAATATCGCGGAATTGGTCACGCGGTGACGTATAAGGCCACGCCTACCTGCGCGGTTTTTTATTTGTATCATGGTAACTTATTTCCATTGCATAGCGCCGAAATTTAGAATGATAGTGGCGACGTCGTGCCGCTTTATATTTATAATAGTCCTGTTAATTTATGGATTAAACAGCTGTAGAGGCGTAATACTTTTTTTGTTCCTGTTGCCAAGCAATGGAATCTATGTGATGTAGTGAAATTATCAGTGTCTTTTGGTTTTTGCAAAAATTGTATTCATAAAGTTTGGAAAACTTGTCAGTATCAAGTGTGTGGAAAATTGGACTCATTCCATCCGGAATTGTCTTTTCACACGTTTGCTCGGTTGAATACCGAGAAAGCCATAGCGACGGCGCGAAGTCGGATATTTGGCGTTCTCTCTTTCATCTGTCTTTGTCCTACACATGCACAATATATGAAACAAAAGGCTAGTTTCGAATGAATGGTGTCGTCTCCTCTTACTGAAGGTCAATGGATAAAACTAACAACCATACATAAAAAAGAATAGGAACAGCTTTACTATCTCAAGTATTTCATGAGATATAATTAATTGTTTGCTTAAAAGGTTTGGTTAACGGATAGCTGTAAGTACACCCCTCCTATTTTCATAATTTTTAAATTTTAATTTATGAAAATTGTGTTATATAAAAGTTGTAGGAAGTATGTAGTATGTTTCCCTTAAACATATCTCCCAAAATAAAATCCTAAGCCCTCTTCTTAAAAAATTCACAGAAAAAGAAATTTCAAATAATAACACATTTATTAATAACATTTTTTTAATTCTTGCAAAACTATTCTAAAATTATGCAAAAAAATATCTGCGTGCTTCTTTTGGAACAACAAATTTGGTCTTAAACGTATACTGGCAGCTCCACATTGCCCTATCCAAACACCTAAAATTAATATAACATGGGTTAACATTAGAAATTGGAATATTTGTTCCTTTATGATATTTTGTAGATTGTAGCTTTGTAGGCTTGTTCTAGCCCAACAATGCCAATACAAAACGGAGCCAAATGCTTGTGACTGATCCATCGTAATAAGTAGTGGGATCCGATGTAAAGCCAAGTTTAACATAATTTTTATTTACTGGGTCTAAAACTTTTTTATTTTCCAAGTTTTTCTAAAGTTTAATCAAATCCTTAACTGTAGTGACACGGCCTATACGCATTTATTTAAGGGTATAACGCAGTGTTAACAAATGAAGGGAAATAAATTTTAAAGGATTCAAGAAGGGATTATATTTATGAATACAAAAAGGAATTCTCAAGAACTAATTTTGAAACACAAAAGGAAATAATTAAAACAATTTGACCATTCGCAATGAAAGAATTTTTAAATAATTATTGAAGAATTTTGAAACAAAGAAAATGTTGAAATTTTATTGAAAATATATAACTAAAAAATATTTAAACACTTAAGTGGTCAAATAATTGATAATTAAAAATGTTTTCAATAATCTATCAAATATGTTTTGTCTCCGATTGGCCAATAAAAGATCCGCCTCGTGGTGACCTTATCGCTCACCATTGCCAAATGTTGCACCATATTACAACTTATATAATTTAATAGTTTTTTTTAAGTGTTTGTTATGACAAGCGCACCTATAAATGTCAATAGAAAATGCGGAGGTCAATAAAAAACTATCCACTTGATAATAAAAATGTAGTAAATGTCAGATAAATCAAGAGATCTCCCTTCATTTGCCTGCTAAAGTAGGCCGCCCACTCGTAGAATTCGCGGAAAAACAAAGGTGATAACAGAATTTAGTGGGGTCGTGTTTCGTGTTGTCCCATTAATTTCGTAAAGTGGTCGTTAACAGGGGAAATTTTCTCTATAATTTAACCGGGACGACTCCTGCTAGGATAATAGTTTAAAGATACTCACCGATGTAAGGTGGTATTCTGCCAGATCGCGAACCGAGATTCTGTCTGGTTCAATAGGTACGGTGTATAGTCGGAAGTTTTGAAGTTCGTCGTAATTTCTTGACAAATTGCGTGAACACTAAGTGCGTTAGAAACCCAAGAATTTATCTAGGATTATTGAAAAATTTGTAAAAATTAAGAATTGTGTAAAAGTGTATTTTGGGTGGCTCCCATAAACGTTTTCTGTAGAAAGAAAGTGTATTTGATAGAGAAATTTATGTTTTTCTGTTAGGGAACAGGGGAGCATAGAAAAACTAATTTGAATATACAGCACATCTAAATATTTGTCAAAAATTCATAGAAAATTGGAGTTAGTGCCTAACCTCGGTAGTAAGTATTATACTGTTAGAAAATCAATTGCTAGGCTAGATAAGAGGTTAGGTAAAGTGGTGGTTTAACAGCAGTCGACACAGGAATCTTCCGATCCCCGCGAAAGCTTATTGTCCCCGCCAGCTGTATTCCTAGGTTACCGTTACTGCCTTATAGAAAAGGTAAAGAAAGAGAAAGGAATCAGTGGTGGATGTTAGATAACCAAAACTGACTTCATGTGACTTGACCATTATAAAAACGTCACATGGCTGTGACTAAACCGTATCCAATTTAATTTGATGACAGAAACCCATTTACAACGGATAGATCAATTATCTCTCTCTCTCTCTCTCTCTCTCTCTCTCTCTCTCTCTCTCTCTCTCTCTCTCTCATTTTTTACTCTCTCGCCTTCTTTCTCTCTCATACTCAATTTTTACAGCTGGTAGAAAGTTAGGTAATGAGAAATATAAACATGACCCATAATATCAGTTGCTTTTGCAGTATAAAAATATACTTAAAAAGTGTATACAAAGCATTATCAGCCTAAATTCCTGTGTTCTATGAATCTGGGACTGACTAACAACTATTGAAATATTAGGCAAGGTACATATTTGTTCTTCTTTACATTAGGCACTTGGACCGGGCGTTATGGGAATGAGTAACTGGAACGCCGACCCGATATAAGGTTGAGAACAGAGGGCATCACAGAAGATTTCTTTAGTTATTGAAAAAGGAGTGAAAATTGCGCCCTAGAAACGTTTGGTTTCAGTTTAAATGTGAAGTCACAGTGTCATTACAAAGGGTTCTTATGGTTCTATCCTTCTGGACCTAAGACTTGAACATTTAAAGTTAAAAATTGTGAAACTACTTGGTATATTCGATTAAACAATTTTTAAGTAGTATAAAATAAGAAGGTTAAAGTGTCTATGCTGACACTGTTTCTGCTTAATAAAAACGAGATTTTTGCAAATGCTGTTTGTGTTCAGTAAAAACAAAGATCTTTTGCTATAAAATCATAAAATTTACATAAGTATGTTGCCAGATTAGAAATTTATTTTTATGACAATTGCGATTAAACTTTCACAGTAGACAACCAGAAATACTTGCACAAACAAAGGCGGCTGTGATAAAATGTTGGATTATTCTTTTTGACAACAACATCGTTTTTATTTGTCTTTTACTAATGCCCCTTTTGCTAACAAGGATAGAAAGAAATCGGATTCCGTTGGGAGTTTTATCAGGAAAGAAAAGAATTTTGCGATGACCAATCTTTCGAAGTAAATTTCAACATATTTTTTTTTGTCTTTTTCTAATGCCTTTCGCCAACACGGATAGAAAGAAATCTGATTACTCCATGATTATCAGGAAAGAAAAGATGAATATTGTGATCGCTAAAATATGTTCTGGTGTAAACTGTCCATGGAACTGACCAATAGGGTGAATTATTGTTCAATTTTTTTTTCTGTCATCATTCTCAAATTAAATTGGATAGAATATAGTATGGAAAATGAAGAACGTTGTGATCAACACTTAAAATAAAGAGAGCTATAAGGTTGACTATTACTCAAAATGGAGAGATTCGGATTACAGAGGGAAACGTGACATGGCTGTGACTATTACTAAAGGCTGTGGTTCCCTAGTCTGTGCTGTTACTAAAAATGCGTAACGGTGAATTCACATGAAGTCAGTTTGGTAAAAAATATAGGTTAATTAAACTTTAGAGAAATAAAAGGCTTCAAATCCAGTAAGTTAGAATGATGTAGAGCTGGGCCATTCATCAGATTTCACTGCTTGTTACGGCCGATCTTCAGTTTTACAGAAAGGTGTTTGTTAAGATTTTACTTCCTTTTGTATGTTGATAACTTCGCTTTAAAGCTCTAGTTTACTGTACGCGCAGTTTGTAGTTTATGTTATTATATACCTAGTTGTTTTACCATACCAATAGGAGCAGATTTTATTAGTAAATTATATTTAGTTGCATACATACTGAGATCGAGAAATGAAATTTACAGTGATTACTTATCAAGTTACAATTCATATTCTTTTAATGTAACGAGTACCGAGAAGAGGGGATATAGTACGCACTGTGAACTATCTACATTTACACTCATCTCCTACTAAAAGTTAGGATTAGTAATTGGCGAATATTTCCAAAATTCCATTTAAACAAATATCTAGGTACTCCTCGCCATCACTCGTTACAATTACTGTTACATTATAAATCCTACCTTTCGATTTCAGTCTTTCAATAATTTCATCTCGTTTTTCTGGACATTCCGCGGTAACAGCTATAAAGGTACCCCTGCCCCTCGTAGAATGAAAAATTGGATTAAATTCTTTTTCTAGCTCGTGAAGTTGGCATTTCAAGTATTCCCCTGTTTGTTGAACAAGTTTCAATAGATTATCTCTCAAGATAATTTTTAAAATGGTCTCCAGAAGGATAACTTTTCCGGGGTCCCCCATCCATGTGTTGAAGGTTCTGTAGGGTTGACATGGTCTAAAACATAGCATTTATTACTAGATAAATTTACACAACTCCATCAACTTGTTATGTTGATTTTGACATTAGCGTTCAGATTCACTAAGAAGGTTAAAGATTTAGTACTGCGGTTTGCTTGGTTTCGAAATGATTTTCATCCCCCCCATCACATGAACATTGACAACAAATCAGTCCCAACAAAAATCAGTTAAGTAGTCCAAATTATAATCTTTTAAAAAAATACAAGCCGACAACCTTGGCAACCATGGAATCGAAGTAGTCGAATTATCCAATCGCGTGGAGTCGTTATCGTTGAATCGGGTCTGCCCGTCTGTGACCTGTCGTCTGTTGACATTACAGTGTGTTGTAAGTTGTATTGTATTTACTGTTTCGTAATAAATCATATATCATATTTTTAAAATGAAGTTTTTTTTACTACTTATATTTCCTACTTGAAAATGTAGCACCATTAATGAAAAAAGGGCGTGGCACCCAAAAAATTGGCGCAAAGGGCCGCCTTCGGCGCTTTTCTATATACAGATATCGAAAATTACCCCCCCCCCCCCCCATAACTGACACCTGTATACGCGCCTGGCCGCCGCACTATAAATTAGTCTTGTATTATTATTCTAATGTTAAGTTAGTTAAGTTAAGGCTTGTAAGTAGAAATAAAAGGGCAGACTGGTAGATTTTTACATCATTTATTACTACAAATGGCAATGATTAAAATAAAAGACGAATAAACAAAACCTATTATAATCTATTGCGGGTCCGAAAGTTGATTAATTTTTTTTTATCTTCTGACAGCCCACGAAGACCGAAGTCTAAGTACTATGTACCGTGGGTGTAACGGGGAATCGACTCAGTGGCGTAGCTAAGGTGGGTGACACCCGGGGCGGCTATCAATGGTATCACCCCATGGTAGGGTAAGAAGGCTAAAAAAAAATGCGCCGCAGGCGTAAATTTTTTGGGTGACACACCAAAACTAACCTGTTTGGGTTACTTTTGGTGGCAAAATTTCTATTTTATCATTACATTTTTGTTGATACTCCTGGATTTTTAAATAGGAAAAATTTAAAATAGATAATTTTTTAAAAATAATTACTAGAGTCCTACAATTAAAACAAATCTCTAGGTATAAAATTTTACATGTAGATAAAAATTCTTGCTTGAAACATTTACAAACTTTTATTCATAAACTAGTATGTATGAAGTTTGGCAAATCAGTCTGTGACAGAGACGAAAGGCGAAAATGCCACAAAAAATGGCTAGGCCATTCTAATAAATTCTACGAAATTGGGCGTGCTTATTATTTTTGGCTGAATAAAAGGTAACAAATAAATATAACAAAAATATTCACCATAAATTTACTTAAATATTTAACAAAAACTTTTAACAATGAAAGCAATGACCTCTTCATAACAGACCCTATAAACATTGGCAATCACTTCTCGCGTTTGGCTTTTTATCTTTTGATCCATGATGAATACCTAATTACGCCGCGCTGCCAATGGAGGAATAACCAAGACGATTGCTATCGCCACTCGCTCTCAGTACATTTCTGATCAGTCATCATTTCTTTTACCATAAGTGGATTCATTAACGAGCCATTATTTGACTGGTCTGCATTACGTTGTGGTATTGATATTGGCTAGATTTATTGAATTTTGGAGAGTTTTGCAAATCAACTTTGTTAAGTTCGCACAAACGTGCAATTTTTTTTTATATTTTAATTTTAATGGGCTTATCCAGCAATTTTTTTTTATTTCATAATACAAAAGTGCTTCATTCGAAAAGCTTATCTCCAAAATATTAGAATTATTTTTGATGGAATTCACCCCCAAAACAGCGGTCAAACATCGCTCATTATGAAACGGGACGATGGCGTCTGGTGGCGTAGTCCTACGATGAGCGATAAACATTGGCACCGCTGCAAAGATTTTGCAATGAACTTTGTCAAAATGACACTTGTCAAAAATCTTATTCCCCTTAGGGGATCATGGCGGTGTTGTATTGGATTTATCGTAATGCCCGTTACATTCAGTTGTTTTTCGTGGGATGACGTCAAGCTGGAAACAGAATGTTTTCAATTTTGTCGAATTTTAAACCTTCATATTTTATTTATTATCCGTCCAACAGACGTATTTTTTGTGTGTGTTTTTCGATTGACTGATTGTGCAATAATATTAACATATTTACTGAAAACGCGAAATATCTAAACAAGCCCACTGCCCTCGAATGTGCGAATTTTGTTGTATGGTTATAATTTTGATTTTTGTTTGATGCGGGTGTCACTCCTTAAAGGGTGTCACCCGAGGCAGGCTATTGTATTGTTATAATTTTGATTTTTGTTTGATGCGGGTGTCCTTAAAGGGTGTCACAAAAATTTTAAAAAAAGTCCGCCCGAGCATGGTCCCGAACTCACGGTCTCTCGGTTCATAAGCGGATACTCTAACCTCTCGACTACGTTACTTATGCAAAAAAACCGAGCGCAACGAGAACACAAAGGCGTCCTATTTGCGATAACGTGTGCTGTTTAGCCAGGGTGTTTTGCGATCACAAGTGGGGTTTAGAACGCGACGCTCGGCATGTCCCGATTTGCGATCACGTGTGGCGTTTAGAAAAATGCACCCGAGGCAGGCTATTGTATTGTTATAATTTTGGTTTTTGTTTGATGCGGGTGTCACCCCTTAAAGGGTGTACCCCCCCCCCCCCCCTAACTACGCCACTGGATCGACTCACACATCCAGAGCTGGAAACATCCGTAGGGATTTCACCCGCCCTTTAAGAGGATGTGTGGGGTGGTACCACCTCGGTCGAGGAAGAATTACTCTACCACCTTCTTTAGAGTAATTTTTTTTACTACTTTTATAATTCGTAAGCCGTGATATATAGGGATCGAGGTTAGTAGTAGCCTTTTTGTGATATCATCCATATTGCGTGTTCTCGAACATTTCCTCGCGAAATTCTCCCTATAGTTTCGGATCTTTTCGGGCCTCTTGGGCCTCTTCAGACAGCATTCCGATTGGAAGAAGAGTACAAGATTTTATCAGAGTAGCAGTATGCAGTAAAATTGTATGTAGAATGCTACTCATTGGATATCATTCAAATAAATCAACATACATTTTCGCAGATTCTTCACTCTAGGCTTGAAATTTTTCAATGTTGATTGGATACCCACAAAAGATAGCCTGTAGAATAACATTGAATTTATCGAATGATTGCGTTTTATCTCTGGATAAGCAGTTTCTGCTGCTTCGTACAAAATAATAATACTTATTATTAAAATGATGTTCTTTCTCAGCTTTACTACAAAAAAATGTATATATTTTTAACCCAATCGGACATATGTGGCATCAGGTAAAATCAAATGTTAGAGCAGAAAACACTTCTCCAATTTTAAGTGCAAGTGTTGTGACATTAATTAGAAAAGTTGTAGATAGCATTCCTATAGAAAGTTGGAAAAATTCTATTAACCATGTTATTAAAGTCGAAAATTCCTGTTTTCATTTACTAGAGCCACTCGTTTTTAATGTAGATGAAAATTACAGTGACAGCAAAACTGAACTGTAATTAAATTTAAGTAATACTTTTTTATAGTACAAATAAATCGAATGGCATAAATCAATAAACAATGTTTTAATCATTCGAATTTAACAAGATTTTATGTTTTCCAAAAAATATTCCGAATTTAAACCACCCAGATTCTGACGCCTTTTAAGAATTTTAAAATATTTATATTTACATTTATTCAGGTACTTACCATTTTGTCAAAAGACAACGAAAGAGCTTGAAATGAGCTTTAGTATAAACGGTGTGTCACGAAAGTTGACCTTGCATTATTACTCGGAAAGCAGATAATAAATGAAATTAACAAATTTCTTCGTTAGAAAAAAGCTCAACTTTTCTGCAGTATTTTATATACAGGATGTGCCACCCGGCAGAGGCACAAAAATGTTTTGTTTAAATAAACTAACATAATTCCATCAATTTGTTAGGGTGATTTTAACGTTAGAAGTTTTATAATCGCACAGATGTTTTAAATTACCAAGACGGAGTTTCCTTGATTTGTAATAGATTTAATGATCACCGACACTATTCCCCACCCCCAACCACGATTCTTTTTCTACTTAGATTTATTTCCTGTGTCTCTCCTACTCTTAATTTAATTGCTTATAACTTCTAAATTTTCCGACTACTTACTTCATATCAGCTGTAAAGAAGTATCCACCCAATTGCATCTTTTTACTAAATGTTACAATATCTGGCGGCTCATTCAAGTCAAAGTACTCGTGACACCAAAACTTGCCAGTTGGACCGCCGCCAGTCTGAACTTCATCTATAATCAGTGCCGCGTGATTTTTTTTGCAAATGGATTGTAATCGTTTAAAAAAGTTTTTTGACGCATGATTGTCGCCGCCTTCAGATTGAATTGGTTCAACTATGACCTGAAACAACAATTAGAAAAAAATAAAGATATGAAATGAAAAAATTAATTGCTGAGCAAATAAACGTCATTTTTTCTTTTCTTTTGTAATTAATTTATAATTGCTATCTGGCTAAGCCTAAGCAATCCCCAGGATCCATCAAAAAGTTTTAAAACTTAGTAATTAATGGCATTGAATTTATCCAAATTTAATGGTACTGGTTTAAATTTATGTCTTCTTGTTAAATCGAATAGAATAGAATAATATTCTATTCTATTCGATTCTATTATATTATATTACCACAAGTATACAGGTTGTACATAGCATCGTCATTTACGTTTTACGAAGTCTTTATCTCGCCAGGTATTTGATGTTTTGCACTGGCTGTTTTTCATTATTTTTTCAATAGGTACTACTAATAAAATTGTTTGTTATTTATTTTGTTAGAACTTTAAAGAGCAGGCCTAGCTTAAGAGGAAAGTACTATTTATTTTTGGATTACGGGCCATGTATCCCTTTACCAAGTGTATTTCAAAAAATACGAGGTTATGCAAAAATCGCGGTTAGATCTTTGCCTTTTTCTAGTGGCAGAGGGGTATGAAGTTGGCTATTTAGGAATAAATAAAACTGCTATTGAACTAGTTCTCCTTTTATAGTCGTCATTAAAAACCGAGTTATTTTATTATTTCTATAGTTTGCTTGGTTTTTTTAATTGGTTTTTAATTTGATACGTTTTTTGTCTTAAAGTTTTTGTTTCAAAGAAACTATACAGTTTATTATAGAAAACTTATACATAGGTCACAATTTAAGTAATATACATTGTATACAGTATGCCCACGGATCGGGTAGACAAGAGGACAAATGGACCAAAAAGTGAAAGATACGAAAAAAATCATTCATAAAAAATTTTGCTTGCTTTATAAATAAGATCCACGATACCAAAAATTTGTTTTTTTTTGTACAGAGTATGCAAAAAAGACAAAAACGTAAAATTTGGTTAAGAATAGTATTTTTTAACATTGTAATACAAAACGTTTAATAAAAAAGTTGTATTAAATTTTTAAAAAATTCTTATTTCAGATTTTGAAGTAAAAATTTGAAATTTCCAAATTACGCTTTTAAAATCAAAATTTTCACCTCAGTCACATTGTCACCTTTTTTTATTTGATTACACCTTTGGTAACTGTGGCGTTGTTGTTGTTGTTTTTGGATTAATGGCTCTGGTTGAAACCAAATGGCCAGCCATACTGTGACGAATTTGTCAAAATATTAAAGATGAATATTATTCCAAAATTACAGACTCATACAGGTTTAAGAAAATTACTAATAGAATATCAAATAATATTTATTGTAATATTCGAGAAATACTTCTTAGATATTTTAACTTTAAAAAAATTAAGGGCACATCATATTTATTTTTCAAAAACTTCTCCTCCATATTCTAAGCATTTTTCTAACTGACGATGACGTCGAAAATGCCTAAAGCGTCTTATTATTTTTTCCAGTAAAATCGATTCTATCGCTCGTAAAATTATCTGCTTTAAAACTTCTTTGTCATTTTTAATGGGTCTGTCATATGTTATGTAGTTGTTTAATACATAATATAATAAATAATTTATAAATACAGTAGACTCCCGCTTATCCGAAATAATGTGGACCGGACCGATTTCGGATAATCGAAATTTCGGATAATGCGGAGATTGAGGAAAATCATTAACTATAGGAAAAGTAACTATATCTATGTACTTTTATAGATGTAGATACATAATAAATTCTAATACTTATATATGTACATTAGTATGTATTCATATTCATAAATATAATCCATAATTTCTCTGAATTAAAACCTACCCAACGCGTGGAAAATTCCATTCTCGGCATCGACGCTCGAAGCGACTGGCCGCACTGTTCGTATCGCCAAGACCGCGGAATCTTGATATAGGAAATTTATTAAGAGATTCGCATCTTGTAGGAGTAATCTGTGCCTATATTATGAACAAAATAATGCGGAGGCATAGCAAGAATCATTTCGGATAATCCGGTTCATGGGTCGTTTCGGATAATGCGGAGTTCGCATAATCGGGTTTCGGATAATCGGGAGTCTACTGTACTTAATAAAAACCAACTGGATATATCGTTATCATATATTGTAATTTCAATTCGGGATTATTAATAATCTAGTTGTGTCTGATCTATTTATTATTATTACTATTATTGTAAATAAATTGTATAAAATTATTAATATTATATTTTGAGTCAACTCACAACAAGTATATTTACTTCGTGAGTCAAGTGTTTATATTTGGCTTATTCAAGAAACTATATATATCTCAATTGTACATATATCATAAATTATTGAATAAACCTATTATTATTATTATTATAATGCGCCCCCAGAGAAACATATCACAAATTGTCAAATCCGGATCGGGACTCCTAGGGGGTCACAAAATTGGACAATTTCCTTACTTTTGCAGCATAATGTGCAGGACACCCATCGTGCTGAAATATATATCTCGGCAATATTGAAGAGGCAATTCTTCTAACTTGTCTGGCAAAAATGTCCCCAGAATATGTAAATATAAGAATGTCTGTTACATGTATTACCAAAAAAAATATGTTATAATCCCATAATAGGAAATGGCGCACCAAATATTTACTTTTTTAAAAGACTGACGGCGGCGGTTCGCAATTCTAAACTCTGGATTTTCCCTACTTCAGTATCTCACATGCTGAAAAGCTACAGTGCCGGTTGTAGGTACTGAAGGTTGACTCATCTGAGAACATTATCCTTATGAAAGTTCACGTTGATACTTAGAATTTTATAACACGGAACCACAAACAAAAATCCAAGCGTTTGCAACTGTCCACATCTTCCAAAGTTTGGTTAAAAATTGGTTTAAAAAGACAAATTTTATTTTCCTTAAACACATTTTAAATATGGCTTATTTTCACAATTGTAAACTTCGTGTTCGTTTTTTAAAAGATGTAGTACTTAGTATTTTTATCAACAGATTGAAAAATTAACAGTGTAGAAGCATCGTTTTCGGCGTATCTTTTCTTGGGCTTCTTTAAATTAGGTACTAACGGATCCGGTGGGCAATCCAAGGTTAACGTGTACTCGTCAAGATGGATACATTTATTTCCGAAGCTTAACGCAGGGGTGCTACATACAAACGTATAAAAATTGACAACTAATGTCAGTTATGTTATAGTCCAGCAAGTGAACATTTTCTCGTATTGGTGCGCGAAACTGTTATTATTTGAAACCTCGATGTATGCTTAAGGGCGGTAAAATGTCAAAATGTAAAACTTAAAGGCAAAAAGGCCGCCAACCACAACCAACCACATAAGAGATGCAAAGCGCATCTAAAAAACGTTCCGAATATACCCGATCTTCACTTCGGAAGTAAACGTATACGTCTGGACGAGTACTCGTTAACTCTGGATAGCCCCCCAGTTTTTTTTTTAATTTGATTACTAACTTCTGTACTGAACTTCTGCATAATTGCACATTTAGAAAATTTTCTTGAAACTTCTCAATAACTTAGCGATATCAATTTTCGCCATTTCTATAATTTTGGATTATACATATTCTTTGCTCTAAAGACAACATTTTTATTACTTTGACAAATACACCACAGTTATCAAAGGTGTAATCAAATAAAATAGGTGACAATGTGGCTTAGAAAAGTTTTGAGTTTTAAAGCGTAATTCAGAAATTTGAAATTGCTACTTGAAAATCTGGACTTAGAATTCTTTTAAAATTTTAAACAACTTTTTTAACGTCTTGCATTAAAATTTTTAAAAAATGCAACTTTACTTTTAATCTTAACCAAATTTTGTATTTTTATTTTTTTGCATACTACCCTATACAAAAAAAAACAAATTATTGGCATGGTGGTTTGAGCAAGCATTAAACTTTTATAAAGAATGACCTTTTTTCGTATCTTTCACTCTTTGGTCCATTTGTCCTCTTGTCCATCCCACCCGTTGACATACTGTATATAAACAGAATAAAAATACATGTTCAACTATTAATTAAGAAATTCTTGGATAACTAAAAAGGCAAAAATTAAAAAAAGGTAAAAATTAAGATTCACAACGTAACTGGCCAGAAAAATATTTCTTCCAAAAAGTAATTTTTAATGTGTTTCTTAAATTAATAATGTTATGTTATTTATATTTATTAAATTATTTTGCAATGCACTTATCTACTGACTTCATCATTTAAATATTTTTTTTCCAAATTTTGGAATCTTGTTGGTAAAATGAAGTTAGTTCTATTATTATGAAAAATACACAACCAAATTGCTATTTTCTTTACAAATTTGCGAACAAATTCAAATATAAATTCATATTACAAGACTTAATTATCTTAATGGTGAATGTTATTCACACTGCTAAATATCTGATTACATGTGGAGTGGGTAATACAAAAGTACTTATTTTCCGAAGTTAGTATTCAAAATTATTTGATTTTCAATTATTCGTCATGCATAACAATAACAGTAAAAAGACAACTCGCCCCTGCAACTGGCATTCCTTTTTTGTTCCACTGTTCCATTAGATCTTTCACCTCGGCCAAACATCGATCGTCCTCTTCTCGGTTGACCTGTTCATTTTCTTCCAGCGGATAGTGGTACTGAGGAAAGTTAGCAGCGGGCCAATCAAATGCCGGTATATCGATTTTCTGGATATATTTTGATCGGGTAGTGGATAATGTTGCCATAGTTCTGCCATGAAAACCGTTCATAAAGGAAAGTATGGCTAATTTTGGAGAACCTGTAAATATAGAATGTCTCCAGTTAGGAAGACTCGCTACGTTATATTAGCAATTATGATGTCAGGCGACATGAACCCAAAAAGCACGTAGGTAGATGTACAAACTACAGTTTTTGAAAGCGGCAATTCTGGGTCATAAAGTTAAAAACTATATAATAAATATTTAGGCGCTCTATATAAATTGTGTTACGAAGTAAAATAGTATACCTATCCCACCATAAACATACATGTAGAGAAGTGTGTGTTTTGTTATCTGAAAAAAAAAATAACTGAAATATAGAAATTATGCCAAGTTCCTTGCCTCCACGTTATTAGCAGTGTTTTGACAAGCACAGAAAAAAATTACAGACCAAACGTGGCAAATTTTCAAGGGTCTCAATATTGTTCAGTTCTTTAATGAAAACTTGCCAAGTTTGGTCTGTAAATTTATCAATTCACACAATATTTTTCTGTGCTTATCAAAACACTGCTAATAACATGTAGGCAAGGAACTTGGCATAATTTTTACATTTCGGTTATTTTTTCAGATAACAAAACACACAGTCTTGACGAGAACTTGGCTTGTTTTTTACATGTATATTTTTGGTGGGATTTCATAGCTTTTTGTTCGGATACCAAATAATATTTATTTATTAGTATATGTGTATACACCGACTGCCCGTACTCGAAAGTAAATCAGATATTTTAAAAAAATCTGTTTCCGCTCGGGATCGAACCGGATACCTTCTGCGTATTAGGCGGATGTGATAACCACTACACTACGTACAAACGTAACTTTCTGAAGCAGAAGTCGCAACCTATTTTGCATCAGAATCCGTCATGTTGGATTTTCCGCCATTTTTTATTGTTCTCGTAATTATCACCTTAAACAGTATTTATGTTCCAAATTTTAAAGCTCTAGCTCGATTGGAAGTACCCGAGATGTATGGTGATCCATCAGTGAGTCAGTGAGTGTCTGAAATTCTGATTTTTGGACCTAGACGTATGAAATTTTGAATACTGCTTCTTTTTGGTAACCTTAACCCCCTGAAAAAATTCAGGCCTGCAACGCAACTAGCCTCGAAGAGAGAGGGAGTCGAAAATGTCGAAAAGTGCTCGAAATGGTTCGTGTAAATATTGCATAGTGCTCGCGGCCGGTTTTGCGAGAACTTGGGGCACTGTGTGCGCTTTGATAATATTTATTTTATTTCCGATTGAGGTGTAAAGTGAAATAGTATATGACGTTCTACAATTATTATTTCCTTTTTATGTTTATGAATTTATGGTATATATGGTAAACCATCTGTTAGGTAAAAAAAAGTTGGTTTAATTATTTTTTTCGTGTTTCTGAAGACTCGTCTGTCAAAGACTTTTGCAAAAATGAATAGTAAAATTTCTCCCCCTTGCCATCCAATCCTTGTATCTTTTTTCGAGGCTCGCGAGAGTGTCAGCATTTAGATGCTATTTAGTGTTAGGGTCGACAGAATGATGCGATACATATCAATTAGTCCAGCTTAAGATACCACTATACCACTAACCTGGCGGCTGATTCCGGCTACAGCTTGCTTGTTCCTCCTCGCTCCAGTTGTCGTCACCTCTTATTTTTCGCCTGTATGTCATAAATGCGTGCTTAAATGCATTTTCGTTTGCACAAGCTCCACACATCATGGTATTGATATGTTCTAAACCACAGGGAGCTACCTAGACAAAAATAAGTAAATAGAAAATTTTTATGTCTTAAAATGCATATGTTATATGAGGAAAAAAGCTTAAAGGGAAAATTCTAGGGTAGTTAGACAAGTACATGCGTTCCAACATGAAAGCGAAAGAATAAATTCATATCGCGAAAGAGAAACCAAAAACGAATAATTTTAGTATTCGAATTTAAGTCAATCTTTAATATGTTTTGTCAAATTACTAAACAAAACTTCATTAATGACAAAATAGTTTTATATTTAATTTTTTTTAAGGGATATTGACAAAAGAAACTTCGGGTCTGCAGATATAAAAACCTGAGCACAACTAACTATATATAACTAAGATACATTTTTATATAAATTATCGGGGATAATACCACGAGAGCTTAAAAATTACCGATAATTTTTCACGCTTGCGTGTTTTCTATAATTTTTCGAGTCCGCAGGACGAGTGAAATTTGCAAAGAAAACACGTAAGAGTGAAAAATTATCAGTAATTTTAAAGCTCGAGTAGTATTTAGGGATTATTTCACAAATGAAAACACAAAAAATATGAATTGAATATTTATTAAACAATTTAAACAACAAACCTTACTTTTCAAATAAACTAAAATTTATTTATTATGAAAAACCTTTAAAATGTTGATACAAACAACTAAATAACAAATCATGCCGACGGTTGCTACAGTAACTACGGGTTTATAACAATTGCAAGCCATTTGTTTGTATCGAAATTAATATGACAACCAAGAAAATGACAGGAAAAAATTATCACTTATAATCTCCCTAGAGCTTGAATTATTTCCGAAAATTTTTTCGGGGTGCGAATTTTTTGAAAATTTCCCGAGGCATCAGCCGAGGGAAATTTTCTTATAAAAATTCGCAACAGAGAAAAAATTTTCGGAGATATTCAAGCTTGCGGGAGATTCGGTACGAAAATTTTATACCAAAAATTATTTCAAAAAAAAATACAAATTTTGACAATTTGGCAAGCGTTATTTTGCTTAGAGGTTTGGTGTTTTAATATAAGGTGGCTATTTAATTACTTTTTTGACACTTTGACGTTTCAAAGGCGTGCTTAGTAAAATTTTGTTTGTGATTGAGTTGAGTACAAAAATAAAATGTCGCGTTTCGGAAAAGACAGTCAAGAAGTGATAAGAACTGAAGGTAGATAACTTAACTCCCTCCAATACGAAGAGATCAAAGTCAACAATATGGAAACAATTTTTGGCCTTAATCAACGCTTCTGTTGTTATTCTGATATCTGCACGTGACAGCTGTCAAGCCAGGGAAATTATCACGTATTAATTTTTCAACTAGGTCACGTGACCGAAAAAATTTCCGAAAAATTCCGGTTGTTGCCATAGCAACCTGTCAAAAACAAGGCATCTGATTGGCTTAAAACAACTGGTATAAAATTTTCGGTGTAATTTTTTTTAATTGACGTAACGTCAAACAATTATCGCTGTAATTTTAAAAAACTTTACTCATCTTACGGGACTTTTAACACATGAGTGAAATACGTAGATATCCGTAGGTATAAGATAAAATTTCAGTTAAATTTTAAACTGTAATCTGTAATAGCAAATACCAGAGTGTTAAAAAAGTTTAACACCGAAATTTTTGTTTAAATTTGACTTTGAACTCTGTTAACTTATTGGGACTTGTTTTATTTTATAGGTATATATCATAGCTTGATTGGACAGGTTAGTTTATTATAATTCTTTAGGCGCCATGGTTTAACAAAGCGACCATTTTTTTCACCACTTTTAAAACACCCTACAGCTGTAACATTAAAATGACTTTAGCCAAAGATCAATTGGATATTGCTTTTTGTTTAATAAATCTGTTTCATTTTAAAAGATACACGTTCTTATATACCTATGATATTGCAGAGGTCGTAAAAAACCTACTACCAGTAAGGTTTTTTGAAACATGTTAATAATATTTAAGAATTAATTCTACAACGACAAATAATAATTCAAATCTAGAAACTTTATGTTCACAAATGCTATTCTTTTGAAGATACATATAATGTATGATATATTCGTTTAGGTTTGTTATGATATAATGTAAAAAGTTAACTAAAATTGGCGCAATAAAAGTTGCGACAGTATAACCGAAAGCGAAATTGAAAAATGATGTTAAAGTTTCGCATTTGCGAAAGCGAAACCAAATATTCGCTAAAACTCTCGAACATTTAATGTACCATTTGGGAAATGATTAGGCAAAGTAAGATTAATTATAAATGAAGCTATATCAAGCCCTCCACTGCTATCCATTAAGATTTTTTAGAGGTTTTACAATAGACTTTATTGTCTGCATCGGTCTGCACATGCTTGCTGCGACACGGCGTAAAAACTTTCGCAATAAAAGTTGCGAAAGTGAAATCGAAAGCGAAAATCAAAAATAATGTCAGTGTTTCGCTTTAGCGTGGAAGCGAAATCGAATCTTGTTTTGTTACAACCATGAAACATGGCGTATGCAAGCTATCAGACACTAAAGGTACTCGCAGTCTTGTACACTTTTGTGGCGCAAGTTTGTATTGCGCAATTATAAAATTGCTCGTTATGTTCACACAGCAGCAATAAAATGTCAAAAATTGCTACATAAATGAGTTGCGCAACTTAAAAATGTTGAAGACATTTTTAAAAGTTGACAGGCTGTTCACACGCTATGCGCCACTTATTATTGCGCAACTTATGCTGCAATTTTATACACGTTTAAAAACGATATTCAGAATAAAAAGAATTAAAAACGATATTCAGAAGAAACTGACTGATTGACTGACGTACCCCACACCGCTGTGCTAGAAACTTGAAATATTGCAGAGAGGTTTCTTATATAACGTAGGCATGCACTAAGAAAGAGTTTTTCAAAATTCAACCCCGAAGGGAGTGAAACAGGGTTCAAATTTTGTATGGAAAAATTCATAGAGATACTCTGAAAATATTTAAACACATGTTTTATTAAAGTTTTTAATAAATCGGCCCCTAAGGGGTGAAATGGGGGTTCAAAGTTTGTAATGAAGTACAATTTTTATACTGCGGACGATGTTCGGGCGAAAGGTAGTTGGTACTAGGGGTGTACCCGGGATCCCGAAATTCCTGAGTCCCGGGATTCCGGAGTATAAACCGGATTCGAAAACCCCAGGATCGATTAATATTTTCGGGAATAATCTCGAAATGTTCTTTAGCGACAGCGACAGCGATATAGAAGACACTGAAGGTTCCTATGGATAAGGTGGAAGTTTTGGAAAAAAGTGACTTTTTGGAAGTAATCGTTACAAATAAATCATGACCTCTGTGTATTGGTTTATAGAATTAGACAAATAGTTCGAACATTTAGAAATCCGCCAACTAAAAATGATATACTACAAAAGTATCTCAAAAATGATCATAGGAAAAAGCTAAAAGTTCTATTATATTGCAAGACGTGATTGGGCAGCTTACTTTATATGCTCGAGCGGTTTACTTTAATGTAATCTTCAAAAATCCTTTTAATTCCTACTAACCATTCAGCATAGAACCCGAGAGATGTTTTTCTTCTGCGGGAGTTTTCTGCAACAAAATACATTCTAGCCTGAAAGACAAAACTTTGGACGCCCTAATAGTTTTGCGGTATTTTTTTAAATAAGTATAAATTTATACTTATTAGTTCAAAAATCCCGGGATTAAGAAAATCAGTCTGGATTGACACCCCTAGTAAGTACATAAATTTCTGTCGTTCTACCATTCTCAGTTATTGCGTTAAATTAGTTAAACGAAAATGTATTCTGGTGAAGAACTACAAGCCGCTTCCTGTGTTGTAATTTACTGCGAAGACGACAAAATAGAAGACGCCAAAATCGTAAACAAATAAGAATTTGGGTTAAAGAATGAATTAAGAAACGAAACCGTTACCAAGTAGTAACTAATTTCTTAAAAGAACTAAGGGATGGCGATGAAGAATTCTATAAAAAAAAAATTTGCGTAATAATAAAAAAATTATTGTAAACTTAAAAACAACCTCCGTAAGCAGACAAAGTTGCACTGAGGCAGAAGTTGCGCCACATTATATAACCGACATGTCGGTCCATATTTATATTGCGCAACTCCAATATTTTTAACTGTTCACACGTTGCAATTTTTGAAGTGTACGCAATTCGAAAAGTGTAGCGCCATTTAGTAACTTGCGCAACTTTTTATATTGCAGTGGTGTTCTCACCTTGCAATTCAAGGGTTGCGCCATTTTTTTAGGTTGCGCAACACAAAAGTGTACAAGTCTGCGAGTACCTTAAGGCCACTTAAGCTTATTTAAAGTTTTTCCAACCGACTTAGCCTTCTAATGCAGCTGATTGTACGTTAAGAGAGATTAGTGCCCAAATGCGCGTTCCGAGGGACAATGGTGGAATGTTAAGGGTGGATTAGACTTGCTTTCGCTCTGAATAGTTACAATGGTGTTTAGTACCGAAAGCAAGTTATAAAATAATTTAGAGACTATTTAGAATTTCAATATTAGGCGCTGGATTATAAGTTGGCAAATTTTAAAATGCACTGGTTTAAAACTATGCTTACCATTGTTATAATATTGTTAAGTTTGTCAGGCCAGTCTTCTCCAGGAAACACTCCTAACGCTGGCCGATTTATCAGACTTTTCTATAAACAAAAACAATTAATTGTAGATTTATTACATATATTCGCAAAATTGTACGTATAAGTGGTAAGTAAGAATGATGAACTTACCAAGTTGTGTTCATTGTTAAATGCTTTAAGCAACTCTGGGTGATTGTATCCAAGTGGTATAGACGAAATTTGGGTAAAAGTATCCAAAAATACATTTCCATCTACATCAATCAAATAGTTTCCAATTGATTTATCATAGTTGACGAAAATCTGTGTTGAATTAGCTTGCTAAAAAAGTAATTCTTTGTATGCACGAGTATTTACGGTTGAAAGAAGAAATTTATTAACTCCAATACTAAAATGTTACAAAAGAAAATGCTTAGGGGGATTTCGATGAAGTTAGCGGTCTTTAAAATTATACTACCAACATAATTTCTCGTCCACGAACATTAAAAACTAAATACTGCGTGTATGCATGCGTGGGCCATTTTTAAAACATATATTGTATTCATGGATCTATGATTGTATTCTATTTTTTTTATTTGAAAGCATGTAATTCAGCCTAGTCCTTTAGTAAAGCTCGTTTTCAGCTCTTTTGTCGCCTTTTGACGAAAACCTCAATAAATGTAAATATAAATATTTCAAGATTTTTTACAGGCGCCAGAGTCGGAGTGGTTTAAATTAGGAATAATTTTCTAAAAAGAAAAATCTTGTTAAATTATGAAAGATTAAACCGCCATTGTTTATTGATTTATGCCATTCGATTTATTTGTACAATAAAAAATTATTACTTTTTAATTAGGGATTTAATTCGGTTTCGCTGCCACTGTCATTTTCATCTACATTACAAACAACTGGTTTTATGTTATTAGTCAATGAAAAGTAGGTATCTTCGACTTTAATAACATGGCTAATCGAATTTTTCCAACTTTCTATAGGAATGCTATCTGTAACTTTTCTAATTAAAGTCACGGTACGTGCACTTAAAGCCGGAGAAGTGGTTGCTACTCTAACATTTGATTTTACCTGATGCCACATAATAATATGTTCAATTGGGTTAAAAATTCAGTAATAGGGGAGAAGGCGTAAAATCGTATGCCCCTTATCGGCAGCAGTTGTATCATATACATATTTCTTCTTAATATTAAAATGTTTTTAATATTTTTAGTAAATCACATTTTTTATATCTTTTTCAAAATATATATAATTTTTTAACATTAATTCTGAATTTCTAATTTAGTGCTATTTCAAATAGAAAATTTATTTATTTGACAGCTGTGATAACTAACATTGTCCATTACAATTATAAAACTGTTCTTAAGCACATTAAGCAAAAGGTGATTTTTAAAAAAATCTTCAAAAAGTTCTGCTGTCGTGTCGTCATGGTAGTCCAATGATGAATCTTTAACATTTTTAGAGGACAACCATAAACAATTTGGAATTCAACCATCTTCGAAATCAGCATGTAAAATGGTAATTCTTTTACCCTTGTTCGATGGGGCTTTGGTTTGGCATTTTCCTGATGGATCTACCCAAGCTTTTGTTGGGGTGTCATGTGTATCAAACCATGTTTTATCGAGCTAAATTAATAATAAAACGATTTTCTAATCTATACCTACTTTCTTATTAATCTAAGCGCCACTGTCGTAATCGTTGTGATTCCATTAGTATTTGTCTTTTTTTAATGGTCCGATATGGAAAACCCATTTGATATATACTCTCCAGAGGCTTGTCCTGCTGCAAGAAATGTTGGTTTCATCTTATATTAGTCGCTGCTTTAATAAAACCAACGTAGGCACATCTTACTCTTCGTACAAAGCATACATTCTTCTACAAATTGGTTCTTTGTCGCTTTCGTCAAAACACAAAACACTTTCTTATACCAGCATCACTATGTATTTTTTGTCTTTAATTTGCTTTGTCACAAATGTCACAATACCTGCAGCGAATGCAGCTGCATTCACGTTAAACCCTGTTCCTGTTCAATAAAGAAATATAATAATATACATTTTTTAAAATTTGCTTGGCATCGAGCGATAATTATTTTCTTTTTAAACTACAACTACCAGAGGCACTATGATCAACGTCTTTCCAAGGAAGCCACATTTTTTAGCACATTCGGAATAACAAAAAATATAGGTAATAAAAAATATAATTATTATATTATTAAAATTATCTTTACCTGTTATTTTATTAAGGCATGTTTACAGTTCTTTCAAACTTACCGGGTTTTATTACAGGTGGTGTCGATAATAGTTTATTGCAGGCAATAATAGGTCAACGAAAAAGCATCAAGTCTTTAGCGGGCTACACACAATCCTGCAAGTGTTAAGACTTACCTGCATAGGACTAGGCAAGCGGGTAAGTAAGACGCTCGCGTATTTGCCTGCTCAGGTAAGTCTTTAACACTTGCATGACTGTATTGGGGTTTTGTGGTTGTAAGTCTACTGTGGTGTATATTACCTGAATTTCATTAAGGTCTGCTAGCAGCCTTTGAGATTTGGGTCCAGGGATATCGGTCTTTACACATGGCCCTTCTGGTTCTGCAGGTAAAGCAGCACACGAAGAAAATCGTATTGTACATTCTGGAAAATTTTAATTTAATTTATAATAATTTACCGAACAGAATAAGAAAAATAAAAAAATTAATGATGTTGAAAAAGTTATAAAGTAATAGTTTTTGAAAAATTTAATATGAAATCATAAAATGATATTTTTAAGTTTATCATAATTTAATATTTTCTTAAAATATTTTTGTTTATTGTTGCTAGAGTTATATTTAATAAATTTTAGAATATTATTATTTAAATAAAATTGAAGTATCTACATTTATTTATATTTATTTATTGTTTTCCCTGTAATGAACATTGTAAATTGGTTGGGAATAAAGATATGATTATTATAATTATTGGGTATATCACGCCCATAACATTTGAGTGGTAAGAAATTGGTTTTGTTGGCTCCTGGTTTATTAGGTAAACTAAGCAACCTTAAATACTTTTCTGGTCGCAGCTTATCTTGTATTTTAAATAAAATTTATTTAAAATACCACCTTGGTTATAGTATATTGTGGCATTACCTAAAATTTATAATAATATATGAATTCTATCAATTAAACAAATATAATATAGTACAAATTTGATGCCGTTTTAAATTTATTATAGACCTTGGTTATTTTTCCCGTCAAAATTTAATTACCAATCTTTAACAAATTGGTACGTATGCAAAATTGACCGGTCCGTTTCTGTTATGATATTTGACAAGTAGGTAAATCGCACTGATCAACTTGTACAGTACCTCTGAAATCTCTTCTGTTCTACAGTTAATCATTAATGGCCCATGGTTCACTTTGTTTATTTTCTATTGTACTGTTTACTCTTTTTGACAAAATCAGTGTGTAAAGAACACTAAATTTTTCTGGTCTCGTTAACTTTAAACATTAAGGTACATATAAAAATTAAGGAGAAAGCAACTAGATACACAAATTTTATTTTTAATGCATGTAAAATAATATTTCAGTTTTTGTTCCAGTTTATATTTAAGAATAATAAACTAAATCGTTGTGTTACTTACTAGTGTGATAAACTGCAATATTACTAAATATCTGTCCCCTTAAACATTTAGACCACATGATTTTCCCTGAGAATCCCAAAATGTTCTGCCCTATATTTCACAGGATTGTGCAGAGTAATGCGACAACTCCAACATAAAATATTGATCTCTTAACTATGCGCACTGGCTTCATTAATGAACATTGTTTAAAAACTAATTTCAATACTTAAAAATCAAACTGTCAACAAACCTGTCATATAAAAGTTTGATGTAGCAATCAGTTAACTATAAATAGTAACTTTATGAAAAAAAATATTTTGTCCGTCATTTCGGAAGGTTAAAATGAAATACAGCCTTTTTCGAAATAGGTTACTAAATTAGAAAAGAAAAAAGGAAACTGTAATGTATTGATTGTATTTCAAATAATATATCTGTTCCTACAAATTTCTCGAATTATTAGGGATAAAAAAATAATTTGAATTGAATTAGTTAAATCTAGTAAAATTGATATTAATTAAGAAAAGGTTTAAGTAGTTTTTCAGTTTTACTGTTTATAGGTCGGGAGCCGGTGACACTGAAAGTACCGTCATCGCGGAATCAAAAATTTGTTATGTAAATTGATAGTTAATAGTCATACGAACAAAATAAGCTCGGTACGCCGGGATTCATTAAGCCGAAAGTATTTTTAAAACAATTAATTATTATAAAAAAGCAAAAATGTTTTTTTACCCAGGGTGTTTTCTAATTGAATGTCAACATTTAAGGGGCGATTTTTGGGTCCATTCTAAAAAGAAAACTTCATATGAACGTATGTCCTAAACGTCTTAACTTTTGAGATACAGGGTGGTAAAGTTTTCAAAAATAAATAGTTTTTTATTAAAATCTGTAATACCACTTTAGATATTTTAATTAAATTTGGCATACATGTACTATGTATCAAGAGGCATTATTTAGTGTACCACAATTTTTTTTTCTTTAAACTAGTGGCGTTCGTACGGAATTTCACCTGCCTATTTTGGCAGATATTGATGGTACGCCACTGATTTCTCGTAAAATTAAAATTATTCCAGAAATCCCCAATCATTTCTAAACAAATTTGATCTTTTAATTTTTTTCAATCCGATGCACGGTTTTCGCTTAAAAAAATAAAAACCTTTTCTCTGCATGATCATAACAATATCGTTTCAGTACTTTTTATAATAATTAATTGTTTTAAAAATACTTTCGGCTTAATGAATCCCGGCGTACCGAGCTCATTTTGTTCGTATGACTATTAACTATCAATTTACATAAAAAATTTTTGATTCCGCGATGACGGTACTTTCAGTGTCACCGGCTCCCAACCTATTACACTGTTAGCTAAAATGAAAAAATTACCTCACCAAATTAGGGATTCACAATTCTTCTATATATGATAGTTATATTGATTTTTTCGAGAATAGAGAAAAAAGATTGGAGATAATACAGAAATTATGTAAAGTGAAAAAAATCTGATGATACTGAAATCATTTCTAAAAAGTAATTATATCTTCTAAATAAGGGAATTCATAAAAAAAATCTAATTCCTTTTTATTGATATTCATTTATAATAACTAAGATAAAACTACTCAAAATTATAGTTTCTAATTTTGTTTCTAGCTCAGTAACAAAAAAATAAATCAAAGGTGCTTACTTACGTGAACATACATTATTAAAATAATTTATACAAATGCTGAAACTATAAAAATTATCATCAATCAGCCAGAATCATCTAAATTTTAACATAATTTAAAATGTATTCACCATTCTTATTTCACAACTTAATACTTTATGATGCGCATTTACTTCCTACATTAAGAGGGTACTATTTTTTTAAACATTATGTTGCTCGTTTATTTGCTATTGCTACAAAACATAACTGACTGGATAAATAAAAAGACACACAATTTATTAAAGAAATATACAGTTATATTTTATATTTTTCTTTAAAACCAGAACTTACAAAAATTCGATATGTCTGTTGAACTTTTTCACCACGTGGCTTTAAAGGAAAGGTTCCAAATTAAAATTCAAATTTCTTTCTTTTACTGAATAGTATACCGGGTGAGTTTTTTTGAAGTGTTACAAGGCGATATCTCGAAAACCGTTTAAAATATTTTCATAAAATTTTGGTTGGTTAATAGGAAGATGGGAGGACATATTTTTGGCATTTACCCCCTCTCTCTATCTTGAGGGGTGGGGTAACTTTTGAATTTTAAATAGAATGATGTATTTTTGTTTATAAAATTAGAATCTGCTCAAAAAACAACGTATGTAAGTATAAAAAATTTTTTTGATTTGCTCCTTACGTTACGGAATTATGGTTAACTAAATTTTGATGGAATTTAAAAAACTAATATATTTTACCAATACATCACGTTCACTTATTTCAGAATTACTATTCGTTTCCATGGAAATGCGTTATTTTTACTTAAGTCAGTTAAGAATTTTGACGTTTTAACGATTATTTCTCAGTTTATTGCTCAACTGACCTGCTTGATACCTGGATTTGACCCCCCTTGACTTTTTCTCGTGGGGTTTTATAAAGGACAAAGTGATGTCGACTGCACCTACAACTTTTGATGATATGAAAGACCGAATCCGCTTTTCCTGCATATTAGTTACACCTGTTACAGCGGGTACGAAATTCATTTACGAAAAGAGTAAGAAAATGATTGGACGTTGAAGGGGGACATTTCGAACAACTGTTCAAGCATGACGGACGATAAATAAGTTGCAATTAAATGTTAAATAATTTTTTAAAATTTTATAACCTAATAAATCATAATTCCGTAATCGAAAGAGCAAATTAAAAAAAATGTACACATACGTAGTTTTCACGTAGATTCGAATTTTTTAAACTGAAGTACCTACATCGTCCCATTTAAAATTCCAAAGCTACCCCCACCCCTCAAAATGGAGAGAGGGGGTAAATATTGAAAATATGTTTAAATGTGCCCCCCGCCCCCATCTTCTTATTAAGTCCCCAAAGTTTCATGAAAATACGGTTTAAAAACTCACCCTGTATAAGCGTGCCTATATTTAACAATGTGCGCAATATATTTATTGGTTGGTGTAGTAACATTTTAACTCTAGTGCATAAAAATTGTAAACCATAAGTATTAAAATACTATTTTGTGTAATAGTATTTGCGTTTTGTGCATTTTTATGTATTGTTCCAAAGTACACAACATGAGATTAGCAGAAATATGTATAAAAACTAACTCAACAACTAGAAGCTATATAAGCAGCATGAATTCACCTTTTATATACGATCACAGTTTATTTAAATAAAAATTTTAAGTATTGCGAAATTTCAGAGGACGTTGCCTTTTATTGCTTACTTTGTTTTAGGGAACAATAATTTTTAAAAATGAACAAATCTTTTACTTGCGTACTTTATTCTAGTTTATTCTTACTGTTATAAAAACACAAAAAATAAAGCCTGATAATTTTATTCATCGCCATTCTCGTTCTTTAAATATTGAAAGAAATGTTGGATGCTTAAATATTATTATTTATTGCTTTTAATCGTTTCACATTTATTGAAAAATCATTGGCTTCTTGTAGGAAATATCTAAGCAAAAAAAAAGAGTAATGAGCATCGAATACTGGTCTTAAATTCAAATAATGCATATTACGCACTTTCTAGTCTAAAAAGTTAATAACACCAGCTCTACATCGTTACCAAAAATTTGACCCAAGAATATTTGACTGATCTAATTTATATTGGCAGTCCATTAAATTGCCCAGATTTGTCAGTTTCGCCAAAAAATAATTTATATGCCTGCGTTCATTTCGATTTTACTTAGATCGAAATGTCAATCTGTAGTTCTAAATACCTGCAGCTGTCAGGTTTCAACCTGATTATTTTGTACTTGTGATTGATGACAGTTTATCATACACGTCACTAACATTCATTATTTGAAAAATTCACTTATTTAAAAATGGTCTCACCGTTTACCATCACCACGGAAAGCATAAGAAAATGTTATTCAAATATCCCGCCAGTCACTTCTAAAAGAAACAAGAAAAATGCTATTTATATAATAAATTTTCGTGGATTTCCTAAGTACGGTAAAGAATACATCGAGGAAGAACATAACAGACTCATAAAAGAAATCAATTTATTTCTACGTGAAGAAAATTCAAATATATCTTTAGAAGAATTATATCAGACTGTCGAAAACCTTATACAGTTAGATCAAAGGCCAAACTTAATTCCAGGTCTAAAATCGGTCACTGAAAAATTTCTGAATGAAAAGCTTCAAGACCTTTTGGTAATAGATTCTCCAAGCAAGCTGTGTGAAAACCTTACGTCCCTTTGGAAATATTACTGCAAAAAGGTTGTGATAATTAAGAACATCTACTTGTGTTACGATAGATCATCAAAAAATGATTTTAAGTTTAACACAATTCAGACTATGTGCATGAAACTTTTTGAAGAAATTATACTATGCAACACGATTGTGTCCGATAGACTTTCCGCTCAACTTTTAAACCAAGTGACAGAAGAAAGGAAGGGTTCAGTTATAAATAGAGAAGAAATAACAAATATTTTGTCTATTTTGACTCATCTGGATATTTATACAGACATTTTTGAGAACAAGTTTTCTAAAGAATCGAAGTTGTATTTTCAAAAAGAAGGTCATGTCATTTTAGATGATGAAACAAGTATTAAATGCTATTTGACGCATGTAAAACGTCGAATTGAGGAAGAAGAGTCTCGCACTTACCTTCCCAAGGAAACGATTGTCCGAGTTTTGCAAATACTTTACAGGTAACAATAATGTTACGTATTTTGGCCTTAAAACTGGTCATGTGCAGTTCAAAAATCGGCAAAATTCTTAAAGGTTTTGATTTAAATTTTTATTTTATTAATTTTCGTCTACGAAGTACTTGTGTGTGAACAAGATGCCTAGTTTAGGATTGCATCCTTACCTACATATATTTATTATACTATGGAGATTAATTGTTTGGTCTTTTTTGTGTTGATTGTTTTTTCCTTTCAATTGGTGATCACGTGGCACCACTTTCTCAGTTAACTCAACTACTTCTTCAATAATTGTCATTATCTATGGGCCTCCAAAATATCAATGGCATACTAGAAATTCTCGCTCCAACAAAACTTCATTAAGCAATGTTGTAATGTGGATGGATATTAACTATACGCTGTTTGTAAAAAGTTCCGGACTGGCTGTTATTTTAAGGAGTATACAAGTTTTCCCTTTCACTCTTTTCCGAAACTTTTTTCTTTAATATTGGTGGAATAATAAGCTTAATTAATTTTATACAAAGATCACAATATCTCTTGAACTATTAGGTTTGATTGGGATTGGATAAGGAATTAAAGCAAAATACACAAAAAAACCGGACGAATAAAATTTTGTTCAAGATTAATCTTAAGTAACATTTTAAATCATGTATCGTTTTTAATTAATTTTTTGGTATATTGCAGATGCTTTCATCTTCATTATTATCTGCTTTTCAGTTTTCAAGAGTTCTAATGGATTTGGTGTTATACAAGTAGAATCAAAAGTTGCGTTTCTTGCCCTAAATTTCTGAACACTCTGTGGGGAAATTATGCGATGCAATGTTGTTTCAGTGAATTCTGTTTTAAGCCTTATCTATTTTTAACATTCCTTTTTTTGATCCATTTCAATATATTCATTCTAAAAGGAAACACAAATTCTAAAAGAGAACTATGCAGTTTACAATCAGCAAAAATTGAAAAAAAAACACTAAGTACCTACTTACAATAGATATAAACACTAATACACAAAACACCCATTATAAGCACTAATATAAGATATTGCCTCCTTGCGCTCTAATAACTTATTTAGATCTGGGTTATGTGGGGGCCAATCTAAATGTCGTATGTCCTTATGATCCAGATAATCATTGACAACTCGTCCGACAAGGGGCCTGGCATTATCGTGCATTAATAAAAAAATATATATCCAACAAAGGGGGCGAAAGGAATGGTGTGGATAACGATCTGCAGTTAAAGAAACATTTTCGAATAAAACTAGGTCTGTACGAGCATGTAATGAACTTCCAGCCCATACCATGATACTCACAGATGATAGGTACTACCGCCTCCAAAAAGCGTTCTTGGAGTGGTCTTCTCCAGACACGCTCTGGTTTATCCGGTGAACGCAAACAAAAACGCGATTCGCCTGTGCAGAAATTCTTGTGCCACGTACATTTTCAAGTCGACGCGACGACTACTAACGGTACTTGTTAGAGTTATGGCAGGACACTAACACTTAAGAAACAATGGAAACAACATAAACAATACCCTCGACGTTACTATGCAACGAAACATACCAGTGTTGCTTGACCTAAAATGAGTTTTAACGTTATTTACATATGTATGTTCCTAAGGTTTTTAATGTTTGTTAAGATTGTAACCTGCATAGTTCTCTTTTAGAATTTGTGTTTCCTTTTAGAATAAAGATATTGAAATAAATCAGAAAAAGAAATGTTAAAAAAAGATGGAGCGTAAAAACCGAATTTAATTTCTTCACAGAGTATTTAGAAATTTAGGGCAAAAAACGCAACTTTTGGTTCTACTTGTATAACACCAAATTCGTTAGAATGCTTTTAAACCGAAAAGCAGATAATAATCAAGACGACAGCATCTGCGATGTACCAAAAATTCATTAAAATTGGTGCAACTCCATATTGGGCATGATTGATTTAGTAACACTGTCACTATACTTTAACCAAATTTTGTTCATTACTTTTAGATTAGTATGATAAGCATGATTGATTTAGTAACACTCTCACTACTTTAACCAAATTTTGTTCATCACTTCTGTCTTCTCTACAACTTGGATAAGCATAAGCTTACTAAATCACTTTTAGCACAAAATTAGTCTCTGATTTGGCCAGAAAAAAATGGAGTGCTCGCTAAACCGACCATGCAATTTCTTTTTCAGGGAAATGATCGAAACTTATTCAGAAGAGATCCTAAAAAAAGGGTTTGAGGAACTAATGGATGAAGATTCAATAGAGAATCTAACTCTCCTATTTAATTTATTTAGTAAAGTTCCAAAAGGCATATCGTTACTAGTTGAACATTTTGATAAATACGTGGACAGTCGCTGTTCTTCCATTATAACTAATGCTACCGACAAAAATATGATCCAAGATCTGATTGATTTAAAAGACAGACTCGATAAAATAATTAACGCATGCTTTAAGCAAAAAAAAGTATTTAATGAGACCATAAAAGTAACTTTTGGTAAAAAAATCAATTTAAAAAACAATCAGTCAGCCCAGTATTTGGCCAAATATTTAGATGGTAAACTAAGGTCGAAATATATAAGCGAAGAAGACTTGGAGGCTACACTTGACAAAGTTATGATTATTTTCAGGTAAATAAGTCTAGTACTTAAGACCGACAAGAACTCTGCTTTCTTATACTCTTCACTTTCAAATAAATAATTTGATATCTCTTGCTAGCCCAGGCTGGCTGTTCCAAAAAGGTTGATTCCGAGAAAAAAATTTTAGAAGCATTTTGACTGTTTCAGTTGTAGGGGGCATGTCTGCGGATATCAGAAAAGTTGTAGGTACTGAAAAAAACCTTTCATTTGAGTCTTTGATCGTCCAAATCCGTTTAATAGTTGCCGAGATAATTGCAAAAAAACATTAAAAACGGCCATTTTTTTAAACAATAAATATCTTTTGTAAAAAGGAGTTTTAGGCTTCTCAAAGTACATCAGGAGATGAATTTTTATATGCTTACTATGCCCTATTCGTTTCAGCCCGATTGCATTTTTAGTTCAACAGTTATTCTATTTGTTTATTTTGTTTAGGCTCCAGAGGAGCAATATCTTTAAAAAAAAATCCGACTTTTTGGGCAAGGCTACAGACCCCAGCTTGGGGCGCAAACAATTCTTTGAGGCTGCTATAATGGACAGACTGGATAAAATATAATTAACGCATGCTTTAAGCAAAAAAAAGTATACAGGATAATAATTATTCGGTGATGTAATGGGCAAACTGGTTTTATGTTATTTTGCATTGTTACTGTGGTGAAAACAAAACCTCAAAAATTGGCCTGCGCTTTCATAAACATTTAACAATAGCTCGAGGATGACCCATTGGATCTTGTAGCTTTTAAGACAAAGTTCATCGCTCTAAGTCCTTTAGAAACGGAGATACATTTTTTTTCAGAAATCTCTGCGACTTTAATTATTAATATTAAGATTTGAAATTTACACCAAAGGAAGAAGAAGACTTATAGTAAAAATATATTCGTAGTACTAAAAAAGTGATCCAATGTTATTAATAATAGTGTTCAAAGTGAATGCTGTGCTTTTGACGCCGCCGTGAGCGCGGGAGTGGGGGTCGACGCTCCACACTCTCGCGGCTGCCGGTGCAGTGTTGCCAGAACTAATGATTTTTCGGGATTTCGGTTAGTTTCTCACGATCTCACGAATCAAGTACGAAATCTCACGGTTTTTACCTTTATAGAAATATCAATCAACGAATCTCACGATTTTGATCTTCATTGAAACAAAATTGCAATTTGACGTTGAGGTTTGAAACTTTTAATTATAATAAAAAAAATAAATACATATGTAAAAGCGCAAGCAAAATCAATTTTCATCTACTCCACCTCTGTGTTACTGGCTTGCTGTGGTTTTGCCCAAAAACTCGAAAAAGAATTTTAAATATTGTTCCTCTGGAGCCTAATCCGAATAAACAAATAGAATAACTTTTGAACTAAAAATGCGATCGGACTGAAACGAATATTGCACGTTAAGCATATAAAAAGTGCAAAAGTTGTTTATTGTTCAAAACTGACCATTTTTAATGTTTCTTTTTGCAATTATCTCGTTAACTATTCAACGGTTTTGGACGATCAAGAGTCAAATCAAAGGTTTTCAATACCTACAACATTTCTGTTGACCACTTTTACCTACAGTGCAAGAGAAAAGAACTACGGATGAAAAACTAGTTTTAGCATATTCAAAAAATAATTAATAATCATAGCAGCAATTTCAACTGTTACTGGAACATAAAATATCCTCAGACATGCCCCCTTACAACCTAGAGAAGGTCAAGAAGCTTTTAGATTTCAATTGAATTGGACTAATATAGGTTGAACCACATTGCGTAGCTATATGGATCTGTGGTTGAACCAAGAATGTCTCCATCTCCGACCGCGTGCAGTGCCACAAGGACGTATGCGCAGTTCAAAGGTTAAAGCATTTTCTAGTAGCGAACAAGACCGGTCTTAATATTTGTGAATGGTGTTATATCAGTTTACGTAGAATACGTGTTTATGGAAGTTTTAGTAAGTTTTTAGTTTAATACGCCAATGTCCATGTAGGTAGAAGTACTTATTTTAATCGGTTGAAAACTCAAAAGTTAAAAAATATTTTTGATAAAGATATAGATGTTAGCTACGTAAGTTAAAACTGTATGTATGTCGACTTTATGGATTCGGCAGTCGCAAAGCGAAATGAAGGTTGCTTGCAAATTTCTTAATAGACCCTCAGGGAAAACTCCGAAATACCGCCAAATTTACGGCCTGTACTAAACTCAAAAAAGTAAATTTTAGGTTTACGTAAAAATACTGCGTACAGTTTTTCACCACAACAAAGTGAGATTTGTGCATTCGACAGGCCTTTTGTTAGCTGTATTACCACGATGATACTAACACGTTTAGCAAAACGCACGTGTTTAGCGAGACGAGCGTCGAGAGCATAAACTGCATTTTAATGTTTGGTGGAAGCACCAAATACCCACCGCCTACCTTAGAAATTGGTCAAATCACACTTTCTCACAAGAGACGCTAAGAATGAGATCACCCGTACGAAGCAGACCAAGAATGAACTTTGGCTCAGTGGCGGTAGCTGAAATTTCAAAGTTGTATATCTCTGTTCCTACTTACGGTACCCGCATCAAATTTAGGGGTTTTAATCGTGAGCCTACTGGGAATGTTTTGGTAAAGAAAAAAACATTTTGTAATTTGCAAAAAAAGTTGAATTTTTGCCCACACTACCACCACCACCACCCCCCCCCCCCCACCCCCGGGAAAAGGAAGGTATTTTATTTATTATTTTTCGAAACATATTTTACATCATTTTGTCTATAATTTTTAAATTTTAAGAGAAAAAAACGTGTTAGTAGAAAGTTATATGCATTTGAATTTTTTTAACCTAAAATATAATTTTAAAAAAATTCAAATGACTATATAACTTTCTACTAACACAATTTTTGTCTTCAAATTTTAAAATTCTCGACAAAATGATGTACAATTTGTTTAGAAAAATAATAAATAAAATATCTAAACGTGTTCATTTTTTTCCCAGGGGGGGGCGAAGCAAAAATTCAACTTTTTTGAAAATTACAAAATGCTTTTTTTCTTTACCAAAACATTCCCAGTGGGCTCACTATTAAAATCCCTGGTACGGATCCCGTAAGCAGGAACAGAGATATACAAGTTTGAAAGTTCACCTACCGCCACTGCTAGAATATCAAAGCTTGTTATTCAGAATTTATCTTCGACGAATCCGTTTCTCTGTTAGCATGCTATTCTGCCTTAGCTGCGTTATTTAAGCAAGGTCGCTGACCGACTGCAATCTCTTTTAAAACATGTATTTCTTAATAGTATGTTCACATGTCATTTTTCCTACAATTACTGTACTTAAAGATAAACTAAATATACATGTATATAAGATTCTGTAGGCTTGTTGCGTGAGCATCCCTACCTACAGATTTTTCCAGTGGGAACTGGGAGCTGGTGTTGGCTCTAAGAGAAGGAAAAAGTGACCGAAGGTTGATTACTAAACCATTGTCCGGTGAATCCATGCAAGGTGCAAGAGAACTGTTTTTACATAGTTTAAAAGATGTTGGTTTTTGTTGAGTTTTTTGTTGGTTTGTTATTTTTCTTTATTTGTTTTTAGTGGAAAAGATAATCAAAAAACCACCTTGATTTGAACCGACTGCAATCGGTTTGTTTGTTACTGATGAATTCGGAAGAAAGCCTATTCGTATACTGCGCACGCGTTCCTGTGGCATATATTCGTCCATAGTGAAGTTAAACTCTTGTGCGCAACCTATGTATTTATAAATGGAACATTAAATATCAGCAGTCCATTTTAATTTTGACGTCATTGTTTAGTGGTGAGTTTGTCTATACACTTTATCTAACATTTTTATGTAACAATAACCGAAAATAAAATAGAATACTAACGTGATATTTTTTACGCATAGGTACATTCAAGGGAAGGATGTATTCGAAGCTTTCTACAGAAAAGATTTAGCCAAGCGACTTATCTTTGACAAGTCAACTAATCAAGATGTGGAGCGGAGTATAATTGTCAAACTAAAGGAAGAATGTGGGGATGCTTTTACGGCAAAATTAGAAGGCATGCTTAGGGACGTCAATCTGAGCAGGACTATTAATAGTAATTTTAAGGAGTATCTAGTTCAGACACATCAAAATTTGCTGGAAAAATCAGATGTGTCCATTACGGTATTGACCAGTAGTTACTGGACTACTACTACTAGTAATTTGGATATTACTTTACCTGATGAGCTACTAAGTTATCAAGCTATTTTTAGAAAATATTACGTTTTTATTCATTCTGGAAGAAGATTAGACTGGCAACCAAACTTGGGCCACTGCGTAGTACGGGCAACTTTTGGAACCACTGTAAAAGAAGTGCAAGTGTCTTTGTTTCAGACTATAGTGTTACTTTTATTTAACGAAAATGATCGTTTAACTTCTGCGGAAATACAAGAGATGACAAAGCTAGAACCCAAAGAACTGATAGTTACATTACACTCGCTCGCTTGTGGAAAAACTAAAATACTTATCAAGGAACCACCGGAAAATACAGTAGCTATGGAAGATATATTTCAGTTTAATGATAAATTTACTGACAAACTATATAGGATTAAAATCAATCAAGCGCAATTAAAAGAAACTAGCGAAGAACAAAAAGCTACTGAAAAGAGCGTTTTGGCCGACAGACAATTTCAGATAGACGCAGCCGTAGTGCGAATTTTAAAAAATAAGAAAGTTATCAGCCACAACGAATTACTTGCCGAAGTTTTTAATACTTTAGAAATTCCTGTTAAACCGCAAGATCTAAAAAAAAGAATTGAACTTCTAATAGATAGGGAGTATATCAAAAGAGAATCTGGTAATGCTTCGTCCTACACATATATCGCTTAAAATTTTTGAAACAAATTCTATTTTCTAAATTTACAGTTTTTATGTTTGCATTGTAATAAATCTTTTGTTTATATTCTCAGAAAATTTGCTTCGTTTATATTTAAATAAATTCAATGACTGTTCACGCAAAAATTTAATGCATATACTGTGTGTTTCAGAAAACATGCTCCAACGTTCGGCTGGCGTTCAAAAATACCAGAAAAAGTGCCTCTGAAATCGCTTCGTTATTGAGATATAGGGTGTTTTAGAGCTAACTTATAATTTTCTCAGCAAAACTAATATTAGGTAATAGGTATACTTTATCTATTCTGATTTGAATTACCATAAAAAGCAAAAAATCTCGACCAACAGCACAGTATACGAAATTTATAGTAAAGAAAGTTTGCCGTTCCCGCGCAAAATTGCTAACCTAGGAGTATAGGCATCGAGGGGCGCTGACCGTGAAACTCGCCTATCGCTACCTACAATGAAATTGTACTTTTCCATATTAATATTTTCAACATTAATCATTAAGATGGCACCGCAAGTATAAAATGGAGTGGTTTTAACTTTTTGGCGAAGACGAAAAACCGACGACGATTTTGTTTGCTATTTATTTTGCGCTACGCGTCGTTGTTTCACCTCAAGTTTAATAGTGTGTATTAGAAAAGAGATTTAAAATAGAAAATTATTTATCTTTTGACAATCAAGGATTTAAATTGACAAGTGTAAAAGGAAGAAAACTAAGTTTTGTACCATGAACTTTTTTTAAAGATTTCTCGCAAGTTTATGAACAAAAGGGCAATAATAATTTAAGTACCTAGGTATATATTTCCCACACTCATCTAATTAAATTTATTTTACTGCTTATTTGGTCTTGTAGGTTATTCAATTTAATGTATAATTCATTAAAATATTATGCTATAATTTCATCTTAGGTTACTACATATTGTCATAGTTATGTTACCATGGATTATTTTATTAATTATTTTTAAAATCACACTTCATTTATATAAAGATTCTTTGACAATGACGATGAATAGACACTTTATTATTCGGTGGACTTGGTGACGACATTGAAGGTCAGCTTGGTTTTGTTTAACTTTATTGAGTAAGTCAAGGTATGCTGACCTAGTAATGCATAATAGAGTGATAGGTAGTCGTTCTGAAGATGTCGAGAGAAGACATGTGCCCGTTGGTCGGGAGAAGAGCCGCCCTTATAGAGAAGATGTAAGGGAAGTGTATAAGTAAGTGCCTCATTTCATTTATTTAATGTCAAACTTTATTTTATTGCTATTATTGTTGATTAATTATTAAATGTTATATTT
The DNA here is from genome assembly GCA_963971165.1 of Philopedon plagiatum. Classification (NCBI taxonomy): domain Eukaryota; kingdom Metazoa; phylum Arthropoda; class Insecta; order Coleoptera; family Curculionidae; genus Philopedon; species Philopedon plagiatum. The sequence goes on along the minus strand of OZ020190.1, from coordinate 31,776,847 downwards.
TTTATAACCTGTTTTAAATTCATTCCCTCCATACGATCCCAGAGACTATTACTTAGTCTCAGTCGCAACAACCCCCGTTGTGACATATGGTGGAGGCGCCGTTTTTACTCTCCAATCACAATAAATTATAACTTTTTTGGTGCAAAAATTAAATATTCTTTAATAAATTCTGTCCATTGTGTGAGAGTAGGCATAAATTTTCTTTAAGCATAGATAAACATTTGAGGGAATGAAGTATATTTTAATTAAATTGTATAAAATAAGAGTTCGCAATTTTTACTTTACGTCTATAATAGAATAAGTGGTGCAAGTTAATTTTAATTTTCCAAACTCGGCCTCTTCAAAAAGTATTCTGAAATTTTAATGGTAATTTGAAAATTATATAGGTACAATTTTTGCTTTTATTCAAAATAAAACTATATTACGATACATTTTTTCACGCTCAGTGTTTATTTTAAATATAATATACAAGTTTGTCCCTTAAAGAGAAGTAAAAAATGATTTTGGAAGAAGCTTTAAATGTATTTACAGTAACAAAGAACTAAGTCAAAGCGTTTGTTAAAGTGTGCATATACATATATGTACGTAAGTATGTTTGTATCTACGTTTCTTCACATTTGTTTCTCTGCTAAACTTTTATTCAGAATATAAAATACGTTAGCAAAAAAGGTGTTTAGTTATACCGGAAAATGCTTCTTTAATAAATATTTTTTCTAGTTGAATGTAAGATTTTAAGCAAGTATGAGTATCAAAGTATAATGAGTTCAAGTACCTATCTAACACCTGAGATATTTCTCGATTTAATTTGCACTGATTTTTCTTTGGTTCAAAATTTAGTGTAAAATTGATTTTTTTTTATTTATCTAACATTGCATACTATTTTAGTTCCAAGTCAATATTTTTATGCAGAAGTTGCAATTTTTTTTAATGTCCACAATACATTTTGTCAGTCTTCTCTTGATACATTTTCTATGTTTTTTTTTACGTTGGAAGGCAAAATCCAAATTATATTGCTTGTTTATACTTTCAATTTTTGTGCCGTAAAAAATCTGCTTCTGATGTGTAATTTATTTGCAATTAAACATATGCACATAGGCGTTATGAAAGAAAAATAAACAGAAAAATATGATTCCATTTTTTTAACGAACACGACTAGTACACAAACTAGTACTAGTTACAAGTTTTAAAATGTATTTTATCATGCGAAAAAAGAATAAATCAAGTTTTACGCAATTAACGAAGACCACTGGTAAATAAGGGCATTAATGTGTTGTATTTTTAACATAATAGCCAGTGATAATTTTCTTTTCAATTTCAGAAGTTTGTTTAAAAAATTAAATATTTCTTAATTAACTAACTAGTAAACATATCAACATTTTATTATTATTGCTTACGTTTATAGAAATACTAAATATTATTAGACGTAATTGTTGTACGTTCAAGGCTGTGTCCAAGGTATAAAAAATATTTTTTGTTATCAAAAGCTTAGGTACATAATTTTGCTTTATTTCAAGTTCATAATAAATCATAATATACACTCCTGACCCAGAGAATGGCAGGTACCAAGAATTTTATATTATTATACAATAATGGCACAAGGTTACCGAACTAGCACGCGTCTCATAATCGCATGCTGCAAGTACTCATTCATATTATTTATTTTTTTTATTTTTATGCATAATCAAAGGAATTATGAAAAACTAAAGGGAAAAGGGGTTTTTGCGTGCAAAACCAGGGTAGTTTTTATCCAGAATTATTATCTAGTTAATCGAGGCATAAAACAATTTTTATAGGCATGAGATGATTGCCAAACTTATAATAAACTTACGTAAGAAAGTAAGAGTGTTACAAATCAAAATATATAGAGATTTTTTTTCCATGCAGTATTAAAGCATCGTGCCTAAGTTCTTAAGTTAAATACACGAGACACGAGTATACATATATTTATTATTCTAGAGTACAGAAAGATTCATTTTAAGTATGGATAGAAAAGTTGCGAATTCATTTTTGTCAAAGAACTTATAGGTACATATTTTATGAAATAATAAGGCACACACAAAAAGTGTTACGAAAAGGGTAGCTAGAGGACTAGCAATGAGCAACATAATGCTATAGCCCTACTGCCTAAAAGTCATTTGCAGGTTAAACTTTACTGACAAGTAAGGTATTTTGAAATGGTTTTCAAGTGTAACAGATTTTATGAAGAAGAGATAAGTGAATGTCTTATGTTATTCAATACCCTGCGTGGCACGTAGCCAGGGGAGTAGTTGTTTTAAGAATTTACGCATCTTGTCTTCATAAAAGGTGACGCTAGTGTTTGAGCACAATGTTTAAACAAATCGATGATGTTTAGTGGTACAGGATGTTACCAGGTGAGATAAGCCTGAAGTTATCTATTTCCCTTGGGGAAGGTTTACAGATTTTTTTAAGTTTCTGGTATTTGTAAATACTGCGTGAGCTAAAACTGCTCAAATGTTCGTACGGTTATTACTTATTATTGACAGCATGTAAAATATCGTCAGATATATTTTGAAAAAACAATAGCACAAAGTAAAATTTTTTTTTGTCACGAAACTGCGTACTACCTCTCAGTAAATTGATATAATTTAAGCTTTTCAAATAATCCTAAAACATTTTAAATTTTATTAGCAAGTACTAACCTAGACTTTCAACTTTGTACTAAAGAGTTGCTTTTTTATTTACTCTAGTATTAAAAATCCTAGGTATACTAGGAGTTAAATATTAAGGTACACTCTAAGCCTAACACCACAGATCCATATAGCTATATGGATCTGTGCTAACCCTAAAGATTCATTTTAAAAATTAGACGAACGTTATAACTCAGTATACTTAGAGGTAGAAAAAGAGCAAACTGAAACTAAACAGGGATAGTTGTTCTGTTATACGAGTGCTATGTTATTATTTTAAACATGCATGTATTATTTGAATTTACAGGAAATTGTAATTTGTATTGATATGCGAATTAAGTTTAGTTTATAGACTAGTTTAAATATTAGGGATTTTTAATATTAGATATACGTACGTGTAAAGAGAAATGTATTTTCTCATTTTAATTTTGTAAATAATTAAAGCATGTAAATTTAGGACTATATATTCATAAGTATTGATACGCACTCTCTTTATGTTTCATGTACCTGGACACAATAGCACAATGGCAGTGGAGATTGGGGATGAGCCAAATAACATGCACAACAACTTCCTACAACAAAGGGGAGCCAGAATATATCCATCATACCTAAACCTGAGCAAACAGAAGCTGTTACTCAACGTCACCACAACGCACGCAAGCAAAGAAAAGGCAGTTACATCATACCTACTACTATGTTAACATCACGTTAGGTAACCTAACACCTAACAGTATCTTGTGTCTCGAAAATGCCCTAGGTACCAGGGCTCAGTAGAGATGACCTTATCAAAGCAAGCCGCTTCCAGCTGCATCCATCTTGCATCATCTTGTAGAATTGTGGCGATGAAGAATGGGGGACAGGGAAAATCCATTCAAAAGTGGTGAATGTTAAGTTCGGAGGAAATTTATATTATCCTTAATATAACTAAACTACTTCTGGCTCATAGTTGTGCATAGTTTACCATTGTTCGGCGTTATTAAAATTACGCAAATCTTCAGTAAAGACTCCTTATATGTTGCCATAAATGCCCGTGTCACGATCTCATTTTTCAAAGAGTGCTACTTTTTGAGGTTTTGATATGTAAATATTTAAAAGAAATGTTATGAGTTTATGAGTATCAACAAGTTTTATTTTATTTTATATTTTTCGCTTTTACAATTGTCTCTTTAGTATAAAAAGTAATATTTTATAAGTTGATAAGATTGAGCCTTCTATATGGCATTAAATGTGGCTATCAATTCAATATTTTAGAAAAGTTTAATAATTAGAAAGTTTACTTATATAGAGTAAATAAAGCAAAATAAAAAGAAATAAAGTTTTCAGTAATTATTAAATTAATCTTTTACGCGGATTTTAATTATTATGCTATACGTCTCTTCAAAAAATTTTTTTTTTGGTCAATACTAGATACAAATTTTTACAACTTCTCATCAACTTATAAGTTTTATTAAAAATCGTATTTTGTTTTTGTAAATTTAATTAATTTCTGGCGGCTTGACCAACATATTTGTATTGCACTAAGATGGAAATTTTGTAAAGCTGTGGGTCCAGCTTTCGCGAACGAGGGGCATATGTCATAGTTATGTTACCATGGATTATTTTATTAATTATTTTTAAAATCACACTTCATTTGTATAAAGATTATTTTGACAATAACGATGAATATACACTTTATTATTCGGTGGACTTGGTGACGACATTGAAGGTCAGCTTGGTTTTGTTCAACTTTATTGAGTAAGTCAAGGTATGCTGACCTAGCAATGCACCGATTGTCGATAACTGCATAATAGAGTGATAGGTAGTCGTTCTGAGGATGTCGAGAGAAGACAGGTGCCCGTTGGTCGGGAGAAGAGTCGCCCTTATAGAGAAGATGTAAGGGAAGCGTATAAGTAAGTGCCTCATTTCATTTATTTAAAGCCAAACTTTATTTTATTGCTATTATTGTTGATTAATTATTAAATGTTATATTTTTATAACCTGTTTTAACTTCATTCCCTCCATACGATCCCAGAGACTATTACTTAGTCTCAGTCGCAACAACCCCCGTTGTGACAATATTTTATGGATTTTTTCTTAGTTTTTACCTTTTAAGCAATCATATGGCATCATTCTGCTGTATATCATATAGGTTGTATGTGCAAAGAGCCATACTTCGTCCATCGGAACCACCATATTATACACTTACATGCATAGAAATTGACCTACACAATTTTGAAATCGAATGCATTTTCTTAGAAACCAGTCATCTTCTAAATAAAAAAAGACATCTTGATTGATCTAGACCCACTGTAATGGGAATTAACTAGTCTTTCATAAGATAAGTATACTTTTTGTAATTAAACTGGTGAATGGTTTCTTAAGAAAACATTCAATTTCGAAAGTATGATGTGGGTCGATTTATATGCACGTAAGTTTACATATTAATACATAGAGTGTGTCCATGGATGGAATTGACAAGAGGGCAAAAATCTTTATTATTAATTTTACCACCAAAAGTCATTCTTTATAAACAAATTCTGCTTGTCAATAAATAAGTATACCATATAAAAACCTGAGATCACCAGATGTACAGGGTGTTAGTAAATTAAGAAAAATTAAAATTCTTTACGAAAGAAGTACCATTAGTTAGTATTTTCAACCAAATGTTCATAAGACAAAGTTGTTTAAGATCCAAAATAAAGGCTAAATACAAATTTTGTAATCAAAATTCTATCTTTTAAATTTAGAATAATAATAGTGTTTTTTTTGCGACTATTTGCAGCATTTGACAAAAAATCGAAATAGTCGATTTAGTTAACGTCAATGTTTTACATCAGCATCCTGTTTACTTTACGTCTGTCAGTATTTTGATTTCGTGACGGTAGTTTCCAAAATGTTCACAAAAGAAGAGCGTATTTATTTAATATGGAGGGATGGGAGGTAGGTACCTACCTATGTAGAATAAATTTAAAAATTAGGATTTTTATTTCAAAATTTGCATTGAGGCTTTGTTTAGGATTACAAACCACTTTGTTTTACGAACATTTTATTTAAAATAATAAATAACACAGGCCTGCGTTTTTTAACACTTTGAAATGTGATTTAAAAATTTTAACTGTTTTCTAGTAATTGGGTGGCGCTGATTTCAAATCTGCTTTTAGTTTTTTTGTATCACGTAAGGTTATTTTTCAAACCAGTAAAATCCAAAAATATAGAAAAAACACGATTTATTTCATTTATAAGCTAGTTTTATAATATATTAAAGAAAAAAATACAAAAATATACAAAATATACACATAGAAACTATTAGAAATAGTTATTTATTCTTTACGCTTCTTAAAAAAAAGGTTTTCTTTTTTCAGAAAAGCTTCTTTTGGTTGTTTTTCTGTCATATTCAGCTAAAGGAAGATCTCTTCTCAATGTCCAAGTAATCGGCCATCATTTTTGTCTCCCAGCGCCCCTGGTATCTTTTTTCCATCTCTTTAATATCTTAATGAAATCTTTCACCTTGCTCTTCACTCACGTCCCCAAGATTTTCCGGGAAATAGTCCAAATGGGAATATAAAAAGTGAATTTTGATGCTCGTATTGCAATCAAGAATCCTGAATTTTTCCAGAATATTTTCAACGATCTCAACATAGTTTGTGTCTTTATAAATCCCTAGAAATTTATGTACAACTTCTTTAAAAGCATTCCATGCATGTTTTCCTTATATCTTCCATTACATTTTCAAATTCTGTATCTTTCATCAAGCTCCTAATCTGCGGCCCTACTCCCTCCTTTAATTTTGCCTCCGACAGAGCCGGAAATGTTTTACACAAATATTTAAAACAATGTCCTTCTTTGTTTAATGCCTTAACAAATTGTTTCATAAGTCCAAGTTTTATGTGAAGTGGTGGAAGTAAAACTTTTTGAGGGTCAATAAGACTTCCGCGAATTACATTTTTGGTTCCAGGTGTTAAAGTCTCTCTTTGTGGCCAGGCTCTTTTTATCCAATGCTGTTCTCGATTCCTGCTATCCCACTCGCACAGGAAACATGGAAATTTAGTAAATCCAGACTGCTGACCCAAGAGAAGGCCTAAAATTTTTAGATCTCCACACACTTCCCAGTTGTGATTTTCATATTGTATTCTTAAAAGTAATTCATCTAAATTTTCATAGTTTTCCTTTAAATGAACTGAATGGCCCACCGGAACAAAAGCAAAAACATTGCCATTATGTAAAAGAACAGCTTTAAACAAAAATCACGTCACATCACAAATTTCACGCAGGCCTGTGTAATGCTCCTCTTCCAAAGCATTTTCATTTTTTTAAATTTATTAACATCCTGTACATCTGATCTCAGATCTCTATATGGTAAACCTATTTTTTCAACAAGCACAATTTCTTTATAAACAATGACTTTTGATCGTAAAATTGATAAAAAGATATTTTTCCACTTGTCAACTCCATCCGTGGACATACTTTAATCAACTGTATATTTCAATAAAGAGCGTCGTTTACTCTGTTGGTAAAGCAGGATTTCAAAAATGTGTTTCCAATAATAATGATTTCTTTGTTTTTTAAGTTTGATATCATCGATCTTTAAACCAAGCTTAGGCATACTGACCAAGGATGGCGCCAAGCAACAGTTTGGACAGATATGAAGTATTCAGTTTCTACTCTATAAACTTTGTTAGCCTATGCTTTGTGCGCCGGATCTGACAGATGACAACTGATAATTGACAGCACATTAGTGACATTACTGACATCTTCGGAAGCCATTTTATTCTGCCATTCTTGTTCGTTGGATGGTTGAATCGTTTGTATTTTAATTGATATGTGGTATTGAGTTTCAGTTAGATGTTAAAGACATTAGAACAAAATATAGTGTAAAACTGTTTTATATACTTGCAAATTTGTTTTGATTTTGTCTGTCAAAATGGCTAAGCAAATACGAGAGCAGAGAGGGTAAGTTTATATCGTGTAACCCCACGAGTCTAATCGGTTCAAACAAACTTAAATGTGGCCTAACAAATTATATACTTCTTTTTGTTTTAGTAGTCGAAACATCAAAATAAGATCACAGAGGAATGGTGTAAATAGGGCAAAGAACTCTCCATTTAAAAATCGCATTAAAAATCGACCAATCACAGCCAAACCAAAAATGCAAGATGCTCGCCAAAAAATCATTCAGAAAAAAAGAAAAGTTACAGATGCAAGAGATGTGCTAACAAAAATGGCAAAAACTCATGATGCAAGAAGTAAATTGGACAAAATGCGCAGCGTAAGAAGTGGAATAGTTAATAAAGTAAATCTAGCCACTCCATTAAATCCCAAAGTTAAAGTTATTGGCAATAGTATTCTTCAACGAATAGACAGGAATGGAAAAATTAGTTTAGTCACTAATAAGCCAAGAAACACATCAGATATTAATTTTGCAATTAAGAAACAATTAGGTCTGATTCCTCAGTCGAGACCTGAAATGAAACGTTTTGTACCATCAAGAAGATCTCAACTCCCAAGAAATCCTGCGCCAATTCGCAAAACTATTATTAATAATATGGATTATAGGGTCCCGCTTGATTCTGCAGTTCCAGATTACAATCGAGATAATCCCAATTTATTCAAATGGGTTAAACCTGACTTAAGGCCTGCTTCACATCTTATAAGTTCATTAGAACCAACAAGACAAGCAATGAGAGATGTTATGAGAGAGGAGTTGTTGCTGGCTAGTCGTGGATGGTCTAACATGGTTACACCAAAGTAAGTATTTGTTAATTTTTTTATTTAAGTAATGATTTATATTGTTAAATTATAAAAATATTTTTGTCAAAACTTCACCATTATTAAACGTATTGTGATATTGAGTGCTTCCTAATTTTTTATTGTTGGATGTTAACATTTCACCAAGTTTGTGCTAATTGGAATTGAAATTATGATTTTAAACCTATATTTTTCTCTTTAGAAAATCAAATTTTTTGTTTGAAGGTACAAATTGTCAGTATTTTCGCTAATGCTTATTTCATTTTCTGTGGTAAAAGCATACCTATGCTTTAAGTTGACAAAACCCATGATTCTTAGAAGATCTGGTTTTTCTTCTTTTCAGATTGGGGGTCTTGTGCACTTTAAGTATGTCCGAATTTAACAATTTGAAACATTTTAAATGATAGGGTAGATTGAATATAAGAGATTAAAAGAAAAAAATTTATGGATGAAACACTTTTTATACCAGAAAAATCAAAATAAAGTTGAAAAAAAAATCATTTATTTTGAAATATTGCAATGCGAAAACTCCTTAATTTTAAAAGGTTACTTCCATTGTTGCCAAACTTGACTGGCTGGTTTTCTTAATGTTTTTGCTGTGTCCCAGTCAATCCACATTTTGCGCACTTTCTCGAAACAAATAAATAATCAATCGCACCACCAAAACAATATAATATAAAAAGAAGACTAAGTAAACTTGGGTAAAACCTGAACAAACCCGAGCAAACCTGACCAAACCCAAGCAAGCACTATGCAAGCAACGCAATGAAAAATAATATTACAATTGAATTAGCAACAGCACTTTGCTTGTCAAAAGTTGAGGAAATTCTTCAGTGACATCGAATAAAAACCATGAAATTTAAACAAAATTTATTTCCATATTTTCAAGATGTTTTTGGGAATAAAAAGACTATATTTTTTATGGTAATATGTTGATGTAATATGTTTGCTTGTTAAATTATTAACTTTATATATTACTATTATATATATCTATTATATATTAAGTATATATAAAAATTATTTGGGGTGTTATATGTCATCTAGGTGCAATTTGTTTTCTTTCTTTGGCTATATTCTTGGAAAAAAATGGTTCATCCATTGATTTTTTTTTAAAATGCCCCAAAGAAGGTAATCCCTTTGCCCATTCGAATATTTTTTAATTCTGACATACATAGGTACCTAAAGTTCACAAGAACCTTTGATTTTTTTCCACGGGTGCACATACATTGTTTCATTAATTTATATTTTGTAAATTGACTGGGTTAGGATGCTTTGTCAGTGATATTTTGCTTTAGATAATGAATATTTATTTGATTTAGTGGCGAAGTATTTTTAGCCAGTCAGAGTTGTTATTGTTATTATTATTAACTTGGGACCGTAGGCGGAGTCTCCATGAGACCATAGTTTATTGCTTTTTGATTCAGATTTTTACAGTTATGCAACATGCAATATAGGAGTGGCAAACAATACATATCACAGTTAACAAAATACAGTGCATTTTTTTATAGCGGTCCATAGGATTTCACATATTAAATTTTTAACACCATATTTGGCCCTGTCCAATTAGAAGTATAGAGTATAGATAAATTTCAGAGACTTATTACCAATTATGCCAAAAAAGTTCCAAAGAATACCTAAAAACTTTGTTGAAATAGATTCATGTTTCACACCCCTTGTAATTATTGTTTTTTACATTTGCATACCTGGTAAAGATGGCACACATTTGCTGATGTGACAATAAAGTTTTAAATAACGTCAGGAAATGTGTCCTCTGTGATCGCTTGGAGTGCTACTGCGTTCAAGCTTGCTGGCAATATCACTTTTTACTCTAATTTTTTTTTTATCTGAGACAGCTCACGTAAACTTCAAGCCTAAGTACTAACGTACCGTGGGCTAGTGTTGTAAAAATCCGTATTCATTAGATATCCGAATCATACGGAATCGGAATCAGCTAATATCCGTATCCATTATCCGAATACGAATCCATGTCTTGACCCGCGCGAAAGCGGTTACAGATCATGTATACATATGCCTGCAACAGACTAAAACATTTTCTATCCGGATACACGGCTAGGTAGGTAGGTCGATGCGGTATCGGTATCATACCAGTCGAAGTCGAAGTTTAGGGATAAGAAGGCACCGCGCCGCGCCGTTCTCGTTTGAATTCGGTTCGGGTGAGGCGGGACTAGTTTAACCAATGGGTCTCATCTCATATGATACCCGTTATTCCGATAACTATGCCATCTTTTTTTAGGAAATGTCATTAGAAAGAGAAAGCACAATATCAAATATGCCAAATCGCAGACCGTGTTGTTCGCTTACACTCGATTCCGATTCCGTTTTCTCTTTGCACTTTGCATTAGTAACCACCCGATGCGAATTTATTTTGATTCCGAATCCGTATTCAAGTTCTCGGCCGGTTCCGGATAATCCGGAATCTTTTAATATTCGGATCCAACGGATTTTTGGTTACGTATCCTTACATCACTACCGTGGGCGTCTGGAAAGAAGAGAAATGTAATCTATTGACACGGAATTTAAAGACTTGGAGGTTGGGTGGGGAAGGGAAAACATCTGCAGGCAGTCCATTCCATAATCTGGAGATCCTAGGTATGAATGAGCGAGAGAAGTGGGATGTTCTAGGCTTTTGTAGCTGGACAGTAAAGGGATGCATATGTAATGCACCTCTTGTTGCTCTGTTAGAAACAGTCAAGGGAGGAATTATAGCAGGTAGTTCTTTAGAGCAAAATCCGTGGAAGTATTAGTAGAAAAGGGATAAATCACCAAAACCCACCAATGAGTGAGAGAAGGTACTTAGTTTTCTTGTAACGACATGGATCATTGATGAGTCGAATGGCTCTCATTTGAATAAAATCAAGGATGCTGTATCGAAGGTGATGCTGCTCCCCAGATATGGGAACAATACTCTAGGTTAGGTCTTATTTATTTATTTATTTATTTAATCCTTTATTTAGCACTTGGCTAATACATTATACAATATGGTATAACAAATACAACACTTTAACAAATATGCAGACAAAATTACATATAGAAATATGTATCTGACTGAGAAAAATTACTTTGTCAAAAATAATTAATGCAAAAATCTGCTACTCAAAAATAACCCAAAATATTAACAATGACAAAAACCACTGACTCAATGAGTAGTAGTTCAGATCTTTAAAAACTCTCCATAAACAGTTAGTGAAATTTAAAAAGTAAGTTTAACAGTCTTTATCTAAAGCTATTTTCACTTAATATCATTTCCCTTGAATAAGTTGTTTCAACTTTACATTAAATAATTTAAGTTTTTTACATCCACTGGCAAAGAATTTAATGTAATTAATCCTTTATGATAAACCATATTTTCTGAACTACTCTTGTTTTTTGTGGGTACATAGAAATTACGTCTGTTTGGAGGTCTGTTTCTTGTTGGATATTGGTGTACCGATTCCTAAGTAATAAGTCTTCTTGTCAAGTAAGTTGGTGTCAGTCCGTTTTTAATTTTTGTATAGAAGTACCATAGTTTGGAATTTAAGAAACTTTTCAATAGACAACCAGGTTAACCTTTCCAACATATTTCTGATAGGGGTACCTGTTTTCTCTCCCAGAATTACACTCATTGCTCTATTTTGCAGTTTTTGTAGCCTGTCAATTTCACTTTTATTAGCTAAATACAAGATTGAGGAACTATAAACTAAATGAGTAATATCGGTAGTGAAAAAATTATTCCCTAGTTCATCAAAATCAGTCATTCGAAATGAAGAAAGATTTTGGTTTTCCATAGTCATTAAATATCTGAGGGGATCGTAAATTATCTGTTTGTATATCACTGACTATATCTCATATACTACAATCATTTTTTTTTAAATATCCGCTATTTGTTTAGAACAACTAATAATTTCAGAACCTATTTCGTGTTTATCAATTTGCTTTTTATTTGTATTAGTAATTAATGCGGTTGGGGTGTTCTACATCTTTTTTTGGATCATTTTTTAACATATCAATCTTATTCTGGTAATATTTACCTTTTTCCTCTCTAATCACTGACACAACCCTATTTCTACATTTTTTCTATTCTCTGTTGTAGGTAATCAGTTTTATTTGATTTAAAAATTTTATAACTATTGCCCCTGTCCTTAACAACATTTCTTACCTTATCGTTATACCATTTTTATACTTAGCCTTTATTACTTTTTCTTCTTTTGGCGCTACATCATTCAGTACACTCAATATGTTGTGAAAAAAATGTACATACTTACTATCAATATCACACTGTTCTCTGTAATCCCATATGATTCTAGACAGCCTAAGATTTATGTCTTCATAATTTGTGCCAACTTATGTATTTATAGTCAAATTTTCTCTAGGTAACTTACCTGATTCAACATTTAGACCAACTATATTAAAATGATCGCTAATACGGGGATTTTCTAGTACGAAATATTTTAATATACCCCCTCTATTGGGCTATTATAGTCCTCTCTCAATCAGTTGGATGCGTAATTTTCCACTATTTGCTCAAGGCCTGCATCACTAATAATTATTTTTAATTTAGTTGTATAAAACATATCGAATATCCAATCAATGTTAAAATTCCCTCCTCCAAACTATTACACCAATGTTCGAAGAAATTTAAAAACTCTGTATCACTAGGACTTGTGGAATGATATAATATGTAAGCTACCTAAAATATAATCCTGACACATCTTTATCACAACAAACCAATAATTTTTTTGATGTTGATGCCTTTTACATTTCATATCTTAACATAATCTTTTACGTAAATTACTGCACCTCCTGTGTGCCTGGAGGTACTATCTAACCTAATAATTTGATATCTGTTATGATCTACACTTTCTTAAATAAATAGTATTCTTAAAATGTGGTTAAAATACTTTAATGCAATCCTATTTGACAACTTGACATTATATCACATACCATACAACTAATATAATTAATTATAATACCAGAAAAAACGTGAAAACATAGTAAGGTATGATCCTAACAATATCCTTTAATAACCCCTCCTCAACAGAAGAAACATGAGACGTTAATTAAAATAAATGACCAAAATGATTCTAGGATTGTGCTATAGGAAATCAAGAAAAGTTAACTTTGGAGGCGTGTTTAAAAATATCAAACATACCCGAAGTGGTAGTATTGTGGTTGAATGTCAGGACGAATCACAGCAACAAAAACTAATGGCCAATAAACATTTTGAATTAAAACCAATACAAAATATGGACCCAATGGTCATGATAACTGGCATACTGAAAGGATATACACCCGACACCTTTGCTGAAGAATTTGTTATAGAAAACCCTGACATCACAGAAGCATTTGGTGTCAGTGCAAAATAAATCTTCAAATTTGACACCAAAAGGGAATGTAGAAACAAACTAAGAGAAAATTGGATTTTCCAGACAACTCAACAAATGCTTAAAAGTTTAAATGGTTCATGAGGCGTAAGAATCTATCTTTTGACCTTTGCACAGTATACATTGAAGAATGCACAAATACTCGTATATCAATGTGTTTCAAGTGTTGTAGCTTCGGGCATGTGGCCAACTATTGTAATGGGCAAGAATGTTGCCACAGGTGTAGTGGAGTCCATGATGGAACACAGGCTTCTTTGTGGAACCATGAACATATTATTTAATCTGTCCATTCAAAAGTCGCTATTTCCAGATAAATGGAAAGAAGTCAAAATATGTCCAATCTTTAAAAATGAGAACGTAAACGACATAAAGAACTACAGGTCTATCGCTATTCTATCAGTTCCAGCAAAAAATTTGTAATCCATAATTTATAAGCGAATATATAGTGTTATATTTAGAAATGTGTCTCAGTTTCTACATGGTTTTATGAACAAAAGATCTACGGTAACAAACTTAATGAATGTATATCTAAGGCTCTTGCCAAAAAATCACAAGTAGATGATATATATACGGATTTTGCTAAGGGTTTTGACAGGGTATCACACCCTATCCTCCTGAGTAGGCTTCATAACATGGATTTATTAAGAATGGATACGGGATGATTTAACATTCTTTGAAGCCAAAACAAACCATTCTAAGCGACACTGTAAACACAATTTGTAAACATTGGCCACATCTTATTTTACCTTGTATTTTAGTACAAAAAATACGTTAGAAGCATCACAAGATTTACTAAAAGTAATAAAAGGCTTAAAATATTTTATTTTTCTGCTAAATAATAATAAATTTAAGTTAAAAAGGTTTTATTATTTATAGGTTATATTATTTCTAAAGGTTTATTTAAAGTCGCTCCGAGTCATTTACAAATCTATAAGTAGCACTTCTTTTCTAGTTCATTAGACAAATACGTACGTGTAACCCAGTGTTCAGACGGTTTTCCTAAGCAACCAGCAGAGACAGCAACACTTCTGAGCTCCAACACTCCAATGCTATTTTATATCTTTCTACTACCATTCTTGATTCAATTACGTATTTCCTTAAAGATCGCAAACTGTACTGACTCTAGAGTCTAGAGGAAGATGTTTTCATAACAAACAACAAATAATATAAGGCTTCACGTTCGATTCGCTCACAGTATACGGAACATCGAATCCTTTCTTAATAAATCCATGCTTCATAATGAGTTTGGATTTCACCAAAACCTTGTATTTTTTTGTAAAATCAAACTTGAAGGGTCGAAAGCAGAGGGTGGTAGTGAGGGGATATTCCTCTGATCACTTTATCCCGACCTCAGGAGTCGCACAGGGCTCGACCTTGGGTCCATTACTATTCATTCTGTTCATTAATAATCTAATTAAGCAGATCAATTCTTGTGGTGTCCTTAATGTTTGCTGATGACTTACAATTATATTGAAGCATTAACAGTGAAAGAGATTGTCTACTACTTCAAATCAACCTGGAAAATATGTAACAAATCGCAATTCAATACCAATAAATGTTACATGCTTACATTTGCCAGGAAAAAGAATAACATAGAATTTGATTACAGTATGGGGGATGTGGTGCTCGGGCGGGTTGAACAAATGAGGGATCTTGGGGTTGTATTTGATATGCAGCTAAAGTTTGAGCCTCACGTGGTTGATACTGCAAATAGGGCAAGCAGAATGTATGGATCTGTTGTCTGTAGTTCCAAATACTTTGAAAATGTAACTTGTATTAGACAATTATTGTATATGTCAGAAGAATTCTTGAGTGTGATGCTATTGTCTGGAGCCCGTTCTATGAAAATAGTAAGTATCAAATAGAAAGAGTGTAAAACAAATTTTTGAGGTATTTATTTTACAAGGAAATGCACATATGACTTAGCAGTCCCTAAAACTGAATTAAGGGAAAAGTATAAATTAAAAAGCTTAGAACGGAGAAGGGATAGCGCATCTCTAGTCTTTTTATATAAATTACTGCATAATTTAATAGGTGGTCCTGCGTTACTATCGCAAATCAATTTGTATGTACCGTCTTATAGAACAAGGAATCCTCTAACATTCTATCTAGATCCAGTTAGTACATATAATTTCAGGAATGCACCACTAAACGTAATGTGTAGACTATTCAATAATATAATAAATGATTGTGATATGTTCCATGTAGACTTGAGTGAGTTTAATAGGATGTGTATGTAACATCTTTTTGTACTTTTATTCTATAATTATTTTTAACCTGTAAGCTATTAGTATCATACTCTGTAATCGGAATATCTGTTGGGTATGTAAATAAATAAATAAATATAACTTTCAAAATAATGAATATCTTAAATTTAATTTAATTATTATTATTAAATTATGCATTTCGTTAAATTTTGTGTTCAGACTTTGAGAGTTTATTAATCTAGAGATCGCACGATACCGATATTGATATCGTTGTATCGGCGGTTGTTGCCGATTATCGGTATCGTATCGTATCGTCAGGAAACTTGCCGATATATCGGCACATATAAAACGAAGAATTTTGGATTCTTAATACCTACGAAAGGTAATACTCGTAAATATAATAAAATAAAATACATTTGTGCCTCTTCTATGTCACTAATAATATCTAATCATTTATATCATAACTGGAGTATAACTGAGGCCTTTTTCCGGAGAAATAAATTAAGAATTTCACAAAGCAATACAGAAAACATTAAACAGGGACTTCCCCAAAACTTCACCAATCAGAAACATTATACCGCGTTACCGCGTGACGGAATGATAAACCGGGACTTCCCCGATTTTCATTTTCGCCAAAACAGAAAACGCATGAACGAAAAACGGAAATTGATACGGAACACGTACAGGATTTAGCGAATTGGAGGTTCAGAACCGTATTTTGTATTTTTTATTTATATTCGACGTTATAAAAACCAGGGCTGGCATGAATAATTAATTCACATGATTTAAGCCTCGACTTTTTTTTTATAAAAGTCATGACTTTTTCCAACCCTGATAAAAACTAAACATTGAAACATGTACGAATGTGTTTGCCGATACGATATATCGGTATCGGTATATCGGCATGTAAATATCGGTATCGGCCGATATATCGTATCGGCAAAATAAAGTCATATCGTGCGATCTCTATAAAATTATACTAAAAAAAGATTCATTTTTTTACATAAGCATCAACACCATTATGATAACCTTCATTATTCTTATTGTCGGTAAAATTTTTAGTACTAGCTACTTGATTGTAAATTTGTATTACTACTTTTTGTATCGTTTGTGCTATTTTTATTTTACCACTGTATTTAATATGTAAATTTTCACGAAAAACGTAATATGAGAAACCTATTATAGCAATAAAATATAATAAATTCAGAAAAATTATTACTAACATTATATTATATTTTATTGTACACCTATTTATTGTGTTCATCTATAAAATTATTAAAAACTATATTATTGTTCCATATTGGTACTAGAGTAGCAATAATTTGTATAACTAGTTACTGTTATAAGCTTTTGAATTCTTTCCTCTTCCATTCTGACGCCCTTTAAGAGATTAATAGTACCACCAATTACTATGACAATCTTTAGTGCTAAAATTTTTTGTTAAGTCCAAAATACTTTTTACTGCATCGTCAATTAATGCATTAGTGTTTATTACAGCTGAAATGTGAAATTTATTATTTAAATTTTTATCTGATAAATGTACCTCTTAAGTCTTGCTAAATTATCACCCAAAATAAGTATTTTTCCTTTTGGCCCTCTTCTATTAAAAAAATCAGTTTCATAGTTGTTTTGCTTCTGATTTTCAAGTGCACTTTGACAAACTTCCTTTTTAAGTTCCATTATCTCCTGTCTCAAAGCATTATTATCACTTTCCGATATATGAATTGAACTCGGCATGTTCGTATTCCTTTGATTTATTTTTTTTATCTAAGACATCCCACGTAGACTTCAAGCCTAAGTACTAACGTACCGTGGGTGTCTGAAGAGAAGGGAAATGTAGTCTATTGACGTGGGATTTGAAGGATTGGAGGTTGGGACGGGAAGGGAAAACATCTGCAGGCAATTTGTTCCACAATCTGGAGACCCTAGGTATGAATGAGCGATAGAAGTGGTCTGTTCTTGGCTTTTGTAGCTGGACAGTAAATCTGGGATTTCTCCCAAACTTTATCAGTTTCTTCTTGGGAAGACAAAAGTTTGTCTTTCAACATTGTATTTAATTCACGGGGACCCGCCAATTCTTCATTTAATGTAGCTAATTTAGCTAACTGTCCACTGTATGTACTTTTTTCATTTTTTATTGCATCAATTTCGGTATCCCCTTCAATTAGACTTGTTTTAATTTTACATAATTCCATTTCCGTGTTTTTTTCGTCGATACTCTTCTGCTCACATTTTTTAGAACAATATATTTTATACATAGGTACTTATCTAATGGTTTATAGTAGGTATTTCTTTCTAAACAGCTTGGGTGGTATATGCCTAGACATGCAACACAAATCAAATTGGTAAACTCTTTTCCTTTGCAACATTTAAAATTTCCTGTATTTTCATTCATTTTGCACGAACAATTTATATTTATTTAGAAGAAATAGAAGACCAAGCTTTTTAGCTGCCGATGTGGCTATTGCAGCAATGTGTTTGTGCCAGCTGAGATCACGTTCGAAAGCGATGCCAACAAGATCGAACATTGCATTGTTCTGGAGGGCTTGGTTATTCATGTAGATGGGGTAAGTGTTTCTGGATTTTTTGTGTGAGGGAGCAAGACTGAGTTTTGGAGGCGTTGAACTGAACAAGTTTTTTGGCACCCCTGTCTAGGATTACTTGCAGATCTTGGGAAAAGGATAGCTGCATAGATCTGCGTTTATTATCCAGCTCTTGATGTAAGACTTCTCTGGAAAATTGAATGTGTTAGTGAAGAGTACTATCATCAGCATAACTAGGTATTTTCCAACAAGCAGTCCGTACGGTTTTCTGTCCGTCCGAAACAATCAATCATTTACATACACTAAACGCGCCTGCCGATGTGCACCATGTAATCTTTATCTGGGCAACTGGGACTCTGTGTTGAAATAAACCTACTGTGGATGGGATTGGTAGTTGAAGAGAGCAGATCATTAATGTGGACTGGCCTTGGGGTACGCCAGCATTGATGGGATGAAAGTTGGATAAGTAACCGTCCACCACCACAGCTAGGCGCCGATTAGAGAGAAAGCTACCGATCCAGGTACATAGTTGGGAAGAAAGACCATATGAAGGTAGTTTGTTGAGTGCGGCATGCCATACTTAATCAAAGGCCTTGTAAATATCAAGAAAACAATCTGGGATTCGCCACATGATTATGATTATGAAATACAAAAGCAACTAACTGGTCCCGTGAAAAATGTCATTAGTCATGTATCGCTCCAGCCACTGTGAACTTGTTGGCACCCCTGGTATTCCGAGGTAAAAAACATTAATTATGAGGGGTGCGAGAATTTAAAAAAAAATGCATTTTGTAGGTATTTTTTCAGTTTTTTTGGCATAACTGGCGAATTAACATAACTTAAGACTGAACTTAACCTATGTCAAATTTTATCTCCATGCTTTTAATAGAAATGGAACTAACATGGGGTTAAAAATTTTACATTTAAAACCCTATGGACAGATTTAAAAAAATGAACTGTAGACATCATCATAAGCAGTCATTATCACAGATATCCCTTATCACAGTTGTAGCCATAAGGGTGACAGTATCACTGATACTAGACCCAATTCCAGTTTGCACTCACAATGCAATGATTATCAGCTAGAATACTACTTGTTTAATAAGGCAAATAACTTAAACTAAATTTTTGTAGGACCATAAGTATGCAGCCCAGTGGTTACATTGACCTAGATGCTGTAGATGAAGATGAGCCTATGGTCGTGTCTCATCCTACTGCAAGCAGAATATCTCTTCAAGGATCAGCGCGCATGTCCAATGTTCATTCTAGACTGGACAGCATCCCTAGTCAGCCTACATCACACGGTATATTTTCACATACCAAAACTAAAGTGGTTGTTCCAGCTGGACATAGAATTGTTGTGTCTAATTTACAATCTTCGGTTACTGAGGATGATATAAAGGTAACAAAATATTTCGGAATAATAATTTCAACTTTCAACCCAAGTACCAATAATTTATTGGTTTTATATAACAACATACTAGGTAGATATGAAAAAGAATGTAATGTTTAAGATAAAAAAATTATTTTCGTTTCAAAAATTTTAAATAAAATAAAAATATATATGTTGGTTCCATTTTTAAAACCTGAAGGGTTGTTTGTATTTATTGGCTTTATGGGGCCTGGAGCTGTCTTAAAAGCAGACATTGTGGAAATATCAAAAGTGTTTTCAGGTTCTGACCTATGATTATTAATTTCCCTTCTAAGGGCTTTGTTATATTTCTGTGTCACAAAAAGATATTAAGAAATTTTAAGGGCATATTCTACATCTAAAAATATAAAAATAAGTTTATATAAACATGGATCGTCAAACGCTTCTTTTTCGAGATACAGGGTGTTTAATATTTTCACACCTCAAGTATTCCGAAGATTTAGGAGAAATATACGAATACGATTTAGAGCATGTATTGAAGCACGGAGAAGCCATTTCCGGCATCTACTATAAACTTAAATCAAAAAGCGCCGTTTCCTGAACAAAACATACCTACGTTTAAAAAAATTAATTTTCATTTTTTATTATTGTAAGAAATAAATTAATTTTTATCTCGAAAACGGTGCGTCAAAACGAAAAAGCTCAAGAGACACTTTTCACGCAGAATTAATTGGGCTTTAAGAGAACGATATCAATTTTGCAAAAAATCAGTGGCGTGCCATTTTTTTCGCTAAAAATAGACTTACCAGCACGCACGCCACTGATAGAAATACTTTAGAAAACAAATTTTTGCACGTAAAGGTACCCTTTGTTCACATACTGGCGTGTACCAAAATTCATGTCAATGTCTTAACGCATTTTCGAGAAATTAAAAAGAAACATTTAAAAATTAAAATATTAAACACCCTGTATTTCGAAAAAGAAGCATTTGAGGAGCCATGTTTATATAAACTTATTTTCATATTTTTGAATGTAGAATCTGCCCTTAAAATTTCTAAACATCTTTTTGTAACACCCTGTATACTTGCACAATTAGTGTTCCATGCCATCAGTCCCCCACTTAACCTGAGCAAACCTCGGCCGCCCGACCTCCGCGCATGTGCCGCGCTACCCGCCGCCGACGGCACCAATGCCGTATCACATCGCGTATGGGCGGAGCTGAGTGGCGAGCGTTTCGACTGAGCGAAATTACAAATTTTGAAAACGCGTCAGGACAAAAGTTGTTCCTTACATCGTGACAAGTATTTTTTGTCGAAAAATTTTCCCTAAAATCAATGGTTCAGCAGTTATAACGATATAAACAATTAAATTGTTTATAACAATTAATCGCGTTAAAATTCTTCAATCCTGATAATTTTGGCTCAATCTACACCTAATTCTGAATGTTCATGATTTTTTTGAGCAATCCTTTTGGTGATAAGGGTGGGGGACAGCAATTTTAAAGCGTTTTTCCCGAAAAATGTTTTAAAACAATACATCAAAAATGCATCATATTATATATTCTTGAATTCGTGCTTCAATAAGCTTTCATTTGACCTCCTACACGATGCCCTTAAAAAAAATTCCGTTTCCCAATTTACCCCTGAAATTAACCCCCATAATCAAAATTCAACTTTTTATACTTCACGTCTGTAATTGGGCCAACACACTCTGTCCCTGTGCTAAATTTCAAATTTTTATGTCGAATAGTTTCAGAGAAAATCGCCTGTGACGGACGGACACCGAAGTGATTTCATAAGTGTTCCGTTTTGCTAAGTTTAGCACAAAATACTAAAAACAATATTAAATTCATATTATTAGAGAGATTAAATGATAAAGTTTAAAATTTATAATTAAATAAAATTAAGTAATATGTCATATAGGAATTATTCGACTAAAAATCAATGATATGTAATTTATCTGAGAGGATACAGAAAGCTCTAGGTCATCGGTATTGCAATTTTTGATTTTAGTTTAATCAGTTTTTAAATTTTTGACTGTTATTGGGGTTTATTAGTAATTTGAGTTTTCGTTTAACGTTACAACTTGGATTAAAATGGGGTGGAATATATTTATTGAAGTATTTATTTACTCTATGCCTCCAGATCTAACAAAGATATGACAACTTCAAATACAAACAATAATTCCAAAAATATTTAAATAAACTAGAGAACATAACGAGAGGTAGTGCTCCAGAAACACAAAACTAAACCAAAATTTTAAAATAGTTGTTAAAATTATAAAAACATACATTTAAAATGTAGATCTTTACACATTTTAAAAATTTAATATATTAGGATATCTCTTGAGATTGTTAAACATATTTTCACAAAAGCAGTATAGACTCTTTTGATAAGTGGTAGTACAGGTAGTATTATAAAGTATAGTCACAGATTACTCCTACCAGATGCGAATCTTACGCTTTCGACGGTGACCCGATTTAGAGAACTTGTAAGGTGCCTACCGCCTCCGTATTTAATCTGTTGCCAAACGTTGAATTTGTCGATGCGAGCGTGTGCGAACGGCTTGGTGGAATTGATAGCAGGCAAATGTTATTACATCAGATTTGTTGCGTTGAATTTATGGTTTAAATTGTGGTTGTACTAGGTTGTAGTGTAATTTTAATAAACGATATACGTTTTTTGTATTAATGATATAATTTTATATAAAAGGCCACACAATATCATGTTTTAATATTTTAAAATATAATCCATAATTTCTCTGAATTGAAACCTACCCAACGCGTGGAAAATTCCATTCTCGGCATCGACGCTCGAAGCGACTGGCCGCACTGTCCGTATCGCCAAGACCGCGGAATCTTGATATAGGAAATTTATTAAGAGATTCGCATCTGGTAGGAGTAATCTGTGGTATAGTAGTAAAGTATAAATATTAGAGTTGTTTCTTGTAGAGTAATAACACTTTATATATCTGTATTTTTTTCAGGAGCTCTTTGAGGATATTGGTCAACTTCTGTCAGCAAAGTTAGTCCGCCCTGGTGTTGCAGAGGTTATATACAAGATTCTAAAAGATGCTCAGAAAGCAGTCGATACTTATCATAATCGACAGCTAGATGGTCAACCAATGAAATGTCTGTTGGTTAATAAGCGACCACTAAATCAACCCACTGCAGCTCCGTTGCCCAAATCTGAAGTGTAAGTAAATATTTGGGGTGTGGTAGCACTTGAGCCCTCAAACATCTCTAACGACAGTGTTGCTAAATCATTCTAATGATGTTATTGCTGGTAAATGTTGCTGCTTCAGTATACATATGACGTCGAAAAATAACGAGTTTTGGCTTCGAGATTTGTAAATATTTGGGTGCCACATGGCAGCGAAAGTATTAAATTTTGTAAGTTATTGATTTCCACTGATGTAGTATATTATTATGTAAGTATGTTTCTAAGCTTATTATGAGAATTTGTGTTACAACTGCTTATTGAAATAAATATTGATTTGTCGCAGTATCAGTTTAAAACCTTAAGAGGACACTGTTAAAGAATTTTGTGGCCTAAAATGGCGACTGTAGTTCTTAAATGTGGGTAGCAAAGGCCTGGGATAAGTTTAGCAATAATCTATTGCTAATTACTGGTTACTAGTGGTTACAACTGAAAATTGTAATCAATTTCTAACTATCTATTCTTGTAATCCTAATATACACTTACAAGCAAAAATATCGCACAACCAAAAATTATGCTCACTTTCAAAGTTGATTTTCTCGCTAACCGATTAATCGATTTCGATCATTTTTTTTTGAACTGTAGCTTTTTTCTTTGGTAATTGCACTGTTATAGAATTTTTTATTAATAATAATAATGATAATAAAGAAGTTTATTTATGCCAATAAAAACAATTTAAAATATAAATATAAAATTGATAAAAATAAAAAGAAAACCAAAAAATGACGGTAGTATACTAGTTGGGCATAAATAGGTAGAATTTTGATTTATAAAAAATCATTCTTCCAATCCTACCCCCACTAAATAATTTTTTATATTATTTTTAAAAGTTATGTAGCTTAAGCCCTTTAGACTAGAAGGAATATTATTAAAAATTACAGAAGATGTATATTTAAACGAAGACTTATATTTTTCAGTATGATGTTTAGGTATTTCTATGGCTTTCTGATTTCTAGTATTAACATTATGAATATTATTCCTGAATTCAATTTTTTCAAATAAATATCTAGGCTTCTGAGTTAAAAGTATTTTATATATAAAAGAGGATAAGTGGATTTCGCGTCTTTTTTCTAATTTAATTAAATTATGTTTGTCAAAGGTAGGTGATACGTGATCATATTTTTTTAGTCCTGTTGAAAAACGAACACAGTTATTTTGAAGAATTTGTAATTTCTGTTTACAATATCTATTATCTATTAAGATTTTAGTTTTAGACTTATACAGGGTGCAAAAATGAGAATAGTATTTTTACGTGAAATTTGAGACACCCTGTAGGGAGCATTCGCAACAACAACGGATGCATGATGAAATCATACTGTAGCCTCATGTTTTCTAAACATTTTGTTTTTTTAATTTCTCTGGTATCTATAAAATCAAAGAAAATACACAGTTTTATACCAGAACATGTTTTTCTTCAATAAATCACAATTTTATTAGCTACTTATTTGGTTTAACAAACAAAGTAGTCTATGATAAATCAACAATACCAGCAAATGTCAGTTTTTGACAGTTCCTTTATTTTTTTATGTACCTACCGTCTTAAATTGAATAATTAAGTTCATAATTTCTGATTTATTGTTTTTTCGTGACAATGGAACGTGTTAGAAGGAATATGACTCGTGATGAATGTGTTCAAGCAGTTACGTTACATAACGAAGGAGTAAGCTACAACGCCATTGGTTTGAGATTAGGATTTTCACATACAACAATTTCTCGTGTTGTCCAACGCTTCAGGGAAACTAATGACTATAACATACGTCCACGACAAGGCAGACCTCGGGTAACTACAGTTGTTCAAGATCGCTATATTAGACTGCGTGCTTTAAGAGAACGTTTTACCACGGCAAGGAAACTTTTGACACAACTCTGTGCAGTTCATAATGTTCAACCAAGCATTGATACTGTGAGGAGACGTCTTTCTGAACACAATTTATGTGTCAGAGTTCCAGCGACAGGCCCTAGATTAAATGCAGACCACCGCAGAGCTAGACTGCAATTCGCCAGGGAGCATGTAAACTGGACTATTGAGGACTGGGAACACGTTTTATTTACAGACGAATCTAGGTTTTGTCTATATAGCTCCGATAGACGTCTAAGAGTTATCCGCCGGCCAGGTGAGCGTTATGCACAATGCAACATACGTGAAACAACTTTATTTAATGGAGGATCTGTGATGTTTTGGGCTGGAATTTCCTTAACAGCGAGGGCGGATATCGTATCTTTACATGCGGGTTCTTTAAATAGCGAAAGGTATATCAGTGACATTTTGTCTGAGCACGTTGTCCCTTTCGCTCCGTACATTGGGAACAATTTTTTACTAATGCACGATAACGCAAGACCTCATGTAGCGCGCATCGTCAATGAATATTTACATGAAGTAAATATTCGAACTCTAAATTGGCCACCGCGCAGTCCCGATTTGAATCCTATAGAGCACTTATGGGATATTATTGGTAGGGCACTAAGACAGCATCAACCCCCTCCTGCCAACCTGCAAGATATCCAAATAATGGTTACCGATATTTGGCAAGGACTTGACCAAAATCAAATATCCAATTTAATATCGAGTATGCCGAGGCGATGTGAAGCAGTCATTAGAAGTAGAGGTGGAAACACGCGCTACTAATGTACTTTTTTTGCTATTTATTGTTAATTATTGTTGTGTTATTCTTATTTTAATGTTGTCAAAATGATATTCTAATTAAAAAAACATGTTCTGGTATAAAACTGTGTATTTTCTTTGATTTTATAGATATCAGAGAAATTAAAAAAACAAAATGTTTAGAAAACATGAGGCTACAGTATGATTTCATCATGCATCCGTTGTTGTTGCGAATGCTCCCCCTGAAATTTCACGTAAAAATACTATTCCCATTTTTGCACCCTGTATAAGTCTAAAACTAAAATCTTAATAAAAAATTCTATAACAGTGCAATTACCAAAGAAAAAAGCTACAGTTCAAAAAAAAAATGATCGAAATCGATTAATCGGTTAGCGAGAAAATCAACTTTGAAATTGAGCATAATTTTTGGTTGTGGGCTATTTTTGCTTGTAAGTGTATGATTACAATAATTGTGTGGAGTTTTTAAAGTTAATCACAAGTTTGATTTTCAATTAACAATACATCATATCAAAGTAAACCCAAGAAGCTATAAATGAACGTTTTTATTGATATTTCAAAAATTATTTTTGATTAAATTGCATTAATTGCATGAATTTTTTTTCCTGTGCATTGTTAACGTATACAATACAAAATAATGAAAAAATAAAATTTGCGAGTTTACAGAATTCAAGCGCATCAAAGTAAAATATATAATGTTTAAATTTTTCCAGTAATTAGATACGAAAATTAAACTTTTTAATATCTACTTAATATAATTCTGTAATTTTTATAAAAACGTATCATTTTTTCAAGTATTTTTTATGTTGTGAGGTCAAATCCTCATATTTTCTTATTCCCTAGATTCTTTTCTTGTACTATTACTATCAGGCAAGAAAAAATATCTAGAAGTGAATAGAAAAAATTAATCATAATTAAAATGAACAATCACGCTTAGTGTGTGAAATAATCGCGAGTACTTTTTCGGCAGTATTTCTAAAGACAAAAGTATTCAGTTATTTTCTAGTGGGGAAGAAACGTTTGAAACACTATAATTGACTTAGTCCAGGCGGCAAGTGTGTAAAAGTAATAAGCTGTGCAACCCTATAGTCAACTTCTATTCATGATACATCTCTCACAAATAGCGATAATTGCATCATTCGCTTATACATGCATTGCAATTGGTCAGGTTGTAGTAAACTCGCTTGGCAACGAAATGATTCCATGGAACAGTGTTGTATTCAGTTGCGGGGTTGTTCGATGACTTGCGTTAGCTTTTAAATTGTTTTAAATGAAAGTGTGCATTGAAGTAAATTTGGTTTGGTTAATGTGCTTGTTAAAGTACTTATTAATCTCGTTTGTTATCGCAAAATAGCTGTGAATAAATATTTTCAAGATGTTTATTAGATATTCCCTAAGACGGCCCTGCCTATTGTTAACATGCTTTCCACCTGTCAGAATGCGTTTTAGATAAAAAAACGGACTATATATATATATATATATATATATATATATATATATATATATATATATATATATATATATATATATATATATATTATATATATATATATATATATATATATATATATATATATATATATATTATATATATATATATATATATATATATATATATATATATATATATATATATATATATATATATATATATATATATATATATATATATATATATATACATATGTTCGACATTTTCTCAGTAATCGTCGGGACGATTTAGATAAAAGAAATTTTGTAGTATGGTTTTTAGGAATATTTAAAGTGTAAAAGTTTCATCAACAATCCAAAATGGCGGACAGAAATTTGCTGTCTCAATTTGGATAACAGTGGGAGTTTTCGAGAGTTTTGGGGTGGCAAGTTACCAATAACTTAGTTTTTAAGGGGGGGGGGGGCTGATTTAAATGACCGTTCGTTTGCTTGGGTGATAGTGATCAAACCCATTGGGTTCTTCACTATCACCAGCCATAGCAAACCTCTTTATGACCTACTTCGGAAACAGAGCTCTCGAAGAAGCCCATCTCAAACCGAAACTACGGATTAGATATGTCGACGATGTTTCCGTAATATGGTCTTTCGGCAAGGACAAACTCCACAAATTCTTGGATCACCTGAATTCCCGCCATCCAAAAATCCAATTTACCATAGAACTCTGAGAAAATATCAGATACATCCGGCTGACAGACGCCCAAGGGAAAGAACAGGAACTAAACAACATAAAAACGGCTCTGAAACAAAACGGCTACAAAACACATACAATAAAAAAGCCATAGACAAGGAACAAAATCGCTAAAAAAAGAAACCAGAAGAATCCACTAAAGACAGGTCCATATCTATACTACCACACATCAAAG
Source organism: Philopedon plagiatum (assembly GCA_963971165.1). Taxonomy (NCBI): domain Eukaryota; kingdom Metazoa; phylum Arthropoda; class Insecta; order Coleoptera; family Curculionidae; genus Philopedon; species Philopedon plagiatum. The sequence continues at coordinate 31,748,780 of OZ020190.1, read as the reverse complement.
AGAACAACAGACAAAATCGGGAGAATCCTACGCAAGTACAACATACAAACCACACCAAACAATAGGATCATCCCCAAAAGACAAAATAAAACTGGCAAACCAGGGTGTCTATAGCATCTCATGTGGGACCTGCACCAAAACATACATAGGACAGACGAACAGGCGAATATCAGCAAGATTAGAAGAACACAAGCTCTGCATCAAGAACAAACAAACATCATCAGCCCTTTTCCGTCTTGAAACAGGACACAAAATTAACTTCGACAGCTGCAAACAAATAGCCAACATAGACCATTACAAAACCAGACTTATTCGCGAAGCAATCGAAATAGAAAAAAGCGACAAGTTAAACAAACGAGACGATGCCTTGAATCTTCCAGCAACCAGGAAATCGATCATTAAGCCAATAGATCCGGCTAACATGAACAGCACGATGGCCGAGAACCAACTAAACCCAAACACAGCTCCCAAGAAAACCACTCAGGGGGCGGAGCCAACCCCGGCCAACAGATGCGACCTAAGATCGAAGCGATCCACTATAAAACCACGCACTGCGGCTGCCACCCTCAGTTTACTTTCTACGACCAGCGAGTAGGCACAAGAAGACGCCAAATGGGATTTTGGCGAAACGTCTGCAAGTTTCAGATAGTATTATATGTATGTATATATACACCAAATTACTTGACAAGGAGACTTATTACTAATGAATCGGTGCACCGATGGAGCTCAGAAAACATGGTTTATCATAAAATATTAATTATATTCAATTCTTTGCCAGTGGATGTAAAAAACTCGGAAAACCTTAAATTGTTTAAAGTAAAGTTTAAACAACTTATTAAAGGGGAATATATGTGAAAATAGCTTTAGATAAAGACCGTTAAACTTACTTGTTAAATTTGACAAATTGTTTATAGATAGTTTTTAAAGTGATTGTTAAGATCTGAACTACTACTCATTTGGTCAGTGGTTTTGCCATTGTTAATATTTTGGGTAGCTGATTTTTGCATTAATTATTTTTGACAAAGTGAAAGAGTCAGATACATATCTTTATATTTGATTCTGTATACATATTTGTTAAAGTGTTGTATTTGTTATACTTTAAATATTGTATTATGTATTAGCCAAGTGCTAAATAAATGGCAAAGTACGTTGAATTTCTAGAATTTTACACTCTTGGGTAGTGCTACTATCAGTTAAGACCATGTCTGGAAGAATCGATTTTTTTAACCTGACAATTCAGGTTTCCCCTCCAAGTAAAAAAGGCAGATCCAGCATCATGTTCAAAATTTTTTAATATTGTGTACTTAATTACTATACTGTACTAGTTTTTTTCAAATTAAAATTTGGACATTTTGATGATAGATTGGTATATACTAAATAATTCAGTAATTTTTTGGTATTGGGCTGCAACTACCCGTTTTACCACGTTTACCCTTTTGGTAAAGACTTTTTGCATAGACATGTAAAAAATTGTGCATGTCCAGAAACCATCTTAACAAATGGGAAACTTTTTAATATCTGACTTTACTGCTTGTTGAGAAAATAACACTCAAATCAAAGATTTTGGTCCATCATATACGGGGTGTCAAAAAAAGTAAAAAACAATAAATGGAAAACTATATTTAATTTTAATTGCAAGGTACGGTACCGTAAGAAAGTGTCGTCCAGAACTGAAAAGTGATCGAATATGAAATTTGACAAAGTAACTTTATGGCCATTCATATGTACCTTTGAATTTTTTAAAAAAGTGTTTTGGAATACATGTTTTTTTAAATAACGTAGGTATTACCAAAATAAATAATCATACATTTTATGAAATACTACACTAAGATTCAACACGGCCGCCGTTTTCTTCCATACAAACTCTTGTATGTCGTGAAAATTCCGCCACTGCATTTCTAACCATCTGAGGGCAATTTTTGGACACATTCCCTGATAATTATCTCTAAATGGTCTATGTTTTCGAAAAGGTCTGTGGGCATAGACTTATTCTTTTAAGAATCCCATTAAGAAAATCTATGGGAGTTATATCTGGGGACCTTGGTGGTCAAGCAAATTCTGACCTTCGTCCAATTCACCTCTGTGGAACTGTCCAGTCACTCTTGCAGGGCTGTGACACGGAGCACCGTCATGTTGAAACCAAAGTGTATTTTTTTATATCCAGTGGTAGCCGATGAACAAATTCACATAATTCTGTGTTCAAATAAATTTCACCTGTAATATTTTCTCGAAAAAAATAAAGCCCTACAATTTTGCTCTTAAAAACATCACACCAAACGTTTGTCTTGAAAGAATACTGGTCACGACACTCAGTTACAAAGTGGGGATTCTCATCACTCCACCACCTACAGTTTTTGAAACATACCACTCCATTTGAGGAACGTGCCCTCATCTGAAAATAATATTTTTCTTGCCAAAAATGGGTCATTTTCTACCTCACCTTGAAACCAAAAGCAAAACAAAAATCCTGAATCAAAATCTCTAGGCTACAGTTTGTGAAGAAATTTTGGTTTGTATGTGTGAAAATGATTTGTCCTTAAAATAACTTGGGCCGTGGATTTTGTAAAACGTCGTGGAACAGTTTGTGAAATATTTCTCAATGACATTTTTGGATTTTCCACGACAGGTTGCAAAAACCTCTAATTGGGTATCTTCGTCCATCCGCCAAACCTAGTGCTTGTCAGAAAATTTATTGCTTACAGATGCGGTACTTTTAAATTTATTGACAATATCTCCAACAGTCACATGGCTTGTTATTTTATTTGGATGGTTCATTAAAAATTTGAGCAGCCTCTCTGTATGGTTTATAGTGGTCCCCAACAATTAATACTATTTCAATGTTTTCCTCCATGGTTTAAGTTCAAGCACCGTATTTAATAAAAAGGACACACAACTGTCAGCATTTATAAATTAAACAATTACACAGGACCACAAATGGGAACCGAAAAAAGTCCTTTGGCGAGATTGATATCCTATATGTATTTTGGTGCGCTGATTACGAATCCGAGGTCCATATAACCCCAGCACATCACGTTCAAGGTCATTTGAAGGTCAAATTCATATATTACGGAAAAACAGAAAATCTGACCATGGATTCGGAAAGAGCGGGAAATTTTACGTCCAAATATGTAGTTTTTAGTTTTTCCAACATGACCCTCCAAGGTCATCTGGGGGTGAAATGACTCACCGATAGACCAAATTCTTATTTCCCATATACATCATCACCTTGAAAGTGCCGTGCTGGGATTATATGGACCTCGGATTCGTAATCGGCGTTTCAAAAAACCTAAAGATACCTGACTAAGTTGTACGTAAAAGTCTGTAGTTGTGATGATGTACCTATATGGGAAATAAGAATTTGGTCTATCGGTGAGTCATTTCACCCCCAGATGACCTTGGAGGGTCATGTTGGAAAAAATAAAAACTACATATTTGGACGTAAAATTTCCCGCTCTTTCCGAATCCGTGGTCAGATTTTCTGTTTTTCCGTAATATATGTATTTGACCTTCAAATGACCTTGAACGTGATGCGCTGGGGTTATATGGACCTCGGATTCGTAATCAGCGCACCAAAATACATATAGGATATCAATCTCGCCAAAGGACTTTTTTCGGTTCCCATTTGTGGTCCTGTGTTATCAAGGTTTCATTTGGTAGCATACCTTACTTTTAAAAAAAATTCAAAGGTACTATTGCGCCAAAAAAAAAACTAACTGTAATAGTGGGACAGCTGAGTTGTAGCTCCCAGACTTTAAGGAGGTACTCTGAGGGTGTAAATATTAACACCTTACCCTGTAGAAAGTAACCTTGGTTACAATATACCGTTTGTACTTTGCGATACGAGGTGAAATCAAAAGTATGTTTTTATTTTGACCGAATTTTATGGTTGATATAGATAAAACAGATATAGATATAGGAACCCCCAAGTTATAATTTTGGATTATAATTTTTTTTCAATTAATCAAAACAACATATTTTAAGCGTATATTAAACATGAACGAAAAATCAAAAAGCGATCAAACCTTAAAAATTAAATCAAAATCAATAGGTAAAAATATTAAATCATTTCTAAATCTAAATTAAAACACACTTTACATATTTTTTAATATTTGGTCATTGCACCATTTTTGATGATAACATCTTGCAACCTTCGCGGCATACTTAAAACTAAGTTTCTCGTAGTATTTACGTTGATTTCATCCCAAGCTTGGTTTATTCTTTCGCGGAGTTCATATTGATTTTTTGGCTGGAAATTATGCTTATTTATAGCCTTTATCATTAAACCCCAAACGTTTTCGATTGGGTTGAGATCGGGGCTCCTCGAAGGCCATCGTAAAACACGAATATTATTTTCCTCAAGGAAATTTTGAGTAAAACGTGTTGTGTATCGGAGCATTATCGTGCTGGAATATATAATCTTGGTCATAAACTGCGCCAACCGAAGGTATCATTATTTGGTGGAGAATATCGCAGTATAGCGCTGTAATAAGTCTCCCCTCCACGATCTGACAGGCTCCTGGACCCCTAGCACTAATCCAAGCCCAAACGTTTATAGAGAAACGTCCACTTCTATTAGTTTTGTGAGAATATCTCTCATCATATCGCGCACCAGATGGCCTATAAACACGGAATCTCCCATTATTATAAGACTGAAATGTTTTTTCGTCTGAAAATACCACTGTTTCCCACAAATCATTCTGGTTGAGGTATTCATGGGCAAAATCTAACCTGATTTGTTTGTTTCTGTCCGTTAAAAATATTTTACTAGCGGCACATCGATTCCTTATATCAGAATTGCGAATTCTCCTCCGAGCCGTATTAACTGTGATATAGTATTTATACTATACCCTATATATGGTTGTTTAGGATTGGGTTTTGTTTAATAAACAGTTCTGAAGTAATGACTAAAGAGTAATTTGTGTTTCTTTTGTATTCTATATAAATACATATCTAGACATGGCGCAGTCGGTAAATTTTTTTAAAGGATCATTTTTAGAAGTTCTACGGTTCTACGCACAACAAAGTAAGAGTTTTAAGTTTTTTTTTTCGGGTACAGATTACTTGTAAAAATCCTCAAAGTCAAATTTTGACTGTTGTCAAAGTCAAATAATCGTTTGGACTTGACAAATGGGTGACAATAGAGGAATTCAACCATTGCTAATTCATGGAAATTCGGCAGAGAATGTGTAGAGTCGGAAAGCAACTCTGACTCTGAGTCTAGAAATGTTAACAAAAATATAATAGTAGATCACGAAGGTAAAGATACTTTGTCGCCAGACGGAAAGAATAAGGACATAGATTCAGCCTATAAGGATGGACAAGAATTTAGAAACAAAATATCATCCTTTGGTCGCTTAATAAAACCTCCTTCTAAGCTGAACCTATAGTCAATGTTATCGATTGTTACTTTTATTTTATTAAATTGTTAAAGGGAAGATGTGATATAGTATCAATCAATCAATCAATCAATCAATCAATCAATTTATTTCATGCTGTTTACACTTTTGTGTTTACAATCGTCAACAAGTATTAATAAATAACAAACATTGAATATAATACACTACAGTAGAGTACAAAGAATTGTAAAATTATAAAAATATAGGACCATAACAAAAACAGAAAAAAGCAATAGAATTCATAGAACCACGGAGATGTACCTGCCAAGGGATTACCACACAGGTGTGTCCATGAGCAGAAACTCGTCTATTCCGTAAAATGCCTGAAGAGCCAGGAAGTCCCGGATCTTCCTACATAATGATGCTTTTGGTAATAACCTTATCTCCAAAGGAATTTTGTTAAAGAATTTTATACAGTAATAGTTACTTCCAAGTTTACTGGCATTTAGTCGATAGAAATCTGTTCTATAATGATTATTCTGCCGAGTATTGTGATCATGAAGGGAATCTGAGGTGACATATTGCCATTTATTTTCATAGGCATGAATTAAGCATTTATAAATAAAAAGACAGGGCAGAGTTAAAATTTTGAAATCTATAAATTTTTGTTTGACATCTTCTCGATACTTTAACTTGGTTATTATTCGGAGAACTTTACGCTGGAGACTAAAAATTCTTGATGCCGCTGGCGATTGTCCCCAATTTATCAGACCGTACGTCAAATGAGAAGCTATGAGAGCATGGTAGGCAGTTATAAGTAAAGGGATGCTTACTAATTTTGACAAACACCTAATAAGGAAAATATTTTTTGAAATTTTAGCTGCTAATTTGTCAATGTGCGGAGACCAGTTCAGCTTAGGATCCAAGTGTATACCTAGGAATTTCGCGCATTCAACATCTTGTCCTGTTTCTCTCTGTGAAAATACCATGCTTATAGTTTTATTTTTGTTTAATGCTAATTTATTCTGTGTGAACCAGTCTTCTGCCAGTTTGAGGGTGCGTTGGGAATTTTCTGTTGTGGTAGCAATATCTGAGTGCTCAGAAATGAGGGTTGTGTCGTCTGCAAAAAGTGTCAGTTGGTTGTTTGGTACTGCATTGACAAGGTCGTTTATGTAAATAAGAAACAGCGTCGGTCCTAAAACAGAGCCCTGTACCACCCCATTTTCGTTTATTAAGACTTCGGAGGGTTTATTATTGAAGTACACATATTGCTGCCTGTTGGTAAGAAAAGATTTTATTAAAAGTCTACTAGAGTCGTTAAAGTTATAATGTTTGAGTTTTTCTAAAAGATCTTTATGTGGTACACAATCAAATCCCTTAGATATGTCGCAAAAGGTTGTATTTATGAAATTACCTCGTTCTTGACATTTAACTATACTTTCCACTACTATATACTATACCCTATATATGGTTGTTAAGGATTGGGTTTTGTTTAATAAACAGTTCTGAAGTAATGACTACTCGTAAAGAGTAATTTGTGTTTCTTTTGTATTCTATATAAATACATATCTAAACATTAACTGACCCTGGGAAATTGGTATCTTCTTTGGCCTTTATGGCAGTTTCAAAGGGGTGATCTCTTAAAAAATCAACTAATTCTCTGTCTTGATCTTGCGTCGAAAGTTTGAGGCGACCAGAACCTGCTTTTCTAATAATAGCTCTGCAATTTTTTGCTTTGCCAAGAACACGGTATTTTTGTCGACTTCTACTTCATCTGCTATGTTTCTTATACTGACACCGTCTCGCAATCGACTGTAGATAATTGATTTTTGCTGGGGGGTTAACTGAGGCATATTTAGGAAGTAAATGTAAAGTCAATTATTTAAATAAATCAAACTGACAACTGTCACATGATACCTGTATGATGTTCAACCTAAGGTAATACGTAATAGTCTAGGAGAACACAGTAAATTTCAGCAAATTTTGTTGTCCTAGATTTTTTTGGGCGCAATGGTACATATGAATGACCATAAAGTTATTTTGTCAAATTTCTTATTCGATCACTTTTCAGTTCTGGATGACACTTTTTTAGGCTATTGTACTTTACAATTAAAATTAAAGATAGTTTTCCTTCTACGGCATTTATGGATTTTTATACACCCCGTGTATGCGGGATCAAAATTTTTGATTTGAGTGGTATTTTCTCAACAAGCAGAACTTTTTATAAAGTAACTTTTTCCCGTAAAGTCAAAAATAAAAAAGTTTCACATCTGTTAAGATGGTTTCTGGACACGCTATATTAGGGGTACGGGGTTTTATTAGGTTGCAGTTAGTGTAAATCAAAAATCATTGGAAGAGCTTGATTTAAATGCGGTAATTGAATTAGAAGTGTCAGTTAAATCATGAATAATAGATATACTTCTTTATTTTATTTTTAGGTTAGTAGGACGACAAGTCTCTTCGGTAAATTCAGCAAATAAATTGGTTCCCGACATAAATACCATTCATAAGGTACTTTTTCAAAGAAAGTAGTATTTAGCTTTTAATTTTGTTTAAGATTTGTGTAATATTATTACTAATACAAGAATCTGATTATATCGTATTTAATTATTTAATAATTTTTAAATAAATCAGATTTAAGTTGCAAATGTGAATTTACTATTACTAATTATACCTAAGTCGCAAGTTTAACATTGATGTAGAATTCAGTTCATATTCACTGATATTGTGATATTAATCAAAAATAATGCACAGACGAGTGACAGGATCAAAAATTTTTAAAATAGGATACTCAGAAAGTTATACAATCTGATTTCATAAATTATTTATTTAGACAAAACCACTCGTCAGCAAAAAAACCGGATAAGAAAAATTTGGATCAAGTTTGATGTTAATTAACTTTGCTAATTTTAGACCGTTTTTAATGAAATTTTCGGTAGATTGTAGGCGCATTTATCAAGATTATCACCGGCTTTTCGGTTTAAGAAAAATTTGGACATGTGTGATATTATACCGTGGAAAACCAATGATATTTTTTTCCTTAAGTTCTAAACACCCTGTGGAGAAAGTAGGCGATGCAATAATGTTCCAGTGTATTTCATATGGAAGTCGCATGTTTGCTCAATATTTGTTTTTTTGATTCATCCCAATCTCTGTTTTCTTAAACAAAGTAGAAAATCCCTACAATCCCCTAGAATTTTTATGTCTAAAATAAATTTAACAGGGTCATATGTCACCATTTTTTCTTAATAAAATAAAAGGTGTTTTGTATTAGCCTTCATGTGCAGTGCATGGTAAATAAACAAAAAATGCAAATTTTTTATTAATAATTAAACAAAAACAGAAAACTTAACAAAATTAATAACCTCCAAAAACAGAAAACAAAATTGTAAATATTGCTATTGACTAATTTAAAAATTAATTTAACGAATTAATAGCATATATTGCCCCCATGGGCTCGAAGCACGTCTGTCTTGTGGCGTGGTAAACTTTCAACTCAGTTGGCAATTTGTTCTTGAGGAATATTGTCGCATTCTTCTAAAAGAGCAATTCGCAAATTGGGGATGGTTTTGGGAGCTGGTTGTCGTTTCCAAATTCGTCGCCCTAACATGTCCCAAACATGCTCATTGGGGTTACGATCTGGCCACTGTAACCGCTGAATGTTAACGTCCAGATATTCGGTTACCACCCGTGCCACATGTGGTTTTGCATTGTCATGCATCAGGCAAAAGTCCGTTCCTCAGAAGTGGGAAAATGGTACGACATGTTCTGCTAAACATTCATTTATGTATATCGCGGTCAGCCGTCATAGCACCGTTTTGAGTTATAACGAGCTCGGTGCTTTCGTTAGTGGACACACCATTAATACTTCCACATCCAAATGTACTCGTGGTGATATGTAGCATTGCTCAAATCGTTTCCCTGGTCTTCGAGAAAGCAAAAACGGGGTTCATCTGTAAGCACTACCCGGCCTCATTCGACTGTCGTGAGCTGGGCATGCAGCTGGTAGACGGAGAGCTGGTAAACATTTTTGGGTAGGTATTTGAGGCACTGTGAAAAAGTGTTCAAAACTTCTTCTAGTTATACCTGAATTCGAAAATGCAGACCTGGCTGAAGGGTGGCGGGGCTTAAGCGACCCTTAAATTTTTAAAGAAGCCAACATTTTCTTGCAAAAAATATTCTTGAGGCACTTTGAAATTTTTACAGGATAATATTTGTGACTAAAAATAAATATTTACAAAAAGACAGGTCGTTTCGGCAGGACATTTTACCTGCCAGGTGAGTGAGAATGTTCAACGTGAGTGCGAGTTAATACCGCTATGCGTAAGTTGAAGTGTGAGAGCGCGTATATCGCCGTTGTCTCAAGGGGAAGCACGCTGGGGTGTGATTGGCTCCCTCCAGACCACGTGATTTACAGTACCCATGCGGTCGTTAGCAAGACTTTTGGAGCAGTTATAACGTTCTCAGTCGTAGTTTTGTTATTTTAAAATTTGTATATATTTATCTATAAATGAAGAAAAGTCTTATGTTCTAAATATTATTTTATTGATGCGCAACATAACTAAGCAAATAATATATTTTTTTTTCTTCAGATTACTTTAATTCAATTTAATTTTCATGAAATACCGTAGATTTAAAAAGTGAATGAATATAAATATCAAATTGCATAATAAAATCAACTGAAATGAATTTATAACAAACGTATAAAAATATGTTTTTATATTATTCATCGTCGGAATGTGTGGCTTCTTCTTCGTAGGACTCCTCATCAGAGCTTGAATACTCTTCTTCTTCTTCTGCTTCTTTTGCAGTATCTGAAAAAAGCAAAGATAGTCAATAAGTAATTGAATGAAATATGTAAAATAATTTTTTTTTAACTCACCTGTAATGTCTTCACCGGTATTATCGGATTTTCTATTAACAACAGCATCTATTACTAATTGCGGCAAACAATCTCCGTGGAACCAACAAAATTCCAGCGTATTTGACTTCTGTTGCCATCCATTTCTGTCAGGTTTTAGCGAACTAGGAAAACGCTTATATGCATTTCGCCAAATACTGGTTATGTACTGAGTTCTTAAAAAGTGTTGATCTAATTCAGCTTTACACGGAGGCAAAGTAGGGGGGTCACAATTTTTTAATAATTTTTTAAAAGGCTCTTCTTTGCTGTGAGCTTTGTAACTTGCACAGAATTTTTGAAATCTTGCTGTATTTATATCTGTGATATTCTTAAAACCATAAATTTCACAAACAAATTTTTCCACGATTTCAAAAAGTTCATCCCGTAAACCGGTTACGTGAGCTACTTCGCATTGAAGCTATGAAGAAGAAGAAGCCACACATTCCGACGATGAATAATATTAAAACATATGTTTATACGTTTGTTATAAATTCATTTCAGTTGATTTTATTATGCAATTTGATATTTATATTCATTCACTTTTTAAATCTACTGTATTTCATGAAAATTAAATTGAATTAATCTGAAGGTTTTTTTTTTTATTTCAAATAAAAAATTATTTGCTTAGTTATGTTGCGCATCAATAAATATGTAGATACAACATACTATACTTTTCTTCATTTATAGATAAATATATACAAATTTTAAAACAACAAAATTACGACTGAGAACGTTATAACTACTCCAAAATTCTTACTAACTGGGTACTGTAAATCACGTGGTCTTGAGGGAGCCAATCACACTGCAGCGTGCTTCCCTTGAGACAATGGCGATACACGCGCCCTCTCACACTTCAACTTACGCATAGCGGTATTAACTCGCACTCACGTTGAACATTCTCACTCACCGGGCAGGTAAAATGTCCTGCCGAAACGACCTATCTTTTTGTAAATATTTAATTTTAGTCACAAATATTATCCTGTTCAAATTTCAAATTGGCTTCTTTAAAAATTTAAGGGTCGCTTAAGCCCCGCCACCCTTCAGCAAGGTCTGCATTTTCGAATTCAGGTATAACTAGAAGAAGTTTTGAACACTTTTTCACAGTGCCTCAAATACCTACCCAAAAATGTCTACCAGCTCTTGGACCATGGTCTTCTAGACGTCAGTTCTTGTTCACACAGTCTACGGCGGACGGTGTCTGAGGAAATCTGAGTGCCACGAATATTTGTCAATCAAAACGACTAATGGTTGAAGATGGTACACCGTGAGCGCGTAGGGCCGTTAACACAACAAAACGATCATCACGAATATTCGTCTTACGTCTTCTGCCTGATCCTTGATGCCTGGAATACTTCCCCGTTTGTCGAAAGCGGCTGATTGTATCCTGTAGGGTACTCCTGGCTTTACCCAAGGCGTTAGCGATATATCGTATGTTTGGGCCATCGTCGTTTAGAGCTACAGCACGGGCACGAATGTATAGGCACTATTTCAAACTTGACACTGACTATTTATGAAATAAAACGCTTGTTACTAGGCAACATATCACATATGGTAAAATTACAGGAGTTTTCTTAAAAAATTATATCTTCTCAAAAAGAACAGATATCGGAAGAATGCGACTTCCATATGAACTACACTGGAACATCATCGCATCGCCTACTTTCTCCACAGGGTGTTCAGAACTTAAGGGAAAAAGTATCATTTGTTTGCCCCAGTACAGTATCACACATGTCAATATTTTCCTTAAGTCGAAAAGTAGCAAAGTTATTTAACCTCAAACTGATCCAAATTTTTCTTGTCCGTTTTCTTGCTGATCTTTAAAAAACTAACCGCCAAATTCAGAAAAATAGATCTGCAGTGTTACTTCGGGTGGTTATAGATGTCTATAATCTACACAAAGCGATCGTGTTGTTTTTATCTGCCGATCATTCGACAGCGAACGTAAAACACAGGGAAAAAATATAATCGCTTTGTCCCTACAAATAGAATTCTGCGACCTCGCGGAGTCCCACTGCAGGTTTGCATAAGCCCTGCAACTAACCCCACATGCAGTGTATAAACTTGGTTTAACTTACTCCACATGTAGAATGGTTACCTTTTCTTAAAGACGAATGTATGTAGAAAACATTCTAAAAGTTGATTAAGTTAAACGTTAAGCCGGCTCCTCATAGTGCGTGATGCGATGGTGCGCTTTGTTGATGCAGTGCGTTAGTTCATGACATAAGTTCGTGATGCGATGCGACCATGCGCTTCGTTATACTCATAGTGCGTGATGCGATGCGACAGTTGATGCACTACATAGTTCGTGACATCAGCGCTCAAGCATCCACAGTCGAGCAGAATGCATCGGGAGGCCGATCCACTTTGTGGCGCACCGGCGCGGCGCGACAAATCACGCATCAATGCATGAACAGATTGATGATTCGTCGGTTCGCCGATGAGTACATTTTTCCTTTGATGTTTCGTCCAAAAACCGACATAACCCGGAATCGCCGCACTGCATTATCCACACTAGGCAAAGATTTGTGCATCATTGCATCAAATCGACGCATCAACGAATAGCGAGTAGCGGGCTTTACAGTTTTGTCAAAAAAAATTCGCGTGTCCCCAAAATTTACTTTTGATTTTTTCTCCGATGATTTTGGTACTGGTACAATGTGCGCTATATAAAAAGTTTTGTCGACAGCAACATTGTATTTTTTTTTATAAAGTTAGAACAAACCCCAAAAACTTAATTACATTACAAAACTTTGTGGTCCTGTTTTTATACTTGTCGTCAACCTAAGCAAACCGATGATTGTCAAAATAGGACGATTTTAAGTGTTAGCGAATCTCCCTGTAAGTTTATGTTCCGAAGAAATGCAAAATGCAGATACGCCGTAATGCTTTAGGAATAAAATTCTGTTTTATGCATTGGTACAACTTTTAATGTTGTAAGTTTTTACTTTTCTTTTTTTATTTTTACCAATGATTTAAAAATGCGAATGATGAAATGAGATATTCCTCTACACCTCTACACACACACACACTCTTTACAGTGGCGTATTGTCGAAAGCTAAGTGACGTTATGCTTATTTTTAATAATGCTAGAATTTGTTGTACTTCTTTTTTCTGTAAAAAATGTCAAAGTCAAAATGTAGCTAATTACTGGCAACATTCCTTTTTCTTTATGTTTTCATTATGTTGGCAACACTTCTCTTTAAAATATTTGCTAAAAATGCAACTATACTTTAGTCACTCTTTGATGCATCGGAAAGGTCCTCGGTCCGTATTTGTCATATATTAAAAACGTGATATAGCTACATTGTTGCAGACAGACGTAATAAAACGAATTTAACTGAATCAGCCGAACTGTTGCCAATGAATAAAAGTTAAGCATTTTTTTCTATAAAAAATTTGTCGTCATGATATGGTTAATTAAGTTGACGACATTACCTTTTCTTTTCTTATTAATTATGTTGTCAACATTTTTATGTCAAATAGGTATTTGACAATAAATTCAAAGATATACAATTCTGCAGTCCTACTCCGGGTGGTTATAGTTTGTTTTTTATAATCGACACAAAGCGATCGTGTTGTTTTTGTCTGCCAATCATCCGACAGCGAACGTAAAACAGAGTGAAAAAGTAGCGCTTTGTCTCTACAAATAAAATTCTTCGACCTCACGGAGTCCCATGCTGTAACTACATCTCACCTGAAATTTTCTCCGTCCCTAATAAATTGAAATCATGGAATGGCTACATTGTTGCCAATGAGGAATGAGCAATAATTGTTCCTCATTGGTCGTTGCAGACCAGGTAATAAAACTAATTTAACTGAATCAACTGAAGTGTTGCCAATGAACAAAACTATAACATTGATACCAAACGAATGACGCTCAATAATTTTTTATAGCAAAAGAGAACAAACTATATTTATAGAGATAGATATTAGATTTGACGTTTGACAAATAATACTGTAGAATTTATGACACTTCTGTGTTTGTGTAAAATAGGCTAATCAACACTAAAGTCTGAAACAAGAAATAATGTTTTTTTTTTGGTATGTGTTTTAAATTATTGTTAATAAAAGATGATTTTCGCTGTTATAAAATGCTCATTAAGAAATCAACTTTTTTTTAAATGTGACTTAGGATGTATTAGTAAGTATAATTTGGATTTTATGAGCACAAGGAATGATTTACCGATTTGTTTTGTGAAATGTTTTATTGTAAATTATTTTTAGTGTAATTCAAAATGGAAATATAGGAAATACACAGTCACAAGCTGTTTTTTTTTAAGTTAAGGGTCTTAAGATTTATGTCAGGTTTCCTTTAAAATACCTATTTTCTGATCTATTTCTTTTTCCACCAATGCTATTTTGGTCTCGTTTAACCACGTCTGTACTTATAAATTTCAAGTTTAACTAAACTAACACATACAAGAACATAACCTTAACATATAGCGCGTTCGGCAATGCAATCTTTTCCATCGTTTTGCTCGGAATTTTGACGGTCACTTGACCTATTATTGTAAACAGTACGACCGATCACGTGTCTGTCAATAATTCCGATGGAAAAGATTGCATTGCCGAACGCGCTTATAGTAAACCTTAAAGATTAAACAGTATACGTACGGGAATAGAAAATTGAACGGTTAAGAATTCTAAAAACTAAAAAATCCCTTTTGCGCCTATAACAGCTTGACACCGATGTACGCTTCATTTTATTTCATTTTGATCTAGTTCATTCCAGATTTCAACAAGTCTCTGTCCTACCTTTGTAAATTGTTTGGTGAAATTTTTGAAGTTCCTAGCCACCTACCAAGGGTGTCCCAGAGGTATTCAATGGGATTTAAGTCCGGACCACTTGCAAGCCACACCATAACATTTACACCCACTCAGCCACGTCGTAAAGGCAATTTTCATTTATTGTTATTTTTCAAAGCGCATTAAGCAAAAAACACCACTCTAAGAAATCCTGTCTCCTTCAATAACAGAGATCAGAGTGAATTAAAATCAAAATGTTAAGAATAGATGAGGCTACAATCTAGTTGTGAAGGGAATCGCAGTTATGGCTCGTCTAATCTACAGGGCGCAACAAATTTAGGGAAAAAAACATTATTGTTAAACCCCTGTATACTGCACAAAATTGATTTTTTCAAACAATACTGGTATACTTACATTCTTAAAGAATGAACCTACAACCTAAAAAAAAAAAAGGTGTTTACAATCGGATTAAGGGGTCAGAAGAAAATCTCTACCAAAATTATAATAAATTCGTTGTGGTACGTTAATTAGTTTTTTTATTTTCTGACAACCCACGAAGACCGAAATCTAAGTACTATGTACCGTGGGTGTACTGGGGAATCGACTCACAGATCCAGAGCTGGAAACATCCATAGGGATTTCACCAGCCGTTTAAGAGGATGTGTGGGGTGGTACCACCTCGGTCGAGGAAGAATTCCTCTACCATCTTGAAGTGTATTTACAGGAATCGGTAAATAAAACAAAATTATGAGCAGTAAAATAATTTAATCACAAACGTCTTTCTATTGTAATCGTAAAAACACTAACATTAACATCCAATCCCTACATTTCTAATACACTATTGGAATGTTATTTAAAACTGTCAAAATTTACAAGGTAAAGTACATCGGGCAATAGTTTTACAATTTAAAATGTTACTTGAATCTGTCAGTAATATTGTTTCAGGGGAGTAATCAGCCTATTATAGCTATAAAAAACCAATAACATTCCTGGGTAGACGTATGAAAAATTCATTAAAGAAATCAGAATTTTGTTTTGTATTTTCTGTTAACAGGAAAAGTACAAAATAAAATTCTGCTTTTAGAATGAATTATAATAATACCTTTTCTATATGTTTACCCCGGAAAGCCATTTTTATAGCAAATAACTGAGCAGTAACAACTCTAAAAAAGCCAAAATAGTAGGTATGGGAGCTGATTACTACCCTTAAAAGAAATACTGGAGTTGAGTATCCACCGAATTATTATATTTGTTTATATGTCGGCAAGCCCCGGTTTCTATTTTTTGTTTTTAAAACATATACACGCTCCTATATTAATTTTTTTTAAAATCTGTTACACAAATAATATAATGAGTTTGTGAGATAATCGGCCAATCTTTTTACACACAGTGTATAAGAGTGTCCTAACTATATGAATATGATAGGTTACAGTGTAACTAAAACTTCTAAGATCAGCATCACGCCTTTTAGGTAGGTATTGTGAGTATACATGTATTCTGCTAATCCGTAATCGATAATATCTCCATTCCCATATGTAAAGTAATAATCTTGTTACTATGAATTTCCAAAGGAATATTAAATTTTATTTATTTTTAATTTCGATATATTCTGTTCAGTTTTTATGTATTATAAATCTGTTTTGATGCGAGACATAAAAATTCAGTTTTTAATAGTATTTTTGTTTAAATTAAACAAGACGTTTAAAATTTTTGAGCACTCCTATCCTCCACGTATCAAAATTGATTTGATGATTTTCTTTCTAAAACTCTTGAAAAAATTTTTGGGTCTTTACAAAAAATTCGAAGATCCTAAATATTTGTAAAACTTAAAAAAACAAATGAATTTTATATATAGTGATAGTGGATTCAAAAGCTTATATACTGTTAAGAGCCGATTGTAAGATTATTATTACTGTACAGAAATATTGTTAAAAAATTAATTTTTATGCATGTATGGCATATAACATATAAACGGCTAGAATTTTACAATTATTGGGAATTGACAGTACCTATTAAAACTTAAAATTATTAAAATTCATCTTAAATGAGTTCTTAACCAGGTGTATAATATACTTTTTTTACACCTGTCAAAAAAAGTTGAGTTTTTGACGTTGATTTTGATGTGTGAAATAGGCCATTTTATCACCGTGCCACAGATTACTCCTACCAGATGCGAATCTTACGCTTTCGACGGTGACCCGATTTAGAGAACTTGTAAGGTGCCTACCGCCTCCATATTTAATCTGTTGCCAAACGTTGAATTTGTCGGTGCGAGCGTGTGCGAACGGCTTGGTGGCATAGATAGCAGGAAAATGTTATTACATCAGTTTTGTTGCGTTGATTTTGTGGTTTAAATTGTGGTTGTACTAGGTTGTAGTGTAATTTTAATAAACGATATACGTTTTTGTATTTGTTAATGATATAATTTTATATAAATTGCCACACAATATCATGTTTTAATATTTTAAAATATAATCCATAATTTCTCTGAATTAAAATCTACCCAACGCGTGGAAAATTCCATTCTCGGCATCGACGCTCGAAGCGACTGGCCGCACTGTCCGTATCGCCACGACCGCGGAATCTTGATATAGGAAATTTATTAAGAGATTCGCATCTGGTAGGAGTAATCTGTGACCGTTGAAATAGTTATTTCACGCATGGAAAAATGATTTCAGCGCTGAAAACTAAAATACCTTTAAAACGATTATTTTAGCTTCAGACAAGATTTCTGTCAAAACAAGACGAGAGTCTTAAAAATAATTGATTCTTTCACATGAAGACAAATATAAAAGACAATTTTCAATAAATTTTATTTAATTTGTGTGTGTAAACTTTCACAATTATAATACTTTGGCTAAATGGACAGGAACAAAAAGTAATAAACGCGTTCGAGTGATTTCCATAATAACAATGAAAATAACAATACAAATATTTTAAGAATTCGTTTTTTAAAATTTAATACTTATATATTCTTTTTTTGACAGTTGTAGAAAAATATAGATTTAAACTCGTGCGTTAAGCATCTTCAAAAAACTCTATCGTTTATTATTGATCTCCGCTGTCGCCTCGATCAATAAACTGCGATCTAGTTCTTTAAAGATGTGTTTCACGCACTAGATGCCTAATTAAGTATTAAGGAATACAGGCTAAATGTCTTATCTAACTATTTCTAATTATTTTCAATAAGAGTTGGCACATTATATAGTTTTTAGAATAAACCATTTGAGTTTACGATTTTTCGTTTGTGAGTCATAATAAAATAAAAAAACAACATAAAATTAACGCAAAAATGACAAACCTACATAACAAAATACACAAATTAAAATTATTATGTACATACACTCAATATCAGACTCTACTCAATAATTACAATAAAAACAAAACATCTACAATAAAACAATTTGGTAAAAATAATTTAGTGTGTATTTGACGTATCCACGACCTTGTTTTTCTAAATATTTGAACTGAACGTCAGTTAAAATTGAAAATACGGTACCTGAAATTGGGCTTATCTGGTTCTTAAAACGAGAAGCCTGGATATCTTTTGGTTATCGGAATTCTCACCAATGAATAACCGAATTTTAATACCCCATAAGGTTCACTAAACAGTTGTAAAGTACTGAAATTGGACAGAGAGCACTTCTTTGAGCAATCAAAATGAGTCTATCTTACTCAACCAGTGATTTTAATTTATAAGAAAAATGTTGGTCTTACAAATATTAACAAGAAAGTTTAAACGCTAGTTAGTGCCTTATGAAGTCTCCATCTTTCTTTAATAAGCCGTGGTACGCCGAAAACATATTGTACACATTTCTTATGATTTTGAATACATTTAATTAAACACACACCATACTTTTAACATAACAAAAAGCGACGTCATAGGTTTATAGGATTTATTTCCTTCTTTGTCTATAGAGTTCTCGTTTTTTGTTGTCAGCATTTCTAAGTACTTCAGCATAAGACAGATCCAATTTCTTTAATTTGTGTAAATCCTGTGACGCTGGGCTAGGTTTAAATTCAAAGACTCCCTTGCCGCTACCTTGACTTGGAGTTGGCGAGGGTACATTTCTGCTCGTAGCCCAGAACTGTAAAGTATTTCCGTTCCATGAATTTTCTTCGGCAGAAGTACCTTGTCTTTCTTTGTCTTTACGCCTTCTTCCAGAGCTAGGACGACTTGAGTAAGTTATTTTAGGACTTCCAATTATATGTGTAACCGGAGAGTCAGATCTCTCGGTGTATCTATTTTTGCGCCTCGAAGACGAACGTTTTCGAACTTCAACTGATAAATATTCCAGAGGTTGGCGAACCAGAGGCCTAAGTACGCATTCCAGTTTCGTAGGTTCGCTGCTGCTTGGTTCAACCTCTGGTATTGGTTGATTTTGCGACTGAATAATGTTCTCAACGATGGTAGTTGTGTCGTTTTGCGTCGATAATTCCGACATGGTAGAAGACAAGACGCTTTGAGTATCGTCATCGGGAAATTCAGGAAGTGGATCGTTCATTGGTGTAACAGGAGGTACTGTTGGTGCTGCTTTGGCGTTATCATCTAGGAGCGGCAAATCTTCTCCTTCTGCCTTGTTTTCAGCCGCTTTCTTTAACACCCTAAATATTTCTTTAAACAAATCCCGGTACTCCGGTCGATCACGGAACCTAGAGTCGAAAGGACTAGCGTCGTCGTAAATACTGAACTTACAATCTTCACCATCGGCAATTGTGCACAAGAACGACCCAACCCTACCATCGGTCTGAGTCCCTTTGTTGCTAGTTTCATCTGCGAAGCCTGAAGAACTTGTTTCCGCTTCTGAGAAATCAGTTGGGGTAGAGAAAGTTTTCCTAGTTTGCTTATGCTGCTTAGCAGTGCGTAAACTATCACCATGTCCACTTTCTTCATCTGTGTCTTTCGTACTTGTGGTAGTAAACTCACCGGACATTTGCATTTCCTCTTGAAGTGAAGAACATTGATCAGACTTGGTAGACTTCACGCGGTTGCTGTGAACTTCAACCAGTGCCTCGTACTTCTCAACCAGTACTTTGTAAGGATTTGCACTCTGTTGGGCTGGTATTGGAGAAGACTGATTTTCTGCGTGATCCTAGAAAACAAAAGTTAAGTTTGTTTATTATTATTTGTTTGCATTAGCTCGCTTTTAAGCAATTTTAAGTGCAACCAATACCGAAGCTCAGTTAATAAGTGCAGAGTCCTATTAGAAATCCCAAAGGGTGATGGTTACAAGGCTAAGGGTAGGTAGAGAAGGTAATGGGGTTAACAATTAATTGGGATTTAGAACGTTCAAAAAATATCTTATTTAAGGCGGCAGTCTCCCCGTGGGCCAACCAAATTTCGTTTTGACCTGGTTTTTCGGCTTTAAAATTATTAACAATAACATTATAAGTATATTAAGTATAGATTCATGTCGTGCAAGCAATTTTCAGTCAATTATTTAAAGTTTCAACGTGTATAATGGTTTTATTCAGAAGATTAATTTGTTGAAAGATCTATGGTGACATTTTTTCTGTCACTAGGACCTCAATATTCTTTGTAACTATTGTTTTCCTAAAATAAAGCATGAAATATCTTGAAACTTTTATTAATACGCTAAAAAATACCTATAGAAGATGAATCTATGGTTAATATTATCACAATATTGATACAAAAGAAAAATAAAGCAAAACATTGTACTAAAATTAAATTAAGTTGGCCAACGTGAATGCCACGTGGAGAATACCGCTTTGAATATTTCTATAATCGTAGTAAATACTTATGGTTGTAAATACTTATAATATTAGGAAAAAGAATTAAATAAAATGACATTAGGAAAAGGGAAAAATTTCCAGCTAATGCAATGATCAGTATTTTCTAATGAAAATGTTGTGGTTTTCTAGTTGAACAGATAATGTTTTATTAAATGTCGGCATTACAGATTTAAGCTACCTGATATCAGGTCATAGGCGTAGTTAGGCAGTCAAGTTCAGGCGTGCTTAAACCCTAGAGAGCTAATCAGAGTTTTGGGGGTGCAGAGCACCCCCCAAGCCCCCCTTAACTACACTATGTATCAGATAATACATTTCAATTTCTTTTTTATCTGGGAGAGTTCTCTAGGCAAATTTTTGAAATTCAGCGCATTCTGCATTCGATATCATCAGTTGTGTTTTGTTATTTTCCTTATGAATGTATTAGAAAGGGATAGTCATAGTCAGGCGCGGCCCGTGAAATTTTAAAGTTGTATATCTCTGTTGCTACTTATGGGACCCATGCCATGTTCAGATTTTTTAATAGTGAGCCTACTAGGAATGTTTTGGTAAATAAAAAAAATATTTTGTAATTTGCGAAAAAAAGTTGAATTTTTGAATTGACCGACCGGGGTAAAAAATTAACACGCTTAGGTATTTTATTTATTATTTTTTCTAAACAAATTTTACACGATTTTGTCGACAATTCTTAAATTTTAGGAGAAAAAAAATGTGTTAGTAGAAAGTTATAGTCATTTGAATTTTTTTTTAAAATTATATATGAGGTTTAAAAAAATTCAAATGACTATAACTTTCTACTAACACATTTTTTTCTCTTAAAATTTAAGAATTGTCGACAAAATGATGTAAAATTTGTTTAGAATAAATAATAAATAAAATACCTAAGCGTGTTAATGTTTTTCCCAGGTGGGTCCATTCAAAAATTCAACTTTTTTTCGCAAATTACAAATCTTTTTTTGTTTACCAAAATATTCCTAGTAGGCTCACTATTAAAAAACCTGAACTTGGCATGGGTCCCATAAGTAGCAACAGAGATATACAACTTTAAAATTTCACGGGCCGCACCTGGTCATAGTCAACATTGATGGAATTAATTGCTGAATTTAAAAATTTGCCCTTAACGTAGACTTCAAGCCTAAGCAGGCCCGTAACGGGGGGGGGGGGGGCGAGTGGGCAACGCCCACTCTGAAAGAAAAAGTTGTCCACTCTGTAATCAAAACCTGGCTACAGGCCTGAGTCTAAGTACTAACATACCTCGAGCATCTGAAGAGAAGGGAAATGTAATCCATTGATACGGAATGTAAAGGATTGGAGGTTGGGCGGAGGAAGGAAATTTTTTTGCAGGTAGTTTGTCCCAAAATCCGAAAACCTTAGGTATGAATGAGCGGGAGGATGGCAGCGGGATGCATATGTGACGCGATTCTTATTGTTCTATTAGGAGCAGTCGCGGGAGGAATGATAACGGCAAGTTGTTTTAAGGAAAATCAGTAAAAATATCTGCAGAAAAGAGATAGATCATCAACAGCGCGGCGATGAGCGAGAGAAAGGAGTTTTCTTGTGAGGACTGGGTCAGTGATGAGTTGAATGACTGACTGCCTTTTGGATAGAATTAAGGATGTTAAATGTCGAAGGTGATGCCTGCCGCTCCCCAGTTTTTTAGGTTAGGTTTTATTCGGGAAACATGGAGTGTATAAGCTGGAAGGGGAAAACTATTTGCTGGCTCGGAAGAGAAAACCAAGCTTTTTAGAAGCTGATGTGGCCATTGAAGTAATGTGTTTGTGTAACCTGAGATCATGTACGAAAGCGATGCCAACAAGAACCAACGTTTACTTGTTCTGTAGGTCTTGGCCATTCATATAGATGGGGTAAGGTTTCTGGATTTCTTACGTAACAGGAAGCAAGACTGGGTTGGGAAGGCGGTGAAGTGCACAGGTGGTGTGTAGGTGCATAGATCCGCATTTGTTATCCAGCTCTCAGAAAATGAATATTGGAGTGAAGAGTACCTATTATCGCCAGCGTATCTGTGGATCGGATTGGTAGTACGAGAAGTAGGGTTGTGGCTGGGACTGCACCTTAAGGTACACCACATTGATATAATGTAAGTTAGTTAGTGACCGTCCACCAAGATAAATAAATATGCGCTGATTAAAAAGAAAGCTACCGATCCAGGTACACAGTTTTGGAGGAAGGTCGTAAAAAGGTAGTATGTTGAGGAGTGCAACATGCCACACTTGGTCAAAGAGTCAAAGGCCCTGGAAATGTTAAGTAAAACAATTTGGAATTCGCCACGAAATTTGAAGGATTTGTTCTCTTGATGTGTGTGACAAAGGTGAGATCAGCTTTGGAGCTTGGATGATTAAATCCATACTGTCTCTCATACTCGTAGATAAGCATATGGTTTTCTAAATATCTTAGATTTGTAAGTTGATGAGTTTCTCCATAATTTTGCAGACAACAGAGGGAAGGCAGATATACCTATAATTAGAAGGGAAGGGACCTTTCTTAGGGACAGGCTTTACACGAGCAGTCTTCCAAATATCTGGACAGATGTCCTTGTCATAATATTCTTTAAAAACCATTTAGTCGCGGAACTTAGCTTATGTTAGGATATGTAGGTACTACATAATTTATTTGCATGCAGAGTAGTTCGTTAGTAGTGGCGGTGATTTTAAAATTTCGTTTGTCATGTGGGGCAAATGTTTCGTTTTTTCGTGGGGCAAAAATCCTGACGCTGAAGAGAAGGCCAAAAATAAGAAATATTATCAGGCACTCCTTCTTCTAAAGAAAAACTTCAGAAGGAACATGACGAGAAGCTAAAAAAATTACGACTGCAAGTAAAGAAAAGAATAACCAGTTCTAGCCAAAAAGAATAAACTTGCAAGAAAAAAATTGTCCCGATAGCGTTTCAATGTCCTGGTTGCTCCAGTTGACTGGATCCAATGCCAAAAATGTTTAAAATGACGGCATGGGGAATGCATCGCGTATCAAAATGCGGGACAATTTAGTTGTGACTGTTGTAAATAATAAATCTATAGGGAAATCTTGCCCCACCTATGGTGTATTTGTATTTGTTTAGTATGTTTAGTATTTTAGAAATTATGTTTTTGCTTGTTTATGTTTTTTAAGAAAACTTTTTAGTTTTATACCTAAATGGTTGCCTTATTGCATAAAGAAATTAAAAGTTTGGTTTTCTAAATATGTGTTGCTTGTATATGTATTTATATCCTTATGTGTGTTCTTTTGCCTTACTCTACTCTACTTGACTGAGAAAAGTGATGGAGCGTGGTTTAGGATTGCCATAAGTGGAGTATCGGTCACCGGGATAGTATTGCCAAAATGCACAAAAAAATCAACAAACATGTTGGAATTAGTTAATTAGTAAAAACGGAGAACATACATACATACACCCACCATTTCATCAGAAAAAATAAACAAATTAAACATTTTGTTTTGCTATAAAATGTAGTAAATTATTTCGCAGTAATTATAAACTCTAATATATTGCAGTGACCGACACAGAATATAAAATAAAATACCGATTTCAAATTTCGGGAAAAACATTCTAGCAAACGCGGCCGCTATCTATCTACACTACTCGTTCCACTACAATGAGCCACTCGCGATACATTTTCGCGTTCGTTCTCGAAGTGGGTCATTCTCTTGATAGTTAAAACATATATTAAGTTAAGTAGCCGATTGCAACCCAACCAGGACATTTGAAGCACAAACTGGGACACCGGGATAAAGCCCTTGAAACAGAGGTGACATGTCCCGGTGTACCGGGACGTATGGCAACCCTAGCGTAGTGGGTAGTTTGCTTTTTAATATTTGTTTTATTCATTAAAAAATACTCTACTTCCCCTAAAAATAAAAATATTTCTCCCAAAAAATCCCCCAGGAAAAAGTATCCCCCAGATTTTCAACCGTCCATATAAAAATCCCCCAAATTTGGGGTAACATCCCCTAACCCGGTAACGCTGCACGCGTCTATCCCTCCGTTACCAATTTTGGGTGATGTGGGTTTAGCCCCTCTCCAAGCAAAAATTCTTGTTGCGCCACTGGTGTGCTTTGCGGATATTTGCATCCTATTTTATTTCATATGATTAATAAGTGATAGAAAAGCATTAGAAGAACTAGTGCGCTTCAGTGACGCAACTAGGTCTACTAATTACCCTTAATTCGCATTCGCGCCTACCCCCGTCACCACTTTTAATTGACCAAGGTTCTGAAACTTGAACAAATTTTAAACCCATCAACCTATTTATAATCGCAGTTTGATTAGCAAAAATATGAAACATAAGATACGTTTCCCAATGTTATTGTTGCCATTATGAAATACCCACTTTTTTATTTTTAAAATTTAGTTTCATAGGAATTAGGGCTGAGGGCTTATTGCGATTCTTAATAGCACGAGTAATAGCGATTTACAGTTGCCCAAAATAACTTTGCTTCAATAAACTGCTAATTGATGTAGCCGATGTTTGATGAAAGTCAATTATTATAAAATGAGACATCAGTAACAACACATTGTCGTTATTGACTAAATTTAAACCATGACAACGGTTTCCACACAGCGTCTTTATCATATAATATGTAATATAAACTAAGATTTATAAGCTTCCATACCGTAACGAAACAGCCTTCCTCTGGGTGTACCTGAATTTCACAAAATAATTATGTTTATGACAATCCCAAATGATTTTAACGACAGGAAATTTCCAAAGATTGTAAATTGTAAAGGGGCCTGTTCAAGCCCAACTGGTCTTTCAATAGTATCTTTCAGCAACATTTCAAGTTTATTAGATCCGCTTATTCATATACTTTCTGAAGTAAACTCGCCGGGGCTTAAATTTAGTTACTTCAAAAAAGATAAATTCCATCATCGAGTGTGTTATTTAATTGAGATTTTTTTATAACTTCTTTCATAATGATTAAAAACAATAAAAAAGTACATTTTAAAAGTTTACCCCTTTAATACTGATAAATGACTTTGCTTTCCCCATGCATTTATCCCCGTTCACTCCGTATACACGTCAGTGGGGCTCTAGCTGGGAATGAATTCAAGAGATAGCTAGTATTCTAAACAGTGGCGGCGCCAGCTTTTTTGTGCAGGGGTGACCAAATTTTTAGGTGGCGATCAAGACTCTGGGCTCGCTCTATAGTGTTTTAAAGGTAACTTAGTAAATTAAAATATAATTTATTATTGAATGAAAAGGCCTTATTGGCAAGGTGTTTACAGAATACGAATAAAAAGAAATACAAAACATACAAAAATAAATATACTATTAGTAAAACTTGTAAACATACACCCACTACTCTAAAAATATTAAGCACTTGTTGAATAAAGAGGTTGATGAAAAGGAAACATAAAAATGACGAACTTAACAAATGAGGTTCATTTTAATAAAAGTAATTATTACAAAAGTTATGTGCAAACTCACGCACGTCGTTATTCAGGCGATTTTGTTTGTTTTTTCTTTCTCAATGTTCAGAACCGAAATTAGTGAAATTTTCTTTCTTTCTATATGAAAGCGTACTACCGATCAGAGCTATCACAGGTATTAATGAAAAGTACTTGAAGTACAAGTACCAAATACTCTCCTTTTAATGAAATTATTTCAAGTACAAATACTCTTAAATTTAAGAAGGCAGATACCTACTTCAAGTATCAAGTAATTGGTAGAAGTATTTGAAATCAATCAAGTAAAGCACTTCAAGTACAATAAAAGTATTTGGAGTACCTAAGAACTAATTGAAATAACGAAAATACTTTTCAAATGCCAAAAAGTAAAGCTTTGTAATAAATAAAATGTAGTCCAAGTAGGTAGGCCTATGTTAAAAGTAATTATTGTACTGGTTAATTCAAACACTGGGAGCGTTTCAAATACTTTTGAGAATATTTTAATTATTATTTAAGCAATAAAGTCATTCAAATATTTCTGATGTACTTAAAATACTTTTGTGATTATTTACATTAGTTTTAATATAATATTTTTTTTTTTTTTTTATTTATTTATTCATTCCCAACTAACTACAAAGTTCATTACAGGGAATATAATATAATAAAATACAGAGCATTTGAAAATATATATAAATAAATATTACAAAAAGCATAGTGGTTTTAACAATTTCTTGACACACACAAAAAAGTATCAAAAAGAATCAAAAAAAATCATTCTTTACGAAAAAAAATTTTTTTAAATGTTTTTTAAACTTTGTTAAATTTTTTATATCTTTTAAATCTTTAGGTATGCTGTTATATATTAAAATTCCAGTATATAATATTGACCTTTTTCCAAAATTACTTTTTACTATTGTTGTTTGTAAATTTTCATTTTGTCTGGTATTATGTTTATGCAGTGTTTTTGTGTTTTGCAGTGATATGTTAGAATACTTTTCTTTAATATTTATAGAGTGTATTAATATACATAATTTTAATTTATAAAGTTGGTCTATGTTTAGGTAGCCATGAGGTTTGTACAAATTTGTTGTTGGTTCTAAAAAGGGGAGTTTATGGATGCATTTAATTATTTTATTTTGTAACTTTTTTAAAGGTTTTAAAGCATTCCAACAAGCAGATCCCCATACTGAAATTAGATACTGCAATTTTGAATAAACTAATGAGAAATATATATTTTTTAAAAATTTGATGTTAATAAAATTTCTTGCCTTAAACAAAATTCCAATAATGGGTGAAATATTATTTCTTAAATAATCTATATGTTTTTTCCAATTTAAATTTTCATCAATGTATAAGCCCAAAAATTTTATACACTGTGTGTATTTAATTTCTTTCTTATTGAATAAAATTGGAGGAATATCTTGATTAACTTTTGATTTACTTATGAACATGAAGCTTGATTTGTTAAAGTTTAATGTTAATTTATATCTCTGAAGCCATTTATAGATAACATCTAGGTCATATTTTATGTCACTATATATTTGAGAGATTTTTGGAGAGAAATATATAATAGTAGTATCATCAGCAAATAACTTAATGCTACCCTTTAATTTTAATTGTGATACTGAATTTATATATATTAAAAACAGAGTAGGCCCTAATGTAGAGCCTTGTGGAACTCCACATGTTATGTTTTTGTGCGAACTTTTAATGCCATCTATTTGAACAAATTGTTTTCGATTGCACAAATAATTCTGAAACCACAAATTGAGTATTCCCCTTATGCCAGTATTGTGTAAACATCTTAATAAAATTGTATGGTTAACAGTATCAAATGCCTTGTATAAGTCTAAGGATAAGAAGCAACAGCTTTGATTGTTATCAACATTTTGCTGGATATTAGTAATTACATCAGCTACTGCTGTCTCTGTATCCCTAGCCTTACGAAAACCGTAAGTATGTACTTTGCGCGAGGCACTTCAAGTCCATGTAATGAAAAATAAAAGTATTTCAATTAAGGTATATCAAATCTCGGTAAGTATTTAAAGTACATTTTCAAGTACTGTACTTGTACTAACACTTGTACTGATAGCTCTGCTACTGATCAGTGTGATTCTTAAGACTCGTTCTAGGAGTGTTTAGCCCCCTCTGGCGTCGCCTTGGCCCTTAAAGAAACTACAATGAACATCCACGTACACCTGGTGACAGTTCTAACTTTCCGGTGGACACGAATTCAAAAAGCACTACTGAAAGTTAAAACTCTCCCGGACATCTGCAACATTTGAAATCTCACCGATAGCTGTCGCCGACACTAAATTTCATCAATCGAAATGATATCGATATACATAGTATGGAGTAGTCCCAATCAGTCACATAAGTTTAAAAAAATATTTTTTTTAAAGAAAACAAAACATTTGTTAATACAGTTTATTTTAACTTGTATAAACCTCTATAAAAATGTCTAAAATTATTTACAAAAGTATTTAAAAACCTAATACCTAATTTGTAAAAAAAATCACAGTTTTAGTTTAAAGGAAGATGGGGTCCATATTTGCTAATTTCATTTGGCAATAATATGTATCATTGTGAAGCTGTAGGGCATATGTATCTCACCTTCATGTAAGGTAAATAGCCAATATTAAAAAGAAATTGTTTTTAGTAAAATCGTGTACATATTTTGTCTGATATTTATCCAGAATTAATTTTATTGTATTAGTCATTATCTAAGATTTAATATTAGCAGTAAAATTACTCAAGTTAAGCATGTGCACACTTCAACCTGAGATTGTTTTATTGTACCTGTATAAAATTAGCAAATATTGACATTTTTCGTTGTTTAAAAAATGTAAAAAAACTTAACAAAATGTGAAAGAGTAACAGAGTAACTACCGTAACTACCATAAAGAATTAATAGTATACAAAAAAACATACCTCAGGTTATTATTAGTGCAACTTATGTCTGAGACAGTAATGTAAAAGGATAAATGGGAACCTGATAGGACGATAGAAGGGAAGCAAATATTCCTCTTTTATGTACAGGCATAAGTCAACTAATATCGAAAATAGATTTGCAGCTGGTGTGATCCAAACTATGGACATGTCCCTTCGGAGTATCTCCTCCAGGTTTTTGTCCTGAGAAACAAACACAGCAGCTAGAAGTGCGCAACTGTCTTGATTTATTTTAATAAACTACTTTTAAGTTGGTTTCTATTAAAATGTAAACAATTTTACTAACAGAGATTCCTCTAAAAATAGGAGAAAATATGTCATCCTTAGTAATAATGTCAAATTAGTCATTCTGTTCCTTGCTTTATACAGTGTGTCCCCGGATGGACCTAACTATGCTTGTAAACTTCTTATTTGTCATTTTAGAATAAAAAGTCACTATTTATAAAAAGCCATAGCCATTTTTAAAATTTCGAATTAACAAACAGGGTCGTTAAAAAACGAGAAAATAAATAAATCAAGAATAAAGTGCCTGTTATTTTAAAGAAAAGTAAAAATGTTAAAGGAAAAAGATCTTTTTAATGTCAATGAAAGCTTAGATATCCAATTTAAACGTTGGATCTCAAAGTTGATTTTTTGAGTTCATTATGATTTAAGTAATAATTACACAAATTTAGCCAAAGAAAGAAACATTACGCTACATGTCATGCTACTGCTACACATTTTTCAGTCAGTGTCCTAAATTTTTCGTACACTGAATGGTATGCTCATTTATATCAGCTATTGCTTGTGCAATGTTCTGTTGTAAAAGATTTTCAACATCGTGAAGATCATTCACATAAACTTTTTGTTTGACATGTCTCCATAAAAAAAATCTAGTGGGGTTAATGTCTGGGAGAACGTGGGGGGCATCTAATAGGACTGAACTATCCCCCTAACTCGAATTGCTTTATGTGCACAACCGTCTTATTGAAAATGAAGTGTCTGCCTCACCTACAAGTTTACTTCATACACGGCAGGGAGTAGAAAATTTTCCAACATTCTGGTTTACGGTTCCGTCGAAAAAATAGGTACCAATAATTTTATTATACATTATTGCACATCAAACATTAACTTTTTTATATCACTGACTCACTGAATTCGGAATTTTGGATTTTATTCGCCAATATCTAGAATTTTGACTGCTAACGACTGCATTCATGGTGAATGTTGCTTCATCAGGGAAAACAATGTTTCTGTAAAAATATCTTTCAACCATGATTCGTTCTCCCATTAACAGACAAAATTCTAAACGAAGCGCATCACCGTCTCCTTCAAGTTTATGAATTCTCACAGGGTTTGTAAGGGTAGATGTTGTTTTCGGATAGAATTCTCTGTAAGTGGCTTTTACCAAAAGGTAGATCCAGTGTCCTTTTCCTTACTGGATTCTTGGGAAAATTTGTTATCGAATCAATATCAAGCAATGTAGTGGCACCATTTTCATCATGAATACGATTTTGCTCCTTCAGATCTGTTATAACACCTGTTCTCTCAAACTTTCTTACTAATTCGCGAACACAGTCAACAGAAACGTATACCCCCAGATACTTTCTATTAAACAGTTTTAAGTGCAAAGCGATACGATATTTCGTCTATACCTAGAGTCAACATGATTCCAAGTTTTTGAAACTGACTGGAAGGTTTTTAAGTACCTAATTTGGGTTAAATGTCAACTGAATTTATTCTTGTTGTGGATAACTGCAATTTGGCTAAATTTGTATAATTATTACTTAATCTTAATAAAGAGAAAAAGTCAACTTTGAGATACAAGGTTCAAATTTAATATCTGAACTTTTATTGATATTACAAACATGTTTTCCCTGTAACATTTTTACCTTTCTTTCAAATAATAGGTACTTCTTCTTGACTTGTTCTCATTTTTTCTCGTTTTTTAACGACTCTGTATGTTAATTCGAAATTCTAAATATGGCTATGAACTTTCTAGCATAAGCAATTTTTTTATGATGAATGACTTTTTCTTCTAAAATGCAAAATAAGAAAGTTTACAAGTATAGTTAGGTCCACCCGGGGACCCTGTATACAAAAGTAGGAAACAAAATTGAAATTTAAAAGGAATTATTTAAATTAATATAAAAATATCTGTATCAAAGCGTCGCGCATTTAGCGATTATATAAAATTATAATTATTATACCTCTGCGAAAGTCATGTACTTACTTTTGCTAAAGATGGAAATGGAAATTCATATTTTTGCTGATCTTTGTAGTATTTATTGTTAATTTTGTATTTACAAAAATTCGTCGTTTCTTGCAAAAAGATGTTTATTATCGACTTTTAGGGCCAGAAATTCATTCAGGTATATACAAGCTTTGGTATAAAATTGTGGTCTCATGAGGTTTGAAGTTTACATGGGGTTTTAGGTTTTGTTACGTCAACATTATCATAAACTTATTGTTTTGGTTCTGGTCACTGATATTTTTGCTCTCATTTACGGGTGTCGTAACGGCAAGCAAATATGGCGTTCAATTTGGTAGAGTTTTTAATATTTAGGCGGTTTTACAATGTTTCCGTTGCCAGTTTTATCTGAGTATTGCTTATTTCGCATTTGTACGAAAATTTCAATAAAAGCCCAGCCAATTTTGCAACAGCAGTATTCACAAATTACTTCGTAAAGAAAAGGATAATACATGCTTACTGGCATGTAAAATATCGTACAAAAACTCGCCCACATTGTAGTAATCAATCAAGTACTACCAATAAAATGTTTGCAATAGCAGCATTCGCAAATTGCCGCGTAAAGAAAAACCAATTAGGCCTAGTGGCATGTATGACAGTGTAAAAAGTTAACATACGTTGAACTAGCATTAAATTACCTTCAAAGTACTAAAATACACTAGCCAAAAAGAAGGCCGATAGCGTCTTTATTATTGATTAAAATCGCATAACCTAGCGTGTTAAAACCCTTTCCCAACTATTACACAATTTTATTTATTTAGAGATATCTTCACAAACTAAACTATCAATAGTTCTATTTAAAAAATCAGCTTGGTTTTCTCGCAAATTTAAAAATAAAATCTTTGTTCATTCAAAAAGTGTCAGAATGATAGACTCGACTCACAACGTGGCGTTGTAGTAAGCTGAAACAGCTTATCCTGTTTTGCACTTCAAGTTTTCCAACCATTTAACAAAAAGCATACTCTATTATTTTGAAAACTTTTTTTTTTTGAAAATAAGGATTAAAACAAAATCAAGTTTGACTCGTTTTGATCTATGTCAACAAACGAACGTCAAATGGAAAAAATATCACGCCCCATTTTAATAAGTGCCCTGGAGCTTGAGCCCCACTGAACCCCAGTGCAGTGGCATTTAATGATAATGACTAAAACGTTTTAAAAAAGTGTCATAATATACTTACTTAAAAAAAATAATATGGCATATGGATAGATTATTATTGATTTTTAGCGCCGTTATCAGCAGGCCACATACCTTCAGCTAAAACTGCAGCTTTTAAGTGAACAGTTTAATTGCAATGTGTGTAGGCCAAGAATGTGTAGTTTTTAACTTTTCGGTATAGTCGATCTGAAATCAATTGATAAAACTGCGTCGGAATGCACTGTGCAATTAAAACTGAACATGTGTAGGAAAAAGTGTACCTATAGTTCCGTCGGTTCCACCACGTCGCGTAGCTTCGTAGAAAATATCGACGAGCCGCAGGGCAGAAGCCAGAGTTGGATTTTATGGGAAACTGCATTACAGAGGGCAGTCGACATGAGTCTTTAGAAGAGTTTATTCCAATATATTATTGCGAACCTTGCCTTTGGAAAGTAAAATCTCAGGAAATCATGATCGTTCCAGAAAAATGCATCATGAAAAATTAATTATATGCTATATTATATTATGCCGGATAGTGATTGCGGCAATTGTAGAAAATTTAAGTCATTTATTGCTTCTCCCATTTACCAAAAAGTTGCTGTAAATCTTAAATGGGGCGATATAGTATTCCTCAACAGGGGCGTACCGGAAGCACTACGTTGAGGGGGGTAGGAAAGGAAAAATAAACAATTATGAGAAGAGAAAAATTTTAAATTGTCGACCTTTTTTTTTGTAAATTTCCAAAAATTCAAAATTGTCGACTTTTTTTTTTTGGAAATTCCCTTCGAGAAAACTATCGACATTTTTGCAAATTTTCCCAAAACTCAACTGTCTGACGTTTTTTTCGGTACGAGGTCTTATTAGCCAACTCGTACTCTAGCCAACTCCGAGCATCTACGGGGGGGGGGGGGGGAGCTCCCCACATATGTCCGCCCCTGTTCCTCAATATTGTGTTTTATTTTTGAATCAATGACGTAACTCAAGAAAGGTCTAAATAATTATCATAATCCAATGGAATAATTCTTAACTCTTAACAAATCTGTATCTAAATAAATTACTTCTTTAATAGGGTTTAGGCGGGTGACACACTAGAGAAAATAATGTTGTGAATCTCGTTACATGAAACATGAAACTTGTTTCATCATTGAATAACCCTTGTATCTATATGATACGATGCAGACTGAAGTTTCTGACGCAAAATACCAGAAATTGTTTCATATACAAATATGATGAAACACAACGTGCTGTTTGCTGTTTGTTGAGACTTGTTTCTTAAATTCTTTATTATTTTAGTTGTCGCAGCAAGCAGTTGTGTTGTAAAGTGAACGAATTAATAATAAAATTTAGCTGTAAAAATTACATTTTTTTAAGTTTTTGTCCAGTAGTAGTTGCACTATGTTTTAAGTTTATTTGATTACCATGATGCACCCAAAATCGTATTTTTTTCTTAATATGATTTTTTTGGTATCGGCGGCGGTTTGCCCACCACAACAAAATCACATTATCTTCATCGGAAGACATTTTGCTAAACACTGAATGCAGAAACAATATCAAATTTAATGTATACGTAACAAGTTTTACTAGTAAAAATTTTATTTCATACGATCTGTTTCATATATAAGTTTCACGAAATTAATTTCTCTAGTCTGTCACCCGCCTTGTGAGTTGTGTAAGTGCTATATGGGCATCCGATTTATCTGTACAGTTTTGATTGTACAGTTAAATCGTACAGTTTTAATTGAAGGTATGTGACCTGCTTTTTCAGAACTCTACAATAATTTATTTTGTTTAAAATTTTTGTATTTATACATTCCCAAATAAACAGCACTACAATATTGAAATGCTTTATACAGGGTGTTACAAAAAGATGTTAAGCAATTTTAAGGACAGATTCTACATCTAAAAATATGAAAATAAGTTTATATAAACATGGATCCTCAAACGCTTCATTTTCGAGATACAAGGTGTTTAATATTTTCACACCTCAAGTATTCTAAAGAGTTAGGAGAAATATGCGAAGACGATTTAGAACATGTGCTGAAGCTCGGAGAAGCCATTTCCAGCATCTACTATACACTTAAATCAAAAAGCACCGTTTTCTGAACAAAAAATATTAAAAAAAAAAATTCATTATTTGTTTTTATTGTAAGAAATAAATTAATTTTTATCTCGAAAACGGTGCGTCAGAACAAAAAAGTCCAAGAGACACTTTTCATGCAGAACTAATTGGGCTTAGAGAAAACGAAATCACTTTTGCAAAAAATCAGTGGCGTGCTATTTTTTCGCTGAAAATAAAGACTTACCCACACGCACGCCACTGATGCAAGTACTTTAGAAAATAAATTTTTGGACGTAAAGGCACCCTTTGATTACATACTGGCGTGTACCAAAATTCATGCCCATATCTTAACGCATTTTCGAGAAATTAAAAAGAAACATTTAAAAAAGAAAATATTAAAAACCCTGTACCTCGAAAAAGAAGCGTTTAAGGATCCATGTTTATATAAACTTATTTTCATATTTTTAGATGTAGAATCTGCCCTTAAAATTTCTTAACATCTTTTTGTAAGACCCTGTAGAGTCAGCTATTATAAGCGTAATCCCTTTTGACAGCCCTAATTTATTATTTCCTTAAGTTAAATTGTTAGTAATAAAATAAAATTTTATAAAATTAGAAGAATACAGATTCAAGAAAAATGCTTTTCACGTATAATAAAAGTAATATTGCACTTAAATTCCTAATTATTTACAATTTACAAAATCAACCATCGCTAATTGATTTAAATATATGTTAGATTTTAAACACACGTACTTAAAATAAAACTTAAATCTAGACGTGGACTTTGAAACATTTTAATAAACCAACTTAAAATTTTAATTTTCACAATACAACAACCACAGCCTTCTTGTTTATCATGCAGCTGCAAAAAATCATGCAACGCGACTACATAAAATGACAGCTTATTTAGCCCATAATTATTCCACTTTAAAAGCCAGCTTTATAGGGTGCAGTAGTATATTTCGTAAATAATGCAAAATATACTTGTTACAGTTGATGTAGCGTTTTAAAATACTGAATTCAGCTTTCAAATTTAGCTCTATTTCACATGTAACATCGGGTAGCATATATATGCATAACAAATTTTTTAACAATGAAATAGCAATCAATTATTTTTTTAGCAGTGCTTCTGTCAGAAAATGTGGTTGGGGGGCCAAGTTTATAAGTTTAGATTCTGGAGAGTGCCAGCCATTTACGTTCCCAAAGAGAACTTCCAGGAAGAGAGACAACGTTACAATATTTTATTATATGATATACACGAATTGTTTCTGAACATTATCGGGGTGTTTATGATTGGTCGGTATTGTAAGGTGCTAAAAAGTAAATGGCCTTCCACTTAACATTAGAAATAATTTATGGTGTCAGCAAGATGGTGTGCCATGCCATAGTTACCGAGCTGTTAACGAGTTTCTTCAGGAAGATTTTCAAAAAATCATTGGCCAGCGAGGTCGCCGGATCTGAACCCGTTCGATTACTTTCTTTGGGGATATTTAAAGGAAAAAGTGTATTCTTAACGATCTTTTGAAAATGTCGACAGCTTGGAAAGAGTAATAACCCGATGTGGTCTAGAAATTCCTCAAGTTGATTTGAGAAAAGCTGTTTCAGAATTCTATAAGTTAACAATAAACTGCATCGAAAAGGAATGTGGCTATACTGAAGTTTGAATTTTGTAAATTTAATCTTTCTTAAGGTGGCATTTTCCAATCGCGTCCATGGTCGCCAACTTAATTTCGTTTTGACGATTTTTCGGCTTTAAAATTTTGAACAATAACATTATGAGTATATTAAGTATATATTCATATCTTGCAACCAATTTTCAGTCAATTATTTAAAGTTTTAACGTGTATAATGATTTCATTCAGAAGATTAATATTTTAAGAGATTTATGGTGTCATGTTTTCTGTCAATTGTGAAAATATTCATACAAATGACATATAAAGTAAAAAAATTATACTAAAATAAAATTAAGTTGGCAATAAATGGGTGTGGTCGGCAAATGCAGTCTTAATAACATTTTGTTTTATATTAAAACTATTAATTTCTTTCGTAGGTGGCTGTGATTTCGTATTTAGAGAGAAAATGATTCCAAAAATAACGTTTCTTTGTATCTTGTTAAATAAGGGTACCTACTTTATTTTTGGGTATATTTTACGTCTTTGTGGGTACCATGTATACTATGGGTCTTTTTAGATTTGTTCCATGGGGATTCCTAGTTTATTAATACGCAGAACTTTTCTACACCAAAGTGGTTTTTTTCAACCTTCAATACAAAGGGTCTAGCCGGTTAACTATATGAAAAGTGCACCAACGTCGTTTCCATGTTCTTACCTCGTAAATTAGAGTTCTTTGACAGAAACATTTTTACAACAAATTTCAAACCCCTCCTCTCAGTAATGAGGGAGATATGGGCGTGGCAACCCTTAACTTAAAAATTCATTATCTTTAAAACTATTTGAGATATCTCAATGAAATTTTAACTGTGCATAGTTATTTATAAGGTTTATATAACATAATTTTTTCAGAGTATTATCTCATTAATAAATGGTAAAAAACAAGATGTTTAATTTTTAGTGGTGGTTTATCATACTTACCCCCGGAGTGACACCAACTAAAAAAAATTAGTATAATCGTATATTCTCTAGTAATAACATAACAAAATTACACAAAGCTCGAATAGGCGGAACATTATTTAAAAAAATAAAAATCAATGTGTTATTCCAGATTCCTTCATTTGTACGACTTATACTTACATTAATTCGCCAAAATATATGCTTCATTTTATATGTCACATTGATTTTTATTTTTTTTTTAACAATGTTTCATCTATTCGAGCTTTGTGTAATTTTTTTATGTTATTACTAGAGAATAGACGATTATACTAATTTTTTTTAGTTGGTGTCATTCCGGGTGTAAGTATGATAAACCACCCCTAAAAATTAAACATCTTGTTTTTTACCATTTATTAATGAGATAAAAATGTGAAAAAATTATATTATATAAACCCTATAAATAACAGAACTATGCACAGTTAAAATTTCATTGAGATATCTCAAATAGTTTTAAAGCTAATGAATTTTTAAGTTAAGGGATGCCACCCCCATATCTCCCTCATTACTGAGAGGAGGGGTTTGAAATTTGGTGTAAAAATGTTTCTGCCCAAGAACAATAATTTACGAGGTAAGAACATGGAAACGACGTTGGGGCACTTTTCATATATTTAACCGGCTAGACGCTTTTCCCCATATGGCAAGAACTCCGTGAGACATGCTGTTATATGCACTCTTATGGCATATTTGGAGTAAATATTATTTACATCGAGATAATTTTTTATAATTATCGTATTTTATTTTATAAAAAAATACTACTGCAACCTATAAACCAATGCCCAAAACATCTAAAAACACTAATCATAGAAAGCATTCCGACAAACTCAGAAACCCCAGGTGCCTGACAAGCATGTGTCTCACCTGAACATTCATAGAGAACGACGATCGGTGCTGGGTAGTCATCAAATCATCAAGCATGCTTTGATCGTCATCGTCGGCAATCTCACTGGAAGATTGATCAAGAGTGCGTAGGCATTTACTACACATTTGTCCTTGCCTAAAAAGACAAACGAAATGTTATGAAGGTTTTTAATTTTCTCGCAATGCCATGATAGAAATAAAAGAAGGTATGATACCAAACCATGTCAAATTCGTCCGGGTTCGAGCATGACGTCACGCTGTGTCATATTTTTGAAATTTATAACGCGCAATATGTATAAAGGTTACGTTAGTTATAGGCGATTTTATATAAATTCTATTGGCAATATACTTTGCCTCCTGCTTATAATACAAATTTTATAGTATATGATTTAAAATAATCATATAAATAAAGGGATAATTACATACATTGATTACATTGATTGTCCACATCACAACCATACACAGCACATCCCATTTTTACTTTTAAACTCCTAAAAGTAATATAAAAACACCAAAAAATAGTTGAAAACACAACGCGATCTTAAAAAAGACGTGTTTCGTTTACAAAATATCGCGGAATTGGTCACGGCGCGACGTAAATGGCCACGCCTACCTGCGCGGTATCATATCTTCTTTTATTTGTATCACGGGTTTGTACTTTTGTGTTGCATGAAACTGCACTAACCTACACTTTTTCTTTAGTGGTAGAAGACATATTTACTAAGCTGCCCTATTTATAGTTTTTTAAAGTGGTAGGTACAAGGCGATATTTCGAAAACGGCTTTAAATATTTTCATGAAATTTTGATGAGTTAATAGGGAGGTGGGGGGACATATTTAAACATATTTTTGGCATTTACCCCCTCTCTCTATTTTGAGGGGCGGGGGTAACTTTAAAATTTTGGATTTGGTGATGTACTTACTTTTGTTTAGGTATAAAATTCAAATCTACGTAAAAAACTACGTATGTGTACATTTTTTTTTGATTTGCTCTTTCGGTTACGGAATTATGATTTATTAGGTTATAAAATAAAAAAGATATTATATCCGGTCTTTCATATCATCTGAAGTTGTAGGTGCAGTGGCTATTAGTGCGAATTATAACACCTAACAAGAAAAAGTCAAGGAGGGTCAAATCCGGGGACCTAGCAGGCCAGTTGAGAAATAATCGTTAAAACGTCAAAATTCTCAACTGAAGTAAAAATACCGCATTTTCATGGAAACGAATAATAATTCTGAAATAAGTAAACTTGATTTATTGATAAAATTTGTTCATTTTTTCAATTCAATCAAAATATACTTAACCATAATTCCGTAACCGTAAGAGCAAGTCAAAAAAAATTGTACAAGTAGTTTTTACGTAGATTTGAATTTTAAAAACAAACGTACATCATCCCATTTAAAATTCCAAAATTACCCCCTCCCCTCAAAATAGAGAGAGCGGGTAAATGTCGAAAACATGTTTAAATATGTCCCCCATCTCTCTATTAACTCACCAAAGTTTCATGAACATCTTTTAAACAGTTTTCGACCTATCGCCTTGTCACACTTTAAAAACTCACTGTATATCTCTTAATTTACGCTGTGTTAAACAATTGACGATTCACATTAAGGAAGTCGGTTGCAATCAGCTGATTTTTAATGGGAAAGAAGGGACCACTAGACGACAAAATTGACAAATATTATAAATAACACGATAATGAAGACAGAGACGAAACGAAAACATTCCCCGTTATAGTAAAGTATTTGATACAAAATTAATTTATCATTTTTATTAACAAATCATGATGAAAAATACGTATTTTTGCACCAATAGTAGGCTAGGTAACTATTTACTAGTTGAAGAGGAGTTTGCGTCCGAGCTCCAGCAAGGGTTAAAAAAAAGATTGAGGCTAGTCAAAGAACCTACATCCCCAAGTGCATGTTAGAACATTCTTCTCACTTCTCAGTAGGTTCTTTAAAAATCGACGTATTTTTACTTTTTCCCTGGAGAATTAAGTTCGGACTTACGTCCCGATGCACAACATACCTACTGCTGTGACAAACACTTAAATTTTGAGAAATATCTTTTGCGGAGTTTACAGTGTAACTTTTTGATTGGATCCAACAGATTTTTTAAAAATGTAAAAATAAAAGCCTTAGTAAATACTCGCAAGTCTCAAACCCCATACAACTGCGTGAAGTATGGTAGAATAATAAAAATTAGAATGACAACTTTCTGATCTTAGTTTGCTAAAATCTGACACGGGATATGACATAGCACAACGTAGTAAATAGTTCTTGTTTTTTTACTTCCTTCTTAGAACGACCTTGGTGGCGATGATACATTAATCGTGCTTTCAGATTTTGGTGAAAGTGGTCCAATATCCAGGGGCGAATTAACCATGTGCCTAGAGTCTAGAGTGTGCTGCAGTCCAGGGCATCAAGTTTCGGTTGGGGCACCACTTCACCCAAGTCTAATTCAATAAAAGAGTTGCTCAAA
Organism: Philopedon plagiatum; assembly: GCA_963971165.1. Taxonomy (NCBI): domain Eukaryota; kingdom Metazoa; phylum Arthropoda; class Insecta; order Coleoptera; family Curculionidae; genus Philopedon; species Philopedon plagiatum. The sequence goes on along the minus strand of OZ020190.1, from coordinate 31,708,323 downwards.
TTGCCCTCGTGGTGAAGGGGGGCACCATTTACTAGAAGCACGGGGCACCGCATACATTGAATCTGCCAATAACGTGGGGCGAGCCGCAACTTAAGAAATTACAAATGAAAATATCCCTTTTTCTGAAATTGTATTACCATTCACACATCGCCATCCTATAATGGTTTCACTTCATTGTGCCACTGTTAGTAAAAGAGTGCCAGTGTAAAATTATCTAAAAACATTAACATCTGTACTGACACATTACAAGTATCCAGTTGGCTTATTAATTGATTTAATTACTGTAACCAGACCAAATGATTTGAAACAGTGTTTAATTTTATTTCCTTCTCTGCAACTGTACACTTTATAACTTACCTTACTTCATCCAAAGTAGTCAGCTCTTCATGCATACTTTTCATGTTTAAGTCGTCTCCTCTATGGCTCAATTGAATAACTTGGTTTTCTAAAGCTTGATTCTGTTGAATCATGGTTGCCAATTGTTCCTCTAATTCTGCTGTTTTTCTTTCGTCTTTGCTGTGTAAGGCACGTATCTCCCTAAAAAGTAGTAGGGAATTAAATATTTCATAATTCATTATCCAAGATATTTAATTGGTTCAGGTTTGCTTAGAAGCTAAAGAGATCCGGTCGCGGGCGTCTATATATGGTAACGAAAACTTCTTTTTGTACCACAAATTGATATTTAAATTTATTTAATTTCTGCAAGCTAAAAATCGTCAAAAAAATTATAAATAATTTTCTATTTAATTAAAATTGATAGGGAAGGTAAAAAATACAGCAAATCGGGTTTTCTGGGGGTAGTCCAACCTGGAACCGCCGTCCTAAAAGTACTATTATTTTTAAGTCGTAGTTTTGAATTACTTCTGACTTTAGTTGTTTTATGCACGATAATAATTTTCCAAAATAAAAATATTTATTACCTTAATTGTGCCATTAACTGAGCCATTTCTTCCATTCCACTATCAATTTCATCCGTCGAATTTTGGTCACATTCTGGCTGAGTTTGAATTGAAGATGCTTGCGATGACCGGGAATTCGGTGATTCAACAACAATTTTGCACTAAAAAATATAAATAAATAAATATATATATATATATATATATATATATATATATATATATATATATATATATATATATATGTTGAACTCAATAACCGAATTCGGCCAATGACCGAAATTTATACCCAGAACGCGTTGTAAATTTCGCCAATCTCTCGCATCGCGTTTCGGGTACATTTTATATACCCAGATCGCGTTGTGGATGCATTAGAAAGATCCACAATGCGAAATTACGACAATCATCGAAAACTCACGACGATTTTCGCGTTATGGGTGATGTAACTATCCACAACGCAGAACAGAAAATTTAATCAAAAAAGTATGTAAAATAAAAATACTTAAAGGTTAAGTTTTTATTTATGTAAAAATTCTGTATAACTAAACTTCTTCATTTATTCTTGCATTATAGCGATCCGTGACACTTTGAGTTACATTTTTTGTTCCTTCCTTTACAGGAACATTTATTATCACCGCAAAATCTTTTACAGTTGCATCTGAGAAAGCCTTGACCAGAACCTTTAGATGACATATTTGCTGCAGTTCGCAATGGTATTTTTTTCATATTTATATCATTTGATTGCGACATAAACTGCGAATCTGCTAGAAGAAGTTCATTTCTTGAAAATAATCTGTCTGGTGTTCCATTCTCAGTACTCAGTTTGTACAAGCCGTCATTATTAATTTCCGAAACAATGGCTAATACATTTCGTGGGGTTAGTCGACCTCTGTCAACATCCGGCACTCGAATCAAAACATTAGTTCCGTTTTTAAAAGGAGCATTTCTTCTATTTGACTCGCATAGCATTTTTGTTGCTTGAATTTTCATGATTTTATGTGATTCTTCCCTTTCATTCAAAATTCTTTTATTTCTTTGGGTTAGCTGATTATTTAAGTTGCTGTCAACTTCGCCTTCTGCTACACAACTACCATTTTCATCTCTATTGATACTGTTATTGTTATCAACAATTTCCATGGTTTCATTCCATCTCTGTCTTGATTCTCTTGGAGGGGTTGGTTATTTCTGCTTTCAACATTTTCTGCAATCCGCGCAATTCTTGTGCTTCTTTAACCACACTAATTGGTTTTTTTATAGTCACCCTCTAACAAAAGTTTAGACCTAGTAGTTGATTCTATATGAAGTTTATCCAAACCATCTTCGAATTGTTTTTTAAGGTCTTCGATCGACTCGCCCATTTTTTTTTTTTGAAAATTCAAGAAGAGTTATAAACAAACACTTGTTGTCGGTTAGGTTATGCACTTGTTTACTTTTCGCTATGTGGGTATTTATATTACCCAAAACACGAAAATCGTCGTGTGTTTTCGATGGTCGTCGTAATTTCGCGTTGTGGATCTTTCTAATGTACCCACAACGCGATCTGGGTATATAAAATGTGCCCGAACCGCGATGTGAGAGATTACCGAGATTCACAACGCGTTCTGGGAATAAATTTCGGTCAATGGCCGAATTCGGTTATTGAGTACAACATATGTATATATATATATATATATATATATATATATATATATATATATATATATATATATATATATATATATATATATATAATATATGTATATATATTTTTATAGAAATATGTTCTTGGGATTTATAGATCCGGAATAATTACTATTTTTTTATATTTTGTTTTTGTTTTTATTTACGTTTCGGTCATTCTTGTGACCTTCTTCAGAAGTGCTGTGAATGAAAATATTTTAGGAAATGCATCCTCCTAGTTAAGATTTAAAATGGACATACAGACACTAACATTGTGGACGAACAGTTTAAAACAACGAAGACAATTTTAAAAATAATATGCAGACAAGTAGTCTGCGTGTCTACTGCAATACTACAATGTTTTAACTTTTAGTAAAAAAGCTTAAAATTAATTTTTAAAGATAAAGAATGTCATATTTTTGATCAAGAAATCTTAGAAATCAAAACTAACTTCTGCTGATTGTCCAGATTGTTCAAGGTTTGAAAAATCTGCGCCGAGTCGATCTTCATTTTCACCTTGTCTCTGGACATGTCTTAAAGTTACTACTTCTTTTTGATTGGCACTTTTGGGTAATCCTATGTCACTATTCCTAACAGCCTTTTTCTTAAGTACGTCAACTTGTAACCTAAAAGAATCGAAATTATTAGAATAACTAAGCCCTGACAATAGTACCTACTTATGCAGTGCCGACATCAGAGCTTTTCTAATAAAAACTTACGTCATTTTAAAATTCATTTAATTCTACACTTATTTTTTTTTAACTTTTAAACATTTTATTTTTGATGAAAGTTGGTGCTTACTATTAAAATAAAGACTAACGTATAATTTTATGTAAAGTTTCCAATAAGGGTACTAATATATTTTGGATGGGATTTTTAACGGGATCCCGGGGTTTCAAGCCCTATAGCTAGTTATGTAGCGTTTTGAAAAAAAAAATAATATCTAAAAAATTAATAACATTAAAATGTGTTATAGCTGTTACATATTTCATATTTGGTTTAAGGTTTTAATTTAAAATATCTTTTACTTTACTCATGGTGAGTTTTGAAAAAAATAATTTACCTAATATGTAAGTCTTTAATGATAATGAAATCAATAATAAAAGAGTTTCACATATTACTCAAATTACCTAAGGTCATCGATGGTACCCTGTAAATCCTCACATTTTGCCTCCAGTTGCTCGATGGTGGCGTTCAGACTTTTGATGTGTTTCTTTTCGGAACTGTGTTCAAATTGTAAACGATGGTTGGTCCTTTCGAGGTCCTGGATGCTGACTTCCAGTTGCTCGTAAATGCGAAGACGGGAATCATTGACTTCCTTAAGGGCTACCGTTTGTTTTGTAAGATACTATAAAAAATCAGATAATGTTACAGAACTTCTTTCGACGAAAAAAGCCAGAAAAAAATCTTAAGCGAATCTAAACAAGCCTGAGCAGACCTGTATACAGGGTAAAGTCAGGTGTACGTTCGTAATAATTCTAATACTTTCTGATATTCCCTGGAACTTTTTCCTTATGGAAACCACATCTTATAAATACATTTTCATAAAATTTATTTTAGGTTTATGCTACTTTTTTGGCGAAAAATATAGCATTAAGATAAAACAAAACTATATGGTTATTTCGTAACGGATAATTCAATTTCGTCATAGTGCATAGGTAATTTCGTGATCGTGATAAAAATGTTTTTATTAAAAAGAAAACGAATTACACGATAAATTTAACTAACGTGTATTTAAGACAACTCAAATTAAACTGTATTTAAACACTAGCTTTCGCCAGCGACGTCATCCGCAGTATAACAATTTTACTCCATTACAAACTTTGAACCCCCATTTCATCCCCTTAGGGGTTTATTTATTAAAAACTGTAAAGCATGTGTTTAAGCATTTATTTTTTAATTCTGTGAAGTTTCGAGTTAACAGAACCATCCAATATTTTTACTCCATAATATAAAGTTTGAACCCCTGTTTCATCCCCTTAGGGGTTTAATTTTGAAAAAGCCTTTTTAGTAGATGCCTACGTTACATAAGAAACCTCTGTGCAAAATTTCAAGTTTCTAGGCCCAGCGGTGTGGACTGTGCGTTGATATGTCAGTCAATCAGTCAGTCAGTTTTTCATTTATACAGCGTGTCCAGAAACCATCTTAACAGATGGGAAACTGAAAAGTGATCGAATATGAAATTAGACAAAATATCTTTATGGTCATTCATATGTACCTTTGAGATTTTTAAAAAAGTGTTTTGAAATACATGCTTTTTAAATAACATGTTACCAAAATAAACAATAAAAAAATTACTGTTTCTAATTAAAATATAAAATAGTATATCGTACAACGAGCATGGAATCACATGCATTTCCTACGAGTATGACGTTTGCAGCACGAGCCGCAGGCGAGTGCTGCAAATCATACGAGTAGGAAATGGTCATTCCATGCGAGTTTTACACTATAGTTTTTCTACGAATGTTACTGTTACATAAAATGGGATTAGTAATATTTTTCTTTTTAAGATGTCATAAAAATGTCAATCTGACATTCCACAATAATAATTGTCATTTACTTTTTATTTGCATTGTCTGCGTTGCTATGCGATTACTATGGCGTGTTGACGCGGCGCCGGTCAACGCCACCTTTGTAAAAATATACCCGTGCACATTGGGAATTTTGTAGTTGAATCACCATGGTGATTGAATTGAAGCACAATGAAAATGTGTAAAAAACAATGCACTATGTTCCGAACTTACTATTGAACATACAATAAAGGATTTTATTGACATTCGTAGAAAATAGTATATTGTACAACGGGCATGGAATGACATGCATTTCCTACGAGTATGACGTTTGCAGCATGAGCCGCAGGCGAATGTTGCAAATCATACGAGTAGGAAATGGTCATTCCATGCGAGTTTTACACTATACTTTTTCTACGAATGTTACTGTTACATAAAATGGGATTAGTAATATTTTTCCTTTTAAGATGTCAAAAAATGTCAATCTGACATTCCACAAATAAAAATTATAAAGATTTTGGATGTCAACGCCACCTTTGTAAAAAATACCCGTGCACAATGGGAACTTTGTAGTTCAATCACCATGGTGATTGAAGCACAATGAAAATGTGTAAAACACAATGCACCATGTTCCGAAATTACTATTGAACATACAATAAAGGTTTTTATTGACATTCGTAGAAAAAAATATTTTCGGAATGTTTTTCATTCATCTAGTTTGCCTGGAAAAGTATATATTTCTCCACTCCGCGCTTATTCCCGTGTAATTAGACAGAGAAACAAGCTACTAAGGCAGCTTTGCTATTTACTATACCTGTATAGGGAAGTACCATATAATAGTATACAGTATGTCCGCGGATCGGGGACAGGAGAAAAGGACAAATGGACCAAATTTTGCAAGATACGTAAAAATGTCACTCTTATTAAAAGTTTTAACTTATAAAATAAATACGATTCACGTTATGGAAGATTTAATTTTTTATACAGGGAGCATAAAAGTACGAAAACGTTATTTGCGAAAGAGTAAACATACCTTGTTTATCAGTTTCTACCAAAAGAACAAATATGAAATATGTTTTAAATTAAACCGTAAGCCGAAGTACAATGTTTCATTAAAAAAATTAAATATTAAACGTAACGAGTTTTATCACATTATTTTTTTAAAGTCCCAACTATTCTCTCTCGCCCTTTTTACTAAAGCAAAGAGTTTTCGGACCTATGAACTTTTTTTTCTTGTTGGCGAAACAGTCATCTGTAAAATTTTGTTAAAATTTCTTTTTAATTAAAAAAATAAACATTTTAAACAAAAAAGTTCATTGAAAAAAGTACTTTCGCAAGATATTTAAAAAAAATCGTGGATGAAGAAATCCAAATAAAATTTTTGGCTTTTATACCTCAATTTCCAACTTTTGGTCTTCGATAGTAGTTTGTTTTTCCTTAAGTAACGTCTCAAGTTCCCTGTTTCGGTCCAATAGTGTCTTTCCCAGTTCAGCAGCTAGGTGTAGATCTGAAACAAGACAAAAATGAAATAAGTTTAAATTTGTTTGGAATAATAAAAAAGGATCAACTAATTCAGTGTCTGTGTGCAGTCGGTGGACATAAAAAAGTTTAATTTTTAATGCTTTCTCTTATGGAGAATAAAACTTTATTTTGGGCCATGACTCATACAGTGATTTTTTTAAGCGAAAAATTAGTTCTCAAAAAGTTGCAATGGGTCAAGTTATATTTTCTTAAATGGAATACCGTATTTTTTCTTTAATTTCTGACTCTGCTTAAAGTTACAGGGTAAGTTTTCTCCCTATAACCAAACTTAAATAATAGTGCCGGAGATATTGCGATGTTTGTACAAAATCAAATAAGCGTATTATTCCACAAAAAGTACCTACTAGAAAAAAAAATTCGGGAAAAAGTAAATAAAAATTCACATTATTTATCCTGAAATAAATTTATAATATAAAGCGCTGCCCGAAAAGTTATGACTGACCAATGTCTATTCTTTTAATCCTTTTCCTTATAATTGATTACTGTTTGTAAAGGATTAAACAATTTTTAAAACTGTATTTTTATAAAATATATTATATAGGGTACGTTAAAAGCTATACATTGGGGTTTTCTTCTCTAAAACGTTTCATGGACGGGATGACATGATCTTTTTTTGAAGCAATGTCCTTGAAAAGTTCACCAATGACACAGTCAGGGCCGGTCCCAGACCATCGGCCGCCCCTTTCCATTCAAATGAAAAAAAAAGTTTGTTATGCCACGACTATTACGGCACGACACGAAATATTCAAAATATTGTTTGTATGTTTTTATCTTACAAAAAAGTATAAATTATTTGAAACAAAATCTTTTTCAACAAAATCAATATTTATTTTTTACTCTGATTCTACCTAATCATAACCAGTAGGTACTTAAATTGAAAAGAATAAATAACTTTGATTTGTTAAGCTATATTATAGAATAATATACATGTATGTATGTAATAATCTTTTAACAAAAACTGAGACTCGACTTATAGATCACTTAAAACTAAGATTACTTAAGAAATATCTATATATTCACCAATGTCACTTTCAATAGATAGGTATAGCCAAATTTGTACATTGGAACACTGTTTTTTGTAATTTTTGGTCAATTTTAGATTTGAGAAACTTGTTTCTCCTGAAGCCACTAATAATTAACAGTACTCACAGTGTACCTGATAAATTAGGGAAAAATGGAATTAAACCAGTGGCGGCTCGTGGCCTAGAGCATAGGGGTGGCTACAAATAAAGAAAAAAAAATCGCATTCGATATTTTACCAAACATAAATATAAATTAAAAAATGGTTCATTGGTGTTACTTTGATTACCACATATGGGTTTACTGGAACATATATATTTCTATCCACTGGTTTGTTGTGTTTGTTGATACTTTGACGATATGCGGAATTTAATTGGGAGGCCATATTAACTGTGCCCAATAAAGCAAGTCGAACAATGCATGTGCCGTGCCTAAACTTCGTATTTCTTAAAATCTTTCAAATCTGAGTATCCTACCTTTGTCTATGTTTTATCCATTCCTTCTGAATAAAACACTAAGCATGAAAAGCAGAACAGTGCATTCAAAGTTTCACAACTGCATATCCACTGTTGTTTTTTTGGAGAAATGTCTTTCAAGGAATTTAATCTGATTTCTTTCAGTTAAAGAAATAGAACCGAACGAACGTCAACGAAGTTGAATTCTGTGGCTGGGAAAGAAACCCCAATTAGCGGATGAGCGCAAAACCTCTGTATTGTTTTTGAAATAAAAAATGTAAAATCAGAACAAATATTCAGAATATTTTATTGAAAAATCGGTATAGATATGTTTAAAATAATTAAATATTGTTTAATACAGTTTATTATAATTTTTGAGTATTGTCGGAGGAGGCTCGCGCCCCAGAGCCCATATGTACCGGCCGCCCCTGAATTAAACATTGGTTTACTATGTAGCTAAAACTTGTAATGGCTGTAATCGATTAGGAAATAGATCTCCAAAAATAATAGCTCGTTAAAAGTTCAGTTTCGTCTAAATCTTTATTTATGTTTTCTTCGTCATTTACTGGGAGTTTCATATCTAGATCCATACAACATTTTTAAAAATATTTTGAATCTCACGAAAGAAATGTTAGTGAAAACTGAAACACTGAGTACCTACAAAGTAGATACATAGCAGTTCTCTAATAGTTCAAAGCGTTCAGCTATTGAATTGATGACAATACCAAAATTTCAAAGTAGCAATTTATTTTTGCATCTTTTTTTTTATTTAGTTTCTTCGTATGTTTCACAGTCAAAAATTCTCGGTTTGTTACGAACTTTCGAAAATGCAGGTTCCACCTCTATTTCCTTTGCTAAAAGGGACAACTCATAACAGCGCCGAAGTCAATGAGGAATAAGCGATTTCGTGAGAAGCGGAGAAAAACAGTCGGAAATTGGCTGTTCTTTTAATTAAAAGTAACAGATCAAATTTGCTTTGCTGGAGATGCCTTCGAAGAGTCTCATCATCGTCAACGTTTAGACCTACCGTATAAAAAAGGCAGGTAATAAATTTGTTTTAAAAATTCCCGGTAATTTAAGTTTTCTCGATTTAATAATTAGTCTATTGAGCCCCGTTGTATTTATTTGGCAGCTCTAGTCCATTTGACCGCCCACGTGCTGTGCACCATCTTGCCCTCCGTTAGGACCGGCCCTGGACACAGTGACAAGCATTATTTATTTAGACGACCCTGTATATTCTTTTTTGAATACAAATACAATCAGTCGTCAATTATTGTGTAATCGAAATTATCTATTTATTTAATGTCTCATAAAATTAAGTAGGCAATGAACACAATCCGCTGAAGACTGTGTGTGGTTTGTTTGTACTCGTTTTTTGCATCCACAAACATACATTGTCCGTATGATTTAATCAAGAAGCAGGTTCTCATCATTTTTACATAATTATAACCGTGAACTCGTTGTATTCATTTCTTATGAAAAATGCCAAATCATTCGCAATACTTTCGACTTTGTAAATGTTTTTTGTGTAAGTACCGGCTTATTTCAAAACATTGTGCTGTTAGCAATAAAGTAAAGCCTTAAATTAATGATGTTGCATATTTGATTAATTTTACTTTTCACAGAAATGCATTCAAAATGATTGCAACATAAAGAATCTCCATACTGGCTCTCGTAAAAATATAGCTTTTACTAAGAACTATCAGCTTGATGATAGAAGATGCTCTTCAATAAAAATTTTAAATAAAAATGTTGTTAGGCGAGGGTTTCTTATGAGATGTTGAATACGTGGTCCAGCAGAGAAGCACGTGAAACCTAAAGAAATTTTCTTGTGGAAATCGGGCCGTCAATAAACAACATTTTAATTAAATTTTAAGAACAAAATAGAAATTTAAAACTGAACCTTATTATTACGTGGCACAGTAGATCGAGCCAATGCATTTTAGTGGACATACAGCAATTGTGCGAAAGTCATTTTGATATATTTTTCAAAATAATTTGTTCCCAAAAACTCCAAATTTGTTTAAAATAAAGATAACTGTTTTTTTGTATACTCACTTAACAGTACCCTGGGCATTTTTGGCGAAGAAAATTTTATTTTAATTCTCTGTACAAAACTGAGTATTAAAAATTAAACAGGATATCTCCATACTCGACCTCAAACTTGTTTATTATATTTTTACCTTATGTGATACATTAACTTGCAAATGGCCAATTTACTTTCATATCATCACTTATTTAGTAATAATAATTTTAAAAAATCTTATAATTATATACTGAATTTTAGGGGGGGGGGGGGGGTGGGTGAGTGGGCAATACCCATTCTGAAAGAAAAAGTTGCCCACTCTAGAAAATCACTGAGAAATCATTCTCTTGTCTACTAGAAAAATATTACATCATGAAAATCTACTTACCATTTTCCCATATTTTTAATATAAAAAAAGAAGTAGGTACAGGGTTTTTCATTATATTGTAACACTCACCACCAGCCTCAACTGTAGGAAACAGAAGAAAACTTTAACTATAAGTCAAAAAATACTTTATTGTGAGAAAAACAAAATTCTCGTTTACAAAGCAGACTGTAGGTAAAACTAAAGAATATATATAAAAATATAAAAAAATTGCCATTATGTTACTTAAATATGTTAAATATATATATATATATATATATATATATATATATATATATATATATATATATATATATATATATATATATATTTATATTTAATATAGATAAATATATATATATATATATATATATATATATATATATATATATATATATATATATATATATATATATATTTAACATATTTAAGTAACATAATGGCAATTTTTTTATATTTTTATATATATTCTTTAGTTTTACCTACAGTCTGCTTTGTAAACGAGAATTTTGTTTTTCTCACAATAAAGTATTTTTTGACTTATAGTTAAAGTTTTCTTCTGTTTCCTACAGTTGAGGCTGGTGGTGAGTGTTACAATATAATGAAAAACCCTGTACCTACTTCTTTTTTTATATTAAAAATATGGGAAAATGGTAAGTAGATTTTCATGATGTAATATTTTTCTAGTAGACAAGAGAATGATTTCTCAGTGATTTTCTAGAGTGGGCAACTTTTTCTTTCAGAATGGGTATTGCCCACTCCCCCACCCCCCCCCCCCCCCTAAAATTCAGTATATAATTATAAGATTTTTTAAAATTATTATTACTAAATAAGTGATGATATGAAAGTAACTTGGCCATTTGCAAGTTAATGTATCACATAAGGTAAAAATATAATAAACAAGTTTGTGGTCGAGTATGGAGATATCCTGTTTAATTTTTAATACTCAGTTTTGTACAGAGAATTAAAATAAAATTTTCTTCGCCAAAAATGCCCAGGGTACTGTTAAGTGAGTATACAAAAAAACAGTTATCTTTATTTTAAACAAATTTGGAGTTTTTGGGAACAAATTATTTTGAAAAATATATCAAAATGACTTTCGCACAATTGCTGTATGTCCACTAAAATGCATTGGCTCGATCTACTGTGCCACGTAATAATAAGGTTCAGTTTTAAATTTCTATTTTGTTCTTAAAATTTAATTAAAATGTTGTTTATTGACGGCCCGATTTCCACAAGAAAATTTCTTTAGGTTTCACGTGCTTCTCTGCTGGACCACGTATTCAACATCTCATAAGAAACCCTCGCCTAACAACATTTTTATTTAAAATTTTTATTGAAGAGCATCTTCTATCATCAAGCTGATAGTTCTTAGTAAAAGCTATATTTTTACGAGAGCCAGTATGGAGATTCTTTATGTTGCAATCATTTTGAATGCATTTCTGTGAAAAGTAAAATTAATCAAATATGCAACATCATTAATTTAAGGCTTTACTTTATTGCTAACAGCACAATGTTTTGAAATAAGCCGGTACTTACACAAAAAACATTTACAAAGTCGAAAGTATTGCGAATGATTTGGCATTTTTCATAAGAAATGAATACAACGAGTTCACGGTTATAATTATGTAAAAATGATGAGAACCTGCTTCTTGATTAAATCATACGGACAATGTATGTTTGTGGATGCAAAAAACGAGTACAAACAAACCACACACAGTCTTCAGCGGATTGTGTTCATTGCCTACTTAATTTTATGAGACATTAAATAAATAGATAATTTCGATTACACAATAATTGACGACTGATTGTATTTGTATTCAAAAAAGAATATACAGGGTCGTCTAAATAAATAATGCTTGTCACTGTGTCCAGGGCCGGTCCTAACGGAGGGCAAGATGGTGCACAGCACGTGGGCGGTCAAATGGACTAGAGCTGCCAAATAAATACAAGGGGGCTCAATAGACTAATTATTAAATCGAGAAAACTTAAATTACCGGGAATTTTTAAAACAAATTTATTACCTGCCTTTTTTATACGGTAGGTCTAAACGTTGACGATGATGAGACTCTTCGAAGGCATCTCCAGCAAAGCAAATTTGATCTGTTACTTTTAATTAAAAGAACAGCCAATTTCCGATTGTTTTTCTCCGCTTCTCACGAAATCGCTTATTCCTCATTGACTTCGGCGCTGTTATGAGTTGTCCCTTTTAGCAAAGGAAATAGAGGTGGAACCTGCATTTTCGAAAGTTCGTAACAAACCGAGAATTTTTGACTGTGAAACATACGAAGAAACTAAATAAAAAAAAAGATGCAAAAATAAATTGCTACTTTGAAATTTTGGTATTGTCATCAATTCAATAGCTGAACGCTTTGAACTATTAGAGAACTGCTATGTATCTACTTTGTAGGTACTCAGTGTTTCAGTTTTCACTAACATTTCTTTCGTGAGATTCAAAATATTTTTAAAAATGTTGTATGGATCTAGATATGAAACTCCCAGTAAATGACGAAGAAAACATAAATAAAGATTTAGACGAAACTGAACTTTTAACGAGCTATTATTTTTGGAGATCTATTTCCTAATCGATTACAGCCATTACAAGTTTTAGCTACATAGTAAACCAATGTTTAATTCAGGGGCGGCCGGTACATATGGGCTCTGGGGCGCGAGCCTCCTCCGACAATACTCAAAAATTATAATAAACTGTATTAAACAATATTTAATTATTTTAAACATATCTATACCGATTTTTCAATAAAATATTCTGAATATTTGTTCTGATTTTACATTTTTTATTTCAAAAACAATACAGAGGTTTTGCGCTCATCCGCTAATTGGGGTTTCATTCCCAGCCACAGAATTCAACTTCGTTGACGTTCGTTCGGTTCTATTTCTTTAACTGAAAGAAATCAGATTATATCAGATTAATATATATATATATATATATATATATATATATATATATATATATATATATATATATATATATATATTTAACGGCAATATGAAAAAAAGTTAAATCAAATTTTTGTATAGTTTTCACCGTGTAGAAAATACAGGGTGTTAACGATGTGTGACATAAATATCATTTTATTATGTAATATCTGCTAGGGACGAGATATAAGTTTGAATTTTAGAACATGTTATCACTACCTAAATGTCCATTAACCTACCAGACGATAGCCTAACAAGTAACTTTAGGGGTATATGCACACTAAATGGTAATATTTGTTTGATACCCGGTGTATTACACTTTTTTTTCATACGAGCTATAGTTGCGGATATTTGTTAGAATTAATGCCTTAAAGTAGTTTAAAATAAGTTTTCCGAATTTTGATTATTTAATTTAAGCAAGCCATGACTTATCGCTAATAATGGGTCTAAAAAATTTCCAAAAAAAGCAAATTTAAGCTTTCTTAAAACCATGATTATCAATTTCCAACAGGCAGTAAAAAGCAGCGACCAAAATAACGAAAAAAAGTACGAAAAATGCCGACTTTGAGCGTTTATTAGGGCAATTCCAATAGGAGGAGCACTTTAGATCTATTTTTCCAGATAGATAATCCTTTAAACTACGAAACGCCGTTTGGTTCATCCCGATATCTTTTCCGATTAAGAGATATTTGATTTTGTCCATTTTAGTTTCGGAATATGAATATATTACTGTGCGACGCTAGGGAGTTGAGTTCAAAAATTTTAAATGCAACCCTTTGCCGCGTGGTACCTCATTTAAAGGTATTCAAAAAAGAAGCATTTTACCACCAATTCACCAATTTAAATACCTTCTTGTTCATGGTGGTCATTTTGAACAACTTTTAAATAACAAGAGAAAGTTACTTACACTTTTAATTTTTTTCGCGATTTTTAATTTTTATAGGCGTGCCATTTTAAAACGAACTTTATTATGACATTATACATATTTGCCATTAACGTCTTACTTATTTATTTCTGCTTTGTTTCACGTTGAGATGTTATGCAGTCTTCCTCACTCGACATTTTTTTAGATTTTCATGTTCATCAACATGGTTTTTCAGTCTGTAGATTTGTCTGTTGGCGCAAAAGCTTAGCTACTTGATCAAAAAAGCGAAATTTTGTATAAAGATTTGGCTTTATCCTGGCTCGTAACCTGGTACACTTCCGGTGAAAAATATACAGCGTAAGCAATTTAAAGAAAACGAATTTTGTCTGTTTAGCTCTAAGTGAAGCACTATTTATCTCAGGCAAATATCACTTATTTACTAGTTGTATTTTGCTTGGGTGTGTATCAAACCTAAGTAAGTTGTTATTATTGTGAAATAAGGTGTCAGACAGGGTTAGCAATTTTGAATAGTATTTTTTTGTTATTTGTTTGGTTCGAGAAAGTTTAAAAACAGTTTTAGGATGTACAGAAAGTTTTTCCAATTTAAATTTTGCATACAATACAAGTAGGTAGAAGATAATTTCCTACTAATATGGTGGGAAAACATAAAAAAAACGTTTAATTTTGTTCGGGTTTGTTGTGCTTTAGAACATTAGTCTATAAAAATCATGGATTTATTAAGAATGGATGCGGGATGATTTAACATTCTTTGAAGCCAAAACAAACCATTCTAAGCGACACTGTAAACACAATTTGTAAACATTGGCCACATCTTATTTTACCTTGTATTTTTGTACAAAAAATACGTTAGAAGCATCACAAGATTTACTAAAAGTAATAAAAGGCCTAAAATATTTTATTTTTCTGCTAAATAATAATAAATTTAAGTTAAAAAGGGTTTATTATTTATAGGTTATATTATTTCTAAAGGTTTATTTAAAGTCGATCCGAGTCATTTATAAATCTATAAGTCGCACTTTTTCTTTTCTAGTTCATTAGACAAATGCGTACGTGTATCCGAGTGTTCAGACGGTTTTCCTAAACAACCAGCACAGACAGCAACACTTCTGAGCTCCAACACTCCAATGCTATTTGATCTCTTTCTACTACCATTCTTAATTCAATTACGTAGTTCGTAAACTAAACCCATACGGGAAATGTTTTCATAACAAACAACAAATATAAGGCTTCACGTTCGATACGCTCACAGTATACGGACATCGAATCCTTTCTTAATAAATCCATGATAAAAATAAAATTTTAGGCTGATCTCTTATATTTTTATATAAGTTGGTAATTTAAAAAGAAAACTTTTTATTACTAGGTAAATGTGTTTAATTATTGTGATAGTACATAGGTCAACATAAGAATCACAAATGTTTTATTGTTGATGAAAGACGAAATAGTATGCATTTCTAAATTTCAATAAAACTTTTGTTGATTTTTAAATAACATTTCAGAAAAGTATAGTAAAATGTTTTGCTTGAATATTTAAAACTAACTTTTAAACGTTATTTTAAAAAATACCAAACATATTATTTAATTCGGAAAATGTTACCTATTGTAAGTTTAAAAACATATTTTCCACGGATCTATACATGATTGCTTAATTATAATAAACTTGACGTTTGCTAATATATACCTTAGAGTTTATTACTCTACTAATCACTATTCTTTTTGCGCTTGTCTTTTATGATAAAATTACACGAACGCAAATACTTCATCTATGAAGCAAAGGAAATCATTCAGGTTTTGCGTGAAATATATATTTAAGTCATGTAAGTATTCCCACAATTTATTCCAATAACTTGTAATAATTATTAATAAGCGGTTTACAGTAGCGTGCACTGAGAGGGATTAACTTTTTGTTAATAACTTATTTAAACTCATCGCCATATTGAACTTTAAATTCTCAAATATGATTAGGAATACTTGGTTAAAAGGGTAACTTTGTTTTAAAACTATAAACGACTTTGCAGGTTTTTGACGTTGTCGACTGTTTTCCCCATGGATTTATTAAGAAAGGATTCGATGTCCGTATACTGTGAGCGTATCGAACGTGAAGCTTTATATTTTGTTGTTTGTTATTCTCTTGGGGGAACAGTTTACAAACTTGAAGGAAATACGTAATTGAATCAAGAATGGTAGTAGAAAGAGATAAAACAGCATTGGAGCGTTGGAGCTCAGAAGTGTTGCTGTCTGTGCTGGTTGCTTAGGAAAACGGCTGAACCTCGGTCTGAACACTCGGTTACACGTACGTCTTTGTCTAATGAACTAGAAAAGAAAAAGTGCGACTTATAGATAAGTGTTGCTGTCTGTTCTGGTTGCTTAGGAAAACGGCTGAACCTCGGTCTGAACACTCGGTTACACGTACGTCTTTGTCTAATGCACTAGAAAAGAAAAAGTGCGACTTATACATTTATAAATGACTCGGAGCGACTTTAAATAAACACCTTTAGAAATAACATAACCTATAAATAATAAAACCTTTTTAACTTAAATTTATTATTATTTAGCAGCAAAATAAAATATTTTAGGGCTTTTATTACTTTTAGTAAATCTTGTGATGCTTCTAACGTATTTTTTGTACAAAAATGCAAGGTAAAATAAGATGTGGCCAATGTTTACAAATTGTGTTTACAGTGTCGTTTAGAATGGTTTGTTTTAGCTTCAAAGAATGTTAAATCATCCCGTGTCCATTCTTAATAAATCCATGGTTTTACCAGTACGGGATTAAAAGGACATAAACCTGAAATTGAGCTTTGATGAAATTTCCTTGAATCGGTTAAACTAGATTATTCACCTGATTTTTTTGTTTCGTTAATTGTTTAACAAAATGTTCACACTATTAAAGAAAATAGTTGTTTTAATTTTTTTTGAAATCCTTGCCTATCTGCGTATACAGGGTGTTTCGAAACAAGTATAAAATATTTTAATTTATTTCAAAATTATCGTTTTATTGGTGCGTCTGTTGTAGCTGCAATGGACTCTTTCACTAAATGTTGATTACGCTACCATTGTTAGAGCAACCAAAAAATAGAATTTGTGACTTTCTTGCTTTTTAATCTCGTTTAATATTTTTCAATATATCAAAAAACAAAATAAGTCACAACGGCCATGTCACAATGCTATGTTCAGTTTTCATTCAACTGCAAAAGTATCTCACGAGATGGAATCACCTTAAGTATCTAAATAAAAAGTAGTCATGAAACCTAAAAATCTCTTAACATTCAATATTTGTATATTAGTGATTCATTTTAGTAGTACTTTCTTTCTTCACTACTTCACTAGGCGAAATTTAGCAGCTAAAGCCACCTCCAGTATCTAAATAAAAAGTAAAGTCATAAACCCGAAAAATCTCTTGACATTCAATATTTTCATATTAGTAATTCTTTTGCTTTTTGGAGTGCTTTTTTTGTACACTAGGCAAATTTTAACAGGTAAAGTCACCTCAAGTATTTAAATAAAAAGTTGAGTCGTAACGTAAGCATCAAAAATCTCTTGACATTCAGTATTTGTATATATTAGGGATTATTTTGCTTTTTGCAGTAATTTTTTTCAACACTAGGCAAAAGGGTTTAGCCGGTTAACTATATGAAAAGTGCCCCAACGTCGTTTCCATGTTCTTACCTCGTAAATTATTGTTCTTTGACAGAAACATTTTTACACCAAATTTCAAACCCCTCCTCTCAGTAATGAGGGAGATATGGGGGTGGCAACCCTTAATTTAAAAATTCATTATCTTTAAAATTATTTGAGATATCTCAATGAAATTTTAACTGTGCATAGTTATTTATAAATAAGGTTTATATAATATAATTTTTTCAGATTTTTATCTCATTAATAAATGGTAAAAAACAAGATGTTTAATTTTTAGGGGTGGTTTATCATACTTACCCCCGGAGTGACACCAACTAAAAAAAATTAGTATAATCGTCTATTCTCTAGTAATAACATAAAAAAATTACACAAAGCTCGAATAGGTGGAACATTGTTAAAAAAATAAAAATCAATGTGTTATTCCCGATTCCTTCATTTGTACGACTTATACTTACATTAATTCGCCAAAATATATGCTTCATTTTATATAAGTCACATTGATTTCTATTTTTTTAACAATGTTCCACCTATTCGAGCTTTGTGTAAAAGAGAATAGACGATTATACTAATTTTTTTTAGTTGGTGTCACTCCGGGGGTAAGTATGATAAACCACCCCTAAAAATTAAACATCTTGTTTTTTACCATTTATTAATGAGATAAAAATCTGAAAAAAAATATATTATATAAACCTTATAAATAACTATGCACCGTTAAAATTTCATTGAGATATCTCAAATAGTCTAAAATATAATGAATTTTTAAGTAAAGGGTTGCCACCCCCATATCTCCCTCATTACTGAGAGGAGGGGTTTGAAATTTGGTGTAAAAATGTGTCTGTGAAAGAACAATAATTTACGAGGTAAGAACATGGAAACGACGTTGGGGCACTTTTCATATAGTTAACCGGCTAGACCCTTTAGCAGATAAAGCCACCTTAAGTAACTAAATAAAAAGTAAAGTAATAAACCCCAAAAATCTCCTGACTTTCAATATTTGTTAAATATGTTAGTGATTCTTTCGCTTTTTGTGGTACTTGTCTCTACACTAGGCGAAATTTAGCAGGTAAACACATTAATAAAATATTTGTCAAAATATATATCCCCGAAATCATTATCTGCTAAAAATGTACCATACATTTTCTTCTTACCATGAGCAAAGCATTAAATTTAAAAATACTAGTCGCACTAGCCAATCGGTTACCCTCATGCAAAAAAGCTTACCTATGCTAGCCGTTGCTCATTGGCAATGACAATTTGACGTCATTTTCTACATTTTTAAAGAATTTTAATAGAAAATGCAAAGAATATTTTTTGACTTTGACTTCATTTCTTCGCTAATGTACTACCTTCAAAAAACTTTCTCAAAGGACTACTGATTTTGGCCCGGGCAGCCTCCTGCTATCGCGATTTCTGGGCCCTTCGTCTGGCAAACTTACAGGTCGCTGAAGAACAGACCACGCAAGCATAGAACACCCAAGCAAACCAGAGTCAAAATCAATTCTTATGCCCATAGTTAGGTTATGGATGGGTGAGACGTAGTGTTTCACGTAAAATTTCACTACAACATCTATATTCTGACCTGTCAAAATCATTACACACAAAATACTACACCTTGAGAACTGCTTAAGCCATAAATAAAAGAGACTACGGAACGTTCTACGGAGAAAAAGCGATGTTGCCGCACTTAGTCTAAATGTCGTCACCATGCAATGGAAATAAACTACTTAAAATGTATTATCACGAAACGTAATGGTATATTTTACTAATCCTTAGTCGTATGCGTTAGCATGTGGTATTTACGATTACAAATGAAGACTCTACTGCAAAAACCATGAAGGTCACATTTTTTTTAATAATTAGTAAGTATTATTCCAAAAAAATTCTTAGGTTTTAGTAAAATACTAGTTATTGCACAGTATTGTCTACTAAATTACACAAACAATGGCAAAAGACGATTTCGTAAATTTGGCAGACTACAAAGTTTATTGGGTTTTTGAACCTTAAAATTAGTTTTCTGGCGAAAAAACTTTTCGTGACATCCATATTTTGTGGACTCTTTAAATATTAACCTACAGTAAAGATCGTTTCAAGCTCTTTCGTTGATCTATTGCCTGCAATAAACTATTATTGACACCAGCTGTAGTAATTTCAAAATATCAAACCCGGTTAATTGGCAAGAACTATAAATAAGGCCGGCCCTAATAAAACTGCAGGTAAAGATAATTTTAATATAATCAGTAAAGGGTATAAATAAAGTATTTTTTTTACCTGGTTTAATTATTTACTAATATTTTGGTTTAGTTCCTATCCGTTTGGTAAACCGTGCAGTTGTTATATGATTTTTGTTATTCCGAAGGTGCTAACAAATGTGGCGTCCTTGGAAAGACGTTGATCATAGTGCCTCCGGTGGTGCTAATTTAAAAAGAAAATATTTATCGGCCGATGCCAAGCAAGTTGTTAAAAATGTGTATGCTTCTTTATTGAACAGGGGGTTTAATGTAAATGCAGCTGCAGCAGAAACGTCTTTATTAACGAAAAGTCCTTTGTCTACAGTTGAAGATATTGTGACTTGTGTCAAAGCAAATTAAAGACAAAAAAGTATGTAGTGATGCTGGTAAACGCAAGTGATTTGACGAAAGCAATAAAGACTAAAGTCGTAGAAGAAATTATGCTATGTACGAAAACCAAATTGTGCCTACGTTTGTGTCATTAAGGCAGCTACTAATAAAAGATGAAACCAACATTTCTTGCAGCAGGACAAGCTCATGGAGAGAATTATCTCAAATGGGTTCTACATATCGGACTAATAATAAAAGAAATCACAGCGATTACGACAGTGGCGCTTTGATTATTTAAAATCTATAAGAAAGTACAGATTAGAAAATCGTTCCGTTGATAAAACATGGTTTGATACAAATGGCACCCCAGCAAAAGGTTGGGTAGATCCATTAGGAAAATGCCAAATCAAAGCCCCATCGAACAAGCCAAAAAGAATTACCATTTTACATGCTGGTTATATATATATATATATATATATATATATATATATATATATATATATATATATATATATATATATATATATATATATATATATATATATATTGTGAAAATACATATATGTGATCTTCCACAAATATTAAAAACATCCCCCCATTACTGTATTTTTATCCCAATCAAGCATGTGGCATCAGGTAAAATCATATATTAGAGCAGAAAACAATTCTCCGACTTTAAGTGCAAGTGTTATGACATTAAATATAGCATTCCTATAGAAAGTTGGAAAA
This sequence comes from Philopedon plagiatum, assembly GCA_963971165.1. NCBI lineage: Eukaryota > Metazoa > Arthropoda > Insecta > Coleoptera > Curculionidae > Philopedon > Philopedon plagiatum. The sequence goes on along the minus strand of OZ020190.1, from coordinate 31,687,102 downwards.
ATTCGATTAACCATGTTATTAAAGTCAAAAATTTCTATTTTTCATTTACTATTAAAATAATATAGAGCCACTTGTTTTTAATGTAGATGAAAATGACAGTGACAGCGAAACCGAATTAAATTTAAGTAATAATTTTTTATTGTACAAATAAATCGAATGACATAAATCAATAAACAATGTTTTAATCATCCGTAACTTAACAAGATTTCATGTTTTTTTCGAAAATTATTTCGAATTTAAACCACTCCGACTCTGGCGCCTTTTAGAAATCTTGAAATATTTATATTTACATTTATTGAGGTACCCGTTTGTCAAAAGGCAACGAAAGAGCTTAAAACGAGCTTTAATTACGTTATTTTAGCATATTCTATCAATCTGAAAATGTGCATTGTAATTGAAAGCCTGACAACAGCTGTTCTCAAAAAGTAGGTGGGGGACCATGTAGTTAGCTAGTTTACGAGTAACCCTGGAATCTATGATTGGTCTAAAATGTAAATATTGGTATGGTAAGTATGTCTATTTCTCGATAAAAAAAAACTATACTTACTAACCTAAGGATTCTTTCTATTATCGTAAAGCACATATAACACAAACATACCCTGACTAAATAATGAAATTCAGGTTTAGTCCCAGAGTTTAGTTAGAGTCTACGGCCTTCTTTTATAATTATTACCTTTATATACCTTGGTATAAGTAATGCAACAAAAGTAAATTTAAAAAATGAGTTTTCGAAAAATATCTTTGCTATTGTATTGAATTTAAAACCAGCCACTTCCTGTCAAGTCAGTGCATTTCGAATTTTTTTTTCAGTTGCGCCACTGAAATCCCACGCATTAACAATATCCGTGCAAAAATAAAAACAATAAACTTAAAGGTCAATGTTATTGAATTAGAAGGATTTTATACTTTCATCTAATTATCGATTGTATGTTATTAATTTAACAATTTTTTAATGATTTAAATTTTAATTCTTGATTAATCTTCTAGTAAGTTGCCGGTGTTTTAGAAAGCATATGCACAGGTGCAGTAGCTGGCTTTGCTGGTAGTAATAAATGGTAAATTTTAATACCCATGTGTTAGCGTAATAGTACCCAAAGGCAGATTTGGTCCGTAATATGCAGGGTGACAAACTGACCACATGTTACCCACAAGGTGTCTCGTACATTTGTTTAGTATTCGTTCTTATCAAAATATTATAATATAAAGTAACGACGATCGGTTTTTGTTTATTGTGTACTAGCTTTCGCCCTCGACTTCGTCCGCGGTATAATTTTACTCCATTATGAACTTTGAACCCCCATTTTACCCCCTTGGGGCATGATTTATTAAAAACTGTAAAACACGTGTTTAAACATTTACCCTAAGCCGTGTTACAAGATTTCATTAAAAAAAATAAATATTAAAAGTAACGAGCTTTATCACATTACCGTTTACCATTTATCGCACCTTTAACCAGAGTACTAGTTTCTATATATTAAACCATGACACGTCACCTATGGACATTTTTGTCAACCTCTTTAATAAATTAAGCAATTATTTAATTCAAAATTCTTCTTATTCAAGTGTAATTTTTAAATAATACGAACATTTAATTAAACTCACAAAAATATGATACTAAGCAATACAACACCTAAGTATATCAAAATTTAAAAACTACACCCCATATTCAACACATTTTTCTAATTGCTTCCTTAGACATCTGAAGGAATTTCTGCTTTCGGTAATTATTTAGATTAACGTAAACAGCGAATTTTTTCATGAAATTTTGCACAGACCCTAATTTTGGGTCGTAGAACACGAATCCGAAGTCAGTTTTTGGCGGTCTCGTAAAAAAAATTTTTTTTGTGCTCACCCAACCTGAGCAAAAAGGTGGTCAGGTTTGCTCAGTTTTGATTGATATAGATATATATGTATCTATATCAATCAAAACTGAGCAAACCTGACCACCTTTTTGCTCACCCAACAAATTTAAAGAAATTCATTGAAAAAGCTAACCTAAAAGTTTTAAAAAAATTTTTACGAGACCGCCAAAAACTGACTTCGGATTCGTGTTCTACGACCCAAAATTAGGGTCTGTGCAAAATTTCATGAAAAAATTCGCTGTTTACGTTAATCTAAATAATTACCCTGCTTTCTTTCTGTGATATTCAACGAACAGCCTGGGTAATTCTGCCTTTTAGCAGGTCAATATTATTTGGTATTGGAGGGCATAAACAATTTGTTTTGTGAAACCCAACCCAACCTTCGCAGACGACACTAAACTTTACTGCAATCCCACTGTCGACACTGCACGTTTCAAAGAAGACACCACAGCCATTGAAACCTGGACGCATACATGGCTACTCAAACTAAACGAGGACAAATGTACTATGCTACACCTAGGAGCTAACAACCCACATACCCCATATATGCTGAACAACATTCAACTCAAGCAGGTCACACATCAGAAGCATCTAGGGGTCATTGTAACCAGTAACCTGAAATGGGAAGCACATGTAACCCACATTGTGAAGAAAACAAACTCCCTTATATATCTCATTCTGAGGGCCTTTGCAAACAAGTCAGTGGAAGCAATGAAAAAGATATTCAAAAAGATATTCACAACTTATGTAAGACCGAAAATGGAGTATGCACATGTGGTATGGAATCCATATTATGCCAAGGATATAGAGATGCTTGAGAGAACCCAGCGAAGATTCACCAAGATCCCCCCAGAACTCACAAACACACCATACAATGAAAGACTTGAAACTTTCGGACTGACTTCACTAAGGGAAAGACGGGACAGAGGTGACCTAATAGAGACCTACAAGATTTTGAACGGAGATTCTTCGGAGGTGCTGAACTTACAAATCTTCACTACCAACACTACTGAACAACTCAGAGGACACACAAAAAAACTAAAAAAGGAGAGGAGCTCGTGTCTGGTTCGAAAAAACTTCCTATCGAATCGCGTTGTGTATAAGTGGAATGCTCTAGATCAAGACACGATCTCTGCTCCAAACAAAAATGCTTTCAAGAAAAGGCTGGATGAAAACATGACCAGAATTGGCACCACCCTTGTCCACTATCTTTGAGAACGAAATCTGAACCACTGCAGGATAGTGCATATACGCATAACACAATGTGAAAAAAATGATTAAAAAACTAGTCAGCGCAGCAGTCTCATCGGCCACGCCGCTCACTGCTGCCTTCAATAATAATAATAATAATAAAAATAATAATTTGGTCTCCCACCCATAAACAAAAATCTAGTCTTTTCGCTTCATCTTCCTCTTCCAATGTTTGGTTAAAGTGGAATTTGAACGGAAATAATTTATTTTCTTTTAAGATCATCATGAGTTTTTTTTCACAACTTCTAGAATATGTTTAGCACGACTTCTAAGGGACATCACAGGAGTTTCTCTAACAGACTGAAGAACTAAAACTGTGGCAGCATCGTTTTGGTCATATTTCTTCTTCTTCTTAAGATTCAAAACCGAACCAGTTCTTTGGAACTTTATTATTGTGTTGTAGATTATCATTTCAGTTATTGGGATTTCTACAAATTTATCGCTAAACTGTTCCATGATGTAGCGGTATGATACTTGGACATCCCCATAACACTGGACTATAAAAATCCTTTGTTCAGTAGATAGCATTTTGATGAGAAATATTTTAAATTAAATAATTGCTTCATTGAATAAATACATTGACAAACATGGTCATAGGTGTCATTATTGTTTATTATGTAAAAACTAGTAGTGACTTTAAAAAAAATAATGTGATAAAACTCGATACTTTTAATATTTAAATTTTTTAATGAAATCTTGTACTTCTGCTTAGGGGTTTTATTTAAAACATATTTCATATTTGTTCTTTTGATAGAAAATGATAAACAAGGTATGTTTACTCTTACGAAAAATAACGTTTTTGTATTTTTTATGCCCAAGCGATTTTTGGCCTATCTGAAGAATTTTGAAATGATTTTTCGGCTGTAGAATATATGGGTATTTTTGTACATATCATAACCATTTTAAAAACGATAAAAAAGTTACTTGAACAATTATTTTTTAAAAATTTGTCGCACAACGACGCCAATCAAATTTACAATGTTCTATTATCTGGTCTAAATATAATGACCATGATGGCAAATTAGATTTTTTTGGTAAAAAGTATTTAATGATTGAAATATTATTGTGGTAACAGCGAATTAACGAATAAGAAGCGATATTGACAGATGAATGGTATGTAATTACCTAAGAAAGTGAACAAATTGAGTTAATAAACGGATACTCGTTAAATAACCACAGTGAACAGCAAAAAGTTTACATTTTTGCGGGAACAAGTATTAGAATAAATTTTAGTAATTTTGTAACATAATACTTATTATATTGTTTACGCAAATTGCCATATTTATCGTTTTCTTTTATTTTTGAAGTACAAAATATCATTTTTTAACCGTACAATAGAGAATAACTTCATGCCCCAACACAACGGATGTGGATAAGGAATAGGGGATTGATTGATTGATTGGGAATAGGGATTGCAATCCCGCAAAGTATGATCCCGCATCATTTGACGGCCTGGGGGATCCCGCACCAGCTATGCGGATCCGCATAGCCATGAAAAAGCCGTAAACTCTTAAAAAATATCGCGAAAACGTGTATCAGCCAAATATCCGTGGTATTATAATATGAAAATTAATGAGACTGCTTAGGCATTATAAGTATCTTACTTATCTTACAATGAAACTAATGTGATTTACTATAAAAACTACCAAGACTTATAATCTCAGGTAGAAAAATAATAAACATTTAAAGTTCATTTGCCCAAAGTTACTTGTTAATTTAATTGATAAGAAATTTGAGTAATTTGACTGATTTATAGTCATAGTAGTATAGTTAAGAGAGGCTAGACTTTAAATTACATAATTTTGTTGACTGAAATATTGTTAATTTTTAATATTTATAATGAAAAATTAAAGTCGGTTTAATAATTAATTAAATAAACGTTAATTTATGGAATTTTATAAAATTAAAACACCTATGCGGGATCCCGCGTATAAACATTTGAAGTTCATTTACCCAAAGTTACTTGTTACTTTAATTAATAATAAATTTGACTGATTTATAGTCATAGTAGTATACATAGGAGAAGCTAGACTTTAAATTACATAATTTTGTTGACTGACATACTGTTACTTTTTGATATTTATAATAAAAATTAAAGTTGGTTTAATAATTAATTATATAAACGTTAATTTGTCGAATTTTATAAAATTAAAAAACCTGTGCGGGATCCCGCGTATAAACATTTGAAGTTCATTTGCCCAAAGTTACTTGTTACTTTAATTAATAAGAAATTTGATTGATTTATAGTTATAGTAGTATAGTTAAGAGATGCTAGACTTTAAATTACATAATTTTGTTGACTGACATACTGTTAATTTTTGATATTTATAATAAAAAATTAAAGTTGGTTTAATAATTAATTATATAAACGTTAATTTGTCGAATTTTATAAAATTAAAAAACCTATGCGGGATCCCGCGTATAAACATTTGTACTTTATTTGACCAAAGTTACTTGTTACTTTAATTAATAAGAAATTTGATTGATTTATAGTTATAGTAGTATAGTTAAGAGATGCTAGACTTTAAATTATATAATTTTTTAAACTGAAATACAGTTAATTGCTGATTTTTATAATAAAAAATTAGTTGGTTCAATAATTAATTAAATAAACGTTAATTTATCGAATTTTATTAAATTAAAAACCTATGCGGGATCCCGCGGGATTAGAACCAATCCCGCAATTGCCCTGCGGGATTTAAAACACTGCGGGATTGCAATCACTAGTATGCACGTATTTTTTTATTGCATAAATCGTTTAAGGAAGTCATTACAAACCCAAAAAATTATTTTAAGGAAATCTAGTAGGATAATTTAGCTAGAAATTTTTTATACTTCTGTTACGTATAATTTATTACAATTTAAAAAGCAGCCGTTTGCCTTTGCCCTCAGTGCAAAGTGACGGCAGGCAGGGCAAAGTGTCGTCTGGAGATCAGCAAAAATAACGTAAAGCTTAACCCAAAGTCGAACAGGTTTGTTTTTCTCGGGAACAGTCGGAGGGGGAGCAATCGAATTTTCTGGGTAATAGAGGAATAGTGCAACTAGCTGCGGTAAAAACTTTAGTAATACAGGATGTATCGTTTCGGAGTTATTAAACGTCAAAGTCGAAATTTCCACGATTTCCGTTGAAATCGGTTACAGGTCGCAGAAGTGAAGTCAAAGTCACAAGTGCTTTATTATAAAAAGAACATTGGTTCACATTTATAAAGCGTGAAATAACAATAAAACAGGAATACACTTTATATACAAAAACAAATATGTAAAAAAACTTAACCATTAAGAATATAAATCGCAACAAATTAAATGATGAAGTATTTTAGTATTTAGTATTTTAGTTTTATAGTCAGTAAACTTTTGCAGTATTATATTTCAACCGGTCAGTTCTTTAATATATGGTCAGTAAAATAAATAAATGATCGATGAAATTAATAAGTAAGCAGTTAAAAAATAAATTGTAAGTAATACTTATTAGTAAATGGTTGGTAAAAATCATAAATTGTCAGTAAAATTAATGGTCGATAAAATTAACAAACAAGCAGTAAAAATAATAAATTGTGAGTAATATTAATAAGTCGTCGGTAAAAGTAATAAACAGGCCGTAATATTAATAAATCGTCGGCAAAAGTAATAAAAAGCAGTAAAAAAATTAATTGTTTGTAATAATAATAAATGGTCGGTAAAATTTAAAAACAACCAGCAAAATTAATAAATGGTCAGTAAAATTAATAAACAAGCAGTTAAAAAATATATTGTCAGTATTATTAGTAAATGGTTGGTAAAAATAATAAATTGTCAGTAAAATTAATAAATGTTCAGTAAAACAAGCCCGCAAGACCGCACTATTCAAAGTATTCGAAAGAACTAAATTTATTATCAACTTCTAAAGTTAAACCGCCAAACAGATGGAGCAATAAAACTGCTTTATCGACGTGTATATCAGAGGATGCCGGGTTAGACGAGCGGGTTTTCATAGTGGTCATAATGGTAAGCCAAATATCGTTTTCTAGGAGGTGATAAATTAAAGACATTGGCATCAGGTGCGTTAAGTGCGTCCGCGCACGTGATCACTCCATCTGTTCGGCAATCCGAGTATAGTCGCGTACCTACTTTTACTCGTCCTAAAAATATTAGGTGTATCGCGGTTAAAATAAAGCACACTTAATACCTTTTATACTGTATTTTTGAAGATTTTTACCGGCTACTGCGTACTGACCATTCATTAAATTTTACTTACCACTGTAATAAAGATTGTGATATAGAAATACTAACAAAATTGTTATTTTATCTATCCAAAAATCTCTGAACAGACCAGATATTATAAATTACTGATCCTTTTGCAAAATTTTACTAATTTTTCATAATGTTGTAATGTACATGATGCATTATCGATCGATTTATTGCGACCCAATATAAATGTACTTCACAATAAAATCACATCGTAAATATGACAAATTAATTAAAAGTCCATTTATAAACGGTACAAACGTTTTTCACGCATGACAATAAGTACAGAAACACACATTAATTTTGTCAAATATGAATTAAATCGATTTAATTTTCGTAGGTTGTAGAGGACCCGGAGGCATATTCGTTAACTGCACCCATTATAGACCGTTCGGAAAGCCGAGCGTTAGCGTTAAATTGGGGCCAAGCGAATCGGAGGGCACCCTAAGGTCGGAACAGGGTTAGCACCTGGTTAGGGGCCCTGACAAGTCTCTTTCCTCGCAGGCGAAGAGACTTGTCAGGGCCCCTAACCAGGTGCTAACCCTGTTCCGACCGCATTTTCCGTTGTCATTTTCATAAATAATGTCAGCATACCAATATGACAGAATCAGTTAAGTGCAGACGATATAGTAGCGAAGTTTATCTATATCATCTGCAGTTAACAAGGCAACGCTCGGCTTTTTGTTGCATATGCATGGGAAGGTTCCTGGACCGATTTCGGCTTGAAATATACATGAATAAGATTTAAGGAACCTTCTACTTTAAGTGCTGGGATATTTCCTTGGATGAGTTACGCATTAAATGCCATTTTTATTGATTTTTCGATGACCCTACAATATTGGAATTCGCCATATACTTAATTATTATAACACTTTTGACGTCACAGCCATTGGGATCGCGTTTTACAAGTTTCGAAATTCGTGCGAAAATTTGCAGAAGAAAATCCTCTTTTTGTTAATAAAGACCAAAATAAATTGATAGAAACAATCACCACCATGGGCGCCCATAGAGTAAATTTCAGGGGGGGGGGGGGGGGGGGCAACCAGCCGAAAAACCGTATGTTACAAAATCAGCGCAAAATTGCGCAGTTGTTACAAAGTACCATGGAACCCGACCCCAGGGGGGGCAACGGCCCCCTTGCCCCTCCCTATGGGCGCTCATGATCACTACAAATATTTAATTTATGTAGGGAATATAAAAAAATATATTTCAGATTTATTTATCATCACCGTCATTAGTTATCATATTCCCTATTAAGTCTAAAATAAGCATTTTGGTAAATGAATATTTTCTGAGAATTTCTGTCCACACTATACTATATTTTTATTACAAGCTGTTTTCAGTCTGCTAGGGTGTAAAATTTATATTTTGTGACGAGCCATCCTTATTTACATATTCGAAGACAATTTGGATAATTTATAATTTTAAACAAATAATAAGTGTCAAACTAAACCAGTTTTAAATATAAACCTTCTTCGAAAATATGGGCATACCCTTTTTTAAAAGATATCAATGCAATTCCGCTCTCAACAAATTCCCTTAGTAGATAGATTTTAGAAACCTATATGAAAAAATGTGTTGACTGCAAATTTTGTAGATTTTGTCGATAATTTTAACTTTCTGACATTTCTTAAACAACTGATTTTACTTCAACTCATCCCCTTACTTCTACATCTCTTTACAAACCCTTTCCAATCTTCATCATGGTAAAAATATTTTTATATATCATTTAATATATTTAATTTGGTATTTATTGAATTCCCTACCAAATCTGTGACAGTTTAAATGAAGATCCTAAATTTTTGCTAGATTAGAAGTGTTTGATGTAATTTTGATAATATTTTAAACGCATTCTGAGATGAGATATTCAAAAAGATATTCTTCCTCTTAAATACGTCATATTTGGTCAAGCATACCTAGCTAGAAATAGGTCAACAATTATTATTAAAAACAAATTCACTGTAGAAAATATTGATGGCACCTATCACCTGTTCCGTTAGATTTTACACAACAATGATTCTAATCTAGATAATATAAAAGATTAATTACTTAGATAGAATATCCTATATAAAGTTATAATTGTGTTTATATATTCTGTCTACGCTTTTCCAATGCAGGAAACCAGGTTATGTAGAAACATGTTAAAATTATACAATTCTACTGAAAGTAATAAATATTTTATATATTTGTGTCATAATACTTTTAGGATATCCCTAATAAAAAATAACTTAGGCTGTGCACCGTTGTCAAACCTGGTTAACCACTCGGTATAATGCGGTAAACCAATGGTAACGCTGGTTCCTGAAAGAACCGGTTTTACTACGGAACGCAGATCGGTCGTTTCTGTTAGCTGGCAAATTATCAGGGATCAGCGGCAAATTATCACATATCCTAACGATTTCAATATTTTTGTTGTATTTTTAAGGATATCGACTCAACCCAAAAACATACCTCTCCTCCTGCTTCCAACATTTTAAAATACAGATGAATTTTAACATTTGTGAAAAAATAAATTTAAACAAAAAAGCAAAACCTAAACAACAAAATGACATAACAAACCGGAAAACCAGCGGGGAAGGATCGGTTCCTTCGGTGACATTTATGACAGATATTTTTCAGGACACAAAACCGTAACCGAAGTTGACAACGGTACACGCCCTTAATGGTACTAACCTACTGATATGCTGTAGTATACTTCCAAAAATATTTTAATAGTCGTCTTTGTACAATAATGGTTTAGATATTTTGGTGTTTTCCATGGGGATTTTTATTTTTTAAATAAAAACTTTAACCCTGTAATTCACAGAAAAGGTGTAAGACTTATTACTGGTTCAAATTTAGATCTAGTTTAACTTAACATTATTACAAAATTAACATTATTAAGTACAGTGAAACTTCTATTAACGGACACCTATCGACAACTTAACGAACACTTTTTAAGTCACTTTCCTTATGTAGGTACCTATGTAAAATACCTCTTAACAACGGTCCCTCTTAACAACGGTTCCGGACAAAAATTTCATCATTTACTCATATTTTACTTGTAACAGTTATCTTCCTACGACGGACAATAAGTGTCCATTAAGAATATACAGACCTATATACTTATCAGAATTTAGTTAGAGCTCTGAAAAGAATAACTACAGTTTTCGGGTTTAGGTCGAAAAATTTCAAATCGGAAAGATTCAAGTGAGTGACATTTAAAAGCAAAAAAACAGAACTGAGAAAGTTGTATAGTGAAAATGGTAATCGGCAGCAAAAAAATAATGCTATCGATTCTGTAGTAACGCAAAAATGTCCCAAGTATAACCTTGCATGTTGAATCAAAAATCATACTCAAAAGCAAAAACAAACGAAAATTTGCTATTTCTTCAAAAAATAATTGTAAATTATATGTATAACAAGAGTACATAGGTATATAATTTGCACCATACACCCATTATTAAAATAAAAATTAAATTAAATGAAATTATGAATTTTTATTTCTCTAGATTTAGCAATTTCCTTATCTCCTGTTTTGTCCGATAGTTGGACAACGAACGCCTCTACACAACGGACGCCTCTACACAACGAACAATTTTTTCTCCTTTGGTGTCCGCTGTTGAGAACATTTCACTGTATTATATAAATTTTTGCAATTTGGATAGTTAACATTATTTAGATATAAGGTTGGTTTTACCATATTAACATACAAACAATTAATAATTTCACATGACTGATTCAGCATGAAAATGTTGTTTTTCCTACTAAGCCATATAATTGGGTTCAATCAATCTATTTTGGTTTGATTTAACTTTTTCTTTTTTCTGTGTGTGTGAGAAAACCTAGACAATCCAGAGCATCAAATGTTCCCAGAACTGAAGTAAGAAGCTTATTTTTGAACACGGAATTTTTTGGATTGTAGAAAACCAAAATGCTTCTACTATTTGGATTGCTCTTTAGTCTTTGGGTCGTAGTGATGGTTCCACGTTTCGTCCATAATAACAAGCCGTCCCAGAAAGTTTAAGGAATCTTCTTCGAGCGGCAGATTTCCTTCGACGTCAATCGAACGCGCTTCTGAATTCAAGCGTACCCTAAGGTTCAGTCCTGGCACTAACATTCTTCATATTAATGACCTGCTCTCTTTAACTAACAATTCCATCCACAGTTACGCTGACGATAGTACTCTTCACAACAACATTCATTTTTCCAGACAAGTCTCGAATCAAGAGCTGGATAATAGACGCAGATATTTGCACCTATCCCTTTCCCAAGATATTTAATTAATCCTAGACTGGGGTGCCAAGAACCTTGTTTAGTTCTACGCCTCTAAACTCAGTTTTGCTCCCTGTCACGCAAAAAATCCAGAAACATTTACCCCATCCACATGAATAACCAAACTCTACAAAGAAATGAAACGTTCGATCTTGTTGGCGTCCCTTTCGAACGTGATCTCAGCTGGCAAAAACACATTACTTCACTAGCCACATCAGCAGCTAAAAAGCTTGGATTTCTCTTTCGAGCCAGAAAATACTTCTCCTCTTCCAACTTACACACTCTTTATGTTTAAATAAGACCTAACCTAGAGGATTGTTCCCATGTCTGGGAAGTGGCATCACCTTAGACACTTAGCATCCTTGATTATATCCAAAAGAGGGTCATTCGACACATCAATGACCGAGTCTTCACAAGAAAACTCCCTTCTCTCGCTCATCGCCATGCTGTTGAAAATTTATCCCTTTTCTACCGGTACTTCCACGGATTTTTCTCTGAAACACTAGCCGCTATAATTCCTTCCTTGACTGTTCCTAACTGAACAACAAGAGACGCATTACGTTTACTGTTCAGCTACAAAAGCATAGACAATCCGCTTTCTCTCGCTCATTCATACCTATGGCCTCCAGATTATGAAACGGACTGCCTGCAGATGTTTTCCCCTCCCCTCCCCTCCCAACCTCTACTCCTTTAAATCCCGTGTCAGTAGATTACATTTCCCTTCCCTTCAGATGCCCACGGTACGTTAATGCTTAGGCTTGAAGTCTACGTGGGTTGTCTCAGATAAACAAAAAGCATCTCGGAATGCGTTTGGCCGGAAGCTCTCTAATACCCAAATCATGATGAACGATGTGAAAAACACATTTATAGAAAATGTGCACTGCTTCTGCTATACGTTTGAGCCCAATTCGTCGATCTTCTAACAACACATCATGGACAGAATCAATGTTTTTCGGAGTGGTCACAGAAATTGGACTTCCAGAGCGGTACTTATCTTTGACACCTGATCTTCCTCTTTTAAATCCAGTTTTTAATAGTAGCGTATGAAGGACACTGATCACCTAAGATTTCTATCATATCAGCAAAAATTGCTTTGCCCCATAACCCGTTCACCTACTTAATAACTGACCAAACTCGATTTTTTCAAAATCTAGCCTTTTCTCAAGTATGCCATTTTCAAAAATTCACAGTTTTGTCACCGTTCAACTTATTGGTGTCAAACTTTAACAACTTATTTATAAAACATCATAGTTGTAACCACAGCAACCACATTCAACTTTGTCTACTCGAAACTTTCAAGGGTAACTAGATATCAATACCCCCTCGAAGATAGATAGATTAAATGGTCCTTTTATCCAGATTATTATCACAATATAGAATAAAATTACTTAGGCTTATAAAAGCTTTCCTGGACATTTTCAGTAATCATTGTATTACATCAATTTACATAATTAGGTAATAATTTTATTATTTTCCCATGCGAGGAATGACCTTTTGTATGAGAACACACAGGCAGGTAGAATACTTCTTTAATTTACAAACAATAATAAAAAATAAACCAGCAAGACTGTAAGGGAATGCACAGTAGGTTTACTTCGCTACCACTAACCAGATGTTAGGTTTTATTAGAATTGTTATTGATAAATGAATAAAGTTTATTAATATATGATTAAGCATAATCACTGATAAAGAAATATTGTGTTTACATAAGAACACTGGTAAAAATATTGTATAGATAGTTCAGCATTTTTCCTCTACATACAGGGTGTTGCGAAACTCTACCGACAAAATTTTACAGGATATTTTTTGGTCAACTAGAACAAAAGTTCCTACTAACATAGGCCAGAAAACGCGTCGTTTCCGAGATATAGGGTAAAAAAATTATGATTTTATTTTGGGTTTTGGTATTCATTTTACACCTTTTTCAAAAAAATATATCCAAATTCCATATATACATATAATACTCTTTGGAGTACCTATGGGATATCCTTATTATCATTTGATATAATCTACAAAGTGGTATTTTTTTTGAGGTCACGATTTTCTAAGGCAGGTAGACCTGCTCCCATTTTCCTTCCAACGTTGCACCTGCTGATACTACATACACCTTTCTGTTTAAAGAAGTTTTTATGAAACACATGTTCTAGATAAAGAAAAATAAGGGAGATTTTTATATTTCAAGCTTTTTATGCGATAACAGTGTGTTTGAAAAGTTTCTAAAAATTGATTGATAAAAACAATACAGTAATTTATATGTCTAAATTGAACCGTTTTTGAAAAAAAGACAGTTTACCTTTAAAAATAATAAATGGCAAGTTCGTGGGAAAATTATTTTAACAAATGTTGGAATTGACCTCCACCCAGAGCCATAGCTAGGTGTAGGTAGCAGGCGCGGCCCGTGAAATTTCAAAGTTGCATATCTCTGTTGCTACTTATGGGACCCATACCAAATTCAGGTTTTTTAATAGTGAGCCTACTAGGAATGTTTGGTAAAGAAAAAAAATATTTTGCAATTTGCGAAAAAAAGTTGATTTTTTGAATTGACCCACCTGGGTAAAAAATTAACACGCTTAGATATTGTATGTATTATTATTTCTAAACAAATTTTACATCAGTTTGTCGACAATTCTTAAATTTTAAGAGAAAAAAATGTGTTAGTAGAAAGTTATAGTCATTTGAATTTTTTCAACCGAAAAAGAATTTAAATTTTCGGTTGCAAAAAATTCAAATGACTATAACTTTCTACTAACACATTTTTTTCTCTTAAAATTTAAGAATTGTCGACAAAATGATGTAAAATTTGTTTAGCAAAAATAATAAATAAAATATCTAAGCGTGGTAATTTTTTACCCAGGTGGGTCAATTCAAAAAATCAACTTTTTTTCGCAAATTGCAAAATATTTTTTTCTTTACCAAAACATTCCTAGTAGGCTCACTATTAAAAAACCTGAATTTGGTATGGGTCCCATAAGTAGCAACAGAGATGCAACTTTGAAATTTCACGGGCCGCGCCTGGTAAGTAGAGTAGGCCCTAGGGGCGCCGGTGGCAAGGGGCGGCAAAACAGCCTATAAGCTAATTAGGCCTTGTTATTTGTTATAGGGGCGCCAACATCCAAGCTTGCCTTCAGTCAAATTTAGCCAAGACGCTAATTAGGTCTTGTTATAGATGCGCCAAAATCCTCGCTTACCTTCCGTCAAATTTAGCCTAGCTACGGCTCTGCCTCCACCAACTTCCTGGCAATACCCGAGATCATGTTCGAATTCTTGCAGAACATTTTGAACTATTTAAGCAGAGTAGAGAAATGGGGTTTAAGCTTCTATTAATCTAATTTCTTGCCTTATTCGGTTTTTCAGGTCGTCAATATTATTTGGTCTATTGACGTACACTTTGAATTTGAGGTAGCCCCACAGAAAATAATTGAGCGGGGTTAAATCGGGGGATCTGGTCGGCCATTGTATTGTTGGATGCCGTCGACCAATCCATCGTCCAGGAAAAACTGTATTTAGATATTCACGCACCGGGCGATTATAAAAAAAACTGTCTTTTTTTAAAAACGGTCCAATTTAGATATACGGTATGATACATGAAATATGATTGAAATTTTACGCACAATTCAAAAATTAAATAAAAACGAGGTTTCTATAAAAAAAATGAAGTGTGACATATCCTCTTTTTGGGTCACCCTAAATAGCCTAAACAAAGCGCACCTAAAATCAAAACTTCACGTGTCCGGGCGTTTTTTTAAAAAAATACCTGAATTTTAAATTAATTTATTCCAACCTTTACGTTCTCACTGTATACTTAACTCACCTGTTGTAAACGTACTAGTGACGAAACAACAAGAATAACGTTTCGGTCGTTTCAACGGTCAA
Source organism: Philopedon plagiatum (assembly GCA_963971165.1). Classification (NCBI taxonomy): domain Eukaryota; kingdom Metazoa; phylum Arthropoda; class Insecta; order Coleoptera; family Curculionidae; genus Philopedon; species Philopedon plagiatum. The sequence goes on along the minus strand of OZ020190.1, from coordinate 31,671,638 downwards.
GGATTCGTAAAATTTTATTAATATATTAAGCCACCATTACCAGTAAATTTTGTTTATCTATTACTTAATTATATTAAGTACAAAGCTATTCAATTATTTAATTTGTTTAAGCTGAGTAAGCTAACAGGTTTAAAAAAACTTGTATTATTGTAACATGTTATTTATTTATATTTTACCATAAAATTGTCTAAGCAAAGTTTAATTAAATAGATACGTTATTTTTTATACAATCCATTCGGAAAAGGTCGCCCTTTGCAGAAGACCATTTAAAAGTTAAAGTTGGTTGTAAAAAAATTATAGCTATTTTGAAAAACAAAAGAATGTTGCTTCAATCTTAGAAATAATTACAAAAATCATTTCTATGGAATCTTATCGTAGTGTAGATAATCTTCGCTATACTATAATAATATATCTACGTATAATAAAGGGCAGTCTCGACTGACTGACATGTCAACGTTCAGGCTAAACACTAAAAACCACTAAAAAGCGATTTTTTTTTTAAATTTGACCCCCAAGGGGGTAAATATGAGTAAAGTACCTATTCATGGAGTACGTGCCACACAAATATTCTTGATAAAAGTAGGATCACTCAAATTTAAAATCGTTTGTTCCGCTGCTTTCGAGTAAAAAAATCCCATAAAACTTCAGACAAAGACCCGTGCAGCAAGACAAGGAAATGGACACCTGCGATCAGTGAATTGAATAAGTAAATACTACTGGCCATATATTTCTTATTTTAAGTAAAACTATTTTAACGTTGTTGACGGCCTTTAGGTTTTATATGCGTACACGAATTTTTTTTTATTTATGATAAACCCATCTTTTGTAGGAATTTATATACATATGTGTAGGTACATTTTATCTACTTTAGTAGGGCTTTGTAAATTTGAATTCTGTTCCGTATACAAGAAAGAATGATTTGATTTGACTAACACTCAAATAAAATCGCCCTTAGAGCTTTGTTTTGCCCTACAAAAGCTACCCTCAATCATTTTTCATAAATAAATAACGCAAGTAGAAATGTAACAAGGATTGATACTGCATTTAGCCTGATACTGCATTTAGTCTGCTTATTTACAATTTTTCTTAGGTTAAACTGGAGCGCGCTTACTACTGATATAAATAATACTTATTCAATTTAATTATGAATGAATTTTACATTCTAAAACAGAATTCGTCCAACAGTAATTTAGTTTAAATAACTTACTTCTATGCAATTTTAAACGATTACCGAAATAGGGTCAAAATTTCTAAAATTCTAAAATTACTAATTGAGATGTTATGGTGCAGATTACGGTGGTTCTAACGCTTGCCAATAGGAGTCGTCCTTTTTTACTCACTGACCAATAAAGAATTTTAAAAGCGCTAATGAAACCTACTCGTATATCCTTCAGGAACGCCAGTCTACGTTGACTCGATCTGCTATCCGCCCGGTAGCAAGTGTACATTTGCTTATCTCGCAGCACGGGTCTTTGTCTGCAGTTTTATGGGGTTTTTTACTCGAAAGCGGCAAAACAAACGATTTAAAATTTGAGTGATCCCACTTTTAACATACCTACCCATATATAAGCACTCGCCGCAGTGTTGCTTATTATACGATTTCAATACTTGATACATATAACTCCTTCAAAATGCATGAACTAATTTCATTCCTTCATATAAGAAAGATAAAAATATAGTAATGTTCATATGCACCGACATGTTAGGGACAACGAGAAAAAATATAAATTCATTTTTTAACAGACGACATTGTATCAAAATGGATATTTCCGTCTTGCTTTACAAACACTGGTTGGGAAGAGATGCAAGTGTAATTGGTATACCAACTATGTAACGTCAATAATAATGTTCAATCAGACATTGAGCCAGTTAGAATTAAACTTGTTTTTGCAACAGTGTGACAGGACAAGTTATCTTATTAGTAAATTATAAATGATCTAAAATTTGTTTGTTGTTTAATAACTAATAAAATTTCGGCGATTCCGTGTAACAGTTTAAACAAAAATGAAAATTGATGTTGATAAATCTTAAGAATGTCATAAACCGAATGCAGAATACCCGATATGCGTAACTGACTCTTAATTAATCCGCATAAAATATATCAAAATTGATTTCATTAAAATGGTAATATACTTTTTATCTTGTAACTATTAGCACTAAAACTATAGTTAAGGCTTAAGATACATCTGGGCAATTATTTTCATTACTTCTTCAATATAACTACAATTTTTATAGACAAGCCATCATTTTTATTAATAATAATTAGGTCACTAAACGCTACAATAGAAATTTTTATTAAGAGATTATCAAAAGAATTGCGGCAATAATTATAAGAGTGAACTGTCTCATAATGATTAGTAATAACAACTAATAAAATATTGTATATACATACATAAATATTAATATTTTTGGGTGTATTATGTTTTGCTCTAAAAAATATCGCGAAAGTTGTAATAGTGTGTATCACAGCTGTACCACAACTAAACCTTAATATTTTACGATCGTCATATTTTTTACATATACATATTTTGAAAATTATTATATAATGATAATGTTATAATACTGTTTGGCAAACAAAACAGACTGACTGACTGACTTACATATCAACGCACAGCCCATACCGGTGGGTCTAGAGAAATTTTGCACAGATGTTTCTTGCATAACGTAGGCATCTACTAAGGAAGAGTCTTTCAAAATTCAACCCCTAAGGGGGTGAAACAGGGGTTCAAACTTTGTATATTATCATTTCATTAGTTGCTATCATCAGGCGACTGAACAGTGTTGGCGATATGTCTTTTTTACATGCTCTCTAAAAGCAGTTTTAACAACATCTTAAGTTTAAATTGCAAAATATTGAAATAATAGAATTCCTTCGATTTACTTCCCTCAATAGGCAATATACATACAGGGTGTACGCAGTGGTGTGCCGTACATTTAGGGGCGGAGGGGCACAGTGATTTGGGGGTGCCAAATTGCTTTCCTTTTATTGGAGAGTATGTGGTCATAGTAGGTAGTGAATCTCCAGGGGAGCCGTAAATTATTTTCCTACTATTGGAGAATATGTGGTCACAGTAGGCAGTGAATCTCCAGGGGGCGCCGTTACGACGAAGGCGGGGAGGGAGGCTTGTGCCCCCAAGCCCTTACCTTACCTTACAGACAGCTTCCCGATATTTTCTTCACTTTGTTATAAATTTTCCTGTCGTTATTTCTTTACCTTGTCTTATTCCTTGGGGTTAGAGGTTTCACGCAGGTGCTATTTGCAGCCTCCGTGTTAATCTTTGTTGGTTGTTGCCTAGAAAACCCTGGGTCTCCTGACAAAAAACCGCAAATGTGCTAGCAGGTCCCTGGTCTGTGAACTCTTTGTGTTTTTTTTTCAACTTCCAAGTTTCCCATCTAATAACTTGGTTATGTGCTACTGATGAGTGCTAAGAAGCACGAAACACGTGTCTAGCACTACCTTACACACAGCTCCCCGATATGTTCTTCACTTTGTTATATATATATATATATATATATATATATATATATATATATATATATATATATATATATATATATATATATATATATATATATATATATATATAGGTATATGTATACACGGTGTCCCATATAAGAATGCACACTACAGGGATCTCGTAAACCAGAAGAGATACAAAGATGATTAAATTAGAGAAAAGTTGCGCTTTGCTGATCCCTTCAAAGTCGCGATTCGAAATCTAAAAAAATCCGATTACTTCCGAAGATATTTGGGAAAAACCGAATTTTCCCGATTTGGTTTTTATTTTTTTCTGACTCTATTTAAAAAGATATGACAAAATAAATTTCACATTCTCATTGCCACTTTTTCTGCTCTACAAGCCGGCGTTCTTAGATTTTCAATACGACGTTTCGTTTCTTCGCAACCATCATCAACTTTTTTAAATAGTCGAAAAATTTTGTTTTATTCCTAAAAAATTCTAATTTTAATTATAAATCCCACGAGATATCGCTTCTTACATTTATCCGACGTTTCGGACGAAAAAATCATCATCAATATTATTTGATGATTATTACGAAGGAACGGAACGTCGGATCAAAAATCTAATTACGTTGTCAAGTAGAGGAGAAAAAACTACATGGGAATGTGGATTTTATTTTGACCTGTCTTCTTTTGTGAAATCAGAAAAAAATTAATTGTCAAAATTTATGTTTAAAATTTCAACAATTTGTAGATTTTTTTTTGATTCTACTGTAAGAGATAGATTAAAATAAATTTTACATTTGTATTTTCGTTTTTCTCCTCTACAACATGACGTCATTCAATTTTTGATTCTACGTTTTGGCTTTTCTCGACCATTATCAACTTTTTTTTAACTGTTTTAAAATAAAATTTTCCGATTATTTAAAAAAAAGTTCATAATGGTCGAGAAAAGCCAAAACGTAGAATCAAAAATTGAATGACGTCATGTTGTAGACGAGAAAAACGACAATAAAGATGTAAAATTTATTTTAATCTTTCTCTTACAGTAGAATCAGAAAAAATCTACGAATTCTTGAAATTTTAAACATAAATTTTGCCAATTAATTTTTTTCTGATTTCACAAAAGAAGACAGGTCAAAATAAAATCCACATTCCCATGTAATTTTTTCTCCTCTACATGATAACGTAATTCGATTTTTGATCCGACGTTTCGTTCCTTCGTAATAATCATCAAATAATATTGATGATGATTTTTTCGTCCGAAACGTCGGATAAATGTAAGAAGCGGTATGTCGTGGGATTTAGAATTAAAATTAGAATTTTTTAGGAATAACACAAAATTTTTCGACTATTTAAAAAAATTAAGTTGATGATGGTTGCCAAGAAACGAAACGTCGCATTGGAAATCTAAGAACGCCGGCTTGTAGAGCAGAAAAAGTGGCAATGAGAATGTGAAATTTATTTTGTAATATCTTTTTAAATAGAGTCAGAAAAAAATAAAAACGAAATCGGGAAAATTCGGTTTTTCCCAAATATCTTCGGAAGTAATCGGATTTTTTTAGATTTCGAATCGTGACTTTGAAGGGTTCAGCAAAGCGCAACTTTTCTCTAATTTAATCATCTTTGTATCTCTTCTGGTTTACGAGATCCCTGTAGTGTGCATTCTTATATGGGACACCGTGTATAATATATATATATATATATATATATATATATATATATATATATATATATATATATATATATATATATATATATATATATATGTATATATATATATATATATATATATATATATATATATATATATATATATATATATATATATATATATATATAATAAGCTGATGGAGTTATTTGTAGCAATACCGTGAATTAAAATTAGGCGATTCTCTCATTAGCCACGGTTAATTTTTAAGAGTGCTGAAAAATCTTAAATTTGAAGAGCGGGGCCATGCGGCCAAGTAACTGTGTAGAAAGTAAAAATAATAAAAGTGCTTACCTTTTACATAATATAAGATTAATAGACTAGGCATCAGATTGCGTCATTAAGAAAACCTCCATGGTAGTTTTCATCGACCACCGACCGGCGGAATTGTGAAAATGTGAGGGACTAAATCAGGCCTGTAGCCAGGGTTTTATTTTAGAGGGGGGCAACTAAAATTTTAGAGGGGTTAAACTGTAATGCAATATTTTCCTAGTAGACAAGACAATGATTTCAGTGATTTTCTAGAGTGGGCATTGCCCCCCCCCCCCCCCTAGCTACGGGCCTGGTATAAATAAAAAACGATCTATTGGTATCGTAAGACGGGATATTCGCATATTTCAAATACTGGTCTTTGAGGTCGGGTTCTGATTCGGTTGAACATACTTGCTCAGGTTACTATCCCAAATAGAAACACAAGCAAATATATCAGGGATAGAAATAGAAACTTAACCCAATCTACAGTGAATCCGACTAACATTTTTATTGAGTAGAATCTCAAAAGGGTGTCACTTTTATAGAAAGTCAAAAAATGAGATATAATCCAGATTTTATTATAAAGTTTGTTGCTTTAATAATAAAGCATTTTTTTTGGATACATGTAGGTATCTCTAAAAATATTGAAAGCACCACGCTTTGTTTACTTTTGTTTGCACTTTATAATGTCGCCTATCTCAATCTTGAATTTTGTTATTAATGTTGATTAAATTTAATAATACCAGATCATATTCATCAGAAGTAGACATAAAATAATTGGATCTGCTGAATCACTTCGGTGTGCGTTGCGTTGAATCCATACACTTATTATATAAATATACTGCGGGTTGTCTGGAATTCTTGATGCCAACATTATGAAATGGAGATATACAATCTCGCATAAGTCTATCCTTTAGTCTGATATTTCTGTATATGCGCATGCGTTAATACGAATTTTTTCATTGGTCAGACATTGTACTGAATTAGATGGTGAATTGTACTAATCATCGGCTGTTGTGCGTATATTTCGGCTTCTTTCAGCTTTCTGTTTTTTTTTTAGTTTACAGTTGGATCGCCATTCGCCATTTTTTCTTTGTGTCGTGTTGTATTTTGTATTCGGTGTTCTTGTGGTTGATTTTGAACTATGCTAACTTATGCCCAGATGTACAAAAAGTAATAAACTGGTTCAATTATACCAAAAAACCAGACCTGTCAAGATACGTATGAAGCGTGGCGCCGTTAGATGGCCAATAGCAACACAAGATTTAGCGCAATCGCAGTTTACGAAATATCAGACTAAAAGATAGACTTATGCGAGATTATATATCTCCATTTCACAATGTTGGCATCAAAAACCGCACATTGGGTAAATGGGGAACCCGCAGTATATTATATAGTAAGTATATGGTTGAATCATACGTTAATATTTTCACGCCATTGCATTGTCGCTGTTAATTTTCTGCCATGCTACTCTAAGACAGTGACAGCTCGCGGGAAAATATAGGTGTTCTGTAATAAAGTTAAATTTCCGAAATAAATAGCGTGTATGTTTTTGTTTTATCGCCTTTGAAAAGTACACACGGAAAGCAAAAAAGGATTTTTTTTGTTGCATTCACAAATCCAATAATTTCGCGAATAAATATCTCTCTTAAAGTGATGCGTATAAGGTTTTCCTCTGGTAACACCGGCTGTCTCAATATTAATATCTGGTAATGGCCTACCTCTATTTTTTAGCTCAAGTCTTTCCTCATAAGTGTATTTAAAAAATCTTTTAACGTTCACTAAATTATACACAACATCAACATCCAGTATTTCAAAGTCTACAGTCTACAAAACTAACAACTAACAAACGACAGGTAACAGTAATATTAATAAAAACAACGATAACTGCAAATAACTTTATTTCTTGATGATACCTATAAAACGCACGTGAATTTACCAGTAAGGACTGTCACCTGTCACGAATGCAGCTAAATGACTAGCAGAAATTCCCGTATTAAATTTAATAAGCAGCCTCGGTGGTTTCGATTTCTGCCCTATATTGATAAGGTTGAAAAGTGCTGTGCACGAATAAAAGCAGTGCAGCTTGGCACTCTAGTAACGCGTCGTGAGAAAATTATATCAAAGTGCACAGAGTGCCCCAGGCCAAGTTCTCGCAAAATCGACCGCGCGCGCACTGTGCAATATTTACACGAACCATTTCGAGCATTTTTCGACTCCCCTCTATCTTTGAGGCTAGTTGCGTTACAGGACTGTTAAGGGCGGTTAAGGTTACCAAAAAGAAGCAGTATTTCAAATTTCGTACGTCTAGGTGGAATAGTTTCCAAGATACGAATGTCTAAAAATCACAATTTCGGGTACTCGCTGACTGACTGATAGAGAATCATAAATCTAGGGTACTTCCAATCGAGCTACAGCTTTGAAATTTGAAACATAAATAGTGTTTAAGGTGATAATTTCGAGAAAAATCAAAAATCAATAAAAATCCAACATGGCGGAAAATCCACCATGGCGGATTCAGACACGAAAAAGGTAACGACTTCTGCTTTAGAAAGTTCCGGGTGTACGTAGCGCCGTGGTTATCACATCCGCTCAACATGTGGAATATCCCGGGCGGAAACAGAATTTTTTTTTTAAATTTCTGATTTACTTTCGAAGAAGTATCTCTATTTTATGATAATCGCAACAGAGATACAAGGAATACATGCAACCCTATCGACAAAAAGCCATTATTAAAACTTTTTGCTTGAAGTATACACATTACACATATAGGTACTAATAAAATAATAAATAAATATCATTTGGTATCTGAACAAAAAGTTATGAAATCCCACCAAAAACATATACGTAGTGGCTATATGTCCGCCGGCGGTAGGTTACAGTTAGAATTCCGCCGCAAGGCGGACTCATGCAAATAATAAGAACTTATCCGCCGTAAAAATTATAGTGCGGCGGAACGCAATGGATGATAATTAATTTTCCGCATTTCGATGGATTTTACTGCATAGTAGCTAAGATCCGCCGACAAAATTTTGGCAAGCTTTATAATTTATATATCTATAAGATGTACTGATACTTAGGTAGGTTTACAAAATTCTTAAGTAATCAATAAATAATAATGTTTGTCAGGTAGCTTTTTCTATGGATAGCTTAAAATTTCGACAGTTTCACTTAAACACATCTCTACAAGGCATGACACACTATAATTCTGAACCATATTTTGGCAAATTCATATAAAAACGCATTAAAAAAACAGAGAAAATATTAAAAAATTAAATAGAAATAACACTCCAAATTTACAAGTTGGATTTCCCACAAATTTTTAGATCGGCGTTAAAAGGTGAGGTGAGGAGTTGTGATATACGTTCTCGGACAGGTTTGCTCAGTTTTAGGTTTCAGCAGTATTTTTTCAAAATTTTTTATTTATCTTTGTTGAGTTTTTTTACTGCGACTGCACGATTCGTGTCGGTATAAAATTTTATGAACACCGCATCCAACTGACATTTTATTAAATAAGATTGTGATGAAACCGAAAACTGAGCAAACCTGTCCGAGAACGTTATTACTACTACTATTAGTAGACCTTCGGTGTTATTACTACCTGACAAACATTATTATTTATTGATTACTTAAGAATTTTGTAAACCTACCTAAGTACCAGTAGGTCTTATAGATATATTATAAATTATAAAGCTTGCCAAAATTTTGTCGGCGGATCTTAGCTACTATGCAGTAAAATCCGTCGAAAGGCGGAAAATGAATTATCAACCATTGCGTTCCGCCGCACTATAATTTTTACGGCGGATAAGATCTTATTATTTGCATGAGTCCGCCTTGCGGCGGAATTCTAAGTCTAACTGTAACCTACCGCCGCGCCGGTGTACATATAGCCACTACGAAACACGTATGTAAAGAATCAGGCCAAGTTCTCGTCAGGACTGTGTGTTATTTTATCTGAAAAAAATAACTGAAATGTAAAAATTATGCCAAGTTCCTTGCCTACACGTTATTAGCAGTGTTTTAATAAGCACAGAAAAATAATGTGTGAATTGATAAATTTATAGACTAAACTTGGCAAGTCTTCATTAAAGAACTGAACAATATTAAGACCCTTCAAAACTCGCCAAGTTTGGTCTGTAAATTTATCAATTCACATAATATTTTTCTATGCTTATCAAAACAGTGCTAATAACGTGTAGGCAAGGAACTTGGCATTATTTTTATATATCAGTTATTTTATTCAGATAACAAATCACACAGTCCTGACGAGAACTTGGCCTGTTTTTTTACATATATGTTTTTTGTGGAATTAAGTTTACTTGGTCAACTGTACGTCGGTGCCGAGCGGGCGGCGCGGCGTGTGTTGACGAGCGCTGGCCTATAATACCATTTTCGGCCGATAATTCGGTATTTTAATTTTACCTATTTTTATTTTAAGGAATCTTTAATTATAATTAATGTATGTATAAAGTATGAAAAAATTAGTCAAACGGCTTGAAAATTTTGGTGGTTCTGCCGCTTTGCAGCCCTTATGTACCAGCCGCCCCTGCTCTAAGATCACTGAAGCCAGTACGCGTTTTATCTAAATCGTACCCTGTAGCTATATAATATAATATGTAGTAGTGTATTAAAAAACCATAACTTAAAGCCGGTTCTTTTCCGAAACGAGCGGTATTTTTGCGGAAAATTCATTTTTTACATTTATTTGCAGTAAAAACAGCATACAATTTCAATTAACAGTTATATGGAAGGCCAGGGTTCTATTCCAGCTCTATTTTTATGGGATATTGCATCACGAAATGATTGTGATCCGTTGATTGTGCAAACCAACCCCTTAAAACCAGTGGCTACTCGTTTGTTACAGTTGATACCCACATTGGCAGAATCTAAAAGAAATTGGTCATCATTTCAGCATATTAATTCTAAAAAACAAACAGACTTACAAACAAACGAGTGGAAAAACTTGTTGCAATTATTCGCAGCATCCTTTATCTTAGGGATGAACAACTACATGAAAAAAATAAAACCAAAAAAATACTGACTGTCAATAATATCGCCAAATACCCGCCACATCACTAGATGTTGGTTACGATCATAATGATCAGCTTCTTTGCCAATATCTACTAGAAGTAGAAAGTGAAAAACTGATGATGAAAGTTACAATATTAACGAATATGATTCCTTTTCAGAAACCGAAAGCGGTGATTAATTAGATTAATAATCGGGACATAAAATATTTTCGTGTGTCTTTTTTTAGTTTACGCCGTACATGAAATTCTGTACTAGAGTATTAGTTTTATTTTGCAATGATTTGTTCATTTTGTTCATAATATTTTTATACTTAGAATACATATTTTAAAGAATAATTATTTTCTGAATTTTTCCATGTTTTGGTATTTTTGAACACCACTGAAAAAAACAAAGCAAAAAGCCGCTGTGTTTCTTTGAAAGAAAAAAACTTTTTTTCCAAGCCGTTAATAGACTAACATGTAGTAAAGAAATATATTTTTTTAAAGACACAAACAAATTTAATTTCTTTGCTACCGTTAACATGTTTATTTAATTAGCAGGCTCATTAGTCGCCTTTTTTTAATGGCAAAATGTTTCTGTTTTATGAGACTTAAATTAAGCACCTTGAAACATGGATTTTATTATTTTATTACTACACTTTTACTTATGGAGTGTATAGGTAAATAAAATGGAAACTGCCAAGTGTTAAGAGTGGTCTTTTATAGCTAAGAAAGAAAAGAAAAAAAATGGCTTACAATCGGCGTACAGACAAACTTATCGTGGGATGCTGCTGAGTAGCGATTGATTTCAAATTAAACAGTGTTGAAATTCGACATATTATTATTATGCTAAAAATTACTGAATGAATTCGGTTCAGTAACAGACATACGAAAGGATGAACTATAATATATAGAAACCTAAGCAAGCATAACCATGCCAAGTCATTTCTTGGAATCAGTATGATCGTAGCCAAAAAAGTATTATTTCTAATAATAAATCGGTCAAGTGCAAGCTATACTTGCACAATTAGTGTTCCGTGTCATCAGTCCCCACTTAACCTGAGCAAACCTTGGCCGCAGATCTGCCGCGCTACCAGCCGCCGACGGCACCAACGCCGTATCACATCGCCTATGCGCGGAGCTGTGTAGGGATCGTGTCGACTGAGCCAAATTAAAAATTTTGAAAAACGTGTATGAACAAAAGTTTTGTTCTTTACATCGTGAGAACTGTTTTTTGTCGAAAAACTTTTTTCTTTAAATCCAATGGTTCAGCAGTTATAAGGAAATAAACAATTACATTGTTTATAACAATGATCACGCTAAAATTTTTCAATCCTGACAATTTTAGTTCAATTTACACCTAATTGTCAATGTTCATGATTTTTTCAGATTTTTCTAAGCGATCCTTTTGGTGATACCGGTGTTTAAAAAAATGCATAAAAATACGTAATATATATTGTAGAATTCGTGCTTTAATAAGTTTTCATTTGACACCATACACCATGCTTTTGAAAATTTTCCGTTCCCCAATTTACCCCCTGAAATTAACCCCCATAATCAAAATTCAACTTTTTATACACTCGTCTATAATTGGGACACCACACTCTAATATGTGCTAAATTTCAAATTTTTACGTCGAATAGTTTCAGAGAAAACCGCCTGTGACAGACGGATGGACGGACGGACGGACGGCGGGCGGACGGACACCGAGGTGATTCCATAAGTGCCCCGTTTCACGGAACACCAAAAATAAAGTTTTTTAGATCTGAGTTTTAGCAGTTATGAACTAATAGCTATTTATGCCATCAGTTACGAAATGCCTAATTTTGTGTAACGCGTGAGATTTTTGCGGAACGAACGAAGTGAGTTCCGCAAAAACTCACAAGTTACACAAAATTTCATTTCGTAACGTATTGCATACAAGATTTTTTCTAATTTTGAAGAAAGTAATAAAAAAATAAAGTTTAATATAATTGATAAAAATTTTAAAACATAAATCTAGTTTGTTGCTGTTACTTCATGTTAGTTGTCAGTTTGACATTTTGTAAAAAAGTCTAAACGGGAGGTTTTTAGCGAGATTGATATATTTTTAGTTTTATTTTTAAAAAATGAGTGATTCAGGATCTGAAGAGCTACCAAGCGATATTGAAGAGGCAGCAGGTAATGCTTTAGTATCAGTAATTCCCAAAAAGTCAAAGGCAGTTTATGATTTGGCATACGAAAAATTTGTTACGTGGTGTGATGAGAAGAAAATTAAACATGTTAATGAGAAAGTTTTACTTGCATATTTTGAGGGTAAGAAAGATCTAAAAGTTTCCACATTATGGACACTTTACTCAATGTTAAGGTCTGAACTAAATCTGAAAAGGAATATTGATATTAAAAAATATACAAATTTGGTAGCATATATTAAAAGGCGAGCGGACGGGTACAGTGCTAAAAAGTCAAAAGTTTTTAGTAAAGAAGATTTTGCCAAATTTTTAGTGGAAGCTGATGACAAAGAATACTTAATGGCTAAGGTTGCAATGATTATTGGAATGGCAGGAGCGTGCAGAAAAGCAGAATTAACATTTCTTCCAGTTGAAAATGTTATAGACGAAGGAAGCCATTTTCGTGTTGATATCCCACCTTCAAAAACAAAAGTTATACGGCAGTTTGCAATTACCACTGGAGACATTGAAAATACGAATCTTGTTGAAATATTAAGAAAATATATTAAGTTGCGTCCCCAGATTCTTAAACACAACAGATTTTTTGTAAAATATGCGAATGGAAAATGTACCAGAAATCCTGTGGGAATTAACACATTTAGCAGTCTGCCAAAAGTTATTGCACAATTTCTTGGTCTTTCAAATCCTGTTCTATATACTGGCCACTGCTTCAGAAGAAGCTCTGCCACTTTCCTAGCAGACAGTGGCGCTGATATTTTAAAATTAAAGAGGCACGGAGGTTGGAAATCTAGCTCTGTTGCGGAGGGATATGTTGAAAATTCCATGAATAATAAAAAACTTATAGCGCAAGAAATATTTGGTCAAACATCTAATGCAACGTGCGTCGTCTCCCAAATAACAGCAAGTTCGAGCAATGAAAAAAGTATGTCGTCGGGAATTAATTTAAATAATTGCAATAATTGTGTTATCAATATTTATAATAATTAATTAATTTATAATTTATGTTGTTATCGTGTATTAATAATAATTAATTAATTTATAATTTATGTTGTTATCGTGTATTATAACAGTTTAATAAATAGAATAATTCTTTTTGTCACTAATTTTGAAATACATTTTTCGTCACCAATTGCATAAAATTTTACTTTATGTAACTAGTTACAAAAAGTAAGACGTTTCATAACGTCAATCAGTTTTACAAAGTGTCACTTTAAATGTCAAAATTAGAAAAAAATTGTTATACATGCCAAATTTCAATTGTTTTAAAGTTTTAATCAAAAATAGATAAAAAAAAACAAAAAAGAGCTATTTATGTACCCAGTTAGGATATGCTTTACTTTGTTTAACTAGTGTAATGTTTGAGCGACGAGCAAAACGAGATTCCTCAAAATTATATAAAGAACATTGCATTTCCTAACGTGTTTCATACAAGATTTATCCGAATTTTGACAAAAATATGTCAAAACAATTATTAATTTTAATTATTGTATTATAAATAAAACATCTAAGTAGGTATCAGACGAAGAAATTTTTATTTCATCTAGTAGGTACCTAGTAGACAGTTGCCTGGGTTGTCATGATGTCGTTTTGAAGTTTTACTTGTAAAGAAGTGTCGCGTCACAAATTAATTTTTTTTTAAATATTGAAAAATGTCAGATTTCGAGACCCCAAGTGATACTGAAGAGGCAGCTCAAAATGCGTTATTTTCTGTTGTACCAGAGAAGTCAAGAGAGAAATGCGAAATATTTATATTTTTGTGTTTCATTTTTTCATAACTAGTTATGAAATTAATATTTCATCACCCGCTAGGAAATATTTTACTTTTCGTAACTAGTTACGAAAAGTAAGAAGGTTGTAAACTGTCATCGGTTTTGAAAAGTATCACTTTATATGTCAAAATTAGAAAAAATTAATTTTATCAACCTGCACCTCGAGATTTATGAGACACATCTTTAGTGTACGATTTTCTTGTATCTGTAATAAAGTACCCATCATTTTTTTAACTTCTGACAGCCCACGAATGCCGAAGCCTAAATATCATGTACCGTGGGTGTACTGAGAAAAACTTTTAAAAATTTTTAAAAAACCCTGTATAACATAATTTATTATATTATTATACAGATAGATGTATGGAAATAAAATTTTGTATTCAGATTCACTAAAAAAGGTTGAAGGTTTAGTAGGTACCTATACTGGTTTAAATTACAATCTTCCAGTTGATCAGTTAGGTTTTAACAGGTTTTTGTACTGCCTATAAGTCGTCATTAAAAACTTATGAGGTATTCTAATATTTCTGCTATTTGCTTATAAGTTTTCAAATAACTTTCATCTTAGAACGGGTTGCTAGGATGAATTTAGTTTTATTATTATGGAATTGTCCCTTTCTCTATAAATTTGTGAAAAAAACTCAGAAACAAATTCATAGTATGAAGCTTGGTTGTCTTATTTATATAAACTTGTTAGTTTAAAACTTTTGGATATCAAATTAGACCGGTCTAGCACTGGAGAATCTGTCCTTGATGAATTATATATGGCTTCTTTATGTGTCTACCCCGAAAAGTCATAACTGAGCAACAATAAAAACGTTAAAAAACAGAATTGTTCTTAATCACAAATTTACGTAATGTTAAAAAAACGAAACAGTAGCCGTTAAACTAGGTTGGTTTAGTCAAGAAACAGAAACATTACAATTTATATCTATCTTAGATTCTCAAAAACCCCAAAATAAAAAATAATGAGGACCACTAATGTTTGTCACCCAATTCACTTTTTATTGGACTTACCTGAAGTGCCTTCCAGACATTCCAACTCAATAGTGTAATCCCAATAATCCAAGGAATTTAGAGCTGAACTCACACATGAGTTAGAAGTCGACTGTAATTCGGAACCGTCACTCATCTTTTATTTTGATTTTTCACTCATTGTTTATTTAAATCAGAAAACACATAAAACGGTATCAAATTATTATTTTATAAAATTCCAACTTGCCCACACTTTAAGAAGCATAAATAAATAATAGAGTACTACACGGAAGACGAGCTTTAAAGGTACTATGTAATAGTACTCCACGGGCACCCGGCAGTGTCAGCTGTTAAGAATCTCTGACGCAGAGAATGACTGAAAAGAACCAGATACGCAAACGAGAACGAAATGGTTTTAAGAGTACTACACCGTACGACCTGTTGATTACCTATCTACTACCATAATAAGAGTACGTCTGTGCACTTGCATGAATTGTGCGGTAAAAGCAAAATTGGTTAATGCAGAGAAGTAGTCAGGTAGTACTTGACGGCGGTAGGGAAGTTCAACATTCTCGGCAGAGCAGGAATGGACAATCGAAAAAAAAAGTGGTTCTTGCTGTAGTACTGACGCTTCTTTAATTTTACTTGTGCCGAAGGAAGCTTTAAGATCATTTTTCAATGTCGAAAATTTTGAGTCCCGATTTAATGCTATTTCACTTTGATCTTTCAGAATACCTGATTTGATTCACACACTTCTAGAAAAAGTAAAAGAAAACAGATGCCAGGGGGGCGACACATTTGGACACAACGTCCAAATTCACTATTGCTAAAACCGGTCGAATATGACAATTAAGAGTGTAGAATAAGGCAACTAAGTTGTATACTATGAATTTATGTATTTCTCAGTTATTTCGCAAAACCTATAAAAAAGGGCAATTTAAGTATTTATTTGTACAATAATAGAACTAAATTCATATTAGCAAGATTTGGAAACCAAGCAACTCCCAGAATTAAATTTAAATAAGTAGATACTGTCTCAAACCTTTAAAAATAAATTTAAACCCAACCCAAGATCCAGTTGTAACTCATTTTAAAAGTTTGATATTCTTCATTAATTTTCCGAACTATAAAAATATGACGTTTTATTTTAGAATGGCTGCACTATAAAACAATTGACAAATCAATAAAAACAAGAACCATAGAGGCAACTTTTGAATGAAGTAAATGTCATAAATTTTCTTCTTATTAAATGTCATGCTGGATAGGAATTGAATTAAATATATATATATATATATATATATATATATATATATATATATATATATATATATATATACTTATATATATATATATATATATATATATATATATATATATATATATATATATATATATATATATATAAGGTGCGCATTTGACACAGAAAAATGAAAAATTTAGAGCTAAAAATTATTTAATTTATGGATTTCTCCTCATGTTATGCTAGGTTAACATAAGACGTGGAAGCCTTCTAAATGACTTTTCCTATTTTTACATCAATAATTCGTTTAAAATTTATGTGACTGTAAAATTTTCGGTGCACCACTCTTTTCTACCTAATTCCCAATACCAGGCTTTTATTTTTTAGTAGGTAACTAAAAAAGCAAGCCATTTTCAAATAAATGGACGAAATTCCTTAGATCAGTACAGACTGTGTGTAGAAACAATTCTTTATGTTTGGGTCTGTTTACCAAATGGTGCTACAAGAACCGCCTAATTTTGAAAAAACTTTTTTTGTTAAAAATCATGGTCAATATCGTGTACCGAGTACCGTCATTAAGGTATTTAATACAACTGATCGATCAGGCTAAATTCTTGGGTGTATTTATCGACAATTACTTCTTGGATTTATTTCTAAAAAATTAAACATCGTATACTTTCTAGTAAAAGTACTCGAAAAACTTTTTCTCTAAAACCAATGGTTCAGCAAGAAATAAACAATTAAATTGTTTATAACAATTAATCGCGCTAATCCTAAATAATCCTCATAATTGTGGTTCAATCTACACCTCATTCTCAATGTTTATGACTTTTTAGATTTTTCTGAGCGATTCTTTTGGTTATAAGGGTGGGGGACAGCAATTTTTAAGCGTTTTTTCCCGAAAAATGCATAAAAAAATACTTCATATATATTTTTGAATTCGTGCTTCAATAAGTTTTCATTTGACACCCGACAGCTACACGATGGCTTTAATTTTGTTTTCATTTCCCAATTTACCCCCTGAAATTAACCCCCAGAATCAAAATTCAACTTTTTATACTTCACGTCTATAATTGGGCCACCATACTGTATCTCGGTGCTAAATTTCAATTTTTTTAGTTGAATAGTTTCAGAGAAAATCGCCTGTGACAGACACACGGACGGGCGGACGGACGGCCACCGAAATGATTCCATAAGTGTTTCGTTTTACGGAACACTAAAAATGATGAACATTAAAAATAAAATATATTTCATATTACCTACTATAGGAACTAGTATAGGAATAGGAGTGATAGGTCAAATTAGTCTTTTTTAAAAGAGTAAAATATTCCTCGAAAATACCTGAATATCCCTTTGTCCCTAGGGGACCTGAAAAATCCCTCGATTCGGGATATATCCCTCAAGTTGGCAACTCTGGTTAAATTTGCAAAGTCGTTTAGGTGATATTACAAAAAAAGGGAAAAATCAAAACACTTTTTAATTCAGAGGCGAAGCGATCCCAACTATTTGTCTTATTTTTGGATAGGACATCTTCCCACGAGCGAAGGAATATTATTTTTGAAGCACCCTGTATATCATCTGCAGGACATGAACTTCTAAATAACAACAATATTTTGTTATATTTGCATCAGGTATAACTCTAGTATAAAACCAAAAGGTCAATGAATTTGTAAACAACTGAACTGCAATTCAATTCAATTTAAATTGCTTTGTCAAGAATAAGGAAATCACGTAGATAATATAATCGAAGAAAAACTCATATTAAATGCAAACTCATCTAAGCAAGACTGACCATGCTTCATGTTTTATAAATCTTATAATACACTTTTGATTTATAACAGCAATTTAAAATACTTGCAAAAATTCCAAATATGCAGACTATTTTATGTTATTTTATTGAAAGATAATAAAATCATAAAATTCTAATACCCAGTAGATTATACCACAGACTGTTCGATAGGCACGTTCAAATTGAACATCCGTAGCTTTAGGACTTTTAACTTATTTAACTCTCTTGATAATAACAAAATAATGTAAATTATGTTCGGACGACTTCAAAATTTCCCAAGTAGGTTTTAAAGGTAGCCGTTTGGTCAGAAATAATTTGCTTTTAATATTCACCCTTGTTCGACAACCCTTAAGCAGGCGTCTCATTAAATAAATGTACGTGTTGTGTTCTTCGCTACGTATTGTAAGGTCCCGTTCATAAATATACTTTAACACATTTTATTTTAGACCAGCCAGTGAAATTACAGATGGAAATAGACAAACTCAACGCTACGTTTACAGGATCGGGAGATTTGTTCAGTGCCCTTTTACTATGCAATTTGCACCAAACTGGATCAGATTTAAAAACATCGTTGGAAAAAACTGTAGCGGTTTTGCAGGCAGTTTTACGACGTACGTTGGACTATATTGAAGGTAACAATTATTTGTCGGTTGCGGTTGACACTTGAACTATAGAATTGTTGGACAAACGACAATTAATCCAAAGTTAAATTGTCGACCGCAACCACAACCAGAGGCCATTCGAAAACGATATATTGGCGATCTCAAACGAATATGACGGCACTAATTTTACAAGATGACGGTTACAATTGGGGTAGATTTTACTGATATATTAAGTATTGTTGGTGTTTTTCAATGACTGCTTGTTTAGGGGCAAGCAATATTACATGTTAAACATAATACAACGGCACTTTTGATTTATAACAGCAATTTAAAATACTTGCAAAAATTCCAAATATGCCGACTATTTTATGTTATTTTATTGAAAGATATATAATAAAATCATAAAATTCTAATACCCAGTAGATTATACCAGAGACTGTTCGATAGGCACGTTCAAATTGAACATCCGCAGCTTTAGGACTTTTAACTTATTTAACTCTCTTGATAATAACAAAATAATGTAAATTATGTTCCGACGACTTCAAAATTTCCCAAGTAGGTTTTAAAGGTAGCCGTTTGGTCAGAAATAATTTGCTTTTAATATTCACCCTTGTTCGACAACCCTTAAGCAGGCGTCTCATTAAATATTTACAGACTTATGGCGTGAGCTAATAGAGTACAAAGTAAGTAGACGCACGTCACCGTACTGACCTCACGTGTTATTGTATGGCAAAGGGTTGTTGTCTGACACGCCAGTCTGCAGTGCCCAGTACTTAGCTCCAGCCCGATGGCGAGGCGACTGCAGTTTTAGCTTTTGTTTCATTCAGACTGTAGTTTTAACCTAAACCCTTGGGATTATTAGAGTTTTAGTTAACTCATTAAGAGTAGGACTTACTCAGCGCTCATTATTACTAGTTTAGGTTTTTTAACATTTTCATTGCTGTGTTGTTTCCTATAAAAAAAACAATGTATTGCCAGTGTAGACAGATAAAAGACATTTAATTCATTAAAGAAATCAAAATTTTTACTTCCCTCGCTAGAGGAAGTATTGTATTCATGAAAAAATCACCGCTAGAGATTTTTGCAGGTCTTCATATTTTTGGATTCCTAGATCTCGAAAAACGTGGTTTCCCATTTCCGTCGGTGAAAACTTAAAAACTACTTGACCACAAGAAATGAAATTTTGCACATAGATTGGACTTTACCCTGCCTCGAAACCGACTAATTGCTCGCTAAGAAATTTATTTCTATTTCTTGTTGCTTTAACTCAAAGGCGATGCATGTTACAAAAGGCATATTTTAAGCTCTACTTATACGATACGAATAAGTTGCATAAGTATTATTAAAATGAGGTGTAATTTGTATTATGGTGTGCAATTTTAAATAGCAAGTACTTTTCAATTGCTGCTTAAATTCAAGAATGTAAGTTTGAAAAAAGCATTCTGATGGATCTTTCTAAAGCTTTTAGCAAAGATTTAGATTTTTGATACAATACAGGGAAAATAAAAGAAATTGTTAAGTCTGCTGTAGCCCTAGAATATTATCTTAAATAATATTTTATACAGAGCTTATATTAGGATTTTCCGTGGAAAATAAATTTTAACGGTCAGATTCTCCAACACTAAATCGGTCTAATTTGGCAACCAAAAGGTTTGCTCAGCTCAGTTCTATCAGGTAAAACTGACAAATGTAAGAATAAGACAACTAAGTTTTATATTATGAATTTGTTTTAAAGTTGTTTCGCAAATTTATAAAAAAGGGATATTTTAGTACCTTATATACGTACTTTCCACAGTAATAGAACTACATTCATTCTAGCAGCACGTTCCAAGATGAAAATCATTTGGAAACCAAGCAAATCGCTTAAATATTTTAATAACTCATAAATTTTTAATGACGACTTATTAACAATAACAGGACAAAAACCTGTCAAAACCTAACTGATAAACTAGAAGATCTTAATTTAAACTAGTAATAAACATTAAACCATTTTAGTAAATCTGAACGTACATTTTTTATACAGGGTGGAAAATTTAAAAACACATGTTCTCTCTATGACTTTGTTTGGTACTTGTGGAATTTGCGTACATAGCGTTTTTATTCGCAAAACTAGGTTCACATTTATCTTAAATGCAGGGCGAACAAATATTATTACTTCCCTCGCTAGAGGAATTATTGCATCCGTGAAAAAATCATCTCCCGAGATTGTTTCAGATCTTCCCGTTTTGGGGTTCCTAGATAACGAAACGCATGGTTTCCCATTTCCGTCGGTCTGTCCATTGGCGCGAACTGCTTAACTAAAAAAAAATAATATCTATACGTATATATAAAAGAAGAAATTGACTGACTGACTGATTGACTGACATATCAACGCACCGTCCACACCGCTGGGTCTAAAAACTTGGAACTTTGCACAGATGCTTTTTTTATAACGTAGACATCTAGTTAGAAAGGATTTTTCAAAATGCGACCCCTAAAGGGATAAAACAGGGGTTTAAACTTTGTATGGAGAAAAAATATTAGATGGTCCTAATCGAACTCGCGCTACTTCAAAGAAGTACTCTAAAAAATAAATGTTTAAACACGCGTTTTACAGTTTTTAATAAATCAACCCCTAAGGGGGTGAAATGGGGGTTCAATGTTTGTAATGGGGTAAAATTGTTATACGGTTCTATTAGCTTGAAACTACGTGAAAGTACTCTAAAAACTAAACACATGTTTTATAACTTTTTAGAAATTAACCCATCAGAGGGTGAAATGGGGGTTCGAAGTTTGTTATTGACTACAACTACACTATTATCACCTATATCACGTGGACGAAGTCGCGGGTAGAAGCTGGTCTTACATATAAAAATTATGCTTTACTCGGGGAACTGGGACACCCTTCCGTTACAGGGCGTTTTACATTAAAAGATTAATTTCAAGTTTTGTTACTTTAACTCAAATACGTGTTTACAAAAATTATGTAGATACATATATTTTTTATACAGCTAAGGGCTTTTACTTTTAATATAAATAAAGGCACTTTAATGCCTCAGATAAAGGGTGGACAACCTAAAATTTAAATTTTGTTCGTTTTTGCTCTAACAGTACCTAAATATACGACAGTTTGACTTAGAACTAGCGTAACTTACGTACATTTTCGAATTTTATTATACTTGATTTCATTTAGCGAGGGAAGTTCCATTCAAAGACTTTTGCAGATTTTTTATTGTTGCTTTAAGAGGAGTAATTATTAGTTCTTATTCCTACTAATTTGTTTTTTAATAGTGTTGTTGCTCAATTATATAAAAAACCAATTACCTTTCGGTACAGACACAGTCATTGGTTTTTCGTAGCACATAACTAAGCTACAATAACAATGTTAAAAAAAATACACTAGTAGTAATGCGCTCCGAATATTGTTCTTAATCTTGAATATTTTTGTATGATTTTGATGATGGTTTTCTTTTTATCTAACAATAAGTCACATTTCACCAGTTTTTATTTTCAAAATTTTGATTTTTTTTGTCCGCTACTAGTTCAAATTTCCATTTAAACAAGTGATTTTTAATTTCCTAATAATTAGTTAATTAATTTATTAACTATGCTTGTGACTTACGAAATAAAATAACGTGCTAGGCGTTACTGGCCTGAAATTAATAATACAAGACAGGCTAAGAGAATGAGAAAACAAATGCGATTGAATTTGTGCATCTAATTAAAGCATTTGACACATTGTCAGGCAGGAGCAGCAGGAGCTACACTAAAAGCTAATGAGTTTCACCATTAAATTTTGATATATGGTTCTACTTTGCTAGCAACCCTAAGTATGATCTAATTTTAAAACATTTTCAGGAAAAAATGAGTTTTTTTTTAATATAACATAAAATGTATTATATTACTGTTTTCCTATAGTATAAAATTATTAATTTGTATATTGAAACTTATTTTGTTAATGGAAATTATTCTAATCACTCGTTAAGTCGTTAATCTAAATTATCGAATAATATCATAATATCAAGTAAGGAATTGTAAGGCAAATTCACCATTTCCGTATCATATAAAAATCTAAACAAATTACCAGACGAATTGCCTAGGACAGTATGTTAAAAAGCAAAAAATAAGAATTCAGTTATCTCCGAACTCCTCCTATACACTTGATAAATTTATGGTAAAAACAGGGCTATTCTACAATTATTGCATAACATATAAACATGCGCAGAATTTTATCTGGCCGTTTTTTTCAGTGTTATTTGTACTACATCTTCTTTGAATCATTTTTAGTATATAATAATATTATAATAACAAATTAACTGTTCATGGCCAATACACTAGGTTGTATGGTCAACGCATAATTATAAATAAAAAACGTGCACAGTATAGAGGAAGATGATGCTTATCTTCTTTGAATTTTCAAAAAATCTTTATTTTTTCTCTTTTATTTTAGAAGAACTTAGACCTATAGGTTTGTAAACATCAAGAAGAAATCTTAAACACAAAAATAAACAAACATCTTAATGAAATTACGACAAAAAAGTATAGTGGTCAGATGTAGAGCAACAAAACGGAAGGGTGGCTGGTGTTACGCTTATGTTATGTATTCCGCTTATGATGTAGACTAGCCCTTAAAAATACTGCAGTTTACGCCCTTTTTACCTCTTGTTTCCCACGGCAACAGTCTCGTATATTTATTTCTCATATATTTCAAGTCTGAAACCTTACATTTAACACGGCGCGCGCGGCGCCAGCATCTACCAACACTACAAGGAACTTAGACTTTGAACAGAAAAACAACCAAAGTAGTATTACGAGTAAATACGCAAAATATGAATAAACGTTGAAAAGTTAAGATAACAAGAATAAGGGGAAAACCCAAATCGTTTCAAATATATTGGAGTCTGTTCTACTTGGTACGAAAGCCAAAATCTGCAGTCAATATTTTCTATTATTGATTATTTGGTAACTGTTTCAGCAAATTAAAGAACAGTGAGTTTAATTCAATAACTTTAGAACTTATGGAGGAGTTTGGATAATCCAAAATATTTCTTTCCTTCGTCTCGTACTAATTACTTCTATGAATTTTCGAACTAATTAGATAAAACTGAATGTAGGTATATTAGACTGTTACATAGAAATGGCCTACAGAAATGTACTCCTACTCCACAATATCATGCGGTATTACACTAAAGAATAAAATGAAAAAAATTGCTAGTCTTTAAAAAACAGTATTTTTCTGATGCAAGCCTCAAACACGTATAAGCGTATTAACCGTAATTTTTATTTCAATAAATTTCAATGAATCCAGGCGTTACATTGTCTTGTCACAAATTTTATACAGGGTGAGTTTTTTGAAGTGTTACAAGGCGAAATCTCGAAAACAGTTTAAAATATTTTCATGAAATTTTGTGAACAAATTCCTAAACCGTAAACCAGTAAATCGACTTAAATGTTTCAAGGGAGACCCACTTTCGGCGTATTCGAGAATTTGTCTATATTCTTTACAGTCTCTGGTTACATGCATATTATATGCAATACCTACTAGTAGGTATTGATATATGCCCTATTTTGCTTTTTACTGAACACCTTCTCTTCACCTTGTAGCATTGATAAATTCCCAATAGGAGCTTAAAAGTTGTATCACGTCGTTAATGTCGATTTTGGTTGAAAATTCGTGTTCGTGACTGACTTTTACATGTAACTTGTTATATATTATGGTTATTGTAAGAGTCCAATATTTAATACATTCGTGGGAATAACTACATTTTTGGCATTGAAAATCGTTGTTGCTATGGTAGTAGAAATAGCTGCGTTTACTGACTTCGACATTTAAAAAATATATATGTATTAAGAGCCCATTATCTCCTTTGGGACTTTGTCACTTGGTAATTTCTATTCCTGATGTTTATTCAGAAACGGTTATGGTTTTTTATACAGGGTGTCCGAAAAATCTTAGTATGGGTAAATATCTTTGCTATTAGTAAAGATAGAGACACCAAACTTTAGGCGTATTTTATTGGTTTATAAATCTACTTTTTCATGTAATTTAACTTGCCCCTTGTGGGGCGACGGTAGGGAGTTGGGGAAAACAGTTTTAAATGCAGCGCTATGCCCTGTGGTATCTAACTTTAAAGGTCTTCAAAAAAGAAACACAAACACAAACCCGAGTGAAAAAAAAGTAAAAATTTAAATACCTTTATTTCTCTTATTACTTTCAAAAGTTGTTCAAAATAGCCACCATGAACTTCTTGGCAGTATCAAAGTCGATTTTGAAAGTCACTTTTCACATTTGCTCACAAATGATCAACTTGAACAATTTTTAAAGTAGTAAGAGAAATAAAGTTATTTAAATTTGTACATTTTTTCACGGTTTTTCATTTTTAAAGGATTACCATTTAGAAACTAATTAAGATACGGACCTCGGGTTTTCGTTAAAATGTTTCTTTTTTGAAGACCTTTAAAATGAGGTACCACACGGCATAGGGTTCTATTTAAAATTTTTGACCTCATATCTCTAGCGTCGCCCCTCAAGGGGGCTGAAAAAGTTAAATTACATGAAACAGTAGAGTCATTAACCAATAAGATACACCTAAAATTTAAAAAATCTTTACTAATAGAAAGTATATTTGTTCATAGTAAGTATAAGGGAACTTATATAAGAACGCCTTTTTAATACTTCTTTTTCAAACAGGCTTTTGGTGTAAATTCGTATGCGGAAATATATATGTTTGATAAACTTATTGCGACGCACGACAAGCTTTACATATTTTTCTAAAGAACCGACCAGCTAGGTTACTTCCTCATCCCTCCTTGTTAACTATTGTGTCGATAAAAATGCTACAAATCGAAATGATTTTTGTCTATTGTATCGGCACCTTGAACAAAAGTTGCGCTCCCTTTGGTATTTTTTTTTTAGTGAAGAGGACAACTTTGGTCGCGCCCCAGTCCTTCCTGGTTTAGTAGACGACTAAAAAAAGGCATGGTTTTCAGATATTGCGTTGGGCACTTAAGTGGCGCCTAATTGGTCGATTTATCCGCTAATGCTAAGGTTCGGGAGAGTGTATAGGATTTTAAGAAATTTGTATTAAAAGATTACGAATTTAGTATAATTAGAAAATCAGATGAAATATTTCTAACGAAGATATGTAATGCCAATACCAATAGTACAGTCTTAAGAATAACAGAAGTTCACTGTAGGGTAACGTTGGAAAGGCAAAATTTTCAAATCACTCATGAGTATGAGATCGCTTAGAATCTTAGTCTATAGTCCACAAGTTCAAAAGCGTGTTAATTCTTGATAAAGGTCCTAAAAATATGTACGATAGCTCATTGGATTCGGAATGACGTCTAGAAAAATGTATTCGAAGGATTTTACTGCATGATAAAAATTGCAAAAGCTATTAACAAATTAAGATGAAAAAAAAGGTGTTTCGTTTTTTGGCAATTACTCAAAAACTATTAATATTCCTTTAAGAACATTAAAAAAAAGATTCATAAAGAGAAAAGTTCCAAAAAAAAATCCCGACTCCCGTTACTCTACCTCCATTATTTATAATTTTAATTTAGTGCTGAAAATAGGGCCCCGCTCGGCCGATACAGCATGGCCGCGCTACCGCTCAACAGAGTCTATTACATAAAATAATTTTTTTATAGAGTTAAATATCAATAGAAAAATTTTCAAAAATTATGGTGTCATCAGAACACTTTAAAGAATAAAGTCCCGTTGGAAAAAAAATTTTTTGTTGATTTTTCAAAAAGTTATACTATTGTTAACTAAGTAATTTTTCGTGGGCTTTCCTTTTAACAAAAGACAGTATAAAAGTTTAAATAATTGGCCTATAAATTTTTGGCTTCTTGGAGCTCTTCGTATATATATCTATATATATATATATATATATATATATATATATATATATATATATATATATATATATATATATATATATATATATATATATATATATATACTTAACAAGACCACGTTATAAAAGCATCTTAAATTTGTATCTTTTGTTTATTATAATTTTTGTAAGTTAACAACATTTTCGATAATTGTCATTTTTGGCTAACTTACAAAAATTATAATAAACAAAATTCACAGCTGTTTTTATAACGTGGTCTTGTTAAGTATATATACAGGGTGGTCGTAAAGTAAGGAATAAATTCATTATCTCGCAAACTATAATTTTTTTAAAAAATCGCTCGGACCCGTCGATTTTGTTTTTTGATCGCGCATATTATGACATAAAATGTAGATATACAGGGTGTTCCAAATAAGAGTGACAGAAAGAATATTTTTTTCTTAAATGGAATCCCCTGTATATTATTGCATATTCGGATTCTTCGGAATATTCTAAACATTTTTCATGTAGCATGTGCTATACCTTAGCTCAAGTGTTTTGGAGTTATTCTCATTTAAAATTTGAAAATCAGATATTTCGCCACAAATCAAGACTTGCACTGATTCGTGCACGCTGACTTCAGTTTTTTAACCCAACACTCAACACCGAGATCGGCCGCCCAGGAAAACTTGTATTCTAACTAGGCTTTGGATTTATGACGCGAGAAGCAAGAGGATTTATGACGCGAGAAGCAAGAGAATTAATGTCAATAGTTAATGTTATTGTCAGTTTTATGTGTATTTTCGTAACGTTTTATTAGTTTTGAAAAAACTTTTTCCTTGTTTTCATAACATTAAAATACGGCTCAATGAGAAAGAGCGCATAGAGGTTTTGATGATGATGGGCTACGGTGATAGAGTTAGAACACAGCAAGAAGTTTGTGAGTTATTTAATCAAAAATACCCCATTCGTCCGCCAATATCACAATCAACAGTAAGCAAAATGGAGCACAAGTTTAGGCAATTCGGTCATGTAAGAGATGTCCCTAGGTGTGGTCGTCCTAAAGTTGATGAAAATCAACAATTAGAAGTCTTACTGGCGGTTCAAGATAACCAGCATGTGGTGTCTAGGCAGGTAGCAAGTGACGTGGATATTGGAAAAACAACAGTTCTTAAAATACTGCATAAAAATAAATACCATCCATATAAAATGCAAGTTCTCCAAGAACTTTTGGAAGGAGACTTTGAGAGGCGCCTTGAATTTTGTGAGCGGTTACAGGATATGTGTTTCGAGAACAGAAATTTGGTAAAAAATATAATTTTTCCCGATGAGGCCACTTTTTGCTTAAATACCCAAAATTATCGATATTGGTCCACTGTAAATGCACACTGGATGAGGGAAGGACACACACAATTTAATCAAAAAATCAATGTGTGGGCTGGCGTTGTTGATGACACTATTATAGGGACTTTCTTTTTTGACGTAAATTTAACAGGCGAGAGATACTTGAGTTTTATAGAAGAAGAACTTGTTCCAGCTCTAGCCACCCTTTTTCCTGAGTTAGAACGTCCCGATTTGCCGCATCATAATATCTGGTTGCAACAAGATGGTGCTCCGCCACATTTCGCTGTGGGAGTTCATACTTATTTGGACGATACTTTTCCAAACAGGTGGATTGGAAGAGGTGGTTTTATTGAGTGGCCGCCAAGGTCACCCGATTTAACACCACCCGACTTTTTTTTTATGGGGATACCTTAAGGGAAAGTATTCAAAAGCCAGCCTGCAAATTTAGATGATTTAAAACATCGCATCCCGCAAGAAATTCGGCAAATTACACCCCAAATGGTTAGAAATGTTCAGCAAGAATTTGTAGATCGGTTAGGCTATTGTCAGTTGACCAACGGAAGACACTTCGAACATTTACTTAAGAAAAATTAGTTTTAAGTTCACCAAACTGTTTTTTCGATAAATAAAATATTTTTAAAATAATTTTATTCTTTGTTTTCTCCATAACTTTTTTCCACTTTTCAAATTTTGAATGAGATTAACTCCAAAACGCTTGGGCTAAGGTATAGCACATGCTACATGAGAAATGTTTAGAATGTTCCGAAGAATCCGAATATGCAATAATATACAGGGGATTCCATTTAGGAAAAAAATATTATTTCTGTCACTCTTATTTGGAACACCCTGTATATCTACATTTTATGTCAGAATATGCGCGATCAAAAAACAAAATCGACGGGTCCGAGCGATTTTTAAAAACAATTGTAGTTTGCGAGATAATGAATTTATTCCTTACTTTACGTCCACCCTGTATAAGAAGAGCTCCAAGAAGCCAAAAATTTATAGGCCAATTATTTAAACTTCTATACTGTCTTTTGTTAAAAGGAAAGCCCACGAAAAATTACTTAGTTTACAATAGTATAACTTTTTGAAAAATCAACAAAAAAATTTTTTTCCAACGGGACTTTATTCTTTAAAGTGTTATGATGACACCATAATTTTTTCAAATTTTTCTATTGATATTTAACTCTATAAAAAAATTAGTTTATGTAATAGACTCTGTTGAGCGGTAGGGCGGCCATGCTGTATCGGCCGAGCGGGGCCCTATTTTCAGCACTAAATTAAAATTATAAATAATGGAGGTAGAGTAACGGGAGTCGGGACTTTTTTTTTGGAACTTTTCTCCTCTTTATGAATCTTTTTTTTTAATTTCTTAAATATTAATAGTTTTTGAGTAATTGCCAAAAAACGAAACACCTTTTTTTTTTCATCTTAATTTGTTAATAACTTTTGCAATTTTTATCATGCAGTAAAATCCTTCGAATACATTTTTCTAGACGTCATTCCGAATCCAATGAGCTATCGTACATATTTTTAGGACCTTCATCAAGAATTAACACGCTTTTGAACTTGTGGACTAGACTATCTTAGAAGCTTGGATGAATTAGAAAGGATTCGGTGTTCCGTATACTGTGAGCGTATCGAACGTGTAGCCTGTTTGTTTGTTGTTTGTTATGATAACATCTTACCCTAGAGGTCCAGTTTACGAACTTTAGGAAATACGTAATTGAATCAAGAATGGTAGTAGAATGAGATAAAATAGCATTGGAGTGTTGGAGCTCAGACGTGTTGCTGTCTCTGTTGGTTGCTTAGGAAATACGTCTGAACACTCGGTTACACGTATGTCTTTGTCTAATGAACTAGAAAAGAAAAAGTGCAAATTATAGATTTATAAATGACTCGGAGCGACTTTAAATAAGCCTTTAGAAATAATGTATTTAAGAGCTTTCTAACCTAAATTTATTATTATTTAGCAGAAAATAAAATATTTTAGGGCTTTTATTACTTTTAGTAAATCTTGTGATGCTTCTACCGTATTTTTTGTACAAAAATATAAGGCAAAATAAGATGTGGCCAATGTTTACAAATAATTGTCTATACAGTGTCACTTAGAATGGTTTGTTTTGGCTTCAAAGAATGTTAAATCATCCCGTATCCATTCTTAATTCATCCAAGCTTAGAAGGCCTTTTTTAGAAGTTTAATCAGTCGGTAATTGTGGAAAAATAAATAATATTTTCATTTCATTTCACGGGCGTTCGTCCTCTTCGTGTTCTACATCTTCGAAAATAATTAATCTGATATTAGAAACACAAAAATAACAAGTTTTTATTTTAGAGGGATAGCCATTTTCAATAGAAAATGTAGCTTACTTTAGTTAATGCTCATACTTGTATCAAAAAGAAAATTAATAAACTAAACAGCGTTGTTGCCGAAAATTGGTTTATTTTATATGTATCGTAAAATATGTTTAAAAAACTGTTAATATTTTTCTTTATTTTGTTGCTTCATAGCTGTTATAAATCGAAAATGAATTATGTAAATAATTAAAGGTGTTTAAGCACATTTTTCATTCACATATAACCTCTATAGATAGAAACGAGTTTTGAAATATTAATAAACATTGCGTGTCTAGTCTCATTCATTTTTCACTAAGTGATTTACATGCAGTAAATTGTTGTTGTATAAGCAAATAAATGTCGGTCTCAGTGTCTAGCAATAGTGACTATGTAAACTTATATAATGCCACCAGGGTCCCTGGGCAATAAATTAAATATAAATAAATATAAATTCATGATTAAAATGGTCTGGGAAGTTCTATTTAGTATTTCATCAGCTTCTTGCATATATACTAGTGGTCAAGTTCGTTTTTTATTCTGCGAGCGTTCAGATGATAGTGGTCACATGATTATACATGAAATAATCGGTAATAATCCACGTGACCATTTGTCATTAGTGTGCTCCAAAAGCTCGCTAGGTAAAAAACCAACTTAGCGAGTGGCTTTCTTGGGTCAAAGTAGAAACGTGTATTAATACAATTTTGTTTTCATAGAAAATTGCCTTTTTTTCTTTTCATTTTGTAATGGTTTCAGTAGTTAACTTGCTGATTATTTATTTTTTAAAGGGAGATATAAAGGTACACGTGTAATTTTTGTCAGATATAGACAGTGCTGACACCCTACACTTACTTGTTTTCATGGTAATTATTGTGCCTAAAAATTTGAAAGATTATTTGCTTTTTTTAAGGGGCAGTTAGTTTGCATTAAAAAATTATTCATCTTTAGTGTAGTTCAAATGTACCAAAGTACAATTTTTTTACCTTTTTGAGAGACTAAATAATTATATTTTTATTGATGAGGGGTTGTACGTAAAATGATGGAAACCATTTTTTTAATTCTTGTTTCAGTACAAAAATACAGCAATAATTTTTTTTATGCGCCGAGGGCATCTAAGGAATAGAGAATCCAATAAACAGGAGATTCGATTAAAAATGGGTTTTAAACGTTTTGAAAACTAGTTCAAAATCGCTATGAAAAGAAATAAATAACCATTAAAAAATACATATTTCCAATCCATTAATAATATCTCGAAAACTGTTATAGTTAGAAAAAACCACACGATTTTTTATATCCTCTAAAATAACGGTATTGTTTTGTTCATGCCATTTGTTTTTATTCAGTTACTGATACTAACTTGTTTTTTTCAAATACGGACTTGGACTTTTTGCTGCATTTTTTGATAGAATAATTCATACCCTTTACAACTGTTTATAACTTGGATATGTTTTCCGACGTTTTGATCAAGAACAGCAACATCATCTGGATTTTCCATCAATACGGACCTGGAATCTTCCATGTTAAGGCACAATTCACAACCTATCGCTACGATTTGTGGTTTTTATGGTTGTGCAATGGCGCATTAACTTGAAAAATGCCAGGTCCGTACTGGTAGAATATCCTGATAATGATACTATTCTTCACCAAAATGTCGAAAAACATCATCACGTGATCCACAGATGAAAAGGGTATGAAGTATTCTTTGAAAAAATGCAGCAAAACATCCAGGTCCGTATTTGAAAAAAACAAATTAGTATCAGTAACTCAATAAAAACAAATGGTATAAACAAAACCATAACATTACTTTAGAAAAGGTAAAAAATCGTATCATTTTTCTTAAAACATTTTTTTTTCTAACTTTAATAGATTTCGAGATATTTAGGAATTAAATTTTTGACATTTTAAAAAAATACCCTGTAGATAAGAAACTATAGAGAATTTGGCAACTCCGTAAAAGTAATGTGAGTAGGGACTAAAAGTAGCACATTTTCTCTAATTTAACCGACCTCGTATCTTTTACCGTTTCGGACATAGCACTAGTGGTATCATCTATTTTAGACACCCTGTATAATACGGACAGTCATGTAAATTGGACAATTATTAAGCACGCTGTGGAGGTTTGTTCAGATTTGTTTAGGTTTGCTCAGGATTCTTTTCTGTCTGTTTTGTTATATCATTAAGAACAAAAACAGACCAACTAATACTGAGCAAACCTAAGTAAACCTCCACAGTATTCCTCCAAAATAGTGTGTAAGGTAAAAGTTTAAATATACCTTATCCTAAGCGCGAATCTATTATTTTATAGTGGGGTATCGCAAAGTTTGAACAGACTTTATTCAAAGTGCGAATCTGTCATTTTATATGTATAGGTGGAAATCCTAAAGTTTGACTGTGCCTTACTCAAACTGCGAATATTCCATTTTATAGTTCATTAACCCAAAGTTAGCAACATTTTCCCAAAATGCTACTATATATTCCCCAAAAAATATAACCTACGAATGTGATTTGAGACGTTATTTCCTTTTTTGTTCCATGATGAAAACTATCTTGCGTCTCAAGATCGTTTAATTACTCATAATTTCGTTCTTAAGCCTCTCTTGAAACATGAAATGTTATACTTCACGGCAGCTTTTCTTACAGATCCCGTTCCCGACTGTAGCGTTCTTGATGTTGTGCTCGCACCATGCTACTTTGGCAGTCGTTCTTTTTCCATTTCTAGGCATCTTTATTCAAAGAAATTTAAAAAAAATGAGCTGGTGTTTCATATAAACGCGAATCGCGAAATGCGAATATTATCCTTATTTGTCAGTTGCACATTAAAATTTGAATCTGACCAATTAGAATAATATTTGCAATTCGCAATTCGCGTTTATGTAAAACAAGACTAAGTGGTAATGGCGGTCATTTGACCGGTACTGCCCCAGGAGACTATTTTTTATTCACACAAAATTTTATAAACAAATAAAAAATATATTATTGAAAAATGTTTTAGTATGGAAACGTTAAATAGCGCCTTCAGTGATGTATGTGATTATAAAACTAAAATATCTTTTAAATAATTAGCATATAAGTACCTTCCGAAATATTTCGCCAAATATTACATCAAAGCCCTCGAAAATAAACAAACGTTCGTCTCATCCACATGCTAACAGGGAATAAGTGAGCGTGCTAGCAAGGATTCTTACGTCTCTTCTCCACTCTTTTATCCCGCGAATCATGAATGTACGTGTGCATACTATTTCTTAAGATTTTTGACTGACCGGTATTGCCCCGTCCTCCCCTACCTACATTTACGCAATGTAATACTTAATATCTTAACAATTAATTACTCTTTTAAGATTAAATTGCTTAATATTATTCTTTAAAAAATATTTTAATTCCTTTCAATAATAAAAATAGTATGTATTTTCTTTCACAAGACCCCGACTGAAAGGTCTTCGTTAAATAATGTAATAAAATAATAGACAACATAAAACATTTTGCCAAGTTTAATGGAGGCATTAATGTCGCTTATTTTTACAGCGATGTGGTTCACCGACATAATGTCTCCATAAAAAAATTATGTGATAATAATATAATTCATGATGTAACGCCACCTCCGTGTGATGATAGAACAAAAGCCGACCATAAAATTGATCGGCGACGTAAAGTCGCATTAGTTCCACTATTGAATTTAAAACAAAAAGTATTTTACAGTTTGATCCAATCAAAAGAATCTACAGCATCCTTTAAATAAATAAACCCGGTCAAGCGCGACTCCGTTCGCAAGATGGCAATAGTACGTTGATGGGATGATGGACAGTTTTGTCGAAATACATATACAATTAGTGTAGTTTTTTTATACATGGTTTGCCCAGATTTTTGGTTTGCTTCAAATATCAACTTCTTGCAAAAACGTAAAAAATAGGATAAATGCAATGGGCTATTTCATTAAATTCTGCTTTTGTTGCCATTATACGGTATATTCGCGGATTGTGTTTAGAGGAGGACAAATGGACCAAATTTTGCAATATACATAAAACTAAAAATGTCTTTGCAATATACATAAAACTAAAAATGTCACTCCTATTGTAAAATAAATAAGATTTACGTTATGAAAAATTTATTTTCTTATACAAAATACAAAAACGTTATTTTGCGTTTTACCTTGTTTATCATTTTCTTCGAAAAAAATTAATATGAAATATGTTTTAAATTAAACCCTAATTAAAAAAATTAAATATTGAAAGTAACGAGTTTTATCGCATTATTTTTTTAAAGTCCCAACTATTCTCTCTCTCACCTTTAACCAGAGTACTATAGTTTCTAGATACTAAACAATAATGACACCTATGAACATGTTTGTCAATATCTTTATTAAATGAAGCAATTATTTAATTTAAAATACTTCTCATCAAAATGCTCTACTGAACAACACTGTGATGAGGATGGCCAAGTATCATACCGCTACATAATGGAACAATTTAGCGAGAAATTTGTAGAAATTCCAATAACTGAAATGACAATCTACAACACAATAAAAAAGTTTCAAAGAACTTGTTCGGCTTTGAATCTCAAGAAGAAATATGACCAAAACGATGGTGCCACAATTTTAGTTCTTCAGTCTGTTAGAAAAACTCCTGTGATGTTCCTTAGAAATCGTCCTAAACATGTTCTATAAGTTGGGAAAAAAAACTCATATTCAGTTGATCCTAAAAGAAAATAAATTCTTTCCGTTCCAATCCCACTTTAACCAAACATTGGAAGAGGGAGATGAAGCGAAAAGACTAGATTTTTGTTTATGGATGGGAGACCAAATTTGAAGTGGAAATATCCATTTTTATAAATGTATTATGTTTTTTGATGAATGTACATTTTCTGCTAATGAAACTGTAGCATCCCAGCATGTCAGGTACTGGCAGACGTATGGTGAAATTTCAAAGTATAGTATATATATATATATATATATATATATATATATATATATATATATATATATATATATATATATATATATATACATATATATATATATATATATATATATATATATATATATATATATATATATATATATATATATATATATATATATATATATATATATATATATATATAATATGTAATGTGTGTAATGTATGCTAATGTACTGGTAATCATATTTAGAAGTTTGATCACACATGGGAATACCAGGTTGGTTTTCCAACATAATTAATAAAGTAAATTAAGCCGGATCTAAGATGAAGGGAAATAATCGTTAAAAGAATGAACTATTCACACATAATATAATCACTGGCGTGAGAAATTCATTTTTAAAGAAATTAAAAAAATGAGTAATTGGTGTTGTCTAATTTGGTCTCACCCTCAAAATTCAAAACAGTAAAACAGCAGTAGGTAACACAAATGTATGTAAGAATATTTCCTTTTCCGTTTTAATGAATTAAAAGTGTTGTTATGTAATAATAGGTATGTAAGAGAAGTGATGTGTAATAGGGTGTAACAGTAACAACAAGAGTTGTTAATACACATATTATGACGACCCAGCAAATTTTATTATTTTTCTTGCCATTCAATAAGTTTTGTATTTTAGCCAAAAAATAAGGAATAAAGAAGAAAATTTAAATATAAACGAAAGCAATAATTAGATGTAAGTTTAATAAATATTTCTTATTTATAGGCAGGGACACTCGATATCTAATTTTCCTCTGTTTTATTTGAGTTAGAATTTGAAAATTTTGACTTCTTAACCGACTAAACAACCGCCAGGGCCGCGCCAAGCTTTTGCTGCGCCGTGGGGCAAAATTGCAGTAGCCTTCCGACGCTCCCTTTTTGTAAATCCCTAAACTGTCGTTTTTTTCCAGCGCTTTCCTGAATTAAAAAAAATTGTTTATTACAGTCAATCATATTTTTTAAAATTTCGAAACAGTAACAGGATTTTTGAAAAATCTTTAAAAACAACTAAGTTACGCCGCCTAAAAGTTTAAATCTGACACCTTCCCGCGCTTTGTCGGCCTCGATGACGTCGAGAGGCACAATTTGAGCTGCAATCACCCAGGTAATGTTCGTTCCAATAGTTATTTGTTTTACTAGGCATAAAAGCACAAGATTTAATGCCGCGGCTGGTGTTTCATAGCCGAGCGTAGCGAGGCTATGAAACCAGCCAAGGCATTAAATCTGCTTTTCTGCCGTGTGAAACATATAATTTTTTCTTCAAATTTGTTCCAATTCCACGCAAAATCGACTTTTCCATATTTAAATTGCGTTTCATTATCAATATCCAAATAACTAAATTATTTTATCAAAGGTAACCGGGCCCTGCGTTACTATGTTTACCGCTGATGATGTTTGTTGAATATGTTTGTTTACTGTTTACTTTGTCATTGTCAATTTTAATAACCAGTTTGATTTAAATTATTACTTGGAAGGTTGCCTAGCAACGAACTTTTTCTGCCTAGGCAGTAAAATTGGACTTTTTCTGCCTAGGCATTAAAAGTACAACTTCTAAGCCTGCCAAGTGTCATTAAAAGGCCGCTTTTAATATCATTTGGAGAAAAACTCTTTTGTTGCTTTTTGACAAAATGGTAAGTACCTCAATAAATGTAAATATTTCAAGATTCTTAAAAGACGCCAGAGTCGGAGTGGTTTAAATTCGGAATAGGTTTGGAAAAAATAAAATCTTGTTTAATTACGAATGATTAAAACATTGTTTATTGATTTATGCCATTCGATTTATTTGTACAATAAAAATCAGTATTTAAATTTAATTACAGATTTGATGTCACTGTCATTTTCTTCTACACTCATCAGCAAAAAAAATCGGACAAGAAAAATTTGGATAAAGTTTTATGTTAAATAACTTTGCTAATTTTAGACCGTTTTTAATGAAATTTTCACTAGATTGTAGACGCATTTATCAAGATTATCACTTGCTTTTCGATTTAAGAAGAATTTTGACATTGGTGATATTATACAGGGGGAAACAAATGATACTTTTTTGAAGTTCTGAACACTCTGTGGAGAAAGTAGGCGACTCTGTGGAGAAAGTAGGCGATGCGATGATGTTCCAGTGTATTTTATATGGAAATCGCACCTTTGCTCAACATTTTGCTTTTTCATTCATCCCAATATCTGTTCTCTTTAAAAAAATATACATTTTTTAGAAAATCCCTGCAAATTTTAGAATTTTATGTCTCTAGAATAAATTTCACAGGGTCATATGCCACAATTTTTTCTTAATAAAATAACAGGTGTCTTGTATTAGCCTTTATGTGCAATGCATGGTAAATAAACAAAAATCAATCCCAATAAACCCAATCACTTGCTTTTCGATTTAAGAAGAATTTTGACATTGGTGATATTATACAGGGGGAAACAAATGATACTTTTTTTTTAAGTTCTGAACACTCTGTGGAGAAAGTAGGCGATGCGATGATGTTCCAGTGTATTTTATATGGAAATCGCACCTTTGCTCAACATTTTGCTTTTTCATTCATCCCAATATCTGTTCTCTTTAAAAAATATATACATTTTTTAGAAAATCCCTGCAAATTTTAGAATTTTACGTCTCTAGAATAAATTTCACAGGGTCATATGCCACAATTTTTTCTTAATAAAATAGCCGGTGTCTTGTATTAGCCTTTATGTAAAATGCATGGTAAATAAACAAAAAAATGTACATTTTTTATTAATAAATCGAAAACAGAAAAAAATTAATAACGTCGAAAAACAGAAAACAAAATTGTAAATATTGATATTGACTGATTTCAAAATTAAGTTAATGACTAAGCATACCAAGCTTGTATTGCCCACATGAGATCGAAGCACATCTGTCATGCGGTGTGGTGAACTTTCAACGCAGCTGGCAATTTGGTCTTGTCCCATTCTTCTAAAAGAGCAATTCGCAAGTTGGAAATGGCTTCGGGAGCTGGTTGTCGTTGCCGAATTCGTGACCCTAATATGTCCCAAACATGCTCAATGGGGTTAAGATCTTAATCTTAAAGGCTACGAGCTACGAACTGGCCACTGTAACCGCTGAATGTCAATTTCGTCCAGATATTCCGTTACCACCCGTGCGACTTGTGGCCTTGCGTTGTCATGCACCAGGCAAAAGTCATCTGGCTGAAGGGGGCAAATGGTACATGTTCTGCTAAACATTCATTAATATAGCGGTCAGCTGTCATAGCACAGTACTCACTACTACTGATCTAGGCACTTTTCGAAGGTACCAATATTAATGTTGATGTCATCTGTGATTGTTAAATGTCGAAACACTGAGTTTTAACATAAATTGAGCTTTTTTGCCGATGGGAACATCTTAGCTAAGTACCTACCTAGTTTTAGGAATTTTAAAATAAAGTTTTAGGTTAGTCGCCGCCGACTATTAACAATAAATTCAATCCGATTGTAACTTCAATCGAGACCGTGCACCACGCGATTTTCAAGTGGATAGAGCTGAATCCGATCGGTTTCATCCCCTCAAAAGTGACGATGTGCACATACCGACTGATTCTTAACTTAATTAGGCATATCATTATCTTTAATTTAATAAGGAATGAGAGAATAGATGTAAAAATAATTTTTCATCGGATCCTTTACAAAAAAAAACTTAAAATTTTTCAGGATTATTCATAAAATGGCAAATTTGCGAAGCAACACGGTTCACAGAATTTAACATACATTTTTAAAACAAATAATAGCAATTGAAAAATCAGTGAAGCGAAATGTAGCCTAGATTGTTAAAACTACTTTACATTTAAATTTACTTAAAAAATTCGGAATATTAGCTGTGGGCAGGCTAATACACCTTGAATTAGGTTTGGTAGTACCTAAATTATTTTAAGTACGGTGTTAACTTTTCCCAACAAATACCACAAAGTTAGTTACTTAGGGTGTGAATTTTAGGTCATGTGAACATGGCCAGAACCATAACGTTCGCTCACTGTCCACGGTGAATAGATCTACAAGGTGTTTCAGCAAAAGCTATCAACCTCAAATAACTAGAAAACATTTGCCGCAAGATTCACTAAACTGGTCTAATTTGGCATTCAATATTTTAAGTTAACAAGTGCATGCATCGCCTTAGAGTTAAAGCAACAAAAATACAAATGTTTGAAGCTGCTCACCCTATACATACTTCACCGGAAGTTTAGTCGGTTTTAAGGCAGGGTAAAGTCCAATCTATTTGTAAAATTTCAAGTAGTTTTTTAGGTTGATACCCAATCAAACCCAAAAGACTGATAGGCCGGCGGATATGAAAAACCATCTAGAAAACCCAAAACGTGTAGATGTGTCGGGAGGTAATTTTTTCACAATAAAATACTTCCTCTGGCGAGGGAAGTGAAATGGTCTGCCAGTTATAAAAAGACATCGACAGTTTTGTTCGAAAAGAATTTGCAAATTTTTTCATCGTCGCACAGGTGGATAATTACCCCCCCTCCCAACATAGTGCTTTCGATACGCTCCTGACCAGGTGTAAGAGTTTTTCTTTTGCAAATTATCACAAAAAGAAAAATTTAAGTGTGGATTTTCCACACAAATAGATCTATATTCATTTTAGAAACAAGTTTCAAGATAAAAATCATTTGGAAACTAAGCAAATCGTGGAAATAACCGAATCACTCATATATTTTTTATGACGATCTATTAGCAAAGACAGCACAAAAACTAACTGATCAACTAGAAGATCTAAATTTAAACCAGTACTTAGTTTTAAACCTTTTAGTTAAGCGCCCAGCAAAGGAAAAGTAAAACATAAATTCATAATTAATTTATAAATGTTATACAGGGTATCAAAAAAGTCTGAAATATTGCAAATATTTCAAAAACTACTGAATATATAGAATATATATACCTATATATATATATATATATATATATATATATATATATATATATATATATATATATATATATATATATATATATACATATCTATATGTCGATATAATTAAAAACGGCACACCTTGGAATGATAAGACCGATTTGTCACTATACAAAGAAGTCAGAAAGAATACTAATTTTTTATTTTAAATGGAAAGTCTTGTACATTTTTGAAGATATAAATAGTCCCTTAAAAGATAAATTCAATGATATAGGGTTTAATTGATTTATTTGTCAAAATCAGTGGAGGCTCGTCGGGGGGCCAGGGGGTACAAGCCCCCCAAATTAATTTTGTTGTTTGTTTTAATATAAAAAATAGTTATTAGAAATATTTGATCTTATAAAAGGTTAAAAATAAAATTTTATTAATCAAGAAATGTTCGCCCTTTTTTATATCTAGCACTGACATATGAAGACCGCACTGCAAAAACGATGAAGGTCACTTTACATTTATTCGCCAGAAAATGCATTCAAAGATTTACAACGAAAACAATATTGATGGGTGTAACTTTTAGCAAAACAAATTTGTATATATCGTTTATCGACACGAAATGAAATTTTTATAAATAAAACTTTTTAGCTTTATTCAATTATTTTTTGTAATAACGGAGTCCGTTCCTGGAATGTAATATTTGAATCCGGTCTCTAGTGACAACGCTACTAAAGAGGGTAAGTGCTTCACACATTTTTCAAAATTATCACTGATTTATTTCCTTTATTTTCTCTTTCTGTTATATTTTACATATTATGACGCGTACGCCTATGTCGCGCGGAACATTTTGGACCGCTCTATTTATGATTCCTAGAACTAACCATTTTCTGTCTTACCAAGTGCCGGCCGCACGTTGCGTCGTTGCCAGCGTTCGGCAAAAGTACAAATAGGTGGTCTGGTGCCGCCAGAGGGCGTATTGCACCAGGGCTTTTTTTTGCTAAATCGTATTTCCAGGATTATGGACAAACTATTTAATTTTTACTTTTATTTTTTTTACCGGCATGTCTAAATTAATACCCACGACGGCTGTATTACGTCTATATTTTAAAGTATCTTTTATTTCACAAAATAAAACTTTAAAAATATATATTTCAATTTTTGGCTTATAACGTAATACATAAAGTAATTCTCTGTGACATTTATATATAAACATTTTTTGATATAATGCATATTAACGACAAAAAATTGGAAATACAAAAATTGTTGGTGTTGAAGCCCCTTAAAAATTACGACTCTAGTTTCAAGAATTGGGCTCCTGGTGTGAACTTTAACGAAAGTAACCTTTCTACATTTGTACAGAATCATTATATGTGCCCAGAACACATTTTTCAAATTATTTTGGGCACAAAAATTTAGAGTGTTAACGATGATCATTATATTTCCATTTGCGTATACTTTAATTATTATTTTATTAGTTTTTCAGTTCCTTCAAGGATGAGAACGATTGTTTTTAGGATAATAGGTTAGTAGTTGAATAGTAAAATTACATTCGATAAACAGAATGGGCGTTTTTCTCGTCAACACACCTTATTTACAACGTGAAATACCAGGTAAGCAAAATCTTCAAATAATAATGTTACATTTAGGTACAGCATTTACATATATCAATTCTTTTGTTGTATTTATTCCATGTATTACCCAAAATTTGCTAAATTGACGGGTATTAAATCTGACAATTTCCAACACGAAAGATTTCAATAAAAAATATGATTTAAAACACATTTTATTCTACTATACCGACCGATAAACCACTAAATAGATCTACAGTGTTTCAAGAAAGAGCGTGTCAGCGAATAATCAAACTAGAATTTAAAGATAATAAAACATTTATTGTCTGATAAACTACATACTATACTACGAGTATAAGCTACATAATAATATCTGTCGTATTTTTTGAGATAGTGCTAGTGGGGAAAGTTTTTTCCACGTAACTTGTTCTTCATGAGTGCCCAGTGCCCATACATTTTCAATTTGATTTGTATCCGGTAATTGTGACGGCCGCTCAATTACTGAAATGTCATTTTTATCTTTCCAAGCAGTACAGATCCTACTTTGGTGTTTGGGGTCTTCATCTTCTTGCAATGTCCACTCTCGGTTATATTGCCCAAACCACTTTTTCAATCTTGCACAGCCCACGTAGACTTCAAGCCTAAGTACTAATGTACCGTGGGCGTCTGAAGAGAAGGGAAATGTAATCTACTGATACGGGATTTAAAGGATTGGAGATTGGGAGGAGAAAAGAAGACATCTGCAAGCAAATTGTTCTATAATCTGGAGTTCTAGGTATGAATTAGGCAATCCAACGATGTGTCAAATTAATTCAAAATGGTGGCCTGTGGGCAAACATTGCAAGGAATACGTTTGTTTACATTTGAGCGTGCGCATCCTAAATTCCGATAAAATTGTTTATATTTATTAAGAAATCATCAGGTTGTTTTAATTTGTTTGTTTACTGTTCTAGTGAGCGCTGAAAAGGTTTTTTTTTTGCAGTAAAATACATTTTTATAGTGATTTAGTGGGTGTTTAGACCAACAATAATGCCGATGACTTGTCTTGCAGGCGGTTGTGGAAGTCGCTCCAACAGAGACCAGATTAGTTTTTATTGTGTGCCTACCATCTTAAAGCATAGATTTTTAACTAATTTAAATGATTTGTCCAAAAGACGTAGGGATCGATGGCTGGCTGCTCTCAAAAGGGACAATCTTACAGAGTCTATGTTAAAGAATCAAAGAGTTTGCAGCAAGCATTTTATAACAGATGAATCATTTCCAAGTTATTTTCTCGGTTAACTTAACTACTTTATCTACCTAGAATAGTTTAAAAATCATAATCATTTTTTTTAACAAATAACTTTTAACTTTAATATGCCACCCGATGTCAACCACCGAGCATTGTTTTTTAGTGTTCGGTAAGGTCAACGGAAAATTAAACCTTAAGATATTTTTTTGGTGGTGCCCCCTGGCCCCTTGTAAAAATTTCAGCTTATTCTATTGAGAATTTATTTTAGTTTTTGTAATATTTTAATTATTAAGTTAGTAATAACTATAAAATTGATCTCGATTAATTTATTGTTTAACTGAAATGTCTTTCTAGTTCAAGCAAATGTAGCTATTCATACCAAGATATTATGAAATAAAAAATACATACATATATATAAAACATGCATTATTTATTTCCCAAAGTACAATACAAACAATAATATAGAAATAATACAGAATGTCAAAAATTATAGATTATTTATTTGTACAAATCGGATGCGAACTGCCATATATGAAGAATGTACTGTACATATGCTTTCATCGTGTGCTATAATACTCCACACATCTAACGGTCTTAAGTTTGCTCTTTGAGAATGTATTGCCTGAAAAAAACACTCTGTAAACATTATCCTTCTATTTTTATTTTAAAGTTGCTGAAAATTAAACATAAAGTACAAAGTTTAGAAAATTACTAAATAAATACGTATACCTTGTCGACTAAAATATACGCATGATATGCATCCTTAACCACCTTTACTCCAACTTTTGTTATAAATCCTGCCGCAAAATATTTATAACACTGCAGACTTTGCTTTCATTTGGTGTAGTAATAACTGTGTGTCAGGATTAAATATGAAACAATACCCATACTGGAAACTGGAGGAACTCGATCAATAGAGCAGTCTAAATCTTCATCTTTTAAAGTAAAAGGATCTAAAGAACCAATTAGTTTTAACTTCTGTAGATACCTGAAAACATAAAACAGTTGATTATTTTCAGAGAAATACATAGATAATCATTTTTACGCTAGTTTTAAATAAAAAATAACCTCAACTTACCTCTCGCCAACGTCAGGACTTTCTGCCAATAAATTCTGCAGAT
The DNA here is from genome assembly GCA_963971165.1 of Philopedon plagiatum. Classification (NCBI taxonomy): domain Eukaryota; kingdom Metazoa; phylum Arthropoda; class Insecta; order Coleoptera; family Curculionidae; genus Philopedon; species Philopedon plagiatum. The sequence continues at coordinate 31,627,452 of OZ020190.1, read as the reverse complement.
AAATACTATCCATTGCTAAATAAATAAAGTTCAGGGTTGACAAGTCACGTTAAAGACAAATAACACGAATTTTAGCAACCACTACTCTCAAAAACTATGAAAAATAAAATCGATAATCACTGTCAATTTGCACGTCTTCTTATGGGGAACTTTTCAAGGTCATTTTTGTTTGCCCACAGGCCACCATATTGGATCACGTGGTTTGGATTCCCTAATGAGTGAGAGAAGTGGCATGTGCTACAGAAGCACTTCACATATGAACCTAGGATGTTTCACAGTACGAATTCCGGTAGAAACTCAATAATAAAAATACTAGAAAAATAACTCTAACGAAGTTGTAGAACCGCTGTTAGTGGCCAACCACCTAAACAGATTTTATGTTGGCGCAGCTTCCGAGATAACAGTGCAAAAGACAAGCTTTCCCACCATTCTTATACCTCAAAGAAAATGTAACATATAATTCAAACAGTTTTTATTTTGGTCCAACGACAGCTCAAGAAATTTTTGAAATAACAAAAAATCTTAAAACCAAAAGCTCAACAGGCCTTAATGGTGTGTGAATTTAAAAATAACAAAGAAAGAAGAAAAGAGGAACAATTTACCGCAAACCCGAGGTCCGTATCTTAATTCATTATTAAATGAAATGCCTTTAAAAATTCAAAATCGTGAAAAAAAGAATTAAAATTTTAAATACCTTTTTCCTTCTATTACTTTAAAAGTTGTTCAAAATGAACTCACTTCTCACCTTTTCGAAAATGGCAGGTGTTACTTCTTGGAAGAGTTCCAAAATCGACTTTATTACTGCCAAGAAGTTCATGATGGTCATTTTGAACAACTTTTAAAGTAATAAGAGTAATAAAGGTACATACTTAAATTTGTAATTTTTTCCCACGATTTTTATTTTTTATAGGGTTGCCCTTTAAAAACGAATTAGGATACGGACCTCGGGTTTGCGGTAAAATGTTTATTTTTGAAGACATTTAAAATGAGGTACCACACGGCATAGTGTTGCATGTAAAATTTTTGACCTCAACCCTCTAGCTTCACCCCTGAAGGGGGTTGAAAAAGTTCAATTAGATAAAAAATTAGATTTATTAACCAATAAGCTACACCTAAAATTTGGTGTTTCTACGTTTACTAAAAGCAAAGATATTTGCCCATATAGACTTTTCGGACACTGTATCTTTGGTTCGTTGTCAACATGTTTGCGTGGGTAGTAGAAATGAACCGAACTTGACGCGTGAACCAAGTTCGCAAAGAATATCCATATGTATAGGGCCCTTAAGACCCGACAAAATACTCCAAAGTTTAGTGCCACCAGCCATAACTTACTTCTTTTTTCTTAAGATTCAGTACAACAATCTAAAATTTTCTTCCAATGTATTTTCTGACAGGTATATATTTTATCGATATTGTAACAAAATACACCTTTTCAGTTCAGCAAGGTGTATAGGCGTGTCTCTAGAGCTTAACATCTAAATGTCAAGTAGTTTCTATTGCAATAATGACTTCTTAGATTAATAATGGTTTTAAATTGGCAATAATACCATTGTTAACTGCCGTGGGAATTTTAATAGAATCGTTATATTATTTGAAATATTATTGTTTATTATCTTAAAACATAAATTAACAGTCCTGCACAAAAGAAGGGGAAAGTCAAAGATGTCCTAGATTAAGATTGGGGAAGACGAAGACTCCAGAGAAATTCATTTTCATGTGTTTGGGGTTTCATAATTCATTTTGGTAAACTAAACCATGGTTTGTTCGTCAGTTCTGCCAGATCTGTACTTTTATGGAAACCTGATCAAATAACCCAAACATATGTTATGTATAAATAATAAACAAAATAGTGCAAAACAACATATACCACAGAAAAAGAATTAAATGAAACAGTAGAAAAAAAAATAGGCAAAGCACCGGGACATGAAGAAATGATCAGATTTATGAACGATGAGCGACAACAAAAACTGTTGGATATCATAAACCAGACAAAAATAAAAAAAGAGTACCATTAGACCCTGCAGATAGGCATCATAACACCAATATATAAAAAGGGAGATAGGAAGGATTGAAGGATTGCTCAAACTTTAGAGGGACAACGCTAGGTAGTAACATTTGAAAATCATTTGCCAAAATATTGGAGCAAATACTAAGAACCAAACAAAAGGACACATGAGAAGAAAGCCAGAGCGGATTTAGAAAAGAAAGAGGGACTAACGACCAGATATTTATTCTTAGACAAGTGTCAGAAAAAGCAATCAAAACTGGAAGACGGATACATGCTTCTTCATAGATATGGAGAAAGCTTTCGACAGAATAAAAAGAGAAGATATCGGGGAAATTTTGGATAATAGGGGAATTAAAAAAGATCTAATACAAAACGTACAAAGTCTATATGAAAAAACTGAAAGTTATTTAAGATTAGGAAATGAAAAAAAAACATTCTCTAGTAAACTCGGACTCAAACAGGGGTGCATTCTGAGCCCACTGCTATTTAATTTAGTGTTGGATAAAGTTTTTAAACAAAATAAAGATAAACTAAAACCATATAATGTCGAACATTGGAAGCTAAGTTACATTTGTTTAGCAGAACTATGCTATGAAGATGACCTAGTAATATTGAGAGAAATAGAAAAACAAGTGCAAGAAAATATCAATATCCTTAATGAAGGATTGAAATCATTAAATGTGAAAATAAATAAGCTAAGAACTAAAACAAAGATATTGGGACAGCAAGTTGAAAGGCACAATATACAAATAGACGGCGAAATACTACAACAGGTAGATAAATTTACATATTTAGGACTAATAATAAACAAAGAAGGAACGGAGACGAGATAAATGAGAGAATAGCAAAAACTGAGAGATTATATAATAGTAAAAAGAGTAACTTTTTAAGTAAGAAAGAAATACCAAAACAAATAAAAACAAAAATAGTTAACTGAATTGTAAAACCGACACTAACATATGCGTGCGAATCCTGGACAACAACACAAAAACAAAAAAGCAGAATAACAAGTAGATTCATGTGAAAAATATAGGAAAAGACAAGAAAAGATAAAATTATAAAGCAGGTATTCCCAGAAAACCTAAACATAGACCCTGTCGAAACAATGATAGAAAAAGGACAACTAAGATGGCTAGGCCATGTGATGAGAAGATATGAGAACAGACAAATATACGAAGCGAAAGGAATTGGGTAAAACGAAGAGAGGAAGACTGAGAAGAACGTGGAAAGAAGAAGTGCGTACAGCGGTCGAGAAAAGAGGAACAAGATGGGAAGATATAAAAGTGCTAGCAAATGACAGGAAAGACTGGAGGAAATTATGGAAGAAAAAACCTATAAACTCAACTCTAGCATAACGCGACATCGAAAGGTATAAGGGTTCCCCGGATTAAGTAAGTAAGTAAGTTATCAGAAATAATTTTAGGGTAATACTTTGTTCGTTTTTAGGTGATATTTCTCTTGGTGCAATTTTAAGTTTCATCGCTAGTTTAGTCTCTTTTATGGAAAGATAATGGCGCCAAAATTTACCCGAATTGTCCCCTTCTCCATTAGATTTGAGAAATATGTAAATTACTAAACACTTTTATAAAATTGAAGACATTGATTATATAGGTCATCGATCTTTCCACGGTTATTACGTAATTAATTATAATTTAACAGTTATTTAGTAAAGTATAATACCAATATCGTTAATTACGTTAGAAACAAAAAAGTTAATCTAAATAAACAGTAAATGCGGAATACAAGGCGCCATATGGATGGCTGAGCAGCAAGACATTATATTATCCAATAAATATTCAACAAAACGAATATAACCTCCACATTGTTTGGAACTTAGTAGTATTATTGTTGAACACATTATGAAAACTCGAAAAACGGCCAATTATCTTAAAAATATCAATATCTTTTAATGTTATATATATATATATATATATATATATATATATATACAGTGACCGGCAAAAAGTTCGCAACATATGGGAAAAATTTTTATTAGGTGAGTATTGGAAAAACTTTTCCGGGGGATCGGTTCTGCATGTCCGATAACCTAAAAATCGATTTTGACATTCGTCACGTGACCACTGGTATAGCGTCAAATTAAAAAAAAAATTGTTAATTTACAAAAAGTGAGGTTAGTTGACGAGATATCAAAAAAATTGCTTAGAATTAAATTCTAGGTCCTTGTGCAAAATTTTAAGATTTTATTTAAAAAAATTGGAAAACTCAATTTTTTTTAAATATTTTTTTATCGATTTACAAATTTCCAGTTTTTTTCGTTTAGATAGCTTGGCTAATGTAAAGCCCATGTATCTGGATGAAAATAAACGAATGTAGTAGTTTTTTCTACAATTGACAGGACAAAATTAGAAAAAACAGGGTTTCGCCGGACGCTAGCTGTTGCAATGATTTGTATCTAGCAGCAGTGTCAAAATTTTAGAGACATTTCAATGAGATTACATTGAGAAAACCTTAATCGTCTTAAATATATCTGAAGTTCGACTTTTTGTAAAGTTAAGGGGAGTAAAATAGATAATAAACAAAAAATTACCTGTTTATTTAATCGAAATTTCATAAACGAAAACCAATGTAAGAAAAACTTAAAAGTAGTCAAATTCTGTACTAACAACATAAAAAATCATTGTTTTTCCTTGGGTGCACAAAATTTAAAACTCAGTATGACCACCATTTCTCTCCATACATACTATTGTTCTCGAGCGCAACTCTCGATTAACATTTCGGAGCATTTTACGATTTATTTGCAATACACAATTTCTAATGACATTCTCTAAATTTTGTATATTCCTAAAGGGTCGATGTTTGTACACAGAGTTCTTTAGGTATCCCCACATAAAGAAATCTAACGGAGTCAGATCTGGTGATCTCGCAGGCCACGGATTTTCAGAAAACCGTCCTATCCACTGGTTTCCAAATTCTTGATCCAGCCATCTCTTCACCTCATTTGTGGAATGAATGCTAGCTCCGTCTTGTTGAAAGTATAAATTTCTTCTTTCGGCTAATGACAAATTGTCTAAAAAGTCAGATATCTCAGTTTGTAGAAATTCTAAATATCGTTCTGAATTTAAATTGTCTCTAAAGAAAAAAGGTCCCACTATTCTGAGGTTGAAAATTCCGCACCACACATTAACCTTAAAACTATATTGGTCTTTACTCTGAATTACAAAGTCTGGGTTTTCGGTGGCCCACCATCTACAGTTTTGTGAACTGACGGTTCCGTTAGAGGTAAATGTAGCTTCATCCGAGAAAAGAACGTTCTTTGGGAAATTAAAATCTTCCTCAATCATACCCTGGAACCAGGCACAAAAATCGAAGCGGGCGTCATAATCCCTATCTTTTAATACTTGTACAAATTTAGGTTTGTACGGATGAAATTTGTTTCTTTTTAATATCCTCCGCACAGATCTTTCGTGAATGTTAGTGATCTCCAATATTTGACTAACTGCTAATTGGGGTGTTTCTGTGATCGACAAACACACATCCAGAGAACCTTCGTCACCTGTTACCGGTTTTTCATGGGAAACTTTATACTGATTTTCTACCGATCCCGTTTCTTTAAATTTATTGACTAGACGAGATACTGTGGAATAATGGAGGGATTTATCGGGGTGCCTCTCATTAAAAATTGCTGCTGTTTCTCTATGGCTTTTGTAATTATCTCCAGAAATTAAAATAATTTCTATCTTTTCCTGAAGAAGTAGTGTGGGTGCCATTTTAAGGAATAAAATATTAATAAACTTATGTAAAATATCAAACTTAGTAAGATGCGAGACATAAACCAATGACATAGGTTGAAATCAAACAAATTATAATTTGTTTGACATTTTTCTGTTGTTTTTAACCTACTAGATTATTTGGTTGTTTTAATTTCAGAGCCTGCTTTGGTAGTTTTAAGTACAACTAAATAGACCTGGTTGTTAAATTTATGTGCGAAAAATCTTAATAAAATCTTGATACAGTCATTTCATTAGATTCAAACCATTGCAACAGCGAGCGTCCGGCGAACACCTATTTTTTCGATTTTGTCCTGTCAATTGTAGAATTGTAGATCTGACTCCGTTAGATTTCTTTATGTGGGGATACCTAAAGAACTCTGTGTACAAACATCGACCCTTTAGGAATATACAAAATTTAGAGAATGTCATTATAAATTGTGTATTGCAAATAAATCGTAAAATGCTCCGAAATGTTAATCGAGAGTTGCGCTCGAGAACAACAGTATGTATGGAGAGAAATGGTGGTCATACTGAGTTTTAAATTTTGTGCACCCAAGGAAAAACAATGATTTTTTGTGTTGTTAGTACAGAATTTGACTACTTTTAAGTTTTTCTTACATTGGTTTTCGTTTATAAAATTTCGATTAAATAAACAGGTAATTTTTTGTTTATTATCTATTTTAATCCCCTTAACTTTACAAAAAGTCGAACTTCAGATATATTTAAGACGATTAAGGTTTTCTCAATGTAATCTCATTGAAATGTCTCTAAAATTTTGACACTGCTGCTAGATACAAATCATTGCAACAGCTAGCGTCCGGCGAAACCCTGTTTTTTTTTAATTTTGTCCTGTCAATTGTAGAAAAAACTACTACATTCGTTTATTTTCATCCAGATACATGGGCTTTACATTAGCCAAGCTATCTAAACGAAAAAAACTGGAAATTTGTAAATCGATAAAAAAATATTTAAAAAAAATTGAGTTTTCCAATTTTTTTAAATAAAATCTTAAAATTTTGCACGAGGACCTAGAATTTAATTCTAAGCAATTTTTTCAAATAACTTTTTTTGATATCTCGTCAACTAACCTCACTTTTTGTAAATTAACAATTTTTTTTTTAATTTGAGGCTATACCAGTGGTCACGTGACGTATGTCAAAATCGATTTTTAGGTTATCGGACATGCAGAACCGATCCCCTGGGAAAGTTTTTCCGATACTCTCCTAATAAAAATGTTTCCCATATGTTGCGAACTTTTTGCCGGTCACTGTATATATATATATATATATATATATATATATATATATATATATATATATATATATATATATATATATATATATATATATATATATATATATAATGTTTCTTAACACGTTCACGACGCGGCAGTGTGTCAGGTTGGTGAACCCCAGGGACAAAAAAATTTTTTGACGAAGCAGTGGGGTAATATTGATATTTTTTCGTAATTCCAGTTAATAATAATATAATATTTTTTGTCAGCATAGAACAAAGGAAAATGTTTTACAGATTTGAGAAGCAATTGTAAACGGATTGTTGGAAAAGCTCGAAAACGAAAATAGAGAAGGCGAATCTGAAGCAGATCAACAACCGCCACTAAAGAGACCACGTATTAAAAGTACAATAGCTCATCATGTAATGGGAAAATATGATGGAATAGCAAGGAATAGTAGGAAGAGATGCACTTTGTGTTACAAGAAAATTCAAGCTGAAAGTGGGGTCATGGAAGGTAGAAATAAGGCAAAGAGAGTTTGCACATCTTGCGAAGATTGTCCGGGGAAGCAACAATGTGCCTGCACTGTTTTAATACCCGGCGAGTTCTGCTAAATTCATGCATGAGTGAGAGTGAGTGATCCAATTAAGAAAGTGGTCTCAGAGCGAAATAAAAATGGAACGAGATGCGACTTTTACTCTTACAATCAAAGACAATATGTCTTTATTTTAAGATATAGTGAATTGAAACAAAGAATTAAAAGGGTTTTATTCCAAATACAGAGTACGTTCTCATATTAGAATGAAATTTGATCACAGACATGTGTTTCCGAGGGGGCTTCCCACTTTCAAGGTATATTTCCTTGAATTATATCAAAGACAAGATACAAGTACTTAGTGTAAAGTAATTTTCCTTAATTTAATTAAGAGTTTTTTTGTGTGTGTGTAACAAAAATCCTTTTGGATTTACCAAATTACGTCGGTACAGGTAATAATAATATGTTGTACTTCCAGGCCGATAGGTCGTTTAAAAGGTTTTAAACATCAATATATAGTTTTTACAAACAAGGTTATCTAGCTATAAAAAACTAGCCTTCGATCCAATCACGTAGGTGTAAGTCAGAATTTATATGCTAATTAGCATCATTATTTTTTGTTTTTTTTATTAATGTTTTTGTCTATGACTTTTATTCCATTAATATTTTGTATTTTGAATTCCTCAAAGCCAAGCCGATGAAAATTAAAACAATGGAAACTTTAGTGCTTCGCCGACTAAAAATGCAATGTTAATTTAAAAGTAATAAATATCCTCGGGCTGAGTTGACTAGACAGTGAGCTTTCAATGCTTTTCCTATGACTTATGATAGAGCAATGGCAAATAAGGAATAAGAAAGTAGTGTGTGTAGTAAACACACAAACTAAATTTAATAGCCTAATATTTTTTAATTCATTAAGTCCAAGAAATTAATACAGAACACATACTCATCACACAAAAGCACACTTACACACAACCCATACACCATTACACACCTCCCAATAATTATGGCAACGCGTGCATAAGCCCCAATTGTGGCATTTTCGAGTTTTTTGTACAGGATTGTGGCGCCCATTCCGAGGAGTGTATAGGGATACAAATAATTTCGTTACACTCCGTAGTTTTTTTCTTATCGCTGAAAAACATTTATGGCATCCGTTTCCACAATTATATCATGACAAGAACTGTGTTAATGCGACGCCATTAATATTTCAAAGTAAGAAGTTGTGTAAAAAAAGTTGCCACTAATATTTGGGCAGGTACAAAGTGTTATTTGCGACGTTGTCAGCTTTCTTAAGTTGCCACAGTTATAGTATGAATGTGTGTGTGTGTTAAAAATATATCTACCAGGCTTGAAATTGATATTTTTAAAATAGCGGCAACAAAATTTGCATTAGTTTTCGGTATATGGATTCCTAAATACTGGGTTGGCCAATGAAACCGAAACAAGTCATATTTATTGCTCCTAAACAGTCAAACAGGAATAACTTCAGAATGCTTATCAAATTGATATGCTATATGGAAAGGCACAAAGAAACCAAATAAAAGCAAGAGCATTGTATATTCAACGATTTTTGGAACGTGATCACCCCTGTGAACAATATTTTTCATGGTTGGAAAAACATTTAAAGGAAGAAAACTATTACGAATACTAAAACGATATTATAATATGTGAGGAGGCGGAGACAAATACACTGGCTTGTGTTGAGTTGATCCTACAACATCTACATTGAAATTGGCATTGATATTGGAATATGCCACGAAGGTGCTGGAAAAATACTACATGGTTATAAATTGTATAAACACATCATCATCTCTACGATACCGACTACCAATGAAGATTCGATTGTTACAGTTGGTACCTAGAAACTGAGCGGCAACAGCCAAATTTAAAATCACTTACGTTGTTTTCAAACGAATCCCGTTTCACTAATATGGGAATGTTTAACAGGAAAAACACGAAGTACTGGGCAACTGAAAATCCCAATTTGGTTAGAGAAGGAGCTTTCCAAGAAAGATTTGGCGATAATGTTTGGCTGGGCATTCTAAGAACTCTAACTGTTGGACCAATACTTTTTGATGAACCTTTAAACGCGGTCCATATCTTAATTTTCTACAAAACCAAATACAAAATGTTATTGAAAATTTACCAGTGAGACAATTTTCACAGATTTTTTTATCAACCAGTCCATAATGCAAGAGTAGTGATCGATTATTTAAACGAACTTTTCGAGAATCGTTGGATAGGTACCAATGACCCTTTAAGGTGTCCGGCGAGGTCTCCGGACCTTACTACCCTAGATTTTTTTTATTGGGCACACACTAAATAAAAACTGAATATGACAAAACTTTAGAATTTACAGGACCTTAGAAACAGAATTACGCAAGCAGTAAACTCTATTACTCAACTTCAAATGCAGAATGTATTACGGGAATTTCAAGAAAGAATTAACTGTTGTCGAGATGTTAACGGTGGTCGTTTTGAACGTTTAAACTATGGTTAAGTATTATAATGTGGTAGTTTTTTTTTTCGTTTTTAAATTACTAAGCTCATTTTCGTTTTAAAATTACGACTTTCCAAAGCAACTTGTTTAATTGCCGATATCTCAAGAACTATTAGGTTTTGACAAAGGACATCATGAACAAAAAATATTAAGAAAAGTAAGTAGAATGTAAATTTAATATTTATTACACGCTTTTATTTAATTTCACCTGTTAGTTTGTTAGTATGTTTAGGTCAAATATTTCAATCAAAATTTCGACTAGTTCTAATTAAGTTAGAGCTTTGAAATTTTGCACTCGTGTGTAAGTTCAGTGACAACGCATATATTATTATGTAATTTTGTTCTAAATCCAATATGGCGGTCGCCCCAAGAAGACGGATTACCATTTTCTTCACAATCCCCTTGATATGGGTATCAAATGAAAGGGTTTGGCGAGTATACTACGATAAGCTATGTGACGGTATTTTAAACTCAATATGGCGGACGCCCCAAGATGGCGGATTACCATTTTTTCCCCAAACGCCTTGATATTTGGATCAAATGAAAGGGTTTGACGAGTAGAATTCGATTAGCTGTGTGACGTCATTCTAAACCTAATATGACAGACGCTAAAAGATGGTGAATTAACTGTTTTTCAACAATCCCCTCGACATGCGTATCAAATAAAAGGGTTTGACGAGTAGAGTACGATAAGCTATGTGGCGTCATTCCAGCCTAATATGGCGACTGCCGCAAGATGGCGGATTACCTTTTTCCTCATTACCTTTTTCCTCAGAATCACGTTGATATAGGTATCAAATATAAGGATTTGACGAGTAAAATACGATAAGCTGTGACGTCCTCCTAAACTCAATACACCGGACGTTACAACATGGCGGATTACCTTTTTCTTCACAACCACCTTGACATTTTTAAGCCTTTATCAACAGGACGGTGCACCAGTCCATAATGCAAGAGTAGTGAGCGATTATTTAAACGAACTTTTCGAGAATCGTTGGATAGGTACCAATGGCCCTTTAAGGTATCGTGTAATACGATAAGCTATGTGAAGTTATTTTAAACCCAATATGGCCGACGCCACAAGATGGCGGATTACCATTTTTTTCACAACCCACTTCACATGGGTATCAAATAAAATGGTTTGACGAGTAGAATACGATAAGCTGTGGTGAATGTGGCAGATGCCACAAGATGGCGGATTACCCTTTTTCACAATCCCCTTGGCGTGGATATGAAATGAAAGAGTTTGGCTAGTAGAATACGATAAGCTATGTGACGCCATTCTAAACCCAATATGGCGGACGGCACAAGACGGCGAATTACCTTTTTCTTCACAATTCCCTTGATATAGTTATCAAATGAAAGGGTTTGACGAGTTAAATACTATAAGCTATGTGACGTTCTTCTAAACCCAATATGGCAGACGCCAAAAGATGGCGGAGTACCTTTTTCTTTACAATCCCCTTGACATGGGTATCAAATAAAATGGTTGGACGAGTAGAATACGATAAGTTATGTGACGCCATCCTAAACCCAATATGGCAGACGACACAAGACAGCGGATTACCTTTTTCTTCACAATTCCCTTGATATAGGTATCAAATGAAAGGGTTTGACGAGTTAAATACTATAAGCTATGTGAAGTCATTCTAAACCCAATATGACAGATGCCACAAGATGGCGGATTACCTTTTTCTTTGCAATCCCCTTGACATTTGGATCAAATGAAAGGGTTTGACGAGTAGAATTGGATAAGCTGTGTAACGTCATTCTAAACCCAATATGGCAGACGCCAAAAGATGGTGGATTACCTTTTTTCAACAATCCCCTTGATATGCGTATCAAATGAAAGGGTTTGACGAGTACAGTACGATAAGCTATGTGGCGTCATTCCAACCCAATATGGCGACCGCCGCAAGATGGCGGATTACCTTTTTCCTCAGAATCACCTTGGTATAGGTATCTAATGTAAGGATTTGACGAGTAAAATACGATAAGCTATGACGTCATCCTAGACTCAATATAGCGGACGCCACAAGATGGGGGATTACCTTGTTCTTCACGACCCCCTTGACATTTGTATCAAACGAAAGGGTTTGACCAGTATAATTTGGTAAGATATATGACGTCATTCTAAACCCAATATGGCGGACGCCACCAGATGGCGGATTACCTTTTTCTTTACAATCCCCTTAATATGGGTATCACATGAGAGGGTTTGACGAGTAGAATACGATAACAGGTAAAATTCCTTGTAATAATAATGTATTATCAGAAATGCATTGGTTAAGACGTAACCAAAAATTTATAAATAAAATCTTATATAAAACATAGGTATAGTTTTTCATTGTGACAATGCTGAATGCTATTTATAAGTGGACGTATTTCGCTTAGGTAGATAAAAGTAGAATCAGAGTTATCACTGAAACAGATATAGTATGTTATGATAAATTTATTGTCTTAAAAGCTTGTCGCGTAAATAGAAAAAACAATACATTCTTAGCTACTTACAATTTCTGCCAAACAAAATTAATGCTTGTATAAACTTTTCTGTGCGCTACAAGCTTTTTAGACAATAAATTTAACATAACATAATATGTTTCAATGATAACTTTGATTCTGCTTTTATTAGGATGTAACCTGTTAAAGGATATAGTGGGGGGGGGGGGGAGTAAAAAGGAGCTTCTGGGAATTTCTCCAAAATTTTTGGGTTAGTAAGGTCAGAAAATTTAATTTTATCTAACAGATGGAAAAAAAATTAACGGGTAGGGGAGGATAAAAAGGGAGCGATTGACATGTTCTTCCTAAAATGTGAACCAAAATGCCATTTTCGGGGTAAAAAAGGTCAGAAAATCGAACTTTGTGTAATAAATGTTGAGAGAATTAACGTGGGGGTGGAACGGGAAAAGGGAACAGCTGAAAATTTCTCCAAGACTGATAATGAATATGTCGGTTCTGGGGTTATTAAGGTCAAAAAAATTAATTTTGTCTACGATTTGTTAAAAAAATTATCGAGGGGGGGGGAGAATAAAAAGAAACGGCTGGGAATTTTTCCCAAAATGTTAAATGTTACATTAGTTAAAATTGTTGGGGAAATTAAGTAATTATTACAGAAAATAATATTTTTTGACATTAATCACCCCGAAAATGACAATTTTGGAGAGATTGAAAATCGCTCCTTCCCTCCCTTAATTTTTTTACCATCTGTTAATCTGTTGCTGATTTGCTAACCTCAATAACCCCGAAAATGACACATTTAACAGTTTTGGAAAAAATCCCAGCCGCTCCTTTTCATCCCTCTCCCATCTCCGTTAATTTTTTGTACATATTATGTTGGACGAAAGTAGATTTTCTGACCCCAATAACCTCGAAACTGACATTCTTTACCATTTTTGGAGAAATTTTCAGCTGTTTCCTTTTATCCCCCCTCCCCAATAACTTTTTTAACATCTGTCAGACAAAATTAGATTTCTTGACCTTAATAACCCCAAAAATGACACATTACTTAACGTTTTTGTAGAAACTGTCAGTCGCTTCTTTTACCCCGCCCCTTAATTTTCTTAACATCTATTACACAAAATTAGATTTTCGGACCTTAATAACCCCAAAAATGATACTTCCAACATTTTTGGAGAAATTCCCATCCGCGCCTTAACCCCCCCCCCCCCCATTATATTTTTTGAAAACTGTTAAGACATGGTTTAAAAATTAGATTTTCTGAGCTCAATAACCCCGAAAATGATATATTAGTTAGCATCTTCGAAAGATTTCTAGCCTCTTTTTTATATGTCCCCCCCCCCACGTTAAACAAACCTATATCGAAGTAACCTTACTCTTGTTATGGTTTTTTAAATTACAAGGATTAACATTTTGTGTGTGCGGGCATCCATTATGCAAACAATAGTGGCAACTCTCGCGACACACTCGAAATACTAAAATCTTATTTCAGTTAAATGGAATAAAATCGGCAATAAAAATGGCAACATTGCAAATTCTTTACAGAGGTCGCCACTTTCTTACCACGCCCACGACGCCATTATTGGGTGTGTAAAGGTAACATACTTAAGCCCAAATAGTGGCAACTTACACAATTTAAAGCAATTTTTGAAATTGTTCGGTTTATTTAAAAAATAGGTAAAGAAAAATAAATTGGATGATTAAATAGAAGAAGAAACAAGCACAAGGCGATGAGATAGAGAAAAATACATGGAAAATAAAGCTGGTATTATTAAAATAAATTGTGGCGACGCGTGTAAGTTGCCACAATTTTGCCGGATGCCATAGTACAGCCTTATGCATACACAAATCGCCACAATTATTGTTCGGTATACACACACACCTAAATACTCCCACAAACAAATCACAAAAACAAACTTCACATATGATACTATACACAGTACCACTGGTATACTTTCGCTGTTTTTTTAGGGATTCTTTTTTTTATCTTTTCGTTCTCCTTATAGAAATCTATGTATCTTTTTAGATTTTCATTTTCGTGTTTGATTATTATATCGTACACTGTAGATGTCTCACTATATTTTGTGGTAGTTTTAACTTATTTTGTATTCTTAACTTTATCGACCTATTTTCTAGCATCTGATGATGGGAAGGTAACTTGTCGAAAAGCATAATATATTTCTGTGAATGTTTTTATGCATTTGATCTTGTGAAAAAGTCTTCCTAACCCTATTCTACCTAACACTCCAAGTGTGTAATCTATGCAAATGAATTGTGAGTTTAAAAAAAGAAACATCAAGGAAAACTAACCGCAGTAAAAAGTACTACCAATTTGGGAAGAATATGATGGAAGAGATGAAAGCCAACTAACAAAGCAAAAGAAAAATTACTTAATATTGAGTCAGTATTTATATAAATCAACAAATTCGAAAGGTAAGTTGTAAGAATGAGAAGGAAAAGAGGCAGATTTAGAATACGAAACTTAAAAGAACATTAGAAAGGACAATAATAAGGAATATGCACATACTTTTTTATTGCATAAATCGTTTAAGGAAGTCATTACAAACCCCAAAAAAAATATTTTGAAGAAAATTACTAGGATAATTTAGCTGCAAAAAATGTTTACTTTTCGGTATAATTTATTACAATTTAAAAAGCAGCCATTTGTCCTTAGTGAAAAGTGACGTCAGGAGATCAGCAAAAAGTGTGAATCTACATGTTGACGTAAAGCTTAACCTAAAGTCGAACAGGCTTGCTTTTCTCGGAAACAGTCAGAGGGGAGCAATCGAATTTTCTGGGTTAATAGTGGAATAGTTCAACTAGCTTTGGTAAAAAATTCAGTTATGCAGGATGTTTCGTCGAAATTTCCGCAATTTCCGTTGAAATCGGGTATACAGGTCGCAAAAGTGGATTAAATCGATGCAAATTTTCAGAGGTTGTAGAGGAACCGGAGCTTCAGAACTCTATTGAAACTGGTGAGACTCGGAAAATGGCAAGTAATTCCTTTGAATTTTTTTAGGTCGAGAAATGCCATTTGCAGACCCATTTTTGGTACCTAATAACTCGAAAACAAAACGTTGGATCGAAAAACGACTCATAAGTGAAACTTTAAAATCTCAAATACTTTCTTTTTGTAATAGATTTACTTAAACCTAAAATCACTGGAAAATTGATATGTATATTTGGGAAAAATTGGAAATTTCGATTTTTGACCCAAATATTTCACGGTTTTTAATTTTTTGTGGGGTCAAAATGGTTAACATTAAAATCCCATATACGTCATCGGAAAGAGCTCGTCGAAATATATGGTATCCATAGTTTTTAGTTTCTTCATTCTTTATAGGAGGGGAGCAATCGCCGATTAAATTTCGATTTTTTGACTTTTTAACCCACGACATCGGTACATTTCAATCACTCTGTATTTTTTCCTATCTAACTTTTCCCCAATTTTTTAACACTATCTTATAAAGGGATAATCACACTTTAAAATGAATACCAAATGGGTTATCCAGGGGCGTATTTAAGCGATAAAAACCGAATTTTCTTGATTTTTTCCGACAAATCCCATTTTTAACCGACATTATTCCACACTATTTTCCTTATTTAGTGATTTTTTTGAGTTTGTTTTCTCAGTTAAATATCTAAGAATACCTCCCACTAATTTAAATCGCTTATTTTTTCGTTAAACTTATAAATAAATAGGTTTATTTGCATCGGGGACATGCAAAATTTTACATTTTAAATTTTCGAAATTTCGAAGATTGCCATGAAACAAAGAATTGCAGTTTATTTGCTCGAAATTATTAAGATATGATGTGATGAATTTCGTAAAAATGTCACTTTTTGTTGCAAAAATTGAAAGGTTCCTGGGATTTTAGGAACCTTCTACTTTAAATGCAGAGATATTTCATTGGATGAGTTACGCATTAAATGCCATTTTTATTGATTTTTCGATGATCCTAGGACACTGAAATTCGCTACGTACACATTAATAGTCATAAATTCACTTTTAACGACACAGCCAATGGGATCACGTTTTACAAGCTTCGAAATTCGCGCGAAAATTTGCAGTAGAAATTCCTTTTTTTTGTTAATAAAGACCAAAATAAATGGATAAAAGCAACCGCCATAAACATTTAATTCATGTAGAGAATATAAAAAAAATATTTCAGATTTATTTGGGTTATATGCATATTCCCAATTGGGATGATGATAAAAAGGAAAATGGATCTTGGGGTCAGGAATTTGGGTAAAGTAAATGAAAAGTTCAAGTACAATTGGTGATTGTAACTACCCGTTAAAAATTGTAAAACACGTCTGTACTCGTATATCGATCACGTCCGCAAATGCACAATAAGTCACGCAAATGTGGCTAGAATAACACGATACATTAAGCGTTAAGTTTTTTCATGTGTTAGAAAGGACCGCCACACAATCTATCGCCTAATAGCGTTAAAAGATAATTTCTAGCTATATTTGTAATTAATGTCAAATCATGCGTTAAGCGTCACATTAAGAGCAGGTACTCTATAATAAAATTATTAAAAGGTCTCACAAGATATGTCATAAATCTCATAGGTACCTATCTTCTGGTTCCGTTAACTCTTGGTTGACACAAATTTCAAAAATTTTCTTACTTATGTTACCCTACCAAAGATCACCATTAAAGTATTCTAAAATGGTTTTACAAAACGCTACAAAATATGAATGACAAGACACTCTACAAACATCAAAATCAGAATGTAAACATAAAATGAACTGCAAGTATCCGGGTTATCATTTTACCTGATCAGTGCCACTTGTCCTTCTGTCATTTTTCAAAAAAAGAGATCTCAAGTAATTACTAGATGATCTGACTCTTACTATATCGCTAGATAAATAGGCCACTGTTGTAGAGATTGTAGATATGTATATCTATTTATAATTACGGATCTCGCTATACGAGCATTAGAAATAATTACTTTGTAAAAATTATTATTACTAACCAGGTCTGTAAAAGAACATGCATTACCCAGAATGTTAGTTGGTTTAACAGAATAGTATTCTGGCGTTTTTAAAGAATTAAAGAGCAGATCGTGGCAAGCAAACAATTTTATTTCTGCAAAGAGTCACGCAATAGTAATTGAGGAAAGATTAGCACAATTCACTGGAATGAATTGGCATAAGAACTAGAAATGACAAAAAAATCAAGGTAATGACATCGATAACCCATGAAGCAGTTATATTGACGTCGTCGATGTAGATCAATATATCGATGTTCTAGAAATACGGCCAGATTCGCTTTTGCTAAGATCGGTCTAATTTAACAGCAAAAAGGCGGAACCTGTACAAGGATGGGATAAAGAGTATCCAACCTCACCCATACAGGGCGCAATTTACCCTAACATTGACATGTGTTCACGTAGCCGTACTCTTCCTTGGTAGACGTTTAAAGTTTCGAGAGAGTAGTTTGTATTTTACAATCTCCTACAGAGATAAAAGCTGAATGAAACTTGTTTTTTTTTGTTTTTTTAAAGAAGATAAGAGAAACTGCAGATAATTATCGAGGAATAACACTTCCAAGTATCCCAGGAAAAAGACTGGCTAGAGTAATAGAAAATAGACTACGAAATAAAAATGAGACGACTCTAGAAGACACCAAATGTAGATTTAGAAAGAACAGAAGCACACAAGATCTAAATTTCATAAGACAAGCAAGTGAAAAATTTATAAATAAAAACAAAGACATACATATTTGTTTCATAGATCTAGGGAAGGCCTTCGACAGAACCCGAAGGAAAGACATGGGGAATTTTAAGAAAGAGGGAGAAGTATATAGAATAATAATAGAAATAGAAAAAGCTATGTGTAAGGATAATATACATACAGTACGGACAAATCATGAAGGGTCTAGATAATTTACTACAAGGGTCGGAGTAAAACAGGGCTGTATATTAATCCTGATATATTGTCAGTAGTCCTGGATGAAATAATAAAAGAAGCAAAGAAGAGGATGAAAAAATTAACACTAGGATAATGGCAAATGAAAGAAACAAGGATTACTGAATTGATGTTCGCAGATGACATGGCCATACTAGCAGAATCAAAAAAGGATCTACAACAAACCCAGAAATATTAGGCGATGAACTAGTGAAGTGAAATATGAAAATAAATGTCGAAAAAACTAAAAGCATGATAATATCAAGTACAAAGAAAAACACATGATAAGATTAAAGGGACAACAAATAGAACAGGTGGGCAACTTCAAGTATTTGGATCAATAATTGAAGACAATGGAAGAATATACGAAGAAATAAACGACAGAATGGGAAAAACAGGAAATTTTTTTAACATAATGACATTTTTAGGAAAAAAGGAAATATCCAAAAAAAAGAAAAACGGAAATAATAAAGAAAGTAGTCAGGCAATCGATCATGACAGTAGCGAGACATGGACGCTTTCGGAAAGACAGGAAAAGAGAGGCAATGCACTGAAAAAGAGGTTTCTTAGAAAAAAAGAAAATAAAAGTAAAGGAGATAAAATCAGAAATAAAAAGTATAGACAAAAGTTACTAATAGAACCGATAAATGAAGAAATCGTGGAAGGGAAGTTAAGATGGTTCGGACACGTGTGCAGTATGCCGGACAATAGAATAACAAAAAAGTGTTTAAAACGCGAGTGCCAGGAAAGAATAGAAAGGGAAGACCAAGGAAAACATGGATCAACAGAATTAGTAAGTAAGTAAGTAAGTAAAACTTGGGTTGCTGACTTTAAACGTGGTAGTATGAGCTGTGAAGATGTCCCGCTGTATGGCAGGCAGAAAACAATAACTTCTAAGGAAATGGTGCACAAAGTTCATAAAATCTTCTTAAATGATGATCGCTGGTTCAAATTGGGTTAGATTTCTGAAGTTGTGGGCATACCCAAAGAGCGAACGCACCATATTTTATGTAAAGTTTTAGATATGAGAAAGCTACCCATGCGAGTGCAGCGATTGCTGACACCAGAGCAAAAACTCATCAGCATGACCGTTTAAGAGGAGAGTTTAACACTGTTTAAGTAAGATAAAACTGACTTTTTACGCTGATTTGTTACTATTGTTGACACATGGATCAACCACTACACATCAAAGACCAAACAACAGTTAATACAGTAGACAGCGAGGAATATACCGACTTCGAGGAAGGCAAAGGCAATTTCTTCTGCCGGAAAAGTTATGGCGACAATTTTTTTTACCTGAGAGAGCCCAAGCCTAAGTACTAACGTACCATGGACGTCTGAAGAGTAGGGAACTGTAGTCTATTGACACGGGATTTAAAGGAGTGGAGGTGGGAGGGAAAGATAAAACATCTGCAGGCAATTTGTTCCATAATCTGGAGACCCTAGGTATGAATGAGCGAGAGAAGTTGTTGCGAGGATGTTCTAGGCTTTTGAACTTGGACAGTAAAGGGGTGCATACATAACGCGCCTCTTGTTGCTCTGTTAGGAACACTGAAGGGCGGAATTATAGCGGCTAATTCTTAGACCAAAATCCGTGGAAGTACCGTTAGAAAAGGGATAAATCCCCAACAGCGCCGCGATGAGCGAGAGAACGGAGTTTTTTTGTGAGGACTGGGTCATTGATGAGTCGAATGGCGTTCTTTTGGATAGAATGAAGGATGTTAAGTGTCGAGGTTGACGCCGCTCCCCAGATGTGGGAACAGTACCCTCGGTTAGGTCTTGTTTCGGAAACGTAGAGAGTGTGTAAGTTGGAAGGGGAGAAGTATTTTCTGGTTCGAAAGAGAAAATGAAGCTTTTTACTTAGCGATGCTGCTACTGAAGTAATGTGTTTGTGACAGCTGAGATCACCTTCAAAAGCGATGCCAACAAGATCGAACGTTTCATTGTTCTGTAGGACTTGGCCATTCATGTGGATGGGGTAAGCGTTGCCAGATTTTTTGCGTGACAGGGAGCAAGACTAGGTTTTGGAGGCGTTGAACTGAACAAGGTTCTTGGCACCCCAGTCTAAGATTAATTGAAGATCTTGGGAAAGGGATAGGTGCATAGATCTGCGTCTATTATCCAGCTCTTGATTCGAGACTTGTCTGGAAAAATGACTCTTTGAGTGAAGACTACTATCGTCAGCATAACTGTGGATGGGATTGGAAGATGCCGAAGGCATTATTCTCATAGATTATTTTGAAAAGGGAAAATAATAAATAAAGAGTATAATGTAAGCTTACTTGACCAACTAAAACAAAACATTCGCGAGAAAAGTCCTGGCTTTGCCAAGAAGCCGCTTCGGTTCCTTGCCACAGATCAGTAATCATGGCAAAAATTAATCAGTTAGGCTTTCAAATGGTCATCATGCACCTTATTCGCCAGACTTGGCCCCAAGAGATTTTATGTTTCCGAACTTAAAAAAAATCTTGCTGGCGAAACGTTCGCATCGGATTCAGAAGTAATTGCTACCACAAACGTCGACGAGTTGGATAAATCGGTCTACACACTTTATTTTCTGTGTCTATAACGATAGTACCTATAAAGACCCTTGATCACTAGAATAATTTTTTAACCAATATTTTGCTGACATTGTAAGGTCGGAAGGTCGGAAACTTTTCATCCAATCCTCGTATGAAACATAATGTAAAGTATAAAATGAAAATAATCTAAACAAACTTGAAGTATTATCTTATGGAAGACGCTGCAGCGAGCGGCGCATATAAAAAAATAATGTCGCGATTTTAATCCTAATTTGTTTTCACAAATGTTAATCTGAATATTAAGTTACATAAACATTTGCATCATTTTATGGCTTACCATGGAATACTATTAATTGTTATGTGCTAAAAATATTGTTTAATTATGCAGAACATTGTTCGGTTAAGCTGGAGAAGGTCAACAATTTGAATTTTTTAAATATCTTATGGAATAAATAAATGGCATATGCCATTACAAGTGAGTAAAAACTTTAACAAAAAATACGACACTGGACAGTGCCCAGCGGCGGTGTGGAATGTAATAATTCTCAGTTTGAATTCTATTTATAAATCCTTTAGAGGCAGTCAAGTTTCTACAAAAAATTTCGATTATCTATCTAGACACAAATTATCGAATTATTCGATTATCAAAATAGACACAAAGAGCCCCTCCTATTATCTATAAAATTAATAGCGAAGGTAAGTTACGCGGAACGATTTTGGACTCTCTTATTTGCACTCTAAAAATTATTTATGACATTTTAGCCCATCTCTTAAAATAAGGGGGGAGGGTGAAATTGTATTGAAGAAAAAGTTGGATAACTTTCGGCTCCGTTAACCGATTTTAGCAAACCTGGTCTTGTTTTAAAGCTATTTGATAGCCGAATTACAGCCTGTAATAATACTTAAGTTTTTGTTTAAGCCTGAACCGCCAGATGACGTATTTTGGTCTCTTCAGGAGTTTACCCAATTTTCCATGAAAAGGTAAATGGAATGCTCTATTTTTTATGTTACTTTCTTATTACTTGTAAAATTACCTAAAAAATGGCAGAAACTGGAAGTCGCTATCGTTTTTCAAACTTAAGTTATGAGCGAAAATCTTTTTAGGAAATATTATTTTTAAATTTCAAAGTAAAATTAGAAAATTTTTCGCAATACCCAGTACTACTCGACATAAAACTTACAAGCTTCTGAAAAAATATTGTCATCATGAGGTAGTAACACTTGTTGATCTGACGTTCTGGAAAAAATCGACTGATACTTTTTTCATTTGTATTTTATTTGTATTTGTATTGCATTTCTTTTTAAATTAATATTAATTAACATTTCACTTGCAAAGATCATTACTTTTTTAGCAAATGCTCAAACTGCCATACAAATACAAATAAAATACAAATGAATAAAGTATCAGATGATTTTTTTTCCAGAACCTCAGATCAACAAGTGTTACTACCTTTATGATGACAATATGTTTTCAGAAGCTTGAAAGTTTTAGGTCGATCAGAACTGATTATTGCCAAAAATTTTCGAATTTCACTTTGAAATTTCCTAAAAAGATTTTCGCTCCTAAGTTTGAAAAACGATAGCGATTTCTGGTTTCTGTCATTTTTTAGGTAATTTTACAAGTAATAACAAAGTAAGATAAAAACATAGCCTTCCATTTACCTTTTCATGGAAAATTGGGTAAACTCCTGAAGCGACCAAAATACGCCATCTGGCGGTTCAGGCTTAAACAAAAACTCACATAGGTATTATTACAGGCTGTGATTTGGCTATCAAATAGCTTTAAAACAAGACCAAGTTTGATACAATCGGTTAATGTAGCCGAAAGTTATCCAACTTTTTCTGCAATACAATTTCAAAATCCCACAGGCAGTATAAAGCAGCGACCAAGATACCGAGAAAAATGCAAAAATGTCAAATTTGACGTGTTTTTTAGGGCATTTCCAATAGGAGGGGCACTCTGTGTCTATTTTTTCTGGATAGATAATCCCTTAAACTACAAAATACCGTTTAGTTTATCCGGAAATCTTTTTTCCGATCAAGAGATATGTATTTGATTTTGTCCAATTTAGTTTCGGAATACAGGGTGTTATTTAAGTACATAGACAAACTTTAAGGTGCAATTCCTTGTATGATTTTAAGACAAAAAGTTCCTATAAATATGTGGCCTAAATGTTTAGATTTTCGAGATACACGGTGTTCATTTTTTCGCTTTTTTTTTCGTTTTTTTAATTTTCCTTTCGCAGTTTTAAGGATAATTATTGCAAATTTGGCACAAATAATACTTTTACCAGTATCTATGAAATAACGTTATTAACATTTAAAATAATCTACAGGGTCCTCGTTTTTTTGCGTCCATGCCCACTTTAGGCCCCCGATTTTTTTGCTACGACGTCACTGAATAGGTCTGAGAATAAAATCTAATTGATCATTTTATTCTTCAACATTTCACTCTCTTGAAGTTTTTCACTATCTCTTACGGCCTAGAAGTTATTTTGCAAAAAAGAAAAGAATGCAGTGTTGTAAGATCCATGAGATAACGTTCTTTATTGCCTTTCGAAATCTACAAGGTGATAATTAAAACTAAAAATACGTTCATTTAAAGGAAAACTTAACGGAGGAACACTTAACTTAAAGTAACTGCTGGAAATGGCCACCCCCGACTTCAACGCATGCATTTGTGCGCCTCACCATCGACTGGCGGACCCGCTCAAAAATACCACAGTTTAAAAAACGGGCTTTTACGCGTCTTCTATACTGTGAAAATACCATACGACGCGACGCCGACGGTGAGAAGCACAAATGCATGCGTTGAAGTCGGGGGTGGCCATTTCCAGCAGTTACTTTAAGTTAAGTGTCCTCTGTTAAGTTTTCCTTTAAATTAACCTAATTTTAGTTTTAATTAGCACCTTGTATGTTTCGAAAGGCTATAAAGAACGTTATCTCATGGACCTTACAACACTTCATTCTTTTATTTTTTGCAAAATAACTTCTAGACCGTAAGAAATAGTGAAAAACTTCAAGAGAGTGAAAAGTTGAAGAATAAAATGAAAAATTAGATTTTATTCTCAAACCTATTCAGTGACGTCGTAGCAAAAAAATGGGGGGCCTAAAGTGGTCATGGCTA
This sequence comes from Philopedon plagiatum, assembly GCA_963971165.1. Classification (NCBI taxonomy): domain Eukaryota; kingdom Metazoa; phylum Arthropoda; class Insecta; order Coleoptera; family Curculionidae; genus Philopedon; species Philopedon plagiatum. The sequence continues at coordinate 31,603,416 of OZ020190.1, read as the reverse complement.
CAAAAAAACGAGGACCCTGTAGATTATTTTAAATGTTAATAACGTTATTTCATAGATACTGGTAAAAGTATTATTTGTGCCAAATTTGCATTAAGTATCCCTAAATCTGTGATAGGAAACTTAAAAAAAACGAAAAAAAAAATCGAAAAATGAACACCCTGTATCTCGAAAATCTAAACATTTAGGCCACATATTTATATGAACTTTTTGTCTTAAAATCATACAAGGAATTGCCCCTTAAAGTTTGTCTATGTACTTAAATAACACCCTGTATATTACTGTGCGCGTGCCGCGTCCGTGCTTCGGACGATGCTCGTCCGTGCTTCGGCCCCGAAATGTGGATATGAATTTAAGCAAATTTATATAAAAAACTTAGACTTTTTTATTTGACAGACACCCAAAAAATTTAAAAATTCAAAAATGGACGACGAAAAACTAATCGAATGTGTTCGTAAATATCAAGTACTTTTTGACATGTCCCATGCAATAGCTGTCAGCTGCAACTGTGAAAACTGCATTATAAATTAAAATGTCACTTCACCTTCACAACACACGGTTTGCTTTCAACTCCATGCCAATCCCGACTTTGACAGTTTTAGCTCGGTGAAGCATGAATGCAAAGCTCGGCCTAGGCTCGGCAGTACGGACTCGGTGCGCACACGGCTCGGTCCCGAAACGGTATAGTGTGAATCATCCTTAAACCCATGAGGATGAGGTCAATTTAAAATACGGCCGGGCCCGGAACAAGCTTAGCTTGATTCTTTATTGGGAGTTTTCGCATGGAACTTGCACTTTTTTGAAAGAAAAGATAATTATTTTTTGGTTTTAAAAAATAAATTATTAGGTGGATCTTAAAAAATAAGTTTAGGTGGGTCTTTGACTAAATGACCTTATGGACGAGCCGCGCCTGGATATAATGAGTACTGTAAATATTCAAATTCAACAGTAATTATTGTGGTCCCCATGAACTTTTTCTTAAAGATCAGATCTGCACATGAAAATGAGTACAACGAAATTTTTAAAATTCCTCCAATAGCGTTATGCTCTAATACACTAAACTGAACATAAAATAAATTTATATAAAACGATAACAAAAATCAGGTGAGGACAGGCATATCATTATTGTGAAATTGAAACATTCCTTGCCAACCTTAACGTCAATCATCGGTTAGAGTAAATGTACAAATTTTCACGTTATTTATTTCATTGAAAGGCATGAATGAGTTCTAGTTCTTTACAAGAACAACAACATTTGCATATTTTTGAATTAAAAAAAATTCAGAACATGACTGAATTCCTTTGAGTTGGGGCCGAACGATACGCTTGGTTTACAACAACAGCCGACGTGCAGTGTTGCCAATATTTAAAAGTCAAATTTTTTAATAAAAATCAAGAGCAAAATTTACTTACTAACAGACCTGTTGTAACCATAAATTACGAATATTCTAAGTAATACCTACTATTTATTAGTGTTTAGTACTGGAATGACTATAAAATTAAGGGCCGGCTATGGGGTATTTCTTCCAATGATGATGTTTTTTTGACGTTTTATGGTCAAAATGATAAAATCATATAAAAATATATTACCATTATTGAAGAGCAAATCTTGCTGAGCAGTTCTATTAATTCTTGAATCACAGGCCATATGTCTGGCAAGGGTGTTTAATTAAAAGAATTCGTGACCACATCAAAAAAATCGCTGTTATTTTGCCTGTTTTGGGCCTTCTGTCCACGTAACATATCATAGGCGCAGCATAGGTACTATATTCGTCAGGGGCGATTTCTATTCGTCGACAGTCTCCTGCCAAATCTTGCTAGCGAATAGAAATCGTAGTTAGGCTATGTGAACAAAGCTCTATAGTGGCATGAGTGTATGCTGGTTCGATACGCAGAAATAAATTGAACTTTGCCATTACACCGGGTCTACTTTTGATAATGGCAGCAAGTTTTTATATAAATCCATGGCGGTTTGCACGAATTGTCGAAGCGAGGCTTAAGTTTAAGCCGTCAGATGAATGTGATTTTTCTGTTTTATAGGTACTTAATACGGTCTATTCACGGCCATATGTTAGCTTATTTTTAAGTCTTGCTTAAATAGTTCGTGCAAACGGCCCTATGAATTATATGTCGGATTTACGGATTTTTTTACATCAAATAACTGAGCAGCAACATAATTAAAAAACCGAACAGTATAGAGATTCTAGCTGATTACTACTCTAATATTGGGTTTACACTGGGACAATACGCGGGACAGAACAATATATTGTCCCGTGCTGTGTGAACGTGAACGTGAACAGCGTTCATTTCCTCGTCATATTCATAGATCTACGACGCGACGCACAGTGGTACCAAATACGTTTTAACCACGACAAATTTTATTTCATATTGCAAATTTTTTTGAGGAAGGTAATAAATGCTGAAAAAATCTGCTTAATATTTCTAAAATCATAATAATAAAAATTATTTGTTGGCAATGAGAAATTTTTTATATCGTTTCTTGCTTAAATTTAATAATTAACACTAAACTAACAAATAAATAAGTAACAGAGTTTAGTGTTAGAAATAATTTATCCTCCTCCCCATCACCGTTACTAAACTGTATATAGAGAATAACAATTATTACACTTATTTGCAAATTACAACAATTATTTATTTACAGTGGCGGTTGGTGAAATTTCAAAGTTGTTTATCTCTGTTCATACTTACAGGACCCGTACCAAATTTAGGGGTTTTAATAGTGAGCCCACTGGGAATGTTGTGGTAAAGAAAAAAACATTTTGTAATTTGTGAAAAAAAGTTAAATTTTTGGTGCGCCCCTCCCAAGAAAAAAATGAACACGTCTAGGTATTTGATTTCTTTTTTTTTCTAAACAAATTTTACATCATTTTGTCGACAGTTTGTAAATTTTGAGAGAAAAAAATGTGTTAGTAGAAAGTTATAGTCATTTGAATTTTTTTAAGCCTAAAATATAATTTTACAAAAAATTCAAATGACTATAACTTTCTCCTAACACATTTTTTCTCTCAAAATTTAAAAACTGTCGACAAACTGATGTAACATTTGTTTAGAAAAAATAATAAATAAAATACCTAGACGTGTTCATTTTTTTCGTGGGAGGGGCGCACCAAAAATTCAACTTTTTGTCGCCAATTACAAAATGTTTTTTTCTTTACCAAAACATTCCCAGGGGGCTCACTACCAAAACCCCTTAATTTGGTACGGGTCCTGTAAGTAGGAACAGAGATATATAACTTTGAAATTTCACCAGCCGCCACTGTTTATATAGGTACCTACAAATATACACTGCAAAAATCAAAAAATAGGTACTGTAGTATATTGAGCATTGCTACTCTAGATGTTTATGACTTTTAGTATTACTTTTCTACGTGTTTTATAAGATTGTTAGCGGCTTCCCGTTTTGATACGTCTGCGTCTCCTCAATAGAGGTCGCGCTTTGTATGATTATTCGTGAAATAAAATTAGAAAAGCTAACCGAAACTCCGTTTTCTTTAATAAATACAAGAATGGCGGCTAGATATAGTAATACGATCTTTCTTTACGCACGCGCAGGCTGTCAGCTGTAGTAGATAATAATATGAGATTACCAATAATTTTAAAAATATGTTATCGAGGAACACGTGCTAAACTTGTTGCCAATACACCTTTTAGAGCTGATCAATTTTTTAAATAACAAAAATTTACAAAAAACTACCCGAGCACAGCCTCAAACCCACGACCTCTTGGTCCACTAACTGAGACTCGACCTCCGGACCACGTTGCTAATGTGAGAAAACCCGTGCCGATGCCGTTATATTTGATGGCTTATATTGGCTTGGCTGAGAGATCGTAATTCTATGTTTAGCCGGTAATTAATAATACATTAATACCTACAATGCAAATACAATGCGCATATTAGGTACCTTATTAGTTTTTCTTTGTTCAACCCAAATGTTTTGAAAGACTATATTTCACGGGGCCGTTCGGGTGTATTTCCATGGTGGGCGATAGCGCGATATTATTGGGCCATCGACAAATTTTGTCTCTTTTTAACTTCCCAAAGCGCGTATGTCTGTTTCTCTCCTAGTTTTAACGACTTTATATCGTCCATATAAACCTCTGAGACCAATTTAAAATACGACCCAGCCCAGAGTAAGTTTGGATATCTGTCGACGATGCTGGGCTTGATTCTTTCCTGGGGAGTTTTCGCATGGAGCTTGCACTTTTTTGAAGGAAAAGTTTAGTTTTAAAAAATAAATTATTGGGTGGACCATTGAAAATAAATTTAGGTGGGTCACTGACCAAATAACCTTATGGACTGGCCGTGCCTGACCGATGTTGCATATTTTTGTCGTGGTAATTAATTCCTTGGTACCAATGTGCGACGCCTTGCTCTTCAATCAAATTGTATGCTTTTACGTTTACTAAAGTACTATCCTGTCCCGAGTGCATTCACACGACGACGGGACAAAGCAAAAAGCAAAGAAGACACTGTCTTGGTAGATATTATGGATCCTACAAAAGCGTGTAAATGACCAAATATGTTGCGTCGCGTAGCAAAATCGATAAATGAAAAATATATTTTTTTCTTGTATTTGGACAAGAAATTACACAGACAATTACTGTCAGTCGAATATTGCAATACTTTTTATATGTTGTGAGTCTGTACTGAATTTATATCAATACATCACGTGCTCGAAGCCAAGTATTCAAAATAAAAAAAATGTTGGACATAAAAGGACACTACGTTACTTCTACCGTTATTGTATCAAATTATTGCCGAAGAAAATGCATAACCGTTGTTCAAAATCGGCACTAAAGAAAAGGAAATGACATTATTAACTGACTAAAACTAAATCTTAATGACTGAATTATTATTATAGAATTAAAAGCCATGTCGTCATTATTCGCAATATTCGCATTGAATGCAAAACATTAGATTAAGTTGTCAGTATAATGCGTAACGCTTTTCACGGTCATGGACATGGTCCACATTTAATAACATTAAAAACTTCTTTTAATTTAAATTTCATTTAATGTGTGAAAATTGTCACCGTTTTAGTATTTACACACCAATTAAACATTTAAAACATGTGTTACAAAAAAACTATATTGTTATTTGTAAGAATATACGGTGAGAATGAATTAACCAGAACGGTCGGTCGTATTCTATTAATATACTAGCTTTTGCCCGCGACTTCGTCCGCGGTATAACAATTTTACTCCATTATAAACTTTGAATCCCCATTTCACTCCCTTATGGGTTGATTTATTAAAATCTGTAAAACACGTGTTTAAACATTTACGTTCAGATTCACTCATAGAGAAAATATATTAGAGAGAGTATTAGCACCGAACAACATAGAAGGGTCACTCCTGCGCGGCACTGTGATGTTCTAAGATCAAAGCATCGCCGGCAGCAGCCGAATGAATTTTCTCGAATTGGAAGCCTTGCGAGGTCGCAGACGGAAATCCCAAAATACGAGGGCGATACGTGCACGCGATATGTGTAAGCGGGTCGAGCTGTTTTACGGGGGTTACTCTGTAGGAACGGAATAAAACTAAAAGTAAACTACAGTTTTTAAATTAATCAGCTGTATTAACATAGAGTTACTTATAAGAATGCAGTTCAATTTGTTAGCAACAACACTGCAAACTATTATTTATCTACAATAAAGTAGTTGCAATAGAAACAACATTAAAGTGTGTTCTAGATCGATCAAATAATAAACTTAATATATCTGATAAAAAGAAACTGAGATAATACATTTTTTAATTACATGTAGGGAAATATGTTTATTTAAAAACACACAGTTGAGCTGCGTTCTTGACTTATACTTAATTAAATTTGAAATAAAGAAAAAGTTATTGGATTACTGTTTTTTCTTAACCTAAGTATATATAATATAATTTGCGTAAAGTAAGTTCCAGCACCTACAAATAAATTAAATACTAAGTTTGTTTTTTGTTAGAAATCAGTTAATACTGAAAAAACAAGTGGTAATATAATATACCTAAAATAACTAAGAGATTATTAACGGCGTAACAGACCTTCCGAGATTTTGACAGATGTTACCGTTTTGGGGTTCCTAGATGACAAAAATGTATGTTATCCATTACGTCTGCCTGTCTGTCGGTCTATCTTTTAGCCCGACAGCTCAAAAAGTAGTTGACGGAAAAGGATGAAATTTTGTATGCAAAGTAGGCATTAACCCTACTCGAAAAAGTATATCCTTTGTGTTCAATATATGCAGGGTGAACATTATAAAAAATTAAAATGTTAAGATTTTTGCTTACATTTTATAATTTAATATGACGGTTATAGAAGAATAGTTAAATATTTAATGAATCCAACCATATTGTGAGAAAGTTATACAAAGTGGCAAACTTTTTTTGTTTCTTTACCTACTGTTCTGTTTAAAGGTAGGTATTTGCCGATTTTATAATTGGCAAGTTCCAAGTGGTACCTATATATTATATTCATAAAAGAAGGCACATTAATTTGTAATTATATTTGGATCATAATCGATTATTTCGGTACATGCCTTATTGTCATGGCAGTATTTTGAAGATAGCAGCAAAACAAAAGGAACGTTGTATATCATTCTAAATAAAATATTTAAAAAATCGACAAATACCTTTGCACAGCAGTTGCCTCGCTCACAATGGGTTCACCCTGTTTTAAATATGTAAACTGTTTGCTCGGATTTGTCAAATGAAAAATATTTTTCTAAGAGAAATATTTTCAAGCCCGGAAAAAATAACATCAAGATCTGTCTCGCAAGGTGATTTTTTTTGCAATTACAATACTTTTTACTGACCAGGAATAGTGGACTGTAAAACCGGCAAAAATTAGTTAAAAAAATGGTAAGGTACAACGACATGGGACCTTCACAGAATGATTGACTAGGGTCTAGGCTATCTGAAATGGCCAATTACAACATTTTTTGGAAGGTCCAACTTTTTTTATGACGAAAAATGTCATAAATCTGACAAAATTAATGTCTCTTACATTTTTACACACACCCAACCTCGCGATATCTTCCGAACTAATGGAGATAATTCCGTTATATTTTTTTAATCGATGGAAGAAATGTGAGCGAAGGCTACTGAGTCAATTTTGTTTTTTTGAAAACTCTAGTAGCCTTCGCTCACATTTTTCTATCGATTAAAAAAATATACCGGAATTATATCGATTAGTTCCGAAGATATCGCGAGGTATGTGTACAAATGTAAGAGACATTAATTTTGTCAGATTTATGACATTGTTCGTCGTAAAAAAAGTTGGACCTTCCAAAAAATGTTGTAATCGGCCATTTCAGATAGCCTAGAACCTAGTCAATCATTCTGTGGTCCCATGTAGTTGTACCCGACAAAAAAATTTAAGAAGGAAGCGACTTTTTCATCGTTTTTCAGTCGACTAAAAGGAAAACAATAACATTCCTACAAATTTTTCAAAATTGTTAATTTGATATTTGGTTTATTTGTCTTTTGACTTTTAATAGCTCTATTTGCAAATTTTATGGTAAAATAAATGCGGACTCTTGTATAGAGTGATATGAAATAAGCTATAGGAAAGTTTTTACAAGGGTGAGGAAAAGGTATATCAGTAAAAATATTTTTTAATTTAGCACCTATACCACTTTCATATGCAAGATTATTAAACTTTTCTACAAAGTTATTCTCCAGTTCAGTAATATATTCTAACATATTTTTAGGTGGCACTGTTAGACCTCCGAAAGTTGACTTATCTGATGAATAAGCTTTAAGACTACAAAAGTGGCTTTCCAGTTCTTCCAAAGTATTTAGGTTTTTGTATTCCTCACAAATTTCGCATGAATGCTGTATTAATGCTTTTTTCAAAAGATAGCCAGTTACATAGACTAAGGCATTTCCCTCACTACTGTCCAATTTTCTATAATCGGTGGTGAACACCTTAATCGAGGTTTTTACATTTTAAGGTTGAAAAAATATTTCTGTGTTATGCTGAAATACATCTGAAGACACATTTAGCAATATATCACTAATGTCTTCCATGCAGTTTCCGCCTTCTTCATGATTAAAATATTTAAGGGCAAACATTTTTTAAATGCCCTACAAAATTGTATTGGTGTTGGATTCCTGTTATTTCCAGAACAGTTTCGAATCTGCCCAAAGAAATTTTCTAAACAATCTTGGTTTAAGTGTCTAGTAAGTAAATATGAGTATTGCTTTTCTTTTAGCAGTTCCCATATTTCTAATACCCCTTGTATTGTCATTTCCCACCCAAAAGTAAACTTAACTATATTAGTAACTTCTTTACCCTTTTCGTTAATAACTTTCATATTTTTAAACAATGTTACCATTTCCTGTAGAAAATTAATTTGTTTTTCAGTTCCTTTAAATATATCGACATTATTTAAATGGCTAGAATTCAAAATATCGAAGAGACGATTTATTTTATCGATAAAATTTGCAGTAACCCTTGCTGCTGGCGGTAATATTTTAAAATCTATAAACCAATTTAAGGCTACTGAGGTGCTGTGACTTAGTACTTGGGCGGCATATTTAACCTTCATTTTTTGAAAACTGTTAGGGTAAATGTGCTCATTTGTTAGTTTAGGACATAATCTATAGTCCTTTGATTCTTCGTAATGGTACATTGTTTCAATATACTTTTTATGTGTTTCTCCTTCAGGTAAAAGAAAAATGTACGAAAATAAATTATTTCTTGTCGATTTTAAGAGATGTGGCACATCAAATAAGTAAACAAGTTTTAGGTTATCCACAAAGAAACAAGGATTATCGGCGGTCAAATTAAGATTTTTCTTTACGAGCTTTTGAAAATTAGGCCCTTGGTCTGAAACTACACCTAATACATTCAGACCGATGGCGTTTAGTTTTCTCACACTTTCGTATAAAATATCCTTTGCTTCATCAGACGATGCCGTTGATTTATAAAAAAAATACGCAAGTGGTTGTTTCCAGTCATAGGCCACACCTCTAGCCATTACTACTAAAGCACTACTGGCAATTTTCCTGCTAGGATTGATACCTTCTTGGAAACCAATAATTTTATCTTTCGATATGTCATAAAAAAGGTGTGACTTTAAGGTTATCTCATCTAAGCAAATTATGCAGTCTTTTTCTTTGGGACTCATAAGCCTCGCTCTTAATTCGATGAGCTTCAATATAAAATCATTAAATCCTGGATTTATAACCCATCTCCTGGTAAATCGGTTTAATGTGGATTTTGACGGTAATCTTATATAACTGGACATTTTTTTATACGCTTTGGGTCCTAGGAAATAAACGCTTAACGCAAACTGTTTATATTCGTCGGTGTACCTACATCCCCTAGGAGACTTATTTAACAAATTCAACTGCGATTTTAAAAGTTCACATGATTCTTTTGTATAATTCTTTTCCAAAAAGCTCACCACATCTTCCATGGTTATCCCAGATTCTAACTGCTTTTTACGTGAGGCATCACCTTCTTTCAAACTTTTGATTTCACTTTTTAGGTTCTTTTTTCTTGGGGTGTTAGCTGATAGTCGCCCAGGAGTTTGAACACATCGATCTAAAATATAAGCAAAATATTGTATCTCTAGGTCTGTACTAAGGTTAATTTTATATTTTTACCTTTCTGGGTTACATCTTCCGTTTTGCTAGAAGCATTACAAAGTATTTTGCAACTTTCAGTTTGAATATTGACATCAGAAAAAGTTTTGGCATCTTCTGTCTGGGTACAGCAATCAGAAAACGTAGTTTCGCATAAACTAGTACTTGCCTGATTGTCTAAAATAAGAAAGAAATATGCATTACTATTTACGATATACATTACTGTATCGCCTATATAATGAAGGAAGGGCATTATTCATTTATTTTTCGATACAATGTGTTGGTTTTGAAATACTTGCGATTTTTCTTGTTTATATACTTGACGACACCCGGTACAGCCACGTGCACACATCGGTTATGGATTGACTTAAATTTGTAAAACCTTAAATATCATAAATTAAATTTCAAATTACCTGTTTTCGTAGACAACTTTAAAGAAGGAATGGCAGTCGGTGTAAGGTGATTTCCAAATGTACAAGTAAAACTATCTTTTGTAAAATGAAGACTGCATATTCTTATACGATTATTACATTGCTCTGGCGTAATACTAGCATATTTATGATTGCCTGTGAATCCTAATGCATTTCTCCATTTTCGACATCTACAAAAATAATTACTTCGATACTTACTTCTTGGATAGTTAACTTCAAATACGCAACTGTCAGAACAAAAAATAACTTTTTTTATAACTTCTACAACTAATGCTGCACCATCTAAGATTATTAGTTTTTATTACAAATAAAACTTGATAAGCTGGCTAATTTTTATTTATAATGTTATTTTTAAGAATGCTCACCTTTCTTCATCCTTTGGACACTTAAATAATGACAATCCACTTCCTTGTTTAGTAGCACATTTATCCACCGAACAGTAAGCAGGCATGATAAACAGATTAACATAAACCAGAACGAAAAAGTAAAAAAATGTTCAACACACAAACAAGTATTAATTTAAATTTATTCAGTCACCCCTATATAAACAACACAGAACTCTCCGTACGCTTATTTGGTCCACTTTATACCACCACGCGTCGTCGAAGGAATCAACTCGGGCGAATTTGCCCTCAAGCGGGGACGAGATGAGAAGGGAAAATTTCGTCGCACAGTCTCGGGCGTATTCGCGCTTCTTGAAGAGTGATCCTTCTATGTTGTTCGGTGGTATTAGTAGAGAAATAATGTCAATTACGAATGCGGCAAATTTACCGAGCTGAATCCGTAAACAAAGACGGTCCTCTGCGGGCTTGCGCATTGTCGAACGTTTGCCTTGTGATAGACAGGACCGTACTTCAAAATTTATTTCACATGACGTGAATCTTTTATCGAGGAATAAATGCTAAATATATTACTTGTAATTATTCTTTTTATTAATGATAAAAATGTAACCATTAGTGAGATTTTAACAAAAAGTGTATAGTTTGTTGGCTTAAATCTGAGTTTTCTTGCTATACAAAACTGTCGATAATTCCTCGAAAATAGCTCAGTTTATATATATATATATATATATATATATATATATATATATATATATATATATATATATATATATATATATATATATATATATATATATACAGTGCGTCTGTTTAATGTCCCCCCTCTTAATTTTTTAAACGTTACATTTACAAAATTGAAAGTTGAAATAAAATATAAACATAGTATTCTAAACAATAGAAATAAAATATGCAACTGTTTTAAGAAGTAAAATAGTAAATTAAAAAAATTACATGTGTATATTTTATTGGATTGGCATCCCATCCTGTATAATTATTGAACAAACCAAGTTCTAGGGTAAGATGTAAATATTTTTACACCTATTTACAGTGTGTGCACTTGATACTTTGCTGAAAGCGCTTTTTTCTTTCGCCATCCCTTTTAAAATACTCCCCTTTACCCTAATCCACTAGTATTTTTAGTGCCCCTTTGACGAAAGCGCAAATATGCCTTTTGGACACTCACCCTTCTAATCCACTGATATCTTAGCGATCCTTTGGCTAAAGCGCTTTTTCCCTTCGCCATCCGTTTTAAAATACTCCCCTCTACCCTAATCCACTAGCATTTTTAGTGCCCCTTTGACGAAAGCGCAAATATGCCTTTTGGACACTCACCCTTCTAATCCACTGATATCTTAGCGATCCTTTGGCGAAAGCGCTTTTTTCTTTCGCCATCCCTTTTAAAATACTCCCCTCTACCCTAAACCACTAGTATTTTTAGTGTCCCTTTGACGAAAGCGCAAATATGCCTTTTGGACACTCACCCTTATGCAATATAGGGGAAGGAGGCATTGACACTATATATGACCTTCTTACACCATCTTACCTCTTATACAATGCCCCTAATACACACACACCCCATCAATGTCTTTCTGACACCTTGGCACCACTCAATATATGTCACTGATAACTATTTCTACTTCTCCGTGCGTGTATTCACTTCAACACCGGAGTGCATTGAAGATAAATTATATTTTTTACCTACTATTCTTTCACATATTGATATCATTTAAATTTGGAATTAAACTATTTGTATTTATGCACTAATTGTAAGAAATAGACTATAAAATAATTCCTTATATTTAAAAGTTTGATACATAGTTGGCGAAACATATGAAATGTCTTTAACACTTTGTAAAGAATATTTTTGTATCGAAATAACAAGCTTCAGAGGTTCTCTATATGCGCCACCCCAACCAAAAATACCATAACATAAAAATGACTGAGATTTTTTCGGCCCGGTTCTGATCGCCGAGTTGCGTCATCGAGTTCAACAACCACTTTTGCGAGACGTCCCGAGTGCGCATGCCTCGAGAGGACCGTCGTTTAAAAATCTGACTGGCGCCCAATGCGTACAAACGCACTTTTTCGCCCATACATTGGACGGATTCAGCGGTATCGCGAATACGTTGTGATGGTCTAAATATATGTTGTCTATGCTTAGTACTGGTTTAAATTAAGATCTTCTAGTTGATCAGTTATGTTTTGACAAGTTTTTGTCCTGTCATTGTTAATAAGTCGTCAATAAAAACTTATGAATTATTCTGATATTTCAGCGACTTGCTGGGTTTCCAAATGATTTTCATCTTGGAACGGATTGCTAAATGTAGTTCTATTTTTGTCGAAAGTACGTACTAAAATTGCCCTTTTCTTTATAAATTTGCGAAAAGACTTAATATCTTGGTTGTCAAATTAGACCGGACTAACGTTGGAGAATGTGGCTTTTATTTTTTAGAGTATTTCTATAAAGTTTTGAGTTAATCGGACCATCTAATATTTTTTCTCCATACAAAGTTTGAACCCCTGTTTCACCCCCTTGGGGGTTGAATTTTGAAAAACCCTTCTTTAGTAGATGCCTATGTTATGTAAGAAACCTCTGGACTCATACGTTCCTGAATATCAATCATCAGCTACATTAGCATCCTTATTGGTCAATGAGAAAAAAGTATGATTTCTAGTGGCCAGCATTGGAACCACAGTAATCTGTCAATTAGTGAGAGCTTTTGTAACTGTCATTTTTCCAATTTGTCAGGAGACGCCAAAAATTATAAGCTCCATTGTTTGCCATTCAAAATCGAAGAACGTTGGACAATACAACATCTTTCATGCTCTATGGAGTCATTTAACGCGATTTATCGATTTATCCGTGTATAGAGAATTTTAAACAAGAAAATTCTGGAATAACGTTGTAACTGTTGTGTAACTTCCAATATTTTTCCAGGATTTACACGGTTTTATGATTGAACCTGTTAGCAGTGTTAGCATAATCCAAATTCGTACTACTTTAATGCTTCCTCAGATATCGGCAAAATGACTATAATACAATTTCATTTTGAAGAGGGGGAAATCATGAGAAATGGGTTTTCTTCTATTAGGCAGGTGCAGTCATAAAACGATTTTCGATATTTAACTATAAAAAGAAGCGGCAGGAAATTTCCCCAAAATATTAACCAGTATGTCATTTTTGCCGATATTGAGGTCAGAAAATCTAACTTTGTCTGACAGTTGTTACAAAAAATAACGGGGTGGGGGGGGGGGGGGGGAACTGGGAATTTCTCCAGAAATGTTAGATGTGTCATTTTTGGGGATATTGAGGTCAGAAAACTAATTTTGTGTCACGGATGTTATAAAAATTAGTCGTGGGGGATTAAAAGGGCGGTGGGGGAATTTTTTTAAAAATGTTAACTAATAAATATTTTTGGGGTTATTAAGGTCAGAACATCTAATATTACATGGGCATTATAAATTAAAAGAGGAGGAGATAGGATGAAGGGGGGGGGGGGGAGAGTAGGTGCCCTAAAGGGAAAGATTTTTTTTTGATAAAAATGAAGAAATTTAAGTTGACCATTAACCGCAGTAATAAATACGTAACGATACTATTTCATACTTTTCAGTGCTTTTCCTTTTGTGAAGTTGGTTCATTTAAAAAAAAATAGATTATTATTTTTTAGGGGCAACAATTCATGGATACAACCTGACAACATCTAATATTAATTTCATTTAATTTACCTTTTCTATCAGTTACCTGAGTCCAAACCCGATTTTTACGTCATGTAATATTGAAATCCGGTCTCTAGTGATCCTACTTAATTTTTGTGATAATTACTAAAATTATGAAATCAGGCAGTAGTTGGCGACATTGCTTTTTTAATGTCTTTCATTTATATTTGGGCTTTACTATCTCACTGTCACCGTTTATCTAACGCAGTAGCGTACCCAGGATTTTGTCTTGGGGGGGGGGGGGGGGGGGTGGAGCTGAATAGTGCAATTCGATGGATTTTTTCAATTAGTAGTGCACTTTTTTAATTTTTACGTGTCTGGAATGTTCGTCTGTGTGGGGGGGGCTGCAGCCCCCAGCCGCCCCCCTGGGTGCGCCACTGATCTAACGCATGTAATCTGATCTTCATAGTTGTATTTTTTTGGTGGTTTTTCCCTTGTACTTGATGAAATCACAACTCTTAAAGTGTTTTTTGGGAGATTGGGACAAAGTAGTGGGAGTGGGAGGAAGAGAGAGACAAAATTATGTGCGAGGTACGACAAACCACGCGACTTACGCAACCGCATTTCTTAACGTGTTTCATACAGTATTATTTTCTAATTTTGGTAAAAAATCAAAAACAAAATAAAATTAAATGTCAGTTTAGTTTGAAATTTGGTTTAGGCAGAACTGGCGTCAATATTTACTGTTTTCAGTCAGGTATGAACTATTTTATTTCTAAGATGGGAATAGTGACACTTTTCATGTCAAAATTAGAAAAAAGTTATTAAAACAAATAAATGTAAATAGTTTTGCCTAACCCTCTACATGTTTGTCATTGGCTTAAATCGACCTTAATTTAAATAATACTGTTAAACACTGTCAAATTTTAACTAGGTTTTTTAGCAACCACAATAAAACTAACTTAGGCTTGCACTTAGGCCTGCACAAATTTTATCTGTGTAGTAGTTAAAAAAATATTTATTACGAATTGCCTTTACAAAAGATCTTGGGGACTCTGTATAAACATTTACAAATAAAGAGAATTCTATAGACTTCGATTAAAATTAGGCAACTTCTTCTATGGGGTAAATATGAATATTTTAACTTACCACCCGTTATAGATACATCTCTATCGTTTAAAAGTTACTTGCATTGTAATAAAAGTATTTTTTCATGCTTCATTTGCTCTCACCTGAAAAAAAAAATCCAGTTAGTACAGAGCCAAGATGTGAGAGTAAATGCATGTGATCACGAGCGTATCAATCTGTGTGTTTGATTGGCACGCCTATTTTTATTGAAAGTATATCAAATAACTAGGTGTTAGTAAGATAAGATGTGTAAGGTTATGGAATATTTGCAATAGCTTTGCAGAAGTAATTTAAATTCTAAGTATTCTTCCGTAGGTGTAGCTGTCTAGCAATTTCCTGACTGAAGTAAATTACTAACAATTATAAATGGTTTTGCCTTTATGGAAAACTCGTGTATAAACATACTGTGTAGGAAAGGTGGTATTAGAATGGGCATTTCCAATTTTTCCCCACGAAAGGAACATAAAAGGGTTGCCGACATACTAGGGAACATGCATGTATTTTTTACAGCATTAATTGTTCAAGCAATTCATTATCCAAAAATGTTATTTTAAAGAAATTATTAGGCTAATTTTACGTTCTTAAATTCAATCCCTTTTATCTTTTTTGCTGGAAATTTTTAACAGCCGTGTGACCAATCGTATTGTTTACCACATTTAATCACATGCCTGTCAAAAATAAGGAACACGGCCTCGAGTGTATATTCAGTTGCCTATACTCACCCCAACCCCACCTAACCCGAATCGTTCATCGGTGATGTAAATAGAAAACATTTGTTGTTTCCGTAGAGTTCGTTTTGTGATTGCAGTGTTATTATTGATATTAAACAATGAAATTTCTTAAAAACTACCTTATAAGTAGTACTGTATTATGCAATATGCAAAAACACCATTGCAAGTGCCAACAACAAACTCTTTTTTCATGTGCTAAGAACAGCCGGGATCAGAAGAGAGTAGCGCGAAGTTAATAAAATATTTTAAATAAATGCCATTAAATACCAGTATTGCCAAATTCAAGTAAACAAGTCCTAAGTTAATTTCCACGATTTTTTCATTTATAGGTTCTATGTGTCTATACTCTTTATTTCTGATTTTATTTCGTCTAGTTTTGTTTTCCATTTTTCTAAAAAACCTCATTTCCATTGCATTGAATCTCTTTTTCTGTCTTTCCGAAAGCGCCCATGTTTCGCTACTGTACACGATCGATGGCCTCGCTACTTTCTTGATTATTTCCGTTTTTGTTTTTTTTGTGTGTATTTGCTTTTTTCCTAAAAATGTTGACCTCATCATGTTAAATATTTTTCCTGTTTTTCCCATTCTGTAGTTTATTTCTTTATCTATTCTTCCACTGTCTTCAACTATGGATCCCAAATACTTGAAGTTGTCCACCTGTTCTATTTGTTGTCCTTTTAATTTTATCATGTGGTTTTTCTTTGTACTTGATATTATGATGCATTTAGTTTTTTCGACATTTATTTTCATATTTAACTTCATTAGTTCTTCATCTAATATTTGTCGGTTTTGTTGTAGATCTGTTGATTCTGCTACTATGGCCATGTCATCTGCGAACATCAATTCAGTGATCTTTGTTTCTTGCATTTGCCAATATCCTATTGTTAATTTTTTCATCCTCTTCTTTGCTTTTTTATTATTTTATCCAGGACTACTGAAGATATAGCAGGACTTAATATACAGCCCTGTTTTACTCCGGCTTTTGTAGCGAATTCTCTAGACTCTTCATTATTTGTCCTATGTATATTTATATAATCCTTATACATAGTTTTTATTATTTCTGTTGTCATTCTATCTACTTCTCTCTTTCTTAAAATTCCCCATATGTCTTCTTTTTGGATTCTGTCCAAGGCTTTTTCTACATCTATGAAACAAACATGTATGTCTTTGTTCTTATTTATAAAATTTTCACTGGCTTGTCTTACTCTGAAAATTATGTGCTTCTGTTCTTTTTAAATCCACATTGGGTGTCTTCTTGTGTTGTCTCTATCTTATTTCTTAGTCTAGTTTCTAGCTAGCTTCTTGGGATACTTAAAAGTGTTATTCCTCGATAGCTACTGCACTTCCTCTTATCTCCTTTTTTATATATTGGCAATATAACACCTGAATTCCAATCCTTTGGTATTTTCCTATTATTTATTATGTCATTTATCAATTCTGTTAGCTGTTTTGAACCTTCTTTTCCCATATATTTTATCATCTCCGGTGTTATACTGTCTCTGCCCGGCGGTTTTCCTTCTTTCAACACTTTTATCGCTCCTTCCACTTCTTTTTCTTCTATTTCTTCTAGTTCGTATGTCTCATTTATTTCTGTTATTAATTTTTGACCATCTGTTTCAGTATATGCCAATTTTTTAAAATACTGTCTCTTCATTATCTTATCCTCTTCTGTTATTATATTTCTCTCCTTGTCCTTTATATTCATCATATTATATTCCTTCTTCTGCCTCATTTGTTTCAATGTTCCATAAAACAATTTTTGGTTTTCTATATAATTTTCTGTCATCTTATGACCAAATTTTTCCCAATATTCCTGTTTTGCTTTTTTTATTTCTCCTTTTAATTCTTTTTACTTTTCTCTATATTTTTCGTAGTCTATTACTTTTTGTAGTCAAGTATTTTTTCCATTTGTCTTTTTCATCTTTTATAATTTTCCTTATGGCTTCGGTCCCGCATTCCGTCTTTTTTTATTGTTGTTTGTTATTTTCGATATTCTGCAAGTCTCTTTAGCAGCCTCAAGAATACTCTTTTTTGAAGTAATCCCATTTTTCTTCTATTTTCTTCATTTCTTTTTTTTCTTTAAATTTTTTATTCAATATTTCTTAATATTTATTTCCAATTATTATTTCTTTTAATTTATAACTCATTATCTTCTCACTTACTCTCTTTCTTCTTTTGTCTAATTTTATTTCTTCATTTCTTTTTAGTTTCATCATTATAAGATAGTGATCGCTACCAATCTCAGCTGATCTTGTAACTTTTAAATCGTTTACTTTTTTCCACTTATGCCTATTAATCAAGAAGTATTCTATTATGAACTGTTCATTTCTGTTTTTTACTACTCTTGTATATTTATGTATATTCTTAGTTTAAACTTGGCATTTGCTATGACTAGATCATTTTCAATGCTTATTTTAATGATTCTTTCTCCATTGATATGTCAGGTCATTTCCCCTTCCCTGCCCATATATTCTTCTATTTCTGTATTTTGATTTCCTACTCGTTTATTTATATATCCCATTATAATTATATTTTCTTCCCGATTATCTATTTGCTATTGTAGCTTATTTAATTTATGGTATAATAAATCCTAGCAGAAGTTTGAATGAATGCTGAGGTTATGATTGACCACTGCCAAAATATAGCGAAATTAAATAAAAATAAAAGCTTATTTGGAGCTTATTGCACATAACAGTTAATATTTCTTAAACAAATATATTTACGCTTTTACTCCTTTAATTTCTGCAGATGTAGGTAAAGTAAGGATTTGTAGAAAATTGTCGGCAACGTAATGTTTCTTATCCACGAAATCTCTTAATCTTCGGGATATTTCTATATATTAAAAGAAGAATCTAACTGACTGACTGACTGACTGACTGTCATATCAACGCACAGTCAACACCCCTGGGTCTAGAAACTTGAAATCTTGCACAGAGGTTTCTTATATAACGTAGGCATTCACTAAGGAAGGGTTTTTTGAAAAATTCAATATTCCACCCCAAAGGGGGTGAAATAGGGGTACAAACTTTGTATGGAGAAAAACTATTAGAAGGTCCTAGTAAGTCGAAATTTCATAGAAGTACGCTAAAAAAAGTAGTTTTTAAACATGTGTTTTACAGTTTTAAATAAAGCAACCCCTAAGGGGGTGAATGGGGTGCAAAGTGCAAAGTTTGTAATTGATCACGTTTTGCAAGTTTTGAATTTTGTATGAAAATTTGTAAAAGAAAATCCAGAGAATACAAAAAAAAACAGATTTATTTGGATTACATGCATTTTGCCTATTGAAACATTAATTTGCCTTATTTTAACTTTTCCCTTTTTTGCAGAAAAAAAGTATATATACTGTGTTTAAAAGATCAGAGTGTCAAGTATGTGCTTACTCTATGGATGTTAGTGGACTCTTAATATATGAAATATTTAAAAATAAGTATTTGTCATTATTTCATACATCTAAATAACCGTAATCCAGTTAGTTCAATTAGTACAAACGAATAATTACAAACATCAAAACAAAATAAAATTTTATGCTCTAATTTCAATATGGCAGCGGCAAGTGTATTTATATTAAAAAAATAATGTGCGTGACGTAGTAATTACGAAGTCGTGCGTTATCCATTTAATATAAATTGCTAGTGGTTTTAGTAAATTAATTAACAAAATAAATAATAAGGGAAACAAATTAATTCACGTTTGCAATAAAGCGCGAGATTGCTAGATTTGCGAATTCTTTGTGCCAATTACGATAAAAATAATCAAGATATTAGAAAGTTCGGACGTGTCTCCCATACGGGTGGTTTTTAAATTTATTTTAATTAGTTTAAATTACACAGGTCTGCAGTGGTCTCGCCTGTCAGGATCATCTTCCGATAACTCTTGGACCAATAATTGCGCTTTATAGGGATGCAACTGTTCTTTTTTAAAAAACTTTGTTACGGTTCTTTGGTGAATATCGTTATCCCGTCCAACTTCGGTGCTAGAGTAGCCAGAGCAATGAGGATCTTCCTGTAGTGCCAGTGTTGCCAGAGTAACAAAGCAAAAAGTCGCCATCGATCAGTATGAAAAGTCGCCACTTTGTCGCCACAGCTTTTTTGAGATATTGGGGTTAGAAAACTGTCAATACACTTAAATAAAAAAAATGTTTTTGTGGAACAAGCTTGGTGGAATTCCCAAAATTTGACGTACAATTCGTGGCGCGTTCAGATATTCTCTTTGAGAAATCCCTCGGTGAAATAATCTTTTCCATCGTTTTGCTCGGAATTTTTGACGGTCACATGACCTATTATTGTAAACAGTACGACCGATCACGTGCCTGTCAATAATTCCGAGCAAAACGATGGAAAAGATTGCATTGCCGAATGCGCTAAATGATTATTATTGTGATATTGTTTCTTCCTACGTATCGTATACAACGTGTATTCAATTTTTTCACCTGTAAAAAGTCGCCAAAAATAAGCTTTTTATTGAAAATCGCCGCCACACTCTCATAGAGACAAAAAGTCGTCATTTTGGCGACTTGTCGCCCCAAATGGCAACACTGTGTAGTGCTAATAATATGTCCAATCTTTGACCTCAGGCATACCAGGGCCGCCACTTTTAACACTATCTTTAATACTACGAGAAGTTGTCCACTTCACTGCTACCCTAGATACTGTCGATTGACTGATAGGTGAGCGTTTTAGGTATTTATCATTAAAGATGTCACGAACTTCTCTATGACTTCTACTTTTATTGTCACAACCCAACATAATTAAAATTTCCATGCGCTCATCTTTAGCGAAGAGCATTTTGCACGTATTTACAACACAGTAAAATTGAAAATTTTATGAGTTATGTGACGTTACCTTTATTGACAATTTAATGATTTATTTGACGTTAACTGGTTGATATAGGACATGTTACATAAAAAGTGTCTTTAAAAGTTAAAACTGTTAATATTTCGAAAATAGTTGAAGATAGGTATAGGATATGTTACATAAAACATGTCTAGAATTGACTGTAAAATCCAAAAATGTAAAAATATACTGGATGTTTCATTTAAAAAATAAATTTTCGTACACGTAGCACTTTTCTCATCCTCCCCGTATAATTTTTTTTCTTGAAAAAATGCATTAAAAAAATTGACGGGTCCGAGCGATTTTAGATAAATTAAGCGGTATTCCATATACATATATATGTATATGGGTGATCCACTTCTTTATCATAACCCTGTATATTATGCACTATTTAATTATGCATTAATAAAGGGTTCTTTAAATACTATGTGTAGAGGGGATGTGAATTCTAACATACGCTGCGCAAAAAAAAATTGAGAATTGTAATTGCATAAATGTTTAGGAATCTGTACACAAAACACTTCAACATCAGGAGTTATTCATTCACCTTTTCATTCCGAAAAAATTAATATCTGCAATTAGATAATTTTATTTTATGTGAGAAATGGCAAAGAAATATGAATTTTTATGTCATTATTTAATTTTTACAGGTAATTGTATTAAATAATAAACAATGATCCTAATTATACAATAATTGTTATCAAAGACACAATTCGTTTGGTTGCTTTGTTTGCAAACAGGTTAGGAAATAAATTCTAATGTGAATTTAATCAGCTTTATTATTCCTGCGCTTAAATAATTATTTCTTTATTTCCACAAACGTAGGCGCCTTGGGAATTTGTTATAGTTATTAAATAATGGTTTAACTTTCTTACATGGGTCGTTTTAAAATTGGTATGAAATATGTGGGTAGTACGTTGACCTACAACCAATCCAACCACATAATTAAATGATCAGAAATTAACATATCAATAAACAAATATTCACGCGTTGCAGTGGTAACCATTGTGGGTTTATTTTACACGGCATATACATTGCAAAATATAATACTTCTGATTTTTGATTTGAAAAATATCAGACCAGGAATTTCTGCAATATTTTTTAATAGTAAATATTCTTACATTTCATTTTATTTATCTATTCTAACACAAAGAGGCTCCATTAAATATATTATATCATATTGTTAAAAAAAAATTGGTCAAGTGCAAGCTGTACAGGGTGTCCCATTTTCGGCACTTTTGCGGGGTATCTCCCTTATTTTTAAAGATAGAGGGTTGCGGTTTTCGCGACAGTGTGCTACTTTTTGATGAAACGAAAGATGGCATAAAAATATTTTTCAAGACCCCCTTCGTTTTTGACATACAGGACGAAATTGATATTTTTCTATTTTCGGACCCCCTCGCATTTCAGTTATCTTGTAACTTATATAAAAAGTAAAAATGGATCACATTAGAGTTTTCTACGTAGAATCGAGTGGCTTGGTTAGAATTTTCATGAGATGTGATATTTTTCGAGATATTAACAACATAAAATGTTTTTTTAAATGGAACACCCTGTATATTTCTTAACCATTAAGTTTCCCCTTTCGAGAGCTTTTCAAAAATATATAACACTTTATAGTTATTTTTTATTTTTAGCCCTTAAATCGAACTATTTAATTTTAAACTTTAATTTTGCGTAGTTGGCCATGTTTAACAAGTGGTTTAACGTCAATTCAGGTATTTAGATTTAAAAAAGAAACTGGTTAAATCCGGTATTTTCATTAATTTATTAAAATTCGTATTATTTTTTAAACTACAACACTACTTGTTATCTAGATATATAGAAAATCCTAACCAGAACTAAAACTGCTTACTGTTTAATCACCTGAAAATTAAATTAGTTGTCTTGAATTATTAATAGCAAATAAAAGTCAAATTTAAAAACAAAACATACAAAACTTTAGGTAACGAAAAGAGTTAGTCCATTTAATCCATTCTAGCTCTTTTCGATACCTAAAGTTTTGTATGTTTTGTTTTTAAATTTGACTTTTATTTGCTACTAATAATTCAAGACAACTAATTTAATCTTTAAGTAATTAAAAACTAAGCAGTTTTAGTTCTGGTTAGGATTTTCTATATATCTAGATAACAAGTAGTGTTTTAGGTTAAAAATAATACCAATTTTAATAAATTAATGAAAATACAGGATTTAACCAGTTTCTTTTTTAAATCTAAATAATTGAATTGACGTTAAACCACATGTTAAACACGGCCAACTACGCAAAATTAAAGCTTAAAATTAAATAGTTCGATTTAAGGACTAAAAACAAAAAATAAGTATAAAGTGTTATATATTTTTGAAAAGCTCTCGAAAGGGGAAACGTAATGGTTAAGAAATATACAGGGTGTTCCATAAAACAAACATGTGTTTGGTTAATATATCGAAAAATATCACATCTGATGAAAATCTAACCACGCCACTCGATTCTACGTAGAAAACTCTAATAGGATCCATTTTTACTTTTTTTATAAGTTACAAGATAACTGAAATGCGAGGGGAGTCCGAAAATGGAAAAAAACAATTTCATCCTGAATGTCAAAAACGAAGGGGACCATGAAAAATATTTTTATGCCATCTTTCTTTTCATCAAAAAGTAGTACACTGTCGCGAAAACCGTAACCATCTATCTTTAAAAATAAGGGAGATACCCCGCAAAAGTGCCGAAAATGGGACACCCTGTACTTGCACAATTAGTGTTCCGTGCCATCATCGCGTATGCGCGGAGCTGAGTGAGGGAGCGTTTCCACTGAGTCAAATTAAAAATTTTGAAAAGCGTGTAATGACAAAAGTTACATGGTGAGCAATATTTGTTGTTGAAAATCTTTTTCTCTAAAACCAATAGTTCAGCAGTTATAAGCAAATAAACAATTAAATTGTTTATAGCAATTGATCGCGCTAGAATTTTTCAGTCCCGATAATTCGTCGCTGGAAAGACAAAGGGGCGTAACTACATTTAACATATTTTTCAGGAGAAGCGATTGAAAACTAAGTCAGCATTGCGTTGGTTACTCGAAAGACCTGATTAAGGGAAGCTTATATTAAACGACAATTAACTATGTTAGGATGAGACATGAAAAATCAAAAATGTTTGAAACTATTCTAGGAGTAATACGGGGGATGCATTCTGGGCCCCCTACCCCTATCGAATAGCCCTAGAGAAGTTTGGAATGAAAATTAATCAATGCAAGACGGAAACAATGATAATAGGAAGAAGTGAAAGTTGAAGTACACAAAAAAGTAGTGACACTTATTTTGACGTACGCCCCAGAGACAAAGTCGCTAACAGAAGCACACAAACGTAAGTTGGAAGCCATCGAAATGAGATTTCTAAGAAAAATAGAGATCAAAACAAAATTAGATAAAATAAGAAATAAAACACACAGAGAACACTTAAAAGTGAAATCAATAAATAATAATATAGACGAGGCATTATTGCGATGGTTTGGGCATGTAAAACGAATGGACGGCTCGAGACTGACCAAAAGTATATTCGAAGCGAGAAGTGTCAGAGGATGGCCCAGAGGCAGACCTAGGAAAAGATGGCAAGAAGGAGTAAAACAAGCATTGGATAGACGCGGAAAGAAATGGGAAGAGGTGGGGAATGTGGTAAAGGACAGAAAGAAATGGAAAAAGGTATGGAGGACCCAAGCAAGAAACTTATCTCCACCCAACGCCTTACACCCAGGAGGGTCGATAGGCTCTATGGATTAAGTAAGTTAAGTAAATAATAATATTTATAGTCGAATCTTGAAAGTGTAGAGCATGGCTAATCTACTTGAATTAAGGACTACAAATTTTAAAGAAAAAAATTATATACAAATATCATTAAAAAACACACAAGCGTGCTTGTAAAATTACCCCACTTTATCGTAATCGTGAACGGATTAAGGTGACAACTTTGTTTCCTTTTGTTGTCGATAGAAGCTCAACAATGAGTCATGTTATACAATTTTTAGTTCAGAACATACATTAACAGTGGGTTATTTATAAACAATCTTTTCTTTCTCTAAATGCGCAAGATTTCGGCAAATATAACGAAATTTTTCTGTTTCAACAAATAATTTTCAAATTTTGATGACTTTAAATTTTTGTCATTTGATTGTTGATTGAAATGATATGGAAAAAAATTACCAAAATATTCTTCGTACCAACATATAATAAATTATAGATCTTACATCACGTTTCTAATAAAAGTTAGCACCTAATACCCGTTCCAATATTTCCAAGAACTAGTTAAATCCCGATAGACAGGAATATTGTTTATTGAAATTATAAAAACAAGGAGGCAAACCAGGCTATAAATTTTTGATATCTTTTATTTATTGTTTTTATTTGTGTGACGTTAACAATAAAATATCAAGCTCATCTATTGCAAGTACCTATATATATCAGATAATATTTTTATATGTAAAATCAATGTGATTAATTTATTATGTTACAATTCTGTACTTATACAGTTATGTAGGTATTCCATAATATATTTTGACACGTTCTGAAGAATGAAAAAAAGTCCGAAATTTGGTACCATTCGCTGGCAAATGCATTGCTATTGGTCAATTGATAATAAAACTACTTAGCAACGAAATTATCACCTGGGACAGGGTTGTATTCAGATACGCCACTGTTTGGGTTTGCAGAACGCCACTGCTAGCTGAAAGCCTTATTGTTTTTAGGGTAATTTATTTCGATTGGTATGTTTCTTTCAAATACAAAAACACAAATGGTTCAACCAATTTTCGCCTTTATTTACAGGAGATGTTATTTATACTTTCATGATATTTTATTACATTTTTAGACTTACGTTTTATAAGTTTTAGTTTTCATAGAAGTCGGTTATTCACGGATATTAAATATCTATTAGCAAGTTACTACCGTGGATAGTTTGAGATTACCTGTCTGTAAAATAATAGAAAAATGAGGTAAAGCGAAAACATCTCAGTGATGTTACGAGATATTATATTACTGAATGCAGGTAAGTAGGATATTCGATTCATGGACGACCACAACAGCAGAGCAGAAAAAAATATTTCTCGCACTCTCTATTCTACAGTGCGTCTCTGGATGGGGGTTACTTATACTCCAAATGGGCCTTATTTCTCAAGGGAAAGTAGCTTTTCATAAAACTTTTCGCCTGGTATAAAAATACGGTGTACATACATATGTGCCCAATATACAAATTTCATTAGTGAAATTTAAGTTTATGTGAAATGAAAATTATTCAATGCATTTTATGTTTTTTATTGTTAAATTACGTTCTAAAGAAGATTTTACAAGCTTTTTCATAGGATTCGATTCCTGCAATATTTTGAATTGCTTTAAAATCAGAGTAAAAGCAGGAAATAAAAAGAATTGTTAAGAACAGTAAGCTTTATTAGCAAATAATATTACTTTGTTTGCATGCAACTTTCGCTAGTAATTTGAAAATGCATTTTTTGAAAAATGTGTTAACATTTAGAGGTTAGGTCAACGCTCATCAATCACAATTTAATTTACAAAGCAATTTTGATGCACTCACTTTTTATGACGTGAAAGTAACGTATATTGAACAACGCAGTAATGATATATCTGCAACTGTGTGTCAAAACTACTTTAACTCATCGACTGCCAATTTAAGTAGATGGGAAAGTGTAAAATTGTTTTCTAATGATGCTCTGTTGCTACTTTATAATATTTAATGGTATATATTGTTTTTAATGTCCTGACATAACCGCGAATGGAGAACCTAATCATTGCTTTACTGGAGTCATCATCTGTACTCGTAAATATAAATTATTCTTAATAATTGATGTGATTAATTTTCTACACGAAGCTGACGTGTAATAAACACAGTTTTCAATTATTATGAATAGCATTGTTTACTTTTAGTGTTTTATTAAGGTATAATTGCAACTTCAAAGGGTGGAAATATAATACTCCTAATTGTATGCAAAGATGTATGCAATATTATATATATATATATATATATATATATATATATATATATATATATATATATATATATTATGGCTGTCTGAATGAGTCCTAATAAGGACGAAACAGCTGTCATGGTCTACCCGGCCCGGGGTTGTCCATTTTCTTGGACTCCCCGTACTTTGATGCAAAAGAGGAACACACTTCCACAGCCCGATGAGCCGTGATTCTTCTTTCTCGTTTATATATAGTACGGACAAGAAATTTCTATTTGTTTTTTTATTTTTACTTGGCCTCTTGTTAAGGATTTACACGTCTTTCTAGTGAGGACGCCGTGAGTCCCTCCTTGCACTGCGCGAATGGTGCGGACAAGTTAGGCGAAATTGCGAAAAATGCGCTCTCTCAAAAGCTAGAGATGCCGCGTTCATCCTTAGATTTTTACCTTTTCAGTGTATTCTGCTTTTGCATTAGAGCCAGCACGAGCTAGGTGGCGTTATGGTATGTTGTTTCCTGCTTGTGTTCTGCAAAACGGATTTAAGATACCGTAACATCGTTTGCCTCGGTGCGACTGGGTTATGGCTGTCTGAATGAGTCCTAACAAGGACGAAACAGCTGTCATGGTCTACCCGGCCTGGGGTTGTCCATTTTCTTGGACTCCCCGTACTTTGATGCAAAAGAGGAACACACTTCCACAGTCCGATGAGCCGTGATTCTTCTCTCTCGTTTATATAATAGTACGGACAAGAAATGTCTATTTGTTTATATATATATATATATATATATATATATATATATATATATATATATATATATATATATATATATATAAGGCGCATTCACGTGGGTTAGCGCCAGTAAGTGTGTTAATCTCATATGTACTACTCAAAATCTCGAGCATGGGCAAATGTCCATACATAGTGTCTATGCAAAATATCAAATCTGAGCACACCTGTGCAAAATTTCATCAAAAACGTAAAACTAAAACTTTGCTCTTCACCCCCCCCCCCCCCCTAATACAAAATCCTGGCTGCGCTCCTGCTTTGTATGTTACAGTGCTAGTAGTGTAGCTAGTAGCTACTGGTAACTATCAAAAAATGGTAAAATTAGTTTTTTCGTTTATTATTAAAAAATATACAACGTACAAAACAATTCGAAACATTTTGTGTTTACAATAAACATCAAGCAGGGTCCGGATCCACAATTATTTGCCTATTTTAAATAAAATTTGCTGTAACTTAATTTGAGTATATTACATGCACACACACACTACCAACCAAGAATTGTAAATTTTTAAAACTAAATCGGATATCTATGAATTAAAAGGTCGAACTTTTCTATTTCGATGATATGATGTACTCTAACACAATTGTCTAAAGTAAAACGACATATGACGACAGCTCTAGTGACTTTTAAAATGGACAGTGACTCCAGTCTCGGCTCAGGGATCGAAGTTGGATACCGGCGTGTTGGGATATTTATCGTATTTTTCAAAAGGATTTTTTTTCATGTTTTCAGCTAAGAAAACATCTGTAAATATTTGTCAGTCACCCTGTAGAGTGTAGAGTAGATCAATTAACAATTAATATTACTAGAAAATATTACGGTTTTCTATTGTTGCAAAACTTGCTTTAAGTTTGGTTTTGTCCCGACAATTTCATTAATTTTACTTACAAATTAAAATTGAAATGAATAGAATCGTTTATATCCATAATAATATCTAGTTATATGGTTAACCGTGATTAGTAAAGTAATGTTCAAAATATACCGTTGGCTTTTACTGCCGTAAATCAACGATTGAACCCCATTGTGTTGATCCCAACATCTTTAAACTGCAATGAATGGGCGCAGGGGTGAATTGAACAAATCCATTTTCTGAACCTGCATGTATGATGGTAATTCTTTTGCCTTTATTCGAAGGACCCTTGGTTTGACATTTTTTTGAAAAATCATTCCATCCTTTTTTTGGGGGTGTCATGAGTATCAAACCATGTTTCATCAAGGTAGGTAATTGGCCGATTCTCCAATCTATACGGTTTAATACTCGTCAAATATTTAAGACGCCATTTCCGTAAACGCTCCGATTCCATTAAAACTTGTTTTTTGTCAATGGCGCGATACTTAAAACCCATTTGAAGTAAAATTCTCCTTAGGCTTGATATGCTGCATGAAATATTTGTTTCGTCTTTTGCTAGCCTAATTTTTAATGATTTTAATGTGGGTACAGATTGTTCTTCATACATAGCATAAATTTTTCTTCTTAATAGGTCCTTATCACTCTCGTCTATACTTCTTAATTGGCCAACGTCGTTTCGTTGTTTTCTTGCATTAATAGGTTTCATTGTTATGTCCTTTATCGAAGTTAAGGGAATTTTAGCTAAAGCACTAGTTTCTGCTAAAGCAGCTTTTATTCAAACCCCTTCTTAGCAAAGATGAATATACATTTTTGACTATTTCTTTCGCATCGGGTGATAAATGCTTTCTTTTTAAAGATACACTACTAGCTGCACCATCAGCATGAGTCCATGGACGCCACATTATACTTAAAAAATAGTTTAACTAAGCAAACTAAATAGTTAAAATAAAAAGACAAAATTAGCGCACACAACTCGCACCTCACACAGGAAAGCTAAAAAGGTGACTGAAGGTGCCTTAATAAAATATCATTATATATTATTAATATTAAGTGCTTAAGTTACAGGTAATTAATTTAATTACCCGTAAAAATTTAATCTTAACCATTTTTTCCTAAAATGAATTGGAACATAATAATCTTAACAATTGGTATAATTCATGTCGCAGGTAAAATATTAAGGGCCAGCCCTGTCTGAAAGGGATGGACATTTATGAGCTTTTATAGCCTAAGACATCATTAAGGATTTATTGCAGTCAAAAAATCTACGGTATATTTTGAATTTTTCTATACTGCTAATAATTAAAATTTATTTTTATTTATAATTTAAATTCGCACATTAAACTAATATCCAATGAAGAATGGAGCATCAGGTGTACCAAACATCTTCCTGTATTTTATTACTGTAGGTAATAAATATATATTTAACATGCTTTTGCTGTTGTGATAAAAATCACAATATATCTAGAGGGTTTTCAATATAATTTAGTTCCATTTGGAATAAACTTTTATTATGGTAAAAATACACAACACATGGTGATTAAATTCACATATTTTATAAAGGATTTTAGTTGACATTTATGGCTGAACAAGTGATTTAGGTATTTCTGAAATCACTTTTTAAGCATAGTGTTTGCCAATATCCCAATAATTTTGCAAATTTTATCTAATTTATAAACATAATATTCAAAAAAGATATCCTATCTTGAACGTTTGTAAGCAAGAATTTTAGATTTATGCATGACAATTACAAAGTATAATTATGTTTATAATGTTAATACAAAGGTTAAATCAAACCAGTTTTCTAAATATACGTTGACGTACATCAAAACACTCTGATATTATAGTCTAAGCGGCAGTTTAGTTTCCATCATCGAATAAAAGAAAGGACATTAAAAATAGTCATTAGGTAAATAAGAAATCGACGGTTTGCTTAATCCCTCCTAGTCCAATTTTGTAATAAATGATCATTTTTGCGATATTTAAAAACAAAATAAGAAACATTTTTTAAAAATAAAAATGGCTCGATTAATACTATAATAAATATGGTTTACCATCCCCTACTTTGCCCCAATCCATCCACTTTAAAAATTGTCTTCTTCAAGTACAAAAAAAAACAACAACAAAAACTCGGACTATAAGGATCAGATTACCTGCGCGTAAGGAATAAAGGGTGCGCGAGTTAAATAGTCAGAAAGAGCAAAGTTTAATAAAAGGAATGGGAATAGCGGCGTTGTCAGCTATCGTCTGTTTTCATAATTTTACTAAGTACCATAAAAATAATCATTTATTGCAAAATTGGCCAAGGAGTGGTCAACCAACGATTTATTATTTCCGTAGTTTCAATTTTTCCTAAGAAATAGTTTCTTCTCTTGTACTCGAAGAAGTAGACTACTCAGGCTGGCCCATTGGGTTGTTTTCACAACATATCTAACCCAGACGATTTAGTTAATTCGTTAGCGCAACAAATTAAATGATAAGTATTTTAATTTTATAGTCAGTAAACTTTTGCAGTATTATATTTCAATCGGTCAGTTTTTTAATATATGGTCAGTAAAATAAATAAATAAGCAGTTAAAAAATAAATTGTCAGTAATATTAGTAAATGGTTGGTAAAAATAATAAATTGTCAGTAAAAGTAATAAATGGTCGATAAAATTAACAAACAAGCAGTAGAAATTATGAATTGTGAGTAATATTAATAAGTCGTCGGTAAAAATACTGAACAGGCAGTAATATTAATAAATCGTCGGCAAAAGTAATAAACCAACAGTGAAAAAATTAATTATTTGTAAAATTAATTATTTGTAAAATTAATAAACAAACAACAAAATTAATATATGGTCAGTAAAATTAATAAACAAGCAGTTAATAAATATATTGTCAGTAATGTTAGTAAATGGTTGGTAAAAATCATAAGTTGTCAGTGAAATTAATAAATGGCCAATAAAACAAACCCGCAAGACCGCCCTATTCAAAGTATTCAAAAGGGCTAAATTTATTATCAACTTCTAAAGTTAAACCGCCGAACAGATGGAGCAATAAAACTGCGTGATAGACGCGCATCAGGGGATGCCGGGTTGGACGAGATGGTTTTCATAGATAATGGTAGGGCAAATATAATTTTCTAGGAGGTGATAACGTGGTTTGCACCTATTCAATCCATCTGTTCGGCAATCCGAGTATAGTCGCGTACCTACTATTACTCGTCCTAAAAATATTAGGTGTAGCGCGGTTAAAATAAAGCACACTTCATACCTTTTATACTGTCTTTTTGAAGATTTTTACCGGCTACTGCGTACTGACCATTCATTAAATTTTACTTACCACTGTAATAAAAATAGTCAAATAGAAATACTGACAAAATTGTTATTTTATCTATCGTAGAATCTCTTTGAACAGACCAGATACCGATCCTTTTGCAATATTTTACTAATTTTTTTATAATATTTTAATGTACATAATGCATTACCCATTCGTCAGTCAGCTTAATACAAATACGAACAAGAAAAAACGCAATTTACGATTTCTTCATAACCGAACAATTATGAAGCGTTCAACTTATTTTTGTGAAACTCTTTTACAAGTTAATGATTTTCTCTAGCATTTTCTCAATAACCACGTTCATATCTATAAATTATGCTTGTGATTAAATTAACCTCAGATTAGAATACTCATAGCACAGGCTGGTACCATAGACATGACATATCTTAGACCTGTATAGTCTGCCCAGCGGTAATTGACACTCGAAAGGAATGAAAAATAAGTCACTATGATGCCGTAGGGAATTTTTAAAAATTCGGAATACTAAAAAACTATGTAGTACGCGTACGCCTATAGTTTTTTAGCATTCCGAATTTTTAAAAGTTAACAACGGCGTCACAGGAATTTTTTGTCCTTTCGTTCCGAGTGTCAATTACCGCTGGGCGTATATTACAACGTATTGGCTACACCAGCTGAATGCGTCCAATGCATGAGGGAAAAAGTGCGTTTGTACGCATGTGGGGCTAGTCAGGTTTTTAAAAGTCGGTCCCGTAGAGGCAAGAGCACTCAGGACATCTGGCAAAAGTGACTGGACGGCAACTAAGCGTTCAAAACCGGACCGACGCCATTTGCACTTCTGGGTGAAAATGAAGTAGTGTTTGGTTGCGTTTATTTGTGAGCTTTTGATATTATTTGGAGATTCATTCGTTAAGTGACCAATTTTTTAGCGTTAGTGTTTAGTTATTTTTGTGGACAATGGCCGAGCAACATGTAAAGTAAAGTGTATGTTTGTGTTTTACCAAAATTTGTTGTTTTTCCCCTTGATGGTACTTTCTAAATTACTTTGCCTTACATTACTGAAGTATGGTAAAAATATTTTAACACAAAGTTTAATTTCTGATAGCAGTATCACGCTAATAATTTAAAAATATTTTTGTTATACATCATTTAACAGAAACTTACTGAAACCTTGCTGTTTACTAGTATTGGTTTATTCCATGTTACATAAAAATGGGCCGAAACAACTTCAATTAATACATAAATAAAGGATTTTATTGAATAATAAATTAAAATTAAAATTTTAACAGCTTCCATTCCAGTTTAGTTAGTAACCCACACTTTGGTTTCCTTAACGAAATAGTGTGGGTAATTGGTAATTTCTTCGTTTAAAAAGCCAATAGCAGCAAAAAGCTTTGAAAAAACGTATGTCGTATTTATTGGAAGAATTTTTATTAGTAGCCTTACTTTTTTTCAAAAATTAAATTACTGGTAGTCGAGAATTAATTAATAATCAACAATATTGGCCGTCGAATTGACCCTGACCATGTTTTAAATGAAAAGTAATAGAAACTTAATATAAAAGCTGTTGCTTTTTCAGTTCCTAACACTTTTAATAAAAAAAGTGTGGGTAACAGTTTTGTATAGCAAGAAAAATCCCAGTTTTAAGACAACAAACTATACAGTTTTCATTAAAATCCCACTAGTGGGTTACATTTTTATCAGTAATAAAGAGGGTATTTACATGTAATAAAAATCAGCATTTATTACTGGATAAAATATTCCTGTCATGTAGTGAGTATATATTTTAATACCTAAATTTTGAAGTACGGTCGTGTCTATCACAAGGCAAGCGTTTTGAAAGGCGCAAGCCCGTAGAGCACCGTCTCTTTTTACGGATTCAGCTCGGTAAATTTGCCACATTGTGACATTCGCAAATAGTGATTATTTGTCTATATACGAGTACTTATATTATATATGTCTACTATGGCTGTTGCTTAAAACTTTTAAACAAGTAATAAATTTTATTGACGTTTAGAGTTATCCTTGGCAATGACACTAACATGAATGCTGTCACATTACAAGTATTCACATAGTTTAATTCTTGATTAAATCGTTTGTGCAACTGGACGTATTTTATTGCAATTCTTACGTCAAATGCTGGAATCTACTTCTTAACGGAATTTTTTGAATTATAAAAGAAAATATAACAAGAGAATCTTTTGTTTTTACACTCATTTAAAATACTTAGTATGCCAAAGAAGTGCAAAAGCAAACCCACGTACCTATAACTCAAATTCAAAAATCAAATACAGATTTAAGTGCAGTCTCGTAGATGAAATCGAATTTTAGAGGAGGCAGAATTTAAAAATAAAGAAAAAATGCTGATTCAAAAATGTTTAAAAATATTTTATTATTACTAAAATAATACATTTCTTAGTGCTAAAATAAGGAATATAACTTTAGTTCCGATGTTCCTAATTAGATATTTTCTTATAACGTAATTTTTTCGTTTAATTTTGAAAAGTTTCATACCAGAATTTTTGAATTTCATGAAAGTTCTTAGGAGATTCTAAAATGAAATTGTTATTGGTGAGTAGCTGATCCTTAATATGACTCTTGATGTCAGTAAGTGACAGTGAGCGTCTGATTAACGATGAAATATATCATCGATCTCTAAAGCGCGTTAATCACATTTGCTGAAATTAATTTTATCGATTTTAGATTCATCGTATTTTCATCAGATTGCTCAGCGGAGTCATCACACTTGAAGACCTATTTTTCAGAGGTGGTGGATTAAAGCTGCCAGAGTGTGAGGTTATTGATAAGCAAACTTTTAAACTTTTTCGTTCAGATTCACTAAGAAGGTTTCAGCCAGATTCTCCAACGCTAGTCCGGTCTAATTTGACAACCAAAAGTTTTAAACTGACAGGTGTAAGAATAAGGCAACTAAGCTTTATACTATGAATTTATTTCTGAGCTTTTTCGCATATTTATAAAGTAAAGGGCAATTTTAGTACGTACTTTCGACAATAATAGAACTACATTAATTACAGCAGTTCCAAGTTGAAAATCATTTGGAAACCAAGCAATTCGCTAAAATATCAGAATAATTCACGAGTTTTTAATGACGACTTATTAATAATGACAAGACAAAAACCTGTCAAAACATAACTGATCAACTAGAAGATCTTAATTTAAACCAGTACTAAATCTTAAACCTTCTTAGTGAATCTGAACGTTTAAGATTTAGTACTGGTTTAAATTAAGATCTTCTAGTTGATCAGTTAGGTTTTGACAGATTTTTGTCCTGTCATTGTTAATAAGTCGTCATTAAAAACTTATGGATTATTCTGATATTTCAGCGATTTGCTTGGTTTCCAAATAATTTTCATCTTGGAACGACTTGCTGTAGTGAATTTAGTTCTATTATTGTCGAAAGTACGTACTGATATTGCCTCTTTCTTTATAAATTTGCGAAAAAGCTCAGTATAAAACTTAGTTTTCTTATTCTTACACTTGTCAGTTTAAAACTTTTGGTTGTCAAATTAGACCGGACTAGCGTTGAAGAATCTAGTTGTTTGGTTTTAAATATGATTTATATCCGAAAAAAGATTATAATAAATAATCTAGTTTTAGAAAATAATGTTTTATTCAACATCGGACTATCCATTACCTCGTTCTTAAGGGGTTATATACAGTCAGGAGGCCTAAAAAAAGCGATTTTTCAAGAATTTTTCCTGAGAAGACTTTTAAATTTATTAACGTAAAAATTTGTACACATATTATGGTAACTTTTAGCTGTATTTTAAGATTTTTGTAGTTGTAAAAATAATAATTTGGAAAGCTGCTATAGCTGATCTCCAGGAGTTCCTCTCAAAAAATGCATCTTGCGGTGACAACGATATCGCTGGACTGGATCATCGAAAATGAAAAAACCAAATGGATTCCGTTAAAGTAGTGTATAATCTTCTAATTAATCGAAGGAATAAGCAAAATAAAATTTTTTGACAAAATGGCGGCTTCTCAAAAAAAAATCGATTTTTGACCAAAATTTTGGCCTTAAATTGTTTATAAAAAAAACATACTTATTTGTGAGAAAAAACCTTCGATTATTTACAAAAAAAATATACTTAAGAAGCTCGTGTTAAAATTTGAGACTGATCGGTTCAGCCGTTTCCGAGAAATCTTCATCACCGACTTTAAAAACACAGTTTTGAGAAAAACGCGTTTAAAGTTTCAAAAGCACTTTACATAGCGTACAATCGCTCTGACACGTCTTTACAAATATGCGTGTAACTTCGAAAATAATCGCCGGATTGCCTTGAAATTTTCTGTGTGTGTACTTGAATATAAGTACATTACGAAAATGAATTTAAAAAAATCGATTTTTTGAAAATTCTTACTGTATATAACCCCTTAAAATCTTGCTTATCACAAATCCATCCGTAACCGATGACGTCAGTGACATAGTGCGAATACATTAATTTTTTCCATTAATAATTTAAGAACTCGCCCATGCATGTTGGGATCAAATTTGTATAAGGTCGGATATTTTGACTAACAAGCATGAATGACAAGTATCTTGAAAAGCAAGTATTGTTGAAGAGCAACTAGTTTAAATGATGGGCGTTCCGATGTGACGATATTATAAGATCCAATGGATAGTATACGAAAAATAGGTCTAGCAATATCATACTTATTATTCAAGTTTAGGTCGACCGAAAAAAGTTATTCTGACGTACAATATGCATTATTTTGTTTATTGACCGGCGACTATCCACCCGATAACTTCACCCAGATTTTACGCCCGACTACTACTGCCTTGCCAAAATCAACATTTCGGACGTCTTGTCTCTGCTTAACGAACTGGAAACTTTTTTGTTTTAAATTCAAAATTAAAAACCGCGGTAAATACTAATTCGGTTTCTGGTATCAAATTTGACCCAGATTCCATGCTGGTCAAGAAGCGAACAATATTATTATCTCATTAGGCATCATTAACGGTTTTTACACTGGTCGCTGATCTTACCTTCTAGCATTCTACTTCTTGTAAAATCATCCTGAGAAATATCGGCTAATCCTTTAAGGGCACTCATTGTCGAAAAACTACAACTTCATCACTTATTTTGATTTAAAAAACAGCATGGTCGCGTTGGGTTCGATCCGGGTTGCGCGGTGGTCGCGTAACGCTTGCGGTTTTACTTTTTAAATTGTTTCGTGACTAATTACGAATGAATGTAAAAAAAACTATGTACCTACAATCCAATAAAAAGCCGCACCGTCGCCGTCGATGACCGACTAAAATTAATCAAGTAAACTGAAGCGATTCGTGACAATCAATTGTACCCAGCTGATCGCAATTAGTATTTGCGATATTAATTCGCCGTCGCGTCGGGGCGAGGGCGTCGCGATGGTTTGTTTACGGCTGTTATTGGTCCGCCGGAAGGCAACGATTGCAGTGTTGTCGGCTTTAAAATTGTATATTCTTCTACTGACAGCTACATAAAGAGAAAGAGTAATGTAAAAGGTAATGGTTGGAACTACTCAACCGATATAAAAAAATTCTTTCACTGTGGGAAAGCTAGTTTGCTAGTGTTCTAGGCTACTCACTAGTACGGTAAGGTTAAATAATTGGAAAAATTCTTGCATTTCAGAGCTAGGGATCAGTGAATTTTACCAATTACAACACATTATGTACCTAAAATTATATTATTAAAACAATTTTATTGTAGAACGTCACAAACATAAAAATAGATTCTTAAAATCTCTAGGAAATACATTTTTTAGTTTTCAAATCAGGTCATTTGTAATGCTATATATTCGTTATATTCCTACAGAAACTAAATATTAGTCGAAACAAATTAAATAAATGGAAACTACCAAACTGTGTGATTTTTAGTAGTTGAATTTGACGTTCCCAAGTCAAAGAATTTAAATTTGGTTAGCGAATACTAGTTTATGACTTCTCTATTGAAACATCAATATTACTAGCTTTTACTAGTAGGTATTTATTACATTTTAAACAAAAGAACCAGACTATCATACCTACATTTTATGACTAGTTTTCTTTTTGTATTGTGTCCCACCTTTGCATGTAAAGTATCCAAAAACAATGGTCTTGTCAACAAGGTTTTGTTTTAAACCTAGTATGTAAGTTTTACAGTGGCGACGTTAAGAGTGGGCAGGTTTGGGCGCGCGCATAACTAAAATTATGCTCGCCCAACCAATATTTTAAATAAGAACATACGATTTACGACACCGAACATAAAGGTATCCAAGTACAGCCCAATCTATAGATGCTACAGCCGGCATTCGCCCATGGATTTATTATAATAAGGATTCGATATCTGTATACTGTGAGCGTATCGAACGTGAAGCCTTATATTTTGTTGTTTGTTATTCTCTTGGGGGAGCAGTTTACGAACTACGAACATAGACAAGACTACGAATTACTACGTAATTGAATCAAGAATGGTAGTAGAAAGAGATAAAATAGCATTGGAGTGTTGGAGCTCAGAAGTGTTGCTGTCTGTTATGGTTGTTTAGGAACACGGCTGAACCTCGGTCTGAACACTCGGTTACACGTACGTCTTTGTCTAATGAACTAGAAAAGAAAAAGTGCGACGTATAGATTTATATAGATTTATAAATGACTCGGAGCGACTTTAAATAAACACCTTTAGAAATAACATAACCTATAAATAAAAAAACCTTTTTAACTTAAATTTATTATTATTTAGCAGAAAAATACAATATTTTAGGGCTTTTATTACTTTTAGTAAATCTTGTGATGCTTCTAACGTATTTTTTGTACAAAAATACAAGGTAAAATAAGATGTGGCCAATGTTTACAAATTGTGTTTACAGTGTCGTTTAGAATGGTTTGTTTTGGCTTCAAAGAATGTGAACTCATCCCGTATCCAGTCCTAATAAATCCATGCATTCGCCCGACCAAATAATTAGGGCTAGCCGCCGCCACTGAAGTTATATGACAAATATAAATCTTATTTAAAACTTACCGAGTAAAATAATAATTTACAGTAGGTATCTGATGAAAATAAAATGACAAATGCAATTATAAGATAATACAGTTTTAAAGAAGTAGGTATACTTAATGAAAATGCAAAGGTTTAGACTTCAAGCTTCTGTGTGAGCAATTTTAAATTTTATTTTAAACATTGGAGGTTCCTTTTTAATTTAGAGGTTTAAAATTTGGTTTGCTTATAATGCCTAATATAACAAAATGAGATAATATGAATGTATACTAAATTATTGTCCTCTGAGTAGCGGGTAAGCGAAAAAATGGTTTTCCCATAACTTTAATCTGAAATATCAATTGCAAAGCAGTTTTATTTGGTTATTTTTTTATTTATGTTGCTTAGCCCAGTTGTTGAGTATTCTGGTAATTGGCTAAGGTATTTGTTTACGTTACCGCAGCGCAGTTGCTTTTAGAGACCATCCGGCAACATCGACACTGCGTGCGGATCGATTACTGCGGTGCCGTGATGACTCAGCGCATGGGGATCCCGCAGCGCCACGGATCTCCAGATAAAACGCGATCTGCGGCAGCTTGCATATAGTGGAGGACGGCATTTTTTCATTGCTGAAGCAAGACTGCTTATCTCAGATTTAGAATTTTTTTATGTAATTCTATCGTGTTTTTGTTAAGGAACACTGCCTAGGTTTCTGTCTTGAAATCGGCAGATCAAAGTTAACATTACACCACTAAGCACAGGTATATACGTAGTAAAATCCCGATCCGAAGAAACTGAGCGCATGGGTGTTAATTTTTTAGTCAATCCCGCGTTTGTCGTAAAGTTTTACATCCAATTCAGTAGTCATATTTCTGTTTTCAGTTGGATACAATCAAAGAGAGTAACTATCATAAAAGTACAGACTTAGAAAAATATTGCATCTTTTTGTACAATGTTCAAATGAACTTTTTACTAGAACAATTTTGTTGTTTTACTGTGCCAACGAGAAGAACGAGTCAACATAATCCTACTTTATACTGTCTTTTGTCTTAGTACTAGTTGCTGTCATTTAATATGTATTTTAGTTTTGCGCAGTGGATTTTGCGCACAAATTCTTTCTGCTTCTCTTTATTTTAAATATGATTATGTGGTTTACAATCAAAAAATATTACAAAGGAAAAATATATAAACGAAAGAAAGATGGTAATGGAAATTCAGATGGGAAAGAAGAGACATCCACAGTAATAGTCAGCTATGGTGTAAATGATGATGCGGGCAAAGAAGAGAAAGATGAATATTTCAGAAAGCTGCAAGAGGAAATGGATGATGCAAACGATAAACTAATTGTCGTAGGAGATTTAAATGGAAGAGTGGAAAAAGACTACAAGGGATATGAAAAGAAGGAGAAATAACAAAAAACCACAACGGAGAAAGAATTAATGAAATATGTATGGAAAACGACCTAATAATAGCAAATACCAAGTACCTACAAACATAAAGAAATATACAAAATCACAAGGGAAGCAGCAGGGAAAAATGAAAAGTCAATAATTGAATGAAAAGTATGTAAAAGATGTAAAAGTATCATGACGAGGCGAAATCGGCAGCGACCACTACCTCTTAAAGATGAAAATAAGAACAAAACAAAAAGAAAGGGAAGACACAAAAAGAAATAAGATAAAAAGAAGATGAAGAGCTATAAGCTCAAAGAAGCGACACAAAGAACAAAATACCAAGAAAACCTTAACAGAAACCTATAAGTTCAAGAGGAAGAAGAAACAAATATAGAAGAGCACTGGAAAAATTCAGAGAAGCAATACTAATGGCGGCAGAAGAAAGTTGTGGAGTATTAAAAACAGGGAACAAAAATACAAAGATATAAAGTCAACAGATGTATAAAAAGTCATTAAAAGAGAAGAAAAAACTATGGAAAAAATACCTCATCACAAAAACTTTAGAAGATTATGAAAAATATAAGGATGAAAGAAAAGAAGTCAGAGACACACAGTAAACGAAGCAAAACAAGAAGCGTGAAGAAA
This sequence comes from Philopedon plagiatum, assembly GCA_963971165.1. Classification (NCBI taxonomy): domain Eukaryota; kingdom Metazoa; phylum Arthropoda; class Insecta; order Coleoptera; family Curculionidae; genus Philopedon; species Philopedon plagiatum. Next base: position 31,562,840 of record OZ020190.1, on the reverse strand, counting down.
ATTCGGACAAAAGATGACTGAAAACTTCAGAGAAAACCAAAAACTGTTTTGTGGTACGCTGAAACAACTAAGACAGAAAAAAATAGATAGTATAAATGTGAAAAACAAGAATGGAAACATAATAGTGGAAGAAGATAAAATAATGCAGAGATGAAGGGAACATTTTAAGGAAATAACAGACACAGAAAACCCAGCCGGAGATACGAAAAAGGAAAGAGTAGGAAGAAGAACACAAAAAAACACAATGAAGGAAGAAGTTACTGAAGCCATCAAAAAGTTAAAAATAGGGAAAGCCGCAGGAATAGACGAAATTAAACATGAAATGCTAAAATACTTAGAAGAGACAGGAATAAATATTTTCACAGAATTGTTAAACAAGGTGATAAGAGAGAAGAAAGTACCTAGGGAATGGAATATTGGGATTATGCTACCATTACATCAAAAAGGCGATGTGAGGGAATGTTCAAATTACCGAGGAATTACGCTAATGAGCCTAACAGCACAGTGCTGGCCAGAATAATGGAAACAAAAATAAAAGAACAGCTAGAAAACACGTTGCAAGGAACAGAATATGGTGTTAGGAAAGGAAGGAGCACACAGGATCCAATATTCATATTAAAACAAATTACAGAAAAATGCATAAGTAAAATAAACACAGTCATGCAATATTTATTGATTTGGAAAAAAAATTGAAAGAATAAAACGATAGGATGTATGGGAAAGTTTATATAGCAGAGGAATCGATAGTGAAACGATAAAAGTAATAAAAGCCTTGTATTACACGACAAAAAATGTGTTGAAAACAAACAATGAAAAATCGGCAGAGTTTCAAACAATGGACGGCCTTAAACAGGGATGCGTGCTGAGACCTCCGTTGTTCGTAATAGTGGTAGATGAGGCAATAAAGAAGGCAAAACAAAAGATTAAACCTATGACGTTGGGATACTGGAAGATGAAACAGTAGGGATATCGGAATTGCTATTCGCGGACGACATGGTGGTACTGGCAGCTTCGGAAGAAAACTTACAGCATAATATAGACAAACTTAATAAAGAACTAAAAATAATTAATATGAACATAAATACCCAAAAACGAAATCAATGATTATTGTACAAAACAACAAAAGACACGACGTTAGAATAGAGGAAAGGAGCTTAGAACAGGTTGAAGAATTCAAGTATCTTGAAACTGTAATAGAAGAAAATGGTAAACAGGGAAAAGAAATAAATGATAGAACAGCAAAAATAGAAAGATTGTATAATGGAGTAAGAACAAAATTCAATGGAAGAAAAGAAGTAACAAAGGATTTGTCCAAAGGGTAACAAGCCCATCATTACTATACGGTAGTGAAACATGGACTGTCACAAATAGAGACAAAAGCAAAATAAATGCAACGGAAATGCGATTTTTGAGAAAAATAGATGGAAACTAGAAGAGACAGAATTAGAAACGAGGTATTTAGAAATGAACTGAAAATAAAACCAATACTGACAAAACTCGAGAACAGACAACTAGAATGGCTTGTTCACATTCACAGAATGCCAGACGAGAGACTTACAAAAAGGTATACAAAACAAGAACCCAAGGAGTCAATCGAAAAGGAAGACCTGAAAGAACATGGCAAGACGGAGTCAGGGAAGTGGTGCAGGAGAGAAGGATCCAATGAAATAAAGTCAGAAACTTAGCACAGAGAGGAAGGAATGGATAAGACTAATAAACTCAACTTCATAGTCTTACACCACCATGGTAGAAAGACTTAGGAATAAGTAAGTGTCGGTGAGTATTTGCCAGTGATTATTTATCAGTATACCTTTTGGAATAGGACTTAGTTGCTATACTACATCCGATCGTAACTTCATTCTAGACTGTGTATATCACGATTTTCACGACGATGGAGCTGCATCCGATCGGTTCCATTCACTCGAAAGTGACGATGTGCATATGCTGACCGAATGGCGACCTAAGCTAACCTCTTGATATTTGACGTTTAGGTATACTGAAACGTACCTATACTCTTGTCCTGCTTCATAAACATCGTATCGAAAAATATACAAAATATTGAATGTTGAATGCCACTTAAATTGTCAACAATATCCATTGTCAACTGCTATGTTTAGTCTTACAGTAATTATGGATGTCACTTTCTGTATACGCCTGCCACCCGCCCACAATACATAAAAATAGATTCCCAACTATTTTCTGACTATGAATGATGCATGGCGACTTAACTACAGTTAGAAATAAGAAGGATATATCATTTTTTTTGATTTTAGAGCAATCACAGATTCTAGGATTACCCTTAATCTGGCCAACCAACTATATGCCCCCCCCCCCCAACTATTTGAGAACGGCTGTTGCCATGATACTAAGACTCTAGTTTTAGTATCATGGGCTGTTGCCAGGCTTCCAGTTATGTGGCAAATTTTCAGATTGATTTTACTAGGTTAAGATTATTGTAGGTTAATATTTGCAATTGTAAATACCGAAGGTTAAAGCACATGGCTAAGGATTAATAAAATATATCCATATACCATTATTTTTAATGATAATACATTTTTAGTAATTTTTTCCATTGCATTGTGGCGAAATTTAGAGTGAGAGCGGTAACGTCGCTTTTTCTTCGTAGCACGTGCCGTAGTCCCATTCATTCACGGCTTAAACAGTTGTCAAGTTGTAGTATTTTGTGTGTCGCTTTTTTGACAGGTCGTAATGTACGTATTGTAGTAAAATTTTAAGCGATTTTTGTTTTTTTTAGAGGATTTTAAAAATGGCGAGTCAGTGCCAAGTGTGTGGAAAAATAGATCCTTTTCATCAGGAACACTCTCTTTTTACAGGTTTGCTCGGTGGAATACAGACGTCTTGGAAAAACATTGCGCTAATGAACACGGTAAATAAACACATTTCTTTTCCTTTAAATTATGTTTTTAACTTTTTAATTTTCTTGCAATTAATAATGACGTATTTCAGCAAAACTTTTGGTCAAGGTTCTGCCCCATTCCTCCCGCCTATACAGACGCCCCTGAATACACACAATGATTATAGATCATTGAATATACATCTCTTTGTTTTGGTTTAAGTTCTTTGAATGAACTGCAGCAAAACTTTTTGTCTTGACCAGTGTTACCAAACATTTTGTTGTAGCTGGCTTTTCCCAGTCTATAAGCACTAATTCTGAATTGGCTGTGGCTATGGCTAGCCATGGTAGATATTTTAAAATATGATTAATGTTAAGGCAAATAACTAATTAAATAATTACTGTTTCTTTCATTAAAATATTTTTTATTAGAAAATACGAGTCAAATATACTTACCCTACTAGAAGTAGCAGAACAAACAGTCTTATCAAATTAATACATCACATAAACACTGTTGTAAAAATTGTTTTAAAAATAAATATTTCTTTATTGCTATTGACCCACTGACCTTCTAGTTTAAAAAGTTGTGTTAGCGCATATAAATGTACCAGATCAATCAATCTGTCTTAAGTAAGTGTAGTGTAACTAAATGTTTAATGTTATAATAGATTTGCATACCTACACTAATAACCATTAATTATATTAAATTTATTTAGTTTGGTTCTGAGATAAAAGTAAAAAGAATGTTACTATCCAAAACTATCGAAAACCCTCTCACTTCGTCACAGGTGGTTTATTAAATATTTTAAAAATATATCTCTCCCATCAAGTACATCAAACTCTCCTTGAAATGAAATGCGAATTTTATTTTAAACTAGAGTATCTTAAAATCTTAAAAGTCATTCTGTTAAATTTTGATTTCACTTACGCACCTTTGCAATTGAAATAATAAATATTTTTGTACTATTTGTTCATTGTCGGTACGGATTTTTAAATAAAATAAAAAGCTACGTTCCACATACCATCCGGGAAGCATATTCATATTAGGAACTTAGGATCGCATATTTACTTCGGTTTCCGATAAGAGATTATACCAAGTGTTCATTTTCGCACATCATTTATTTGCAATACTGAATCTCCGTCATCGTATGATAAATTACGTGAAGAAAAAACACAAATTGAATAGCTAGTATTAATTTGTGTTATTAACTAATATGCAAAATGTCTCTTTTTAAGGCCTAGAAACCTGAGCAAAACCGGTCGGGTTCTTCACATTTCATATAAGAATTCTACATTTCATTTTTTCCACAAAAAGTAGAAACCTAACGAAAAATTGGTAAGATTTATTTCTTAGGACAGGGAAAAGGGAATTTTTGTCCAGGGCTTGTGGCTCCTTGAATCGTTACCCACCGAGCAACCAGCAGGCCTAGATTATTGAGCAAAGAACAGATAAAACTATTCATAACTCATTCAATCACTATGTAGATATCAACAGCGATATGGTGGGATGACAAACAGCAGTGGCATAACGCCAAATCGTAAGCCCCCCTCAAAATCAAGTGTGGGCCCAGATATGAAGCTATGAATGGACCCCTGCCCTATGCATCGTTGGGCCCCTCAAACGGCTTGGCCGCAGTGTGGGAGTGTACGTTACGCCACTGACAACCAGGAAACCACGTGTTACTATCATTCATTGCATGGCTCAAATCTCTTACAATCGTCATGCTTCCTTATCCTTATGATAACATCGTATTACATAAAAACATATCTAATAAATTTTGCTCATTTTGACAATGCTGCCAATAATACAAGATTTTTGCACCTCTCCATGTAGCGGCTGTGAGGTATTGTTGGCGATAAAACGGATTTAAATAAATGTATCTCTACTTTGCTTCATAATCTAAGGCTGCAGGAATGCAAAAGGGGTTCAGCGACCGCCATCGCCGCACATGGTTCGATTCCGGTGCTGTACAAACAAAAATAAAAAAGTACAGGTCTGGGTGTTTGTGAGTATGCAGGGTGTCCGAAATGTCTTAGTGTAGTCAAATATCTTTGCTATTAGTAAAGATAGTGACACCAAATTTTAGGTGTATGATATTGATTAATAAATCTACTTTTTTATGTAATGTAACTTTTCAACCCCCTTGAGGGGTGGCGCTAGGGAGTTGAGATCAAAAATTTTAAATGCAGCCCTATGCCGTATGGTACCTCATTTCCAAGGTATTTAGGTATTTATCTTAATTTGTTTTTAAATGGTAAGCCTTTAAAAATTAAAAATCGTGAAAAAAAATAAAAATTTTAGTCTTTGTATTTCTCTTATTACTATAAAAGTTGTTCAAAATGACCGCCATGAACTTCTTGGCAGTAATAAAGTCGATGCTGGAATTCACTTCTCACATTTTCGAGATGTGGCAGGTGTTACTTCTTGGCAGAGTTCCAAAATCGATTTTAATACTGCCTAGAAGTTCATGGTGGTCATTTTGAACAACTTTTAAAGTAATAAGAGAAGTAAAGGTACCCACAGTTTTATTTTTTTTGTGATTCTAAATTTTTATAGGCTTGCCATTTAAAAACGAATTAAGATACAGACCTCGGGTTTGCGGTAAAATATTTATTTTTTGAAAACCTTTAAGATTAAGTACCACACGGCATAAAGTTTCATTTAAAATTTTTGACCTCAACTCCCTAGCGCCACCCCTTAAGGGTGCTGAAGAAGTTAAATTATATAAAAAAAGTAGATTTATTAACCAATAAGATACACCTAAAATTTAGTGTCTCTATCTTTACTTATAGCAAAGGTATTTGCCCTTACTAAGACTTTTCGGACACCCCGTAGCGTGTGTGTGGTGTATGTGTGCTGTGTGAAGAAACGTGGTAGAGGAATTCTTTCTCGGCCGACAAAGTACACCACACACCCTCTTAGAGGGCTGGTAAAATCTCTACAGATGTATCCCGCAACAGTCTTCTTTTGGAGACGGCTGTGATTCAGCACTCTGCTTTGAACTACATACACACCTACGGTACATCAGTACTTGGACTTGCTGCCTTCGTGGGCTGTACAAAGATAAAAAGGACAACAAGCCGTATTGCAAGTCATGCTGTCCGATTTCGAACGCTTGATGTAATCTCTCGTCGAGAATCAAAGGGTGTGATCATGGATTTTTGATATGAAGATGCGTTGGGGAATCAGCGAAATGCAAGTCAAAGTACTTTATTATCTTATTTATTTTTAATTGATTTTTTGGGAGCTATTTCTTCGACGGTGCGCCGCGACAATTCATTTATGGAAAAATGATTACTTAGGCACTTTCACGAAGTGTAAATTGAAAAATACGGACATAAAATCTAAAAAAAAGTTTGTACACAGTCATAGATTTAAGCCTATCATAAATACATTAAACAAACACAGTTTAGGACGAATAATAAAGGAAAACTATACGTAAAATTTAAAATGTGACATTATCATCACTACTACTTTCAGTATTTTCGTTACTCGTACAGCCATCATTTTCATCACTTGTATTTTCCAACTCAGCACTTTTCTCGGCAAGGCTAGTGTCCGTATCTGACTTAAAAAGTAGTGAAGATACATCTGGACAGTCTACACTATGTTCTTTGCGGGCACAGTTCCTAACCTACTTATAAAGGGATCAGAGGAAACCAGGAGGCGAAAAATAAGGTCCCCGTTTGTATCAACTCTAGAATTTTTCCTGGTAAAATGTTCACGATACTTCTTAAGGTCCTTAGTTATTGACTCCTGAGCTTCCTCCGAAAGTTGACGAATAGGTACTAACGCATGTTTAATTATAATAGGTCCGTGAATGAGAACTTTATGCACTGAAGCAGGCATATAGAACCACAAAGATTTCTCTACTAACAGCTTTGCTGTGTCAAAGGCATACTTTTCAAACGCAATAACATTTATTTTTTGTTCTGAAGGAAGCACACTTAATATACTTAATTATAAAGTTTACTTACATATGGAATTTTACAGAATCGTGGTCCTAGTAGAAGAAAAAAAGTTTGGTATGCCTTTTAAAAAAATTTCTAAATATGCCCAAATTGTGACATAAATCAGGGGATTACACAACTCACATCAAATATCCAGAAATTTCATCCGACTTTGTCCGATTATTGAAAAAAAAAATTTTTCTTTAGTAATGTCGCACTGGAGGAATACAGAGTTGCTTGCTTTTTAATGCCGCTTTAAAAACTTTCCAGGTATGTTACTAATTATATTACATTTTCTAAGAAGTTACAAGTAAATTATAACTTAAGAGTATTTTCCGCATTTAAAAAAATATAATTATGTAACTGTAGGTTTTGCAGTTTGTATTTCTATCCCTAACATATTCGGTATAAGGTAATTCATAGTAAAACAGTAAAAATTTTTATGATGACAATGTTATTTCTGGGTTCAACAGCATTTTTTATAAAGAGTAACTTACTCGTAAAAGGTTAAAAAAAATTGCGTATTAAGAACATAACTATAAAAATGTTAATTTTTGTAATTTATATCAGTATTTCGAACGGTATTCACAATTATTATTATATGAGAATCTTACTTCTGGGTTCAGGAGACTTATCCACGAAAAGTAACTTACTTGCTAAGAATTAAAAGTGTAGTTTACTCATTGTAAAAAATATAACTATGAAATTATAGGATTTGAAATTTATATTTTTATTCTGAAATTAACGGTATATCATATTAAACACTGTTATGCGGTGTTATTCTGCAGGAGAATTTTTCGTAAAGAATAAATTTTTTGCTAAAACGATCAAATTTGGCAAAGACTGTACCCTTGAAACATATAAACCAGTTTTGTAATTTTCTATTTTATATCTATACTCGACTTTTTGGATACTACAAAGTAGTTTATTTTGATACAATGTCATAATATTATATCTAAATGAACTTTTTGTATATCGTATACATACCTACAGGCAGGAAGTTGGCCACATATGGTAAATTTTTTATTATGAAGATATCGAGAAAAAAATTTTTGGCGATCGCCCCTGCATGTCTGATAACCAAAAAATTAATTTTAACAATTATTGTCATGTGCTGGATTGATGGGAACTTAAAAAAATTGAATTAAACAGTCAAAAACTGGGGATAGTTGGCAAAATATTAAAAAAAGTTATTTAAAAAAAGTGTTCAGAAATTAGTTTTATGGCAATTTCCGAAGCTTAGGGCAAAAAAATGTTTTAGTAAATTTTTTAAAATTTAAATGGTCTAACAGCTCTCAATCTCACCCACATACGCGATATTTGGTAATATTTTTGTTCTGATTTTCAGTTGCTTTTTCTACATTTAAATCGATTCATTTCGAAAATTACTTTTCCCTAAAACAACTGGGTATAACCAGGCTTTAATTCTTTCTTCTGATTTTTTTTGCCACAAACTTTTCAACTTCACTTAAAACCAAATTCTGAACACTTTTTCCAAACAACTTTTTTCGATATGTTGCTTTTCAAGTTGTTGACGATCTATAGAAAACGTTTTCTTGACATCCTAGTAATAAAAGTGTTTCCAATAATAAAATGTTGCCAACTTCGTGCCGGTCATTTTATATGCGGTATACAAAAAAAATAAGAAAACGACAAAAATGTCCAGTAATAATATAAGTTAACGTAAAAGTTACAATCGTCAGCTTTTATTAATGATCAGAAATAAATGACAAAAAAAATAATTTTCTTCTTCCGCGTCATATTTAAAAGTATGTGTGTGGTAAATTTTTCAGGCTATAGTACTTCATATTGACCTAGCAACTCTAGACCAAAATTGCTTCTACATCACTACATCCAACGTTTACACTTTGGATGCAGCATATAAGACTGAAAAAAAGAGTGAACATCCGGGCAATATTTTGTTTTTCTTAAGTTTATACTTGTGTAACATACAGTAATATTAATTGGCAAGTTTTTTTCAATAGTTGCCCATCAAAACAATACTTTTGCATTTATCATTCTATTTAAAATTTTATACAGTGTGTCCATGGATGGAGTTGGAAAGAGGAAACAAAACTTTATTATCGATTTTATGAAAAAAAGTCATTCTTTATAAAAAGTTCTGCCTGTCCAAAAAAGATTACCATATAAAAATTTTAGATTAAACAGCGTGTTAGTAAATTATGAAAAAATGAAAATGCTTCAAGAGAGAAGTATAATTATTTATTATTTTAGACATTTTTATTAAAAAATATTGTTTATAACCTAAAACAAATAAAGACTAAATACAAAATTTGAAATAAAAATTTTAAGATTTAAATTTGGAATAATAATAGCGGTTTTATGTAGTTACATTACATTTGACAAAAAAATCAAAATAGTCTATTTAGTTGTCAATGTTACGTCAGCATCTTATTTAGTCTGTCAGTATTCTGATTTCGTGACGATATTTTCAAACATGTTCACCAAAGAAGTAGAATAAATTTAAATCTTAGAATTTTTGTTTCAAATTTTGTATTTAGGCTTTATTTTAGGTTATAAGCAACTTTCTTTTATAAAAATGTTGTATAAAATAATAAATAATGGTACTTCTCTCTTGAAGCACTTTCATATTTTACTAATTTAATAACACCCTGCATATTTGATCTAAAATTTTTATATGGTAAACTCATTTTTTGGACAAGTAGAACTTTTTATAAGAATGGCATTTCATAAAATCGATAATAATTTTTTTTCCTCGTTCCCACTCCATCCATGGACACACTGTATATCTAATGATGCTGTAACATTACACTATAGTTTATAATATTTTTGGTAGAGCAGGGGTAAACTAAACTCTGTGAGTAAAAATAACTTTATTACAGTATCCTGGGGTGGGATTTCGCTGGCGTTTCGTTTCTATAGCTTTACTATTGTCGCATTTTCGGCATTCCGCTCAATTTTTGTTGCCTCCCCCTGACAGCAAAGTTCCCAGAATTTATAACAGATATATAGAAATTTTGCAATCTTTGCAAAAGGACGTTTCTATAGCCGATTATGAATTTGCAGAATATCGAAAAAAAAATCATCGTCTTTTGTCTTAGAATTAAAACGTGAGCGAAGTCCCACATCTGATTTAAACAAGTAGGTTGCCATTTTTCAGATCATATCGTATAACCTTAAAAAGCTCATAAGTGTAGACTGTAGACCTCTTTTCCAAAGAGTCTAAAAAAATTCGGAGGCGGGTACTACCATTCGATGCCTCTGGTTTCGATACAAAACTTAATGTTAATTGTTTTTTTTAATTATGAAAGGCGACTACTTACAAGCATATCTTTCAGTGCAAATAAAAAATTCTTAAAAATCATAGAATTGTAGACAAAAACTTTTGTTTTTTCGCGCCTGGCTGCATACCAATGCATTTTTTAAAATATTTTTTTTTCAATAATTTTTTTTTATAATATCCAGATGTTTTCCCTTTAATTTTAGTATTTTGATTTTTACAATTTTAACTAAAATAACTACCGATTGGGTCGTACTTTTAGAAACCTGTATAGCGATTTTATATTTGAAATTTTAATACCATTTTCCCGTTGTATCTCTTAGAATTAGTTTTATCTAGTTACGTACTGACTAATTTTTTACATATTGTTGTTATGTCATATTGCTATGTTACCTGTATTATTAGATTTAATGAACTTTGTCGTCAAGATGTACCTACCTATTCTTTGACAATAAAGCATAGAGATAATAATAGGAAGTGTAATTATTCCGATTACCTCGAAGCAGTGCAGTCAGGTGTAATAATATGAACTAAACATTAATTTGGGTAACCAATAATGATTAGGTACTGATATGCGGAAGCCGCGGACAAGTGGAACCGATATAAGTGACATAATTGGTTACAATGACTGCTGGCAGCATAATCCGATTATGTATTTTTGGTCCCGCCTATTCGCGATTTGCGCTGATCAGGCTATATCATTAGGATACAGGGAAAAAGCCTAGTATATTCTTAATATTAGACACATTGTTATCTTTACAAATTCATTCTCATCTTGCAGTGTCTTTTTTAACTCCTTCTTTAACCAACTTTATTGGGGTGTCGACGTTCGTGGTTCATCGTCTTCACATGCTTGGTCCTAAGTTTCTTTTCCTGTTGAAACTCTTTGCCTTACGTCTTTCTGGACTCCATCACATCTCTTTTTGGGTCTACATCTATCTCTCCTCCCATAGACTTCCACTGCCATTACTCTTCCCTAAATCTTTTACTCCTGAACTTGTCTCTCATTGTTATATCACACGTCCAGCTTATAGCCTTAAGTATTGTTTAATAGGAGATGAAAAGTTTCCAGCCATAACCCAAAAAGGGCACAATTTAAGGTAAGATTGACACGTATTTATCCAGCCACAATCTTCGTCAGTATTTAAAGTTTTAAAAGAGTGCATTAAGTATTTTCTATTTTACATTCGTTAAAGTTATGAAGTTTTCCATTCTGTAAATCATGGAAACTGGTATTTAAGCTGAGCTCCTTCGTTATCAACAGTTAAAATTTGGGTTGTGGATTTTAAACGTAGTCGTACGAACACTAAAGATTACCCTCGTTCTGGCAGGCGAGAAACGGTAACTTCTGAAGAAATTGTGCAGAAAGTTCATAAAATAGTTTTGAATGATCATCGGCTGCGGACGTATCATATTTTATGTCAAGTTTTCGATATAAGAAAGCTTTCCGCGCCATGTTTGTTGTGATTGCTGATACCAGAGCAAAAACTCATCCGCAGGACCGTGTGAGAGAAATGTTTAACACTGTTGTTGCAAGATTCAACTGGCTTTTTTCGCCACTACTACACAAGAGATCCAACAACAATCAGTGAACAGCAAGGGATGAACCTACTCCGAAGAAGAGAAAGGCAGTTCCAACTGGCGGAAAAGTTATAGCGATCAGTCTCATCGATTACCTTAAAAGGGAAAAACATTAAATTCAGAGTACTATGCAAGCTTACTTGACCAACTAAACCATAACGTTCACGAGAAACGCCTCAGCATACCCACAAGAAAAATAAGACAATGTTCCTTGCTAAAAATCAGTAACTGTTATGGTAAAAATGTATCAGTTAGGCCAGATTTGACCCCATCAGATTTCATTGTATTTCCGAGCTAGAAAAAATTCTTGCTTCTGTTGCGACTAGTTGGATACACGGCCTATCACGATGGTATGTAATATGCCTTTAATATAGCTGGAATTGACCTAACGTAAGATCAAAAAAAACGTCCTCAAAGTATGCCGTGGAATCAATTACGTATGTCCTGAATTATTACTCTTGAAAGGCAACATAGGTAAAAGGTATAGGTTAATAAAAAATAAAACTGTCATGTTCCGAAGTTTTTATTTTTAAGAAAATTACATTATTGTCATTGTCACTGCATAACACAGAATTACAAAAAAACACATATACAACATTGAATCTAAAAATTATAAATTTAAACTAAATGAGAGACACCTTCTACTACCAAACATGTTGGTTTGCTTAGGTTTGCTTAGGTTGGGTTTAGTTTGGACCCCTATTTCACACCCTTAGGAGTTGAATTATACAAAACCCTTCCTTAGTAGACGCCTACGTTATATAATAATCCTCTGTGCAAAATTTCAAGTTTTTAGACCCAGCGGTGTGCGCCGTGCATTGATATGTCAGTCAGTCAGTCAATTTCTTCTTTTATATGTATATAGAGATTGAAATGGCTCCTAAACTTTATGGTCTTGACATTCTCAAGTTCAACAAACCAACTTTCTATGTCAAGAATGAGGAACTGCTATGAAAATATTTATTTATTAACGAATACCAGCAGTGTACGTACACTGATTGCTAAATTATACCTTTTACAGAATAAAATACCCTTAATAAGCCCTCATTATTACTGAAAGTAATGTCAAAACGCGTCCAATTAATCTCATCTATCTTGAAACTTGAAACCAAGTACGTGCGACGCGTTGAAGTGAAATGTTACTATTACCTTTAAAATAAATAGCTTGATAACGAAGAAGTGATGGATGAATGGATTTTACTATTGAGTGCCAGGCATCAGTGGTGTAGGCATATACGTATTAAGTAAATATACCGCGGGTTCCCAATTTACCCAATGTGCGGATTTTGATGCCAACAATGTGAAATGGAGATATATAATCTCGCATAAGTCTATCCTTTATTCAGATATTTCGTAAACTGCGATTGCGCTAAATTTTGTGTTGCTATTGGCAATCTAACGGCGCCACGCTTCATACGTTTCTTGACAGGGCTGGGTTTTTGGTATAATTGAACTAGTTTATTACTTTTTGTACATCAGGGCATAAGTTAGCACACCTCAAAATAAACCACAAGAACACCGAATACAAAATACAACACGACGCAAAAAAAAGGCGAATGGCGATCCAGCTGTAAACTAGAAAAACCAGAAAGCTGAAAGAAGCCGAAATATACGCACAACAGCCGATGATTAGTACAATTCACCATCTAATTCAGTACAATGTCTGACCAATGAAATCATTCGTATTAACGCATGCGCATATACAGAAATATCAGACTAGAGGATAGACTTATGCGAGATTGTATATCTCCATTTCACATTGTTGGCATCAAGAATTCCAGACAACCCAGGGTATATTTATTTAATACGTATATGTTTGTAGGCCTTTGTATGGGTTATAAAATAATATTCTGATGTTGCCAAGAAAGTAGCCTAGTTTAGGAAGAATTTGCGGATTTATGTTTTAGTATCATACAGGAATGTTGTACCTTTCGCTAAAAATAATTTAACAAATATAATTACGATATCCTACACTTACAGTATACTATTTAATTCAACCAGCAATTGTTTAAAAAAGATTTAGGATCAAAGACAAGATACAATTATTTACATTTTGGAGCGATCTGAGATTCCAGAGTTACGACTTTTATTGTGGCCTGTTGCCAGGCTTTCAGTTATGACAAGTCCATAGAAAGAAATGGCTTGAATCCACAAAAACCGGCCCAAAAGGCAGAGCGGCAGAAAACTTCGCAAATTGCAACTCGCTCACCAACTTAATCAGAGAGCCACCATACTTTCCCCGCGTTCCTTCCTACCCATAATCCAAACCCACTAGATCTTTTTCGTACCACCCATCCTGAGCGATACTTAACACCGGCATGCGCTCCCCTTGGTCGTTCAGATCACGGCCTCATTACCGTCTCTTGTCTCATACATCCCAAGTTTGTTGAAATCATGCCAGAACGCACGATCTGGCACTACAATTCTGCCGACTGGGATGGTCTTCGAAACTTTTTCTCTACTTTTCCTTGGAACCCTATCTGTTTTTCCACTCCCGACTCCTCCAAAATTTGCTCTCATATCAAGCAGGTATTTAAAGATTCATTCCACATACCCGCAAGAAACTCAAACTCCACCATCAAAAGCTATGGTTCTCCAAGGCCTCTGATAAAGCCAGGCTGAAAAACGTTCAAGCTCACAAAAGGTATCTTCAAAATGCAGCTGAAAATCGTCAAATTTTCATCGAGGCAAGAAATCAATACAATCAAACTATCTTAGAGTCCAAAAATGCTTTCAACAACCGCATAAAAGATAAAGTGCTTCCCTGTCCCAACGGCAGCAGACCTTTCCGGTCACTAGCCAAAAACATTAGTCAAAACTTTTGTAGAAGCACTTCTCCTCCCCTTGCAAATTTTGCTAATGTTAAAAAAGGATTATCACCATTTTGCATTGTTATATAAATAAATTTCACTCCAGAATCTCTTTGTATCTTTGGTTTCGTTCCATTTAAAAAGATGTATATTTTTCCATTGTCGCTCAATATCATCAATATCTATTTCATATTTAAATAAATACGCTAAAAGTGGTAAAAGTGATGGTTTGTCATGCTTTAATGCATTTTGTACACTTAGCAATGAGATACCTTTAAGAATTTAATAATTGTCAGGAATCCTCTTTCGAATTTGATTGATTAAAGAAATTATGAAGGAAATAAATCACGTAGACCAGTTTCTTCTTCCTGTGAAATGGTATTTAATTCTCTTATATTGCTGAATGTATTTTCAAACCCGTAACCTAGATAGCATCTCCTCAATAATCAATCTTCAATAAAATCTTCAATTTTTCCCTTAAATCAATCAAGTTTTACGTGGGGAAGTTTAATTTTAACATTTTTTGCTAGACTTATGCTAATTTTAAATGTAGTTATGCTAGATTTTTGCCAGCTGCTTTTTCAAAAAAATTAGTTGTCGGATAGGAAGGCATTAAGCCAGATTTAGCATAATTTATGCTAAGTTGGCAACACTGTGACCCAGTCCTCACAAGGAAACTCCCTTCGCTCGCTCATCGCTGCGCTGTTGGGGATTTATCCCTTTTCGACTAGTACTTCCACGGATTTTTCTGTGAAGAACTAGCCGCTATAATTCCCCCCTTGACTGTTCCTGACATAACCCCAGGTAAAACCAGACCAGATGCGTAAGACTGTTGAATATCGTGTTCAATCTCAATGACCTTGAGGGCTGCCTGCACCATCGCTTTTGAAGAAGACACGGCAGTGGCTGTGATGCTGTGATTTCAATTTATAACCTCGGTCCCCGTACTTGATGCCTGACGGCCGGCCGATCGTCTCGTCAATCCTTGGCTCGCCGTCGCATTGGAGCTGACGCATCTGGTCTGGTTTTATCTGAGACATAACAACAACAGGCGCGTTTCGTATGCATCCCTTTACTCTCCAGCTACAAAAGCCTAGAACATCCCACTTCTCTCGATCATTCATACCTAGGGTTTCCAGATTATGAAACAAATTGCCTGCAGATGTTTTCCCTTCCCCTCCCAACCTCTAATCCTTTAAATCCCATGTCAATAGACTACATTTCCCTTCTCTTCAGATGCCCACGGTACGCTGGTCTCATTTAAGAAAAATGTGGCATATCTGCAGATTGGTAAATTAAACTAAAACGCAATTACTGTAGGTAAATGTACACAGTCCTAAATACCACAGGCACAGATGATAATTAATTTTCAGGTATTTATTTCCATTGCATAGTGACGAAATTTATAGTGAGGGTGGCACCGTTGCTTTTTTGCTAGAGCACGTGCGGTCGTCCCGTTCAATGGCAAGTGTCATTCTTCAAACGACTTCTAATAAAATTTGAGCCAGATACGACGCATAGCAATCGCGATAGCTGGAGGGCACCTAAATCAAAAGCAAAATTAGTCCCTTTCTCTTGAGTTTTTGACGGTGTTTTACTGCGCTAGCAAACGTTTTATTTGCATTTTATTGTATAGTTCAATTTATGATAAAACTCAGCGATTTGACAATCACAGGTAACATAAAAAGCTGATATTCGTTCCTTCGAAAAGTCCCTAGATCAATAGTGGGCCATATTAAGCTGACACGACAGGTCGCATTTTATTTTCGTTTGATTTTGGTGTTTTGTGATTGTGATGTTGGCGTTTCAGTGGGTGTTTTTTGTATAGTGTGTGTTTTAAACATTTTACTTTTGGACGTTATATATTTCAGAGCCTAAATTTTCTTGGTGCTTATGATTTAAGTTGATCGGTGAGTATAAGTCCGGTCCTGTCTTGTCGTAAAATAGACCAGACTTCAACAGGGTGCCATAAATGACAAATGACACTTGGCCACCATATTGCGAAATCTAAGAAAAAGTTTACTAAACATACTATTACTATTTTGTACAGGTTGGTTAAAGTTTTCATTATGTTCCACCAGTGTGTCAAGAATAACAAAAAGATAGTTTGGGCACCGCACATAAACGAAATTTGGGTCAGCTTTGCTCAAACTTTACATAGTTTTTGGTAGCTAATTTAGTAAACTCTGGTTTAGTTAATATATTAAAATAAAGCAGGTATGGTTTTTAAGTATTTGACCTATACTTTTATTCATGGGCGCACCCAGGATTTCTTCAATTAGTAGTGCATTTTTTAAATTTTTGTGTGTCTAAGATGTTGCTCTGGGAGGGGCTGCAGCCCCTCAGCCCCCCTGGCTGCGCCACTGCTTTTATTATACGTAGATGGGGTGAAACAATGATGATTTTGATTTTTGACATTTTTTCATTAAAAATAATAAATCATGTAAAATTTGTTATTACATTAAAAACAGGTCATGTTTAACAGCAAACTTCTATTTATTATTGAATTAAAGACCTTTATGTCTGATTGCCAAAGATAATTTTTTCAAGCATTTTTGGCATAATTGGCACATCAAAACAATTTTTAGCCTGCGAGATTTACCTATATCAAATTTTTGATCTGTGCTTCAATGGAACAGGACCTAAAAGGGGATGTTTTTTTCCCAAAAAACGTTACCAAAAAGAAATAAATAAAAATTTATAAATCATAATGCTTAGAAAAAAGGTATAAAAATAAACACTTCTGTTATGGAGTACTGTATATATATTGAAGATATACTGCTGAATCTGAAGATAATTAAAAAAGCTAATAAGTGTTGTGACGGCTTATAGTTCAACGAACATGTTAGTAGTACTGTCACTTATGTTAAAGATAAACATAGACATAAAAATATTTATAGCCTTGTTCTGCAAGAATGAAGAATGTCAAGCATTCGTCTAACAGTTATAGAAAAAAAATTGAAAGTAGTTGTAAAAATGATTATAAATTATTGGTTAGTTTACCTACCAATTTTTGTATATTTTATCCTGAAGCACTGCTCTTTATTTATGTCAGAAAAGAATTTGACATTATTTTACCACTTTACTTAAACTAAGGGAAATCAGACAATGAAACTAGATAAATATAGGTATTACCAAAGAAGATAATAGCTATAACTTTTTTGATATTACTTAATTAAGGAGATCTTATTGTACTATTTATTAATTGTTTTTTCACAAGCAGGTATTGTCTTTCCACTAGGTTGTTGGGCCTATAACGCTCCACCAAGGGGTGGAATATTGTTGACTAAAGTAGAATAAATTTTTATTATTTTTTTAATGTTGAGTGATGACACTAATACCTTTTACTAAAAGATATCTTCTCTACTCTCCTCGTTAGAGGAAAGTATTTGTAAAAAAATCACGTCTTCCGATTTTTTTAGGCCTCTACCGTTTTGGAGTCTCTTTTACTAAAGTTGCTTCTTTATTTATAAATTTGCGAAAAACAAATTTATGGTAACTTATTCTTACACTTGCCAGTTTAAAATTTTTGATTGTCAAATTAGACCGATCTAGCGTTGAATCATCTGGCCGTTTATCTTTAAGATATACCGAATAGGCGCGGATTTAGGGGCGCGCCATCCTAAAGCCTTGTACAAAAAGGATTTCAAAGCGAATTTTATAATAATAAATATTTTAACGTAAACAGTAACCATTTCTACATATTCTACAAAACAATATAAACAAAAACCAACATTTGCGGTCTATGTAAGGTCTTTGAAATGAATTATACCACAAAAATATGAATAATAGATCAATACTAATATGTAATATAAAAAATCGAAACCTTTCTTGGCATTTTTGATTTACATGCTCTTAGATTGTTTCTGAAAACATTTATTACACATCTCACTGCGATCTTATCACAATTTGCGCCGGATCGTTTTGGCTTCCAAAGGACACAAATAACCAAATAGTTCTTTCTATTTAAAAAAAAAAAAACATCTCTTTTGAAAGTAAATTTTTTCGAAAAGCACCTTTGTTGAAAACGGACTAATAAAATTTTTTAAAAATCTTTTCTCGAAAACGTATAATTTCGAACGTAAATTATTTCAAAAATGTCCTGACAGCTTTTTGAAAGATGCTTTTTTGAAAACGGATTTATAAGATATATTCTCGAAAACATGTATGTATTACGAAAGTACATTTTTTCAAAAGTGTCTTCAAAAAAATAATTTCACAAAAATAGGTACATTTTCCGAAAATATATATGCATATATGCATATATATTTAGAAAATTAAATTAGAAACTTGGAAAATATTATCGAAAAAAAGACGAAAAAAAATCCTGAACAAACCTAAACGAATCTTTTTTGGGTTTGATCCGGTTTCCTTAGGTTTGGTACATACGTTCCTTTCTCATAAATTACTTTTTCAAAAAGCCGTTGCTTGAAAAAATTATTATCCGAAAAAATTTAATTTCGAAAAGGATGATTTCTAAAATATGTATTTTTGAAAAGTGCTTTAAAAAAATTGAAAAAATTAATTTTAGAAAAATTATACTTTCGTAAGTATTCGTACATCCCCCCAAATAAGCAGAAGGCATAAATAAAAAATGCTACAATATTTACACTTTCATATTAATCAAACAATTTGCCCTATCGCGTGTAAGCTAAGATGACTGTTAACAAACATCTTTTTGATGTTAAATTAAGTAATTTGTTTTTTCAAAATCAGCTTCCTCGAAAGATGCTTTTTCGGAAATGGTTGTACAAAATTTTTTCGAAAATATATTTGAAAATTTTTGAAAACATCCCTAGTTTTCGAATAACTATATTATCGAAAGTTATGTTTTCGAGAAAATATATTTTCGAAAAATCGGGCTTTCAAAAAATGTGTTTTCGAAATTTTTTATGTCAGTTCAAAATGGCAGAAGGTATAAATAAAAAAAATGTTAGAATAGTGGTAAGTTAAGATGACAAACCGTTCTGTTTTCGCAAGAACTGGTTTAGATATTTCGTTCATTGTGAAATAGTGTACATTTCTTAGAACCCTAAACAATAAAAAAATAATGTCGCACGCGAACTTGCCCGTTTTTTTTCTATACTTTTGTGTAGCTCGAGGTGACGTTGCGCCCCCGCCCCTAGGTGACATTTTAAATCCGCCCCTATACCGAATGCTTGTAACATGCCATAGAAAACTTCATTATTTAACCTGTAAAATTGTTTTATATTTTATATTAAGCGCATATAATACACTGCTCAAAAAAATTAGAGAAACACTTCTTTGTATCTCTATAACTTCTATTGTGGAAATGATATACATATGAAACATTTAAATTTCTAAAGCCACATATGTTATCCTATTAAATAAATGAACTTAAGAATTAAGAATGCAATAATTATTAAGATATGATTAGGAATTTAAAAAAAATACAAAAATCAAAGTGGCGATAAAGTGACCTATGCTTAGTTTCGAGATTTAGTAGGCATGGTAACAGCAACATATTGTTGCAAAAGTCAATTAGACATCACGAAAAATAAAATGCGGCATCTTAGTGAAGTTGAAGTTGCTCGTGCTGTTTCTTTGATTGAAAATGGGTTCCGTATCCGGCACATTGCAAGAATGTTAATCGCAGTCCTTCTGTTATAAAACGTGTGTGGGATCGTTTTAGGGAAACTGGTCAGTACAAAAGACGCATCGGGCAAGGTCGTAAGAGGAAAACCACCCAAAATCAAGATCGATATTTAGTTCTTTCATCATTGCGTAATCGTATACTAACAGCAAATGATCTTCAAAGTGCTTTTAGGGTGACTCATGGACTAGATATTTCCGACCAGACTGTTAGAAATCGATTAAAAGAAGCTAACTTGAGACCCAGAAGACCCGTGCGAAAACCCATTTTGACAAGGCGTCACAAAATATGCCGTTTAAATTTTGCTCGTGAGCATATTAATTGGCAACTTCGACATTGGACACATGTACTCTTCACCGACGAGTCAAGATTTCGTCTTACACGTTGTGATCAGCGACATACATGTCGCTGGTTGTGATGGTCGAGCACGTGTTTACAGACGTCCCGGCGAACGGTATTCTGCTGCTGCAGTAAGAGAAGTGCAAAGGTTTGGTGGCGGGTCGATAATGGTTTGGGGAGGGATAAGTCTTGAAGGAAAAACCGACCTTGTGGTAATTCATGAAAGTCTAAACGCTCAACGTTACATCGATAATGTGCTAGAAGAACATGCTGTACCTGTAGCTTACGGTGTAGGTTCAAATTTCATACTGATGCAAGATAATGCGAAAGCACATACAGCAGCCATTGCCATAAACTTCCTACATGAACGAGGTATTGAAATCATGGATTGGCCTGCGATTAGTCCCGATTTAAATCCTATCGAACACGTTTGGGATTTGTTGGACAGACGCATTCGGAAGCGTCCAAATGCATTCCAAACTCTCCTGCACCTAGAAGAAGCCTTAATCGAAGAATGGGAAAGTGTACCCCAAGAAAATATTCGAAGAATTATAAGAAGCATGCCAAGGAGGTGTCATGAAGTTATTCGTGCTGGTGGAGGACACACGAGATCCTGATTCTCATACGAAGGGAATTCCACAAATGTTTTGCAAAGAAAATGCATCTATCGCCACTTTGATTTTTGTATTTTTTTTAAATTCCTAATTATATCTTAATAATTATTGCATTCTTAATTCTTAAGTTCATTTATTTAATAGGATAACATATGTGGCTTTAGAAATTTAAATGTTTCATATGTATATCATTTCCACAATAAAAGTTATAGAGATACAAAGAAGTGTTCCTCTAATTTTTTTGAACAGTGTATGTAAGAAATATTTATGCCCAATACACCGGTAGGTCAATACACCATTTTCGATTAAATAATAAATGATCACGTGCACTGACACATTGATACGCACCGTTAATTTGTATAATAACGGTTTTGTAATATAAATATAAAGACATCATAACAACCGCTCAGCCTTCAAAATTATTTAGTAGTTGATTGTTTTAAACAATTAACAATTTAAGAAAATTTATGAATGTAATAGAACAAAAACGGTACTCTCGACGGTACTATTGCTTATTGTTAGTTTAGAAAAATGTAATTTCCCGACGTAACCTAATTATCCATAACTGGTGACCATGAAAACGGAGGTAGTACAGTTGGAGCGAATAAATTATTGACTACCGATCGATTTATAAATAAGTTTTAGGGCCTAAAAAACATACACATTTATTGTTGTAGTGAGTCGCTAAGTTATAAATATCTGTCGATGTCGGAAACTAACACCAGGATTCACTAAAAATATTTAAGATATAGTACTGGTTTAAATTAACATATTCTAGTTGATCAGTTGGGTTTTAACAAGTTTTTGCCCTATAGTTGTTACTAAGTCGTTATTAAAAACTTATAACTTATTCTAATAGTTCAGCGATTGGCTGGGTTTGCAATTTTTATCTTAGAAAGTGCTGATAAAATGAAGTCAGTTCTATTGTTGTGGAAAATACATACTTCCTTATAAATTTGCAAAAAGACTTAAAATAAAACAAATGTTATTAGCATAATAATGCTTTAAATTACATATTTTTAGTTTCGAAAGAATATTTTTTCTTCATTCTTCTTTATACATTCAATAGTTGGTTTGACTACCCCTGACATGACAAACTTTTAACTTTATTATTTTAAATTATAAATCCTCCCCAAAATATTATTCTTTGATAAAATTTTCTAATATTTTTGATAGATTTTAATTCATTATCTAAAATATTATATTCAAAAAACCATCAAAAAATACTGAATTATGACTACTCATTAAATTGGTATTTTCCAAAACAAAAGCATTTTTTCCTTTTGTATTATGACTATGTATGTCCATGCATTCCAGTTTTTGTAACATATCTATAATTTTTGTATATTTATTATATTCTAATATCATTGCCCTGTTTTGTAAAACTTGTAATCTATTCTTATCTATTTGTGATGTCATGTATAAAACAGAACTACAAAAAGTAAAATGTAGAAGAATAATAGTGTTGTAAACTAATTTTCTTGTATTCACACTTAAATAATTTGAAACTCTTCTCAAAACACATTTTTCCTTAGAAATTTTATTGCAAATATGTATAATTGATATGATCATTAAATTTTAATTCTCTATCTATTATTACTCCTAAATACTTAAATTTTTCAACAATTTTTATATTCTCATCATTAATTTAAAAATAATAATTCTTTGCTATAAATAAATTACATAATTTTTTTGATCCTAGAGGCATGCGTTGGGATTTACTTATATTTAGTTTTAATTTAATCTTACCCAGTCATTTATAGTTTTTAATTCCTCATTTCTTTTATTCATTAATAATAAACATTTAGCATCATCAGCATAAATAGTGGTATCATCTGGAAAAAACTGAAATTTACATATCTTAAAACATTAGAAAGATCATTGATGTACCTACAAAATAAACAATAATGGACCTAACACACTTACTTAAGGTACTCCGACATTAATAAACAATTTAGGAGAAATAATATTTTTACATTTTACAACTTGTTTCCGTCTAGATAAATAACTTTCAAACCACTGGAATACTCTATCTCTCATACCATATTTATAAAGTTTTTCTAGAAGTCTCCGTCCATCTATTGTCTCAAATGCTCTTTTTAAATCCAATGAAACTATACCAACTATATTTCCGTTATCAATACTTTTTTCCATTAATTTAAAACACACTGTATAGCATATTCACAATTATTGTATTTTTGTCTTATTCTTACACTTGTCAGTTTAAAACTTCTGATTGACAAATTAGACCGGCCTAGCGACAGAGAATCTGACAGCAAATCTGTCAAGGCTTCTAGGCTCTGACGAAGGGCCTTCTTCAACTTCCTTGATTCAACACATCCTCGTCATGTGTTATCCAAGATGACTGATCTGTAAGAATTCTATAAGAAGGTGTAAGTTAGATCTATCTTATTCAGGGACTGTTCTGCTTCGCGTATCTATTATTCCATCAGTACATGATGTCCACAAATTCTGTCCTCTCTATCTTTGTGTTTGTAAAAACATTTTTAGCAGCTTCGGGCCCTATAAACTCGGTTGCTGCGCCTTGAAAAAGTATCATTATTTTTCTTTGTAATTCGATTAAGTGATATAGATTTATTGTCCAGGTTCGGGTTTGAGTAGATCGTATGTTATTTCATCAGTGCATGAGGTCCACGAGAGTTTTCCTCTTTCTCTATGTTAAGTAGACAATAAAAGAAAATAGATCGTGTACATCGTGTTCAAGTTATCGTACCCCCATAAGGTCTACGAGAGTTGCCATATATGTATGTCTATTTGTTTGTAATAAAAGCTTCAGCATCGGTTCTTTTGATACTAAAAAAGGGCATTGAGTCTATATAAACTTGGAAACTACATCTGTTTTGGCGCGGTAACATTATTCTCTTTATATTTTAATTTAGTGAATAAGCCGCATTACCCATTTACTTCGAACCATACTCATTGTTCATCCCCTTCAAGTAGATCGTGTACAGTTATCAGTACATAAGGTCCACGAGAGTTGCCCTATATGTCTATTTTTTTGTAATAAAATCTTCAGCATCAGTTCTCTTGATACTAAAAAAGGGCATTGGGCCTATAAACTTGATTACTACATTATTATTCTTTATAATTTAATTTAGTGAAAATGCCTCACTGTCCGTTACCTTCGAAACAGACTCATTGCTTATCCACTTCATGCAGATAATGTATGAGTCCATGAGGACCATGGCAGCTCACCCCCCACCCCCCGTCCGTCTATCTGATGGTAATAAAATCTTCAGCAGCACTTCTTGATGCTAAGAAAAAGAAGCTTATAAATTCGGTTTCTGAAGAGTAAAATTATTTTTCTTTACAATTTGGTTTGGCGAAGCCGACCCATTGTCCACCCTCACAGAGCCATTATGTAATTATCTAATTAAGGTACAAAGTTAGTGGTAGATTTAGTGCCACATTTAAACAATGAGGAGCGAAAGTATTCCTATACTATTTCTTCAAAGAACATTCTAAATTCGTGACGAGAGTGATCAGTAAAAATTATCAAACAAAACCTTTTACATGGCCCACGGGCACAACTTAATTGATGTTACATGAAATCTATTAACAGAAAGTGTACAAATATTTGTTAATTACCTGTTTCTTATACTATAATATATCCATTGTGTGCTAATGTGCTTAATACATTAGTCTGGAGCACGACTTAATACCTACAGTTTGATCTTTTCTGTTGATAGATAATGGGAGGACGGAACGGTCCATTTTATGATAGCAAAACCTCTATTTAGTGTCATTACATTAATTTAACAAATTTATTCGCATTCGATAATCTACAACTTGCATAAGAAACAGACGAGAGGAATTAGGATAGACAACGAAACAACAACGAAAAGAGCTAAGGAGGTAAGGTAGAGGCATAGTTTATTACTTGATATTTTAAATCTATACAGGGTGTCCGAAAAGTCTTATTATGGGCAAATATGTTTGCTATTAGCAGAGACTATGAAGAATATAGACAGACAATACACCGAAAAGCCGGTCTCCCTAGAGACATTTGGTGGGTTAACTGTTTTATGGTTTAAGTTTGTTTGTTCACCATTATATATACATGTAGATACATAGTATACATAGATATATAATGGTAGACAAACAAACTTTTAAACCATAAAGCAGTACACCCACCAAATGTCTCAAGGGAGACCCGCTTTTCGTTGCACGGCAGTGTTCGTCTAGGTATTATCAAAGTTTACAGAATATATTCTTTAAACTGTGGTATTATTTAGTCGATGCTATTAAAGATAGAGATATCAAATTTTAGGTGTATCTTACTGGTTAATAAATTTACTTTTTTATGTAATTCAACTTTTTCCCCCTTAAGGGGTCCCGCTAGGGAGTTAATGTTAAAAATTTTAAATGCAACCCTATGCCGTGTGGTATCTTTCTTTAAAAAGGAAACATTTTACCGTGAACTCGAGGTCCGTATCTCAATTCATTTTTAAATGGCCTATAGCAGTTAAGAATCATAAAAAAATAAAAAATGTAAGTACCTTTATTTCTCTTATTACTTTAAAAGTTGTTCAAAATGACCATCATGAACTTCTTGGAAATAATAAAGTAAATTTTGGAACTCACTTCTCACATTTTCGAGAATGGCAGGTGTTACTTCTTGGCAGAGATCCAAAATCGAGTTTATTACTGCCAAGAAGGTCATGATGGTCATTTTAAGCAATCTTAAGGTAATAAAGAGAAATGAACGTATTTAAATTTGTAATCTTTTTTTACGATTTTTAATTGGTTGCCATTTAAAAACAAATTAAGATACGGACATCGGGTTTCCGCTAAAATGTTTCTTTTTTGAAGACCTTTAAAATGAGGTACCACACGGCATAGGTGGCCAGACCAAGCAGGCCAGTTGACCGGATTTGACCCCCTTGACTTTGTCGTGTGGGGTTTTATAGAGGAAAAAGTGATGGCGACTACAACTTTAGGTGATATGAAAGACCAAATCTTTGCCTGCTTATTAGTGACACCTGAAATGTTACAGCGAGTAAGATATTCATTTAGAAAAAAGTGAGAAAGTGTTTGAAAGTTAAAGGGGAACATTTCGAACAACTTGTCAAGCATGACAGACAATAAATAAGTTGAAATTAAATGGTAAATATTTATTTTTATTTTATAACCTAATAAATCATAATTTGGTAACTGAAAGAGCAAATAAAAAAATGTTTCTACACGTACGTAGGTTTTTACGTAAATTTGAATTTTATCAAGAAAATTACATCACCCTATTTAAAATTCCAAAGTTCACCCCTCAAAATAGTGAGAGAGAGAGAGAGAGAGAGAGAGAGAGTAAATGTCAAAAATATGTTTAAATACGTCCCCCTATCTCCCTATTAACTCACCAAAATCCCATGAAAATATTTTAAACCGATTTCGAGATATCGCCTTGTAACCCTTTCAAAACTTACCCTGTGTAGATTTTTATTTTTTGATTTTCAGAAATGATAAGAAACTTCTTCTTTTTCGTCAAATATGGCGAGGAAGTAATATTCTTTAAATTGTAAACCCCACTTATTTCATTCTTATTTAAATAAAAGAGCGTTAAAATAATCATAAAGTAGAAAGTGACTAGAACAATAAAAGATTTCGCCACAATCAAAATATATGTATTAGCTGATTTCTTGATTATACAAAGGGAAGTTATATGGCCCTAGGATGTAAGTATGGGATAAATATGGTTTAAGAAACGACTTGTAACCCATAAATATTGCAAAATGAGATAACAGTAACATTAGAAACCGAATAAGATACAATTTTCCAATTTTTAACTTTCGTATTATACTTTTGTCAATAAATTAACAATTTTTCCAAGCCTCGAGCTTTTCACATAGGACAATTGCAATTGATAAGATGTATCCTATTATTAGTTTAACTAGAACGGTATAAATTTTACAAAGAATATGTATATTTACTAAGAAAGCAAGATAGTTTAAAGTAGTTTACGGTTTACATAACAAGTTCCCATACATCATGTTATATGTCATAAAATATCCGGTAAGGGCTTTCTACTTCTCTGTGATAAGCGATCTTCACAAATCTAGATCGTTTCGAATGTGGGAGTGAGATTTATTTAATTATCAATTAGATTTGTCTAAGTTCGGTATAGCAACTCTCACTTTATTCCTAAATCGACAAAGTTACCAGCCGCAGAAATATGAAATACTACAGTGCAAACACTAAAGTTGAATATATCGAGTGGCCCATAAATTTACCGAATTAATCGGTATACATGCGCCAAATTAGGTACCTGCTGAAGCAGCCTTTTTTATAGCAAGAAACAAGGAAGCCCCAAATTGTATTTACCACAAAATTTATAAATATCCGTGTAGTACTTCCAGCCCCTGGTTTGGCTCATCAAAGCCGAAGACTTAAAATGTCAACTTTTGGTGTTGGGTACTCATGGATTAAAAGACTGGCCAGCCAATGCGGGAGAAAAACCAGCAATGTAATAATGGGATGCATGAGCACCCCCTACAGTATGGCTCTTATTTCATTAAAAAGAGTCCAATTAACCCAAATCTGATCAATTCCTGTTTTTATACAAAGTCTTAACTAGTAATATATTAGTTTTTACAATAATTGACGCTGGTGATTACAGATTGAATGCTGAAAGAAAGTTAAGACTCGTACTAAACCAAAGCAAACCTGACCTGACTAGCACATCACGGTGAGCTTTAAGTAAAGTTAAATCAAAGAGTCTTGCACTCGAAAGTTACTTTCAGGATTTAAGTCTATAATATTTCTAGTTTATCTTCCCGAAAAAATAAACATGATCGGCGGAGCGCCTTTTGAGAAAAGGAGCTTTTAATATATTTTGTTTTCGAAATTAATAATTTTGCAGTACTAATTATATGATTATATATATATATATATATATATATATATATATATATATATATATATATATATATATATATATATATATATATATATATATATCATAACAATTATGATTAATTAATAATAATTATAAGTACTCGGCATATTCGAGACGAAGTGGGGAAACATCATATAACCGTTCTGTGAGTCGTACATAAAAATAAATATTATCCTTATAAATATCATAGACTTCAAGAAGTAAGAGATGGGGACATTCGAAGGGCGGATTTTTGTTTTAATATGATGGAGAGGGCAAATAATGACAGGGAATTTTTGCAAAATATTTGTTTTACCGACAAATGTACTTTTACCTTGAATAACAAACCTAATGTACAAAATTTTCGGTACTGGAGTCTAGAAGATGAATTTAGGTTTATTGAAACAATGACGCAGTATCCCCAGAACTCTTTTTAAATCACAGTTTGACCCTACAACATTTTCTTTGACTACTTCAAAATGAAATTACGCCTGCTTTGCAAAAAGTTGTTCGGGAAAATCAGGAAATTTAATATCAGGTGGGAGGCTGCCCAGCTCATAACTCCGCAGCAGTTAGGAAGTATTTACAAAATGTTTTTAGGTGTAACGTTATTGGACTAAACCACACAATTAATTGGCCAGCTAGGTCCCCCGATCTTTCGCCGAATGACTTCTTCTTGTGGGGACACCTAAAAACCACACTATACAAAGATATTAGATATGAGACGTTGGAAGATTTACAAAATTCTATTATTGTAGAATGTGAAAGGCTTTCCGTATATCATCAGTTAAGAAATGTTCGAAACTAATTTTATGATCGTCTGGGATATTATTGCCTAGCAGCAATTGGGGGGTTGCTTTAACATTTAATGATATAAAATTAGTTACGTTCAGATTCAGTAAGAAGGTTTAAGATATAATACTGGTTTAAATTAAGATCTTATAGTTGATCAGTTATGTTTTGACAGGTTTTTGTTCTGTCATTGTTAATAAGTCGTCATTAAAAACTTATGAAGTATTGTGATTTTTCAGCGATTTACTTGGTTTCCAAATGATTTTCATCTTGGAACGAGTTGTTCTAGTGAATTTAGTTCCATTATTGTTGAAAGTACGTATTAAAATTGTCCTTTTGTTGATAAATTTGCGAAAAAGCTCAGAAATAAGTTCATAGTATAAAGCTTAGTTGTCTTATTCTTTATTTGTCAGTTTAAAACTTTTGGTTGTCAAATTAGACCGGACTAGCGTTGGAGAATCTGGCTGTTATGTCTAATTTAATTCTTTTATTATGCATTACAAAGTACAATTATTTTTGAAAAATAAAGTATTTGGTGTTTAGGAAAAATATTTTATTAATTTATCTCCTACCCTCTATGACCGTTTGGTTGTATCACAGACAGACAAACCTAATTGCATTTTAGTAGTAGTAATTTAAACCTTTTTAAAACTTCTACCTGAAAAATAATTCTAATGTCATGTTATAAACATCCCCTGTGCCAGTTATTGACATTTACTGGTGCTTTTATTATAAAGTTCAGAACCGTATTGTTTAATTTTGCCAATTTTAGATTTACATTTTTCTGAATAACGCCTTAATAATTTAGTAAATCAGGTCAAAATTTTGCAAGTTAGTTCGTCAAATTATTTCCTTTAATAAATTAAAATAAATTATTGGTCTCAAATAATCAAGGGAGCGTGGATCGATGCACCACCCTGTATATAGTATTTTATAGTAAGGATTCCAGTTGTCTCAGTAGAACTAAAAACAGTTTTTGCTCTGAGTGCGACTCTGTTGTTATTGCATCGTGATTCCGCTCTATGTTGATTAGTTAGGTTTTGACAAATTTTTGTCCTGTCACTGTCGTCATATAAATCTTATTGCTCAGATTCGCTAAAAAGGTTTAAAATTTAGTACTGGTTAAAATTAAGATATTCTAGTTGACCAGTTAGGGTTTGACAAGTTTTTGTCCTGTCATTGCTAATAAGTCGTCATTAAGAAGATATGAAATATTATTATATATATATTTCAGCTATTTGCTTGGTTTCCAAATGATTTTCATCTTGGAACGGTTGCTAAAATGAATTTAGTTCTATTATTGTGAAAAGCTTATACTAAAATTGTGCTCTTAATCCTGTAAAATGTTGGCCAATCAAAATTTAAATTTGAGTCTCGGTTCTTTCTTCAATTGGAAATTCTTTTTTTATTATTTTGATCATAGTTTCTATTTCTAATAAGCGAATAAAAAAATGCGAAACAGACTTACTTAAAAAAAGTCATTTTTTGTCATTTCATTTAATCATATAATCACCAAGATAGACGAATCCCTTATATTATGCATGAAATCATTAATTACAGCCTTTTCAATTTCTACCTTATATGGCCGTTTTGCTTGGATAATTCTAATTTCTCGTATATGCAAATGAATGTTTTTTAGATTAATTATGAGAAAAAACAAATCAATAATTTCACATTATACTAACATATACTGATAAGTTGTCCATCTTATGAAAGAATATTGTGAAATTAGCAAATTTGTTTCTAAATGAAGCAAAGTGGCGCCAACAACCGTTTTAATTTTAAGAGGATGTTAATGAATTAATGATATTCATCATCCGTCTATGTTAACTTAATCACAAAATTACACGCTAGATGATTTTAAAAATGTTTAGCTGGTTCGTAGCAAGTTATACAATATCTTATTATGCAGTGTATACAGCGAACCATGGGGTTTTATATATTAAATTTTTAATCCCATGTTAAGCTCTATTCTATTAGAAGTATAGAGATACAACTTGACACAGGTGAATTTCAGAGTCTTAAGATTATGCTAATTTGATAATTATGCCAAAAAAGTTTAAAAAAATACCTAAAAAGTGCATTTATTTTCAATAATTGGTTTTTACCTTTTCATACGAAGTGAATGTGACACCCATTTTCTGACATTTAAAACTTTATTTTCGGAATTATGATAGTTATTTTTCTACAACTGTCAAAAAAAGTTGACTTTTTGACATTGATTTTGATGTGTGAAGTAGGCCATTTTTTCACCGAGCGTGAAATAGCTATTTCACTCATGGAAAAATGATTTCACGCACTGAAAACTAAAATGCCTTTAAAACAATTATTCTAGCTTCAGACGAGATTTCTGTCAAAACAAGAAGAAGACGAAGAAAAGTCTTAAAAATAATTGATTCTTACTTTAAGATAAATATAAAAGACAATAGAAGACAATTTTCAATACATTTTATTTAATTTGTGTGCGTCTCTTCAACAACTTTGAAAATACTTTGCTAAATGGACAGAAACAAAAAATAATAACCGTGTACGAGTGGTTTTCCTAGTACCAATGAAAGCAACGACTACCAAGGGTACTAAGTTTTGAGGTTAAAGGTATTTCGCGTACGAGTTTCCCACAATATTTTTTCTATAACTCTTTTCTTAAAACTATAAAAAATACTAAATTATTTAAATTTGAAATTAAAATTTTATATCAGCATGAAAATACGAGTGTAGATTCAGTTACTATGGATATAATTATGTTTTTTAACAAACAATTTTAGTTGTCATTTCTTTATTGCATTCCTAAAAGTTCTTTTTCCTACAAAATAAAGTAATTTCTTAGAAACGCTGTACGTTTATGCCTGATGTTTGGCAGCTGCATTAAATATTTTCGATTTCCCCTTTTTCTTAAATTTGAAACCAATCTTATGAATCCAGGTTTAATGGATCTCGCAGAGCATTTAAATTCGGGTACCTCTTTAGAAAATCGTCTGTGCAGTGTATCAATTAGTGTAACATGCTGTTTTGCAGCATACATTTTATCTACAATGTCTTTTAGAGAATTTAAAATAACAGCTTTAGTTACCTTTGTTTTATTTTCTTTAGCCTTTTCTGAAACTGTTTGGGTGTAAGTTTCGGTAATTATTTAGATTAGTGGAAACAGCGAATTTTTTCATGAAATTTTGCACAGACCCTAATTTTGGGTCGTAGAACACGAATCCGAAGTCAGTTTTTGGGGGTCTCGTAAAAAAAAATTTTTTTTTTGCTCACCCAACCTGAGCAAAAAGGTGGTCAGGTTTGCTCAGTTTTGATTGATATAGATATATATGTATCTATATCAATCAAAACTGAGCAAACCTGACCACCTTTTTGCTCACCCAACAAATTTAAAGAAATTCATTGAAAAAGCTAACCTAAAAGTTTAATAAAAAATTTTACGAGACACCCAAAAACTGACTTCGGATTCGTGTTTTACGACCCAAAATTAGGGTCTGTGCAAAATTTCATGAAAAAATTCGCTGTTTCCACTAATCTAAATAATTACCTAAGTTTCATTTGCAAGAGTTTTGCAGTTTTTGATGCGATAAATCGTTTTTGTTTAAATTTTCAGGGCTTCCGCAGGTATTTGTACACTGCTTCTTCCTATGCCTTCCCAATATTCTTTGTGATTCTCAAAATAAGAAAGTACATTTAAAATTAAAGCTCATGATTGATCCATAAATCGTTTTACCATTTTCAAGAAAATATTATTTTTAGCCAAAAGCACGATGCCAAAAGCGATCAAGTGGATTTACAAAAAATGTTAAACTGCTCTCACATATTGTCAAAAGCGCATGGTGGCAAAGGTACAGACGTTCAGTTTTCTAGTAATTTTTTGTCTCATGCAGTTGCGATATAATAAGAAGAGAATGACTATGGATTTGGTGTATCTCCAGGACTTTGGATGTTCATAGATTGAGTCAACTTTATATTTTTATCCGAAAATAAAAAAAAATGATGTATTGCCTTTTGCTCAGTTGCTTCTCAGTTGTGTGGAAAATACAAACTTAAACTGCCCTGTTCTCTATAAATGTTCAAAAACTGTCTTAACACTTGTCCATTTAAAACGATAATTGTCAAATTAGACCGGTCTTAAAACTGGCCTTAATTTGTCCTTTTTATGAGATACCGGGAAGATAACGAATTTAAAGCTTCATTAGCTAATGAGGGCTGCTTTTCAAACTTTGGTTCACTACAAATTGACTTAATAGGTAACTTTTGAAATAAATGGTGATTTTTCATCCAATTTTGAACGCAAGACTACTGAGGCTTGGTATACTCCAAACAAAGTAAAAGAGTACTGATATAAAAAAACTACAGAGATTACTAGGAACATTACCAGAAGAAGAATGTTTCATGTTTTACCCTGTGTACCTATCCCTCGGCACTTTAATCTTGTACCTATATTTTACGTGACTAGAAATAAAAAGCAGACATACAGAGCTTTCAGATGAAAAAAAGTTTTTTAAAATCGGACAAAAATTTGGCTCTCAATTGCGATTCGAAGTTAAGTAAAAAATTCAACACCTATTTTACATGTTGAGAAGTGTATTATCTAATCTTTTAATCGGTTTCCACGGTTCATATATGTACATAAATCATCAGTATCATTTCCTGCCAGTATAAAAAATGCTCTAATATCTGTAAAAAAAAATTCCCAAACTCTTTACATCATGGCAGTGATTTTGAAAGGTAATTGATATTCAAATTTATAACTACCCAAATGATTTATATCCGCTGGACGTTTTTAGTCCAGTAACCAGCATACATTTTCGCACACAAAAAAGTAATTAAATGGTTAATCGTCGGTTAAATCCCTTTTAATCTTATAATTGCTTTCAATAAATTGAAATGATCAACAAGAATTGACGTTCACTTTCTTTTACTCGTACATGTCGCCTTCGTCTAATAGCCTAAAAAAACTGCTATATAACGAAAACAAATTGTTTAACTTTGTGTCTATTAAAAATCGTTAAAATAAAAATTTGAATGGAGTAGTAGAATACACGTAAAATTCCAGGATATAAGCGAACGAACTGTTTCCGTAATAGGTACTTCACCAAAAACTATTTTTTTATGGAAATGGTTACAGATATTATGTATGTTCTCTTTAAGGCAAATAGAGGTCACAGTGGGCACAGTGACAATGCACTTTAACCTGCATAGGTGAAAAAATTAATCACAGACCGACAGAAATTACTCAACATCGACAAGGGAAGGATTTTTTATTATTACCTTCTTATCAAAAAATTTGACGCTTTATAAAAGAAAAACGTTGATAAAAGTTTACACTATAGTCTAAGAGATACAGTGTATCTTTTTTCTTCGACAACGTATATGGAGATGTATTATTACGAAAAGTTTCTTTTCGAAAAAAGATTTTGTTAAAAATACAATATATCAAAAGGCAATGTAGAAAATCGTAGTTAAGATCTATTGGCCAAGTTTAATATGCTCAGAATATGTATGTATATGCCATAACGCTGGCAATTTTTTTTTATAAATAAGGTATCAGATTTCAATAGTTTGAAAAATATTGATATAAAAGGCAGAAAAAAGCTTGAGCAAACTTAACCAAACCCTAAGAATGCGAATATAAGCAGGTTTGCTCCGGTTTGTTCGTACTTGTTTAGGTTTGCTCAATGCCCAGGATCTTTTTCTGTTTTCCCTCCATTGACGTTAAATTTCCTAAACTACTGTGGTTTTATCTAATTCCATTTTTGTTTTTCGAAAATTTTTCGTAGTTCCCTTAGACATGACCTGAGCAAATTTTAATTTATGTACAAGGTGGTCAAAAATGTGGAAGTATGGTAAAATAAAAAAAACAAATATTGGAATTTAAAACAAAAAAAAAATGGAAATTTGAACAAAAAAAAGAAGCCAAAATTGAAAGAAAGTGCAACTAAAAAGTGACTTATGTACCAATTATTATGTCTCAAATTGTTTGAGAATTAGAATAACAATCAACAGGATATATTTCGAGCAACAATTTCGTCGACATTAAAAATCTAAAGGCATATATTATCAAAAATTAATAATTAGTAATGTTGTTCTCAGACGAATGTTATTTGAGCCCGAACAAAATCAATTTTTTAAAATAATTTACATTTTCTATCTACCTTATAACTCTTAACTCTTAAAGTCTGGTTTAAAAAATGTAGCTCACACCAAGCAAGAGTTAAAGTCTGAATTTAATTAAATGGTAAATGTAAAATGAATTTCGTTTAAAAAGTATTCTTCCTTATAGGTCTATTGACCCTCCCCCTGTGACGATGCCCTAAGATGTCACCTAGAATATCACCTAGAGGGTCAAAAGTACTCTTGTTTCTATAATATAGGTAAAAACTTTATTTTGCACTATTTTATAGCTACATATAAGTAAAATATTTTGGTAAACGGAATCGTTTTTGAGTTGAATAAAAAAAATTAAGGTAATCGTCCACTCATTTTTTATCGAAATTCTATCTGGTTAAATGAAACCTAATAGTAAAAGAAAATAATGGAACAATTATTGAGCTTGAAAATTAATTTTATTGACTACTATTGTTTTTCTGTACCCATATGAATATAATAACATAATATTTTATATAAGATTCCAACAAAGTAAATAACTTATTACTTAGCAGTATCAATATATAGCAGGCACAATATTTTACTTTTATCATATTTCTAAATAACTTTCCTAACTTAACAGATAAACCTTATATCTCGATTACCAAAAAAGTAAAAGGATTTTTATGTTATCTGATACAGGCATACATATGTAGAAACTTAGATTGATGGTAATAGTCAAAAAAACTATCTAAGTGCCTATTATAAATGAAAGGATTGTTTCCCATAATTGTTTTTACTCACGATAGTCATCTTGGCATTGGGTAAAAGCCATAGTTTATATTTTATAGTTTCAAAAAAATACAGGTATAAAAATTCAAAATATACCGTTGATTTTTTGACTGCAATAAATCCTTAATGATGTCTTAGGCTATAAAAGCTCATAAATGTCCATCCCTTTCAGACAGGGCTGGCCCTTAATATTTTACCTGCGACATGAATTATACCAATTGTTAAGATTATTATTTTCCAATTCATTTTAGGAAAAAATGGTTAAAATTAAATTTTTACAGGTAATTAAATTAATTACCTGTAACTTAAGCACTTAATATTAATAATATATAATGATATTTTATTAAGGCACCTTCAGTCACCTTTTTAGCTTTCCTGTGTGAGGTGCGAGTTGTGTGCGCTAATTTTGTCTTTTTATTTTAACTATTTAGTTTGCTTAGTTAAACTATTTTTTAAGTATAATGTGGCGTCCATGGACTCATGCTGATGGTGCAGCTAGTAGTGTATCTTTAAAAAGAAAGCATTTATCACCCGATGCGAAAGAAATAGTCAAAAATGTATATTCATCTTTACTAAGAAGGGGTTTGAATAAAAATGCTGCTTTAGCAGAAACTAGTGATTTAGCTAAAATTCCCTTAACTTCGATAAAGGACATAACAATGAAACCTATTAATGCAAGAAAACAACGAAACGACGTTGGCCAATTAAGAAGTATAGACGAGAGTGATAAGGTCCTATTAAGAAGAAAAATTTATGCTATGTATGAAGAACAATCTGTACCCACATTAAAATCATTAAAAATTAGGCTAGCAAAAGACGAAACAAATATTTCATGCAGCATATCAAGCCTAAGGAGAATTTTACTTCAAATGGGTTTTAAGTATCGCGCCATTGACAAAAAACAAGTTTTAATGGAATCGGAGCGTTTATGGAAATGGTGTCTTAAATATTTGACGAGTATTAAACAGTATAGATTGGAGAATCGGCCAATTATCTACCTTGATGAAACATGGTTTGATACTCATGACACCCCCAAAAAAAGGATGGAATGATTTTTCAAAAAAATGTCAAACCAAGGGTCCTTCGAATAAAGGCAAAAGAATTACCATCATACATGCAGGTTCAGAAAATGGATTTGTTCAATTCACCCCTGCGCCCATTCATTGCAGTTTAAAGATGTTGGGATCAACACAATGGGGTTCAATCAGGTAGTTGATTTATGGCAGTAAAAGCCAACGGTATATTTTGAACATTACTTTATGTAAATATTGATTACATTATCTTTGCGACTTTTGTAGTTTAGATAAATCTTTATTATGTGGAGATCTATTCTGCCATCATAACTACTATAGAATATTGTAAGCGACAGTAACACAAGCATACCCATTGAAAATTTTATACTTTTAAATATCAGAACCGGCATTAAAAATATTCTTACCGTTTTAAAGTTGCTGAAATTAATACTTTAAAAAGTGCAAAGTGACTACAAGGAAATGCGTCTTAATCATTGACCTCGAAAATCATGGATGCACTGGTGAAGAGGATTGGACAGTGACGTAACGCAAAATCGTCAGGTCCCAGAGATGTAGCTACACATGTGCCCTGTAGGGATTGCAATCCCGCAAAGTGGGATCCCGCAATCCCGCGGGATCCCGCATCATTTGGCGGCCTGCGGGATCCCGCACCAGCTATGCGGATTCGCATAGCCATAAAAAAGCCGTAAATTCTTAAAAAATATTGCGAAAATGTGTATCTGCCAAATAGTATAGGAGCATAATGTATTCCGTGGGATTTTTTGTGAAGGGAAGGTGCGACTATGTGGAATCTCTTTATTGTATGCTACATAATGGTGTAGTACCGGGTGTTTACCTTCAAATTGCGCTGTTTGGTTTTTATGACGTCATAAATCCAAGATGGCCGCCATATGTGACATTTATTCATTACATTCAGAATAACTCCTTCCAGAGTGCTCATACGCAAAATGTGCATAGAACATTTTCTATTGTGCATGAACCGAAGAACAAATCGAGTTTCTATAAATTTTTTCATATCTTCTACCGTTTGTGAGTTATACAGTTTTCCTCCATGACACATATTTATTAGTCTACATTTATTGCCTATACTATTTACTGCCCTGTTTATCTGCAATACATGCAGTAAATAATTTACTACATTTATGGCCCCATATATTGAATTTAAAGTTTGCAATATACAGGTTTGGCAAGCAACTATTACAATCGGACGCCTAACGGGCAGAAAAGAGAACGTAATATAACAGTTATAAATTAAATAATACTATACTATTTACTGCCCTGTTTATCTGCAATACATGCAGTAAATAATTTACTGCATTTATGGCCCATATATTGAATTTAAAGTTTGCAATATACAGGTTTGGCAAGCAACTATTACAATCGGACGCCTAACGGGCAGAAAAGAGAACGTAATATAACAGTTATAAATTAAATAAAGAGAAAACAGATTTCCTTGTCGTATCCTAAGTCGCTTGCTTACTCCTTCTACCAACATCCCCAGCGAACATGAACCGGGGCAAAAAGCATTTTGAAGAAGGAAAACGGTGTGAACATAAGGATGATTTAGAAACGAGTACCAGCAGTGACAAGGCAACATACACATTACGATCTAAAATACCCGCATGTTTTGCATAGCAACAGACCAAAGTGGAGAGCGTCTTAAGTTGGCTGTCCAATTGTCTAACAGTGAAATATTAAAAGTGCGCTTAAGTGACTGCACAGATCCTGGAGATGCCCATGCAAGAGACATCAAATATCACAAACAATGCTGGAACAAATATGTAGTAAATGTCTTAAGACCCAAATATCAATCTAAGCCTATCTATGAAAGGGAACTGGGTAGTAAACAAGAGTAAGATACCATTTTGTGCTTTGTTTGGGTGCAGACGAGGCTCTAGAACATCAAAATAGAGCAATGAAGGTAGCAGGAGGTCTTGTAAATATTGTCCAAAAGAAAAGTGCACTGGCAAGGTTTTTTTGATCGCTCCTGAACGTTCGAGGCTAGCAACAGAAGCAAACCATCTTACAACATCAAAGTCGAAACGCCAAATTTCTGACTTGACTACAGTCTTCAATGCCGTGAATAATTCAACGGACCCGATGTCATACGATGGTAACGACCTTATTAATATCAGCACAAAGGTTGTTTTTAGCGAAGACATTCAGACTGATACAACAAGAATGCCAGAACTTGGGAAAGAGTTGTTGAACTTGAAAGAGTTGTGACCAAACATATTTCTGGGCAAAGATAAAGCAAGTTAAATTAAAACTGTGTAAAACTGCTTTCAAGAACCTGTCGACACAAGTGGGAGAAACAATTGTACAACTAAAGGCAGATCGATCACTGTTTACACGTTTGCTGGTTCTGTCAAGAAGTCGACCTGATATCAATCTGAAGGAGTCACTGGGTACTTATGAATTTTGTGATGTTCCCCGATCAATGTTCGGCTTAGATGGTACACAGTTATTGTGTGCCAATAAATCTAAACTGATGAAACTACTGGAAGATCAAGTCACTGCTACTGGTGAAGTGGAGGGAGACATACCTGATACCCTGCAGCCACTAGCAACTCAGATACCTGTCACTTCAAGTCATTTTTCAGTAGTAGATACATCTAGTAAACTCACGATAGTACTTCTTGATGGTATGGCAGAAGTACAAGCCATGAAAAAACCACCTACTGTTAAAACCTGTAGTGATCTTGCAAATGAATTTAACAGGAAACTGGAATATACACTATCAAGTTATGATGAAACACACTTGGTCTTCGACACATACAGAGAAGATTCACTGAAATCTTCTATGTGTAAGAACAGAACTGGCAACACACAACCAGTCTAGGAAAGATAAGTCATACAACGTACATTGGAAACACTTCTATGAAGTTATTGTTATCTCATACCAAGACTAAAGATGAGTTAACAGCTTACCTATCCGAGAAAGCAATACAGTATGCAACTGAAAGAAACAAGTGTTTATTTGTATATTGGAGGGAGCAAAGTCTTCACTGTAACAAATGGACTCAAAAGCAGTAATGAGGAGGCAAATACGAAAATAATTTTGCCTTCCATAGTCGCCTGTCGTCGTGGTGCCACACAGATTCACCTGATACAGATGTCTTCGCCCTTGCTTTGTGGTGGTCCAAGCTCTTTTCACTGGACACTATGTTTGTAACTGGAGTAGGTCAAAATCAAAGAATGATCAATATCAGCAAAGTATCTGATT
Organism: Philopedon plagiatum; assembly: GCA_963971165.1. Lineage (NCBI taxonomy): Eukaryota > Metazoa > Arthropoda > Insecta > Coleoptera > Curculionidae > Philopedon > Philopedon plagiatum. The sequence goes on along the minus strand of OZ020190.1, from coordinate 31,523,007 downwards.
CCCTGGGCCCAAAGAAAACTTCAGCATTACTAGGTCTACATGCATTGTCCGGAAGTGACACCACAGGAACATTGGCAAAGAAAGCAAAAACCTCTTTTTGGGAAGTCTTCAGTAAAGCAGATGACGACATTCTTGAAGCTGTTAGCAAACTGGGAAGCTTGAAAAATTTTCTTGATAATGATAGACTTTTAATTGAAAAGTTCATATGTCAAGTCTATGTCCCTGGCACAAATATATCAAACATTGGAGAACTGAGGTGGTGGATGTTCACAAAGAAAAAAACTCAAGGAGAAAACTTGCCACCAACAAGACCCTCACTGACACCATATAGAGTTCGTTATCAAACTATAGAATGGTGCCGTGCTGACCAGCCCTTCCCAGATCTGCCTTCACCATTAAACTTTGGTTGGGAATTGAAAGATAAGAACGACCATTATCATCCTGTTATGTGTATGCTACCATGCGCTCCAGAGACAGTTATTCAGCTTGTTAGGTGCTCTTGTGTTAAAAGAAAGTGTGCTCTACCATGTAAATGTCTTTCCCACAATCTAAAGTTCACTGAACTGTGTGTGTGTGGAGGAGACGAAGATATGTGTGACAACTGTGACGACCATACAAACCATGAAGATTCATCGGGGAGCTTAAGATGGTGATGATAATTTGTTTTAAAGAGAATAATTTAATCCCATTAAATAATGTTTTTTTCTATTAATACATAATACTTTTAAGAACTTATACTACTACTATTGGGCCCTACTACAAATTTATTATATGATGGAGTTAAATTTGCTTTATAGAGAACAATGTCATATCATTATCATTTGTTCATTAATGTTTGTTTAATATCATTGTATTATTAAAGTTATTGTGAGTAAATAACAGCACAATCATTATTTCTTTATATCTTAATAAATAATTGAATATAATATATGTTCTAAACCGATGGTGACATATTTAATGGACCATAACTCGCAAACGGTAGAAAATATCAAAAAATTGATAGAGACTAAATTTGTTTTTTGGTTCATGCACAACAGAAAATGTTCTATGCACATTTTGCGTATGAGCACTCTGGAAGGAGTTATTCTTAATGTAATGAATAAATGCCACATACGGCGGCCATCTTGGATTTATGACGTCATAAAAACCAAACAGCGCAATTTGAAGGTAAACACCCGGTACTACATCATTATGTAGCATACAATAAAGAGATTCCCCGTAGTCACACCTTCCCTTCACAAAAAATCCCACGGAATAGGTAAATCTGCAATATGCTCCTACACTAAAATATCCGTGGTATTATAACATGAAAATTAATGAGACTGCTTATGTGTTATAAGTATCTTACTTACTTTACAATCAAACTAATGTGATTTACTATAAAAACTAGTAAGACTTATTATCTCAGGTAGAAAAATAATAAACATTTAAAGTGCCCAAAGTTACTTGTTAATTTAATTGATAAGAAATTTGACTGATTTATAGTCATAGTAGTATAGTTAAGAGAGGCTAGACTGTAAATTACATAATTTTGTTGACTGACATATTGCCAATTTTTGATATTTATATTAAAAAATTAAAGTTGGTTTGATAATTAATTAAATAAACGTTAATTTATCGAATTTTATAAAATTAAAAAAAATCTATGCGGGATCCCGCGTTAAACATTTGAAGTTCATTTGCCCAAAGTTACATGTTACTTCATTTGATAAGAAATTTGACTGATTTATAGTCATAGTAGTATAGTTAAGAGAGGCTAGATTTTTGAATTACATAATTTTGTTGACTGACAAGCTGTTAATTTTTGATATTTATAATAAAAAATTAAAGTTGGTTTAATAATAATTAATTAAATAAACGTTAATTTATCGAATTGTATAAAATTAAAAAACCTATGCGGGATCCCGTGTATAAATATTTGAAGTTCATTTGCCCAAAGATACTTGTTACTTTAATTAAGAAGAAATTTGATTAATTTATAGTCATAGTAGTATAGTTAAGAGATGCTAGACTTTAAATTATATAATTTTTTTAACTGAAATACGGTAATTTGTTGATTTTTATAATAAAAAATTAAAGTTGGTTCAATAATTAATTAAATGAACATTAATTTATCGAATTTTATTAAATTATAAACCTATGCGCAAATGCCCTGCGGGATTTAAAACACTGCGGGATTGCAATCACTACCTGTGAGCTCTTACCATAAAAAAGTCAATCGCTGGTCAGCTGGGTCCCTTAAACGGCTGCCCCTCCCCCCGGTGTGCGGGAGGTGTTTACATCACTGGGATTGGGGTTCAAACCTAACCCTCAGTGCTGCCTCAGGGTTAGGTTTGAACCCCAATACCTAACCCTCAGTGCCTTCGGAAATGGATAAGATTCGCTTCATTGGGTTAAAACAAGAAAATTGAAGCAATACTCATACAAGGATATGATTGTTTGTTCAATAGTAAGAAATATAAGGTCTAGGCTTATGTTTTTTTCACACACTTATTAGACAAAAATTATTCAATAGCAATTAGTAACTGCTACAAGATGTAGTAATACATGTCATTATGACTAAAATATTATGGCATCAAAGACATCCTTTTGCAGGCACAGGAAAAACATAGCATTCCCATTAAGAGAGAGTGTCAGAAATATATAAAATACTAGTTACAAATAGTTGTTGCCATAAAGATATAACTCTTCCTTTTCAAAATACTTAATGTAACTGTACTTCAACCAATACTTTTGCTAATAGTAATTATCACTGATTACTTATTAAATAGTACCGGAGGTTGGGCTTTTCCTGGTCGAAAGATTACTCATTAGACAAAGGTCATTTTACTACAACCTTTATACCCATCAGTGCGTTCTGAATATATAAACATATTTATTTTTGTTTAAAAGAAAAGTATTATAATTTAGGGGATTGCAATTGCACGTCAATATATAGTAAGTTCTAGGGGCACTATCAAAGATAGTAAAAAGTGATTTTATAGACGTACGAGCAATATTTAAATTATTATATTAAAAATGTAGATGTAGATTTACAGTTAAAATCCATGTCTATAGTGTACTGCGAAAATTAGCCTATTTATTGGCCCACCCACAACCAAGGATCAAATTTGATTATTGAAGAAATATGCTGTTTATGGATTTTATCTTTCATCCGAGCTAAAATACTACCTACTGTGTTGCAATACTGCAACATTTTAATTATTTTTTCATATCTTAAAAAATACAGGTATTTTTTTACATTTACGTTTTTGGGCCTGTCCTGTTTTTAAAACACGGGAAACTTTTATACGAAGAGAAATTTCTTCTGAATAAAGAGATTCCACTTTTATTTGACACGGTCATCAGTCAGATTTTTTAATATTAATCTTAGTTCGCGACCAAACGGAAATTTTTATAAAGAGTAACTTCTTTAATAAAAAAGTAACATAAATTTTCATTTTAGTAAGAACTTCCTAAGACAACTTCCTAACCCCCTGTGCGAATGCTTTTTTCTGTGTACAGGAGTAGTCTTAGTTAATAGGATTCTTCCATAGGTGTTGGTTTAAATAAAAATGTGGTAATCCAGCTTTAGATTAGTTGAAAGGCACGAATGTCAGAAGAACAAATTTCTGATTTTCATTGATTCCAAACATTCGACAAAATTAAAAGAGCAAAGCTGTATTCATTACTAAGGAAACGAGGGATAAGTAAGAAAGTGATCAATATGGTTAAGTTGACTTTAAAAGGAACATAAAACTGTGTAAGAATGTGTGAGGCCGTAACTGAGAGCTTGAGGTGAGAGACGGACTGAAACAGGGAGATCCACTCTCCTCGATCTTGTTTAGCTGTGCCCTGGAAAGTGCGATAAGAAAAACCAATATCAATGACACTGGACTAATATATCGTAAACGTCACCAATGTCTAGCTTGGGACTTAAATTAAATTTTTCATAACGTGAATCTTATTTATTTTACAAGCAAAATATCAGGAGTGACATTTTTACGTGTCTTGCAAAAGGGCTTAGTTAACCAGTTAAAATTTACTATATAATACTGTACATACTGTACAACTTTGATATAATGACAGAACACACAAGTAATAGCAATAGACATATGATTAAAACTACATAGGTGTTATGTATTATGTAATAACACCTGTGCTTCATCAAGAATAACGACAATATTCCCTCATCTAGGTGATGTAAAACGTTCTACACCAGTAATTTTTAAATTACTGCTCTGTTTTTTTTATAATAAGTTCATTATGCGATGTACTAGTTACCCATATATACCGAGTGTTGTATTAAAGTAATTATCTTTTTGTTTTTACCATGTAGGTATACAAACAAATGTTTCGTTAATTTAAATCTAGTAGTATCAATAAATAAGTATATATGTATATCAAATTTTATGGTCGTACATACAAATATCCATGATACATTTTATATGAAAAAACTTTGTAGTCAGCACTTAATTTAAATGTGAATATTGCTTTAATCCTATGGTAGCCTAGAAACAACAGAAAAATCATTTTCTATGGAATTTTATCGTAGTTTATATTGACACTTACTCGAATTTTATACAAATGAAAATGTGCAAAATGTATATTATCCAGATGCTTTTCTTGTACAATAGATAAGATCCTAAGCTGTATGCAGGTATTTTAAATTTTCTTGACAGTACAGAAAGACCGCAAAATAAATAGAAAACTATTGTTGATTCTGGTCTCTGCCTCTCTCTGTATTACGAGTTCTGGGCCCTTGCTCTTCATTGGGCAAGCTTTACACTCAGGTTAGAACAGACCACATTGGTACCAGAAATAAAATAAGACTGGCCTAAGATAGGTAAGATAAGTTTTAGTCCTAGTCTCCAGTTTATCGTTTTATTATATTTTTAGATTTAACAAAAAACATCATGTCTTTATTCTCTTTGAAATACTGTCAAACCAAATCTAAAGCTAGATCAAATAAAAAACAGAAATTCTTGAAAGAAAAATAAGATAATAATAAAATGATATTAAATTAAATACAGTACCCCAGACAGTACTACAATAAAAATATTTAGAGTAGATTTATTTACAATATACAGCCGAAAATAAATTGAGTGTTAAATTAATAAAACATTTCTTTTATTTCGACAGCCGTATCCAAGGGACTACTTCCGAGAAACGTAAAACAGAGATGGACCATTTACAAAAAAAAAACGTCGACAGGTTGACAAAAAATTTTCTTGGGGTGGGGATTTTTATCTTTGCATAGTTGAACATTATTTTCTTCTACTCCCCCTCCCCCCTCAAATAAAGTACTTTCGGTACGACCCAGTTGCGCCATTTTTAAAATCATGTATATATTCGCATACCCGACTTGCATTTTTTAATTGTTATTGTACCCAAATTTTGTGTCACTATCTTCTAGAGCAGAGGCTCTTAACCGGGGAGGAATTCCTTACCGGGGGGAATTTTAATACTGCAGGGGAGACTATAGTATTAAGGAAATCTATTAGGATTTTTTACAGGGTTTTACTATAGTAATCAAGAGGAGGTTGGTCTAGTTTAAAAATAAATAGGCAATGATACTATAACTAATGATAAAAGGGGCGCACGAAGCTTAAAATGTTGATAATTTTGATACCCATGGGGGGACTACAGTATCAAGGAAATATATGAGAATTTTTAATAGGTATTACCATAAGAAGTTGGTCTAGTTTAAAAAATAATAAAATGTTTGAAAAAATACTTTTTGAAAACAAGCTTTTATTATTTAGATGTACTAAAACGAAAAAAATAAGTAAGTATAGTTTCTTCAGTGGCAATGCTAAATGCTATTTATAAGTGGACGTAGTTCGCGTGGGTGGATCCTAATAAAAGTAGTACCAAAGTTATCACTGAAGCAAATATAGTATATTATGTTATATTTATTGTCTTAAAAGCTTGTAGCGCGCGAAAAATTCATACAGGCATTAATTTTGTTTGGCAGAAATTGTAAGTAGGTACCTAAGTATGTATTTTTTCTTTTCTATTCACGCGACAAGAAGACAATAAATTTAACGTAATATATTATATGTGTTTCAGTGATAACTTTAATACTACTATTATTAAGATCCACCCACGCGAACTACGTCCACTAGTAAATAGCATTTAGCATTGCCACAATGAAACAACCATACTTATTTTTTTTAGTACATCTAAATAATAAAAGTTTGTTTTTAAAAAAGTATTTTTTTCAAGATTTTATTTTAAAATTTTTAGTTACGTCTTATCCTATGCATTTCTGATAATGCATTACTATTACAAGAAATTTTACCTGTTGTCATATTCTACTCGTCAAATCCTTTCATTTAATGCTCATATTAAGGGGATTGTTAAGAAAACGAATATCCGCCATCTTAGAACGACGCGACGTCACATAGATTATCGTATTTTACTCGTCAAACCCCTTCATTTCATGCTTATATCAAGGGGATTGTGAAGAAAAAGGTAATCCGCCATCTTGTGGCGTCCGCCTCATTGAGTTTAGAATGACGTCACATAGCTTATCGTATTCTACTCGTCAAATCCTTTCATTTGATGCCCATATCAAGGAGATTGTGAAGAAAAATGTAATCCGCCATCTTGTGGCGGTCGCCATATTGGGTTTAGAATGACGTCACTTAGCTCATCTTATTCTACTCGTAAAATCCTTTCATCTGATACCCATATAAAAGGATTGTAAAGAAAAAGGTAATCCGCCATCTTGGTGCGTCCGCCACATTGGATTTAGAACAATATTAAATATACTATATTGCATTGTCACCGGACTTATAGACGTGTACAAAATTTCAAAGCTCTAGCTTAATTAGAACTAGTCGAAATTTTGATTGCAATATTTGACATAAATATACTAACATACATACAAATAAACATATTATATACCTACTAACAGGTGAAGTTAAATAAAAGCTTGTAAAAAGGAGAATGACTCTGACTAATGACAAAAAGGGTACAAGAAGCCTAAAAAGTTGTCACCCATTTCCAGGCTATTATCAGTAAGCTGAAAATTAATCAACAATGAAGGCCTAAAAATATTCTTCAAAAACATCCGTTAAAAATAATAAGCATGCATAATAATATTAAGAATTTCTAATATTCTGTTATTCGTAATAAGCATGCGAATCAAACACAACATAATAACTCAAGGAAGTAACAATATTCTGTACAAAGGTATGTTCACTTTGATACTTATTTAGCATGCATTTTTTTATCTGTTAATACATCTGTAACAAAATATAGCTTTAATTAGTGAATCTCATTAATTATACCTGGTGATAAAGATCAGGTGAATACCGTTTTAGGTATTTGATGAAGGATATGAAAATATAAATGTACAGAATAATTTATAGCTTGTTATTAATTGTCTGTTGTAAAATAAACTTGAAAAATAGACTGTAAATAAATGATTGCGTCAAATATAATTATTTACATAATGGCTGAATTAGATTTGTATCACCTTTTGTTTGAAAGATGTCACAACGGTAAAAAAAGCATAAATGTGGATCACAAGGCAGCAGCTTTTTGGTACTATATGAAATTGAGCTGCCTCTGTAAAAGTACTATGCCTAAACAAAGTTCGGAGCTTTTTATAAAATAGGATGAAGTGATTGTGTTTCTAGTGATGGACATCACTATACTTGTAAACTTTTTATTTTAAATTTTTGCAAAAAAAATTATCCTTGATAAAATTAGCAAGTATTAGCTTAACCTTAACTCATATAGAATGTGCCAAATAAAAGAAAATATGGGTCAAAATAAAAATTTCGAAACAATTTTTTTCGAATGGATGAATTTCATGAGATTAAAATTTTCGCAAACTAAATATCCGACAAAGTTGTTCTCGAAAAACCAACTTGTTCAAAAAAACTATTTTCGAAAATAAAATTTTTCCAACGGAAAATTTTTCAAAAAGCCAAGTTTTCGAAAATAAGATTTATCTAAATAGCAATAAAAAAACAGAAAATGAAACCTGAGCGAACCCCACAGATTCATCTATTTTGGGTTTGGTCAGCTTGATTCAGGTCTGTTCAGGTTTGCTCGGGATCCCTCTTTGTCTTTTTCGTGTTCCGTGCTAAAATTAGCAAAACGGAACACTTATGGAATTACTTCGGTGTCCGTCCGTCCGCCCGTCTGTCACATGCGATTTTCTCTGAAACTATTTGACGTAAAAATTTGAAAGTTAGCACAGAGATAGAATGTGGTGGCTCAATTACAGACGTGAAGTACAAAAATTTGAATTTTGATTCTGGGGGTTAATTTCAGGGAGTAAATTGGGAAATGGAAAAAAATTCAAGGGCGTCGTGTAGGGCGTCAAATGAAAGCTTATTGAAGCACGAATTCAAGAATATACATATATGATGTATTGTTTGTGCATTTTATTAAACATTTTTCGAAAAAACGCTTAAAAATTGCTGTCCCCACCCTTATCACCAAAAGGACCGCTCAGAAAAATCTGAATAAAATCACGAGCATTGAGAATTAGGTGTAGATTGAACCAAAATTATCAGGATTGAAAAATTCTAGCGCGATCAATTGTTATAAACAATTTAATTGTTTATAACTGCTAAACCATTGGTTTTAGAGAAAAAGTTTATTAACAAAAAATATTTCTCACGATGTCAGGAACAACTTTGTCCTTATACGTTTTTCAAAATTTTTAATTTGGCTCAGTCGAAACGCTCCCCACTCAGCTCCGCGCATACGCGATGTGATCGTTGGTGCGGTCGGCGACGGGTACCGCGACAGATGGGCGGAGATCGGGCGGTCGAGGTTTTCTCAGGTTAAGTGGAGGGCTGATGGCGCGAAACACTAATTGTGCACGTAGAGCTTGCACTTGACCGAATTTTTTCTATTATTATTCGAATAAAGGTTTCTTTCGCAAATCTTGTTTTCAAAACTTGATTTTTTGGAAATATTTCCGTTCAAAAAAATGGCTGAAAAGATCTATTCATTTTGTTTCGAAAATTCAGTTTTCAGGATATTTCTCATGACCAACGAAAATGTTTTCTTTTCTTTTTACTTTTTAAAAATAAAAACATTCGAAAAAACTAGCTACTTGTTACTAACTAAAAGAAATAAAAATATAATTGGATAAGTTAAGTAAAGTTTTTTCGTATGATCTACGGTGGGATAGAATTTGACAGACATTGTTTTTTGGTAGTAGGTTTTGAAAATAGTTTCAGAAATTTTTAGTTTTTAAAAGTAACTTTGATGATGGTTAATAATTGCTTTTGACTTTTTGGATGTGGTAAATGTTGCTATCGAAAGTAAATCTTAGTTTGAAAACTTAAAAATAAAAGAGTTTACGAGTATATAGTGAACCTGTGTCATTAACAACATATCCCAATGTTACCAGGGGTTGGAGGTTGTAGGTCAGCTTAAGTTTTAGTAGTTTCTGTAGTAGTAGTTGTTTTTTTTTAGGGGTGCGACTATATGGTTTTGTAAATTTTGATTCAGCCTCCTGAATCTTTTTTGCGTTTTAAAAACCTCTTAAAAAATTAAGATATTTTATAAGCAAAAAACGTTGAATTCTAAAACCGAAAAAAAAACATATCAATTATCAATCAATCTTTGAACATTTATTTTAGCTATACGAAAGCTGTAAAAGGATTAGTCTAACATGTCTTCTAGACATTTATGTCGCTATTATACAAAATTAGTATAACAATTAACAAGTGATTCGCTTTACACATTTGTTTTATTTAGAAAGTACCTACAATACGGAAAGCGAATTAGCAAATAAAGTGCCAAATTAAGATATATTTTAACAGTGGCGTTACCAAATTTCACAATAGCACGAACTTAATTTTTATATTTTTCGAAATTTTTTCAATACGCCTTAAAAAAAGGTATCGTAAGCTTCGGTGCACAAGAAAGAAATACACTGTTTTTAAACTTCAAACCTACGTATTTATAATGTATTAAATTAAGAGCAATATGTGAGTATTAGCAAAGTTTACAGAATATAAATACATTCTTTAAACTTTGGTATTAGTAGATAAAAAAAATCGGTCAAGTGCAAGCTATATACTTGCACAGTTAGTGTTCCGTGCCATTAGCCCCCACATAACCCGAGCAAAGCTCAGTCGCCCGATATCCGTCCATATGCCGCGCTACCCACCGCCGATGGCACCAACGCCGTATCACATCGCGTATGCTCGGAGCAGTTGGCCAAATTAAAAATTTCGGAAACGTGTAAGTAAAGTTGTTCCTTACATCGTGAGAAATATTTTTTGTCGATAACCTTTTTCCCTAAGACCATTGGTTCATCAGTTATATGGAAATAAACAATAAAATTGTTTGTAGCAATTGACCGCGCTAGAATTTTTTACTCCTGATAATTTTCGCTCAATCTACACCTAATTCTCAATGTTCATGATTTTTTCCGATTTTTCTAAGCAAACCTTCTAGTGATAAGGTTGGAGGATAGCAATTTTTAAGCGTTTTTTCCCGAAAAATGTTTAAAAAAGTGCAATTAAGAATACGTGATATATATCGTTTAATTCGTGCTTCAATAGGCTTTCGTTTGACACCCTACACGATGCCCTTGAAATTTTTGCCCAATTAACCCCCCCCCCCCCTTAATTAACTCCCAGGATCAAAATGTAACTTTTTATACTTCACGTCTATAATTGGGCCACCTGTGCCAAATTTCAAATTTTTACGTCGAATAGTTTTAGAGAAAATCGCCCGTGACAGATGGACGGACGGACACCGAAGTGATTCCATAAGTCTTCCGTTTCAGGGAACACTAAAAATAGGGGTGTGATGCTACTTCGTTTCATTGATAGAAGGGTATGTTCTCTAATGTTTAAAAATAAATATTTCTATGTGATGTTAAGTCAAGTTCTAGTAAAGTTTCTAGGAAAAGAAAACAACGTTTCACACATGTCCGTAGACCGCTTTCTGAAAACCGAAAAGTTTCATCCGTACAATATAAGACTTGTGCAAAAGCTCTAAGAAGACGATTACGACAGGCGCTTGGAATTTTGCGAAACCATGATGGAACGTTGCACTGCCAATCCAGATTTTGTCCACCGAATAATTTTCTCTGACAAATCAACTTTTTTTTTAAATGGAAAAATTAATAGGCATACATAGTTGTCGATATTGGGCCAAGGAAAATCCTCACTGGATATGCGAAAATCATACCCAGTTCCCCCAAAAGAGGTAAATGATTGGGATGGTATAATAGGTCATAGAATAACTGGCCCCTTCTTCATGCAAGAGACATTAAATGGAGAAAGATATCTGGATCTTCTAAGAAATGAAATTGTCCCGGCTCTTGCACAACTATTTTCAAATAATCATTTGGTACTTAATTTTACCTGTTGTATAGATTATTTAAATATGATTTTTTAGGCAATAATCAAACACCAAATGATGAAATATGGTTTTAGCAGAATGTTACCCCACCGCACTATGCCCATAATGTTCGGCAATATCTCGATGGCGCTTTTCTTTGGAAGATGGATTAGACGTAGGGGTACAATCGAGTACCTACCTCGGTCTCCGGACTTGACGCCCCTCGACTACTGCTTGCGGGGCCACCTCAAAAATGTTGTTTTCAAAAGTAAGCCCAATGACCTCGACGATTTAAAGTTAAGGATATAAACAGAATGTGAATCGAGGAAACTGATATTCTTCTAAACGTTTTGCATGTTTTTCCGCAGTATTTGACTTACTGCCAAGAAGTTAATGGGCAACATTTGATTTAGTTTTCTTTATCAACTTTTAAATTATTTCCTCCTGTATTGTTTATTCTTGTACTAAATATCCAAATAGGACAGCGTTTTTTACGTACGACTCTGTATCTTGAGCCGGCATTTCCACGTGGCGTTCATGTTGGCCAACTTAATTTCATTTTGACACTGTTTTTCGGATTAAAATTTTTTAACAATAACACTATATTAAGTATAGCTTCATATTCTACAGCTATTTTTTTAACGTATTAATAAAAGTTTCAAGATATTTTATGATTTATTTTAGGTAATTAAGATTTACAAAAAATATTGCGGTCCTAGTGACAGAAAAATCGTCATCATAGATCATTTAACATATTAACCTTCTGAATGAAATCATTATACGCGTTAAAACTTTAAAAAATTGACGGAAAAATGCTTGCAGGATATGAAGCTATACTTAATATACTATTATTAAAAATTTTAAAGCCGAAAAATCATGTCAAAATGAAATTAAGTTGGCCAACATGAACGCTACGTGGAAAATGCCGCCTTAAAGCAATTGATATTTAGCGAACTACTCAGCAGCGCTGGGAATAGGTTGACCTCTCAAGGAACTAATAAAACATTTTTTCTAATATTTTACTAGATTACAACGGTTTTACCGTCACACCCAGGGGTTAAACTTTAAAGAGAAAGTATGATGATGGATTTATTATCTTCTCAAGATAACATTGTAGTTAAAGATATTAAAGTATTGATAATGGTCTAAGGGAATCATAAATTATTATTATTGATATGATATGAAACAAATAATGACTTTGCAAGAACCTGACGCGACGGGGGCATAAAAGAGAAATATGCAATAAGATAAAAAGATAATAAAATGGTTTTATACTGCATGTAAAATGGGAAATCTACACAATAAAGGATTCAAATTTCTCATTATTCAAAGAACGACAATTAAAAAACCTTAAGATTTACGCTTGCACTAATATTCACAGCTGATCATCATCAATTAATTTACAATAAATTAATCTAAACAGTCCATTGCATAGTTCATGAAACCTGAAAACCTGAATCAACAAGTAATAGGCAAAAGGTTGATGTTTTTAAATACATGAGTTCGTTGTCATGATACCATTTATATTTTATTTTAATCCTCTAGAAATTAAAACAAACTTTTGGAAAACAAAGGATAAAATTACTTACACTTTTTTGGTCCCCAAAAAGAGGATGGTCCAGATATAGTATACAGAACGGCAAACCATTAACGATACTAGTATAGTAGTTGTGCACTATTAGCTTCGGTCGGACACTAGATCTAAGCATACATTAAAATTTAATGCATTGTATTGAATACACCGAGAAATTATTACTGACTACTCATAAAACAAAAAAAAATATTATTGGAGGTTTGGTTTAGTTTCATTTGATAGGTAATATTATTGTCGTCCTTGTATTAAAATTTTTGGTCCCCAAAAAAAGAACGTGCAGATATATACGGAACGGCAAACCATTAATGATACTAGTATAAGTACTTACTAAGATGCTTGGCGTGCTTACCTATTTCACCACCTGAAAATAAAAAGAAACTTATCAAATGAGGTACAGACAAAGAATCTGTTGACAACAAAGTTTAGAATAAAATATACAGGGTGGTCAAAAAGTTTTCAACATATAAAAAAATTTTATTACTGAGTTCTGCTGGAGCGAGTTGGTGCATTATCTAAATCCTAGACAATATTTAAGTCATGATTTATTCTTAATACAGCGGGAAATTTAAAAAAAAAACTGAAAATTATTCAAAAGTAAATTAGGTTTTTCAATCAAAATATTTTAAAAATGTATTAAGAAAAGCTCCTTAAATTAAAAAAGAATGCAAATTTCTAATTTGAAGGCAAAATCTTAACAAAAAAACTTGTTTTTTAATTTTTTGTAATTTTTTACTCCTCTCACTTTTAATCTTTTAATTTTACGCATTAGCACTATATATCCAACAACAATGTGCGGAAAAACTAGACCTCTCTAGGAGGTACGTATATATGTTATGTTACATCACTGATTTTATTTTTTTAGCAAAAATTTATGGCATCACGGAGCGTTTACGAGAAAATTATTTTAATAAAAAAATTTTTGGTTTGGGCAGGTCTGCCATTCAGCCATAATTAAAAATTAAATATAAAAATGGACTATTCATAAACATATCATACTTCTATGTTCTGCCGGTAAGACATAAACTTTAAAAGCAGTATTTAGTTTCGACTTACGTTTGTTTTTTGTAAAAGCTTACTGAGCTCATAATTTTTGCCAAAAAAATAAAAACACTGAGTTTTTCATTCATTGCAAACTTTTTTGACCATCCTGTATATTAATTATATATAATAATGTGGTAAGAAAATAAAATGGTCATTTTCGCTAAATAATTATTTTGTAGCATCATTTTATTTATACTCTTGCCTTACATATCACTGTCATTGCATTAATAGGGTATCTACAGGGTAAGTTCTTCAAAGTGTTACAAGGCGATATCTCGAGAACGGTTTAAAATATTTCCATGAAATTTTGGTCGGTTAATAGGGAGATGGGGGGACATATATTTAAACATATTTTTGACATGTACCCTCTCTCTCTCTCTATTTTGAGGGTAACTTTGGAATTTTAAATGGGAAGATGTACTTTGTTTATTAAATTGAAATCTACGTGAAAAACTACGTACCCATGTGTACAAATTTTTTTTTGATTTGCTCTTTTGGTTACGGAATTACGGTTAACTAAATTTTAATCGAATTTAAAAAATAAATAAATGTTAGCAATAAATCCAGTTCACTTATATGAATTTGAATATGAATTTTAAAGTTTTAACGATCATTTCTGCTAGGTCCCCAGATTTGACCCCCCTTGAGTTTTTCTTGTAGGGTTTTATAAAGGACAAAGTGATGGCGACTGCACCTACAACTTTGGATGGTATGAAAGACTGAATCCGTTTTGCCTGATTATTTATTAGTGACAACGAAAATGTTACAGTGGGTACGAAATTCATTTAGAAAAAGATTGAGAAAGTGTTTGGAAGTTGAAGGGGGACATTTCGAACAACTTTTCGAACATGACAGATGATAAATTAAATGGTAAATAATTTAAAATTTTATTACCTAATAAATCATAATTCTGTAACCGAAAGAGCAAATTATTTTTTTTTGTACACGTACGTAGTTTTTTACGTAGATTAGAATTTTATAAATAAAAGTACATCATACCATTTAAAATTCCACAAAGTTACTCCCCATCTCCTTATTAACTCACCAAAATTTTATAAAAATAACTTTAAAAAACACCCTGTATAATTGCTTTATTTAAGTTACATTGTTATTTCTCAGAAATAATAATTAACTAAAGAAGGAGTATCCAGTAAAATTGAGCAAAGCAAACCGCAACAAATGCCAAAATCACGGGTTTAACACATGATTTTTTAGCAAGATAATAATTAACCCATATAAAGGGTATTATTGTTTTTAAAATATGCGGATCGAAATACCATTAATTTAACAAGGCATACCAGAAATAGCCATAATTGTACTTAAATAAATTAGGTGTATATGAGGTCATAAATTACAAAACCGTAAAGATTAGATACTACTTATGGTACATATGAAATCTGCGAACCATTACCCTGTGTACTTGTTTAACACCATAAAATAAAATTATTATTATTTGAAAGTCATGACCAAGGTTATAATTATTTGCTAAGCTATGCAGGTTAACTGTTAAAGCTGTTTCTTCTCATATCAAATACAATGGATGACGTTTATGATGCTTTGTTCAAAAATTCTTAAGTGTATAATATAGGATAACAAGGTTTTGATTTACTTCTAGATATTATAGATCCGGACAATTGTTAACAAATGTTATATCTATATTTCCTTTTCAAATATACAACATGAACGGGGTTGATAAGAAGATAAATGATACCAATTTTCAAAGATACGAAAAAGAGGATTTCTTAACATTTCTGCTTGCCACAAAAATATAATTCACAATAAGAAAGTTTTTAATTTTTTTATGGGGTGTTGAAAAAATACAAAAATATAAACTTGTGTCAAGAATAGAGATGGAACATTCTCGAGAATTTATTTTTGGGAAATATTCTCCGAGACCAATGAGAATTTATCGGAAATTTTGGAGAATTTATTTTATGTGTTGGAGAATTGTATGTTTTGACTGCATAATCTAAAAGAACATATTTTTTTTACCAAAAGAAATTTTTACAATAATTTTATCTGAAAAAATAAAGAGATGTAGAGATGGAACATTCTGGAGAATTTATTATTCGGAAATATTCTGAGAAAAATGAGATTTTATCGGAAATTTTGGAGAATTATTTTATATGTTGGAGAATTTTATGTTTTTCTTGACTGCATAAATTGGAAGAACATACACGGAAAAAATTCCTTTATAAAATTTTTACACAATATTGCGTATTCGATTTGTAAGGTTTTTACCTACAAATTGTGAAAACATATACTACAGAAATCTAACATTTGTGCTATCAAATTGTAGGGGTGTATTGTTGACTAATTATTTACAATGCATATGCTTTTATACTCTATCCTGTCGAATTTAAAATAACACATTTTTGTTGAAGAAGTTACAAGCTTGTTATGTAAAATGTTGTGTGAAAAGGCTCTACAATTTGGAGGAAACTCTCTTTCGTATTAGCAGAAACAAACAGAGTTGCCGTTCTAAATCCGTTGTTTGAATTTTGGCTCAACAGTTAAATTAGTGTAAACTTCTTTAAGTACTGAACTTAAAAATAAAAATGGTAAACGGCGGACAAAATCGATTTCCTAACCAGCCCAATAAACTTAAACTTACATTTGCTTTTCACAACAATATACCTACTTATTATTTATTAATTATTAACAACAAGTTAAAATAAGTTCCCTTATGGATAAATTTGGCTACTACGCCAGACGCCTACCGCCCGACAACAAGAATTCCCATTCCCTTATTGGTCACTATTGAAATGACGAAAAAGCCGACAAGATCTCCTTGTTCTTGCTTGTTAGTTGTAATGTGTAGCCTGAACCTGAACCGTGATTATTTAAATGAAAGAACAGAGAGTTCAGAGCGTTTATGGTGGTGTTTACAGGAAATACAGTGAGAATATAGGTAAGGAATTATGTGTTTATATTTTAATGTATGCTAGGTACCTAGTTAGTTTAGATTTATAAAGGGTATCATTATTATTCTTTAAACACTGCGAATATTTCCCTTAGAACATCCAGGACCACCAAAAATGGAGGAATTATTGAATGATTGGGGATTTGCCGAGTACCTACATTGAAGTTTTTCTCGGTAAGTTTGATTTATTTTATAAGAATTGTATTTGGTTGGTACTATTACGAAAAATTTTAGCTATAATTTTGTTTACGAAAACGTTTTAATCAAAGATGGCGAATATTGCATTAAGGCCTATAATATGCGGCGGCAGGCCGGAACCGTAGCCTACTATGATATATAGGTATATAAAAATAAAAACAAATATGAATAAGTTTGTTACAGTGCCTATTTTAAAAATATTGTTTATAATGAACCTGAAGCTAGCGGTCAGCGGCTGTCTGACGAAATCTTTGATTTTAAAATATAAAAATTTGTTTTTATTATAATTCAGTTCTTTATTTTAGATGGTGATGTAGTATTCATTTTGACAAATTGCCTGCCGTTATTATTCTCCAGTGCCCTAATAAAAGCGTCACGAAGCCAGAGATGGAGACCACAAAATTAGAAATCAAGCAGGGATTTCCTCTTCATGCAAAGGTAATATTTAGTGCAAACTGATCTGTTTTAACGATGATAGTTTTACCCTTGTTTATAATTTTGCAAATTTTATGTAAATTAGCTTTTTCTAACCTGACTTTTATTTCTTAATGGTCAGTCCATTTAACCAGGGTCACCTGCATTCTGAAAATTCCTATTTACAGTATTGCTATTTCTTTGTTAGGTATAGGTAAAATCTATCTACCTATACACTTGACTCTAAGAAACAATCATATAATTCTTTACATACAAAAAGCTTAAGCCATGTACGCTTCAACTGTAGTAGGTACATCTCGATTTGGTTTGGTAATTTGAATATTTTTTAACAGGACGCTGCTGATGGAAGTGAAGCTGGAACAAAGGAAACAGAAATATCTGCTTCATGGGCTTACTAAATGTGCGAGCTGTTAATTCAAACTTCTAAGTCTTCAAATAATGTACTGATATATAATATCGTTTTGTTATTTACATGGGCGGATCCAGAAATTTTGAAGTTGTATATTATCTATGTTGCTTCTTACGGGACCCATGCCAAGTTTAGGGTTTTTAATAGTGAGCCTATTAGGAACGATTTAGTGAAGAAAAGAATATTTTGTAATTTGCGAAAAATGTTGAATTTTTGCGTGACCCCCCCCCCCCTCGAAAAAAATAAACCCTTTTAGGTATTTAGTTATAATTTTTTCCAAACACATTTTACATCATTTTGTCGACAATTCTTAAATTTTAAGAGAAAAAAATGTGTTAGTAGAAAGATATAGTCATTTGATTTTTTTTTAACCTAAAATACGTATACTTAAAATATTCAAATGACTATAACTTTCTACTAACATATTTTTTCTCTTAAAATTTAGGAATTGTCGACAAAATGATGTAAAATTTGTTTAGAAAAAATAATACATAAATACCTAAACAGGTTCATTTTTTTTCCAGGGGGTCACGCAAAAATTCAGTTTTTTTTTCGCAGATAAAATATTTTTTTTCTTCACCAGAACATTCCTAGTAAGCTCACTATTAAAAACCCTAAACTTGGCATGAGTCCCGTAAGTAGCAACAGAGATATACAACTTCAAAATTTCTAGATCCGCCCTTGGTTATTTATAGTATATTTTTGTACTTAATACGTTAGATAAATAAATGTATTATATATATTTTGGTGTTTCAATACATTAAAACAAACCCACAAAATATTTAAAAATGAATTCCACAATAAATAGTAATTAAAAGTACATCTTTTACGTGGAAAATTTGCACAATTTCGTGTAGAAAAAGTCAATTCTTTCGCTAAAAAAATACGCAATACAGTTATGGGAAAAAATACCACAAATAGTAACTAAATTAGCTATAAACTTGTTTGTACTTTTTATAGCCTTTGTAGGAAAATATTTTCCCTATACTTGGTTTAAAAAAAATTACACAATATGCTGGGAAATCGTCTCCTTACTGCACCGTAAAGTCACAGAGTTTGTAATGATTTGACTTGCAATAAAATATAAATAAATGCTGTAATTTAATGTAACTATTTTACACAATTTGTAGTCGTCCCTATACGCGCCCCAGATTGTAGAGAAACTTTCTACAATTGTAGAGATATTTGCTACAGTTTTTTTTCCGTGTATTTTTTTACCCAAAGTAGTTTTTACAATAATTTTATCTGAGAAAATAGATAGCACTGCACAATACCTAATTTAGGAAATATTTAAGTTGTAAATTGATTACGCATCTTAGTCAAAATAAAGACACATTAAATTTTTATTTCCATTATTTTCGAGTAACTTTATTTATAAATAAAACACAACTTAGAAACGCATTGTATAAAATAACATGTCTAAACAAGTTGTTTAAAACAACACAGAAAAGAAATAAAGATAGCTCCAGCTCCATCTATAATACAATAGCGGAGTTAAAATAAATTACCTTAAATTTCCGTAAATTCCCATAAATTCTCCGAGAATATGAATTTTCCCCAGAACATTCTCGTTCTCGGAAATACTCTCGGTAATTTTCCAGTAATTTATATTTTTTTCTAAAATCGTAAATTCTCGAGAATTTATGCTGGGAAATATTCTCGGTAATTTACCGTTCTCCGGAAATATTCCCTTGAGAAGAGTCTCATGGCAAATTGCTAGTCAAGAATAAATCAACATCATTTTAACCCAAAATATTAACTAAAAAAGTTATCTTAAATTTTATGGTGATTTAAGATGGTAAGAGAAAATTAAACTTTGTGAATCCGGAATTGTAGACGCAGCTACATTTAAAAATAATAACAATATGCTTTATTTCAAAATTCACAATATTTAGATTTTCTCTCATAAACTTAGAGTTTTGATTAATTGTAAAATTTAATAACAACTTTTTACATTTAATATGTTGCATTAAAATAATAAATAGCGTACGTTTATTATTGATGTAATTTCATGATTTTGTAGTTTTGGATCACCCCTACCTACCCATCCCATCCACAGTTATGCTGACGATAGTACTCCTCACTTCAACATTCATTTTTCCAGACAAGTCTAGAATGAAGAGCTGGATAATAGACGCAGATCTATGCACCTATCTCTTTCCCAAGATCATCCATTAATCTTAGACTGGGATGCCAAGAACCTTGTTTAGTTCAACGCCTCCAAAACCCCTGTCACGACAAAAAATCCCGCAACACTTACCCCATCCACATGAATGGGCAAGTCCCACAGAACAATGAAACTTTCGACCTTGTTAGCATGACTTTCGAACATGATCTCAGCTGGCACAAGTACACTACTTCAATAGCCACATCAGCAGCTGAAAAGCTTGGTTTTCTCTTGCGAGCCAGAAAATACTTCTCCCCTTCCAACTTACACACTCTCTATGTTTCCCAAATAAGATCTAACCTAGAGTACTGTTCTCACATCGGGGGAGTGGCATCACCTTCGATCCAAAAGAGAGCCATTCGCCTCATCAGTGACCGAGTCCTCACAAGAAAACTCTCTTCTCTCCCTCATCGCTGCGCTGTTGGGTATTTATCCCTTTTCTACCGATACTTCCACGGATTTTGCTCTGAAGAACCATGATACAAATAAAAGAAGATATGACACCGCGCAGGTACGCGTGGCCATGTACTACACGCGCTGAGTAATTCCGCCGTATTTTCTAAACGAAACCCGTATTTGTTAAGATCGCGTTGTGTTTTCAAGTTATTTTTTGGTGTTATAACTATATCAGTTTTAAGAGTAAAAATTACAAAATATTGTTTTCTTTACCAAAAGATTCCTAGTAGGCTCACTATTGAAAAACCTGAACATGGGTACCATAAGCAGCAACAGTGATATATAACTTTAAAATTTCACGGGTCGCGCCTGATTTTTTTAATTAAAAAAATTAGACGACAGGAAAAAAAATTCTGTTACAGTTGTTCTCTATTCATAATCTATCTATCTCTATTAGAATCTAAAAACTTTGAGAAAATATTTTTAAAATTTTGAAAATCTCTGCCACTTTACTAAGAATACTCAGCCAGAATAAAATGCTGCGTAATGTAAACTGTTCATTTTGTATCTCATTTCTTCGATATCAACAGATCAATCTCCACCACCTTGAATTTCACCTTACTCGTTCATCAAGATAAATTTAAAGATATCTTCGGCTGCTTAACTTTATAATAGAAGGTCATAGGTCGCGTAAGCTATTGCTTTTAATAATCCAGTCACTCCTACTAATCTTCGGTTAAGCACTTATTCCAATCTACCCATTATATTTCTTTTGTAATTCCTTTCATGGGCATATAAATTAATGCAACTACAAATCTGGTGCGAAAAGTTCACTAGAATCGTGGTCAGCAGCGGGTTGAGTTAGGTTGAGATTAACATACAGGATGGTCCATAAGTAGTGATGCACAGAGCATCTAGAGGCAAAAGGCATTAATATACCTTAAGAGGAATAAGTAGCTCTCGTCCCTACCATTTTCTTTTTTAACATTGTTGTTGCTGTTCTTTGATATAAAAAAAAAACAATAACTTTGCGATGTTCACATATAAAAAGATTGGTCAAGTGCAAGCTATACTCTCACAATTAGTGTTCCGTGCCATCAGCCCCCACTTAACCTGAGCAAACCTCGGCCGCCCGATCTCTGCCCATCTGCCAAGCTACCCGCCGCCCACGACACCAACATCGCGTATGCGCGAAGCTGAGTGGGGAGCGTTTCGACTGAGCCAAATTAAAAAATTTGAAAAACGGAACACTAAAAAGACATCACAAAAAAATGGAAAGAAATTAGCGTCCAGATTGACTACTGCTATACCGTATCCAATTTAATTTCAGAATGATGACAGAAGCTCATTTTACAACGGAGAGATCAATTACCTATGTCTCTCTCTCTCTCTCTCTCTCTCGTTCTTTCTCTCTCTTTTTTTCTCTCTCGTATTCTTTCTCTCATACTCGTAAAATTTTTATAGCTGGTAGAAAGTTAGTTTATGAGAAACATAAACATGACATATTATTTGGGGTCTGTCTTATAATCATAATATAAGTTGTTTTTGCAGTATAAAAATACACTTAAAAAGTTTATATAAGTAGTAGCAGCTTAAATTCCTGTATTCTATGAATCTAAGACAAGACTGACTAACAACTATTGAAATATTACGCAAGGTACATATTTGTTTTTCTTTATATTACTTGGACCTGGCGTTATGGGAATGAGTAACAGGAACGCCGACCCGATATAAAGTTGAGAACAAAGGGCATCACAGAAGATTTCTTTAGTTATTGAGAAAAAAGTGACAAGTGCGCCCTAGGAACGTTTGGTTTCAGTTTAAAGCT
Organism: Philopedon plagiatum; assembly: GCA_963971165.1. Lineage (NCBI taxonomy): Eukaryota > Metazoa > Arthropoda > Insecta > Coleoptera > Curculionidae > Philopedon > Philopedon plagiatum. Next base: position 31,500,703 of record OZ020190.1, on the reverse strand, counting down.
GAAGTCACAGTGCCATTACAAAGTGTATCTATCCTTCTGGAACTAAGACTTTCAACATTTACAGTTAAAAATTGTACTTGGTATATTCGATTAAACAATTTTTATCACGTGTTTAACTCACACAAAAGTCACTGTTCGCAGGTAGGCTGTATTATTATAGATCCATTTTCAATATACAGTGAGCTCAAAAAGCTTGGAATAAATTGATTAAAAAGGCAAGTCATTATTTTTCTGGTAAGTGCTCGCACACGTCAATTTTTATTTTTAATTGCACGTTTTTAACTAATTTCCATGTATACAGGGTGACTCAAAAAACCAGGACGTAGGTCAACTTTATTTTTTTTAATAGAACACCCTGCATATTTTTACATTTTCGGATTCTATGGTCGATTCTAGACATATTCTATGTAACATGCTCTGTACCTAAATTAATTAGTTTCTGAGATATTGACAGCGAAAAATTGACATTTTTTCACTTTGACAGGCTTTAACATCCAAACGGTGCATCTTAGAGCAAAACGGCTTACATGTCCCTATCTTAGTGTTTTATTGCCTACAGAAAAATATCAACTTACAGTTTAACTGGAAGTGACCAAAAATCGGACAATATATTACTTCCGGTTAAACCGGAGGTTAACACTTTTCTCTAGACAATGAAAAACTAAGATAGGGACTTGAAAGCCGTTTGAAAGTTAAAGCCCGTCAATCAAAAGCAAAATGCTAATTTTTAGCTTAAAATAAACGTACGTCCTGCTTTTTTGAGTCACCCTGTATACATGGAAATTAGTTAAAAAAATGTGCAACTCAAAATAAAAATTGACGTGTACGAGCACTTACCTGAAAAATAATTACCTTATTTTTTCATGAATTTATTCCATCCTTTTTGACATCACTGTAGATCGGACATTATTATACATTTATTATCTTAATAAAAATATTTACTCATTTTTGCTATATTCTCTTTATTTATTTAAAAACTTTTTCTCCGATCCATTTATTGCAAATTACTGGTAAGAGGGCGTATTGTTACTTAGAGGGCTAAGAAACAATAATTTTAAGTACCTAGTATACAATGAGAAGGTTAGGTGCTGACACTGTCTTTGCTTATTAAAAACGAGATTTTTCCAAATGCTGTTTGTGTTCAGTAAAATCAAAGGTATTTTGCCATAAAATAAAAAAACTTACATAAGTATTTTGCCAAGTTATAACTTTATTTTTATGACAATTCCGAGTAAACTTTCACAGTAGACAACCAGAAATACTTGCACAAACAAAGGCGGCTGCGTTAAATGTTTGATTATTCTTTTTTATTAGCAACAACATCGTTTTTATTTGTCTTTTACTAATGCCCCTTTTGCTAACAAGGATAGAAATAAATCTGATTCCGTTGGGAATTTCATCAGGAAAGAAAAGAATTTTGGGATGACTAATCTTTCGAAGTATATAACCAGCAATACTTCCACGAGCAAAGAAGGAACGATAAAAATTTGAACACATTTATTTATTTGTCTTTTTCTAGCGCAAACACGGATAGAAAGAAATCTGATTCCTCCGTGATTATCAGGAAAGAAAATATGAATATTGTGATCGCTAAAATATGTTCTGATGTAAACTGTTCATGGAACTGACCAATAGGGTGAATTATTGTTCAATTACTTTTTCTGTTACCATTCTCAAATTAAATTGGATAGAATACAGGACCACAGACGTTAAAAAAAAACTACAGACAAAGCATTTCACTCATAAAATCGCTTCGCGCCAAATCAATCATCCGTTTAAAAAATGCAATGGATGCGACCGGCGCGGCCCGTGATTCTTTTTGCAGGTGGGTACAAATTTTGTGGGTAACTAGTGATACTAACGCAACAAGCAAAATACACTTTTTTTTAATAATGTAACTAGCATTGCCAAGAAATTATTTACCTTAACTAAAGTCAAATAAGCCTGTCGCCAAGCGTAAACAAGCTGCCACGAGGCGAGGGAAACCGTTGGACATCTTACGACTGATTGACCAATCGCATTACTTTTCTGGCAGGCATCGGCCGCGTGGTTTTGTTTACGCTTGGCGACAGGCTTATTTGACTTAAGTATACAAATAAATACCGCAAAAACCCATTAGGTACTGTAGTATATTAAACATTGCTACTCTAAATGTTTATGACTTTTAGTATTGCTTTTTTATGTGTTTTAGTCTACGATTGCTAGCGGCTTCCCGTTTTGATAGGTCTCCTCAATAGAGGTCGCGCCTTGTACTAAAAGAATGATTATTCGTGATCAGTGGCGGTTGGTGAAATTTCAAAGTTGTGTATCTCTGTTCATACTTACAGGACCCGAACCAAATTTAGGGGTTTTAATAGTGAGCCCACTGGGAATGTTTTGGTAAAGAAAAAAAACATTTTGTAATTTGTGAAAAAAAGTTAAATTTTTGGTGCGGCCCACCCAAGAAAAAAATGAACACGTCTAGGTATTTGCTTTCTTTTTTTTTCTAAACAAATTTTACATCATTTTGTCGACAGGTTTTAAATTTTGAGAGAAAAAAATATGTTAGGAGAAAGTTATAGTCATTTGAATTTTTTGTAAAATTATATTTTAGGCTTAAAAAAATTCAAATGACTATAACTTTCTACTAACACATTGTTTTCTCTCAAAATTTAAAAACTGTCGACAAAATGGTGTAAAATTTGTTTAGAAAAAAAAGAAAGCAAATACCTAGACGTGTTCATTTTTTTCTTGGGTGGGCCGCACCAAAAATTTAACTTTTTTTCGCAAATTACAAAATGTTTTTTTTCTTTACCAAAACATTCCGAGTGGGCTCACTATTAAAACGCCTAAGTTTGGTACGGGTCCTGTAAGTATGAACAGAGATAAACAACTTTGAAATTTCACCAACCGCCACTGTTTGTGATGTGTTAAGAGTAAATAGGCATTACAAGAAGGAAGGATTCTCTCTCTCTCCACCATTAAGCCATTTTCGTTAAATATGTATATTTAGTGATTTATAATAAATCTAAGATTTTATACCGTTTATCCGTTTAAATTATATAATTCAGCTATGCTACAAGTACTAAAGTTGCATTTTTGCTATGACTTTTCTTAAATTGCATGCAAACAGTTCCTTGCACTGTTGAAGCTATTGTCAACATAAGTACTCAAGTAAAACCGTTTTCTCGAAATACAATGCGCATATTAGGTAAATAGTTTTTCTTTGTCCAAACCAAATGTTTTGAAAGAGTTTATTTCACGGGGCGGTTCGAGTGTAGTGGCCCGGGACCTGCAGCGCCGACGGCCACGGGCGCCAAAGCGATATTATTGGTGGGCCGTCGACAAATTTGGTCTCTCTTTAACTTCCTAAAGCGCGTATGTTTATTTCTCTCTTAGTTTTAATGCATTTATATAGTCCATATACACCTATGAGGTGAATTATTTAAAATACGATCGAGCCCGGAGCAAGCTTGAACACCTTTTGACGATGGCTTGGCTTCATTCTTTCTTGGGGAGTTTTCGCATGGAACTTGCACTTTTTTGAAAGAAAAGTTGGGTTTTAAAAAATAAATTATTAGGTAGATCATTGAAAATAAATTTAGGTGAGTCATTGACCAAATGACCTTATGGACGAGCCGCGCCTGAATGCGACAGAGAGAGGTAGACACAGCGGAAAAAGTGGCAACTCTGTCCAACCCAACCTGGTGGCTGCCTCTTCCAACACCTGTGGCGTGCTTTTTTGTATTAATTTTTTGTTATGCCCACATATTATATACATATGTATGTACTAATATGTAGGTACATGTAAAACTGTATTTGGCTGAAATTTTGCATAGAGTTTCTTAGGTCCTGTAATAAGGCGTAGGCTACTTTTTAACCCGAGGGGTGGGATATAGAGTGTATTACAAAAATGAGCCGTGAAAACCATTAATTTAAAAATTCTCAGGCTTAAACTGCTTGACATATTCGCTGAAATTTTGCATAGGAGTTTCAATTCGCTATTTTGTGATTGTGATTAATTACTATTTTAGAAATGGCATCAGAATTCACTATGGGTAGCGTTTTAAATATTATCTATGTTTAAAGAAATTGTAGTGTAAATATTTGTTTTATCAATAAATAAAAATAAATAAATTAACAAATAAAACGAGGAAGCCGTTGACTTGATCGGTTAAAGAGGCAGTCTACTGACTGGAGGTCTCGGCCATCGTGTGTTCAAATCTCTCCCCCGTTAGAAAATATTTTGGCTCAGACACCTTAGGAAGTGTGAAAAATGTATCGTTTGCCCAATGAGCGGAAGTTACACAATGATCAGTTTTGCGGTTTAGGGTCGCACAAATCGAAAAGTTGGTAGCTTTTGGAGGGTACAGGCTCGGGTTGTCATATTACTGAGGACCGTGGTTCGGAGCCCTCGGTAAGTTGTAGGTCGCGGAGTGGAAGGACGGCAAGGCACCAAGTTTAAAATGGGTTGAAATGTATAACATAATATAGTCAGACTAGTTTTAATTTCTTTAGATTCATATTTTTTCCTTAATTAAAATTAAAATCTTGTTATAAAACACAAACCTATTGTTGAATATAGGAAAAAATAATTTGTCTAAATACATTAACGCCTACTTACTAAATATAATGTATTCGGAGGGTGTGTCTCACAGCAAAAACTGGTCTTTTCTATTTGTTATTTTGTTACTTTTATGGTATTGTGCTATGAAACCTCTTATTCTAAACGTAAGCGAATATTCCAATATTTCTTTCAAACATTTACCTGCATTATCTATACAAAATGAAGGGGGAGTGGTTTATTATTTTATTTTCACTTCACCTGGGAAAATACGAAAAGTTACAAAAAATTTTTTATGTATTTGAACTACATTGCTTAAAATATGTTTTACAAAAAGTTCCTTTTTGAGAAACGAAAACACAATTATTCTCTAAGAATATCTCTACAACTCGACTTTTAAAAAATAAAATAACAATGTCTTACTAAGAATTTAAACTTAGGATATAATATAACGATAATCTGTTTTGATTATATATATATATATATATATATATATATATATATATATATATATATATATATATATATATATATATATATATATATATATATACATTGCAGAAAACGTCCACAGTTTACTTCCGGGGAGTATTTGAAAAAAGGTAGATATAGTAAAATAGGTATGTTCCTGCTCATTGAACTAACAATAATAGTTGTTGTAAAAAAAAATAAAATTATCATCATAAGAAGTGTTAATTTCAATCAAGTTTTTGTAAAGTATTTATATAATAATTGTAAAGCTATAGACAATTTTTTACTATAGTAGATATATATGTAAGTACCTAAAAGCCTTGTTATTAAAGTTAGCCTAGTTATTAAACGTATCATTTAAGCCATTTCACGCTTAGTAAGCACACAATGTTAGAATTGTTATAATGGTAATCGTTCTAAACTTTGTTGACATAAACGGTGAAGAAATGTTACATTATATCAGATAACGTTGTTAAGTTTATTTTATTCTATTATAAGAGCTGCGAAAATTAATTTTGGTGATACCCAGATTAAGGATTCTTAAATTAGACAAGTTAATTAACTTGTCTTGGCGATAGATTAGTTACTGTTGAGTTCACTACGTCATCGCCAATAAAAAATCGTCTCTTTATTAAAAGTCTGTAAGTACAGATAGTAGTCATGCTCTATGCAGTTTGTAGATCAAAGGGGGCCTAAAGTTCCAAGTGACCCGTAAAAATCAAACGGTTGGTAAAGAAGTGTTAGGTCAAGGGTCAAAAAATTGTTAGTTTATTGGTTTAAATTGATATGGGCTTCTAATCTTCAAAATTCCGGAATCTTGATTGATTTCAAGGGAAAGGATTTTAGGATAATCTCGAGATTTACACCGAAATTCGGATTACTAAATACATTATGTACAGCGATCGATCTTGCCACTATTTTACTGCTTCATTGCACGACAATTCGGTAATTATTGCACCCACCGGCACCGTGATGCCAAGGTAGTTTACCATAGAATCTGGAACTAGTCGGTAGAAGTCGGAAGACGAGGAGTACTCTAACAACAGCTATCAAGCAACTACGGCAGTCTGTAGGGTGTTTAAATGGTCACCCTAGTAGGTGCACTACCTACTATGGTGACCGTTTAAACACTCTACAGACTCCCGTAGTTGCTTGGGTTTGCTTTTACCGTCTTCTCACATGCACGCCCCTGGAAAACCTGTCAAAGTCTTTTTATAGTCAGAATTATTCTTAATTTAAGTACTTTAAGCAAACCATAAATTTCACCAATTTCATTGGTGAAGCCATTCTGTGAAGCTCAACCTGCAAAATCTAAAAAAGAAATAAAAAAAATTAGTACCCTGTATCTTTGAAACAAATCATCTGCGGACGACACATGTTCATATGCACTTTTGCCATAGTTTCTTTTAAAGAATCTCCCTTTAGGCGATGACACATATTTTTTTTAAAAACCCTGTACAGCACGCTTATGTTTAATGTAACACTTCTTGCCAATAAATATAAAGTCTCTTAATTTCATGCAATTTCAGTTTAACCTTAATTGTTGGTAACTGCTAAAAAATAACCAAATGCATATTGATATGCTATAAGGCTTTCTCTTGCACATTTTAAATAATATTTAGGGCCAGCATAAATAATTAAAATCGATAAAAATCAATTTTGAATAGTTTTGACGAACCTATATACTATTTGTACTTTTGAAATATATTTCTATTTATCTATTTCGGTGCAGCTATGCTCCTCCGGGGTTCGTGGTATATCATTGCATGTGTTGGCGTATACGAGTTTACCTCTAAATACCTCTAAATGTCAAACGTAGCTTTTATTTACTAAACATTATAATGTATTGTATTTTAATTGTACAATAAACAAATTAAGAATGATTACAGTTATGACAAATATATTGTGGTGTGTCTGCAGCAGCGTAGCAAGGGGGTGGCGGTCCGCCCAGCGTACCAAACCAAGGGGGTGACCTCATTAGCTCGTGCATAAGGCCCAATGGCAAATGTCATCATAAAAAACCAAAAATAAATTTATAAAATTAAAAATACCCACGTCCCCTATTTAAAAAAGTGATTTATTAATTTAATTACTATTATTATTATCTCTCATTCTCATTATTATAATCTGAAACAAAACTTTTTCATATTGAGACAAATAATAACTCGACAAAATAGCAATCGTTTTTCTTTTAAACCCATATGTAATATGATTCTTGATTTGATATTCCAAATCGCAAACAGGAAGCAATTTTAAATTTCTGTAAATAAATCAGGGCTGCCTTTTCCTTCGCGGCTCCGCGCCCTAAAGGCACTCTTTATGTGTTGATATATTGTGCCGATATTTATGGCCCCGGGTGACAAATCTGTTTGCTACACCGCTGTGTGTCTGCACCCAAACAGTCACTTCTTACAGTCGACACTGTACTCAGTTTTTGGCGGAACGGCGAGTTGAATATGGTTCTAATCATATTAGACAAAGCTCGTCTTCAAACGACCTTTCTTGAAGCTTTTACTTCCACTAGTGCTTGCCTCACAGAAATATCTACTAGCACAGCATACCAACCAGTCCTAATTTTATTATGCCAACCAAACCCGACATGACTTTTTTAAATAAAAATTCTAAAAATAACTTACAGGTTCGTTGAACACAGATACATCAAAAGGGAATATGTTAAACACGGTCACCTGTGTACACATGGTTGTACGGTAATATATTAACACATAATTAAAATACATGAATTCCGAACAATTGAAAATAGTCTTCCCACGTCGAATTTTCAACTTTTTACCGCTAAGTACTAACGAAAACAAAACGCGGCACGGTTTTTACTTTAAACGTAAAAACAGCATTTCTAGCTGCTAGTTCGATTATTGTGGAGCTGGCATCGAAAGCGCGACAATTGAAACACTCTTCCCCATATGTCATGCAGACCTTGTCTCCCCTTACATTGTTATTTCGACCATTATTTTTAGAATTATAATCTAATTTTATAGAATATCCAGCCCAAGGCCAAGTGATCCCCAAATCCAATAATTTCGGGACTAAAATTTTAATAACTTGATTAAAGCCTTAGTTAAAACCGGACTCCGAACACAGGAATTTACCACAACCTATTACAACAAACCTACAGATTCTGCTTGATTAGTTTGTGCAGGTATGCGGAAGACATTGTCCTTTCTTTAATCAAAATGTGATTAAAAACAGGTCCTAAAAACACTGAATAATTCCATTAATTCTGTTTGAATAAAACGAATAAATATTCGAACTACAACAGGCGATAAAGCGTGTAACCCCATATCACAGTTGGAAGCTAGAGACAACTGATTTGCCTCTCTGCCAGCGCCTTTAATCTCTTAAAGCTTGAGGTTACTTTATGCTATTGTTCACTTGTTTTTAATTTGTGAATTATCGGATATTACTATTGAGTACTCTAGAAGCATTTTCGTCAAAAAATATTTAATTTTGAAATTTGCGAAAAAAAGTTAATTTTTTGGGCCGCTTCACCTGAGATCTCAGAAAGTTCTGAAGAAAACTTTGCTTTCAAGTTTTTTTCATAAATTTTATCAGATTTTATCGATAGAATTCAAATTTCATTGAATTACCTCTAATATCCTGAAATTAATTATTTGTTAAAATTTTTACCCTAAAATATTTTGTCTAAGAAATAATTTAAAATGTCATTTCTTTAAGGAAAATTAGAATATTTTCACCAAATTTGGAATTTGTCGATAAAATTTGATTGGGTTTCATGAAAAAATATGCTGAGTAAAATTTTCTTCCGAGCTTTCTCAGATCTCAGATGAAGCGGCCCAAAAAATTAACTTTTTTTCGCAAATTTCAAAATTAAGTATTTTTTCACGAAAATGATTGTAGAGTAACAGTAACATTTTATAATTTGGTGTGGGTCCCATGCGTAGGAACTGAGATACGACAATCTGAAATTCCAGGAACCGCCACTACTGAGAAAATATGACTAACCCGATTATTAGCTAAATTAAAAACAAATACATATAATACAAAATTATTGTAAAGGTAGGAATTTGCTTTTATGTATTTCTTAATTTACAGCGTGTCCAGAAACCATCTTAACAAATGGGAAACTTTTTTATTTTTGACTTTCCGAGAAAAAATTATTCTTTATAAAAAGTTATGCTTGTTGAGAAACTAACACCCAAATCAAAAATTTTGACCCAGCATACACGGGGTGTCAAAAAAAGTAAAAACGATAAATGCCGTAGAAGGAAAACTATCTTCAATTTTAATTTCAAAGTACAATAACGTAAGAAAATGCCGTCCAGAACTGAAAAGCGATCGAATATGAAATTTGACAAAATAATTTTATGGTCATTTACATGTACCTTTGAACTTTTAAAAAAGTAATTTGAAATACATGTTTTTTAAATAACATATTACCAAAATAAGCAATAAAAAATAACGTTCAGATTCACTAAGAAGGTTTAAGATTTAGCACTGGTTTAAATTAGGATCTTCCAGTTAATTAGTTATGTTTTTGTCCTGTCATTGTTAATAAATCGCCCTGTTTTGACAGGTTTTTGTCCTGTTATTGTTAATAGGTCGTCGTTATGAATTATTCTGATATTTCAGCGATTTGCTTGGTTTCCAAATGATTTTCATCTTGGAATGGGTTGCTAGAATAAGTTTAGTTCTAATATTGTGGAAAGTAAGTACTAAAATTGTCCTTTTCTTGATAAATTTGCGAAAAAACTCCGAAACAAATTCATAGTATAAAACTTAGTTGTCTTATTCTTACACTTGTCGGTTTAAAACTTTTGGTTGTCAAATTAGACCGGCGTTGGAGAATCTGACCGTAAGTATTTTTACTTCAAATATAAGAAAAATATTTTCGGAACGTTTTTCATTCACCTAGTTTACCTGGAAAAGTATAAAGTAAGGTATGATACCAAGGGAAACTTTGGCAACTAGTTGCTTTATTTGTAAAAGCTGACACTTGTGTTATCTTTTTAATAAATATGGTTCTTAAATTTACCACGAAGGAAAAAATTTAAGTAGTATTAATTGTTGGGGACCACTAGAAAACATACAAAGACTACACTCAAATTTTTAATGAAAGGCATCCGAATAAAATAATAAGTCATGTGACAGTTGGAGATATTGTTAGTAAATTTAAAAGTACCGTATCTGTAAGCAATACATTTTCTGACAAGCACCAGGTTTGGCGGACGGACGATGCCCAATTAGAGGTTTTGCAAGCTGTCGTGGAAAAACCAAAAATCTTATTGAGAAATATTTCACAACCTGTTCCACGACCTGTTACAAAATCCACGGCCCAAGCTATTTTAAGGAAAAATCATTTTTACCCATACAAACTAAAATTTTTCACAAACTGCAGCTTAAAGATTTTGTTCACGATTTTTGTTTTGCGCTTAGTTTCAAGAGGAGGTATAAAATGACCCATTTTTTGCAAGAAAAATATTATTTTCAGATGAGGCCACGTTCATCTTAAATAGAGTGGTGTGTTCCCAAAACAGTAGGTGGTGGAGTGTTGATAATCCCTACTTTGTAACTGAGTGTCGTAATCAATATTCTTTCAAGGCAAACGTTTGGTGTGGTGTTTTTACGAGCAAAATTGTAGGGCCGTACTTTTTTCGACAAAATATTACAGGTGAAATTTACTTGAACTTTTGGAACCCGGGATTATTTGAATTTTTTCATCGACTACCACTGGATATAGGAAACACACTTTGGTTCCAACATGACGGTGCTCCATGTTACACCTCTGCAAGAGTGACAGCATTTTTAAACCGGACGTTTCCACAGAGGAGGATTGGACGAAGGTCAGAATTTGCTTGGCCGCCAAGGTCCCCTAGATTTTTTCTTATTGGGATTCTTAAAAGAAAAAATATATGCCCACAGACCTTTCGAAAACATAAACCATTTAGAGAGAATTATCAGAGAATGTGTTCAAGAAATTTCCCCTCAGATGGTTAGAAATGCAGTGGCGGAATTTTCACGACGTACAATAGTTTGCAAGGAAAGAAACGGTGGTCATGTTGAAGCTTAGTGTAGTATTTTATAAAATGTTATTGTTGTTTATTGTGGTAACATGATTGTATTTCAAAACACTTTTTTAAAAAATTCAAAGGTACATATGAATGACCATAAAGTTATTTTGTAAAATTTCATACTCGATCACTTTTCAGTTCCGGACGACACTTTCTTACGTTATCGTACTTTGAAATTAAAATTCAAGAGAGTTTTCCTTCTACAGTATTTATCGTTTGTATTTTTTTTTGACACCTCATATATGCTGGGTCAAAATTTTGATTTGAGTGATATTTTCTCAGCAAACAGAACAAAAATAACTTTATTCCGTAAAGTCAAAAATGAAAAAAATCCCTATGTGTTAAGATGGTTTTCGGACACGTATAAATTCAGCATCAGTACTTAAATTGGCAATCTGAATGGGGCGCAAAATTGGGGGCGTGCTTAGGGCTCCTGCATGATCTAATACGCCATTGAATTCACTGATAATCGTTAAAGAAACTCCTTTTGCAGATTCTCTAAAAATCGACTCATTCTGGAGATATTGTAAATCTTGTTACTTAAATATTGAATTTTAAGCGCAATTTTTGTTTATTAACAATAATAGTCGTTTTTCTCATAAACGTTTTACGTTAATATCTCCTAAGGTCGTGGTCTTGTGAAAAGAGGCAGAGTAGTATCTTAACAATAATTACTTCCCTTTTTTTCGGGATTATATTGTATGATATTATTCTTTATATATTAACCTTTGATTTCAATAAAATTGTTATTATTAGATCAAAAGAAACTATTTTTAATGATGTTCAGTAATAAAAAGAGTCTGTCCCTTTTCACAAGACCCGACCTTAAGTGATTTCGGTGTTAGATATCTATATTATGATGTTCCTTTACTTTTACGCCAGTAGTGTAGATATCTTTAGTAAATAATTAAATATTTTTTTATTACCGTGTACCCACATCAAAATAAAAAAAAATTGTTTTATGCAGTACTCGATATGAATTTGTTATCGCAACAAATTAAATGATTAGTATTTTAATTTTATAGTCAGTAAACTTTTGCAGTATTATATTTCCATCGGTCAGTTTTTAACATATGGTCAGTAAAATAAATAAATGGTGGACAAAAATTAATAAATTGCCGATAAAATTAACCAACAAGCAGTAGAAATTATAAATTGTGAGTAATATTAATAAGTCGTCGGTACAAGTAATAAACAGGCAGTAATATTAATAAATCGTCGGCACAAGTAATAAACAAGCAGTAAAAAAATTAATTATTTGTAATATTAATAAATGGTCGGTAAAATGAATAAACAAGCAGCAAAATTAATAAATAAAGAATGTGCGAAGGCTGTGTGCACTTTTTAAATATGAATGAAAACACAGTTTTGTTTTTTGTACTTGCACTTAATACAAAACTGTGTTTTCATTCAAATTAATAAATGGCCAGTAAAATTAATAAACAAGCAGTTAATAAATATATTGTCAGTAATATTAGTAAATGATTGGTAAAAATAAGAAATTGTCAGTAAAATTAATAAATGGTCAGTAAAACAAACCCGCAAGACCGCCCTATTCAAAGTATTCGAAAGTTTATTATCAACTTCTAAAGTTAAACCGCCAAACAGATGGAGCAATAAAACTGCGTGGTCTATGCGCATCAAGGGATGCCGGGTTAGACGAGAGGGTTCTCATAGATAATTGTAGAGCAAATATCATTTTCTGGGAGGTGATAACGTGGTTTGCACCTGTTCACTCCATCTGTTCGGCAATCCGAGTATAGTCGCGTACCTACTCATCCTAAAAATATTAGGTGTAGCGCGGTTAAAATAAAGCACACTTCATACCTTTTACACTGTATTTTTGAAGATTTTTACCGGCTACTGCATATTGACCATTCATTAAATTTTACTTACCACTGTAATAAAAATAGTGAAATAGAAATACTGACAAAATTGTTATTTTATCTATCGAAAAATCTCTTTGAACAGACCAGATATAAATATATATCTTTTTGCAACATTTTACTAATTTTTCATAATATTTTAATGTACATAATGCATTAAATACTGATCGATTTATTGCGACCCATTGTTTATACCCTGTTGGTAGGTATGTTTAGGTATATTATATTTTTAATTAATTTTTTTCCACAGGCAGAAAAATGGTTTCATGGGGTAACAAAGAGACATGCTCAAAAAAAGTTGAATGACCAATGCCCTGTAGTTGTATAAACGCTATGGCAAAAATAAATCAATTTCCAATTAATACCATTTCAGAAATAAGGACAATGTTGTCAGGTAAGCAAACACATTAATTATTCCTGTATTTGACATATAAATAGTTGATAGCTTTTTGAATACGAGATATTATTATGAAACTTAATGTTACTTGAAAAATAGGAAACAGAAAACTGGTTGAAATTGGCCAATTAATGAAATTAATCATACAGAACGGTTAGTAACTCCTATAAAGTGGAATAATATTAGCATTATTAAAGACTTTTTTTAAAAAATCTACAATGTCGTCACCAGTTATAAATTTTACAATATTTTAATAATTAATAATAAGATTTATTTACATCTAGCAGGTGTTTCTCTAGTATTATGATTATGAGATAAAATCAACTAATTTTATTTTTTAAAGATTGATGTCATAATTTTTTTATTTATTTATGAACTACCTGTTAATACTTACAAATGTAGTTTACAGCAAATATTCTTCTTGCCCTTCTTAGCCTGTATAAGTTACTTCTAGTGTACCTTATATTCGTTTTTCAGTTCATCAGTTCATCAGTTCGCTCATCGGTAGTCAGCCAACATATCATAACTCTATTTTCCCTAGTAGGTTTCTTTTAACGATTTTAGTAGACAAATTTAACTTCTTTTTGGAGTACAAAAATATAATGTGCAATACGTACACAGGCACGTAACGACGGGTGGGCCTGGGTGGGCCCAATCAAACCCAAAAATTGGTGGTGTCCACTTTAGTGCCCATCCAACAAATTTTAGAAATTTATTTGTTTGTAAATATTGAATTTCTACCACGTCACTCTGTACCAAACAGAAAGAACTGCAAAAAAATCACCCGAAAATGTATTTATTTGTAAATATTCAATTTTTACCCCGTCACTGTACCGAACAGAACGAACTGCAAGAAAATCACTTTTAAGTTTAGTAAACAAAATATTATCAAATATTCCATAAGTCCTAAGCCCTAGTTTTTGTAAATAATGTTTTGAACTCGTTACTTTCAAACTTTGAATTTTTCCTTAACATTCTGGATTTAGACTGACGGTTTCATTTTAAACATATTTCGTATTTCACCTTTTGAGATAAAATTATAAATGGGATACCTATATGTCTAATCCTATAGAAACCTAGGTTTTGGTTGAATCTTCTTTTTAAGCAAATTTTTTTATCAAGAGTTACTTTTTTTCTTATCTTTCAAAATTTGATTCATTTGTCCTCTTGTAAAATCCATTTGCCGATCTGCGGACATAATGTATATCCTTCAAAATTGTTTATCAAATTATGCCAAATATATGTGCCCACTTTTAATTGTCAGGTGCCCCCTCTGTGCCCCTCCAAAAATTTCGGTCTAGTTACGTGCCTGTACGTACAATATGCACCAAGATAGGTTTGGTATTTTTAATTGTGGCATAAATAGTGTACGTCTGACTTGATACACTGTTGTGGCCCACCTTTGTGATTGTGTAAAATATTATTTTTGTTTTATTTTAAATTGCGTAATAGTTATTAATTATTTTTACTAATGTATATTAGTTTGATATTTGAAGTTTGTTCTTGGCTTTGTTTCTTTTGAATTTTGTAATGTTCTATTTTGCTTTTTTCAATTCTACGATACTTTACATGTCTATGTATGAATATATTATGAAACTGTACCTTAAAATTATCTGTTGTACCCATTTGTTAATTGGTTCACGAACTGTAAAATGGGTGTAAAATAAATAAATAAATAAATGAAAAATGGATTATTTTTATCCAGAACTGTCTTTTCACAGGTTTTCTCGGAAAGTCATGGGGTGGCGCTTGGAGTCGAAGTTACAGCGTTTTCTCTCTTATTTCTTTGTCCTACACATGCACAATGTATGAAAAACAAAAGGCTGATTTATCAATTAACGGCTCCGTCTCCTCTTCCTGAAGGTTAATAGTTGCAGCTGATATGGCAACAGCTTAACTTTTACCTTGGATAAATCAAAATCCCTTGTGAGGTTATTTCATGCACTTTGGTATATTTTGTATGGCTAACTCTAAACTCTAAGAATGAAATCAGGATCTTATTAGATTGCTGGCTGGACTAAATCGGCTTGTACATATTGATGTGACTCCTCAGCGGACTCCAGAATGTATTCCTGTGGTGGATTGGGAATAGTCATCATTATGAGGGGCCGGGCGGATATCAGATGGTCGACTGGGGTATTGTATTACCGCTCTCTCCTTTTTGCTGATATGAGATCTCAGACAAAAACGTGATATTTAGGTTCTCGTTAGCTCCTAGGTGCAAATAGCCAGTAAACGCCCTCTCTGACTGAGCCAATTACAAAGATTGTTCGCACAATTGCTGCATATGAGATGTCAAACTTTTGTCGTGTTCTCCGATTGTGCAGCCAAAATACTACCGACATATTTTTCTTATATAAGGATATTAACACATAAATTCCCAGAATAATAGATATCAGTGAGTTTATAATCGGTCCGCCATCGCCATTAATTACGTATAGGTTAGGTAGGTATTACCTTTTATTACCTGTATCAAGGAAAGCGAAGCCAACTGGGATTTTTGTTCATATAGTTAATTAGCACGACGAAGTTTATAAGATTTCGCTATTTTGACTTCGGATACACTTTGGCTGTAGAACAGTGTTATCAATGTGATAAATATTCTACTAAACAAAAGTTAATTTTATTATTACATTTTTATAAGTAGAAAAGTATAAGTATATATGCAAATAGGCTTTTTGGTGCTCCAAATCAAAACATGTTATTATAACGCGCCGGTAAATATGTTTTTAAAGATGTAGTATTGCCTATGTTTAAAAACATATTTACGCGCGAGAAATGGTGCATATTATACAATGTAGGTGAATAGTGTAAATTGCAACACGTCTGCAATTTCTACAATAATATGTGAAAAAAGCTGCAAAGAATAGAATGAATATAAAGGAAATATATATGAATAGTATTCCCATGAAAAGTAGCTAATGTAAATTGGTTATTGGATTTTTCTTATACTGGATATCATGATTCATTAAAAGAGTTTAAGTTAAAAATTCTATGCTATCAAGAAAAACCTTGGAGTCTTTAACTGGCCAAATTTTAAATAGAGATATTAAGTTGCCTAAGTGGCCCCCGTAAAATGCTGAAATTAACTTAAAACTATTTTATGGCAACAAAGAAAAAAAGAGAAAATGTGATCTACCCAAAAATAGATACATAATTGCCTAGAAAGCTAACGACCAGATTCACTACTACTAAGAGCGATCTAATTTGACATTCAAGGGTCTAAATTGACAAGTGTAAGAATAAGACAATTATACTATGAATTTATTTATGAGGTTTATTGCAAATATATAAAAAAAGAAGAAATAATAGAACATAATGCATTTAAACAAAAAGTTCCAGGGTAAACATAATTTGAAAAGCAAATCCCAGGAATAATAGGATAACTCATAAGGTGTTAATGATGACTGCTTGTGACAGGTAAAAAGTTGTTCAAACCTAACAGATCTACTAGAAGATCTATAGTATTTATTCGGGAATTGTGTTTTTCTGTTAACGTCCATTTTTCGCTACTATAAGTAATTGTCGGTCTAACTACTCTTTTTATTACTTCTGTTATAATTTCTTGGGGTATTTATTTTCTTCCCAAAAAACGATGTCTTCATGTTGTTGTAAATTTTTTATGTCTTTCCTATCCTTTCGTTGATTTCCCCATCCATCCTTCCGTCATTTTCTATTACTGAACACAGATATTTGTACCTATCCTCTTGTTCTATTGCTTTTCCATGTATTTTATGTTACGCACTCTATCCGCTCCTGCAATTATCATTGTTTTCGTCTTTTCTATATTTATCTTCATATTTATTTTACTCATTTCTCTATCCAATATCTCTAGATTCTGTTGTAAGTCCTTTTCCGTATCTGCCAGGAGTACCATGTCGTCTGCCAACATCAGCTCTGTTATTTTTGCCTGCTTTATTTTCAAATGTCCCAATTTTAAGCTTTTCGTTTCTTTCTTACATTCTTTTATTGCCTCAACCAGTACCGCCGAGAACATTAGTGGACTCAGCATGCATCCTTGTTCTCATTTTTGTTATTGCTTGTTGTATTTGTTATGTTGTTCCGGTTAAGTGAGGAAGCCAAGCTTCAACTTCGCCATTTGTAATCATTACAATAAAGTCATTTATTATTATTATTATTATTATTATTATTATTATTATTATTATTATAAATTCTCATGACTCATGGCCTCTACTTTTGTTATTAAATTCGTCAACTTTTCTCTTTTCTAATACTCTCCATCTATGCGTTCTTTGAATTCGATCGAAAGCCTTTTCAAAGTCATTAAAACACATATGAATGTATCTGTTTTTGTAAATGAATTTTTCGCTGACTTGTCTTATTATGAATACTAGGTCCTTCCTGTGTACTCCGCCCTTCCCTAAATCCACATTGAGATTCCTCCATGGTTGGTTCAATTCTACTTTTTATTCTCTTCTCAATTATTTTAGCCAAAACTTTTCCTGGAACACTAGACATGGTTATGCCTCTATAATTGCTACACACCCTTTTATCTCCCTTCTTATAAATAATTGGAAGTACAATTCCTGAATTCCAGCACTCTCCCACTCGCCATAATCATATTTATTAATTCATTTAATTGCCTTGTTTTCCCATATATTTAATCATTTTTGGTGTTATGTTATTTATCTCTTCCTGTTTTACCCAGCTTTATCCTCCCTATCGCCTCGACTACATCTTTTTCTGTATCTCTGTTATTTCCTCCTGTTGTTCGTCTGTATCTGTACTTAACTCTGTCAGTTCTTCAACGAATTGTCTCCATCTTTCCATGATTTCGTTTTCTTCTGAAATTATATTTCCATTTGTATCCCTTATTTTTATCATATTATATTGTTTTTTCTGTCTTAGTTGTTTCAGAGTACCATAAAATAGTTTTTGATTCTCTCTGAAGTTATCCGTCACCTTTTCTCCAAGTGTTGACCATGACTCCTGTTTTGCGTTCCTTACTGCTATATTTACTTCTTTTTTCTTGATATATTTTATAATCGTCTACTTTATTTGTGTTTAGATATCATTCCCAACTATCTTTTTTCTTCTTAACAATATTCTTTATCTCTGTATTTCACCATTCTGTTCTCTTTATATCTGAGTTCATTATCCTACTTGCTCCACAGCAATCTTTAGCGGCATCCAACACAAACAATCTATAAGTCTTAAACCTTTTAGTGAATAGTGAAACATTCTTACGGTTTTACATTTGGGTATGCATGTGATATGTTTATTATTCATTCATTCAAAATTCATAAACGAAATGATATATTTTTAATTCTTAGATCTTGGATAAGTGATAAAAGGAATAACAACCTCTATTCTTTCAGAGCTTGCTTTAAAACGACAATGAAAATTTCTTTTTTCTTTACTCGTTCACAAAACAAAAAAAAACCCACATTCACCCGAAATAAAGTGTTAAGTCTTAAAGTGCTAGCGTTAACAGCAATTCCATTAGAAAATTAAAACCACTGAATTATAACCAACTAACCATATCAGAAAAATGTCAAGCAAATTATAGAATAATAATTGCAGTTTATACATTATTTAAATATATTCAATAATTCAATTCAATTTACATGTATACATGAACAAATATAACACTAACATAACACTTACAAGGTATTTAGTTCAACTATTTCTAAATATTTATAATATAATTATTGCTGGTGCTTAATAACACAGGACCACAAATGGGAACCGAAAAAAGTCCTTTGGCGAGATTGATATCCTATATGTATTTTGGTGCGCTGATTACGAATCCAAGGTCCAAATAACCCCAGCACATCACATTCAAGGTCATTTGAAGGTCAAATGCATATATTACAGAAAAACAGAAAATCTGACCACGGATTCGGAAAGAGCGGGAAATTTTACGTCCAAATATGTAGTTTTTATTTTTCCAACATGACCCTCCAAGGTCATCTGGGGGTGAAATGACTCACCGATAGACCAAATTCTTATTTCCCATATAGGTACATCATCACAACTACAGACTTTTACGTACAACTTAGTCAGGTATCTTTAGGTTTTTTGACGCGCTGATTACGAATCCGAGGTCCATATAATCCCAGCACGTCACTTTCAAGGTGATGATGTATATGGGAAATAAGAATTTCGTCTATCGGTGAGTCATTTCACCCCCAGATGACCTTGGAGGGTCATGTTGGAAAAACTAAAACCTACATATTTGAACGTAAAATTTTCCGCTCTTTCCGAATCCGTGGTCAGATTTTCTGTTTTTCTGTAATATATGCATTTGACCTTCAAATGACCTTGAATGTCATGTGCTGGGGTTATTTGGACCTTGGATTCGTAATCGGCGCACCAAAATACATATAGGATATCAATCTCGCCAAAGGACTTTTTCGGTTTCCATTTGTGGTCCTGTGTAATCTATAAGCTGTGCTAGAATGGAAGCTGAATCGATAAAACTGCTAGTAATCAGTTTTTGTTGTGTATAATCTGTGACTTTGTTTGTGATTATTACCATCAAGGGAAAAAGTTTTAACTCCTTTCTTCCGTCATAAACAGCAAAATAATGTTTTTACTTATAATCATACTGGACATTAGAATGCAAAGAGCATAACAAGAACTGCGTTAAGATTCTAAACCAACAAAAACAAAATAAGAAAACATGTTCTTAACGTTCAATGCCGTTTTATGAATTGAAAATGCCCAACAACCAACCCATCAAAATCACGTTTCTTTCTTTTCTGACTTTTATGTTGCATGCTTTCATATGCAAAACACATACCAAACGGAACTTCTTGAAATTACCACTAAAACAGTTTACATAATTCGAAGATGGCAGAAGTCATTGACCAAATAACCAAAGGTAAAACCCAGAGTCGCAGGGTCGCAGGCATGCTTTATATATATATATATATATATATATATATATATATATATATATATATATATATATATATATATATATATATATATATATATATATATATATATATACAATCAAAACGGATAATCGTTATATTATATCCTAAGTTTAAAATTCCTTGTGAGACATTGTTATTTTATTTTTTAAAAGACAAGTTGTAGAGATATTCTTAGAGAATATTTTAAGCATATACCTATATATATATATATATATATATATATATATATATATATATATATATATATATATATATATATATATATATATATATATATATATATATATATATATATATCATCATCATTTTCAGCTGTTTCAACCATTTCCAATTATGGTGTAGCCTCCCTTACATATTGATTTTTCATTTCGGCCCATTGTTGTCTATTGTTGGCTATGCGGGCCCAGGTTAATCCTGTTAATTTCTTTATATCATGGTCCCATCTCAAATTTGGGCGTCTTCTTGGTCTTTTCACGCCTCTGGGGTACCATTGTGTAATTCTTGTGGTCCATCTATTGTCAGTTCTTCTCGCCAAGTGTCCTGCCCATTGCCATTTTAGGGACTTGATTCTGTGGACGACGTCTATTACCTGGGTTTTCTGTCTTATCAACTCTATTCTCTTTGGGTCCCTCCTAGTTATTCCGAGCATGCATCGTTCCATAGCCCTTTGTGCTACCTGGAGTTTTCTTGTTATATCTGCTTTTAGTATCCAGGTTTCACATCCGTATGTCATGACTGGTAGTATACATTGATCAAACGTTCGCTTCTTTAGGTGGAGTGGCATTCTAGATTTGAATATGATGGAGTTTCTACCGAATGCTCTCCATGCTAGTTTTATTCTTCTGTTGATTTCTGGTAGTACAGATCCCGAGATGTGTATTAGTTGACCCAGGTATATGTATTCTTCTACTATTTCCAGTGTGGTGTTGTTTACTTGTATGTCTTGTTTGTCTACCAGTTCATTGTACATTATCTTTGTTTTGGCTAGGTTCATCTTCAGACCTACTTTATTGCATGCTGTATTTAGTTCGTCAATTTGGTGTTGAAGTTCATCAGGGTTCTTGGCGATTAGTACAATGTCATCAGCGAATCTTAGGTGGTTGAGGTGTTCTCCGTCTATGCATAGACCTTTGTTGTCCCAGTCCAACTGACGGAAGATTTCTTCAAGTGTTACCGTGAAGAGCTTTGGAGATATTGCGTCTCCTTGACGTACTCCTTTAGTTGTGGGAAATTCCGGAGATCCTTCGTATATCATGACTCTGGCTTTGGCTTCTTTGTATATGTTTGCCAGAGTTTCTATATACGGTTTGTCGACACCCTGACTACTTAGGGCTTCTATTATAGCTTTGGGATATATCGAGTCGAACGCCTTCTCGAAGTCTATGAAGGCTAGTGCCAGTGGTATTTCATAGTCTTTTGTTCGACTGATGACCTCCCTTAATGTATGTATGTGGTCGATTGTGCTGAAGCTACTTCTAAAGCCGGCCTGTTCCCGTGGTTGTGCAGCATCTAGTGTGTTCTGTATTCTGGTATTTATGATCTTTGTGAATACCTTGTATATTATTGGTAGTAGACTGATTGGTCGATAGTTTCTTATGTCTTCTTTACTGCCTTTCTTGTGAATTAGAATTATATTGGCGCTATTCCAACTTGGTGGTATATGTCTTAAGTTCAAATATCTTTATTTCAGAACCAAAAGAAAATACAAAGATTTTATATATGGTTCATATAAAAAACTACTATAAAAAGACAATATTTTCCTTTTCTTGAAACCGAATCATGGCTTATACAATGCGATTATTATAAATATATTTTTTAAGTTCTATGTTAAATTTTTTTAGATTGTTTATTGATTTTAGAGTAATTGGTAAATTATTATAAAAAATTAAACCATTATGACCCAAAGCGTTCTTTGCTTTTGAAGTTTTGGTTTTATTAAAACAAAAATTATCACTACTTCGAGTATTATGATTATGTGAATTATTTCTTATCAATAATATTAGGTTACTTTCCAATTGTTTTTTTGAAATTTTATGAATGAGTTTCATTTGTTGGTAAAAAATTATTTCACTTACATTCATACATTTAATAATATTATACAGGTAAATTGTACTTGTTAAATAGGGATAGTTAAATAGTACTTTAATTGCCTTATTTTGACATATCTGTAACCTCTCTATATTGTTTTTATAGGTCTGGCCCCATACTGATGATAAATATATTAAATTTGACTGTATGTAGCTAAAATAAAGCAAATTTTTAGTATTTAAATTTAAATATTGTGAAAACCTTTTGAACATACCAGTTAGTCTATTAATTTTAAATATTATATTGTTTATGTGGTCTTTAAAATTTAATTTACTGTCTATAAGTAATCCTAAATATTTAAAATTCTCAACTTTTTTAATGATTTTATTATTAATTTTTAGAATGTTAGATTTCATGAATTTTTTACCAATTTCCATATATTGACATTTATCCTCATTTAAATAAAAGATATTATTTTCACACCATATTTCAATTTTGCTTATGTCATTTGACATGTTTAAAATTACTTCATTTTCACTACCACTGTAAAATAATGCAACAACATGATCTTAGGCAGTTAGTGTAGATTTTTGCTAGGATTTTCCATGTTCGTTTACCTGCGTATTTGATTAATTCGACCATCACACCGTCATTGCCTGCTGCTTTACCATTTCTCATGCTATTAAGCGCCTTCTCTACTTCTTCCACGAGAACTTCTGGGGTGTCGTCATTTATTCGTGGTGTCGTTACCTGTTCCTGTATTGTCTCCGGGGCCTTGTATAGTTCACTATAGAATTTGGTTACTAGGTTTATTATCTCTTCTATATTTGTGACTCTGGTGTTGTCATTTGTTAGTGCCACTACTTGTTTCTTGCCTATGAGGAGGGATTTCTTAGCGGTCTTGCAGCTTTTTCTGTTTTCGATTGCAGTTTCTACTAGTTTTTCGTTGTAATTTTTGATGTCTTCTGCAATCTTCTTTCTTATTGTCTTGCTCAGCTCAGTGTATTCTATTGTTTGCACGTTGGTTGTGGCCTTCATTTCCCTTCGTTTTCTTAGCAGCGTCCTAGTTTCATCGGATAGCTTTTTGTGCTGATTGTGTTTTCTTGGAACACCTGTTTCTTTGGCACAGCTTAGGATAGTTTCCATGAGCTCTGTGCTTTCTGCCTGGTCTTGTAGTCTGTTGTTGAGTAGCGCCTGGTATTGCTCGGAGTTTTCGACGAGTTTATTTGTGTCTACTCCTGTTGCCATTGGCTTTCTGACCAGTTTCAGTCTTTCGAGTTTCGTGTTCAGTATAACTCTTGCTCTGATTAGCCTGTGGTCGCTACCTATCCGAAATTTGTTGAGGACGCTGACATCTTTTATCGTGTTCATCTTGTTGGTTAGGATGAAGTCTATTTCGTTCTTGATAGTTCCATTTGGGCCTTGCCATGTCCATTTCCTATTTGGGTTTTTCTTGAAGAACGTGTTTGCTATGGACATATTGTGATAATTTGCGTATTGTACAAGCCTTTCTCCTCGTTTGTTCCTTTCACCAAATCCAAAGTTTCCTCCTTGTTGTTCTTGGTCCTTTTGTCTTCCTATTTTTGCATTGAAGTCACCTATCAGGTACTTGAATTGGCTTTTGTTACTGTTTAGTGCTTGAGTAACTTCAGTGTAGAATTCTTCCACTACTTCGTCTGAGTAGCTGGCCGTTGGGGCGTATGCTTGGACAATCTGTATGGTGTACCTCTTTGATAGCCGTAGGGTTAAATTGGCTACCCGGTCAGAGATACTTGTAACATCAATTATTCTGTCTTTCCAAGTTTTATTGATTAGAAATCCGACGCCGCTTGTTTTGCCAGTTGGTGTTCCTCGGTAGTAGAAGATATTGCCCGATTCAAGTTCTATTAGCTCTTCTTCTTTGCGCCTTACTTCGCCGATGCCTATGATGTCCCACTTAATATTTTCTGCCTCTTTTTCCAGCTCCACGATTCTGGTCTGGTTTAAGAGTGTTCGGCAGTTGTGAGTTGCTATAAATAGCGATGTTGTTTTGAGTGGGTAGTGATTTAGACTCCGCAGATTCTTGGCACCCTCTGCCCGCCTGGCTGATTCCCGGGGACTACCCGCCCTGGGGCCGTTTGGGCCTACGGAGAATGAGGGCCGCGACCTAGGTTTCCTGTTCATGCTTAGGGTCGTAAGGCATACCTTACCACGCTGCCTTAATGCGGGTTGGTATATATATATATATATATATATATATATATATATATATATATATATATATATATATATATATTGCGCTGGCCTTACAAACTAGTAAATAGGCCACCAGGTATGCTTATTTTTAATGTTATTAAAACAATATTTCCATGTTTACAATACCGTGAACTTAATTACTTAATGAAATTTAATTATTGGTTAAATTAAGGAACCACAGATTGGCGAGTCATGGATCAGTTATTACCTTGCAATAATAATAAATATCGTATAACTAAAGATGTGAGTCGCGAATATTTCCAAATGAAGAATGCGATATTTCGCAAAAATTGGAAAAAACTTGCATAAAGATTTAAATTTTCGCGCGGATATTCGAGAAACATAAAATTGGTATTAGTAACATCCGATTAGATTATACTCCGTACCGCGACGGTGCGCCGAGCCGCCGCACAGTGGGGCCAAAGACCCTTAAATCTGGCATCAATTCAGGGGGTGGTTTTACTGCAAAATTAATTGTTTTTAGTCAAGTTGAAACGTTTATATTTAGGTAATAAAACAAAACTACACTAAACATATTGCTTCATTTTTTTACTGTTTATATGGATTTTATTTGGTCACCATATGAAAAAGTTATCACACACTCCTGGACAAAAAAAAACGGAAAAATAAAATTTTTCTCAAGTTTAATCTTAAAATTAACATTTTAAATCTTACATCGATTTTAATGAATTTTTGGTATATTGCAGATGCTTTCATCTTGATTATTATCTGATTTTCAGTTTACAAGAGTTCGAATAATTTGGTGTTATACGAGGAAAAACCAAAAGTTGTAATCTTTGTCCTAAATTTCTGAACACTCTGTGGAGAAATTAAGCGGCGCCATGTGCTTTTAGTGTATTCCATTTTTAAGCCTAATCTTTTTTCAACATTTCTTTTTTTGATTCATATCGATATATTTATTCTAAAAGGAAATACAAATTCTAAAAGAGAACTATGCAGTTTACAATCTTAACAAAATTTAAAAGCATCATAATAATAATAATATGTCAATAACTTTTATACTCATCTTAAGGGTATGTTGAGGGTATTGTATATGTTGTTTCCATTGTTTATCAAAAGCGTTAGTGTACTACCATTATTGAATTTAAGATTTGCACGAACCGTTGCACTGAATGACGATGGTCGTAATATACGGTACATTGCAAATGTCTTGGGCAGAACCAGTAGTACTATACAAGATGCGATCAGTCGCTTTCTTCAGACTGGTGAGTACACATGCCGTCAAGGATCAGGGACCACGAGTCACAAACCAACGTGATGATCATTTTGTTACTCTAACTGCTTTACGGGACCGCGTAGTAACATCTATCGTTATTGGTTGTCGACTTGAAAATGTACGTGGCACTAGACTTTCTGCACCAACCGTCCGCCATAGATTACACGAACAGGGGATGATGTCAAGGAGACCAGTTGCTAGTCCAGCTTTATTCGTAGCCCATCGTGCTCAACGATTAAAGAACGAAAAAATAAATTTTAATGCACGATAATGAGAGGACCCACGTCGCACGAGTTATCAGTGATTATCTGGATCATATGGACATTCAAATATGAGACTGGCCCCGTGTAGCCCAGATCTAAATTCGATAGAGCACGTGTGGGACATGTTAGGGAGGATATTATTCGCAACCGACAACCAGAAACTATTCCAGATCTCCGAATGGCTCTTCTAGAAGAGTGGCGAAACATTCCACAAGAGACTATTGATAATTGCATTCAGAGCTTACCACGTCGCGTCGCATGAAGTTATTGGAGCACGAGGAGACAATAGTGTTTGTTTTATCTGTTCAATCCGTAATAAGTTAATATAGCGTTTTTTTTTTCAATTTTTCTGATTGTAAACTGCATAATTCTCTTTGTGTTTGCTTTTAGCATAAAGATATTGAAACGAATCAAAAAAAGAAATGTTAAAAAAATATTAAGCAATGTTAAAAAAATATTAAGCTTAAAAACAGAATATACTAAAACAACATTACGCCGCTTAATTTTTCCACAGAGTGTTCAGAAATTTATGGCATAAAACGTAACTTTTGTTTTTTTCTCGAATAACACCAAATTTATATATATATATATATATATATATATATATATATATATATATATATATATATATATATATATATATATATATATATATATATATACTTATATATATATATATAGTATATATATATATATATATATATATATATATATATATATATATATATATATATATATATATATATATATATATATATATATATATATATATATATATATATATATATATATATATATATATATATATAGGTATATATTAGTTAGTTTTAATATTATTTTATTCTCCCCGTGTACTACCAAACTTATTAATATTTATTGTGCTTACTGTTTAATTTTCGCTAGATTAATTAATTATAAGCAATTAATATACTCGTATATTTAACTTAATCCTTAGTTTTTTTCATTTTAAATCATATGCAAATGTTGCTAAATTTCTGATTTAAAGCGTTTTCTCATAGTTTAAAGCATAATATATCAAATAAATATTATAAACTCAGTCTATAACATTCCCTTAGGGAACTATTATATAAGGTGATCCAAAAAGTTCAAATAAACAAAAACTCGGTATGAATAATTACTATTGTAATTTTGATATTAAAAGAATTTAATTTGTAAAACGGAATATCTGGTCTATATTGTTAACAAAGAAGGGCAGATTTAAATAGTCATAATTAGGGGCAAGTGTCCTCTCCGGCCCTCCCGTGTCGACGCCTATGTTACTAACGCAAAATAGGACGGGTGACAAGGTTTCTTGGTAATTTACTTTGTATGGTACTAGGTCAGACAATAAACGATTTTTTTTGCGTGATTAAAAGATTTTATCCAGATTGGAAAAGATAACAAATGTTAAATAATCATTTTTCTGAAAGGTCGTATCTATCAGTTAGATCTAACCTATATTTTTGTGTAAAAACAAATAAATACCACTACTAGAAAGTATTTTTGTTGTCAGACATGACCTTGTCGTTTGAATAAAAATGTTGTAACGACATTCTAGGTCTATTAAACGGGAGGAAAATATTTAAGAGAATAAATATATTACTGCCATAAAGGGTTCAAAGAATGGTTTTAAGTAATAAGTGATCAGGTTTTTCTTATTTTGTAAATTTGCAACATTAGCTATTTTGCTGTGCATCTTTACTCCGAAATAGTCTATGCGAAATCTTGTTAATATGAGAAGCAATAGATTAAAAAAAGATAGGATATGTCCGGTTCTGCACACAAATGGCAATAAAATTGTTTCTTTGACTTCAAATTCCTGCGATTTGTAATGTGGCGCTCAGAGAATACCTTTACGTTATTTAATTTGGCGCTTGGTTAATTTCTCTAAATATTTATCAAATAAGAAATTTAATGGACATTTAGAATGTGTGCTGTCTAATTAGAAGTGTTCAGTTGGCTAATTATTGATTACAATGTTTTGAGAAACCGACCATAAGTGTATAACCATGAATATATGCAATATCGTTAAGGTCAACGTAGTCCCACTCCTCTATATAACACACTTTAATAACAATATGAATGAACGTCTTGATGACAACAAAATATGTGGTTAAAATTTGTCAATGGTTTAAAAAAAATTGTGTGGTAATGTTCTTGGCTACCGATTAAAAAGATTATTGATCACTTTAAATTAGCATATTGATTGCAGTCTGCAAGGTTATCTAATGACTTGACTAATTAATGCAAATGCTATATGTTACAGTATATTTTTCGCAGTTCTGGCACATGCAAACTCCGTTTTCGTTCCCCTGGTGTAGCTAGTTTTAAAAAAACATCGCAGATCGCTGACAAATCATGTGTCATTAATGTCATAACAGCCAAATTCGGGGTTAATTGTCAGTTGGCAGAAATTTTAAATATTGTCTAACTTTTGTTACAGGAAATAAATATAACAGTACCAGAGACAAAGATTAATATATTCAAGACTGCGCAGTGTAGATTATACGATATTACCCGATCAGCCTCAATTGCCTTTTTGTCATCTTTCGAAAAAGAGATCTGTGATGATTACTTTAATCTTAAATAATATTTTAAATCTTGCATCGATTTTAATGAATCTTTGGTATATTGCAGATGTTTTCATCTTGATTTTTATCTGCTTTTCGGTTTACAAGAGTTCTAACAAATTTGGTGTTATTCGAGAAAAAAACAAAAGTTACGTTTTATGCCATACATTTCTGAACACTCTGTGGAAAAATTAAGCGGCGTAATGTTGTTTTAGTATATCCTGTTTTTAAGCTTAATATTTTTTTAACATTTCTTTATTTGATTCATTTCAATATCTTTATGCTGAAAGCAAACACAAATTCTAATAGAGAATTGTGCAGTTTACAATCAGAAAAATTGAAAAAAAAACGCTATATTAACTTATTACGGATTGAACAGATAAAACAAACACTATTGCCTCCTCGTGCTCCAATAACTTCATGCGACGCGACGTGGTAAGCTCTGAATGCAATTATCAATAGTCTCTTGTGGAATGTTTCGCCACTCTTCTAGAAGAGCCATTCGGAGATCTGGACTAGTTTCTGGTTGTCGGTTGCGAATAATATCCTCCCTAACATGTCCCACACGTGCTCTATCGAATTTAGATCTGGGCTACACGGGGCCAGTCTAATATTTGAATGTCCATTTGATCCAGATAATCACTGATAACTCGTGCGACGTGGGGCCTGTCATTATCGTGCATTAAAAAAAAATTTGACCAACAAATGGGGCCAAGTGAATGACGTGGTCCGCTAAACATTCCTGGAGGTAACGATCTGCAGTTAAAGCACCATTTTCGATTAAAACTAGGCCTGTACGAGCATGTAACGAAATTCCAGCCCACACCATGACACTACCGCCGCCAAAAGGTGTTCTTGGAGATAGGAAACATGTAGAAAATCGTTCTCCTTGTCTTCTTCCGCCACGCTCTCGTTCGTCCGGTGAGCGCAAACAAAAACGCGATTCGTCTGTGAATTACCCACATCCCCACTGTTCGTCTGTCCAGTCTCTATGTTCACGGGCAAAACTTAATCGTTGAGCACGATGGGCTGCGAATAAAGCTGGACTAGCAACTGGTCTCCTTGACATCATTCCCTGTTCGTGTAATCTATGGCGGACGGTTGGTGCAGAAAGTCTAGTGCCACGTACATTTTCAAGTCGACAACCAATAACGATAGATGTTACTCCGCGGTCCCGTAAAGCAGTTAGAGTAACAAAATGATCATCACGTTGGTTTGTGACTAGTGGTCCCTGATCCTGGACGGCGTGCGTACTCACCAGTCTGACGAAAGCGACTGATCGCATCTTGTATAGTACTACTGGTTCTGCCCAAGACATTTGCAATGTACCGTATATTACGGCCATCGTCATTCAGTGCAACGGTTCGTGCAACATCTTCTGGCCGCATATTAAGGAAAAAACTTTAAATTCAATAATGGCACTACACTAACGCTTTTGATAAACAATGGAAACAACATAAACAATACCCTCAACATATCCTTAAGATGAGTTCAAACGTTACTGACATATGATGTTTTTAATTTTTGTTAAGATTGTAAACTGCATAGTTCTCTTTTAGAATATGTAATTCCTTTTAGAATAAAGATATTGAAAGGAATCAAAAAACGAAATGTTGAAAAAAGATTAGGCTAAAAAATGGAATACACTAAAACAACATTGCGCCGCTTAATTTCTCCACAGAGTGTTGACAAATTTAGAACAAAAAATACAACTTTTGGTTTTTCCTCGTATAACACCAAATTATTCGAACTCTTGTAAACTGAAAATCAGACAATAATCAAGATGAAAGCATCTGCAATATATCAAAAATTCATTAAAATCCATGCAAGATTTAAAATGTTATTTAAGATTAAACTTGAGCAAAATTTTATTTGTCCGATTTTTTTTGTCCAGGAGTGTATGATAACTTTTTCATATGGCGACCAAATAAATTCCATATAAATTGTAAAAAAATGAACCAATATAAATACAATAAAATAAAATACATTTATTTCCTATTGACTTACAATAATATAAGTATCGGATATTGTCAAATGTGGATAATTCCTTACAGGTAAGAAAAAGTAAATATATAAATATACAATAAAAAGTAAATATACAAAAGCACATCCAGAGACAAACGAACAGTGTTCACAGCACGCTAACTAGTTATAAGTGTTATACCTAATACTTTTTTACCTAGGTGTTGCAATCCAAGTACTCTTGAACTGAATAAAAATTTCCAGAGTAAAAAAATTGTTTAATAGCTCTAAGAAATCTACATGAAGCAGAAATTTGCTTTAAAACAGTCGGCAGCTTATTATACAATTTAATGGGCAGAACCAGTGGGCTATTTGCAACAGTCGACAAACGATGCTTAGGGATATTTAAGTTAAAACTTTGCCTCAGTCCATAATGGTCAGTGACATCCCGAGCCAATCCAATAACAGAAGAATTTTCTCTTGCGTACTTAACTGAATTATACAAGTAAAGTGAGGGGAAGGTTGGTATACCCAAAGTTGAAAACAGTTGACGACATGGGTGTCGGGGTGATTTAAATAGCATAGTTCTTATGATTTTCTTTTGTTGTATAAATACTTCATTAGCCCTTGAACAATTTCCCCACGACACAATTGCGTATGCTAGGCAAGACTGGACATACGAAAAGTAGTACAGCTTCAAAAGATTTAGGTCAACTTTTGAGCGCAGTTGCCGGATAACAAACAGATAAATAGATAACTTTTTCAAAATATGATCAATTTGATATGACCATGAAAGCCTTGAGTCTATAAAAACGCCAAGAAATTTGGCTACTGGTTTTTGCTCTATGGTTTTTTGATTAATTTTTACCAAGAGGCTCTTGTTCAAATCTCGCAATGAAAAGAAAAAATGTTTAGTGTAGTTTTGTTTTATTACCTAAATATAAACGTTTCAACTTGAATAAAAGCAATTAATTATCTGCAGTAAACCCACCCCCTGAATTGATGCCAGATTTAAGGGTCTTTGGCCCACTGTGCGGCGGCTCGGCGCACCGTTGCGGTACGGAGTATAATCAATAATCGGATGTTACTAATACCAATTTTATGTTTCTCGAATATCCGCGCGAAAATTTAAATCTTTATGCAAGTGATACTTACCAGTATCGCTATATCCGATACGGTAAAAGATACGAGGTCGGTTAAATTGGAGAAAATGTGCCATTTTTACTCCACATTTATATTCCGTTTACGGAGTTGCCTAATTCTCTATACTTTCTTATCAACAGAGGATTGTTTAAAAATAGTCAAAAATGTATTTATTAAATACATATCTCGAAAACTCTATTATAGTTAGAAAAAAGTTGTTTTAACAAAAATCACGCGATTTTTTACCTTCTCTAAGGTAACTTTATTGTTTTGTTTATACCATTTGTTTTTATTGAGTTACTGATACTAATTTGTTTTTTTTCAAATACGGACCTGGACTTTTTGCTGCATTTGTTGAAAGAATACTTCATACCCTTTACAACTGTGTATCACTTGATTATGTTTTCGACGTTTTGGTGAAGAATAGTATCATCATCAGGATATTCTACCAGTACGGACCTGGCAGTTTTCAAGTTAATGCGCCATTTCACGACCTATTACGGCGACAATTAGGTCAGAATCAGCAACTATGGATTAAATTGTTTTTACTGGTAAATTATAATTGTAATCATGATTACTAGCCAGGACCCTCAAGTTTGTAAAATTGGTCCAACGCCTGAAAAAAGCATAAGCTTAGTTTTAATTATAACAAATCCTAATAATTAATTCCTAGAGGCGTTATTGGTTTCGTGTGGTCAGTCCAATCGCGTCCATCAACCTGTTCGTCCGCCCGTCCATATGTTATACCAAAGAAAATCATACTACGCACATTTTCTTTGGTTATACTTATAATTCAACGCAACGTCAAAAAATAAAGTAGAAAACGGATTTTAGATTCGAATTCCTTATAATGCGAACCCAGTAAATACGACAATGGCTTTTTAATTTGAGATAATATGGTTTGTTTTCAAAGCCAGTAAATAGTAATTCAACTGTACCAGCAGAAGGAGTTGAAGCAGAAATGAAACTATGAGGTAAAATAGGATTATTTATTATTATTTTTTAAACTGAAAAGTAATTTTTGGATACGAAAATATTAAAAACGTAAACAATGAAGACGTATCATCAAGGGTGCCTTTTACAATATGTGGTAAACGTAACCACTAGTTAGGTGCTGTTAATAAAGGCCGCTAATTATATCTGATCTGAGTCTGCTAAACTTTTGTTGTCAATAGCTCATTGGCTTAAGTGCAATTTGACAAACTTTAATGACCAAAGGGTTCTGGTTAGTAATCATGAACATAGTTTAAAATTAATCAGTTGAATAATTTGAACCATAGCGATAGGTTGTGAAATTGTGCCTTAACGTGGAAAATCCCAGGTCCGTATCGATAGAAAATCCTGATGTTATTATTCCTGATCAAAACGTCGAAAACCATAATCAAGTGAACATAGGTGTAAAGGGTATGAAGTATTCTATCAAAAAATGCAGCAAAAAATCCAGGTCCGTATTTGAAAAAAACAAATTGGTATCAGTAACTCAATAAAAACAAATGGCATAAACAAAACAATAACGTTACTTTAGAGAAGGTAAAAAATCGTGTGATTTCTGTAAAAACAACTTTTCCAACTACAATAGTTTTCGAGATATTTAAGAATTAAATTTTTGACTATTTTTAAAAAATCCCCTGTAGATAAGAAACTATAGAGAATTTGGCAACTCCGTAAAAGGAATATGAATAGGGACTAAAAATGGCACATGTTCTCTAATTTAACCGACCTCGCATCTTTTACCATTTCGGAGATAGCAATAGTGGTATCACCTATTTTAGATACCCTGTATATATATATATATATATATATATATATATATATATATATATATATATATATATATATATATATATATATATATATATAAAAAGGGGGAAAAAATTTTGGCTAATCGGACAAAACCAGTAAGTTGCGTTCTTGCATTAAAGTACGGGGAGTCCAAGACCTTATGGATAACCCCGGGCCGGTAGACAGTTATCTTTCGTCCTTATTAGGACTCATCAGACTGACTTAACCCTTTGGCACCTTTCCACACATAGAACCCTCGCATATTATGTCGTCCGCTTTGGATAAAAGCTAACTGTCTACCAGCCCGGGGTTATCCATAAGGTCTTGGACTCCCCGTACTTTAATGCAAGAACGCAACTTACTGGTTTTGTCCGATTAGCCAAAATTTTTTCCCCCTTTTTATATATGACGGACGCTAAATCATTTTTTCTTATATATATATATATATATATATATATATATATATATATATATATATATATATATATATATATATATATATAGTAGAAAAATGGTTTCGCTGCACTAGCGAAGAAGTAAATCTTCGCATTTACATTTATTATTATAATATATATATATATATATATATATATATATATATATATATATATATATATATATATATATGTATATATACAGGCTGGTCCAACGAAAACGAAACGTCGGCCTTTTTGGGTATTTACTATTTGTTATGAAAAAAATAAAAAAAAGCTCGGACACATCGATTTTGTTTCCGAGGGGGAAACTTTTTGAGCACATACTCAAACCCCTACCTGCAACCCCTTGGCCAGGGTGGGTTTCAATCCTAAAATCTTAAATGGAAAGGGTCTTTTGATTCTCTTTATCACCATACCTAGTTTATGCCCTTTTACTTCAGCGGTTTTCAAATTATTTAATTTTCTTTGTGGGTAATTTATTATTTATTCTGTGAATTAAACCAATTTTAATTTAAATCCTTAAGGGTATTTAAATAAACATTGGTCTAGGTCTAGAACGAAATTAGTTTAAGTTTTATTAATTTATTTTCAGAGCCCAAATTTCACCTACCTAATTCTAGTAATTTTGTAGAAAATTTTAGAAATTTGAAATTAAATAATTGAAAAACCGTTGAAGTAAAAGGGTATAAACCAGGTATGGTGATAAAGAGAATCGAAACACCTTTCAAACGGGGTGCAGCTCGACCCCCTTTCCATTGAAGATTTTAGGGGTGAAGGGGTTGCAGGTAGGGGTTTGAGTATGTGCTCAACTAGTTTCCCCCCTCAAACAAAATCGACGTGTCCGAGCGTTTTTTTATAGCATCTTTTTTCAGTCTTTCGAAATCTTTGTACTAAGTCCAATACATACCTTCGACGGACTTATCTATTTTCGTGTTACTGGGTTGTTCGATTAGCATATTCATAACGCAATCTCTCAAAAACTAGCGGGTCAAATTTAAAAAGTTGGGTATTTTTATAAAGTGGTCTGAAAGAGCTTTAAAATGGAGGTCGTATGACCCCCTTCCACTAAAAATGTTTGGGGTACCTCCACTAAAGGGTTAAAGTAATAAAGTTGAAAATACCCTGTAAAGGGTCTGAGCGTTTAAAAAAAATAAACCCAGTGTCTAAAAACACCTTTGTTTCGTTTTCTGTTGACCACCCTGTATATTTACAATTCGTATTATTAAAAAGTTATATTTAGATAACAAAAAACACTTTATGGTTAAACCTTGAACTCGAATAGTAGTTTAATACTGCTTATATTTTAATCTGTTCAGGAAAGTAAAAGTAAATTATAATATTCTTGATTTTCACTGTTTAATAGGACCAAAACTTGTACTTTTAAAACACCTTTCAAATATGAATGGAAACACGCGGTGTATTATTTTAGCGGCAGTTCTTGACCCGATATTTGAATTTTATAGAGTGCAACGGTGCACGTTCATATTTAATATTGGTTTATTTCGTAACGATCAAATCGACAACAGATTTAATAACAATAATGGGTATAAAAAACCTATAGATTGAACGATGTGAAAATCGTAATTACCAATCTGACAGAAAAGAAGCATCTGGTAATAATTTTCTATGCATAAATGTAGATATACGTACTTTAGACAGTGATGCCGGCGAGAAAAAGTAGAAAATCGACAGATTTCATTTTACTACCTCAGATTAAGAGGAATACACAGAAAAAGGTTCTTTAATTATAGTTAACTAACAATTATTTAAGGCAAGAAATTAATAATTGGTCCAAAACTAATTTGCTTAGATCAAGAAAATGTACTTGTTTCAATAACCACAATAGTTTGATCAATCCAGCAGCATGCAGAAGTTACAACTTAAGAAATACTTACGTTTCGGGTTTACAGTGTACTTATAGTTTCAAAGTAAGACAATAACCTTCATTTATTACTCCATTTGCCAAGCAGAATTCTATAAGCAAGTGCCATCGAAGGTGCCAGGTTCGCGGGATGTGACAATCTCAGACAGACAGGCAACTCTGAAGGCTCTAGCTTTTTTTCAATTTTGACTCTAATATAGTCGTGGAATGCCGGCAGAGTTACTGTGTTGTAGTTGCATTGTCAGGGTAGTAAAATTACAGAGCAACTCGCTAAGAAAGGGTTCAATCCTTTATCACCAAAGATTACACAAAAGGTAAAGGAAAAAGACACTTGTCGGGGAAACACTTAGAAATTAAGTAAGGGGATAAGACTTACGTTACACCAACAAATACATATACGAAATGTAGACCACAGGGGAAAAACAGGAATGTCTCAAAATATTAGTTTTGAGAAAAATCGATTTAAAAGTTTAACCCTTTACGAACTGCATAAATTTTTTTATTTGTGTGTGTGTTTTAATACCGCCTTAAAAATACTGTAAGTAAAAAATATTTTTTATAAAAGAAAATACCAAAAATAAGTAGCATTTTCATAATAAAAACACGGAATGTCAAGATTTATTTTTTCTTGATTGCAGTTCTGGTTCTTTTCAGGCGTCTTTAACCGACTTCGCAAGAGGATGTTATCAATTTGATCCGTATGTGTCATTTTTTTATGTATTATATTGTTCACGCATAATTCTTGAACGGGTTAACCGATTTTGACAATTTTTTTTTGTTTTGTAGATGAATTCTCCCGGACCCATTTTAGGGGTTTTTTTGCTGAAGTGAGTGGAAACCTAAAAAAACTGCGAAAAACTAAAAAAAACTCTTGAAATTGACAACTTTTCCGGGTGTACTTCGGAATGGCACTAATGGCAGCACCGATATCAATAATTCTTTCTCCGTTGTGTTTAGCAGGTGGTCCTGTTGGTATTTGACTTTAAAAAATAATAAAGGATGAGAGGGATAAAACCAGAGCTGCTTACAATTTTTCCGAAAATATTGACTACTTATATTTAATTTTCAGGGTTAATGGGGGCTTAAAATCTAATTTTGTCTAGCAGGGGTTAAAAAAATTTCCAGAGAGTGGCCACACAATGCATTTTTAGAATAAATTGAGTTGTCGCCTTAGTTCCCTGTTTTTACCATGCACGCTGTGGACATTCCATGTTTTCCTCCGACATATGGGTCTTTTAAATACAAATATTGGCGGACTGTGCTATGTTCTTCCCCTGGGTTTGGGTTTATGGTAAAAAATAGAGGTTTAGCTAACAAATGGCGATAGTAACTTAATTTTTGATATTTTGTGACATTCCTTGTTTTTCCCCTGTGGTCTTTAACAGCCAGATTCTCCAACGCCAGTCCGGTCTAATTTGACAACCAAAAGTTTTAAACTGACAAGTGTAAGAATAAGACATTTAAGTTTGATACTATGAATTTATTTCTGAGCTTTTTCGCAAATTTATAAAGAAAAGGGCAATTTTAGTACGTACTTTCGACAATAATAGAACTAATTTGATTACAGCAACTCGTTCCAAGAATCCAAGATGAAAATCATTTGGAAACCCAGCAAATCGCTGAAATATCAGAATACTTCATAAGTTTTTAATGACGACTTATTAACAATGACACGACGAAAACCTGTCAAAACATAACTGATCAAGATCTAAATTTAAACCAGTACTAAATCGTAAACTTTCTTAGTGAATCTGTACGTATAATATGTTTTTGAGCCTGCAGATGAACAGTGCAAGTTTACAACCTAAACGATTTCTCGGCAGTGTGAATTAATCTGAATAGAAGGGTAGTTCCAGCCAATAAAGCAGAATTTTGGTTTTCTTGGGAATACATCAGGCTTTGCAAAAAGGTTGTATTAAACGAGGGCGAAATAGGTTTTAGGTCGAAATACAGCCTCGTAGTTCTTGCCATATGGGAAATTTTTTTACTGAAAGCTGAAAAAAAATCACTTTGGTGTACAAAAGTTCTGCATATTAATAAACTAAAAATATCTATGAAAAGTCTAAAAAGACCTATGGGATACAGGGTAGCGACAAAAACGTAAAATATACCCAAAAATAATTATTTTATTTAGCAAGATACAAAGAAATGTTATTTTAAAGAATTATTTGGAATCATTTTTTCTCTCTAAATACGAAATCATAGCCACCTACAAAAAAATTAAGGCTTTTAATATAAAACAAATAAATGTATTAAGTGATTATTAAGAAAGAATAAGGTTACAAAATTCAAACTTAAATATAGCCCTTCCTTTTCCATGCATTTTATTGTTAACTTTTCAAACAGCTTTTCTCAAAACAACTTGAGGACTTTCTAGAGCACATCGGGTTTTTACTCTTTCCAAGCTGTCGATATTTTCAAAAGGTCGGTGAGAATACACTTCTTTCTTTAAATATCCCCAAACAAAGTAATCGAGTGGGTTTAGATCCGGCGACCTCGCCGGCCAATGATTTTCTAAAAATCTTAAAATCCAACGCCCCTGGAACATTTCCTGAAGAAACTCGTTAACAGCTCGGAGACTATGACATGGCGCCCCTTCAGGCTGATACAATTAATTATTTCTAATGTTAAGGGAAGGCCATTAAGAAAGCCAAACAGCTGATTGCCCAAAAATTGATGGTAAATATCCGACGTTACATTACCTCGGAAGGAAAATGGGCCTATCAGTTGGTTATCTAAAATACCGCACCACACATTTGTTTTAAAATAATACTAATCTCGGCATTGGATAACAAATCCCGGATTGGCTCTACTCCACCAACGACAATTTTGGGAGCTAACTACTCCATTTGATGTAAGTAAAACATGCATCATCAGAAAATATATTTCTTTTTCAAAAAGACGGGTTATCTTCATGATACCTTGATACCAAGCAGAAAAATCAAACCGAATATCCAAGTTTCCAGGTTTCAACGTGTGGACAAAGGTAGGTTTGTATGGATAAAAATGATTTGCTTTAAAAACTCTTCCAGTAGTGGATTTACTAACAGAGCGTCTATCATTTTCACGAAGTAATTTTTTCACATTTCTCAACGAAGTCTTGGGATTTTCAGCCAGCCGCTTGGATAATTTGTAGGTGAATATCCTCATCAGCTTTGGCCTGAACTTGATTTTTTTTATTGAAGCGGTTATCCACACTACCACTACTTTTAAATTTTGCCATCATATGTCCAACAATTTGATGGGATACACATATCTCGGGATGCCTTTCATGGAAAATCTCAGCGGAATCCCTATAACTTTGTAGTTGTCGCCAACAATTAAATCAATTTAAATTTTTTGTTCAGTGGTTAGTTTTGGGGGCATAATTAAGGAAAATGATAAACTGATAAACCGAATTAATATACTGCAAAGAATGTCAATGTCTATGACAAAGTCATTCTTGACATATTTACCTGTGTGAAAGATAATCACTATTTACTTATACTAACATTGATTTCGTAATGTACAGGGTATCCCATTTTCGGCACTTTTGCGGGGTATCGCCCTTATTTTTAAAGATAGAGGGTTGCGATTTTCGCGACAGTATGCTACTTTTTTGTGAAATTAAAGATAGTGCCAGCAGAATTTTCGGTAATTATTTAGATTAACGTAAACAGCGAATTTTTTCATGAAATTTTGCACAGACCCTAATTTTGGGTCTTAGAACACGAATCCGAAGTCAGTTTTTGGCGGTCTCGTAAAATTTTTTTTAAACTTTTAGGTTAGCTTTTTCAATGAATTTCTTTAAATTTGTTGGGTGATCAAAAAGGTGGTCAGGTTTGCTCAGTTTTGATTGATATAGATAAATATATATCTATATCAATCAAAACTGAGCAAACCTGACCACCTTTTTGCTCAGGTTGGGTGAGCACAAAAAAATTTTTTTTTACGAGACCGCCAAAAACTGACTTCGGATTCGTGTTCTACGACCCAAAATTAGGGTCTGTGCAAAATGTCATGAAAAAATTCGCTGTTTACGTTAATCTAAATAATTACCGAATTTTCATAGCCCTTTTGATTTTTGAGATACAGGGTAGAATCGAAAAGTGTAACGTTTGAGGCACCCCCCGTATCTGAGTTACTTTTATACTTATCGAAGAAGTTAAAACGTATTCTTATAGAATTTTTTCCGTAGAATCCAGTGGCGCAGTCGGTTTGTTCTAACACTTTCCGTTTTTTAGGTATGAAGCAAATATATGTTCTTTTAAATGGAACACCCTGTATATTATCTTTCACATTTTATTTTTAAAAACAAGCTCAGAATTTAAGATTTTCTAAAATTTTCTTTTGTGTCCAATCAGTAGGTAGTAGGATATGGCTAAAATTTACTAAAACCAAAATCGATGTAAGTAATTATTATACTTTCAAACTTAATTCAAAATAATATCTTTTTTAATTCTCAAGTCTTAATTATTTATTACAGCATTTTAACTTAATTATGATAAAATTATTGAATTTTACTCAAAACAAAACAATAATAACCTATCTTACTTAAAACTTATGTTAGGAAAAACAAAAGAGAAACAGAATTTTGAAAAAGCAAAGAGTTTTTAAAAGTGGTTTTCAAAATGATGGCCATTTTCCCGTACGCAAAATTGGCACATTTTCGTTATTCTTCTAATAGCGTTCAAAAGAATCATAGGCTTCCTTTCCAAATTTCGGAAAGTTAAATCGATTGCCGCACGAAGATCCGCTACAGACTGATATTGTGTTTTATAGATTTTATTTTGCATGAAACCCCATAAGAAAAAATCCATAACTGAAAGATCCCAAGATCGAGGGGGACATCTTACAGGTCCGTAGGTACCAATCCATCTTTGAGGAAAGTTATCGTCGAAAAATGCCCTTAAAAGCGCAGAGTTGTGGTTTGGGGCACCGTCTTGTTGAAGATAAACGGCATTATAAGGGGCCAATGGAACATTTTCCATCAATTCTGGAATAACTTCCTCAAGGATTTCTCGGTACCGACGCGCTGTGAGACCTCCTTCAAAAATTCTGTAGACGGCTTCCAAAAATGAAACACGAGACCCCAACCCCAAAGCTACCTTGTTGTGCCCTCTCAAAAATCAAATGGTGATTTTCTATGGACCAATTCCTTGTATTATGGAGATTGAAAATTCCCGCACATGAAAAATAAGATTCATCGGACCAGATAACGAGTCTGGCAAAAGATTCATTTCCATAGAGATTCTTAGTTTATTAATATGCAGAACTCTCCTACACCAAAATGTTTTTTTTCAACTTTCAGCAAAAAAATTTCGCATATGGCAAGAACTCCGTGGGACACGCTGTAGAAGAAAACATCTTCTGAAAATTATTTGTTTGCGGCAACGAAAAACGGGTAGAACGTAATTCCTGAACCATTACGATTTGAGGTGTAATTTTCATCATGCTCTAGTCGTAGTTCCACTTTCGGTAATAATCCAATAACCAAAATATTTAATAATATTACTGATACGAATAACAGCTTTAACCTCACGATTTCGTGTTATTTTACGTTTAACAGGTACCTAGACAATAGCTATGTTATGATTTTACTTTCACCTTTTGATATTATTAATTACTTGGAATGATTTGATATTGAAGTTCCCATGCCACAATCATGAAAAAATCCTGACACAAAAAAACATTTTAGCATTTATAATTTGTTGCAAAAACTCAACAATCGAACCGTGCAAACTATGATGAGGATTTGAAATGTTATCAGCATTTCTACTGTTATGATTCTTATTGAAAGTCTCATCTATTCAGTGATGATTTAATTTAGTTACAGCAATAGAAAAAAATCGTTATCGGTCAATCGAGTGAAATCAGGAATTTGAACTGTCTGACTGTGTGTTATTATGTTACGGTGAATGAAGAATCAAATTTTAAAATTCGCCATTTAATAGAGCGCGAGCGGTGTAATTTGCCTATTTTTTACTAAAAAATATATTTTTTGTAATTAATTCTACTCCTCGCCTTATGTGATCTCTCATTTTAAGAGTAATGAGGTCCCACCCCTATTATTATTTAAACAAAAGATTCACATTTTATTAAACCATATGATTATATAAGCCATCTGAGTGTACAGTTAGAAAAAAAACAGATATAGATTTATATCCTTCATGATCAAAGATCAGATCTAAATTCCTAAAGAGTTTCTTTTAATGGAGCCTTTCTATTC
This sequence comes from Philopedon plagiatum, assembly GCA_963971165.1. NCBI lineage: Eukaryota > Metazoa > Arthropoda > Insecta > Coleoptera > Curculionidae > Philopedon > Philopedon plagiatum. Next base: position 31,458,707 of record OZ020190.1, on the reverse strand, counting down.
ATCACATCATCACGCACACATCACATCATACATTGCATCGCTTTGAAAACAATAGATAAATAGAACGCTATGCATGATTGTTTATCTGATGGATGTCAAGATTCTTTATTACTACAAACATGAATTGAAATGGGTATTAATTACTATTAATAAATGAAAAACATTGATTTTTCCGCATTTTGCAAGAGTGTCAATAAGTCGATTAGATTTTATTAAAGGAAGTAATTATTTCAGCCTGTAAGACTGTGTCGGTAATTCGTGGTTTTATTTTTGTGTTTTTTTTATGTTGTTCTTCTTATTTAATTAATTTTAAAAATGGTAATGGATTTCAGATACGTGTAGCAATTTTCGCAGAGAAATACTTCGTCCATTTGTATCGATGTAGGTTTCTTTCCAGAAAACTGCGACACTGTAAGAGATATAGGTACCAATATAGAGCATATTTTCATTAGGACGTTTCTTGGTAATTTTCTTTTGTAAACTATTTATCAGTTCGTCAATGCTTGTGACTTATTGTCGGTCCGATATATTCTAAATAACGCAGCAACAAGGACAGCGTCAACACTAATTAATATATCAGTGCAATATGAACTTGTAATAAAATTAATTGAATACATCTTGAAAACATTCAACCAGTCGTTTCATTTTTATAACAAGGGCCCTAAGCTTATAAGAGAAAAGCAAGAAAGAATTGAGTTGCATTGGATGAAGCCAAGTTTTCTTACGATAAATACTGCAGTTGCATAAATAAATTTGGGCTAATATGACATTCGACACCAAAATCTGATTGTAAATTTTTCATGGCGAATCCTAGACTATTTCTCTTGATATTTCCAAGGCTCTTGATATTGACAATACCTCTGACCAAGTATGGCATGCCGTACTCCTCAACAAACTACCTTTTTACGATCTTCCTCCCCCTATGTACCTGGATTGGTAGATTTCTCTCTAATCGGCGCATATCTGTCGTGGTGGATGGTCACTCATCTAACTTCGATCCTATCCAGACTGGCATACCCCAAGGCTCAGTCCTGGCACCAACCCTATTTCTTCTTCACATTAATGATCTGCTCTCTTTAATGACCAACCCCATCCACAGTTATGCTCCAACATTAATTTCTCCAGACTCTCCAGACAAGTCTCGAATCAATAGCTGCGTAATAGACGCAGATCTATGTCCCTATCCCTTCCCAAGATTTTCAAATAAGGTTAGACTGGGGTGCCAAGAACCTTGTTTAGTTCAACGCTTCCAAAACCCAGTCTTGCTCCCAGCCTTGCAAGAAATCCGACAACACTTACCCCATCCTCATAAGAGGCCAAACCCTACAGAACAATGAAACGTTCGATTTTTTGGCTTTGCGTTCGAACATAAACTCAGATTGGCACCAACACATTACTTCAATATCCACATCAGAAGCTTGGTTTTCTCTTTCGAGCCAGAAAATACTTCTCCCCTTCCAACTTACACACTCTCTAGTCTCTATGTTTCCCAAATAAGACCTAACCTAGAGTACTGTTCCTACATTTGGGGAGCGCGCGGCATTACCTTCGACAGTTAAGATCCTTGATTTTATCCAAAAGAAAGCCATTCGACTCATCAATGATCCTGTCCTCACAAGAAAACTCCCTTCTCTCGCTCATCGCCGGTCTGTTGGAGATGTTTTTATACCGATACTTCCACGGATTCTGCTCTAAAGAACTAGCTGCTATAATCCACCCCCCCCCCCCCCCCCCATTAACTGTTCCTAACAGAATAACAAGAGGCGCGTAACGTATGCATTCCTTCACTGCCAACTACTAAAGCCTAGAACATCCCACTTCTCTTGTTCATTCATACCTAGAGTATCCGGATTATAGAACAAATTGACTGCAGATGTTTTCCCTTCCCCTCCCAACTTTCAATCCTTTAAATCCCATGTCAACCCGGAACAATTTATTGTCGTGATAAATTGTATCAAATAATCGTTAGATAAATTGCTAAGAACAATCTCACAGTGAAATAGTACGTGATATACTGACGCAAAGTTTTATTGGAGCAATATTTCAGGTCAAATTAATCGATCCAGTTTATTTGTACATGTGTGTGTTCTTTGGAACGATTATTTGGTCAAATTTGATAAATTTATCTGTGATCGGTGATCTTCCGGCATTCGAAAAAATATGAAAAAAATCTTAACAAATACACAATATCACCTATTTACAACGATTTTTCATTTCCATCGACCTAGTGATGCGGAAATGAACCAAAACAATACTTAAATGACCTCATCTCGATACTACATTTTCTTATTCATTCTTACGGCGGTGGGTCATTTATCGTCTCATTGTAGAGTACTGCTCCCACATCTGGGGAGCGGCATCACCTTCGACACTTAAGATTCTATCCAAAAGAGAGCCATTCGACTTATCAATGTCCCAGCCCGCACGAGAAAACTCCCTTCTCTCGCTCATCGCCACGCTGTAGGGGATTTATCCCTTTTCTACCGCTACTTCCACGGATTTTGCTCTGAAGAACTAGCCAGTATTATTCCCCCCTTGAATGTCCCTAACAGAACAACAAGAGGCGCGTTACGTATGCATCCCTTTACTGTCCAGCTACAAAAGCCTAGAACAGGCCTCTCGCTCATTCATTCCTAGGGTCTCCAGATTATGGAACAAATTGCCTGCAGATGTTTTCCCTTCCCGTCCCAACCTCCAATCCTTCAAATACCGTGTCAATAGACTACATTTCCCTTCTCTTCACACACCCACGGTACGTTAGTACGTTAGTCTACGTGGGATGTCTTAGATAAAAAAAATTTTACCGGTTCAAAACTATATTGACCCCCCCCCCTCCTTCCGATATGTTTAACATGTTTAGTCTTTAAAAAGCTGTTATTGGTCAAAAACTTTTGTATTATAAGGAGTCCTATTTGATTACCTGTCATGCATCAAATACATTAGGATGCCTTAAGATAAATTTAGGAGAAGCTTAAATGTCATTAAATTATCAGTTTTTGTAAATGTTACAAGAACTTTTAAACTAGCCTTTTAATAATATAATATTTCTTCACACAGGCAAGAGGTGCAAAAGGTTATTTAAAAACATGTAATTAATGCTTCATCTAATAATAAGATATCTATAAAAATAACGTATTTTTCAGGTGAAACTTTCATTATGTCTTCTATTTTACTACGTCCCTTTCCTTTTATCAACAGATCTTCCAATTACTTATACGGAACGCCCTTTTACTATACGATTTGAAAGTCCCAGTTAAAGTGGTGTCATTTTTTCGCACAGTGACCCAGGAACCTGGTTTCCCACTTATATGCTATTTATTGCTAATGGAAGTAATGTTATTTATTTTCCTTTAGTCACTTTGACATTCCTTTTAGTGTGGCAGCGGAATTACCTGCCGAGTCTAAAATAATGCATGTAATTATACGTTTGACTTGCCAAAGCGGATAAAATCAGAGTTGATGTAGCATATAGTTTATATGTATACATATACCGAGGCGATGTCAGAAATTGCATGGGCTATTTCACTGAAACTGAATTTCATAATTTTAATACTAACTAAAATCAGGGTGTTCCGGACCGTCTATAAGAACTCGACAAGTTAGCGACAAATTTTTCAGATAAGAATTTCAGGGTTTGCAAAAATATGTGATTTATAAATTAGTTGGAATATACCGGAATGCTCAAAAAGTTGTGACGAATCAAAGGTATACAGGGTGTTATGAAATTCACTGCATATATTGAAACCGGTAAATCCTGATATTAATTCAAATGAGAGAGAAATAGTCATAAATAAACCTAAGCTAAGCTCCCTCAAAAGCATTGAAACCACTACGCACTGTTGGTAATAAACACATGGGCGTAAAACCTTGGTCTTTATTCATCCAAGCATAAAACTGTGTGCTAGGGTATTGTGCTGTCATGTCTCTCAACAATAATTCTATGTAACAAGTTTGAAGAAATAATATTCGTCGGCCTAATCTGTAAACTGCGTATCTCCATTTCAGTAAATTTTACAGGAGGTACAAAAAGCTTCCTGTAACTGTTTAAAATTGTAATTTTTTGAGATAACTTTTTTATGCAATTAGTAGCTTGGTTTTTCAATATTTGGTGATCAAAATGTGTACAAATCTCCTATTTTCCATTTTTTTGAGGAGATACGCACATTTCCCAGTCACAAGTTGGAGTTACGTATTTTTCAATAAACTAACATAATAATAAAATACTATGATGACACGTGAAAGTTTTTATTCTCAGTCTCAAATTGTGAACAAAAATAATAAATTCTTATTTAAAAAACAGTGTCAAAGTACAATTCATAATAAATGTAATGCTTAAAACTCAAATGGTAATACACAACGACTTTATCTACTTATGGGGCAAATTGTCATAAAATAAATGATAGTCCGGCAATAAACTTTTTTTTAAGGCTTGAAGATATACTTTTCGGCAGAAATTTTTATCCTTTCGCTATATAGGGGTGGTAATTGCTCAAATGGTATCATTTAAAACTTATTATTTCTTCTGACATTTAAAATTGTCCAATCTTGCTCCGAATGTCTTAGTTTGTAAAAGATTCCATCTTTTGTGTACTTTATTTGTTTTAAATCCGTTACATGTGGGTCGCCAACTGTAATTCCTGGTCTGATTGACTTATAATATTTTAAAATATCCATTCGTTTAAAGAAGGTGTGATGTAGATATTTTACAGTGTAAGGTGTTTTGCAAGCGGTCTCGCAAATATTAATGTAATCTGCCGGCACATTGATATTTTTCTTTTTTATTTTCCTTTCGATGGTGGAATGGACTGAATCCACTTCCATTTGTGTATGTCCTTTTAACAAGTATTTTTGAATTATTTCGATATTCTTTTGGCAGGCTAAATTGAACAAACTATTTGCCAAAACACAATTACGGTTTTGGTAGTTGCAGCCATCGCTATACAATATTATTGTTTTGGGTGGTTCAGAAGAATTTTCTAACAAGTTGGAAATAAAATTAATAATTAGTGTTGAGAACTCGTTGGCTGTCAACCCACCTTCACATTCGTTCCACAAAATACAAAATCCTGTTTTCTTTATTATTAAATAGAGTGAAGTTATGCACTGCCAGTTTCATTCTGTAATACATTGCAGATACGTTAGATTTCGGTGACAAGAGCACAGATTGCAAATCCATTAAAAATACGGCGTGTTCAGATAACTTATCTTTTTCTAATTCATCTCTTGCTTCACGTTTTAGAGTTTGATGTAAATCAAATTCAGTTTGCTCTATATTATTACTTTCATATCTTATACATACATCACAGCGATCTTTCTTTGGGCTATATAATGCTAAATTTTTTGTATCAAACATTTTAGAAAAACTTGCATACGATAAAGCTGATATTTTATGGTCAATGCAGAAATTGTTTTTGTAAAATATGTACAACTGTGACTTAGATTCCCACACTGGCTCCAAATACAATTTGGATGAACTCGCACGACAATAATGAGATTCCAACTTAAAAAGATCGTCAAAAAACTTACTTAGAAATGCTTTTTGAGTATCATAGGGATCATTTTTCCTGTTATTTGTTACTACATCAACGTTATGTGAAAGATCTGTCTTTGCCCAATTTTTTATAACCCATTCTCCTACTGCCAATGTATTAAGGAACATTTTTTTACAAATACGTATCCTTCCTCTTTCTGTTTTAAAAAAAAAATCTGTTGTTAATTGTCTTCTAGAATTTTCTTTCAAGCCTCTCTTTTTTTTTGTAGGTTTAACTTCTAATGTGCTTTTTACAAACATTTTCTTTTCCTTCCATGTAAGTTTCCAATATCTTTTAAATATTGTTTCACGATCTTGTTGTGTTAATAACGTGCAGTTTATTTTGCTTTTTGCTTTTCCCAATTTACAATCACACCTTATTTTCATTTCTTTTGGAGGTTTTTCAAGATCATAGCGCCATTTGTTCTCAACCATTTTTCTTCCGAAATATCTCTGTCCACTTTCCCTGTTTTGACGATTAATACGATCACTCCAGTTCAGTTCATTAACTTGGCATCTTCTGACTCTCTTTCTTTTTTTATTAACATCCTGGTCTTCGTCCGCGGACTGATCTGCTTCAGACTGATCTTCACCCAGATTTTCCCGATCTTCCGGTACATACTCACTTCCTGTTGACTCGCTATCACTGTGTTTTAGTTCATTATCATGGACATTTTTTTTGGTCTTACTCTCGTATTTTACTTCATTATCTGGACATCTTCTGACTATCTTTCTTTTTTTATACACATTATGTTCCTCGAGCTCTGCATCAGATTGATCCACGTCATACTGATCTTCCTCGGACTGATCTTTAGTCTGATTGTCACAATTATCAAGCACAAATAATGCACTTCCTGATAATTCAAAGTTAGTTTGCTTCAATTCTTTATCATTGGCATTTTTCTCGGTAGTATTCTCGTCTGCAATAATTTCGTGTGATGACTCTGAAATAATGTTTTCTTCTTCTAGCTCTACATTTCTTGGCGAATAATGAATTTCGTATGTTTGTACATCAAACGAATCTTCTAAGCTCGTATCTTTAATTTGCTGACAGTTGGCTTCTGGCAAAAATGCATTTAAACCTTGATTTTCAACCGTACTGTCTAAATTTTGTATTAGGTCTCCATTTGGAAGTAAATCTTCACCGGACTGAACAAACAATATTGGAATATTTTCAAAATCAAGCTCGTCATTTTTTAAATTGGATTTTTCTGTACTTGTAACGTTAGTAGAATTGCTGATGGAAGGCTCATTGGATCGCAAACTTACTGGCTTATATAGTGGGTTAGATTTGAAAACCATGTCTAAACACTTCATTCCCCTTGAATTTGGAATCATTGCTTAAATCTAAAAAAAAAAAAAACGCTGATGTCAAGACACGCCACTCTTAAACTGACTAGACAGTTTTTTAAAATATAATTTTATATATTATGATCTGTATCTTTTAGTAATCCTGTTAAAATCTTTTATTAAAATTTTTATAGAAAATTTTAAATATTAGATTAAAAGTTTTTATAAAAAAATTCCCTTACTTTATTTATTAGCTACATTAAATATATATTTGCTTCTAAAATACATGATGGTTATACACCTTAAGATTTTTTTAACCCTTCAATATTATTCAAAAAAAACATTGGATTAAAAAAATCATAATAATATTCATGCGTATAATTTTATTAATATTTGTTTCAGTAAAACTTCGTAAATCCACTCATTTGCGAATAATAGTAATTCGAATACTGCGTATCTCCACACTTGGAAACAACGAGGTAAAATAATAATACCTTATAAATACATAACTAAAAAACACTTAACAAAGTAATCAGTGGTAAAAAGTTAATACTTACCACACAATTTTTTGTCCAAAATCCTTACAAAACTGCTATTTATCCGGAAAAACACATGAGCAACACACAACCACGTCGGACTGCTACTAGGAAATGCGGAGTTGCGCATTTTTCATATTAAATATGGCGGCATGGGAGTTACGCTGTTTACGAATTAAGTGTTATTTCGCATTCCGGTCAAAACATGGACATACGCATTATCCACAAGATAAGTAAAAGTATTCTCTCAAAGATGGCAGTAATAACTCATTTTCAGGGAATTGTGGAGTTACGCAGTTTACAGATTAGGTCGACGAATGTGTGTTACCTTTAAAGAAAGAAATCCTACTGACCAGTGGCGCACCCACCAGTGCCCCCCCACCCGAACGTACATATGACAAAAAAATATTTTACTAAATATTCCATTACTTAACTATTTTAACAGTAATTTTCATGGTATTAATAGTGCATTTTATTTTAATTAACACTTTTTCATTTTTCTAAAATTAATAATTATTATTTTAGAACAGAGTGACTGACGTTCGCGATAGGATACGGAGTTCCGTTCTGCTCCTGAGCGCCTAACCCGAAAGGCCCGTCACACACGATTTTGCATAATGCATAGGCATAAGATGTTTCGGCGTTTTCGAGTTTATTTCTAAAAAATGATTGACCAAGTTTAAACGCGTCCTCTTGTCCCCTACAACTTCGGATTCGTCAATTATAAGTTTCTCCTAAAATTAGATTTAATTAGTAACAAAAAACAAGCTAGTTTATTGACTTTGGTATGTCTTGACAAAATAACAAATGCGATACATCAAATCCATTACTTCAAATTTTCGCCTGCGGAGCACTTTTCAAATTATAGAGCTTTTGGGCGTGGCGCCCGAAAAAAAAAATTGCGCCTTCGGCGATTTCCCTGCGGCGCTAGATTGTCCTTTCATATTATATTCGAAAGTTGGCAACCCTATCTAGTCAGCTCTCCCGAAAGAAATGGCTGGGTGCGCCACTGCTACTATAGCTCTTCCAAAATTCTCAATTTCAAAAAGTTAAAATACTGTAACACAAATAAAACAATCCAGAGAATCAGAGTAAAATCCAAAGTAAAATAATAACGTTCAACTAAACACCTAAAAATATTGTGTTTTACCTAGTTTTACTAACTTGTAATTCACAACACTAAGCGAGTACAATATTCTGTTAATACTAATAGCGCTATTAAAGGACTGAAAACTATTTTCGTTCACTTCTTAATAAACAGAAAGCAAAAATTTACACGGCATTATTCATCTCATCAATACTCATCCATGATACTAACTTCACTTGGGTCACCTGAACAGCTGACAGCACGTGTTCAGCAAAGGAAGTGCCGAAGGCACGGTTGCGGATGAAACGGTCAACTACCTCTTCGCACATTTTGTATTTAACAGAATAATCTTTTTTTTCTTAATTTAATACTCTAATCAAAGAATGTTGGTTATAATTTTATAATACTGTGTAGTTGTGCTCAATTAGTGATTAGTGTGATAAAATAGTATGTAAATTATGTGAGCTCTTGTGCGACCACCGAAATGGATGTGTTAGTAAATTATGTGAGGCTCTAGTGCGACCACGGTGTTGTGTCTATTTTGTTTTTAATGTCAAAAGGGACGAGTGATACATCGTTTTAAATGCCTTTCAAAGTTCTATTTGTTCCCAAGTTAAAAAAGAATAAAGTTAGTTTATTTTAAAAAGGCGACTATTTAAATTTTAAGCATTTAAATCAGCTCATATAGCTTTATTATTTTCCAACTTGGTAACAAATAGAACTTTCAAAGGCCTTTAAAACGATGTGTCACTCGTCCTTCTTGCCATTAAAAATAAAATATTTAAAATGGCGACCGTAGCCATTTTGAAGTTACTTAGAAAGGATAGTATTATTGCTGCATTACTTGAAGTCTTTTAAACTTCTTCTTTATTCGGAGTTTGAACCAAATATATGATTTATTTTCCAAACAGCGACCATTTCAATTTAAAAAATTAAAATAGCCGCCATTTTGACATAATTTAAAATCATTTTTTCAAATTTGGAGGTTGAATAGAACTTTCAAAGACCTTTCAAACGATGTGTCACTTGACACCTATCTCCATTTAAAAAGGTTATACAAGATGGCGACTGGTCGCCATTTTGAAAGATAATTTAAAATTTTTTAGTAAAGAAAATTATTTTGTTCCTCATATTTAATCTCAATCCTCAAAATATCATTTCAATATTCCTTTCGTAGCAAAAGTGGGAATGGGGGGGGGGGGGGGGGGGGTTCAGACTTTAATATATACAGGGTGGCTAAACGAAAACGAAACGTCGGCCTTTTTGGGTGTTTACTATTTGCTATGAAAAAAACGCTCGAACACGTCGATTTTGTTTTCGAGGCAGAAACTGTTTGAGCACATACTCAAACCCCTACCTGCAACCCCTTGGGCAGGGTGGGCTTCAACCCTAAAATCTTAAATAGAAAGGGGGGTCGAGTTGCAAATTAATTCTTTATCATTTAATAAACATTTGTTTCTTACATAAAATTGCCAAAAAATGGTAGAGATTAATTTAAAGTTTGACAAATGGGGGTAATTCCAGAGACGGCTTCTAACCTAGTTGGAAATAAAATTAGGAGTCGATTTGAAAATAAAATACAAATATTTATTTACCCACATTGTGTTATTTGACAGTGCGAGATACGAAAATATCATACAGGGTGTCTGAAAAGTCTTAGCATGGGCAAATATCTTTACTATTAATAAAGATAGCGACACCAAATTTTAGTTGTACCTTATTGGTTGATAAATCTACGTTTTTATGTAATTTGACTTTTTCAACCCCCTTGGGGGGTTACGCTAGGGAGCTGAGGTCGAAAATTTTGAATGCAAACCTATGCCGTGTGGCCTCTTCGTTTAAAAATCTTCAAAAAAGAAACATTGTTTTAGTATTTTAGTATTTATTTATTATTGTAATTCATTTTTAAATGGCAAGCCTATAAAAAAATTATAACTCGTAAATCGTATAATCGGTCGGGGCAAAAGTCGACCATTAGTCGACCTCTTGTGCCATACAGCACAAGTCGGCGCTGCTATTTTTTGTTTTGTGGGGCACTTTTTTCTAACTTTTCTCCAACTTTACTTCTTCATTTGTCGTTGTTATATGTTTTGTTTTTTGACATCTGCGCAGTAGACCAAAATGCGTACCACGCGCAAACCGAGCGTGCTAGACATGCGCACGGAATTTCAGGAGATGGACTTTGGTGTCTACATTTGAACCCATTCACTTTTAAGAATCTATCTCCAGTAGTTAAGGTACCACTGCGTATTTAACTTTATAACGTTTTTCCCAAGTTTTTTCGATTTTATTTTTCTTTTTTTGCTATCTGCGCGGTGGCAAATAACGAAAAATACAGTCGAAAAAAACTTGGGGAAAAAGTTTTACCATTGATCAAAATGCGTACCACGCGCAAACCAAGAGGGCTAGACATTCGCACGAAATTTCAGGGGATGTACTTTGTTGTCTAAATTCGCAGTGGTACCTTAACTACTGGAGATATATTCTTAAAAGTGAATGGGTTCAAATGTAGACACCAAAGTCCATCTCCTGAAATTCCGTGCGCATGTCTAGCACGCTCGGTTTGCGCGTGGTACGCATTTTGGTCTACTGCGCACATGGCAAAAAATGAAAAATAAAGTCGAAAAAAACTTGGGAACAAAGTTATAAAGTTAAATACGTAGTGGTACCTTAACTACTGGAGATATATTCTGAAAAATGAATGGGTTCAAATGTAGACACCAAAGTCCAACTCCTGAAATTCCGTGCGCATGTCTAGCACGCTCGGTTTGCGCGTGGTACGCATTTTGGTCTACTGCGCAGATGTCAAAAAACAAAACATATAAAAACGACAAATGAAGAAGTAAAGTTGGAAAAAAGTTAGAAAAAAGTGCCCTACAAAACAAAAAATAGCAGCGCCGACTTGTACTGTTTGGCACAAGTGGCCGACTAATGGTCGACTTGTGCCCCGCCCGATTATACGATTTACGAGTTATAATTTTTATAGGCTTGCCATTTAAAAATGAATTACAATAATAAATAAATACTAAAATACTAAAACAATGTTTCTTTTTTGAAGACTTTTAAACGAAGAGGCCACACGGCATAGGTTTGCATCCAAAATTTTGGACCTCAACTCGCTAGCGTAACCCCCCAAGGGGGTTGAAAGAGTCAAATTACGTAAAAAAGTAGATTTACTAACCAATAAGGTACAACTAAAATTTGGTGTTGCTATCTTTATTAATACTAAAGATATTTGCCCATGCTAAGACTTTTCAGACACCCTGTATGATATTTTCGTATCTCGCACTTTCAAATAACACAATGTGGGTAAATAAATATTTGTATTTTATTTTCAAATCGAATCCTAATTTTATTTCCAACTAGGTTAGAAGCCGTCTCTGGAATTACCCCCATTTGTTAAACTCTAGAATAGAGCAATAAATTTTTAACTTGCATTTTTAATAAAAATCCCTACAAGGGATAGCCTTATTTAAGCTTAATGATTTATTAAAATAAAAATAATTTCCGTAACGTAAAAAGTTGGTGAACAAAATCACTACCACTGCACAATTAGTACCTATGACAAATGGTGAAAACGACTACCATTAACTTCCATGAAATGATAAAGGTTCTGTTCAAATCGTTCCGGAGCATTTCAGGAGTTATTTGATTGCATTCAAATGTAATTCGTTTATACGCAATTCTTCCAAAGAGGCTGGTTGGGTTTGCTCAGGATCCAACTCCAGTTTAATGTTTTTATGGTTTGAGAGCAGCAGAGAGGTGAATTACTTTATGGAAGCAGTATTAACCCCTCCCCTCTCCCCTCACATACACACACACATCGGAAAATTAAAAATCAAATAAATTTTGAATAACCCGCGTACTATATGGGTTTAATTTCTAAAAACTAAACAAAATAAAAATAAAATACGTGTTTGTATTGAAACAGTTGATTATATCTTGCACGAAACTAAGGAATGTTGCTTTGCGTGGTAGGTCATAATTCGCAATGGAAAAAGTATGCAGACACCCAACAAGCGACAAATTAGGTTCAGTAGAATAATAATTGAAGTACATACATTTTTGCATTGGTCTTTAATACGGTACCGCATAAAAATTATTTCATAAAAAATTAGTCACTTGTATTATTAATATCTGAGAAACCTACTTATGGCCTTCCTGGCATTCGTGTCTTTAGGCATTTTCTTACAATAATTATTACAATAGAAATATTTCATTATTTCAAAATTTTGAAATCTAGGAAATTTTGTTCTATAATCTAAAGACTCGGAGATAGTTTGATTGTATTAATTTCTTGCCTCGTGAAAATTTAACGATTTATTTTCGGGTGTGGGATTTTAAAGAAACCAGAATTGTAGTGCCAGATCGTATGTTCCGGGATTTTTTCAACGAACTTGGGATGTATGGGACAAGAGACCAGTGGCGCAACCAGAGGGGCGCCTCCCAGGCCAACATCCTAGACACACGAAAATTTAAAAAGTGCACTCCTTATTAAAAAAATCCACCGAATGGCACTATTCAGCCTGCAGCAAAATCCTGGGTGCGGTACTGCAGGAGACGGTAGTGAGGCCGTGATCTGAACGATCAAGAGAAGCGCATAAAGATGTTATGTATGGCTCAGGATGGGTGGTAAAGCAAAATATCTAGTGGGTTTGGATTATGGGTAGGAAAGGGGGAAAAATATGTTGGCTCCCTGATTAAATTGGTAAGCAACTTGCTGTTTGCAAAGTTTTCTACCGCTCTGCCTTCTGGATCGGTTTTTGTGGAACTTAACCATTCCTTGCTATTAACATTAAAATCGCCTAGGACGATAACTTCAGAGGAGGGGAATTCAGAGATAAGAGGGTTAATTTTTTCCGAGAAAAAGTCGAAGAACTCACTGTAGGAGTTGTCTGACAGGGAGCGGTAGATGCAACAGATAAATTTAGTGGAAGATTTAAGGGTAAGTTTTAGCCAGAGGTCACTAGGCTTGCCTGATTTCAGGTTCAGGAGTCTGGTGCAAGAAAGACTGCTGCGAGCGTAGGTACATATCCCACCATAAAGACGAACATATGAGAGAAGTTCATAGTCTGGAACAGGAGACGACTAGTTGAGGATTTGGGACTGATTTGGGTTTCGATCAGAAAACGAATGTAGGGGTTTGCATGATTGCATGGAGGGCGTGGTGAACAGAGTCTAGATTGAAATTAAGCCCGCAGATATTGGCAAAAGTTATTGTACTTTTGGAATTCTTTGATGGTGGGCCCACCTGGGCACTCCTCGCCCAGAGATCCAAATGGAGGGGTAGTTTACCTCCGGAATTTTTACGCCATCATTTTTAAGCGTTTTGTTGAAGAGATGGATAGTTAGGAAAGAATAGGATCAGAAGAGATAGAAAAAGAATAGGTCCGAAAACGCTTCATTCCTAAGATATAGAGTGATAGAGATTTAAATTTGCTTTGGCTTTTCTTACTTATTTTACACGTTTTCAAAAATGATTTATTCAATTTCGTACATACAATACTTTTTGAAGTACCTACCTATGAAATATCCTTATTACCATTCGAAACAATCTACAGAGTGCTATTTTTTGTGGCGTCAGAATATTTTGACTCCTTTCGATTTGTTTGCGACAGCACCCCTAGGGTGCGAATTTGTATGAAGGAACGCGTCGCTCCAATGTAGACACTAAAACACCTTTTAATAAAAAAAAATTCACTTCGCTAGCATCGCTGCTCTTATCGTTTATCGCAGCTCCAAACATAAACGCACCCTTTATCGTATGATTTAGCCTGTGGCATATAGGATTGCAGATATTAACTTACTGTAACTGCTCAGGGCCCGACCCAGGGCCAGACGACCCAGGCGACTGCCTGGGGCGCTAACATTTACGGGCGCCAAAACCACTGAAAAATGAAGTATTTAAAAAAATTTAAAATGATGTCATGTAGAGGGCGGCATGGCGCAATATTATTAAGTATTAAAATTAATTACATATATCTAGAATTTAGCAAGAAACGTCAGACAAGTTTCTGGACATTTTTGTCTTAAGACCCGCGCGGAGCAAGATCTAACAGGCTTTTTTCACCCCAATGTTAATAGGGGTCAGACTTAAAACAATGCATTATTTGCAATTGCAAAGTATCGCCGGCAGCATAATAAGAAGAATAGTGATTATTAGGTAAAAAATTGTCCTCAGTGTTCGAGGGTAGGTACCTATATATTTTTAGTAGGATTACTTATCGTGTTTAGTGTTCCGTGCTAAAATTAGCAAAAAGGAACAGTTATGGAATCACTTCGGTGTGCGTCTGTCTGTCACAGGTGCTTTTCTCTGAAACTATTAGAGTGTGGTCAGCGTCGTAACTAGGGCAGGGCAACCGGGGCCCGCACTAGGGGCGCAAGCACCGTGGGGTGTAAAAATCGCAAATCGCTGTCTGACAAATCGCGCCACTTGGCGCTACGTTTATTCGACCAAAACCACGCCACTGGACTCGAACCTCGATATGTGCAATATTTTGCAAGTGCAGTATTTTTTTACATTTAAATCTAGGTGTTTTTTTCATTTTTTCCACTGCAAACTAAATAGAAATAACTTAACTAACCAAAAACAATAAAAAACAAACCAATTTTAAGCTACGCAATGCAATTCTTTTACACCTTGAAAAGACTCCCGAACAATGGTTGCATAATCATCCTGCAGTCATTCTGGTCTCCCCTAGAGCCAACATCAGCTCCCAGTGTTACTGGACTATTCCTGGGTAGGGATGCTCACGCAACAAGCTACAACAAGTATAAAGTTGGTATAAGCATTTTATACCAACCATCCGACGAAGCTACTGTGTGTCGAAGAGTCGAAGCGATCGTCATGATTTAAGAATAAAAATTTAGTGAAGATTTAAACACGTCTGTTGTTATTATTAAATAGTTTTATAATGGATCTTCATCAAGTAAGGGCTACACCAATTCAATATTTAATCAAGAATTAAACTAACTGGACACTTGTAATGTGTCAGCACCCATGTTAATGTCATTGCCAAAGGTGACTCTAAACGTTATTTAAATTTATTACTTGCTTACAAGTTTTAAGCAACAGGCCTTAGCCTTATATTTAATCTGAGGACTTAGCTGATGCTATTTATTTTCCTTAGGTATTTTATGTGTCATTAATTATTATTCCACCGTGGTAACTTGTAATGTCAATATTTATTCAGAATTTAAAACAAAATGACACATACTAACAGTATTTTATTTATAAATAGATATTATAGCATAGAAGCAATAGATTAAAAAAGCACTTGTAAGTGACTTTAACAATAATAATACAACAATATGAGTCTCTTCTCCTTACACTGTCCACGTCCCATATATATATATATATATATATATATATATATATATATATATATATATATATATATATATATATATATATATATATATATATATATATATATATATATATACAGTGACCGGCAAAAAGTTCGCAACATATGGGAAAAATTTTTATTAGGAGAGTATCGGAAAAACTTTCCCAGGGGATCGGTTCTGCATGTCCGATAAACTAAAAATCGATTTTGACATACGTCACGTGACCACTGGTATAGCGTCAAATTAAAAAAAAATTGTTAATTTACAAAAAGTGAGGTTAGTTGACGAGATATCAAATAAAGTTATTTGAAAAAATTGCTTAGAATTAAATTCTAGGTCCTTGTGCAAAATTTTAAGATTTTATTTAAAAATATTGGAAAACTCAATTTTTTTTAAATATTTTTTTATCGATTTACAAATTTCCGGTTTTTTTCGTTTAGATAGCTTGGCTAATGTAAAGCCCATGTATCTGGATGAAAATAAACGAATGTAGTAGTTTTTTCTACAATTGACAGGACAAAATTAAAAAAAACAGGGTTTCGCCGGACGCTAGCTGTTGCAATGATTTGTATCTAGCAGCAGTGTCAAAATTTTAGAGACATTTCAATGACATTACATTGAGAAAACCTTAATCGTCTTAAATATATCTGAAGTTCGACTTTTTGTAAAGTTAAGGGGATTAAAATAGATAATAAGCAAAAAATTACCTGTTTATTTAATCGAAATTTTATAAACGAAAACCAATGTAAGAAAAACTTAAAAGTAGTCAAATTCTGTACTAACAACACAAAAAATCATTGTTTTTCCTTGGGTGCACAAAATTTAAAACTCAGTATGACCACCATTTCTCTCCATACATACTGTTGTTCTCGAGCGCAACTCTCGATTAACATTTCGGAGCATTTTACGATTTATTTGCAATACACAATTTATAATGACATTCTCTAAATTTTGTATATTCCTAAAGGGTCGATGTTTGTACACAGGGTTCTTTAGGTATCCCCACATAAAAAAATCTAACAGAGTCAGATCTACAATTCTACAATTGACAGGACAAAATCGAAAAAATAGGTGTTCGCCGGACGCTCGCTGTTGCAATGGTTTGAATCTAATGAAATGACTGTATCAAGATTTTATTAAGATTTTTCGCACATAAATTTAACAACCAGGTCTATTTAGTTGTACTTAAAACTACCAAAGCAGGCTCTGAAATTAAAACAACCAAATAATCTAGTAGGTTAAAAACAACAGAAAAATGTCAAACAAATTATAATTTGTTTGATTTCAACCTATGTCATTGGTTTATGTCTCGCATCTTACTAAGTTTGATATTTTACATAAGTTTATTAATATTTTATTCCTTAAAATGGCACCCACACTACTTCTTCAGGAAAAGATAGAAATTATTTTAATTTCTGGAGATAATTACAAAAGCCATAGAGAAACAGCAGCAATTTTTAATGAGAGGCACCCCGATAAATCCCTCCATTATTCCACAGTATCTCGTCTAGTCAATAAATTTAAAGAAACGGGATCGGTAGAAAATCAGTATAAAGTTTCCCATGAAAAACCGGTAACAGGTGACGAAGGTTCTCTGGATGTGTGTTTGTCGATCACAGAAACACCCCAATTAGCAGTTAGTCAAATATCGGAGATCACTAACATTCACGAAAGATCTGTGCGGAGGATATTAAAAAGAAACAAATTTCATCCGTACAAACCTAAATTTGTACAAGTATTAAAAGATAGGGATTATGACGCCCGCTTCGATTTTTGTGCCTGGTTCCAGGGTATGATTGAGGAAGATTTTAATTTCCCAAAGAACGTTCTTTTCTCGGATGAAGCTACATTTACCTCTAACGGAACCGTCAGTTCACAAAACTGTAGATGGTGGGCCACCGAAAACCCAGACTTTGTAATTCAGAGTAAAGACCAATATAGTTTTAAGGTTAATGTGTGGTGCGGAATTTTCAACCTCAGAATAGTGGGACCTTTTTTCTTTAGAGACAATTTAAATTCAGAACGATATTTAGAATTTCTACAAACTGAGATATCTGACTTTTTAGACAATTTGTCATTAGCCGAAAGAAGAAATTTATACTTTCAACAAGACGGAGCTAGCATTCATTCCACAAATGAGGTGAAGAGATGGCTGGATCAAGAATTTGGAAACCAGTGGATAGGACGGTTTTCTGAAAATCCGTGGCCTGCGAGATCACCAGATCTGACTCCGTTAGATTTCTTTATGTGGGGATACCTAAAGAACTCTGTGTACAAACATCGACCCTTTAGGAATATACAAAATTTAGAGAATGTCATTAGAAATTGTGTATCAAATAAATCGTAAAATGCTCCGAAATGTTGATCGAGAGTTGCGCTCGAGAACAATAGTATGTATGGAGAGAAATGGTGGTCATACTGAGTTTTAAATTTTGTGCACCCAAGGAAAAACAATGATTTTTTATGTTGTTAGTACAGAATTTGACTACTTTTAAGTTTTTCTTACATTGGTTTTCGTTTATGAAATTTCGATTAAATAAACAGGTAATTTTTTGTTTATTATCTATTTTACTCCCCTTAACTTTACAAAAAGTCGAACTTCAGATATATTTAAGACGATTAAGGTTTTCTCAATGTAATCTCATTGAAATGTCTCTAAAATTTTGACACTGCTGCTAGATACAAATCATTGCAACAGCTAGCGTCCGGCGAAACCCTGTTTTTTTTAATTTTGTCCTGTCAATTGTAGAAAAAACTACTACATTCGTTTATTTTCATCCAGATACATGGGCTTTACATTAGCCAAGCTATCTAAACGAAAAAAACTGGAAATTTGTAAATCGATAAAAAAATATTTAAAAAAAATTGAGTTTTCCAATTTTTTTAAATAAAATCTTAAAATTTTGCACAAGGACCTAAAATTTAATTCTAAGCAATTTTTTCAAATAACTTTTTTTGATATCTCGTCAACTAACCTCACTTTTTGTAAATTAACAATTTTTTTTTTAATTTGACGCTATACCAGTGGTCACGTGACGTATGTCAAAATCGATTTTTAGGTTATCGGACATGCAGAACCGATCCCCTGGAAAGTTTTTCCAATACTCACCTAATAAAAATTTTTCCCATATGTTGCGAACTTTTTGCCGGTCACTGTATATACAGGGTGTTCCGGTGATCATGTTACAAACTTCTAGGGTAGATAAAACACACGAAAATAAGAAAAAAAGTTCATGTGAACATGGGTCCGGAAACGCTTCTTCAGGGAGCTAGGGCCCTTCGAAGATGACCTTCAAAAACTATTCTTCGTTTTATAGCTTCGGTACTACTGCAGCTATCGCCACCAATTTTGGGACATGAAATCTACTTGGTAGGTTCATCAATTTGAGCCTTCCGGATTTTGTCACCTTTAACCAGGGGCGTATAAACCAGGGGGGTATTTGGGTAAATTTGACCCTACTCCTCTTAGGCTTTAATTTCTTACCATTTTTATATCTATGATTTTCCAATGCCTTTTACATAAAAAAGGTACTCTTAGTAAAAGTCGCTATCTGTCACCGTTTCCTCGGAAAATGGTTAAATCCAATCAATAATAAATTATTGGTCTTAAACCAATTATTACCTTGAAATATGAAAATGAGCGGGTGCTCCATCATGCTGGAACCACAGATTCCGACGTATGTCGAGGGGCAGCTCATCCAATAACTCAGGTAAGGTGTATCTTAAAAAATTGAGGTACACCGTCCCAGTTAGTCGAGGAGGCAACATGATTGGTCCAATTAGACGTTCTCCAACAATTCCAGCCCACATGTTCACCGAGAATCGATGTTGGTACCCTCTTATTTGAAGAGCATGAGGGTTTTCCTCCGCCCACACATGGCTATTCCGTGAATTAAAAATACCTTCTCTCGTAAAAACAGCCTCATCAGAGAAAAGCACAAATTTCGGAAATTGGGGTTCTTGCGTACACTGTTGAAGAAACCACTCGCAAAACTCTACGCGGGGTGCATAATCATTTGGTCTCAATTGCTGTACTTTTTGGCGAAGTACTTTTTGAAGAAGTTGTTCGTTAACAATCTCCCATACACGTACATGACTTACATTCATGGATTCTGCAACAGCTCGGGTACTAACACCAGGATTTTCCTCGAATTGTCGGAGTACCTCTTCCTCAAATTCTGGAGTTCGTACAGTTCTTTGAGCGCCATTATCTGGCCTCGTTATTTTTACGGAGCCAGTTTCCCTTATGCGCTGATTTACCCTCTCGAACAGCGTGTGAGCAGGTACACGCCTCTCAGGAAACCGCTCCTGATACAATCTTGAAGCGGCTCTTCCATTGCAATGAACTTCGCCATAAATTAATAGCATATCGGCATATTCGGCGAAAGTATAATCCATGATTCACTGGCGACACAATATTTTATTGACAGATTTTTGACAACTATCTGTACTGAACCTCATTTTCATATTTCAAGGTAATAATTGGTTTAAGACCAACAATTTATTATTGATTGGATTTAACCATTTTCCGAGGAAACGGTGACAGATAGCGACTTTTACTAAGAGTACCTTTTTTATGTAAAAGGCATTGGAAAATCATAATCAGATATAAAAATGGTAAGAAATTAAAGCCTAAGAGGAGTAGGGTCAAATTTACCCAAATACCCCCCTGGTTTGTACGCCCCTGGTTAAAGGTGACAAAATCCGGAAGGCTCAAATTGATGAACCTACCAAGTAGATTTCATGTCCCAAAATTGGTGGCGATAGCTGCAGTAGTACCGAAGCTATAAAACGAAGAGTAGTTTTTGAAGGTCATCTTCGAAGGGCCCTAGCTCCCTGAAGAAGCGTTTCCGGACCCATGTTCACATGAACTTTTTTTCTTATTTTCGTGTGTTTTATCTACCCTAGAAGTTTGTAACATGATCACCGGAACACCCTGTATATACAGTGACCGGCAAAAAGTTCGCAACATATGGGAAAAATTTTTATTAGGTGAGTATTGGAAAAACTTTTCCGGGGGATCGGTTCTGCATGTCCGATAACCTAAAAATCGATTTTGACATACGTCACGTGACCACTGGTATAGCGTCAAATTAAAAAAAAAATTGTTAATTTACAAAAAGTGAGGTTAGTTGACGAGATATCAAAAAAAGTTATTTGAAAAAATTGCTTAGAATTAAATTCTAGGTCCTTGTGCAAAATTTTAAGATTTTATTTAAAAAAATTGGAAAACTCAATTTTTTTTAAATATTTTTTTATCGATTTACAAATTTCCAGTTTTTTTCGTTTAGATAGCTTGGCTAATGTAAAGCCCATGTATCTGGATGAAAATAAACGAATGTAGTAGTTTTTTCTACAATTGACAGGACAAAATTAAAAAAAACAGGGTTTCGCCGGACGCTAGCTGTTGCAATGATTTGTATCTAGCAGCAGTGTCAAAATTTTAGAGACATTTCAATGAGATTACATTGAGAAAACCTTAATCGTCTTAAATATATCTGAAGTTCGACTTTTTGTAAAGTTAAGGGGAGTAAAATAGATAATAAACAAAAAATTACCTGTTTATTTAATCGAAATTTCTTAAACGAAAACCAATGTAAGAAAAACTTAAAAGTAGTCAAATTCTGTACTAACAACATAAAAAATCATTGTTTTTCCTTGGGTGCACAAAATTTAAAACTCAGTATGACCACCATTTCTCTCCATACATACTATTGTTCTCGAGCGCAACTCTCGATTAACATTTCGGAGCATTTTACGATTTATTTGCAATACACAATTTCTAATGACATTCTCTAAATTTTGTATATTCCTAAAGGGTCGATGTTTGTACACAGAGTTCTTTAGGTATCCCCACATAAAGAAATCTAACGGAGTCAGATCTGGTGATCTCGCAGGCCACGGATTTTCAGAAAACCGTCCTATCCACTGGTTTCCAAATTCTTGATCCAGCCATCTCTTCACCTCATTTGTGGAATGAATGCTAGCTCCGTCTTGTTGAAAGTATAAATTTCTTCTTTCGGCTAATGACAAATTGTCTAAAAAGTCAGATATCTCAGTTTGTAGAAATTCTAAATATCGTTCTGAATTTAAATTGTCTCTAAAGGAAAAAGGTCCCACTATTCTGAGGTTGAAAATTCCGCACCACACATTAACCTTAAAACTATATTGGTCTTTACTCTGAATTACAAAGTCTGGGTTTTCGGTGGCCCACCATCTACAGTTTTGTGAACTGACGGTTCCGTTAGAGGTAAATGTAGCTTCATCCGAGAAAAGAACGTTCTTTGGGAAATTAAAATCTTCCTCAATCATACCCTGGAACCAGGCACAAAAATCGAAGCGGGCGTCATAATCCCTATCTTTTAATACTTGTACAAATTTAGGTTTGTACGGATGAAATTTGTTTCTTTTTAATATCCTCCGCACAGATCTTTCGTGAATGTTAGTGATCTCCGATATTTGACTAACTGCTAATTGGGGTGTTTCTGTGATCGACAAACACACATCCAGAGAACCTTCGTCACCTGTTACCGGTTTTTCATGGGAAACTTTATACTGATTTTCTACCGATCCCGTTTCTTTAAATTTATTGACTAGACGAGATACTGTGGAATAATGAAGGGATTTATCGGGGTGCCTCTCATTAAAAATTGCTGCTGTTTCTCTATGGCTTTTGTAATTATCTCCAGAAATTAAAATAATTTCTATCTTTTCCTGAAGAAGTAGTGTGGGTGCCATTTTAAGGAATAAAATATTAATAAACTTATGTAAAATATCAAACTTAGTAAGATGCGAGACATAAACCAATGACATAGGTTGAAATCAAACAAATTATAATTTGTTTGACATTTTTCTGTTGTTTTTAACCTACTAGATTATTTGGTTGTTTTAATTTCAGAGCCTGCTTTGGTAGTTTTAAGTACAACTAAATAGACCTGGTTGTTAAATTTATGTGCGAAAAATCTTAATAAAATCTTGATACAGTCATTTCATTAGATTCAAACCATTGCAACAGCGAGCGTCCGGCGAACACCTATTTTTTCGATTTTGTCCTGTCAATTGTAGAATTGTAGATCTGACTCCGTTAGATTTTTTTATGTGGGGATACCTAAAGAACCCTGTGTACAAACATCGACCCTTTAGGAATATACAAAATTTAGAGAATGTCATTATAAATTGTGTATTGCAAATAAATCGTAAAATGCTCCGAAATGTTAATCGAGAGTTGCGCTCGAGAACAACAGTATGTATGGAGAGAAATGGTGGTCATACTGAGTTTTAAATTTTGTGCACCCAAGGAAAAACAATGATTTTTTGTGTTGTTAGTACAGAATTTGACTACTTTTAAGTTTTTTTTTCATTGGTTTTCGTTTATAAAATTTCGATTAAATAAACAGGTAATTTTTTCTTTATTATCTATTTTAATCCCCTTAACTTTACAAAAAGTCGAACTTCAGATATATTTAAGACGATTAAGGTTTTCTCAATGTAATCTCATTGAAATGTCTCTAAAATTTTGACCCTGCTGCTAGATACAAATCATTGCAACAGCTAGCGTCCGGCGAAACCCTGTTTTTTTTAATTTTGTCCTGTCAATTGTAGAAAAAACTACTACATTCGTTTATTTTCATCCAGATACATGGGCTTTACATTAGCCAAGCTATCTAAACGAAAAAAACCGGAAATTTGTAAATCGATAAAAAAATATTTAAAAAAAATTGAGTTTTCCAATTTTTTTAAATAAAATCTTAAAATTTTGCACAAGGACCTAGAATTTAATTCTAAGCAATTTTTCCAAATAACTTTTTTTGATATCTCGTCAACTAACCTCCCTTTTTGTAAATTAACAATTTTTTTTTTAATTTGACGCTATACCAGTGGTCACGTGACGTATGTCAAAATCGATTTTTAGGTTATCGGACATGCAGAACCGATCCCCTGGGAAAGTTTTTCCGATACTCTCCTAATAAAAATTTTTCCCATATGTTGCGAACTTTTTGCCGGTCACTGTATATATATATATATATATATATATATATATATATATATATATATATATATATATATATATATATATATATATATATATATATATATATATATATAAATATATAATATATATATATATATATATATATATATATATATATATATATATATATATATATATATATATATATATATACATATATATATATATATATATATATATACCGGATGAAATTAAAAATAATAAAAAGTCCACATATAATGCCCATAGTCCCATAGTGTTCTGCAAATCTTATTTTTTCACTAATGTATAAAATCACCTCAATATTTTAAAGAAATGACTTTGAGGCTAAACTTAACTTTGTTATAGTGTTGAATTTTTTAACTGCAGAAATTTATTTGTACAGGTTTGTAAAGCGAACACTTTATCCTGCACTTTTCTTACCGTGCACGCTTTTTTACCGTTCGATGTGCGTGAACTGCTTGATTCTGCCATGAGATGGTTAGATAATTTAGATGGCGTTATTTGTCATTTAGTATAATTCCAATTGCCAAGTCTTATTTTATCGTGATCGTAATCGTTATCGTATATTACTGTGAATGAAAAGCGTAGATCATAAGCAAAGCAAATATTTAATAATAATATGCATTTATTTCCATACAGTACAATATATGCAAATAATTTTTCTTTTATTATACCGTATGTCCACGTATGTGGTAGACAAGATGACAAATAGACCAAACAATGAAAGATATGAACATTCTTTAAAAATAAGATCCACGATGCCAAAAATTTGCTTTTTTTTCTACTTGGTATGCAAAAAATACAAAAACGTAAAATTTGGTTGAGTAAAGTTTTTTTTTAATTTTTACATTTTCCTGCGAAACGTTACATAAAAAAGTTGTTTTAAACTTTAAAATAATTCCTAATCCAGATTTTTGAGTAAAAATTTGAAAGTTATAAATTATGGTTGTAACATCAAAATTTCAAAGTCACATTGTCAGCTTTTTTTGTTTGATTACATCTTTGATAACTGTGACGTATTTGTCAAAATAAAAAAGATGTTGTCCTTAGAGCAAAGAATATTTATAATTTATAAGGATATAATAATTTATAATATATATAATTTATAATTACAGACTCAAACAGGGTAAAGAAAATTACTAATAGAATATTAAATAATAATAATTGTAATATTCAAAAAATCTTCTTATTTTATTAAACTCTAACATCATATTTATTTTTCAAAAACTTCTCCATGTTTTACGCATTTGTCTGACGATGACGTTGAAAAAGGCTAAAGTTTCTTCTTATTTCTTCCAGTGAAATCGATTCTGATTCTATCGCTCTTAAAAGTCTCTGCTTTAAAACTTCTTCGTCATTTTCAATGGGTCTTTTATATGTTAGTTGTTTATGCACCAGGTAAATATAATAGCATTTTTTTACTTATGCCTTCTTCTCATTTGAGTTCTTACGAAACAATTTTTCTAAAACCAATTTTTTTTAAAGCACTTTTTAAAAATACATTTTGCAAAGAACATTTTTTGGAAATTAAATTTTTTTGCATATTAATTTTTTCAAGCAACGGCTTTTTGAAAAGTAATTTATGGGAAAGTAACGTACCAACCCTAAGAAAACCTGACCAAACTCAAAAAAAGTTCTTTTAGGTTTGTTCAAGATCTTTTTTCGTATTTTTTTTTCATTATCATTTCCCAAGGCTACTAAATAAAATCCATAATTTAATTTTCTAAATAGTGTTTTGGGAAAAAATATATTTTCGGAAAATGTACCCATTTGTTATTATTTTTTGAAGATATTTTTGAAAATTTTCGAAATACGTGCTTTCGAGAAAATATTTCATAAATCCGTTTTCAAAAAAGCATTATTGAAAAAGCTGTCAGATCATTATTGAAACAATGTACCTACGTTCGAAATATGTGTCTTCGAGAAAATATTTTTGAAAAATTTCGTTAATCTGTTTTCGAAAAAGTTGTTTGGGTTTAAATTTACTTTCAAAAGAGATGATTTTTGGAAAAAAAAGTGTTTGGTTATTTGTTTCCTTTAGAAGCCAAAACCATCCCGTGCAAATTTTGACAAGTTCGCAGTGAGGTATGTAAGGAATGTTTTCAAAAACAATCTAAGAGCATGTAAATTAAAAATGCCAAACAAGTCTTGCATTTCTTGTATTACATATTAGTATTGATCTATTGTTTATATTTTTGTGGTATAATTATTTTCAAAGATCTTACATAGACGGCAAATGTTTGTTTTTGTTTATAATATTTTGTAGAACATGTAGGAATGGGTAATGTTTATGTTACAATATTTATTTTTATAGAATTCTCTATTGAAATCCTTTCTGTACAAGGCTTTAGGGGAGGGGGGCTAAATCCGCGCCTGTGATGCGACGTACGGAACTGACACTTTACGGTTAGTTTGTTAAAGTAAAGGGTAAAATAAAAAAAATCTCTAGTATTTATACCTTACATATTTTAGTATCCAGACTTTCAATTTTTTGTTCATAATGTGATTATTTTAATTTTTTTAAGCAAGGAAACAGTTTAAACAGTTTGGCTCACATTTAGGCTAAACACCCTTCTATTCCCACAATTTTCTCTACACTTTTGCCATTTTATGAAAAACCCTTAAAAGGGAATACATATTATCTTATTATAAATTAATAGAAATGCCGATTTCATTTCATGCTTAGAGTGGTTAATTATATGGTGTTCGAATACAACGCTGAAAAAATTTAACGGAAATTGAATAACTTTAAATGTAAATTTACAACATATATTAATGGTATGCATCTAGTTTTTGTTAATATGAAATATAGCAACAAAAACTACGAAAAACTTCGCAAACAAGGTTAAAAAATTGCTTTTAACGCTTGTATAAACTTCTAGCGATAACGTTAATTGATACAGGCACATACCGGCAATAGTGAAAGTTGTAAGGATTTATACCATAGTTTTGTGTTACGCAAAGAATTTTTACAGGTGCTATTAATTTGTTAATTAGGTATTTTACACCTTGTTAAATATTCAACAATAAGAAGCCGAATTATATATGGTGTATTTACCTTAAATACCGCGTAACGGCGAATTCATGAGTATAACAGTAATCTGAAGGCACTATTGATTAGAATTGAAAATATCACAATACAAATTGACGCCACACTATTCTAACCAATAGGCGCATTGGAGAAATCATTAGATCATCGGATATCGAACACTTGAGAATTCTTTTATTCACAAAATTTAGGATTTTTGGCCTGAGGTTTTTTATTCTCTATACATCGTTCGGTTTTGTCACAAACTTGCTATTTATGTCATTTAGGTTTTTATTAATATTATTTTTACCATTTTGCACCTGTGCCAACCAGGCGCGGCACGTGAGTTTTTTTACAGGTAGGTCAAAATTTTGTGGGTCACTAGTGATATCAACGCAACAAGCAAAATACAGTTTTTTAATTAAGGAAGGTTTTTTAATAATTAGAAATTATTTACCTACAAATAAACACCGCAAAAATCATAAAATAAGTCCTGCAGTATATTGAACATTGGTACTCTAGATGTTTATGGCTTTGTTCTATGTGTAATATATAGGTAGATTAGTAGATTGTTAGCGGCTTCCCGGTTTGATATGTTTAGTGTTTCCTCAATAGAGGTCGCACCTTGTACTAAAAGTCCAGAATAAATAGATGGTGACGTTTATTATGAGCTAAAATTATGATTATTCATAAAATAAAATTAGTAACGCTGCCGAAACTCCGTGTCCTTGCTAACTTGTTGCCAATATACTTTTTAAAGCCAATCTAATTTTTTAAATAACAATAATTTAAAAAAAAGTTTACTCCAACACAGCCTCGAACCCCCGACCTCTCGGTCAACTCGCTGAGACTTTACCTCTGGACTACGCTGGTAATGTAATAAAACCTGTCCGACGCGATATTTGATGACTAGCGCTGACATGGCAGTGATCGTATTTATAAATTTTTATGTTTAACCGCTAATTAATAATATACATTAATACAATGCAAATACAATGCGCATATTAGCTACCTAATTAGTTTTGCCTTTTCCAAACCAAATGTTTTGAAAGAGTATATTTTACGGGGCGGATTGAGTGTATTTCCATAGTGGGAGTGGCCTGATATTATTGGTAGGCCGTCGACCAATTGTGTCTCTTTTTTAACTTCCTAAAGCGCGTATGTCTGTTTCTCTCTTAGTTTTAATGAATTTATTTCGTCCATATAAACCTATGAGGTCAATTTAAAATACGACCCAGCCCGGAGCAAGCTTGGATATCCTTTGACGATGGCTTGGCTTGATTTTTTCTTGGGGAGTTTTCGCATGGAACTTGCACTTTTTTGAAATAAAAGATTCTTTTTTGGTTTTAAAAAATTAAAAAATTAATTATTATGTAGATCGTTAAAAATTTTAGGTGGATCATTGACCAACGGACCTTATGGACCTTATGGGCCGCGCCTGGTGACAACACACCGCTTGATACAAATTTTCAAACCTGCCGCAACCACCTGGCAGCCGTAAGGTCGAAATTTTTGCGTCAATTTCATTCATGTGTCATGGAACACAGTCAAAAGTGTGAAGCAAACCTGAGCAAACCGAAAGAGACGATCAAATTTTATGTGTTGACTAAATTATCACTAATAATATCCCCAGTGCTTAAATTGTAATTAGTACCGAAATTTTTCCCGAGGTAGCAAATATTTTGAAAATATTGGATATTATTTTATTATTATACAAATAATTTTCTAAAAATATTTGCGAACGAGGAAAAATTTCCGCTAATTAATTTAAGCTCGTGGGATATTCGGTTAGAAAATTTCGCACCTAGCAAAATTTTCTAAATATTTTAACAAAATTGAAAATTTTTATCGCTACAAGATTATATGCATAAGAAAATACCAATTTTTTTACTGAAATTAAATGACATTTTCAAACTTTAGTTACATAAAATTTTTATAAATCAGTTAAAGACATCTTGTAACTCCTTTTTTTATTAACTTTAATCTTGGCGAAATAAAGCGGAATAAAATGACGATTTCCAACTGTGACGGTTCAATTTTGTCACAGTGCTTTGCCTATTTTCACTATTTCCTCTTATTTAAATGCCTATTTGATTCCAACCTCATCTCATAACCCATAGTTAAAGGTAAACAAATAACGCTGTAAATGATGTAAAAGATTAAAAGCCAGGTAACGAGCAAGGGCAGATCCAGGATATAGTGTGAGTGAAAACATAATGGTCAAACAAGGTGTTCAAGATCAGATGGTTCCAATGTCAAAAGAAAATGTAAACAATATATTTTCCGGAAAGAAAAATGTAAGTAAAACCAGTCAATTAGCGATAGCTAAATTAAGTGCAATGTTCCATCTAATGAGAACTTGGGGCAAGGCGGCAAAATGAAGACATTCAAAAACAAAAGGGCTAAATTAAATTATGGACCCCCACACTACAACCTACTAAAGCTAATGAACGAGGAGACTTAGACGAGATAAAAGGCGATCAATTAAATTAAAACTTCTGGGACCTAAATTGGAGACAATGCAAGAACAACCCTATACAGCGCAATCGTAGCATGGACTCACAGCAGTACAACAAAGGTAGGAAATAAATAGGCATTTAAGGACGTGTACCGTTGTCAACTTTGGTTACCGTTTTATGTCCCGTAAGTATCGGTAACCTGAAAAGATGGTAAGATTGGAAACGCGGTTCCTGAAAAATATCTGTCATTAATGTCACCGAAGGAACCGATGCTTCCCTGCTAGTTTTCCGGTTTGTTATGTAATTTTGTTGTTTGTTTTGCTTTTTTGTTTAAATTTAAATTTATTTTTTCACAAATGTTAAAGATCATCTGTGTTTTAAAATGTTGTAAGCAGGAGGAGAGGTATGTTTTTAGGTTGAGTCGATATCAGTAAAAATAAAACAAAAATATTTAAATCATTAGGTGATGTGATTTGCTGATCTCTGATAATTTGTCAGCTAACAGAAACGACCGATCTGCGTTCCGTAGTAAAACGGTAAGTAAGTTAGACATCTTATAAAATATTTGGGTACCAAATATGCTTTTTTATGTCGACAAATACCTTTAATTTGAGACACTCCGATTCCAGCGTCAATATATATTACATAATACATTTAAAATGATAGAAAAATTTCCAGTGTCATTTTACCGGAAGCTCAAGTAGGATATTTCCTGAAATTTTTTTCGTCACCATGGAAACAATTCAAAATAAAAGCTTGTGATTTGTTAGAAAAAGTGGATGCGAAATTTTCATCATAATAACGGCGGTCGGTATGTCTGTGTCAATGCTAACTCACACATACAAAGTTTTTGTGTGTTGGACACCAGGAAATTGGAGGCCTCCAATTTCCTTGGTTTGATATAGAAAGCCCGACGGTCGGCTCTGGGACTACATGTCATAGATAAAAATTGTAGGTGAGCCAGGCTGCATCCCTCTCTAACGCCCTTACCTCTTGCTTCTGCCTCCTGGTCATCCACCGTAATTACAGCTGTTTGATCCTCATACAGGTTGCAGATTATTGTATTTCATAGTTTTGCTTTGTAATTTCTTGCAGCTTTTAAGCCAATTTACTAAATGCGAAAAATCGCGGAAAAGCAAGTAAACAATCTTCGAACCATAAATTACAGGAAATTATATTTAATATAACATATAAAACTAGAGTGACATTAATAAGACACTAAAATGCACGTAACTGCTTTGCAAAATACTTACATAATTTGTTTACATATTATGTACGAGTGTGCCCGATCGCATACGTGGGTTTTTACTGTTAGGCAGTAATCAGATTTTACGGTAAAGGCTAGTAATAATGATCTCCAAAAATTCATACTATACAGCTTTATATAATTTATGTTTAGAATTTATAATGATGCAGATCATGTGGAGATGCTTGGGAGCGCCCTCCCCTCCAAGAAAATACAATGGGATTCACACCCCTAACGAAACATAAAAGTTGTATCTGAAAAGTCTTAGTATGGGCAAATACCTTTGCTATTAGTAAAGATAGAGACACCAAATTTTGGGTGTATCTTATTGGTTAATATATCAATTTTTGCATGTAATTTAACTTTTTTAACCCTCTTAATGCTAGGGAGTTTAGGTCAAAAATTTTTAAATGCAGCCCTATGCCGTATGGTACCTTATTTTAAAGGCATTCAAAGAAGAAATATTTTACCGAAATCCCGAGGTCCGTATATATTAATTTGTTTTTAAATGGCAAGCGTATAAAAATTAAAACTCGTGAAAAATTTAAGTACCTTTATTTCTCTTATTACTTTAAAAGTTGTTCAAAATAACCACCATGAACTTCTTGGCAGTAATAAAGTCGATTTTGGAACTCTGCCAAGAAGTAACACCTGCCACTCTCGAAAATGTGAGACAGGGGAAAACAGTTTAATGAATTGTTTATTTTAACTTGGTACTTTTATCTTGCAAATAAAGTGTAACATATATATTTACAATATAATTATCATTAATCTATTTTCATAGTTTCAGGTGACATTCTCCACGTGGCGTCCACGTTAGCCAACTTAATTTAATTTTAGTAAAATGTTTTGCTTTATTTTTCTTTTGTGTGAATATTGTGACAATAGTAACCGTAGATTTATATTCTATAGGTATTTTTTAGCGTATTAATAAAAGTTTCAAGATATTTTATGATCTATTTTGGGAAAACAATATTTACAAAGAATATTGAGGTCCTAGTGACAGAAAAAATGTCACCATAGATCTTTTAACATATTAATCTTATAAATAAAATCATTATACATGTTGAAACTTTAAATAACTGACTGAAACTTGCTTGCACGATATGAATCTATACTTAATATACTTATAATGTTACTGTTAAAAATTTTAAAGCCGAAAATCCATGTAAAGATGAAATTCGGTTGGCCAACGTGGATGACACGTTGAGAATATCGCCTTAAGGCTTTACTAATGTGCTCGTCGTGCGCGTTGTGTTCTTGTAAAAACCTCATGTATAACAAGTAACTAAATTAGATTGTTACGGAAAAACTTTTCATTAAAAAAAAATAGGTTCGTGAAATAAGATTACTTTAGCAGTTCCACCAAAGTACTGGCAGGCCATGTCTGCCAACTATGTAAAAATTTGGAATTAAAAAATTTCTATTGCTTTTCAAACAATGAACAAAACATTTCTAGGGCCAAGTAGGAAGGTGAAATTTTCATCAAGTGAATGTGCAGGACTGCAGGAGTTACCTTTATGTTTAGGTGTCATGTCATTGGAAGCTTTATGTTTGTTGCAATATTTACTGGATTAAACCATAATATTTTATGAGGTATAGTATACATTTTTTACTTATTTAAGGATCATTAAATGGGCAGATCGTTGTCATCGACATTGAACATTCTACCATGTAATAAATGGCTTAATTATATCCAGTATTTACCTCTGGGCGGTTCTGTATCTATAAACCGGAAAGACAACATTTGATGGCCAAAATACGAAATCACGTAAGACACATATTAATATTAATTTCTTATCGAATTATTGATACAAGCTTATAGTTTTAAATAAAAAATGAAGTCTTCTAGCTCCTTGGTAGTGCCGTTACTATAGTGTTTGGCACGCGTATTAATGACCGCTGATGACACTATGGACTGACACCATGGACCAGGCGCGGCCCATGAATTTTTTTACAGGTGGGTCAAAATTTTGTGGGCAACCAGTGATATCAAGGCAACAAGCAAAATACACTTTTTTAATTAAGGAAGATTTTTTAATAATGTGCCTAGTTTTGCCAAGAAACCAACAAATAAACACCGCGAAAATCATAAAATAGGTACTGTAATATATATATATATATATATATATATATATATATATATATATATATATATATATATATATATATATATATATATATATATATATATATATATATATATATATTATATATATTGAACATTGCTACTCTAGATGTTTATGACTTTTAGTATTACTTTTCTACGTGTTTTAGTAGTCTAAGATCGTTAGCGGCTTCCCGTTTTGATACGTTTAGCGTCTCCTCATCTACGCACGCGCAGGCTGCCAGCTGTAGTAGATATAAGATTACCGAGGAGATTACAAATAATTTTCAAAATATTTTATCGAGGAATAAGTGCTAACTTGTTGCCAATACACCTTTTAGATTGGGTTTGATTTAATTATATTTAATTAATTTTTTAAATAACATGAATTTAACAAAAGTCTACCCCAGCACAGCCTCGAACCCACGACCTCTTGGTTAACTCGCTGAGATTCTACCTCTGGAGTATGCTGCTAATGTGAGAAACCCCGTCCGATGCCGTTACATTTGAGGGTGCATTTCAAAATTTTTATGTTTAGCCGCTAATTAATAATACATTAATACAATGCAAATTAAATGCGCATATTAGGTACCTAAGTAGTTTTTCTTTGTCCAACCCAGATGTTTTGAAAGAGTATATTTCACGGGGCAGTTCGAGTGTAATTCCAAAGTGGGAGGGGCGCGATATTATTGGTGGGCCGTCGACAAATTTTGTCCCTTTAACTTCCTAAAGCGCATATGTCTGTTTCTCTCTCAGTTTTAATGAATTTATATCGTCTCTATAAACCTATGAGGTCAATTTAAAATACGACCCAGCCCGGAGTAAGCTTGGATATCTTTCGACGATGGGTTGGTTTGATTCTTTCTTAGGTTGGGTTTTATTGGATGAGATGACAGATTGTAAAGAAAATTTTATCGTAAATGTTGTAGTAAGAATTCTGGAACCTCTTAAACCGACAGGTGCACTGTTATTAGCTAGCAAAAGACTGGACAATTGTAGTGCCGAAGTAATTAAGAGGTTGGTGCTCGATACGTTTAAAAAGTTTGAATTGTCAACAAATCAACTGTTGACGTTTATGAGCGATGGTGAGGCGACAATGCGTTGTCTAGGCCATTCTCTTAAAACAGACTGTGGAAGTTTTTTACATGTTACGTGTAAAGTTCATGCTTTACATCTTGTGGTACAAACTATTCGCGATTTTTTTCCAGAGGTAGATGCACTAATAGAAAGCACCAAATAAGTATTTCTCAAGTCTCCCAAACGTATTCGAGAATTTCACGGACAGTGTCCCGGTATTCCTAAGCCGCCACAGCCCATTGTAACACGTTGGGGAATGAGTGAATATTTTGAACGCAAGGCCTGTGAGTTTAGCATTTAATCCCGACGAAACTGCAGCTATTAAAGAAAGCCAAACAAAATTTCAAGATATTTTCGTTGAAACAGATTTAAAAACTATCCATAACAGTTATAAAGGATTACTTGAAGCAATAGAAAAATTACAAAATACTGCGTTGTCGTTAGTGGACGCACAGCAAATAATGGACGAAGTTATTACATTACACAGCTACACGCTATAGGTGTCGCAAAAAATTATCACGCGATCGTTTGAGAGTGTTTTAAAGAAAGATTCAGATTTTACTACATTAAGAAAAATTTGTGATGGTACTCATACAGGTCCGTTGACTGATTTCAGAGTATTTTAATTATGCCTCTATTACATCAGTAGGTGTCGAACGTTCTTTCTCAAGATATACGAACATTTTTTCATCACGGCGAACATCGTTTACTGAGACAAGTGTGGAAACATACCTGGTGGTGCAAATGTTTCATACACCTTATTCAGGTTGTGATAACACTGATACCGTTGCTTCTACTTCTTATGTCAGGTAATTTTAATGTCCTCATGCCTCCCAGCATTCAGCCGAGCTATGTGATATCGCTGCTTAAGAGGGTAAGTGCTTCAAACATTTTTCAAAATTATCACTGATTTATTTCTTTTATTTTTTTTTTCTGTTATATTATACTTACTATGACGCGTACGCCTATGTCGCGCGGCACATTTTGGACCGCTCTAGTCATTGTTATTTTTTTTTATGTATGTTCACGCATAATTCTTGAACGGGTTACAATAATTTTCTTTTTGTTTTATAGATGAGTTCTCCCGAATGATCCCATTTTAAGTTTTTTTTTTGCTGAAGTGAGTGGAAACCTAAAAAGACTGCGAAAAACTAAAAAAAACTCTTGAAATCGAAAATTTTTGCGTGTGTACTTCGAAATAGCAGGACCGATTCCAATAATTTTTTCTCCGTTGTGTTTAGCATGACGATGACGGTTCGGTGGTCCTGATTGTATCTGACTAAAAATAATTCAGGGGTGGGGGTGGAAGGGGTAAAACCGTACCGGCTTCGAATTTTTCCGAAAATGTTGACCAATATCTTATTTTCGGGGGTATTGAAGTCAGAAAATCTAATTTTGTCTAGCAGATTTTAAAAAAAATACCGTGGGAGGGGGACAAAAAGGAGATGCTGGGAGATTGTCCAAAAATGGTAACTAATGTGTCATTTTCGGGGTTATTGAGGTCAGAAAATCTAATTTTGTCTAACAGATGTTAACAAAATTAACTTGAGGGAAGGGGGAGTGATAAAAGGGAGTGACTCGGAAATCTTTTACAAATGTTAAAAGAGAAGTAACGGGGGGATAATAGGAATAAAAGAAGCGGCTGAGAATTTCTTCAAAAATGTTAACTAATAATATCCTTTTCGGGGTTATTGAGGTCAGAAAATCTAATTTTGTCTAACATATGTTAAAAAAATTAACGGGGGGATGTGATAAAAAGGAGTGACTAGGAATTTCTACAAAAATGTAAACTAACATTAGGCTGGTCAACGAAGGGGGTGTAGAGTGCATGGAGGGGAGGAAATGTTTTTGCTTTAGGAATGTATTGGGGGTAGTTAGGAAGTAAACATACTAAAAGTCCCCGCCCCTAGCCCGTCCGGTCTCTTTTTCGGTATTTCGCTTATAACTCAAAAATGGTGCGTCGTAGTTTAAAATTCCTTTCACAAAAATGAAAGCTTATAAAACTCCACAATACTAGTTCTATACAGTTTTTCACTAAAATGCACCGTTTTCAATATATCTTGTCTTAAAAGTCGGTAATTTTAAAAAATATTTTTTGGCACACGGTTTTTGTCATATTTCTCCTGGTAACTCCTCGGCTGTTTGCTTTACACAAAAATCCCATTAGAGAATGTTATTGAACGTTAAATTTTCTTCAGGAATATACATACTATACTAATTTTTCTTCAATGTGTCAGAAGTTACAGCATTTTGAATTTTTTGGCTAAAGGTAATGATTTTTCAAGAAAACTCTTAATAACTTTCGTTATTTTCGTTATTCCAGAGTTGCAACTATCCATATAAGCTAATATACTGTGCATTCACACATAAAGAGCGTGTCACAACACATCAAGCATCACACCATGCTGATGTGTTGATTGTAAGCACAGCTATTGACCAGTCCGTAAGTGAGACATCCATTGTGGCTGTTATAGGGGAAGACGTCGATCTCGCTGTGCTACTTGCAGCAAAAACGGCACCAGACCACAATATCCTGTTTAGAAAAGTTGGCAGGGGAAAAGTACAAACCAACGTTTATTCCACCCATCAAATGAAACAGCTCAAGGAAATTTTGTTCCAACATGCATTTACTTTCTGCCATTCTACTAGTGCAACATTCCGGAAGGGTACACTTGGTTTTGTAGAAATTTACCAAAAACATCCTGACTTACAAAGATCTGCCGAAGTATTCCACAACCCCTCCTCCTCGCATGGTGATGTTAAGGAAGCTGATGGGCAAATATGCATGCTGAAATGGTACGGCGCCCCTGCAAAGATGAACTCTCTCAACACTTTCAGTTACGATTTGTTTTTGAAAACGGTATCCAACATAAAACGGGATCTCGCATCACTTCCACCAGGTGCAGCTCTGGCTGGGAAACCAACTACCCCCAGACCTGTGGGGTTGGAGACGAAAAGGTAACATTCTAGCTCCTGTACTGACGAAAAACTAAGCAGCGCCAAGAGAAATTTTGGATCTTATCTTTTTCAAGTGCACGAAAGACTGCAGCAGTGGAAGGTGCAGCTGCAAAAAGGCAGCTGACTGTGTCAAAACTGCCAGGGGCACTGTTTAAACGGCGTGCCCATTTTGAACGAGGACGACGACGAAGAAGACTTGGAGCCCCTTCCGACATCCCCTGCGGATACTTTATCCAACATTCAGGATACTGATGACGAGGACGGAGGGGATTCGCAATTCGTGCTGCGATCAGTGTCGATGGTGGTGCCAGAAGCCGGACCCTTCCGGCCCAAGAGAAACATGCCCAATTAATTTGTGTTTTGAAAATAATTATTCATGTATTAAGATTTTTCGTTTGTTCTTACATTTCGTGTAGTTTAATGTTTCACATTTCTCGTTTTGATGTTAGTTTTCGTAAAATAAAAATTTTACAAATGGTCGTTATACAATCACCTTCTTCCCAGGATTTCAATTTTTCACAATTAACTTGAAAATTGGTAATCTTTTACCTATGTATACATATATATGCTTGATACTGCACTTCATGTACGCGTAATATACGCTCTTTATCTATGGATGCACAGTATATTAGCTTATATAGATAGCTGCAACTTTGGAATAACGAACATATCGAAAATTTTAATTTAAGGAGTTTTCTTGAAAACTCATTACTTTTAGTCAAAAAATTCAAATTGCTGTGACTTCTGACCCATTGGAGAAAAATTAGTATGTATATATTTTCCTGAAGAAAATTTAACGCTCTATAACATTATCTAACGAGACTTTTGTGTAAAACAACAACGAGGGTGTGCCAAAAAAATATTTTTTAAAAATTACCGACTTTAGAGAGAATATATATTGAAAAAGGTGCATCGCAGTGAAAAATTATATCGAACTAATCTTGTGTTTTATAGGCTTTCATTTTTCTCAAAGGAATTTTTCACTACGACGCACCATTTTTGAGTTATACGCGAAAAACCGAAAAAAGAGACCTTTCTTTCCCCCTCCTCCCCTGAAGCGGACGGGCTAGGGGCGGGGACCTTAAGTATGTTTACTTCTTAAATACCCCCAATACATTCCTGAAGCAAAATATCCCCCCCCCCCTCCATGCACTCTACACCCCCTTTTCGGCCATTCATTGACTAGCCTACATGTCATTTTCGGGATTGCGGAGGTCTGAAAATCTAATATTACATGGACATTACAAATTTAAAGAGGAGGCGATAAGATCAAGGGGGAGGGAGAACTAAAAAGAAAGAAATATTTTTTTTTTCAAAAAAATGAACTACTTTACAAAAGAAAAAGCACTGAAAAGTATGAAATAATATTTGAACGTATTTATAACTGTGATTAATGGTAAACTTAATTTTGTTCAAAGTTAGGTAACTTGTACAGCGAAGTTCTGAACTTTTAAGTCGGCGCAATTTCACAGAATAGGGATCTGGAATGATAATTCATAAATAAATAATTAATAAGAAGTTGCGCTTACTTTAAAGTTCAGAACTTCATAACAAATTACAAAAAGTCGAACGCAATTAGGCTGGCCATTAGGCTTAGTAATAAATAACTAAAAATATTACTCTTTATTAACAATTAATATTAATGTATTATCATTAAGGATTCCTATTATACTTTAAAATTGCGCCGACTTCAAAGTTCAGAACTTCGGTGTACAAGTTACCTAACTTTGAACAAAATTAAGTTTACCATTAACCACAGTTATACATACGGTAAAATATTATTTCATACTTTTTAGTGCTTTTTCTTTTGTGAAGTCGGTTAATTTTTTTGAAAAAAGAAAATTATTTCGTTAAAAGAAAGATCAAACTACGCTCATTTTTAGGTGAAAACTGTAAAACTAAACTACACACTTAAACATGTTTGACATGTTCAGATGCACAAGAATTTGATACAATACTTACTAACCATTCTCCGTGATTACAGCAAATTTTTTCAGCATAATCAGTAACATTGCCCTAACTAACTACATCAATGGTATAATAATTTAAAAAATATAAATTACCTTATATTATGCGCTCTATTGTCGTAACATAACATCCACAAAATTTTTGTGTAATTATTGTTGAAATAGGTACCTATTTCAAAGAATCGATTAAGAATAATATTTTGACATCCGATACCTCGTAAACTAAGAATTTACAGACCCCATTGATATAAAAAAAATTATCCATTTATGTATATAGGAGGAAGCTCTTACTTTTTCTTAAATTTTCTAATTTGGTTCCGCAGTTTTCAAATACTGGTTGTACTTTTAAATAAAATGCGAGTAGTGAACATAAAACCGGTCTTGTTGAATGCTAAAGAAGTTTTGGTAGGTAATTTAATTTAATAATAACTTCCGAGTATAATTCAGATGTTATATTTTGTAATCCACCTGCTTCCTAATAATAATGTTGCAATCAAAAAAGTTAATAATTTTTTTTTAAACTTAATTATTAACTGCTTAATTGACAACAGTTCTTCATCGGTTGGGCTTTCTCACAAAATTGTTCTTTAAGAAAGCACCGACATTTTTTTTTTAAAACCAAAACGATTCCTTTAACTGTAGATTAAAGATGTGAGCTGATGAAAATATTTTCATCAATTCTTCTTTGTAAATTTTCAATAGTTTATAAAAAAAACTTACCTCCTTGGAAACAAATGGAATTAAGTTCTCTCTCAAAATCATCTGAGCTTAGACATGAGTCCAGTGCTTCTTTTACTTTAGTCCTCCACTCACAAAAGAATTGCCCGCACGCTACGCAGTCACCTAGCAAAATGGACCAAAATGTTTTCTTGATTTTTAATTTTTATTTAAAAATTTTATTATACAAATTTAATCATTTGGATCAGTTACACACGTTGTGTCGCTGCACTGCAATAAAATTTTACTTCCAAGGGCAAGACCCGATGGGTTTCCGCATTAAAACACAATTTTTTGTTATAATACAACAAATCTGACAAATATCAACTGTAGGTCTTACAGTACTTACTAACTAAAGAATTTACTCGTTAAGGGGTTATATACAGTTAGAATTTTCAAAAAATCGATTTTTTTTAATTTCATTTTCGTAATGTACATATGTATATTCCAGTACACACACAGAAAATTTCAAGGCAATCCGGCGATTATTTTCGAAGTTACACGCATATTTGTAAAGACGTGTCAGAGCGATTGTACGCTATGTAAAGTGCTTTTGAAACTCTAAACGCGTTTTTCTCAAAACTGTGTTTTTAAAGTAGGTGACGGAAATTTCTCGGAAACGGCTGAACCGATCAGTCTCAAATTTTAACACAAGCTTCTTAAGTATATTTTTTACTGATTAATCGAAGGTTTTTCTCACCGATAAATATTTTTTTTATATAAACAATTTAAGGCCAAAATTGTGGTCAAAAATCGATTTGTTTTTTGAGAAGCCGCCATTTTGTCAAAAAATTGTATTTTGCTTATTCCTTCGATTAATTAGAAGATTATACATTACTTTAACGAAATCCGTTTGGTTTTTTCATTTTCAACGATCCAGTCCACAGATATCGTTGTCACCGCAAGATGTCTTTTTTGAGAGGAACTCCTGGAGATCAGCTATAGCAGCTTTCACAATTATTATTTTTACAAATACAACCATCTTAGAATATAGTTAAAAGTTACCATAATATGTGTACAAATTTTCACATTAATAAATTTAATAGTATTCTCAGGAAAAATTCTTGAAAAATCGCTTTTTTAGACCTCCTGACTGTATATATTAATGGAAAGTAAAAAGACAGCAAATGTATCTCATTCATAATGGACATATTGCTTCAATGTTAATAGTGCAGAATGAAACTGTAAGGTAGTGTTATAAATATTAATATGAAATAATAAGGAATGTTTGAAATGAATGAGTTTTTTATGAAAGGTAAATTTCCTCTGCGCATATTGTATACTAGCGGATACCCGTGACTTTGCTCGCGTTTCAATTGGATAAATGAAGGAAATAAAAAGATGTGTTAAACATTCCAATCGTTTCATAGCAACATAGTGTTGTTAATTGGAAGTCCGATTTGCGGACTTTTTCTTAAGCTTCGGATTTTTTGCGGATCTTAAATGTTTCGGATGTTTTGCGGATATTTTAATGACTTTGGCAACATGGCATCATGCACAGAAAAAACTGCTGTGCTATTTTCAATAATAGTATTATTTTGACCACTGTCACATTAGTAATATTAAAGTTCATATTGTCAAAAAAACATTATTGAAATAATCAATTTTTTTTTCAAATATAGAATTATTATCAGAGTTCAAAAGTATTCCTACTTCTTGGAAAACTATATTACTATTTTTCAGTGACTAAAATACTGTTGGAAATCAAATCAATTTCTATTATTCCTTAGAATGTAGAATTGTTAGAGCCAAAAATTAAACTATTTGATGAGAATGCTTAAATATAATTCGGCGAGAAATAGCTATTGGTAGGCGGTGTAATTCAAATTATATATTTTATTAAACGAACACGACCTACAGTTTAAATAGCAAATCCAAAAATTAAATGAATAATCCCTACTTATATCATTTTAATTAAAATAAACACTCTTCGAAAACATTAAGCTATTCAAGAAATAATAAAAAATATTAATTCCATGGGTTCTATTATTGGCTGAAATATTACTTCTATTAGTCGAGGACATCCTTTGGAGGGGTTAAGATTGCTGTTTGTATTTGTTCGTCGAATAGTCGTATAAGCTGGCAGCCTGTTTGTTTATTGCGTTATAGGTAGGTACGCCAAAAATAATGGATCTTTTACATTTCTGGGGACTGGAGCAACGCATTTCAGTGTTTTATGATAAGTAGTAAGTAAAATAAATTTAAAAAACTTTGCAATAATAAGTGTTTTTTATTTGTAAATCCCTCTTGGTTAGTCTATTATAATCTATTATAAGTCTTTATTATAAGAGTGTTTACTCAGCCGACACGTATTGTTAAAAAACTGTTAACATTAAATGATCGTAAGTTTAGTGTTGTATTTGTCTTTTTAGACACGGTTTCCACAAAATCTACCTATAAATTCGAATGCAGTGGTAATCGTCAAATTTGTTCCATCTTGCATCCTGTAACCTAAAGAAAATATAATACTGTACCCAAACAAGCCAGACGTTTTGCAAAGAAGTAGATCCTACGTTTTGAGTGAAATAAATATATACAAACTTTACCGTGTTCGCGTCAAAACCTGGTGTTAATAAAATCTCGTTTTTTATATTTAAATTTTTAGAGAATGCCTACACAATGTAGGTATGTTTAATATTACTAGGTAAATAAAAATTATTTTAAAGAAATAAGACGTGTTTTATTTGTTTTAATTAGTATAATTATTGATGTAATAGAAATTATTCATTCTATTATATAAGAATGCATTTTTCTTCAAAACACATGATTGACGTTAAACAAAAATGTTTTTTTCTATCAGAAGTTACATTAAATTAATACATGTTGTAACTGATTGAAACAATAATAATAAGTATTGCGATTCAATAAGGATGTATATTCTTACAAATAAACTTTTACTGAAACCAATGATATATTTCACATTGAATTTAGAATAGGGTATTACTGCATCAAATAAATAATTTTTGTATTTAAACGAACTATTAAAGACCAATGA
This sequence comes from Philopedon plagiatum, assembly GCA_963971165.1. Taxonomy (NCBI): domain Eukaryota; kingdom Metazoa; phylum Arthropoda; class Insecta; order Coleoptera; family Curculionidae; genus Philopedon; species Philopedon plagiatum. The sequence goes on along the minus strand of OZ020190.1, from coordinate 31,416,346 downwards.
AACCTTATATTTCAAGCTATCTGATAATCTATTGGTTAACAATGATAAACTAATCACTGAAAGAAATCGACTTTGTATTGTGCAATACGGAATAGAGTGTGTCATTGAGTGAATTGGTATCCAATTCGATATACGATAGTGTTTTTTCTGTGTGGCAACAATAATTGTCTCTTTTCATCCAACTTAATTTTTGATTAATGATTATGCATATATGTCCTTTTTTGTACAAAAGAAAACAAAGAAAAGATTCCTATCCTAACAGGTATATTAAAATGCTAGTATTGCTAGTTACTTTTTTTACTCAATTTCAACGGACGGGTAATATTGGATAAGATCTGATTTTTTTCAGAACACAAACTATCGTATGTTACCGAGAATATTTGTCGACACCATCGATAAATATTCGACAGTATGTCGACAGTGTTCCTACGTACTGCTTGAATTTATTTTTGCCCCTTTCCTTTGAAAAATCGCATTTTAGTGGGAGGCTTACATAGTGTGAGGAACATATGTATATTCCAAATTCGGCTTTTCTAGGGCCACCCGTTTATGCTGGACGTTGATATGTCAGTTAATCAGGACTTTGCATTTTAAATATAAAATGATTTAATATCAGCTCATCAGGGCCCCTATTTTATATACCCCACTGATGTTTCAAAAAATATGTGTAATCGCTCGTGAGGACATTCCTCATCCGAAAATAAGACAAATATTCCCTGTCAACATGGATTAGCTTTTCGTTACTGAGATACAGGTTGTTAACATTTGTTATTCGACCGGTTTTTCCAAAATAATCTCCGTGTATAACGTTGGCATGTACACCTCTTGTATTTTTTGGATTTTAACTTCGGGAGATAAATATGTAATTTTATTAAACTTTGTTAAATACATATCAAGTTCAGCATTTATTATGTAATTAATTAAATACGTTACAGAATAAAATTGCATTTATTTCCTAACGGAAGCCGAAACCAAAAAAAAAACATCCAGAGATAACTTTATTAGACACTTAACTGTCAATTGTCAGTGACGTATATATTTGTTTATAATATTTCAGTGTCAGCCAATACGCACGACCCTGGTGAATCTGTCCACTTGTTTTAATGTTAAAAAAATATTATTTTAAGTGCTTTCCACAAGCCAAATTTTATTCAGATAATTTTCCTATTGGCGTTTTAGCTAACACCTCATTTTTTAAAAAGTGACTTACGTCTAAGTTACTGTAAAATACCTGGACGCTCATATTACCACTGGATGATTTTCCGTTTCCAGAGAATATAAAAAATATTCAATTTTACCAAGGTTTAAGTAGTTTTTACTCTGGAAGTCGAAAATAACATACAAATTGTTATTGTCAGTTACTTAATAAGTTACCTCGACATAAAAAAAATATTTTCCCCCTCCCTGTATTGTAAGCAACCTATTTTGACACTGCTTTGACAGACGGAAGTGAAAGTTACTCAACAAGGTATTGGTTGCCCTTAACGACAGGATGTAAGTCAACTTACATCCCTAGGGAAATAATAATCTGAAATTATTATAAGAATAACTTTAATTTTTGATTTCATCAACATATTACAAAAATCCGGTGATATTAATTGAAATGAATATTAATGGTACAATTATTACAATTATTCACATTATTAACAAAATTTGGAAACACGTTTTCTCGTTTCTTCTTGATGTGTATTACATTTTCTGACTCCACAGATCCTTCATTTCTAACCAATGTTTCTGTCACTGTTGAAGCACTGCAAGAGACTTCTGGCTGGGTCTTATTGTATAAAATTTTATTCGCTACTTCCTTTTTATTGTTGAGGCTCTCAGCTACGTAACTTTCCGCAATAGTAGCGGATTTCCATCCACCATGTCGCTTGATAGCTAATACATCAACTCCAGTATTTGCTAATAAAGTTGCCGACATTCTTCTAAAAGAGTGTCCAGTATACATTTTGAAGTTCTCAAACTTTAGAAATTTCGCAATTTTACTTGGAATTGACGAAAACGTATTTTTCCCAACAGGCTGGTTTAAGCACTTTCCATTTTGATATCGCATAAAGAAGCGCGGATTAATAGTCGTCATGTGGGATCTTATATCAATGTACTTTTGAATTATTTTGAAATGACAAACCTGAGTGTCGTCACTTTTTGTCACTGTAAATGTACGTGACATTCCATTTTTGGAGTCAGGAATGGTCACAATTATGACTTCTTGACTTATTTTAACATTGTCCATTTTCATTTCACAGAGTTCACTAGAACGGCACGCCCCAGCAACTCCCATTGCCATTACGACCTTCATCAATAAGTACATATCATCGGGGGCTTCAAGCATGAACTTATTCACATCTTCCCTGTTAAACACATTCGATTTTTTGGGTCTGTAACCATCATTTTTTCTTTTCAAAAATGCTCGAAGTTTTGGATACTTAGAAATATCTATATTTTCCTCTATAAAAAGGGTGGACTTCAACATCGAATACTCACACCATAAGCTTGATGGGGACTTCAGTAAAGCACTTTTCTCGTGGAAATACGCCAAAAACAAGGCTTCTGAGACTGCAGTAGCCGTCTTGCTTTGGCACCAATTCTTAAAGGATTTATATGCTGCTTCATACCTTTTTTTCGACTTTTCCGGTAGTAGAGATAAACAAGCAATATTTGCTGATTCTTCTATGTCTGAAACATCCATTTTGTCCACACAGAATCAAATAATTCGACTTCTTCAAGCTTTTCGCTATGAATTGTCAACTTGACGTTGTTGATAAAATAAAAACTGCTTATATTGCTCTGGCAACGGATCACGGCTGCCTTCATAATTTAATGAGAATGCTATCGAATGTAATGATAATAAAAATCCAAAAATATATCCAGCATTTTCTGGTAAACATACAATTCAGGGAGGGGGAAAAATGTTATATACTATATGGGATGTAAGTACATTAACCAGTCTCGGACTTTTTTGCCAGCCCTCGCTATCGCTCGGGCGCAAAATTCGTCCTCGACTGGTAAATGTTACTTACATCCCTTATAGTATAAATAACTATTATTTTGTTACTGTTAGGTACTAAATAAATATGTCAAATTGATGGTCCAATGTCAACTTATATTTTATAGTTACTCTTTGACTAAACATTATATAGTTAAATTAACAAAAAAAAAAGAATAGACTCTCTGGACCTTTAAGGATATGTTAATTCAATTCTTTTCTTCTAACAAGTGCCCTCGTGCACCGTGAAAAAATATTTTTGACGAAGTATCTCTTTTTGTCTCAGTTTATAATTTATTTAAATCACATGTTTGTCGCAGACATTTTTCCAATTTTAGATATTCCCAATTCTAGCTCAATGCATCCGAAAATTTTTAAGTTGTACTTAGAACAAAAAGATTGACGGAAAAAAGAACTAATGCCATTGGTAATAATAGTTTTTAATTAATTAATTATTCTTATAATTAATAATACGAAATTAACCGAATCTGAAATACAGACTATTTAAATGAAAATTTAAAAAATATATTAACAGTAGATATTGCAAGTTTAAAAACTACATATATAAGCCCATTTATAAAATTTTCATGGTTCTTGCCGTTTTATCTGCCTATAAAATAACTATAAAACTCTGTTTATCATACCATTCTATATAATTCATTATTATATTACTTTTAAACATTAAGCAACACAAAAAACGTAAAAAAACGTAAAGAAAATGGGTAGTTAAGTAAATTCCACACATTTTATAGGCTCTAATTATTTTTGGCATAGTGCTTCCAGTTGTGGCATAAAAAATCTTTAAAAAAATGCTTCACGGGTATTTCAAATCAAATCAAATCAATAAAGCTTTATTGTCGAAAGAAAATCTTATTGACAAAGCATGCTTAAAATTATAAAAAAAAAGTCATTACATGGACACTCTACATAAGTATACACCAATAAGCGCACATTGTAAAATTCACTTGAAGGAGCCTAATAAATTAATTTTAATTCTTACCCATGTATATAAAGAGCCGCCGCGCCGGATAAAACGATGAAACTCCATATTTTGATAAAAATGAGTTATTTAGTTCAAAATGTAATATAGAAGCAAATATTTTAATGTACACACGAAAAGGGGGAAAAGATTGGGTGTCCCAAGATTTTTGCATTAAAGAATCTCTTCCTTCGAATTTTCATTCGAGTTTCAAATATATAAAAATACGAACTAAAAGAATAGTTGCGACATATTGTGATATTACTTATTGTTTTCAAGTTTAAACACTTAAAAATGCTCCCCTAAAAATTTACAATTTTGTGAGCTTCATCCATGGATTTATTCTCGGATTTATTATATCGTTTTTCCCGGCGGCTCTTCATATGAAACCGGTGACATAAAAGTGACGGTACATAAAAACCAAAAATTAAACAAAAGCAAAACAAACAGCCACAGGAGATCAATACTTTGAATTTGCTTTGAGAAAATAAAAAAATTATTGCTTTCTGGTGTCCCACAAAAATGAAATAATATGTAATGTCTGTGTGTTAAACGTGTTAATTTCGATTTTGTTTTTATAAGAAATAAACAGCTCTTAAAATCGGTTACATTATCATAAAGAATTGCATATTATTACGTCAATTGCTTTTAGGTAGTACCTGTTGAAGAATTAATTGTAGCAATTGGTTTGTGTTACCTCTCACATCAAATAATGCGTTGTGATACAAAAACGAAAGCTTTAGAAAACGCTTCATTTACCTGCATACATACTTTGTTATTAATTTTGAAACCTTATACTATTACTAAGTATAAACAATGATCATTAACACTTCGTTAAATTATAAATTAATAATGACGATAAAGAAAAAATGTTCGCCAATAAATTTTTTTATAGGTTTTAAATCAGTGGCGACGACAATTTTTTGTACAGACATGGCCAAAAGGGGTTTAAAATAGCAGGAAATATTTGAAACATGCATACATTGGCTCTTTATTGAAGGCCAGAAATATTGTACGGCTGGCCTAAATAAAATACCTAATAAGTTTGCATGAAAACCTAGAACCAAAGACTATACATTACTTTACTGGCTCTTACTGGTTTATTTATTACTTTTTAATATCAAATTATGACTGTTTTGTTCCCCCCTCCCACAAAAACCGTTTTAACTTTAACTGTATTACTTGTCCTTTCACAATAACAAACAGTATGCTCCATAGGCATAAACAAAAACTGGTTTTCGTAATTTGCATTATTTACATTCCTCAATCTTACAAGATAACCCTGGGAGGCAGAACTGTATCTATATAATTGCAACAAGGGTTTCACTTATTAACTATTTACTTAGAGATGTAGGTGAAAAAGCTTACCATCAAGACAAATAGAGTCCAGCTCCCTTTCAAACTCATCGGCAGACATACAGGAATCCATTTCCATTTATCCCCAGATTGGACGTTTTCCACAAATTCTACACGCTAGGCAGTTAACTAACAAAAAAGGCACTTAAAAATGAACCTACATGTCCATAGTTATAGTCAAAATACAGATATTTTCAGTCAAAAAAATCACTAATACTCGATCAATATAATATGATTAAATACCGAGACTCGAGTAACGAAGCACATGTCACGAAGGACGCACCAAACCGGCAAGTAGTTCGTTCAGTTGAAAATGCGCGCCGTATCGAAGAAATCTTTTCTTGTGGTCATTCGTGGAACGTGTGTGCAGCATTCTTGTTTTTCTTATTCCATTCCATCCTCTCTATACGCCTTTGGGCGTAATACACCTATCGTGTGTGGAGCATCGTACCTTTGCGATCCTACGATACAATCGCACGGGATACTATCGGTTTGGCTTAAATTTTTAAATAATAGCTTCTACGATTTCGAATTACATGTTTTTTAATATTTTACATCGTCATACTGGGTGAATACGATAATAAATAGTTTTTTATATGGAAGGAAACAAAACTTCAAGGATCAAATTCTCGAATTATTGTTAGATGCAATTGCCGATCTGGTCTACTGCCAACTTGAATTCGTTTTGTCAATTCCAACTTGTCCATATTTTTTTATTAAAAGAAGTACTTAACGCCCCTTTTTGGCTTTTCTAACATTGTTGTTAGTCAGCTATTTACTATAAAAAAAGGTTGTGTGTGTGTTCAAAAAGTTCCGGACCCCCCACCCCCCCCCCCCCCCCCAATATTTCGGAAACATCGCCTCTGATCAAAAAATGTTTCAAATAAAGTTTGTAGATCTTTTTTTAGCCTATATTAAAAAAATAGTTTTGAGTATACAGGGTGCTTCACAAAGTCAGTACAGAGCAATGTATAATTTTTTTAATGGAATAGTATTAATTTCGATTTGTTTTCTAATTCTACCCGAACCTTGTTACATATCCTATACCTAAATCCATTAATTAAAAGATATAACGTCATTTTTATTAACAAATACAATACACTTCTTTAACAAAAAATTAGTTTCATTAAATGTTGAAAATGGCCTCCCTGAACAACTTGGCAATGTGCCAAGTTGTAATAATATCTATTAGTTACATTTTGAAGCATAATCGGAGTTATGAGCGGACATTCTGTCGTAATTCTATCTCTTGGTACTTCAATATTTTCCTGTTTTGGTACATAAACTTTATTTTTCAAATGGCCTCAAAGGAAAAAATCCATCGGCGTAAGGTCAGTAGATCTGGGTGGCCACTCTATGTATTTCACCCCTCCTGCCAATACACCGATTCGGAAAAGTAGTAGGTATTTAAAAATCTCCTTATGTTTATGCCAAAATGTGCAGAGGTACCGTCTTGCTGAAACCATGTCGACTGAATATTGGGACCTCTTGTATAACTTCGGGTAATATTTGATTTTCTAACATCAGCAAATACTGCTTTGGTTTGAATGATACCTGCCCAAACGTTGAGTTTTTCAAGGTATTGGGTACTATGTCTATGTGTTTCGCGCATCCAATAAGGACTCTGATCAGCCCAATATGGACAATTATGTCGATTAACTGTGCCGTTGAGCATAAAGGTCGATTCGTCAGAAAAAAGTATGTTATTAAAGAAATTACGATTTCCTTCCTATTTTTTCATCATGATTGCGCGCAATTCCATCCGGCCATCAAAATCATCTTCATAAAGTTCTTGGACTTGGACCAATGTAATTTTATAGGGACGATAACCGTTATCATTAAGAATATTCTTGACAGATACATCTGACTGGGTGGCCACTTTGCGTAAGGATAAATTTGGATCTTATACAAAATGCTGCAATACCTCTAAACTTTTTTCTTTATCGGTAGAGCGTTTCGGCCTTCCTGAGCGTTGACGATCTTTGCAAGTTCCCGTTTGATGAAATCTCTAAATTGTCCTGATCACTGTAGGTTTTGAAATAGGAAGGCGGTCTGCAGTGGCCTAGCAAGGATTCCCGAGGCCCCGATGCAAACTATTGTTATGGGACCCCCTCCACTGAAACAAAGGTTTGAGATCGAGGACCAAAAAAAGGTACCCTTACCCCCTTCTGTACGAAAAACAGACGAGAGGGGAATTTCAAAAGATAGGAGTTATATCTAATTCAGGGCCTCGTTCAAGAAAATAGACTAGTTTTTTCGCAAAATCTTGCCGAAAAAGAGGCTGATGTTGGACTAGGGTAATCTAAATTCCACGGATCTCTGACACAGCGTGTCCAGTAAAGTTCTTAACATTTTGCAAACATTTTTGTTTTTGATTTTAATTTTAAAAGTCACTCAAATAAAACGGCAATAATAAAACTTGACACATATACAGGAAGGTATGAATGTATGGTAAGATTTTTACTGGAAATGCTGTATAATACCTTGGATTTACTTTACTAAACGACTTTATCTAATACTAGCTTGCGCCCGCGCCTTCGTCCGCAGTATAACAATTTTACTCCATTACAAACTTTGAACCACCATTTCACTCCTTTATGAGTTGATTTAGTAAAAACTGTAAAACACGTGCTTAAACATTTTTTTAGAGTACTTATATGAAGTTTTGAGTTGATAGGACCATCTAATATTTTTTCTCCAAACAAAGTTTGCACCCGTTTTTAAACCCCTTAGGGGTTGAATTTTGGAGAACCCCTCCTTAGTGCATGCCTACGTTATATAAACAAACTCTGTGCAAAATTTCAAGTTTCTAGACTCAGCGGTGTGGGCTGTGTGTTGATACGTCAGTTAATCAGCCAGTCAATCAGTTTCTTCTTTTATAGAGATTTCTTTGGTTTAATAAAGCATTATTCAGATACGACGGTTTTCCTTAGTAATCAGGACAAGATCAGTCAAGATCATTAAAACAAAATCTGATTTCTTTTAGCTATAACGACCTTGAAATTGTACTTTAGTGTTGGAACAAAATATACTCTGATATATGTTTGCTAAACAGCCCACACAAATTTAGCTATAACAGTGGAAAAAGAATTGACCTTTTTACAAAATGGGCTTCTTTCCAAAACTAATACCAATGCAGATACGACCTTCTTGCTTAGGGCGGCAGGCTGCAGCCAGTTGCATAACAGTTTTAAAATATGCATGCTTTAAGGGCAACGGGGCACTATAACATTTATTTTTATTATTAAAGTTAACAGGTTTCTTTAAATCTAATAAGGTAAATTTCTGAAGCAATAAAGTTCCACTAGCAGAGCTACTAGATTCGATGACCTGAGCAAACCTGAAGAAACCTTTTTCTATGACCAGTGGTCACCAACCTATCGAGCGCGAGTTAACGGTCGCTCGCATTGTTTGGTGCAGCAACGGGATAAGTCATCATGACTTATCCTGTTCCTGCACAAAACTGGTTACATAGATGAGTCAAAAGTGCTAATAACTTCATTGTTTATGGACGTATTCATTCCGTTCTTGCACCAAACGAAAGCTTATGTATCATAGACGCTTGTGGAACACATATCCCACTTTTATCAAAATGATGATTCATCACCTTTTTACTAAGGTCCTTAATTAGGATTTTCCGTGGGTAGTAACTTTTATTATCTTTTGTTAATACCCAGCCATTAATTGCAAATCCAGCTTCTAAAAACCGATTACAGACAGATGGCTCAAAAATTTCAAATCTTTGTTGTACACAAACCCATTTCACCGCTGAAAAATTAAAGAAAACTCAGCATCAGATTGCTACCTTAGTTTACCCATGTTTGTCAGCTAATGGGGAAGGCAACTGTCAGAGTGGCGCTAGCACAGCTTGTTCGCGACTCTTACAATTCACCTCCAAGCGTTTAGATGACATATTTGTGGCAGGTGGCCAAGGTCAAGTGACCACTTACATTTTTTAATAGTAGATCGTATGACACACATTCGACTGCCCCTGTGTGATTTGCCCAATGAATTGACTAAATCAGCGCATCTTGCCTTGAATTTATAACAGCACTGATTTTTGATCAAAATAAAAAATGACACCTTGCCGTGTCCTAAAATGCAATCAAATAGGAGTTCACAAAGTTGTTTACTCTATATACTAGGCAATTGCCTAAGGGTAAAAAATAAAAAGAGTGTGGTAAAAAACTACACGATGGAAAAATTTATACTAACGAACAGTTCTAGGTCATTTCACCGGAGATAATTATATGAAAATAAGTAATTATATAGGTATTTATTTTTTCTTTCTTATTCTTTCGTCAAACTGCACATAGTTAATATTATTATTCGGATTTTTCGTATAATATACTTTCAATCTTGTCTGTTGAGAAATTGATAAAGTTCTGCATTTTTCACGCGAGAACTAGCCTCTTGTCTCTTTAATTCAGCTTTCAGTTTTATTCTTTCCGTATAGAATACTTGGTTATCAAAATTTTAACAGTAGAGTTTAGAAAATTGGTTAGAAAATGAAAAATAATTCGCTCCAAGCTCAAGTGAATAAAATAACAGCTAGGATAAAGCCATCTGTTTGAGTTTGTAGTACAAACTTTGTAATTGTGTTCCCAATCGTAGAAAATAATTTTAAATGTTCACACTGAAAAAATAAAAAACACACAATATTAAAAATACTATGAACGAAGAGACAAGTCAGTTCTTTCCCTCGACAATTTTTTCACTGTAGCAATGATTCCCTCGTTTACCTAAAATGAGGGAATGAAGATAAGGGAATTACGATAACGGAATGACGAAAATTTTTTATGGTACGATCCTCGTATGTGATGATTAGACTAGATCAGTTTTATCTTATGGAGTATGGATAGAATATCAGTAATTTAACGGATTAACTTAAAAAGCTGTTGCTGTGCTGTGAGGGAATGACGACTACAAAACACAACCTATCTAATAAAAAACCAAAAACTTTGTTTTATGAGAGCACCAAGCAATATTGACTCTTCTTACTTTCGATACTCTGCTATTATAGCATTATTATTTATATTATTATTATTATCTGATATCATTAGCTTTTATAATTTAAGATTTTTATTGCTGATTGAGTCATTTTTAGTGTTTCGTGAGAACGGAACTCTTATGGAATCACTTCGGTGTCCGTCCGTCCGTCCGTCTGTCACAGGCGATCTTCTCTGAAACTATTCGACGTAAAAATTTGAAATTTGGCACAGAGATAGAGTGTGATGGCCCAATTATAGAAGTAACGTATAAAAAGTTGAATTTTGATTCTGGGTGTTAATTTCAGGGGGTAAATTGGGAAATGAAAATAAAAAAAAATTCAAGGGCATCGTGTAGGGTGTCAAATAAAAGCTTATTAAAACACGAATTCAACAATATATATGATATATTTTGTATGCATTTTTTTAAACATTTTTCGGTAAAAACGCTTAAAAATTGCTGTCTCCCACCCTTATCACCAAAAGAATTGCTCAGAAACATCTGAAAAAAATCTTGAACATTGAGAATTAGGTGTAGATTTTTTTTTATCTAAGACATCCCACGTAGACTTCAAGCCTAATGCTAACGTACCGTGGGTGTCTGAAGAGAAAGGAAATGTAGTCTATTGACACGGGATTTGAAGGATTGGAGGTTGGGACGGGAAGTGAAAACATCTGCAGGCAATTTGTTCCATAATCTGGAGACCCTGGGTATGAATGAGCGAGAGAAGTGGTCTGTTCTAGGCTTTTGTAGCTGGACAGTAAAGGGATGCATCATACGTAACACGCCTCTTGTTGTTCTGTTAGGGACAAAGGGGGGAATAATACCGGCTAGTTCTTCAGAGCAAAATCCGTGGAAGTACCGGTAGAAAAGGGATAAATCCCCTACAGCGCGGCGATGAGCGAGAGAAGGGAGTTTTCTCGTGAGGGCTATGTCATTGATAAGTCGAATGGCTCTTTTTTAGATAGAATCAAGGATCTTAAGTGTCGAAGGTGATGCCGCTCCCCAGATGTGGAAGCAGTACTCTAGGTTAGGTCTTATTTGGGAAAGATTGAACTAAAATCATCGGGATTGAAAAATTCTAGCGCGATCAATTGTTATAAACAATTTAATTGTTTATATCCTTTAACTGCTGAACCATTGGTTTTAGAGAAAAAGTTTTTTAACAAAAAATATTTCTCAAGATGTAAGGAACAACTTTTGTCCCTATACGTTTTTCATTTCTCCGCGCATACGCGATGTGATACGGCGTTGGTGACGCCGGCGGCGGCGGCGGGTAACGCGGCAGATGGGCGGAGATCGAGCGGCCGAGGTTTGCTCAGATTATGTAGGGGGCACGGAACACTAATTGTGCAAGTACAGCTTACACTTGACCGAATTTTTTATTACAAATTTACATAATATATGTGTATGGAGGGAGGACTTGAAAATATATATACACCTTTTATTTATATTGCACTTTAAGTAAAAATATGTAGGTATACAGCTTCCTCTCAGTTAGTTAGTCAGTTATACAATGTAATCAAACTGATTGAAATAAAAAACATTTAGGAAAGTCTTGTGGCAGGTTAAAAATTAATCATTGCGGTTGGCGACATAGTGGGGGATGACGATTTTATATTATAGAAGGGAAGTTAACTTACACGAGTAATTAAAAAAAACTAACTATGTTTGGAATTCTCAAGAATATTTACAAATAAGGCGAAAATGTGTTACTAGTATTTGTAATTAAAATCAACTGAGACCCTAAAATATTCAATTATCAGATATCAGATTGATGTGAGGCAGTGAGGTGCAGGGGACCGGGCAGATTCTATTTTCTTTCTTGGTCAGAACTCTTAACGCTGTGGAAATGGGGCGTAGCACTTTCGTCAGGTGGCCACCAGGTTAGACATTGCGGGGGCGGCCTCAGATTGTATTTTCGAAACTGCTTTTCGAACATCAAAGCACTCCTGTCCTAAGATACATAAATTTTATTTTACTTAGTTGATTACTCTACAGACAAACAATACCTACACATTGCTTATACTGTACCTATAAAAATATTCATCTTTAACACAGTAACGTACCTATTTTTATCAAGCAAAGTATACTTTTGATGGTTCTGCTGCAGCAACAATAATAATTAAAACGCGTGAACGGTTTTACAATAATTGTGTATGTGTATGATGAAGATAAATATATACAGAACATTAACCTTCTTTGCTAAATCTGTAATATAAAATAATAATAATTGCTGCTTCATTGTCTATTGGCTGCATATTTTAATGTCCTGATATGTAGGTTACCAGTTCTCGTATTATTGAAGTTTTGGTAAATTAGGGTTAGCAGGGATAATAGTCGGAAATTAGCAATTAACAAGTAACGAAACCCGTTTTACTAAAACTAAATAAAATTTTACTTAAAATCTTTTATTTTATGTTATTTTAATTCAATTATTAATTTACCGTTGGTTGCAAAAAATATTTCAATCAAGAATTATATTTTATACTAGTTCTTGCGCGCGATATCGCCCATGCAAAGGCGTAGGGCGGAGGGGTAGCAGTAAAGATAGAAACACCAAATTTTAGGTGTATCTTATTGTTAATAAATCTACTTTTTTATGCAATTTACCTTTTTCAGCCCCCTTGAGGGGCGACGCTGTGGAGTTGATGTCAAACATTTTAAATGCAACCCTATGCCTTGTAGTACTTTATTTTAAAGGTCTTTAAAAAAACCAAACCCGAGTTCTGTATCTTAATTCGTTTTTAAATGGCAAGCCTATAAAAATTAAAAATTTTGAAAAAAAAAACGTAAATGCCTGCCTACCTTTATTTCTCTCATTACCAGTGGCGGCGCTAGCCCTAATTTTTTAGTGAATGCCAGCAGGCCAGCGGTAAAAATCGCACAAGCCCTACAGGTAGACTGCACAGATGAGAGAAGGGTGCGCGACACCTTCCAGCAAAGTATAAATAAAACTTGAGCTTAACTCATTAAATTAAGCACTATTTCACAAAAAGAGACTCAATCATGGCTTTAGGTGACGACAGTCGGATGAAGCCGCTAGCATAGCTAAAACAACGGAATCTTACCCGGGGCCAACACCAGCCCCAGCCTGACTGCCTCCCTTTGGCAACTGTATATAGTATATAGGTACTTACTGTCAAAATCTGTATATATATATATATATATATATATATATATATATATATATATATATATATATGTATATATATATATATTAATTAGTGTAAGAACGTATTGTAAATATTTAAGAAGGAACAAATAAAGTACTTTTAAAATGAGTGGTTAATAGCCCGGGGGAGGGGGGTGAGAACCGGGATGTCGGTGTAGTTGAGGACCGACACAACGGTATATCTGTAAGTATGAAGGTAAGGTTCCATAACTTGAGGTATTCTTAAAAAATTAAATACGAAACTCAAAACAAAAATAAAGGAATGTTTTGGAATAATAATATTTAAAAAATGTATTTAAGATTTTCTTAGCCCGATTTTTTTGCTACAGTTCAATTTAATTAATAATAATACAATAATTATTGTTAGTATCGGTGCTGATATAATGTACTTACTACAACAAAAATTCCATATATCAGTAATTATTTTGTAACAAGTTACTGAATCAGATACAACTATATGAAATTATTACCTGTAAGAAATGTGTATTTCTATTCTACACCTAATTATTAAAGAAATATCCATTTAGATTTATAACAGCCAAAGAACATAGAATGCAATTAAATTTTTATAAGCGATTTGTTTTATCATATTCTAAACGTGTTAACGTAGACAGGAAATGTAGTTTTTATTGCCCGCTGCTGGCAAATTCTTAGTAATTATGTCCATTCTACATTGATTGATGTATTAACATTTTTCCTAGCTTGAAAATTGGATATTTAGAACAAATTTAATGTCAAACTTTTACAACGAGAATTAACGATCAATTATTAACGCTCATACGTACATATATGAAATATAAACTCACTTAGGCCAGGGGGGAGTTAAAAAAAAGTTGGAGCAGATATAAAAAAAACGTCCACAGTTTTTCTCGGAGGGAGTTAGCAGAAACAGGTCGAGAATTTTAGACCTAAGAAAAGTCTTATCCATTGACTAAAAAGGTATTTAAAATTGAAGTATACCTTTTGTTTCATGGTTAGAGTTTTAAATATTTTTGTTTTTGTCAACACCTGCACCTGTGATAGCGACATCAAAACCTAGAGTGTCCTAGAGAATTGGGAATTGTGTCATTAAGTCATGAGTAACGTGACCGGGACTGTCCCGTTTTTCAGTACTCTGTCCCGTTGTCCCCAAGGAAAGCGTCGGAACGCCAAAATGTTTGCAAACGCGACATCAATTTGAAAGCAAAACTTGTGAAATATTGATAAAACGTGCCAAAAATTTCACACTTACTTAAAATCATCACCTGATATATTAAAGAAAATTTGTTCCTCAGAAAAATATAACACTACATAAATAACAGATACTTGCACGTCGTGCATTGTTCATTAAAATTAGATACTAATAAAATTTATTATGGATAATGTGTTTTTATTTTATTTGCCTTTTTGGCGAAAAACCGTTGACGTCCCGTTCTGAGGAAAAAAATAAATGGTCACGTTAGTCACGAGTCCTTTGTGCTGTGAAATTGGCTTCAGTCGCTAATATCAGTGTCCGGCTGGTGAGCCCCTTTGACCGTCTACAGTGGGTGGTTCAAGAAATTTGCAACAAATATGAAACTATGTTATTAGTAAGTATTACGAAAAATTGGTGCATGCATCATACCTAAACATCAACTAAACCGTTATTATTAGAATCGTGAAAACTCAAGCACCATACAGGGGTAAAATAAAAATTTTGCCAAATCGCCTAACTATTATTATTCAAAATATGGCAAAATGTTATTAGGAAAAGTTGTTTAGAATTAAGAGTCAAGTAAAATATGATTTCTGTTCGAAAAATGTAACTTCGAGTGTAACCTACACAAAATAATATGTACAAGTAGGTACACAGTGTTCTGGTGATCGACATTAAAGACAACTTTATTTGATAAGATCCTAAATGTGAAACAGATTTCGTATACAAAAATCGTCTGCATAATGGGGTAATTCCCCCCCCCCCCCATTCTCTTTCCCCTCGTAAAGACACCCTTAAATGTATTACCGCACATGAAGGCTTCTTCCAGAGATAAATACTTGTCACATACAGACGTGGACTCAAAAGTTGCTAAGCTCTGTCTAACGTATTAACACTATTGTGTTGGCAACGGAATTATCGGCTATTTTAAAAAATAAAATTACCAGCATCAACTGATTGACATTTGTCGCCCAGAGTTGGGCTTGGGCATTTTGTTTTTTTGTTGTTGTTACGTGTTTCATTTGTTTTTTTTTATTATTCGACTTGATATTGATATTTTTTTGTCTGTGGACTATTTGTTTCTGATATTTTTTATACATAAATTCATCCTGTTTTGGGTAAGTTGTCAGTTTGTTAAAAATTAATAAAATTTCGTAAAGAATAAATACTTTTTAGAATATGGATCACAATAATTATTGCACAGCTCATAAAATAACCAGCAGTATTACTCCCTCATTATTAACCAACTGCGCATATTTTCGCGCAAGACAGTGTTTGATGTAGAAGCCTTCAAATGCCGCCAGTAAGTAACAGGGTCGGTTTAGATTTTAGTTGGTGTTGCGTCTTTGTCTGTATACGGTGGTGTTGCTTGAGTTTTAAGTAATAGACACTCGTACCCAATTTATTTGATAAGTAAACGTGTTTTTTTCTTTTATCTATTGTTTAGACCGTTATATATATATATATATATATATATATATATATATATATATATATATATATATATATATATATATATATATATATATATATATATCTTTTTTATTCATAATGGATAAACCAAAACAGGATTGTGTGTGTGCTGTGAAAAATTGTTCAAATAAGAGCTACTCTTCTTGCAACAAGTGTTTCTTTAGATTTTCTGCTGATTCAAGAAGGTAAGTGCGTAGGGATTCACGGCTTGACTTGATTTTCAAGTTACTTGACTTGACTTGGCTTGAAAACAAGTCAAGTTCAAGTCAAGTAGTTATATTTTAAGTACTTGAATAATCAAGTAATTATATTTCAAGTACTTGAAAAATCAAGTAGTTCTTCAAGACTACTTGGTTTTTCATTAAATACATTTGATATAATCAAGAAATGACAGGAAACCTTGCAATAAAGCCTTTTATTTACAAAACTAAATCGTAAATTCTTATTTCAAAATTTATAACAAGAAGTAATATAAAAGTAAAAAATGGAAATAATAACTTATTTTTAGGAAATAATAATAATAATAATAATAATAATAATAATAAAGATGTTTATTTATGCCAATAAAACAATTAAAAATATAAATATAAAAATGATAAAGTAAAAAAGAAAACCAAAAAATGACAGTAGTATACTAGTTGGCATAAATAGGTAGGGTTTTGATTTATAAAAAATCATTCTTCCAATCCTACCCTTACTAAATAATTTCTTATATTTTTTTTGAAAGTTATATAGCTTAAGCCCCTCAGACTAGAAGGAATATTATTATAAATTACAGAAGAGTTATATTTAAACGAAGACTTATATTTTTCAGTATGATGTTTAGGTATTTCTATTGCGGTCTGATTTCTAGTATTAACATTATGAATATTATTCCTGAATTCAATTTTTTCAAATAAATATCTTGGTTTCTGAGTTAAAATTATTTTATAAATAAAACAGGATATGTGGATTTCGCGTCTTTTTTCTAATTTAATTAAATTATGTTGGTCAAAACTAGGTGATACGTGATCATACTTTTTTAGCCCTACTGAAAAACGAACACAGTTATTTTGAAGAATTTGTAATTTCTGTTTATCTTCTTTTCCTTCCTAAATAATAATAAATTAACATATTATTCTTAAATATTAAACAAAATAATAAAACTGATTTTCCAGTGTATGTCCTCTTCATCTTATTCGGCAACACAGTAGTAACGGCTAAATTTAAAACAGGTCTTTAATATCATCGTTCGCCATCCAAGATCTGGCACATAAGGCTTCTAATAGAATTGTCGCCTAATCGGTTGCGGGTTTTTGTAACAGTTAGAGCAGGCCTGGTTGATACACTTATTATTATACTGGTTTGTTTAAGCATACGCAACTACGCAGTTGTTGCAGTCGATTCGGGGAACCCCGCATCTTGTTTATATGTGAGCATGAGCTTTCAGAAATTATTTGCGCGTTGTTTTTATACATAATCGGGTCGTTATCAAGTAACTTGAAATTACTTGATATCAAGTCAAGTAGTAACCATGGAAAACCAAGTCAAGTCAAGCAGTGAATTTCTGAAAAGCTTGGATTTCAAGTCAAGTCGAGTAATTTATAAAAACTTCAAGCTACTTGACTTGATGAATCTCTATAAGTGCGGTATATTACAAATGTTTTTAAAAAATGTGCTTTATTTTTGCTATATTTTTAAATTATTCCAAATCCGGCACTGACTTCTACACCCAACTGATGTTAGCGAGCTCAAATTATTATTTTCAAGGTTAGCGTAGAGTAAAACTGCTGGTTATTTTATGTGCTGTGATTATTGTTTAAGTCGAGAAGAGACTCGACGTCGATCTCAAAGTTGTCCAGGAGTTATTTTAAATAATAGTTCCTGGATGATGAAGGACCTGCTCTTCGAGTAAGTATTTGTTTTATACTAGAGTAACAAAATACATAGGTAGTTCGAAAATTCATTATTCTGGCATGGCATGTATATATATTGGGTAAAGACAAGGGGTTCCTTCCTTCCTTTGTCATGTCCTGTTGGGTGTCTACAGTTAGGGTTGCCTATTCTACAGATGATTGACATATTAAATTTTTTGAGGAGTGTCCATTATTGTCATAAAAGTACCTTGATTTTTTCAGCGTGTTTCCGCGTATGACCGGTGATCACCGTTAATTTGCATAGACTTACCAAGGAATATATCCCCACCTAATTTTTGATTGGCACAATTTGCTCCAGTTTTTCCTCTCGCGAAAATACAAGCGGTAGTTAAATGCCTTGTTTATTTGAAATAAAATACTTTTACTACATGTGAATATTTAGTAACATAACTGTTTTACTTTAGCTTAGGAGCAACGGCCATTAACGAATTCTAAATTTAAAATCGTTTTTAACTTTTTATACTTACCAGCAAAAAATATATACTCAATAGGTTAGAAATGTTAACTCCTAAGTAAAACGTGGAAACACGAAATTTGAATAAAAATCAATAAAATAGTACGCATCGTACCACCAGATGTCGCTCTAGCTCATTTTCTCGTGGCGGGTAGTTTAAAGGTGGTACCTATGTTTAATATATTAATTTATTTTTAAGCTAGAATTTGATTGTTTTAAAGACGATTTATTGTTTTTTTTCGTATTACACAATGAAATATTATGTATTCAGTAAAACCAACTATAAATTGACGATTTTACTGATTAAATTATATATTAGAGGAAATTACCTATACACAAACTAAAAAACAATAATAGTCTTTAACA
Source organism: Philopedon plagiatum (assembly GCA_963971165.1). NCBI lineage: Eukaryota > Metazoa > Arthropoda > Insecta > Coleoptera > Curculionidae > Philopedon > Philopedon plagiatum. The sequence continues at coordinate 31,397,475 of OZ020190.1, read as the reverse complement.
ATTAAATACTGATACTTATAAACCCTACACAGTATAATATGTAAAATATAAATTATATAATAAAACTACAAAGTATGTACATGTCGGCTTTATTTACCAAACAGTTATTGTTATCACATTGTTATTAAAATAATAGCCCAAAATGCAAATAAATGGGTTATGTTTCTTTTATATATGAGTAGTTTTCCATGTACCTAAATGTGTAAATTTTCATATAAAGTTGAGACTATATTTTTTACTAAATACCGTTAAGTCCTGAGCTTGAAAGATAACCCCCATTTCTTTATGAATTCATGTTAGCATGCTGAAATTCATGAAGGAATGGATAACTACACAAATGTAAAACGGGCATTAAAAAACATAGTCTACCAGGATTTATAAAAAAAATAGGAAGTCCATGGAAGAAAAATTAAAAAAATTAACAGAAAACATTGAGTTGAGGCTAAGTAATTTCTCTGCCTGCACTGCAACCCAGCATTATTTAGAACAGGTATTAAATATATTGTTTAAACAAAATCATAATTCTTAAAGAACAAACAAGACAAAAAGAACAATATTAAAAGAGGCTCTTTTGTGTCTATCAAGGCAGGTTACAATAATGATATTTCTTGTGAATTTGGACCTGCTGAACATGATGGAGCAATTATAATTACCGGATGCTTCCGGGAAAACCTTTTCCTTTAACATCAAGTACATTCTAATCACATCATGTTGTTCAAAATCCATTATAAATAATATTATATTTCACTTTGGATACGGGTTGCTAGAATGAATTTAGTTTTATTATTGTCGAATTTGTACGTAAAATTGGTCTTTTCTTTGTAAATTTGCGAAAAATCTCAGAAACAAATTTATAGTATAAAGCTTGGTTGTCTTATTCTTATACTACTTGTCAGCTTAAAACTTTTGGTTGTCAAATTAGTGACATTAGGCCGGTGGTACCTACTTCTCAGCCTCGTAGCTAGGGGAGGGCAACCGGGGCCTGCGCCAGGGGTGCAAGCACAAGCACCCTGGGGCGCAAAAATCGCAAATCTCGGTCCGACAAATCGCACCTGGAGCTATGTTCATCCGACCACAACCACGCCACTGGACCCGAACCCCGATATATGCAATAGAACCGTGTTTTTTTTAAAGTGGGTAAAGACAAAGTGTACATAATTCTGTAAACTTTGGTAAAGATATTTATTTATTTACAGGCCAGGCCTATTTTTTAAAGGAAATGTAATAATGTTTTGAATTTATAATATCTTTCAAAATAACATATGTAATAAAAACAGCAAATTAAAAATTGGTATTATCAACAACATAACAAACACTCAAACCAACACTTCTACAACTAGTGTATCCAATCGACAAAATTACAATGCTTTAAGGGGTTATATACAGTCAGGAGGCCTAAAAAAAGCGATTTTTCAAGAATTTTTCCTGAGAAGACTTTTAAATTTATTAATGTGAAAATTTGTAGACATATTATGGTAACTTTTAACTGTATTTTAAGATTTTTGTATTTGTAAAAATAATAATTTTAAAAGCTGCTATAGCTGATCTCCAGGAGTTCCTCTCAAAAAAAGGCATCTTGCGGTGACAACGATATCTCTGGACTGGATCATCGAAAATGAAAAAACCAAACGGACTTCGTTAAAGTAATGTATAATCTTGTAATTAATCGAAGGAATAAGCAAAATAAAATTTTCTGGCAAAATGGCGGCTTCTCAAAAAAAAATCTATTTTTGACCAAAATTTTGGCCTTAAATTGTTTATAAAAAAAATATTTATGGGTGAGAACAAACCTTCGATTAATTACTAAAAACTATACTTAAGAAGCTTGTGTTAAAATTTGAGACTGATCGGTTCAGCCGTTTCCGAAAAATCTTCGCCACCGACTTTAATAACACAGTTTTGAAAACAACGCGTTTAAAGTTTCAAAAGCACTTTACATAGAGTACAATCGCTCTGACACGGCTTTACAAATATGCGTGTAACTTCGAAAATAATCGCCGGATTGCCTTGAAATTTTCTGTGTGTGTACATTACGAAAATGAAATTAAAAAAAAATCGATTTTTTAAAATGCTAACTGTATATAACCCCTTAAGGTTTGATATGTTAAGGTATGGTATGTTAATTGTTGCAGTGGCGGATTTAGAGGGTGGCGGATTCAGGGAGGGGGCGCAGGGAGCGCCTCCCTGAAACCTTGTACAAAAAGGATTTTGAAGGCGTATTTTATAAAAATAAATATAGTAACATAAACGTTAACCGTTCCTGCATATTCTACAAAATTTTATAAACAAAAACAAACATTTGCCTTCTATGTAAGGTGTCTGAAATGAACTATACCACAAAAATATGAATATAGATCAATACTAACAATTATATAAAAAATGCAAACCGTTTTTGGCATTTTTGATTTACATGCTCTTTGATTGTTTCTCAAAACCTTGCTTCCACATCTCGCTGCGATTTTATCAAAATTTGCGACGGACTGTTTTGAAAAAGGACCAAATAGTAACCATTATTTTAAAAGTAAATTTTTTCGGAAAACAGCTTTTTCGAAAACGGATTAACGAAACTTTCCAAAAGTATTTTCTTGAATACACATATTTCAAACGTACATTTTTTTTAAAATGTCCTGACAGCTTTTCCAAAGATGCTTTTTTGAAAACAAATTTATGGAATATTTTCTCAAAAACACGTAGGTAAGTATTTTGAGAGTATATTTTTTCAAAAAGTCTTCAAAAAATAATTTTTAAAAAATAGGTACATTTTCCGAAAATATATTTTTCGAAAACAGCTTCTTCGAAAGATACTTTTTTGGATATGGATCTACAAAATTTTCTCGAAAATATTTTCTTTTAAATAATCTTTCAAAAGTACATTTTCCAAAAACACAGTTTTTCTAAATTTAAATTATGAACTCTACTGGCTTAGAAAATGTTAATGAAAAAATGACAAAAAGACTCTGAACTAACCTAAACGAACCGTTCTTGTGTTCGGTCAGGTTTACATTTCCTTGTGTCTGCTATGCTATGTTACTCTGTAGTTAATTACTTTCAAAAGACTCAAAAGAGTGTTTTCTTATATGAATATTCAAAGTGAAACAATGTTTGAAAAAAATTACTTTCTAAAAACATGTTTTCTTTAAAAAATCTAATTTCGAAAAGTGATTAAAAAAATTCGAAAAGTTGGTTTCCAAAAAAAGTTTTGAGAATATCCCTAGTTTTCGAATAATGTCCATTTTTCAGAACGCTAAACAATCAAAAATAATGTCGCACGAGAACTTGGCAGTTGGTGACGTTGCCCCCCCCCCCCCACGACGACATTCTAAATTCACCCCTGAATTGTTGAAACCAGTAAAATCATTAATTAAAAATATATAAGACTTCATTGGAGAGAACGCAAAATTATGGAGCTTGCCCTGGGTGCCATAGTTCCTAGCTAAGATACTGCTACTTCTATGACGTTTCGAGTTAATATGATCATCTAATATTTTTCTCCATACAAAGTATGAACCCCTGTTTCACCACCATAGGGGTTGAATTTTGAAAAATCTTTCTTAGTGCATGCCTACGTTATATAAGAAACCTCTGTCCAAATTTCAAGTTTCTGGACCTAGCGGTGTGGGCTGTGCGTTGATATGTCAGTCAATCAGTCAATCAGTCAGTCAGTCAGTTTCTTCTGTTATATAGAGAGATTAACACTTTGCATCGTTAATTTTTCAGCAGGCCATAAGCTAGTTTCTTCACAAACTGGTGAACGAAACATTTAAATCTGGGAATTTGCTTCAATGCCGGGAGTAAATTACTCCCCATAAAGATGTACCTACATTGAATTCCAAGCATTTCTCATAAGAGCAGTAGTAGGTATACAAAAATATTTCCAAATTACGCCCTAATCGAATATATTCTTAACAAACGCATTCTTTGGGTAATTTATGTAGTAATTTATAAGCATCTTATTTATGCAATATTTTAAATAAATATTAATAATCAAAAATCACTGTTTTGTTTTATTTATTTACCTGGTTCACCTTAGGAAACACGTCGTTTAAAATTGTTTGACCTCAGTTTGGAAAAAATTTAGAAGAAGAACGTCTTATATGCCCTAGAGATTGGTTTAAAACTTTTTTTCAACACAGTTTACCGTGCAGCAGAAACAAGATTTTTATTAATTTTTCGGGACTTGACTGTTGACTGCGATAAGAACGAGCAGGGATCAGCTGAGCAAAAATATTGTAAAATTCAGGTTAGGACACCAACCTTTCTAAAGATTGTTATAGTGTATAGAAAACAAATACCTAATATTGCGAGAAACAAATATAATACAATTAAAACTGACAAGAAAAGATTTTTCTCGGTAAAATTATATTTTAAAACGTCAATTACGGTCCTAATTTTTTTTATTTTGCTAAGTTAATTAGAAAATCAAAAATCACTAGTATTTAGGGTTATTGGGAATGCCAACACAACAATGTTACGTTAGACAGAATTTACTTCTGATGAATTTAGCGACACTTGTCTACGGCAGTGACAGGGAGGGGCATCAAGAACCCGAAGTTGAATTGTTTAACTAGGTATTTTAAGAATAGTTTGGTACGGTACTGTTCGATTAAATTATATTAATTGAATGCTACAAAAAAACTTGATACAGGGTGTTAATAGAGTATGTGGTCAAACTTCAGGGTATTATTCCTCATTCAATTTTAAGACAAAAAGTTAGATAAACATAAGTAGGTCCTAAACGACTTTGTTTTTAATTAATACACATGTTGATGATTTTTTTTTAAGATTTTTCCTAAATAACTAGAAGTCGCAAATTAATATCAAGTCGAAAGTTGGTGAAAATTTTTAATGCATAAAGAGGAGTGCCTATTTTAAACAAAAACTGATTTTCTTATTTTACCAGTGGCGTGCACAGGAATAGTGACTCAGGTTTAATTTTAAAAAAAATGTAAATAAGTACGCCACCTTTTCTCCCAATCTGATTGGATTTATGATTTAGCAAGTAAAACTACACAAAAGTCATCTCCTGATTTCTTTCGCTCAGATTTGCCGTTTGGTTGCATGCATATTATTATTTATATCGCAAATATATAGTAAACTTTTTCTTAGATCTCGCAATATGGTGGCCGTCACTTGTTATTTATGGCACCCTGTTGAAGTCTGGTATATTTTACGTTTAGAGGTTGGCTTAAAGACAGGAGTGGACTTGTACTCACCGTTCAACTTAAATAATAAACATCATATGAATATGGACATAAAGCAGAAAAATGTCAGCAGGTAAGTGTGGTCTGTCCTTTGTGCAACCAGAATCATAAGAGTGAAGAATGCAAATCAGATATATATATATATATATATATATATATATATATATATATATATATATATATATATATATATATATATATATATGAATGCACAAATTGTAAATTTGCTCATGATATAATGAAAATACCAAACATTGGATATAACCACACAGTATTTGACAAAAATTGTGCATGTTATAAAAAAGCTCAAGAAAGACTCAAAACTCGAACCAGTTATTCCTAGCAATTAAATAAACATGTGATGCCTGCAACAATGGATATTTTGCATATAAATATACAGGGTATTACCTCTCACATAGATCAGTTATCAGATTTTTTACAGCAAAGAAACCCATGGATTTTCTGCGTCAGTGAAACGCACGTAACAGAGGACATACAGGATAATGAGTTGGATATTACTGGGTATTCTTTAGTTGTATGCTACTCTAACAGCAGGCACACGGGAGGTGTTATTATCTATGTTAAGAATTGCTTGAATTTTAAAGTAATTTATAATGATGCGTTGAATGCTAGTTACTGGATGCTAGTACTTGAGGTACGAATATGTTCTGAAGTTTTCTTAGTGGCTACATGTTATAGATCTCCTAACTCCAGAGTGACTGATTTTTTGGATTATTTTGGTGAGAAGCTGAATGATGATGTTTTTCAAAAAGGCCAAGCGTATGTCTTGGGAGATACGAATATTGATTTATCGGTGGAGAGCAGGGAGGCAAAAAGGTTCAGGAGCATTATACAGGAAGCTGGATTTACACAAATAGTTACTAGAGAAACAAGAATTACGAATATTTCATCCACACTAGTAGATCATATTATAACTAATGATTTTGGTGCTAGGGAGATTCCACGAAATTTCCCAATCCTCAGCCACCATGAGATGATAGGTACTGAAGTGCAGATTAAAAATGAGTTACGAACATGTCCAAAAACCATGTATTATAGTGACCTTAGTAATGAAGTAATTTCAAATGTACTTTTAGAATTAATTCAAAAGGACTGGAATTATACTTCTGTAAGTGTAGATATTCTTTATGCTGAATTTATTCAAAATATACAGGAGTCCCTTGATAAAGTTGCCCCACTGAAGGAATGTAAACATAGAAGGTACCCTTGGATATCTAAGGGGATAAGGAAGATACAACTAGAAAGAGACAAACAACAAAAAATTCTGTTACACTAAGGAGGAAGAAGACTGGGTAAATTTTAAGCAGGCACGAAATAGAGTGGTATCATTGATAAGATCTGAAAGAAAGGCATATTTTGAAAATAACATTGACAGATGTAGAGGAGATGGCAAGAAAATGCGGATGACACTTAAAGACTTAGTGGGAAACAAAAAGAAACAAACCGACTTCTCAGAAATAGATTTTGGGAACTATAATGGGCCGGTTGAGGAAAAGTTTAACAACTTTTACATAGATTGCTTGAAAGAAGTAGCAGAAAGTATTGATAAGCAAAATTGGAATGATAATACCAAATATGGACCGCCGTCATTTTTAAGTTTTAGAAGAATTACTCTAGCGGAACTAAGAAGAGTTTTATTCAGTTTAAAGAACAAAAGTACCAGTGACAGTTATTTGAGTATTAAATTGGTCAAGGATCTATTTTGCGTGGTTGGTTACCCTCTTTTGCATCTAATAAATACCTCTTTTGAAACAAGTACGTTCCCTAAAGAATTAAAAAATAGTGTGATTGTGCCCATACCAAAAGTATCAAAACCTACTGTTCCTAGTGATTTTCGGCCAATAAACTTGCTCCCAACTATCGACAAAATAATAGAGACTATTGTCTGTAAACAATTGAAAGACTATTTTGAAACCAATAAATTATTGTATATAGGTCAATCTGCATTTAGAAGTCAACACTCTTGCGAGTCGGCAATCCAGTATGTGTGTGCAACGTGGAGACAGGATATCAACGAAGGAAAAACTGTGTTAAGTGTATTTGTAGATTTGAAACGTGCGTTTGAAACAATTGATCGCGAAATTCTTCTAAAAAAAAAATGATTCTCTATGGGATAGATGCAAAAGCATTGGAGTGGATTGGAAACTATTTAAAGGACAGGTACCATATGACCAGAATAGGTGACCGCGTATCGGTAAAGAAAGAATGTACATGGGGTGTCCCAAAAGGTAGTGTGTTGGGCCCCCTACTATTTGTAATTTACGTTAATGATTTATATCGAGCTTTAGGAAAATGTTTTGTTAGTCTTTTTGCCGATGATACACTTATTTCTGTATCTGGCTCTAACTTGCATGAAATAACTGCGGTGTTAAATAATGAACTTGCAATTCTATATAATTGGCTGTGTAAGAATAAACTTAAGTTAAATGCATCAAAAACAAAGTGTATGGTGATAGGATCGAAGACAAATTGCAGGGCATTCAAAGAATTGGGTTTAGCATTGAATATAAATAATTCTATTATTGAATGTGTTAATGAAATTAAATATCTTGGGATTTTTCTCGATCCACAGTTAACGTTTTGTAATCATGTGGATTATTTATGCAAAAAGATTGGGAAAAAAATAGGTTTTTTGCACAGAACATCTTACTGTCTGTCTGACTGGGCGAAAAAACTTGTATACAACACTACCTATTGTTTTTCCTCATTTTAGTTATTGCATATCGTTATTTATTTCTTGCAATAAAGACACTATTTATAGACTCCAATTACAGCAGAATAAAGCAATGCGAATATTATTAGGCTGTGATAAATATACACCCATTAAGAATATGTTAAATGCGTTGGGGTGACTGTCGGTAGAGCAGAGTATTAAAAAGGCAAACATGTCTGTTATATATAAAATAGAACATAATATGTTGCCCACATATTTAAATTCCTTCTTAGAAAAAAGATGTAATATGCACGAATATAATATCCGTTCTAAACAAAATTATAGCGTTCCCTTAGCAAAAACTAGTCAACTCCAAAAAACATTGTTTTATGAGGGTGTCTGCCTTTTTAATGCTCTGCCGGGCGGCATCAAGAATGCAGAAAATGTGCAGGTATTTAATAGGCTAATAACTGATTATTTAAGATATACCTAGAAAACTATCTATGTCTGTATTGGTCGAAATTAGATTAATATATGTATGTATGTGTGTGTATGTATGTATGTATATGTATGTATATGTATATGTATATATAGTCAGGGGCGCGCCAAGCCGAGGGTGCAAGGAGTGCACCGCACACGGGCGGCAAATTTCAGGGGCGGCAAAAAGCCGCCTAGTTTTTTCGTAATAATAATAATAATCAATAAAAACACGTTTATCATGTTTTGATATCAGTGGAAAAATCACAGTTCGTGAAATATCGCGCATCACATCACTACCGAATACCTACAATAAATTAATCACTGCTATAAATCACGGTTCTTTCCCGATCACGATTATGCCATGAAATTGGGTTCTTCCCCGGCGATTCGGTGAGTCCCCGGACTTCCAAAAAATTGGTGATTCCCCAAGATGTATTTGTATTGTCATATATAAATGTTTACTACACACATAAAAATGAAGTCTTGTTTCAAGGAAATAATTGCTTTCAGAAATATTTCTTTACTTGGAACACTTGAGTTTTTAAATAAAGAGAACTTCTTTATTTTAAGGAAACAGTAAGATTTAAAGTGAGAAAAAATATATTTTAACTTCTGTGTTCGATTTAAAGCCATTTCCTTAAACTAAGATATCGTAATTATCAATTGGAAGACATCATATTTAAGAATTAACAACATTCAAAAGTTATAGTTTAAGATTTCAGATTTCTTTCACTTAGATAGTAGGAGCTCAAAACAAAAAAATAATTCGCTCTCGCTGAAATCGCAACGATATTATTTTTAAAAACTCTAGGTACCTGATTTGAGAAACTAGTTCTTAGTTTAATGCAAATCTACTTTATTGTGAAATATCTCTAAGTTTAAGATATTTTATTTCAGATTTTGAATAAATATGTTTTCAAACAATGATAACAAGTGTTTCTCTAAGAAAGCGAACATTTTTAATACGAGATTGTGTATGTCTTTCATGTTCTCTTATTATAAGAGCAGTCAAAACCTATGTCCGAAATATATCACTTTTGTTCTGAAAAAATTATTATTTAATTTAAAACCTATTTACACACAAACTATAGTAAGAACTATTTTAATACGGGATGTTTTCTTTTGTTCCAAGGGCACAAATACGAAAACACTTTTTTTTCTCTTTGAGACCCTATTTCTTTGCCACATATGAAAGTCAATATGCTCTTGAAGAGAAACCAATTATGCGTGTATAGTATTATTTAATAAAATACATTTATGTAAAATGTGTTTTTTTTTAATTTTTTGCAGTCAAATAATTTTCAAATGGATTTAAAAATATGACATATTTAAATACATATAAAATTTTATTGTGTTTTATTGTCGACATACATACATAGGGGCGGCAAATATGATCTTGCACCCGGGCGGCAAATTTCGTTGGCGCGCCCCTGTATATAGTATTACTTATCAAAATTAAATTAAATAGAATATTATTTATTATTTTTCTTAGGACATAAATTGTAAAAATTATTGTGATCTTTGTATCTACTAGCCAAGTGCTAAATAAACCATGTATTTATTTATTTATTTATATAATTTATTTATTTATTTTTTATATAAATTTATATATTTATATAATTTATATTTATAATTTATATTATTTATATTTATTTATTTATATTTTATTTTATAATGTATTTATATTATTATCAAGAAAATCTAGTCTCTGAAATTTATAAAGTCCAAAAGTAAAATGTTTAAAACACACTCTATACAAAAAACACCAACGTCACAAACATAAGACACCAAAATCAACGGAAAATAAAACGACACGACCTGTCGTGTCAGCTTGATACGGCGCACTACCAACACACTACTGATCTAGGGACTTTTCGAAGGAACCAATATCAGCTATTATATTAATGTCATCTGTGATTGTCAAATGTCGAAACGAAGACTTTGATCATAAATTGAACTTTATTATTGTTATTTGTTAAAAATAACAAAAAAGTAAGAGAGCCATGGAAACAAAAACACTTATTTAAAACAAATTTGACAATAAGCAGCTTAAACAGTGCGTAGCTGCTGTAATGCTTTAGAAAGTAAATGATAATAATTAAATTACAGTAGGTCCTACCTAATAATAATGTTAAGCATAATTTTACATTTTTTTGTTTTTATCGAAATCAGCTGGCTAATTTGAGCGAAAAAATTTAAGACATGACTTTTGTGTAGTTTTATTTGCTAAATCACAAATCCTATCAGATTAAGAAAAAAAGAGTGGCGTACTAATATTTTTATGAATTAAACTGCAACACACGAAAACATAAGAAAAATAGTTTTTGCTTAACTTAACAGACTCATCTTTATGAATTAAAAATTGTCACCAAGTTTCAACTTCATACTAATTTGCGTCTTCTATACAAAAAACACCAACGTCACAAACATAAGACACCAAAATCAACGGAAAATAAAACGACACGACCTGTCGTGTCAGCTTGATACGGCCCACTACCAACACACTACTGATCTAGGGACTTTTCGAAGGAACCAATATCAGCTATTATATTAATGTCATCTGTGATTGTCAAATGTCGAAACGCTGACTTTGATCATAAATTGAACTTTATTATTGTTATTTGTTAAAAATAACAAAAAAGTAAGAGAGCCATGGTAACAAAAACACTTATTTAAAACAAATTTGACAATAAGCAGCTTAAACAGTGCGTAGCTGCTGTAATGCTTTAGAAATTAAATGATAATAATTAAATTACAGTAGGTCCTACCTAATAATAATGTTAAGCATAATTTTACACTTTTTTGTTTTTATCGAAATCAGCTGGCTAATCTGAGCGAAAAAATTTAAGACATGACTTTTGTGTAGTTTTATTTGCTAAATCACAAATCCTATCAGATTAAGAAAAAAAGAGTGGCGTACTAATATTTTTCTGAATTAAACTGCAACACACGAAAACATAAGAAAAATAGTTTTTGCTTAACTTAACACTCATCTTTATGCATTAAAAATTGTCACCAAGTTTCAACTTCATACTAATTTGCGTCTTCTAGTTATTTAGGAAAAGCCTGTTTAGAAAAAAATCCAACACCAAGTCAATTCAAAAGAAAGTCGTTTAGGACCTATGTTTGTATGAACTTTTTGTTTTTAAATTAAGTAAGGAATAATAACCTGAAGTTTGCCCACATACTTTATTAACACCCTATATATACCAATATTATCATTAATCACCTGCTGCTTGACACACCTATTTTTTTTCAAATGAAAGTGTTGCAGTTTTAAGGTCCGTGACCTTCATACACTTCGAAGTTCAGAAGAGCCGGCACGGCGGCACCGCAGCATCCAACTGCAAGAAGTATTGTGTATCATTAATATCATTATGTATTATTGCTGATGATGACCGAGACAAAAAATCGATTCAATTTCATATGCCGACACTTTCCCCTTCAATAATTGAGCCGTTCAGAGGAAAAGTGGTATAACGCACAAGCAAACCGCCATGCAGTTAGACCACTTTTCCTCTGACCGGCTCAATTATGTTTACGTAGTCGTTCTTCAAATTTAAGTCCTCAGACCGGCAGAAGGGCATAGATGAGGGGGGGGGGGGGTCCCTAGAACGGTACGAAAAGCAAACCCAAAACGGTACGAAAAAATTGATAGATGCAGATGTAATTATATTCTAGTGCAATTTAGAGTTGCATAAGTTCTGAAGAATATTCTCATGTTTATTTTTGTTCCTATTTGTTTGAAATAATATTATGTAGATATCCTTTCAAAAAATATTTTTAGCTTAAGGAGTACCTTTATGAGCCTTCTTTAACATGTTATACAGAGTGTCCAAAAAGTCTTCGTATGGTTACATGTAATTTAACTTTTTCAATCCCCTTGGGGGGTAACGCTAGGGAGTTGGGTCAAAATTTTTAAAAGCAACCCTATGCCGTGTGGTACCTTATTTTAAAGGTCATCAAAAATAAACATCTTACCGTAAACTCGAGGTGCGTATCTTAACCCACAGAACAGGTGAGAAACGTTAAGAGCTTGCTAATTGGTCGCAACATTTGTGTCAACGGTGGCGCCCTCCGTTGTACGCTCGGAAGTAATAATGGAGGAAGCGGGACGTGGGGGAATCCACCATATGATCATTGACAGTTAAAAGTCAATTAATGTTTTGACATTTTATAACCTTGTTGTATTTACATGTTAAAAAATATTTTATTGGACTTTATAAAAGAATTTTCAGAGAAAATATCAAAAACGTCAATAGCGGCTATTTGCTAAAACAAATATTTAAATACAACAAAGCATAAAATACCAAAACATCAATTAACCTTTAAAAGCAATACAAGACTGTATTGTATTTAAAAGTAAAACAATGATGTCCCATTTTTACTAGATTTTTTACTAATTTCTTAATTTAGTCAATATAAATATAATGAAATTTTTATCAAGTCAACTCGTAACATGGCTCACATGAGAATGTTAAAGCAAGATAAAAGTCGCAATCGGGTGAAGGTTCTAATCAGATTTCTTCAGTTCCGTTAACATCACGCTGGGCTTGTGTGGAGATCCATTCCATCGAGCATTTAACATGAAACAAAAAGAAAAAAAAACTAAGTACTTAATAGCTATTTATATCACACAAATCAGGTGAACTATTTAACTTTACTCATTAATTGAATGGTACATAAACAACTCTAGATAAGTTTCACCTTTTTATTACTGCTATTTATTTTGCTGTCAGTAAAAATGATGTGTTTTCTATAGTGTCCAGTAGGGCAATCCAGAGTGAAAGTGTACTCGTCCGAAGCTTAATGTAGGGATGATACACACAAACGTATGTATATCAATTGACAACTTGTGTTATGGTCCAGCAAGTGAACATTTTCTCGTGAAATGCATCAATTGATATGTTATTATTTGTAACATTGTATGCCTAAGAGCGGTAAAATGCCAGTCTGTAAAAATTAAAAGCAAAAGGCCACCATCTTGCTTCAACCAATCACATGAGGGATGTATAGAGCATCCAAAAAACCTCCTGAATATGCTCGGTCTTCACTTCGGAAATAAACGTATATGTCTAAACGAGTACCCGTTAACTCTGGATTGGCTTCCAGAAGTTATAGGTTTATCCTCATTATTTTTTTCTCTTAAATATTTGTAGACTTAATCAGACATATTACATTTTACTGTCATTACCAATATTGTGCTCGTCACAAAAAAAACACATTTTTGAAATTCATTACTGTAAATTTTAAAAAACTTCAACCAACAGAGTGTGCATATTTGTCAAGACAGCAGTTGCTCAGAAAGGCGTTTCATTCCAGAGTCATGTTAGAGAAAATACAGAGACAGTAAGATGTAGGTATGGGTGGCAAACTACAAAATGAATTTTTCCGACAAGCAGAAAAAATATGATAAAAATATAAATCACATTGAATGTTTTGGAATTAAAATCATCTAAATAGTTACACCTAGCACGAAATATGTTTTAAACATGATTAAGAAAATGATACTTACCAAATTACAATATCTGATTTGACTATTTACATCTACAATAAAACAAAGTTTGATTAAAAATCATTCTTTATGACACAAAGACCACAAAACAGAAATGGTCAAATTCAATGTTGCCAACTTTCATCATTTATTTATATCATATAATAAATAAATAAATTATTAATATTAGTCTAGTCTTCAGAACATATTGGTATTGGAAATACATTCGATTGTTTATTATTTTTGAATGTTCACGGTATATTTTGCTGACAGACTTGCTGATAACTGCACTTTAAAATAACAAAAAAACGAAAAAACTGTATATTTTAAACAAACTACACGTACAATTTAAAATTAAAAATACCTGGAAAAATGTATGTTTACTAAACTATGGAACAGAATACTATGTTTCAAGACATGTATTGATAATAGGCTATATTTTTCTTTAATACAAACTTACCTGGAAAAGTAATAAAGCCGTAATTTGCTTTTTAAGCCGATGAATTGTCATTAAAATCACACATAAAATAATTTTCATCTTTTCACAAAATTATAAAATGGCTGATGGATAAGACGAAGGCGAGGCAATCGAGAATAAAATAACCCTGATTGGTCTAATTTTGACGTATCTGTTGTCTGTCGAATGGAAGCAAGGGCCTCTATGGTACTTTCGCTAACTAAATGTGACAAGTGACAGCTGCAATAATCCGTATTTAAAGTTTCTGCAGTGGGACTCCGCGATGTCGTAGAATTCTATTTGTAGAAACGAAGCGATAGTTTCGTACTCCGCGTAGCTTTAGAAGTCGATTATGTGGCAGCCATATTGTCGTCTTGCAACGACCGACATCGCCAACGTTGCAGTGGGACTCCGCGACGTCGTAGAATTCTATTTGTAGAAACGGAGCAATATCGTTTCGTACTCTGCGTAGGTTTCGAAGTCGATAATGTGGCAGCCATCTTGTCGTCTTGAAACGACATCGCCAACGCTGTAGATATCGGTTTGTGAGGTTATGAATCAAGTTTTTTTTACATATTTTTGGATCAGAGCCAGAGCACTGCCGGTTCGGTGTTCTGTGAGCGAAGGCTTTAGGGGTCATATGTTGGAACTATTGCTTTTTCTGTTTAAGATTATACCTAACGAGTCTCAAAATTTTGAACATTTTCACTCTGGCATTAGGTATAACCACAAATCGTCCTAAGCTTATAAAAAACTAAAAAGGATCAGTAAAAGCTCCTTAATTTGCTTTTATGCATACATGGCACTTTGCTTATAATTTGGATAAAAATTACTCAATTGAAAATTTTGAGATCGAAATACATAAATTTTTTACTAAATAGTTTTAAATAAGCAACAAACAAAAAGTATTTTTGTAGTAAAATGCGCGTAAGAAATGAACACTGGCTTAATTTCATTAACTTCGCTGAAGCTCATCCAGAAATAAAAAGATCCAAATAAACGGCCAAAGATGCTAGAACTAGTAACGCTGTAAAAGTGGGTCCTCACGGGCGGAGGAAGCGGAACAGCGGAGAGGTGCTTCGTTATGTAATTAGTTGAATGCGGCCATGTTTAACAAACGAAGCGCCTGTCCACTGTTCCGCTTTTTCCGCCCGTGAGGGCATTCTTTAAGTTAAACACCGCAACGTCACCAGTCGACAACGGCAGTAAGTTCTCGGCTGATGACGTTGCGGTGTCTAACTTCAGTGGCGTAATCAGGGGGGTTGGGGTCTGCAGTCTCCCCTAAACTAACATCCTAGACACACAAAAATTTAAAAAGTGCACTACTAATTGAAAAATCCACCGAATTGCGTAATTCCTGAGACACTACTACTGAGACAAAATCCTGGGTGATCCCCTGTTTAATTTACTTCGGTCACAGCTGTGATATAGTATAAGCTGTACTTAGGTGTTACTAGTTCTAGAAGGGCACATGGAAAAAATGAAAAAGTTGAACTTAGGTCGTGGGTAAAATACTTTTGAACATGAACCTTGAACATTAAATATAACCAAACTTTTATTTGTATCCAAAACTTCTAGTTATAAAATTAAAAATCACTAGAATTTCGCAAATGTTTTTAGCTCCGATAGTTACCCCTTTGGCGAGTTCCGAAGATACCCGATCATTAGTCTACAATAGAGTTGGGAGATATAGTGATTTTTCGATATCTGTTAGAACAGCGATAGTGATTTAAGAATAGCCGTTATTTTTAACGGTGATTTTTCACTACAGCGATTTTTATTTTTAAGGCGAAAAGGAGCAGCATAGTTGCTTTTACAAGACTGATATTCGGTAATGCAGCTACAATTGGAAGTAAAATTAAAATTATAACTTGACTTGGTCAGTAAGTTATTAGGGTAAAAATAGTATTTTTTCGATACGGCCAGTGTCAGAGACGTGGCGAATATTAATCGAAAATAACCTTTATTCTTGATTTTTGCGCTAGATTAAGTTAAAAATATTACATTTTTTCCGAAATTAGAATTATAATGCTTTAGGCAACATTGAGTATACCTAGGTATACCCGAAAATGTTTTTGTGACGCTGAATCTAAATACGACAATAATTAATAAAATTATAATCTCTTAGATACTTTTCACATTTGAAATTAACCATCTAAAACTGAAAAAATCCCATTTAATAGCTTCAAAATGGGGGCACACGGAACCTAAGGGAGATTACAAAATGCTTAATATAACCCACAACATAAATAACAAAATAATTAGAAACAATAGTATAAGACAATATAATAAAAAAAACATTCTCGTTTATATTTAGCTAATATAAAAAATATAAACAAAAAACATTCTCTTTTATATTTAAATACTTTTTGGTAAAATTCAAAATTCAGGTACATTGAGACAGAAGGATAACTTGACATAATATGTTATTTTAAATTTTAGTGGAATGCTTTATGTGAGTATTTTTTTTGCAAATATTGCACTTTTCAGAAAAGTTTCATCTTCAATTGGTTTAAAAAAATTCAAAATTTCACTGGTTTTCTGTTTTTTGGACATTTTGTGAATCTAAATATATTGCAGGTGTTGAATTTTGCTATAATTAAAAGTATTAAAACTAATTTATCGGTTACTCTATAATCGTTACTACGCGCAATGAAGAATAAATGGCTAATTCACCAACAATATCGACTACGGCCGACCGAACCGATAAACGACAAATCACTGAACATACGTGAATATCTAAAGAATCAGATATATCAACAACGCAAGAAGCGATAATATCTGGCGCAACCGTTCAAGCAGCGATTTTATTTATCAATATCTCAATAACCCGAGAAATATTTATTTTACAAGGGGCGATTACGCGGTCGGATCGCCGTGATCTATTTTGTTTCGGTGAACCGTCCGTGGCGCATGCAGATTTGTTAATCACTGAATACTGAATAACTGGGTTAGCGAGATTTCGATCGCCGCTACCGATAGTGATTTGTCTTTCACGGTGATTGGATCATGGTGATTGATATATCTCCCAACACTAGTCTACAATTAAATAGAGTTGCAAATTTTCTTTAGTAGAAAACGCTAATAGATTTCTATAGTAGAAAACAATAGTAGCTTTCTATAACGACGCAGAGTCCCACTGCAGAGCAGACAAGTCACGTAAAAGTTAAATAACACAAATTTTAAGAAACACACAAGTCTCAAAAATAAAATCTATAATAATAATCTTCTTAACTGTTCATATGGGAGAAAACTAAATGCCATTTATGTTTGCTCACAACCGCCATATTGAATCACGTGGTTTGTATTCCCTAATTGACTTTCGAAGAGTCACTCGACATAACCATACTTTTGAACCATATACGTATTACTACTATATTTTTAGCATCCAATCTACCCGTTGTTAAAATTTGAAGCAAATATAAAATCTTCTTTTCTTTGGTTTTGTACCACGTGATGCATCCACTTTTGACGGAACTGTCACTGTCAGTTCTGACAGCAGTTTAAAATGTGAGCTTGTCGGTTTCCTTCTCGTCTTTTTACCTTTCAAAAGTAAAGATTAATGTGTTTTTATTTGTGAAAAGTGGACTAAAAGTTAATTATTATCCTATTTACGATGACATAGCTAATGTACCGATAATGCCAGTTTTAAGCAGCAAGAAGTGAAAAACTACTTGAGTTTCAGCGACGGATAGTTTTCACAAGAATGTAAACTGAAGAGTGAATACATCATTTTTAATTTTTGAGATTTTGGGGCAAAACGGGTAAGAACATTATGTAAATAAAGCGAGGCATCGTGTGGAAATCTAAAAAAAAAACACATTATTCAAGCTCGAATTAAAACTCAAAATAGTTAAGTATAATTTATTGTAATTATTAATTCTTATATAATACGTTATAATTAAAATCAAAATCTTCTTAAATAATTAGTTACTTACCTATGCAAAATCACTTTGTCTTTCTCAACTGACCGTCGACATGCGAAACAAGATCTCATTTTCTATCTAAAATATTATTAACTCTGTTTCAATATTGCACTTTTAAAGTATATAATAATTTATACTTACTGGTTTTTCTGATATTTTATTACACATTAAATTAAAAATTATTAGATTATTCACAAAATAACGCTACGGCGAAATCGAAGACTTGTCAGATTCAAATTTGAACTTACAATCCCTAGAATTTCCTCAATGTTTTTAGCTCCGACAGTTACCACTTTGGCGAGTCCGAAGATACCCGATCATTGTCTACAACTAAACAGAGTTGCAAATTTGACGATAGTAGAAAACGCAAATAGATTTCTATAGTAGATTACTATAACGACGCAGAGTCCCACTGCTGCTTTTACCGATTATTTACTATCCGAACATTTCCGTTAATAATCGGAATGTTCCGAATATTTTGATAATCGGATGACCGATGATTTTTCATCCGGATGATCCCATCACTACTAACGATCTGCAGCCGAACTCTATAACAAAAAAAGCGACGATGATCGCTTTCCACCAAAGAAAATAAAACGGTATGAGAAAAGACGGAACAGTGTATTTCCGTTGCAACACTGTTTATTGACAAAACAGCTAACCTCTTTACCGACTGAGAAGACTTGGCGCTGGAAACCCAGGCTGTGTACCGTTGTCAAACCTGGTTAACCGCTCGGTTTCTTCGGTGACATTAATGACAGATATTGCGTTTCCAATCTGTCAACTTTTCAGATTACCGATACTTACGGGACACAAAACCGTAACCGAAGTTGACAACGGTACACGCCCTCAGTCATAAATTTTTAAAAATTTCTGAATGCTTTTCCCGCGCCAAGTTTTCTCAGTCGGTAAAGAGGTTAGCTGTTTTGTCAATAAACAGTGTTGCAACGGAAATACACTGTTCCGTCTTTTCTCATACCGTTTTATTTTCTTTGGTGGAAAGCGATCATCGTCGCTTTTTTTGTTACAGAGTTCGGCTGCTGTGCTAACGACATAATTTTGTCATTGGCGCGAACGTCAGAATTCATGTGTAACCACCCAATCAAACCCTTTTATTTTCTTTGGTGTAAATAGTAATTTTATTAGTTTGCGAGGGGCATTTTTTGCGTTAATATTTCCAGTAAATAATGGAACCTGGTAACAAACGAAGTTATACTAAGTACTGTATTGTTCCAATGTGCAAGAATAACAATGCAAAGACCCCGAACAAGTGCTTTTTCAGCGTGCCCAAAAAAGCAGAAGTCAGAAGAAAGTGGTACAAAGTTACTAGGCGAGACGAAAAGAAATATGGTCGGTTTTCTGAAACGACAAGTATATTTTGCTGTGAGGATCACTTTATTGTAAGCAACTTGTAAAATTATGTTACATTACGATTGTTTCACATAACCCCAAAAATTATATCGTTTAATTAGATAGTCGTACAGGTAGTAAAACTTTTCACTTTATTTTTAGTTGGAGGAGGATACTGAAAATTACATGGAATATAAAATAATGTGTAAGCAACTAGGACAACGAGTTACTTTACGTTTAAAAAAAGGTACTTTGCCACATATTTTTCAATGTCAAAAGAGAACCAAGTCTGCACCAGAGAGAAAAGGTGCTCTGAAGAGGAGAAAATTGGAATTATTGCAAGAAGCATTAGCACTTTACAATGGACTACCACAGACTACAATGGTAAACACAGAAAAGGAGTGTGAAGCAGGACTAAATACATCTGATCATGTTTCACACATAAAGGAGGTACCTCAGAGTCACGATAGAGATATTCAAGTCAATAGAGAACCAGAATACCACAGCAGAGGCATTAATACCAATACCCAAGCAAAGAGTATCAGTGTTGCCATATCACCATTTCAGAAACCCTCGATGAATGTATCCACATCTCTATTTAAAGTAGTAGGTATGACAAGGAATGAGGAGAAAAAAGACAGTGATGCCAAATATCTGCCATTGAAGACTTCAGTGTCATCAGCAACCATGATAGAATATGAGCCTGGGAGCTCAACTTATGAAGTGAGTTGGCTTGAAGAAAAGGAGTCAAATAGAGATTTTACTAACATGATGCTGATAGCTATTGAAAAAGAACCAAAATTATTACTGGGATTGCCGAAAAAAAGTTATTATTTAATAAAATTATTAAGTGAAAGTATCCCAGCACCTACAACAGATTTATTAATTACTTTAAAGAAAATCAAATTGAATGATTCCTTTAGTGTATTGGCTTTACATTTTGGATACTCGCAAAGTACTGTTCGTCATGTTTTTAAAAACACTATTTTTTTACTTGCCCACAATTTGAAGGATTTAATCGTGTGGCCAGATTCTTCAAGAGTAGCATTGCATTTACCAATACCATTTAGAGCAAAATATTCCAATGTTGTTTCAATAATTGACTGCCTTGAAATAGAAATTGAGAAGCCTACAAATGCACTACATCAGTCTTTAACATGGTCTCAATATAAACGCTGCAATACCTTAAAGTACCTTATATCCTGTACACCTGATGGTTTAGTGAATTTCATATCTGCGGGATATGGAGGAAAAGCATTGGATGCTACCATAGTTGCAGATTGTGGTTACTTAGAAAAGTTGCCTCCCAATGTAGCAGTTATGGCTGAAAGAAGATTCAAGAATATTTCTCACGTGTTGCGAAGTAAGAGGTGTGTTCTCATACGGCCACCTGTTTCAAGTACACTACTTGCAGGTTTAAAAGAAGAGGTCAGGCAGGCAAAACAAATTGCTGCATTAGAGACTCATGTTCAACGTGTTATTGGCCGACTTAAGGAATTTAACATGCTGTTACCACATGCTCGTACAGATTTTTTTACTCCTTTAATGGATTATGTGTTAATAACGGCTTGTGGCATCATAAATATGCAAAAATTTTTGACTGAAAACCAAATATAGTGTATTTTTTAATAGATATCATTTTCATAAGATATTTTATATACAGTCCAAATATATATATATATATATATATATATATATATATATATATATATATATATATATATATATATATATATATATATATGTATATAGGGGAAGCCCGGGCAAAGCGAATTGCCCGGGCAAAGGGAATATTAATTATTTCACGAAAATAAAGACAGATGGCGTTCACTACTTAACACAAAATCAAAGAGCATGTCTAACAGTAATAAAAATCACTAAGGGTTAACCGATTAATAAGAAGCACATGCTTTAAATTCGCATAGAAAGTTTTGCAGTGTCGTGTTAAAATAATTCTTCCAAGGTAAGTTCAGTAAACTTGCTCTAACTCGTTACAAAAAAAAAACATCTTAGTTATTCATTATTGTCTTCATTAAGTCCGATTTCAGTCCTAATGTTTATGTCGGACCAGAACCTAGAGTTATAGTCCATTTATGTGCCGCCTTATCCGACTGTATGTCAGGGTAAAGTGAAGAGGGCAAAGCGGATAGCTATTCGCTTTGCTAGAAGAAGGAAAGGGCAATTTCTAAGCCCTTATTCAGAAAGGCGTTTGGTAAGAAAAAGATGAAAATTGAACACGATACAGTTTCTACAAAGTTAAGAAAACATATAAGTGACAATTCTGATAGAGTTTATACCTGTCTGGCATGTGGAGAACTTTTTGAACACAACGGCGAAGACTGGATCTAATGTAGTGAATGCCAAAATTGGGCCCACGACTACTGCACGAATTATAGTGGGTTTGGCTCGTATTTCTGTGTCTATTGTGATACATAATTTTATTGTTATTTATGTTTATTGTTTTATTTACATATAATATATAATGATATTCACTTTGCCCGGGTAATCGGGCAAAGTGAATAAACTGCACATGCGTAAAAAACAATAAAAATTAAAGCAAAACCAAAAAGTAGTCATAAATTACCTTGGGTGCAATGAAGTAGAGATAAGTCTGTGCGCTCGAGAGGGTTTTTTATTAGAATCTGATAATAAACAAAAAAATTATGATTTTCCAACTTTAACACATTCGCTTTGCCCGGGCTTCCCCTATATATACAGCGTCTGCCCAGATTTGGTTACCTAATGGGAAACTTTTTTATTTTTGATTTTACGAGAAAGATATTCTTGATAAAAAGTTTTGCTTGTTGTAAAAGTGAGACTGACATTGAAAAAAAAATATGTTATACAGGGCGTAAAGAAAATAAAGAAAAAAGAGTAGTTAAGGTAAATACCATGGAATTTTCGCTGGTAATGTCATTTGTAAATGCAAATAAATACTTTTTTAATGAAACGTTTCATTAAACTTCTTTCTTAATACTTCTTTTATGACTTAAAAGCTTTTTTTTTTTAAAACCTAATAACTAATTTTTATTGTCATACCTGTATGTGGTGCTGGTTTCATAATAGGTAATAGGTAAGAGTGACATTGACGATGATATATTGCTTCATGTTACAGAGGAACCCAAAAAAAGCCTTGAACCAAAGATCCCATGAATTGGGTTATTTAATTAAATTTATCCAAACTGTTTTGAAGAAAAACAATAGAAATATTTTAAATCAAAATTTATTCACGCATTTCCTGAAGACATGGGTATACGATTTGATTATTGTCACTGGATAATGGGGTATTATGAAGATCATCCAAATTTCGGGTTTCAAATTTTGTTTTCCGTCGAAGCGACGTTTACCACCAATGGAATGTTTTCATCACAAAATTCGGGGTTTTGGAGTATAACTAACTTACTGGGTAGTAGAATGTCGGAGTCAAGTATCTCAGAAAGTTAATGTTGAGTGTTGTGTTTTGAAAAACAAAATTTTAGGACAAATTTTTTTCAATAATAACATTAACGGACAAATATTTCTACCTTTTTTGCAAAATGACTTTTGATGTGCCCTGCATTTAAGGCAAGATTTAATATTTAGTTAGATGGTGCCCCTTGTCATTTCTCAGCAGAAGTAAGAGCCTGGCTTAACTTCAATATCAAAATTGGGCAAACTTCGAATCATACAACATCAAGACCAAGAAGGATACTGTTATTTATGGAGCAAAGTTGAAGGTGCCTTAACTGCCAATGAATTTTCAACTATTCTTGTATCTTTCATCGAAACAAAAATCTTACCAAACGTGAAAGACGAAAATCGAACAATAATTTTTTGGAGTGATGGCTGTACAGGGCAAAATAGAAATTCCTATTTAGCTAATGCGTTACTTAATACAGCCATCGTACACAAATTAATAATAATCCAAAAGTATTTATTTAAGGGACATACGCAAATGGAAGCGGATGCCATGCATTCTACAATCGAAAGAAGGATTCGCGAGAAAGGTATTAACGTTCCAGCGTTCCAGCAGACTACCTCACACACTGCAAAAATGCACGGCTTAGCCCTTTTCCTTTTCAAGATTCTTTCTACTAAAATATTATAGCTCTATAAGACCTGGCCGAAAAGTGGGAGATGCCACTGTCACAGATATAAATCAATTTACACACAAGATGGAACAATAAAATTTAAACTGCGACACACTGACGATGATTGGCAAGAATATACTATAAGAATAAAACCCAAAGAGCCACAACCTGCAACGAGTCGGTTTTCAGCACTTTACAGTGAGAGAAGAAAAATCAAAAAAGAAAAATTTGACCATCTCCAATCACTAAAACAAAGCATCATGCCCTGTAAAATTGACATTTTTGGAGTTACACTGTTTTCGGGTTTCACCTACGAATGGTTTTCATCACTTGCATTTGAGAATACCCTAGTTAAGAAGAGAATAACACTGACAACCGCGCAATTCTTTGTCAAAGTTTAGTAATTTTTATTTTTCAACTAAGACTGGTGGCGGAACTTTTTTTCCATATACGTATTACTACTATCTAGCATTCAATCTACCCGTTGTCAAAATTTGAAGCAAAGATAAAATCTGCTTTTCATTGGTTTTGTACGCACGTGATGTCTCAGCACTTTTGAAGTTTTGACGGAACTGTCACTGTCAGTTCTGAGAGAAGTTTAAAATGTGAGCTTGTCGGTTTCCTTTTCGTCTTTTTACCTTTCAAAAGTAAAGATGAATGTGTTTTTATTTGTGAAAAGTGGATTAAAAGTTCATTATTATCCTATTTACGATAATGTCGTAGCTAATGTACCGATAATGCCAGTTTTAAGCAGCAAGAAGTGAAGAAATTACTTGTAGTTTTAGCGGCGGATATTCTTCACAAGAATGTAAACTGAAGAGTGAATACATCATTTTTAATTTGAGATTTTGGGGCAAAACGGGTAAGAACATTATGTAAATAGAGCGAGGCATCGTTTGGAAATCGAAAAAAAAAAACACATTTAAGTTCGAATTGAAACTCAAAATACGTAAAAGTATAATTTATTGTAATCATTAATTTATATATAATCAACGATATATATCGTTGATATAATACATTATAATTAGAATCAAAATCTTAAATAATTAATTAACCTATGCAAAATCACTTTGTCTTTCTCAACTGACCGTCGACATGCGAAACAATAAGATCTCATTTTCTATCTAAAATATTAACCGTTTCGATATTGTACTTTAAAGTATATAATAATTTATACTTACTGATTTTGCTGATATTTTATAATAAATTTAAATAAATATTCACAAAATAACGCTACGGCGAAATCGAAGGCTTGTCAGATTCAAAGGGATTTTTTGGCGAGATAAACGGTTTTAAATTTTGGAGCGGTATCTGATACCGGTGCGTTTTCGCGACAAAGCGGTCTTTCAAATGACGCCATTGCTGACGTCATCGTTTTAAAAACGGTCTTTTAATTTATTCAACAAGGTGCAAGTTGTTGATAAAAAGCCATCACCGGTTAAATTTGACATTAAGAGCCAAATTCGCCATTTTTCAACGTACATAGCCTAAAAAACAAACGACTTGTGGAGTCCTGTGCAGTGATCTAGTCCTGTGTCTGTGCCTGTGCCAAAAATGCATCCACAAAAATGGAAAATGAACAGTACTGACAAATTGCTCCAGAAAGAGAAGCTAACAATCCATTAGAGAGACAGAGAAAATGAACAGTATGAATACTCGGTCAACTTTAGAGGCAGGGATGGGCGCCCGCAGGGAGGGGCCAGGCCCCCCTGAGATTGTCATCCTTTTTAATTATTAGTAACAAAATCTTTAAAAATATATATATTTTTTATTTTGCCCCACCTGAGAAAAAAGTCTGCGGGCGCATAAAGCTGGTAACAGGTTTGGCTACTGTCATGGAGTTGCTATAAACGGTAAGTAAACAGTCAAATTAATTATTAATAAATAAAACGACACGTTTTGTTATTTTATAATTATTATTTAACCTCAATTTGTGTTGCATGTTTTTTTTTGAGTTAATAATTTTGCCTTGTGCTGCTAGTAATTATATTAAGTAATACATTGCAGTCAGTAAACACTAGTCGGTCTAGTACAATAAAACAAAACCAACAAACGAGAAATAAAACTTGACAGATGGTTTTATAAACAAATGAAAAAACCGTGTCATTTTGGCGATTTAAAAAACCGCTTGATTATGACGTCATTATTAAAAGACCGCAGCGGTCATTTATATATAACCGTTTATCTCGCCAAAAAATCCCTCAAATTGGAACTTTTGAATATGACAGGCGCGAGCGGCCATGTTGTCGTATTTGGTGTTTTGTTTGGCGGACGGTACGTAGCATATACTTACTATATAGCGCGTTCGGCAATGCAATCTTTTCTATCGTTTTGCTCGGAATTTTTGACGGTCACATGACCTATTATTGTAAACAGTACGACCGATCACGTGCCTGTCAATAATTCCGAGCAAAACGATTGAAAAAGATTGCATTAATAATATACTGCGGGTTCCCCATTTACCCAATGTGCGGTTTTTGATGCCAACATTGTGAAATGGAGATATATAATCTCGCATAAGTCTATCCTTTAGTCTGATATTTCGTAAACTGCGATTGCGCTAAATCTTGTGTTGCTATTGGCCATCTAACGGCGCCACGCTTCATACGTATCTTGACAGGTCTGGTTTTTTGGTATAATTGAACTAGTTTATTACTTTTTGTACATCTGGGCATAAGTTAGCATACTTCAAAATCAACCACAAGAACACCGAATACAAAATACAACACGACACAAAGAAAAAATGGCTAATGGCGATCCAACTGTAAACTAAAAAAAAAACAGAAAGCTGAAAGAAGCCGAAATATACGCACAACAGCCGATGATTAGTACAATTCACCATCTAATTCAGTACAATGTCTGACCAATGACAAAATTCGTATTAACGCATGCGCATATACAGAAATATCAGACTAAAGGATAGCCTTATGCGAGATTGTATATCTCCATTTCATAATGTTGGCATCGAGAATTCCAGACAACCCGCAGTATATTTAAGTATATGATATTTATATGTAAGAGAACACCAGGTTTTACAAAAAATTATATATTTTCCACAATTTAATTATAATATAAACGCCGAGGAAAGCGACAGTGCGTTCCATATGCTAGGCCGAAGACAAGTGCCTGTTCTTCAAATTCTTTATATAGACCAAACATCATTTCTAAGAAATAACTTTAATCCCGACCCAAGCCAGGTCGTAAATCTGTTCCCTTATCCCCTTTAACTTAAAACTATTTAATAAAATAAACATATGCAGCCATAAGCAAGTGCGTCTAGTGGCGGTGGTCTGGTCCAGCTTAAGGGTCTCTATTTGTATTTTTTGTTAAGGGTGGTCGCTCACATGTTAAGGGTGGATGCTGATACGGCCAACCTGACACATAATTCGTTCTCGAATTACCATGAGAACAGCCAAAATCTGAAACAAATGAAAAAGGCGGCAGATTCGGTTTGGTTTTGTCATTACTTAAACGTAGAGCTGTGAGCCGATCGTGAACAACATGAAAATAAAAAAATGTTATTGTTTTTTTTTCTTTTAAACATGACTTTTGGCAGACCCTTTTCTCGTAAAAGTTAATCAAGTCACCCAAGGGTGTTACCGTAGAGTTCGAAATATAATTTAACTATATTGTAGAATTTGAATTGTATCATCGTAGAATTCAAAGTATATCATCGTAGGATTTAAACTATATCATCGTAGAATTTAAAGTATATCATCGTAGATTTTAAATTATATCATCGTAGAATTTAAAGTATAACATCGTAGAATTTCGCATCTAAATATGGCCTCCAGCCAACCTTTTTTCCCTTTACAAAGCGTCATCATCATTTAACCTTAATATTATAAAATCAGAGTACTTATCGTAAAGCAATAATCTAGCGTTGATCACAATTAGCTCACATGTTCATAAAATTTTTCAAATATTCACCTATTCATTACTCTGATAAACCAGAAAATTCTCCGGGCCACACACGAAGCATATCTTTGGCAACAATGCTCATACGATTCGTCGACAAATTTTTGACCTCAAATCTATCGTTTTCCAAAACATTAACGACCTCAAACGGACCTTCATACTTTTGGTCCAACTTAGCTAGGTGGCTATTGCCCGATGGGTGGAATACTAAGTCTCCAATATTTATGACTTTATTGGACCTACGTGTCTTATCAAACAACAAACAAGGCTTTCGCATCGTCGGCTTGTTTCCTTATTCGTTCGTATGCCAGCTTTCTATCTTGCTCTAAACCTTGAGAAAGATCGCGGTTTGATATAAACTCGGTCCGTTTCCCAATGTCGGGCGCATTGCCTTCAACACCAGTTAATAAATATATCGGCGCAAACCCCGTAGTTTTTTGAATTGTCGTGTTAAGCGTCGTTTGAATTTTAGTAGTTGATTGTGGCCACTCCGCTTTGTCGCCGATTTCGGTGCGTAACAAATTCAAAACCGTTTTTACATATCTTTCCACCTGACCATTACCACGAGGGACGCCTCTGGCAATCAGATGTTGATGAATACCCAATTCAGTCAACATTCGCTTGACAGATTTATCGATGAAATTGGTGCCTCTGTCACAAATAAACGTCTTCGTGATGCCAAACAAACTGAGATGCATTTTAAGAGCGGCGCATGTTTCGGGACCCGCAAGTGTTTTTAAGGGCACCAAAAACAAAAACTTCGTAAAAGCATCTATTATTAGCAACAAGTGTTTAAAACCGTCGACGGATACTGGAAACGGACCAACACAGTCAGCGTGAACTACCTGAAAAGGGATCGGTTTCTTGTCGATGGCATGTAATTGTCCCTGTTTAGGTCCAGTGTGGTCCTTGCCGACTATACACTTTAAACAATGGTCACAATATTTTTTAACAAACTTGGCCATTTTCGGGAACCAGAAATAATGGTTTATTTTGGAAAACGTTTTGTCTGGCCCTACGTGACATTGTTCGTCGTGAAATAATCGTAATAACCCTAAACGACTACCTTTAGGTATGAAAGCCCTATAAATCGGCGGGTCCTGACCTGGATTTATTTTTCTGAACAGGATGTCGTTTTGACAAAAATACTCGGTGGTTAACTGGCCCTCATGGAGCTTTTGTTTTATCTTCAATGTTTCGCGGTCATGCTTTTGCGCCTTTTTTAACCAATTATCCGTTGAAATAACGTTGATGTCACTAATTCCGACAGTTTTAGGTTCAATGGCTTTATCGATTGGATTTCTACTAAAATAATCAGCATGTTGTAAATATTTACCCTTTCGGTAGTCAATGTCAAAATTAAACGACTGTAAGTAAAGCCACCACCTGGCAACCCTAGGTGACAATCAATTCTTTTGCAATAGCCTTAGATAACAAGCTATATTCCGCCACAGAATTTATCAAACAGTTAAAATCTCAGCCCTGAATTGTAAAAGTACAAAAATTACTGTTGACATTACCACAAGTGTAATTATTAACTTGAGAACCAGATGGTCAGGGTCACGTTGTTTTTGAAAACAAATGGCCGCGCTTTTTGCAGTAATCACAAACAATTTAACTTTTATTATTAAACATCTATGATCAGGGCCACATTCTGTAAATAAGCTTTTATTGGGTTTTCTTTCGGAACAATTACGACTAAGATGCCTTGGCTGGCCAAGCAAAGTTGCAATTTTTAACGTCATTTAGAATCAAAAGAATAACTTCTCTCGTGATTTTTTTGAGATTCTACTGAAGTGGATAAATAATTTATAACTATTTAGAAGGGTTAACAAACCATTGACTGAATTTGTTAGTATTAAATGCGGCGATTTTGACGTAAATGTCGGTGATATCTCAAATAACAATTTCCAAAATTTGGTAAACTGGCAGCTTAAAATTTAACGAATTAATGAAATGAGACAAACCTTTACTGTACTTTAGGCTTTAATTAGCAGAAAGCATTCATATAAATTATGACAAGTAATAGCATAAAATGACAAACTACTAAAAGTACCAGTAGTACAGGTAACAAGGTAATTATTAATATACATAGAAAGTTCGAAATCATATTACATTCTCCCTTGGGTTAATTTCAATTATAATCTTTTAAGTAGGCTGGGGGATTACGTTTTCTTGAGGATTGACGAACTTCATTTGCAAAATTCTTAACAGTAGCTTCGTGAACAGCGGAGGGATCTTCTTCTTGCGGCTGAATAATTATCTCCGAAGTGCTAGGTCTCGGGTCATCAAAAGTGTTTACATCTTGCCCAACAGGATCTGGATGGCCTTGTTCATCATTTCTAGACTCAATAGTATCAGCCTCGATTAATGGAATAATGGGATTCGTATCAGTAACAGGGTCAGAATTGTCGGGGTTGATTAAACTTAAATCTCCCCTTGGTGCCAAATGTTTTATGGAAACTGTAGATTCCTTCCCATTTTCATAGCGAATTACTGCATACTCTGGATTTGCCTCCACCAGTTCCACTTCTTCAACTAGGGGGTCATATTTGCTATGCCGGACATATTTCTTAAGGAGTACTTTTTGTTTAGGAGTTAACCAAGAAGGTATGGAAGTGCCACTAGTCGATCTTCTTTGATAACAAAATAACCTTTCATGTGGCGTACAGTTAGTTGATGTACACAGCAGGGAACGTATAGAGTGTAAAGCATCAGGTAAAACTAGTTCCCACTGTGTCACTTTTAAATTTCGAGTTTTAAGTGCTAAATTTACAGCATTCCAAATTATTCCATTATATCTTTCTACTTGTCCGTTTCCTTCTGGGTTGTATGGAGTAGTCCGGCTATGGGCTATCCCACGAGACTGAAGATAGGCTACTATTTCATGGGACATAAAAGAAGTTCCTCGGTCTGAATGAATATAAGCTGGCATACCAAAAGTAGTGAACAGCTGGTCTAGGCATTCTATGACAGTAGAACTATATAGTCATATCTGAACAAGGAAATGCAAAAGGAAACCTAGAATATTCGTCCACAATTGTTAATAAATATTTATGATTTGTAGCACTGGGCAAAGGTCCTTTAAAATCAATATTTAAACGTTCAAATGCGGATGTGGCTTTTATTAAGTGACCACTATGATTTTTGCAAAATTTTGGCTTCACTTCCGCACATATGGGGCATGCTGCTGTCAATTTCTTGACATCTTCGATAGAAAATGGTAAGTTGCGGACACGAACAAAATGATACATTCTTGTAATGCCCGGGTGACATAGAGACTTATGAAGTTCATATAATTTGTTAGTGGTACTTGCTCCACATATCCTTGATAAAGCGTCAGCAACTATGTTTTCTCTTCCAGGCCGATAAACGATATCATAGTTGAAACAAGATAATTCCAAACGCCATCGCATGATTTTTTCATTTTTAATTTTGCTTGATTGTTTAGCATGAAACATAAAGGATACTGCTTCTTGGTCAGTTACTAATTTAAAGTGGCGTCCCATGAGGAAATGTCTCCATTTTCGAAGTGCCTCTACACAGGCGTATGCTTCTTTTTCGACAGAAGAGTGTCGTCGCTCAGTTTCGGATAAAGTTCTCGAAAAAAAAGCTACAGGCCTTCCAGACTGACTTAAAGTAGCAGCTATACAATAGTCGGAGGCGTCTGTTTCTACAATCAATGAAGCATTATCATCAATAGTCCAAAGTAAGGAATTGGCAACATCTTTTTTTAAAATTTCGAAATCTTGAACTTGGCTTTGTGTTAAAGGAAATTTATTACAATTTACAAGGCTTCTGATTTTATCGGAGAATTTATGGATCCATTTTGAATAGTGAGACAGCATTCCAACTATTCTGCGGAGTTCAGCAGCATTACATGGTACTGGTAAATCTAGGAGAGGTTGAAGTCTGTCTGGATCTGGTTTTAATGTCCCGTTTTCAATAGTATAGCCCAGCAGATTGATAGAATTCTTGTTATACTGGCACTTGTTTTGATTTAGGGTTAATCCAGATTTTTTTATGGTATTTAGAAATTTTTCTAGGTTGATGTCGTGATTTTCTTGGTTTTCTCCACAAACAGTTACATCGTCTAGGTAAGCAAAAACGCCGATCAAATTTTCTTTTGAAATAATAGAATCAATTGTTCTTTGGAAACAGGACACACCATTCGTTACACCAAAAGGTATTCTGCGAAACTGATAAAGACTTCTCCCTGCTTCGAAAGCCGTAAATGGTTTATCATGGTCCCTAATTGGTATCTGATGATAGGCACTTTTAAGATCTATAGTGCTAAACACCTTATACTTTGCTACTTTTGATACAATATTTTCTATGTTGGGTAAAGGATATGCATCTAAT
The DNA here is from genome assembly GCA_963971165.1 of Philopedon plagiatum. Classification (NCBI taxonomy): domain Eukaryota; kingdom Metazoa; phylum Arthropoda; class Insecta; order Coleoptera; family Curculionidae; genus Philopedon; species Philopedon plagiatum. The sequence goes on along the minus strand of OZ020190.1, from coordinate 31,365,543 downwards.
TGAGTGAATTTGTTTATTGTTTGTGAGTAGTCGATAACCATTTGACGTTTGTGATGTTCACTTTGCGCAACTAACACCTGTGCTCGCCATGGTGAGGTACTTTCTTCAATAATATTTTCTTCTAAAAGCCTTTTAACTTCTTGCTGAATAAATTTTTCATCTTCGTTTGAGTGCCGGCGTGACATAGTTGCTATAGGTTTACAGTTTTTTGTTATATTTGAAAACAAAAGGGGTGGTTCTATTTTTGCTTCAGCAAGACAACAAATTGATAATGGCGGTTTTGAGCCACCAAAAGTCATATCAACTCTAATATGTTGCTTCATTATGTCATGACCAATAATTATATCGGTGCATAGTTTGGAGAGAACAGATATTTTAAAATTTTTATATTCTGCAGTAGGTAATATTAAATTTATTATGCAGTACCCTTTTAGAGGTGAAGAACAAGAGGTGGTTGCCATAGAAACTTGACCATGAGTTGGATACATTTTTATTTTGTTAGACAAGACGAAATCGTAGTCTAAAAAACTGTCTGAGCTTCCAGTATCTATGAGAGCATTTGCAGGTGTACCATTTACTTCTGCTTTAACCAGTGCTTGTGATAAACAGTAGGGTATTGGTCGTGATGCAGAAGCGATGAGATGTGTTGAGGCTGATGTTGATTTAGAGTATTTTGACTTCATGCATACCTTTGCGAAATGTCCAAGTTTCTGACAGTTGGTGCAGGTTACGTTTCGAGCTGGACATTTAATGCGGCGATGCCTGGAGTTTCCACAAAAATAACAACGCTGTAATGAGGCAGCTGCAGATGTAGTTGGATTTGTGTGAGATTCATCGACTATTTCACCGGGACAAGCGGCATTTAAGGAGTTGTGGCTAAAGTAGACGTCTGACTGCTTTCTCGCTTCTTCTAGGGCTCGAGACTGAGTAATAGCATCTTCTAAATTAAGAGTATTATTTTCCAAAAGACGCTGACGGATTTCAATTTTTAATAATCCACCTATAAAAGCATCGCGAATAAAATCATTTTTATTTTGATCTGCAGTGGCCGATTTAAAATTGCAATTTTTGCTTAATACCTTTAAAGCTTGGACATATTGATCTATACTTTCTGTAGGCTGCTGTTTTCTTGTGGCCAACATATATCTCGCAAAAACCTCATTAACTGGTTTAACATACAAATCTTCTAAAATTTTGGTAGCTTGTTCGAATTTGTCACAGTCGCTGATATATTCGTAGACACTATGTGATACAAAGTTAGTGAGGAGCTTTAGTTTCGCATTATCATCGAGTTTATTATCTTTATCACTTGTTTCTAAGAAATTCTTGAAAGTTTTAAGCCAGTGTTTCCACTCCTTTGCTGATGAGACCTCATGTGGATCTGCTTCAAATCGCTCCGGCTTCAAAAACTTATCCATATATATTTCTGCTAATTAAATTGAAATGAGACAAACCTTTACTGTACTTTAGGCTTTAATTAGCAGAAAGCATTCATATAAATTATGACAAGTAATAGCATAAAATGACAAACTACCAGTAGTACAGGTAACAAGGTAATTATTAATATACCTACATAGAAAGTTCGAAATCATATTACAATTAATAAGAAGTTTTTTCTGTCATACTCACTGGATTTAGCATAGTTGCTAGTAAACAAGCTAGATCTGCGTAGCTTTTCACTCAAGTTTCTTTTGGCAGGATAAAGGCTGGACAACTCGTTTCTGAACTCCTCCCAAGATTTTTCCAAAGGGTTCCACATAGAAAACCATTCCTTGGCATCTCCGGCGAGTCCGGTGGCACTCCTTACTAGCAGTTCGTGGCTGGTCCATATTAAAAGTTTCTCCCAAGTTTTCCATCTCATCACACCACTTAGCCGCACCGTCGTCATCCCGATTTGGTTCGAAAAGGGGTACCTCGAAAGTTGTTGAAATCGTTGGTCGCGCACTTGCGTCTTTTAGGTTTTTAATAGACTCGGTCAAAATTCTCGCAAATTCTTCCATTATGATGTCTCTCGAAAATTAAAAAGTTCGCGAGAATTGGATGGCCGCTGGTAAATCACTCACTCCGTGGAAAATCGCGGATACTATCCCACTTCTGATGTAAGAGAACACCAGGTTTTACAAAAAATTATATATTTTCCACAATTTAATTATAATATAAACGCCGAGGAAAGCGACAGTGCGTTCCATATGCTAGGCCGAAGACAAGTGCCTGTTCTTCAAATTCTTTATATAGACCAAACATCATTTCTAAGAAATAACTTTAATCCCGACCCAAGCCAGGTCGTAAATCTGTTCCCTTATCCCCTTTAACTTAAAACTATTTAATAAAATAAACATATGCAGCCATAAGCAAGTGCGTCTAGTGGCGGCCCAGCAAACAACAAACGTCCCCAGGACGTCCCATTTTGATCCGCAACGTCCCAGGTGGGACGATCCCAGCCAAAACGTCCCTGGGACGTCCCCTGGACGTTAGAAAGATCCCAAATTGGTCAAAAAGTGACGTCCGTAGGACGTCCCATGTTGCCGTCCCACGGACGTCCGCAATGGGATGTTAAAAAAAATTAATTTGGTAAAATGTTTTTATAAAGTGTAAAAACAAAATATTGTTGGAATCTTTATTGTATTGATGACTCTATATTATAATGACTTTACATTACCCCAAAAAGCGTTTTTTTGTGTGGCAGTACTAGGACTGTTTGGAATTGCTAGGAGATGGCGCTGCCTGTGTCATGCTGCTTCAGTAATTCAACAAAATAATGTTAAATATTTACTCTTTGCACTTTGAATAAGTATTCTGTTATCTAACCGTGTTGGAACGATTTGATATGGGAAAATTGGGAAATACCAAAAATTTCTCTCAAAGGGGAAGTGAAATGCACTAAGTGCAGTAAATTGAAAATGCTATAAAATGTATCCTCCACCTCCAGACCCTTTAAGGCGTAGGGAATGTCCCACAATGATCCTATATACGTCCCAAATATAGTCGCTATAACGTCCTAGTAAGGTCCTAAGATGGTCCCATATAGGTCCTGTGTAACCTTTATGGGATGATCCCAGATACATCCCGACCTGTTCCAAACGTACGTCCCAGGGACGTCCTTGGGATTTTATGGGATATTCCGGGACGTCCCTGGGACGTCGGGTATATCCCAGACTTACGTCCCTGGGACGTCTCGGGGACGGTTTTGTGTTGACTGGGGGTGGTCTGGTCCAGCTTAAGGGTGGTCGCTCACATGTTAAGGGTGGATGCTGATATATATAATAAGTGTATGGTACGTAGTATTGAGATTGAGTTCACTGGCTGGGCAAATCACGTGGAGATTTATGAGGGATGTTCAGGACATCACGTGAATGGTTAGGAATTGTTTCCAAAGGCTAGGTCTTTGCTTCAACATTTTTTCGTCGTTCGCTATATAGCAGTAATACGGTAATACGTATATGAAACAAGGGGTCACTTAACCTATCTTCCCATTTAGGGTTTTTAAGGGCGTGCTTATTCTACCACAACGAAAATAATTTCTTAACTCCTGTTTTATCGAATCTAAGAGGTATTTATTCAATCTGGATATTTTTCGTTACCTTAGGTGTAAAATGGCCATGCGAACCTAAATAACTACCCTACGTTCCAAATCAAAATATTTCCATGAGCATAACTCATCAATGGGTTATTCAATTTAAAAAACCGAAGCGTCACAATGTACATAATTGAGAGGTCTTTCAAACAAGGTGTCACTTAACCCATCTTCCCATTTAAGATTTTTAAGGGGGTGGATGTGACGGCTTAGCTAGGGCAGGGGATAATTCTATCACAATAATAACTTAATTTTACTTCCCACTTCATATTACGAGAACAGGTTTAAGCGTTTTGAAATTTAATTCTTGGCTCTAAACTTGTCGCCCATTTGCCGTTTTCAAATTGTCACCCTGTATACATTGCAGTAAGTTTTTTTAAAACCTGACATAGGCTAACTTTTTTATTTGAAGAGATAGACTAGTACTTCCAAAAGCAAAGTTGTATGAATTGACCTAACTAAGAAAAATCGACAAAATTTTTTTTCAGCGTTGCCAGATTTCACAGTAGCCACTTAAACAATATTTTTAAATGGCAACATCGCATTTCTTTTATCACCATTTAAGAGGCCTCAAAAGTATGAATAAAAAATGTGCAGTAACATTTTTTTACTCGAATAGCCGTTTTTGAGCAATCGGTCGAAAAAAATTAAAATAATCCGCAGTCTATTGGTATCAAAACATTTATTTTAGGGACAACACAGAACAAATTGTATTTATTAAAAAACTGAAGAATGATAATAAACAAAATTAAAAATCTTAATAACTTTTCTTCAATAAATGCTCAAATTGATGCCCTCCTTGCTTGTAGTCTACATCAGAAAACCCGTTTTACAATATTATTCTTAACATCTTCCAATATATCCAGTGTAATGCTATTATTTGAATTTTTTTCGACCGATTGCTCAAAACGGCTACTCGAATAAAAAAATGATATGGCACATTTTTTATTCATAATTTTGAGATCTCTTTAAAAATGATAAAAAATACGGTGTTGCCAATTAAAAATATATTGTTTACTGGGAAATCTGGCCATGCTGAAAAAAAATTGATTTTTCTTGGTTTGGTTAATTTTTGCTTTTGGAAGTACTACTTAAGTAGTCAATTTGTTCAAATAAAAAAGTTAGCCTATGTCAGGTTTTAAGAATCTTACACTGTATATTATGGAGGCCATAATCAAAAAGAATAGTCCTATTTTATTTTGTCTTGTGTTTTGCGCTAGCGAAAGAATTAAAGCTTTTGCATTTTCTGACATTTATTTATTTCATATAGGTAGGTACACATGGATTTATGATAAATCCTTGTACACTATGGAATGTAAATTCCAAATACAGAGAAAATAAAAGACAAAGTATATAAGAAAAACACAGAAAACACCTAAAAGATACGAAAGAAAAGAAAAGCATGAACATGATGAGTAAACTAACAGAGAGGAAAGAGTATAAAACAATTAAAATTATTTGAACACATGTTACCTATATCGACCGAAGAAAATTCTCCATTTTTTATATATTAATATATAGAGAACTTTCCCCAATTATCGTACAGTGGTGCACTTGTACTATCGAAGAAATTCGACATTTATATTATTATTGTGTGTTAGCAGCCAAAAGTTTTGGAGCAACATACGTAAAGTAGTTTGGCGAGCCGCTACATCTTACCCATCCTTTCCAAACATTTTGGATATAAGGTCTCTCTTTCATTCTGGTCAAAAGTGGTCTGTTCTTCAGTCACCCTGGGTATGAGCCTGGCAGATGAAGGGTAAGGGCCCATAAATCGCTATAGCAGGAGGGCACCCAGACCAGAATCAAAAAGAATAACCCTACTATTATATATATATATATATATATATATATGTGTGTATATACACACTTGGACTGTGGACCGTACATAAAATATCTTATGAAAATGATATTAAAAATACACTATTTCGTTTTCAGTCAAAAAATTTTGCATATTTATGATGCCACAAGCCGTTATTATCACATAATCCATTAAAGGAGTAAAAAAACCTGTACAAGCACCTGGTAACAGCAAGTTAAATTCCCTAAGTCGGCCAATAACACGTTCAACATGAATCCCTAATGCAGCAATCTGTTTTGCCTGCCTGACCTCTTCTGTTAAACTTGCAAGTAGTGTACTTGAAGCAGAAGGTGGCCGTATGAGAACACAGCTCTTACTTCGCAACATGTGAGAAATATTCTTGAATCTTCTTTCAGCCATGACTGCTATATTGGGAGGCAACCTTTCTAAGTAACCACAATCTCCAACTATGGTAGCATCCGATGCTTTTCCTCCATATCCCGCAGATACGAAATTCACTAAACCATCAGGTGTACAGGATATAAGGTACTTTAAGGTATTGCAGCGTTTATATTGAGACCATGTTAGAGACTGATGTACTGCATTTGTAGGCTTCTCAATTTCTATTTCAAGGCAGTCAATTATTGAAAGAACATTGGAATATTTTGCTCTAAATGGTATTGGTAAATGCAATGCTACTCTTGAAGAATCTGGCCACACGATTAAATCCTTCAAATTGTCGGCAAGTAAAAAAATAGTGTTTTTAAAAACATGACAAACAGTACTTTGCAAGTATCCAAAATGCAAAGCCAATACACTAAAGGAATCATTCAATTTGATTTTCTTTAAAGTAATTAATAAATCTGTTGTAGGTGCTGGGATACTTTCACTTAATAATTTTATTAAATAATAGCTTTTTTTGGGCAATCCCAGCAATAATTTTGGTTCCTTTTCAATAGCTATCAGCATCATGTTCGTAAAATCTCTATTTGACTCCTTTTCTTCAAGCCAACTCACTTCACAAGTTGAGCTCCCAGGCTCATATTCTATCATGGTTGCTGAAGACATTGAAGTCTTCAATTGCAGATGTTTGGAGTCACTGCCTTTTCTCTCCTCATTCCTTGTCATACCTACTACTTTAAATAGAGATGTGGATACATTCATCGAGGGTTCCTGAAATGGTGATATGGCAACACTGATACCGTTTGCTTTGGTATTAATGCCTATGTGGTATTCAGATTCTCTATTAACTTGAATATCTCTATTGTGACTCCAAGGTACCTCCTTTATGTGTGAATTGCCAAGTATTAATGCTTCTTGCAATAATTCCAATCTTCTCCTCTTCAAAGAACCTTTTCTCTCTGGTGCAGGGTTGGTTTTCTTTTGACATTGAAAAATATGTGGCAAAATACCTTTTTTTAAACGTAAAGTAACTCGTTGTCCTAGTTGCTTACACATTATTTTATATTCCATGTAATTTTCAGTATCCCCCTCCAACTAAAAATAAAGTGAAAAGTTTACTACCTGTACGACTATTAATTAAAAGATATAATTTTTGGGGTTATGGGAAACAATCGTAATGTAACATAATTTTACAAGTTGCTTACAATAAAGTGATCTTCACAGCAAAATACACTTGTCGTTTCAGACAACCGACCATTATACTTTTCGTCTCGCTTCATAACGTTGCACCACTTTCTTCTGACTTCTGCATTTTTGGGCACGCTGAAAAAGCACTTGTTCGGGGTCTTTGCATTGTTATTCTTGCACATTGGAACAATACAGTACTTAGTATAACTTCGTTTGTTACCAGATTCCATTATTTACTGAAAATATTAACGCAAAAAAACGACCCCCATGCAAACTAAACTATTTACACCTGAATTCTGACGTTCGCGCCAATGACAAAATTATGTCGTTAGACCAGACAGTGTTGCCACAAGCAATTTTGCTAATGTACTAAAGTTCAGGAGCGGCTAGAACTGCAAACAATCCGACGTTGCCACATGTGCGATAGCTCGAAGATTTTAAAATAACGGTATTTTTTCTTCTGTCATTCATACAGTGAGTGACAAGACTAGAGTCTAGGTCTAGGGCCTAGGGGATGGGCAGAGGAAGGAACAATAGTGGATTTTTTCGCACCGATCCCTCTTCGCTTGCGAGGAAAGAGACTGGTCAGGGCCCCTAACCAGGTGCTAACCCTGTTCCGACCTTAGGGTGCCCTCCGATCCTCCGTTCGCTAGATTTTCTGGACAACAAACAAAACATAATTTTTAGGTTAAGGTACCTAGACACGATTAATTTTTTGCTCGGGACCTCTAAAAAAAGACAAAACAAAATTTTTATCGAGGAAGGAGTGCTAACCCGTTTCCAATACACCCTTTAGAGCCGATTTCTTAATTTTGTATAATATTTTAAGTGACAAAAATTAAAAAAAAGAAGCGGCCGAGCACGGATTCGAACCAAAAACGTCTGGGTCAATAAGCGGACTCTATACAACTGCACTACGTGGCTGATCTACCAGCAAAGGAGATAAAGGTTTACCGGTGCAAGACAAGGAAAACCGAAAATGGCAACGTCGGATTGTTTGCAGTTCTAGCCGCTCCTCTAAAGTTCCAACCGAAAATGTACCAAACAATGGCTGCATCTGTGGGCTGCGTTCAGCATCAGCCCATGATACAAGGCATCAGCCGATGGTCAGCGGCCCAACGTTGGGTTGGGACATGATACAAATAACACTTTTATTTGTATAATGGACAGAATACAGGGCATTTTACCGGACGCCCACAATACAGGACAGCAGATAAAAAGAAAGGACAATCCTGTAAACTACAGAAAGAATGGTCAGCTTAAATTGTAAGTATATAATTAAATTGGAGTAACATAGGTTATGCTAGAAATATTTGTACAGAAGTTAAAATTTCCAAAAATAATTGCATTTTAGCCCGGCATACCTAAAGTGACCATTTATTTTTTTCCTCAACACGGGACGTCAACGGTTTTTCGCCAAAAAAAGGTAGATGAAAGAAACACATTATCCATAATAAATTTTATTAGGTAGGTATAGTAATTTTAATGAACAATGCATGACATATTATTATTAGTTATGTAGCGTTATATTTTTCTGAGGAACAATCGAAGGGGCGCAGTTAGGACGAGAGGGCGACTCGCACCCCCCGACGGCACGCCACTGTTTGGGAGCCCTCTGTAGAAGTGAAGGTGCTTATTGCCGCCCTGCAAACCGCGTAACAGGAATTAATAGTATATTACATAACAAGTGTTGAAAGTAACATTTTTCCCACAATCCCACGAGTGTGCGAAAATTACTTTCACACGAGTAATGTACAATATTTTTCCTACGACCACAAAGATATTTACCAAAAAACCCCAATTCCTGTCTTTTTTATACCCCCACTTTTCAACACGTGTGCTGAAAAACTTATCAACACGTGTGCTGAAAATAAAATAAATGAAATTGGCCCCATCTGTTCAAACATCATGTTGACAAGTACTTTACAACACATGTGTTGAAAAGTAGTTTTCAACACGCGTGTGATATAAGGCCCTTTCTAGTCAAGTTAGCCGTGCTTTTTTTGTCACTTTCATAGGTGGTCGTAGGAAAAACAAATTTTGACACCAACGAAACAACAAATTGTTAGCCTTTAGATCGGCAACCGTTAAATGCCTGGAAATATACCTGGAGGAGCAACTATATAAAGAAAACGAGCTTTTCCTATAGTCAACTAGAAGAATTTTATTAAACTATAGTGCCTGAATAAAAATAATAAATTAATCTTTGTACATTAAGTTTTATTATATAACAATATAAATATAAATGTACTTAACCTATTCACATTTACAAGAAATAAGCAGTATCTGCAGGTCTACTACGCACTGATCGAGTCCCGCCTTCGATATGGAATAGCCTTCTGGGGAAGTGCGAGTGGCTACCTAATCCAGATGCTCTTTGTAATTCAGAAGCGAGCTGTGAGATACCTCGCTAGAGCGAGGCCTCGGGAATCATGCCGTCCCTTTTTTATTAACCTGCATCTCCTCACTGTTGCATGTCTTTACATCCTGGAAACTGTCTCGCTCGTGTTCTTGAATCGCGATAGATTCACTTCCGTTGACGCGGCATATGTTACCAGACAGCACGCAAATCTGCGTCTGCCAATCCCCGCTTCCAGTCTGGTGAGGAACTCAATCATATACGAGGGCTTGAAATTATACAACCACCTTCCAAACGATGTAAAGTCCCTGAATAATCTAAAAGTATTCAAGCGAAAAGTCAGACAATTACTGACTGACGGGGCCTACTATTCTGTGGCCGAGTTTTATGACGACTCATTTTAAATAAAAATAAAAAATAAAAAAAAAAAAATTACGCTTATTATTTGCCGAATTTTAACTTATGTATATAACTATCGTTGTGCACCTAGATGAGTTTGTCTCTTTTAATGCTATTCTGCTTATGTACCTGGATTTTTTATGCATACTTGCATTCTGTGATATTTGAAAGTAGCAAAATTTATAATAATATACCACTCAGGTTTTGTCAAATCTTTAGCAATAAGACTTTTAAGAAGTCATTAATGGGTTTACTTGTTTTTAAGACCGTTTACTAGCTCTGCTTAAGTATAAGATTTTGATTTATACTCTTTTTAGTTTTTATATTTAATTTTTAATTCAATTACTATTATGTTATATAATTGTGTGATTTAATTTTTATCTTAAATATTTGACAAAAACTATATCTCGTCGTTTGTTTTCTGTTGTATTTACTGTCTTTTTATTTTTATTATTGTATTTCATTTTATCTATTTTATGTAAAATGCATTCTTAACGTTTACATTCAAGGAACTTTTACTACTACTGTTACTATTACGGCTTTGTTAACAAGAATATGTATTTCTTTTAGCAATAAAGCGCATTTTGATTGATTGATTGATTGATTATTTCCCTAAAAAGTCTTTTAGCACCAATGATATATTAAAAAAATGATAGACCATATAGGTATTTACCATGGATTTATTATAATAAGGATTCGATATCCGTATACTGTGAGCGTATCGAACGTGAAGCCTTATATTTTGTTGTTTGTTTTTGATTTTGTTATTCTCTTGGGGGAGCAGTTTACGAACTACGAACATAGACAAGACTACGAATTACTACGTAATTGAATCAAGAATGGTAGTAGAAAGAGATAAAATAGCATTGGAGTGTTGGAGCTCAGAAGTGTTGCTGTCTGTTAAGGTTGTTTAGGAAAACGGCAGAACCTCGGTCTGAACACCCGGTTACACGTACGTCTTTGTCTAATGAACTAGAAAAGAAAAAGTGCGACGTATAGATTTATATAGATTTATAAATGACTCGGAGCGACTTTAAATAAACACCTTTAGAAATAACATAACCTATAAATAATAAAACCTTTTTAACTTAAATTTATTAGGTATTATTTAGCAGAAAAATAAAATATTTTAGGGCTTTTATTACTTTTAGTAAATCTTGTGATGCTTCTAACGTATTTTTTGTACAAAAATACAAGGTAAAATAAGATGTGGCCAATGTTTACAAATTGTGTTTACAGTGTCGTTTAGAATGGTTTGTTTTGGCTTCAAAGAATGTGAACTCATCCCGTATCCAGTCCTAATAAATCCATGGTATTTACATTAATACACACTGTGTACTGCACATGAAATAGCTGATAAAAATGATATTAAAAAATAAACTATATTTGGTTTTCTGTCAAACATTTTTGCATATTTATGATGCCACAAGCTGTTATTAACACATGATCCATTAAAGGAGTCAAAAAATCTGTACGAGCATCTGGTAACAGCATGTTAAATTCCTTAAGTCGGCCAATAACACAGTCAACGTGAAGCCTTACACTTGCAAGTGTACTTGAAACAGAAGGTGGCCGTATGAGAACACAGCTCTTACTTTGCAACATGTGAGAAATATTCTTGAATCTTCTCTCAGCCATAACTGCTACATTGGGAGGCAACTTTTCTAAGTAGCCACAATCTTCAACTATGGTAGCATCCGATGCTCTTCCTCCATACCCCGCAGATATGAAATTTACTAAACCATCGGGCGTACAGGATATAAGGTACTTTAAGGTATTACAGCATCTATATTGAGACCATGTTAAAGACTGATGAACTACATTTGCAGGCTGCTTAATTTCTATTTCAAGGCAGTCAATAATGGAAATCACATTGGAATATCTCACTCTAAATGGTATTGGTAAATGAAACGCTACTCTTGAAGAATTTGGCCACACAATTAAATCCTTCAAATTGTCAGCAAGCAAAAAAATTGTTTTTCCAATAACATTACTAACAGTTCTTTGCGAGTATCCAAAATGCGAAGCCAATACACTAAAGGAATCATTTAATTTGATTTTCTTTAAAGTAATTAATAAATCTTTTGTAGGTGCTGGGATATTTTCACTCAATAATTTTATTAAATAATAACTTTCTTTGGGCAATCCCAGTAATAATTTTGGTTCTTTTTCAATAGCAATCAGCATCCCGGCATGCATCATGTTCAAAAATTCTCTATTTGACTCCTGTTCTTCAAGCCAACTCGCTTCAAAATTTGAGCTCCCAGGCTCATATTGTATTGTGGTTGCTGATGACTCTGAAGTCATAAATTGCAGGTATATTGTGTCACTGCCTTTTTTCTCTTTATTTCTTGTGACACCTACTATTTTAAATGGCGATGTGGATGTACTTATCGAGGGTTTTTGAAATGGTGATATGGCAACACTAATGCCGTTTGCTCTAGTATTAAGGCCTTTGCTGTGGTATTCAGGTTCCTTATTAACCTGAATATATATATCATGGCTCCAAGTCTCTCTGTGCAAAATATCATCGGATGTACTTAGTCTTGCTTCACACTCTTTTTCTGTGTTTACCGTTGTTGTCTGTGGTAGTCCATTGTCAAGTGTTAATGTTTCTTGCAATAATTCCAATTTTCTCTCTGGTTCAGACTCGGTTCTCTTTTGACATTGGAAGATATGTGGAAAAATACCCTTTTTCAAACGTAAAGTAACTTGTTGTCTTTGTTGTTTATACATTATTTTATATTGCATGTAATTTTCAGTATCCTCCTCTAACTGAAAATAAAGTAAAAAGTTTTACTACCTAGGTATACACTTTAGGACTATTAATTAAAAAATATAATTATTGAGGTTATGTGGAACAATCGTAATGTAACTTAATTTTAGAAGATACTTACAATAAAGTGATCTTCACAGCAAAATAGACTTGATTTTGCAGACAACTGACCATTTTTCTGCTCGTCTCGCTTAATAACTTGGCACCACTTTCTTCTGACCTCGGCTGATCTGGGCACGTTAAAAAAGAGCTTGTACGGGGTTCTTGCAGTGGTATTCTTGCACATTGGAACAATACAATACTTGTAATTTTTATAATAATATCGCTTCTTCTTACCAGATTGCATTGTTTACTGAAAATCAACTTAACGATCTCGACGCAAACTAATAAAATTACTATTTACCATGTCATCTGACGTCCGCGCGAACATAGCCGCCACAGTATTTCCAGAATTTTGTTACTAGATTCTGATTGAAAAAGTACTAGATCTTCGTAAAACAGACGAGGCATGCGCGTGTAACGCATTGGCACAGGAGGTATAAAAACATCTGTATTTGATATAAAAAAAAACGTAATTATTCCTAACTTTAAACATAAAACACTTATTTCCAATCTCTGAAAAAAGAGTTGGTTCTAATCTGAGGAAATCAAAACTAAAAATAGGAGACCTGTAAAATATACAAGTATCTCTTAAAATTGGATAGTATTTCGTACTACATTTTGACCACAATACAGTCACAACGGTATGCCGACTCGTCGATCGACTGGCCATTCCTCTCATTTTAACGGGTCACATTGAGGGATTGCAAGGAGTGCAAGCGCCTACTCAATTCTCACTTTTATATGATTTCCCTTCGAAGTGACGTTTCTGCGCAGCCACGACGTGTCTTGATTCATAGCACAGATCTATATAGCTGGCTCGTAGCCATGATATAAATAAAAGAAAATATGATACAGCGCAGGTAACCGTGGTCATTTACATCACGCCGTGGGGATTTCCGCGATATTTTGGAAACGAAACACGTCTTTTTTAAGATCGTGTTGTGTTTTCAACTGTTTTGTGGTGTTTTTATATTACCTTTAAGAGTTTAAAAGTAAAAATGAGATGTGCTGTGCTGTGTATATATGGTAGAGTTGATACAAAATACTAGGAACGCGTATTTTGTAACAGGTATGACCGCATAACGGGTAGGTACAGGTAACAGTTATCGATTTTACCAAAAATACTAGGGGCGTATTTAAATACTCATGTACGCGAACGCGATATTTGGCCTCGATGGAGTATCGGGTCGGAGTCACGCGTCGGCCGTTCAGCAGAGGAAATACGTGTAAAGTATTATTTACGTAAAATACTCTTGGTTAAGCAGCGGAGCAGCGAGCGCCGCCGGTCCCGATATCTGCCGCGGTATTTGGGGTATTTTCAGTATTTTGATATTTGGTATAAAGTAATAGGTACGGTTATTTATACGTATTTCTCTGTCACGCTGTTCAGCTGTTATTTTCTAATTCTGATATTTTCACAAGATATCAAGTACAGAATAAATTATTTTAATACTTATATTAGTATATATAGCCGGGAAAGAGCATGAAATAAATTAATTTAATAATTAATTCGATTATTCAAGAGCAGTAAATAATTTATTTTGTTACTTAATAATCTTTTTAGTTGCATAATATGTGCAATAAAATTTTCTGTTGTAATCAAATTCATGTCTTTTGAAATAAACATATTTTTAATTTAAACGACAAAAAGGATGGTAACGTAATAACTAGTATTATTAAGCAGTGGCGCACCCAGGGGAGGGGCTGGAGGGCTACAGCACCCCCAGACCAACATCCTAGACACAAAAATTTAAAAAGTGCACTACTAATTGAAGAAATCCACCAAATTGCATTATTCAGCCACCCCCCCCCCCCCCAAGACAAAATTCCGGGTGCGTCCATATGTTGTTACGTATAACAAGCAATTTAAATATTATAAAAATATCAAAACAAAGTCCACGTTTCCCACATAAAAATAAAAAACGATCAACTTTGAACGCAGAACCAGAACGCCGTCTGTATAAATCACAGATCAAATTAGTACTTTGTAAAGTACTAGGTAAAAAATAACAGGTATTTGGAACAGGTATGAACTTGGAACTGGAACGTAACGTACCTGTTACCGAAAAATACTAGTTTGTATCAACTCTAGTGTATGGCTCTGATGTGGACAATCAATTAATCAATGTAATCAAAGTATGTATTTATCGCTTTATTTATATGATTATTTTAAATCATATACTATAAAATTTGTATTATAAGCAGGAGGCAAAGTATATTTATAAATATATATATATATATATATATATATATATATATATATATATATATATATATATATATATATATATATGTATATATATATATATATATATATATATATATATATATATATATATATATATATATATATATATATATATATATATATATATATAATCGCCTTTAACTAACGCAAACTCTGTATTGCGCGTTATAAATTTAAAATAACTCACTTCACGGCGTGACGTCATGCGCGAACCCGGGCGAATTTGACACGGTGTGGTATCATACCTTCTATTTATTCATGGCGTGTAGCCATGGATTTATTAGGACTGGATACGGGACGAGTTCACATTCTTTGAAGCCAAAACAAACCATTCTAAACGACACTGTAAACACAATTTGTAAACATTGGCCACATCTTATTTTACCTTGTATTTTTGTACAAAAAATACGTTAGAAGTTAGAAGCATCACAAGATTTACTAAAAGTAATAAAAGCCCTAAAATATTTTATTTTTCTGCTAAATAATACCTAATAAATTTAAGTTAAAAAGGTTTTATTATTTATAGGTTATGTTATTTCTAAAGGTGTTTATTTAAAGTCGCTCCGAGTCATTTATAAATCTATATAAATCTATACGTCGCCCTTTTTCTTTTCTAGTTCATTAGACAAAGACGTACGTGTAACCGAGTGTTCAGACCGAGGTTCAGCCGTTTTCCTAAACAACCTTAACAGACAGCAACACTTCTGAGCTCCAACACTCCAATGCTATTTTATCTCTTTCTACTACCATTCTTGATTCAATTACGTAGTAATTCGTAGTCTTGTCTATGTTCGTAGTTCGTAAACTGCTCCCCCAAGAGAATAACAAAAACAAACAACAAAATATAAGGCTTCACGTTCGATACGCTGACAGTATACGGATATCGAATCCTTATTATAATAAATCCATGGCTTTTTCAATGAAATTCTTTAAATTTCGGCACTTTTACTTAAACACATCTATACAAGTCATTACACACTATTTTTCTGAACCATATTTAGGCAAATTTATGTAAAAACACATTAAAAAAACAGAGAAAATATCAAAAAACTGAAAGAAAATAAACACGCAAACCGTGGTATACATTCTCGAAATTTCTGATTGAAAGACGAGATGTTGCCAAATTTACAAATCGCTTTTCCCACAAATTTTAATAGTTGGACAAAATCTGTGCAAAAAGTTGTATACACCCAAGCAAACATGAACAAAAAGGTGGTCAGGTTTGCTCAGTTTTGATTGATATAGATACATATATATCTATATCAATGAAAACTGAGCAAACCTGACCACCTTATTGCTCACCCAACCTGAGAAAAAAGGTGGTCAGGTTTGCTCAGTTTTCATTGATATAGATATATATGTATCTATATCAATCAAAACTGAGCAAACCTGACCACCTTTTTGCTCAGGTTTGCTTGGGTTGGGTATACACCTTTTTGTTAGCTTTTTTATTATTCCTAATTTACAACTTTTTCATGAAAAATAAGTAAACCTGGCAACGCCGGACACTTGACAGCTGGGAAAATAATGGCGGCTACTAGCGAGTAAAATGGAATTTTCTATGGAAAAAAGCAATTTTCTTAGCTATTTTTGCCTAATGTGGTGTTTTGTGTGACGAAATAAAATAAAAATTATAAGTTTACAGATATGTTTAAAGGAAAGTGTCGAAACTTAAAGGAATCTAAGAAAAAAGGTAACCTAAAAGTTAACCTAAAAAGTTTTCCAAAAAAATTTTTTTTTTGGAAAAACCATACAAGACCGCCAAAAACTGACTTCGGATTCGTGTTCTACGACTCAAAATTAGGGTCTGTGCAAAATTTCATGAAAAATTCGCTGTTTACATTAATCCGAATAATTACCAAAGCTTTAGATTCGATGCAACATATAAAGGATATCATCGGACATAAGAACTCTTCATAATAACGGACATATAATAAAGACACGAAATAGAGAATATTGGTATTTTGTTTAAGAATTTACACTTTGTCAAAACAATATGTCATTTAGTTAGGTATGTTTTGTTACATAATTCTATTTCATGCAATGCTTTTCATTTTTACTAATTCACGAGTTCACTATGCATATATAGTTTTGTATTTTACTCTACACTTTTTATAGGTTTTCTTGTAGAAGTAAAATTGCTATAAGGCACCTACTTAGGCTGTGTACCGTTGTCAAACCTGGTTAACCACTCTGTATATGCGGTAAACCATTCGTATTCCAATCTTAACAACTTTTCAGATTACCGATACCAAAGTTTACAGAATATTCTTTAAACTGTGCCGATACTTACGGGACACAAAACCGTAACCGCAGTTGACAACGGTACACGCCCTTAATTGTTCCTAGATTAGTTATTAAATATGTAATAATACATTTTAATACTACTGTAGTATACTCATATTTTATTTTGCATCATTTTTTTATAATAGTCCAAAATCTGCAGCGCACGCCCATGGCAGCTTAGTTCGACGTCGATTTGGAGGTCATAGAAAGCAAATCGTATTTATGAATGAAATCCGTACCAGATATTCTCTCTATCTTATTTTTCTCTGCTTTTATGTTGCTTGCTGCTTACTATTCGGCGATTAGGGAATCCAAACCACGTGATCCAATATGGTGGCTGGTGGGCACACAAAAATGACCTTGGAAAATTCCCCATAAGAAGTCGTGCAAGTTGACAGTGAATATCGATTTTATTTTTCCAAGTTTTTGAGAGTTGTGGTTGCTAAAATTCGTGTTATTTGTCTTTAGCGTGACTTGTCAACCCTGAACTTTATTTATTTAGCAATGGTTAGTATTTATCTGCAGAATTTATAGGCAAAAAGTCCTGACGTTGGCGAGAGGTAAGTTGAGGTTATTTTTTATTTAAAACTAGCTTAAAATGATTATCTATGTATTTCTCTGAAAATAATCAACTGTTTTATGTTTTCAGGTATCTACAGAAGTTAAAACTAATTGGTTCTTTAGATACTTTTACTTTAAAACATGAAGATTTAGACTTCTCTATTGATCGAGTTCCTCCAGTTTCCAGTATGGGTATTGTTTCATATTTAATCCCGACACACAGTTATTACACCAAATGAAAGCAAAGTCTGCAGTGTTATAAATATTTTGAGGCAGGATTTGTAACAAAAGTTGGAGTAAAGATGGTTGAGGATACGTATCATGCGTATATTTTAGTCGACAAGGTAGATTTATTTAGTAATTTTCTAAACTTTGTACTTTATGTGTAATTTTCAGTAACTTTAAAATAAAAATAGAAGGATAATGTTTACAGAGTGTTTTTTTTTTCAGGTAAGACATTCTCAGAGCAAACTTAAGACCGTTAGATGTGTGGAGTATTATAGCACAAGACAAAAGCATATGTACAGTACATCGTTCATATATGGCCGTTGGCATCCGATTTGTACAAATAAATAATCTATAATTTTTGTCATTTTGTATTATTTCTATATTATTGTTTGTATTGTAGTTTGGAAAATAAATAATGCATGTTTTATTTATATGTATGTATTTTTTATTTAATAATATCTTGGTATGCATAGCTACATTTGCTTGAACTAGAAAGACATTTCAATTAAAAAATAAATTACATCGAGATCAATTTTCTAGTTATTACTAACTTAATAATAATTATAAAATATTACAAAAACTAAAATAAATGCTCAATAGAATAAGCTGAAATTTTTACAAGGGGCCAGGGGGCACCACCAAAAAAATATGTTAAGGTTTAGTTTTCCGTTGACATTACCGAACACTAAAAAACAATGCTCGGTTGTTGACATCGGGTGGCATATTAAAGTTAAAAGTTATTTGTTAAAAAAAGTGATTATTATTTTTAAACTTTTCTAGGTAGATAAAGTAGTTAAGTTAACGGAGAAAATAACTTGGAAATGATTAATCTGTTATAAAATGCTTGCTGCAAACTCTTTGATTCTTTAACATAGACTCTGTAAGATTGTCCCTTTTGAGAGCAGCCAGCCACGTCTTTTGGACATATCATTTAAATTAGTTAAAAACCTATGCTTTAAGATGGTAGGCACACAATAAAAACTAATCTGGTCTCTGTTGGAGCGACTTCCACAACCGACTGCAAGACAAGTCATCGGCATTCTTGTGTGGTCAATACACCCACTAAATCACTATAAAAATGTATTTTACTGCAAAAAAAAGCTTTTCAGCGCTCACTACAACAGTAAACAAACAAACTAAAACAACCTGATGATTCCTTAATAAATATAAACAATTTTATCGGGATTTAGGATGCGCACGCTCACATGTAAACAAACGTATTCCTTGCAATGTGTGCCCACCAGCCACCATTTTGAATTAATTTGACACATCGTTGGATTGCCTATTGTCTTCATTGTCTTCGTGTCGTCACAAAAAGAAGAAGAAACTGGTCTCTAACCTCTGTAGTTACCGTTGTCAACTTCGGTTACGGTTTTGTGTCCCGTAAGTATCGGTAATCTGAAAAGTTGGTAAGATTGGAAACGCAGTCCTCTTAAAGTATCTGTCGTCATTAATGTCACCGAAGAAACCGATGCGGTTAACCAGGTTTGACAACGGTACACTACACAGCCTAACCTAAAAGTGATTGTTTACTCCTGATTTTTTTTTATCAGAATTTAGGTTTCAAAATTAAATCCTAAAATCATGTCTTTGGCTGACGAACTTCTGGCTGATTTAGAAGATAATGATCATGAAGATGAAGAACAAAACGAACCTATGGAGACACAAGAAGAAATCCCAGAAAAGGATGAAAAACCTGATATTAAACAACTTCAAATGGAAATAGATACAACACAGATAAATTCTGTTAGAGGTATGTACTAGAATAATGCACAAAACATACCACTATAAATAATGTCATGGCTATCGAAAGTGTTATGTATTTGCCTTAATAAAGCAATGTTTTAGCTTATAGTTACTTACCAGGACACGCAGGCTTCGAGGGCAATGAAACAGCCGACCTGCTCGCTAAGAGAGGTGCAGCGTCGAAGTGCGTGGGTCCACAGCCGGTGTTGGGCATTTCCTATACAACTGATCAGCTTGCACGTTTGGCCTGTGCCGAAGAGGAATGAACAAGATACTGGTCGAGAATATCGGGTCTAAGACACTCAAAGGCATTCGGAAAAAATCCTTTGACACATCAAACTGCGAATAAACTACTGGAACTACACAGGTTGCACCTTAAAGGGCTAGTAAACTTATGCAGGCTGAGACTTCACATGCAGAAGATCGGATTGGCGCAAGACGCTGACTGTCGACTCTGCATGGAGGATGAAGAAACGGCAGAACACATAGTATGCACATGCTCTGCGGCAGGTAGAACAAGATCTTTGCTATTTGGCGAGGGAGTGCTTTCGCCAGAAAATCTGATCTAAGTCTTTCCCAGCACGATAATCAACTTTATCTTATTTTCGACCAATTTCAGTTATGTCAACCCTTTCCAAAGTGATTGAAAAATTAATTAAAAGATGTATTATGTGTTTTCTAGGCCAACATAAAATCTTGCATTACCAATTTGGTTTTCAAACGAAAAGGGGTATGGATGATGCAATGTTTCGGTTTTTGGAGGAAGTGTATTTTGGTCCGAGTGCGTGTGATGCTGTAGCGGCGGTTTTTTGTGACCTGTCAGGGACGTTCGACTGTGTGAGTCATGAGATTCTGCTGCAAAAGCTCGGTACATATGGCTTTAGGGGGAAAGTTTTCAAGTCAAGTCAAAATATGCTTTATTGTTAAAAATATAAAATATTTTGTTAACAATGCTAAATGAAACAAAATAGTCAAAGTGTGCAAGTTATACAAGTAAGTATGTATATAGATAAAAAAAAAATTTCCACTCAAATAAAAAAAATCAATTAATGCGATACAAACAACACAGATTTTAAACATTAAATATAAATTACATAAATAAAGGCAACATAATTGAATCACACACATTAATACTTAAAGAACAACAGATTAAAATTAAGTGTAAAAAGCATAAACAAGACTTACAAAAGAACCATGGAAGTACAGACCAGAACAATTACAGATATACATACACATATACTTATCTAAAAGTAATTTATTTTACAGAACAATTAGACAATAATAAAAGTATGTAAACATCAATAAATAAAACAAGAAGTGATTTCTGTCCTATCTTGGGGAACGCTCTCAAAGGGTCATTCTTGGCTCTGAAGCATCAACATCTGATGAAATAAAATATGGGGTTCCTCAGGGCTCAGTGCTCGGTCCACTTCTCTTCCTGATATATATCAATGACCTTGCTTCTGGCCATATTGCGGGTCAAGTAACACTCTTTGCAGATGATACCACCATACTCTGGCATGATTCTAATACTGCTGCATTGAGAGACAAAGTCTCAACAGATCTTAAAATTAAGCAGTGGTGTGATGCCAATCTGCTGACCCTAAATGTTGACAAGTTTTCTTTATAACATTGATGGCATGTACCTTAAGGGAGCGCCACTTAGCGCAAAAACTGATGTCAGATTTTTGGGCATTTCCATTGACAACTGTTTAAGGTTTGACACCCATATCTTGGGACTTGCGAAGAAGGTGTCTTCTGGGTGCTATGCTGTGCTTTAGGTGTTGAGGGAAGTCGGTGCTGCTCTGGCTAAGAAGGTTTATCACTGTCTAGTGGAGTCCCACCTCCGTTATGGGGTTGTATTTTGGGGGAATATATGTGGTTATTTGCTTAGTTCATTGTTCATTCTGCAGAAGCGAGCCCTTAGGTATATTTGTAAACCTTCGGACTGGAAAAGTGCATATGTCATGCCAATTCATAAGAAGGGAAATAAATATGATCCAGTGAATTACCGTCCTATCAGTCTGACTTGTAATCCATGTAAGTGTATGGAAAAAATTATTGCTGGAGAGCTTACTGAATTTCTTTTGTCAAATGGCACAATAAGTTCCTCACAACATGGTTTTCTGCCTAAAAGATCCACTGTCTCCAATCTCCTCTCCTGTCTGGATGAGTGGACTAGTGCATTTGATAATAACGAGCCTACAGATGTCATTTATCTGGATTATGAAAAGGCCTTTGATAAGGTACCGTTCAACAGACTCCTTCTGAAGCTGGAGCACTGTGGAGTTCGTGGCAAGTTACTGGCTTGGATTGAGAACTTCTTGAGAGAAAGAACATGTAAGACCAGAATAGACGGATGTTACTCAAAGCCGTACAGTCCAAGGAGTGGTGTTCCTCAGGGCTCCGTCCTGGGTCCTCTGCTCTTTTTGGTGTACATTGCTGATTTAAGTCTAAATGTGAAATCCGAATTATCCCTGTTTGCTGATGACACCAAAATCTTTGGCAGTCCTCTGACAAACTATGACACCCTCACCCGTGACCTGGTGTTCTTGGAGCAGTGGTCAAAAGAATGGCAGCTCAAACTGAATGCTGACAAGTGCTGTATACTTCATATCGGCCAAAATAATCCCAATCAGTCCTACAAACTAAATGATACTTTTTTAAAACATGTAACTCAGCAAAAAGACCTAGGCATAACGATGGATGGTAATCTGAAGTGGGAAGCACACATAAGTAATATAGTCAAACATGCCAACTATGTTTTGTTTCTCATCAGAAAAACTTTCGTGAATCACTCTGTGGCAGTTGTGTCAAAACTGTACAAAACTTACGTAAGGCCAATACTCGAATATGCTCACAGTGTCTGGTGTCCTTACTTTGTTAAGGACATCGAGATGTTGGAGAGAGTGCAGAGAAGAGCAACAAGGATCCCACTTCAGACTCGAAGTCTGCCTTACCAAGAAAAACTTAACGCCTTTAACCTGACAACCCTAAAGGAAAGAAGACAGCGAGGAGATCTCATTGATACATATAGGGTACTCAATGGGTGTTACTCCATAAATTTGGATATCTTCCGGATGAACCCACAACAGGGTCTCAGAGGACATAGCCTAAAATTGAGAAAGGAAAGATGTGCTAAGCTGCCAAGGAAAAACTTCCTGTCTAATCGTGTCGTCTATTCATGGAACAGCCTCTCTGAAGACACAGTGACAGCACCTTCAATCAACTGCTTCAAAAGTCGTATGGACAGGGAGCTTGCAAGTGTTGATCTGGAGTTGGTCCACTATCTGTGATGTGCATTGAGGAGCTTATTGGATATCTTATTATTACTTTCATAATGGAACAACAAATCTGTGATAGAATGAGTTTTAAATTGTAACTGTGATAGAATAAGTTTTAAGGTTTTAAATTTTATTTGTGATGTAATCTGACTGAAGCTGGCAGTTTCATCGGTTTTACCGCCTACTGCCTAATAATAATAATAATAATAATAATAATAATAATGTAAATAGTAGAGAGTCATGCAGACTGTTGTTTAGATCTAAGAAAATTTTAACATTAACATCTTTATTTATTCTGGAAACGGTCTGCATGATGTATAAACACAAAAATAATTTGTCATTGCCTAATCATTTTTATGATACTAGGCAATCACAACAACTGCATCTGCCCATACCTTTTTCTGCCTTGGCTAATAATTTATGAAAGCCGCAAAACATATTATCACCTTCCCGAGCATGTAAGAGATTGTCCCACTCTTAGGATATTTAGAAATACTGTAAAAAAATACTGGTGGAGAGAGCTTATTACGGGTTGGGAGATTATTATAGTGACGATTTGACAATAGCTGATTAGAA
The DNA here is from genome assembly GCA_963971165.1 of Philopedon plagiatum. NCBI lineage: Eukaryota > Metazoa > Arthropoda > Insecta > Coleoptera > Curculionidae > Philopedon > Philopedon plagiatum. Next base: position 31,342,013 of record OZ020190.1, on the reverse strand, counting down.
TGTTTCCTGCCCTTACTTCATGCTGTTTTGTTTTATTTATTGATGTTTACACACTTTTATTATTGTCTTTAATTCTTCTGTAAATTAAATTACTTTTAGATATGTATATCTGTAATTGTTCTGGCCTGTACTTCCAGGGTTCTTTTGTAAGTCTTGTTTATGCTTTTATAACTTAATTTTAATCTGTTGATCCTTAAGTGTTAATGCGTGTGATTCAGTTATGTTGCCTTTATTTATGTAATTTATATTTAATGTTTAAAATCCGTGTTGTTTGTTTCTCATTAATTTATTTTTTGTTTTTGAGTGCTTAATTTTTTTTATGTAAGTATATATTTATTTGTACAACTTGCACGCTTTAACCATTTTGTTTTATTTAACTTTGTTAACAAAATATTTTATATTTTTAACAATAAAGCATATTTTGACTTTGACTTTGACTATACAGAGGCTGGATCTGCTGGAAGAAAACTAAATGGAGATGCGAGCCACAATAGATCGCAATTGTCGCAGTGGAGGGTCAGTTCGTGACCCATTCACTTTAATCCTACCTACCTACCTACTTACCTAAGTTTTTTTTTTAATTTTTCATTTGTTGCAAAAAAAGGTAGTTCAAAGGGCTTCGAAATTCAATTTTGCCTCTTTCCGTTTTTACCTTTTCGAGGGTTATCTCAAGCACCTTATATTATCAATGCATGCATTTTAACAAACAACACTTGCTTAAGATGAAAGTAGTTATGAAAACTTATATTTTAGAGTTATGTAAGTTACGAGATTCAGATAAACTTAAAAATGTTATGAAAGATATTGAAAAGTATGCTTTACAAGTGCGAAAGGCTACTGATATTATTGGGCCCGTTGAAGCTGATCCTGAATATCAGTTAATTGTGGAGGCCAATGACTTAGCACCTGAGATTGATAATGAAGTCGTAAGTATATTAAATAAATGAGCACTTTTAAATATTTTTAATATTTTCTCTTAATGATGTATAAGTAGTACCTATTGTCAAAACCTAAATTAATGTTTTAGGTGGCTGTTCATAAGTTTGTTAGAGATAAATATCAAAAAAGATTTCCAGAATTAGATTCATTGGTTGTAATTCCACTGGAATATGTTCGAACAGTGAAAGAATTGGGAAATGATTTAGATCAAGCAAAGAATAATGAGACTTTACAAACGTTTCTTACTCAAGCAACTATTATGGTTGTCTCAGTAACAGCATCAACTACACAAGGGTGAGAATAATTAACGTGACTACAAAATTATTTACTTATATCTAATATTTGAAATTAATCCACCTATATATTATTAGAATGTTTTTTGTATTAAAGAAATTAAGTAATACTCGTAAGGACATGATTCTTGATCAAAGAAGTGGAGAGTTTTCCAGAGAAAATTTGACACGTGGTGGCAAAACAAACTTAGCTCTCTGTTCTGTCAACCATTTAGGATGAAACTTTCTATTTGGGATAAATTTCTCCATTTTTAGTTGTATTTTATGTATTAAATACATACATATTATACTTATTACTATTACAATATCTTAAAATTTATAATAAATGCAAGAGTCACATCAATATAGGCTCTGACAAACAACTTATAATTGTGACTACAGACAGGCAGAATAAAGACGAGCGAGTGGGAATCATTCTATTTTCTTTGATGTACCGATATCGTGCAGATCACGGCCGAACTCGAACGTATGCCATTATTCGGGCTTACCCACTTTCGATAAACTGTTCACACTGCCAGTCTGCATTCATTAGTTAGTGTTTGTTCCATCTGCCTGTGCCTGGCATAGGATTGTAGTGATTTCCACAAAAGTGAGTCATTTTTACACTAATTGTAATATTTATTTATTCATGAAGTGCATCAACAGAAAAAAAATACCAATTACAGATACACCATAACACCTAAACAGGCCTATACAATATAGGTAAACTATAAACAAACTACAATTAAACCAATTCATAAAAAAGGTGCACTACATTAATGGAAAACTACAGGCCAATTAGCATTTTGCCCAGCTTGTCAAAATTGTTTGAATTTCTTATGTGTACACGCTTAATGAACTTTTTAAACAGCTGTAATATTGCAAATAATCACCAACATGGATACCTGCCAGGAAAGTCTACACAAACTGCAATTTTCCAATTCATTAGAGCCATTTTAAGACATCTGGAGAAAACTAACTTGGCTCTTGGAATATGTCTTGACTTATCAAAGGCATATGACTGTATTGATAGGGACTTATTAAAAAACTAGATTTGTATGGAGTATGAGGATATGCTATTAAATTATTGAGAAGCTATTTATCTGATAGAAAACAAAGGTTAGGTTGCCAACAAATGGGAAGAGCTTTACATTCGAGACATATAAATAAAATAAATAAAAATGCTCGTATAAAAGTCGGCATGCACGCGGCCAAGCATCATTTTTCTCAGATTATTCGCGCGTTGAAGTAAAAAGTGCAAGTAAACGGAAATTTAAAAAGTGTTTTTTGAATGGTGTTAATATGTCTGGAAGAAAAGAAGGCCATATCTGGTAGTTTTACATAAAAAAACTGACCCAAAAAAATTTGGATGTAGAGCAGTTTGCAAAAATGCAAGAAAGAAATACAAGGAATTGTTCAAAGGTTAAATCGATATTTTTATTTCACTTTCGGTGGAATAATGGAAAAACTTACAAAATATGTTTGAAGAAGAAGATCCACAACTATCACTTCAGCAGCATAAAAATTTCAGCGCCGATATGAACAAGCACTGACATCTTTATAGCTTATATGATGGACCCGTCTAAGCAAAAGTACAAGTTGACCGCCGATGAAAAAATTTGGCTTTAGAAACTATATGGTGATAGTGGATTATTTCCGTTAGTAATACAATTTAATGCTCGTTCTCTGTTCTTCAAAAACATCATGTTCTCTGAAGAAATTACGAAAAACGTCAGTGGAATTCAGTGGTGGCTATCACAAGCTGATGATGATCCAGAAATCAAAAAACAGATACCCGTGTTAAAACATTTTCTTTGTGTAATTGCTTCTTCAACCTCAGTGAAACGAGTTTTCAGTACCTTTGGGCTGGTACATTCCGATTTAGGAAATAGACTGGGGATTGAAAAAGCAGGAAAATTAGTATTTTTGTTTAAGTATTATAATGAGAATTAAAATAAAGTGTTTCGGTTTAATATTTTTTATTTTCCATTGAAGCACTTGCTTGTGAAAGTTTGTGTCTCGTTTTTGTAATTAAAAAAGTTCGACAGGTTATTTATTTTCGTTCAATAAATTTTCTCAAAATTATCATTGGCTTTGATTTAAATTGTGATTTAAAAAAAAATCACTTGATTTAAATCATGATTTTTATCTTGATTTAAATCTATTGATTTAAATCAGCCCAACCCTGCCTGGGAGTACTACTTGACACCCAACTCTCTTTTAGCACTCGTATCTATAAAATAGTACAGCAGGGATTTAAAAATTTGGGATTTATCTCAAGATATGGCAAAGACCTTTCACCTGCCTCATTCAAGATATTATACTGTTCACTGGTGCGCTCTGGTCTCGAATATGCCTCTGTGATTTGGTCACCATATTATCAGGGTCACATTATTATAGTCGAAAGTGTTCAACGCACATTTCTACGTACACTAGCCTCTAGGGGAAATTTTGGTTATAATATTAATTATAATATTGTAATGGGTTGATATGACATAAGGTCATTGAAGGAACGACGGATTTCTGCTGACGTTCTGTTTATGTTGAAGCTTTTGAATGGTATCATCTGTTGTTCCCATTTACTTCAACTTGTTTCCTTTAATCTGGTACATAGAACCAGAAATAATACCATGTTTATCACTCCACTTTATTTAACTAATTATGGCTTTTATAACAGGCGCGGCCCGTGAGTTTTTTTACAGGTGGGTCAAAATTTTGTGGCCAACTAGTGATATCAACGCAACAAACAAAATACACTTTTTTAATTAAGAAGGGTTTTTTAATAATGTGCCAAGAAATTATTTACCTACAAATAAACACTGCAAAAATCATAAAATAGGTACTGCAGAATATTGAACATTACTACTCTTGATGTTTATGACTTTTAGTATCACTTTTTTGTTTATGCCTTTTTTTCTATGTGTTTTAATACTCTAAAATAGTAGATTTTAGCGGGTTCCGTTTTGATAAGTTTAGCGTCTCTTCAATAGATGTCGCGCCTTGTAGGTACTAAAATCCCAGAATATAAACAGAACAAAATTCTGAGATAAAAGCATGATTATTTGTAAAATAAAATTAGGAACGCTGCCGAACCTCCGTTTTCTTTAATAAATACAATGCTGGCGACTAGACATAGTAATACGATATTTGTCTACGCACGTGCAGGCTGTAAGCTGTAGTGAATATGAGATTGCCAACAATCTAACAATTTTAAAAATATTTTATCGAGGAACAACTTGTTGCCAATACACCTTTTAGAGCCGATCTAATTTTTTAAATAACAAAAAATTTAAGAAAAAGTTCTTGCCCCAGCACGGATTCGAAACGGCGACCGTGAGAGTAACTCGCTGCGGTTATAACGCTGCACTACGCTCGTTATATAAGAAAATCGGTCCGATATCGTTAAATAAGATGCCTAGCGCTGGCCTGACAGAAATCGTATTTATTTTATGTTTAACCACTAATAATTAATATTATTAATACGATGCAAATACAATTCGCATGTTAGGTACCTATTAGTTTTTCTTTTTCCGAACCAAATGTTTTGAAATAGTATATTTTAGGGGGCGGTTTGAGAGTATTTCCATAGTGGGAGTGGCCAGATATTATGGGTGGGCCGTCGACCAGTTGTGTCTCTTTTTAACTTCCTAAAGGGGTATGTCTGTTTCTCTCTTACTTTTAATGAATTTATATCGTCCATATAAACCTATAAGATCAATTTAAAATATGACCCAGCCCGGAGCAAGCTTGGATATCCTTTGACGATGTCTTGGCTTGATTCTTTCTTGGGGACTTTTCGCATGGAACTTTGAAACAAAAGATTATTTTTTGGTTTTAAAAAATTAAAAAATAAATTATTAGGTAGGTCACTGAAAATTTTAGGTGGGTCATTGACCAAATGACCTTATGGACGGGCCGCGCCTGTTTCATAATGATTTCAATTTGAACCTCTTCGGTGGGACTTTGATAAGGTTTAAAAAGAAATTACGCAATGTGCTACATGCAATCTAGGCAAACACTGTTGCCAATTTGATTGTTAAGGGTATGTTTGTTGGTTCTGTGTTACAGATGTTTATATTTTATGTTAAATGTAATTAATTCATGTTCAGTGTTGCGTATGTACTTGCAAATTATAAAATGGATTTTCCGTTGAAATAAATAAATTTCTAATTTTTTTCACGATTTTTAATTTTTACAGGTTTGCCATTTAAAAACGAAAATAAGCTACTTGATGTTTCTTTTTTGAAGACCTTTACAATGAGATACCGTACGGCATACGGTTGCATTTAAAAATTTTGACCTCGACTTACCAACTTCACCTCTCAAGTGGGCTGAAAAAGTTAAATTGCAAAAAAAAGTAGATTTATCAATAAGATACACCTAAAATTTGGTGTCTATTTTTACTAATAGCAAAGATATTTGCCCGTACTAAGACTTTTCGGATACCCTGTATATTGCTATAAAATATACCTGTCTTAAAAAGTGTTAAACCAAAAATAAATATACTTGGGTGGAATCAGGCCCGGTGTGAGGTAGCCCATCCGCTCACTGGGTGGGGTATTGTCGTGTATCGTCTTATTGTCTTCATAGGAATTTACAATTTTTAGGACACTGCTCAGTAAATTCGAAAAGGAACAAATAGATGAAGCATGTGACATGGCAATGGAACTGAACAATTTTAAATTGAGAATATACGAATATGTAGAAAGCAGAATGGCATTTATAGCCCCTAATATAACCACAATATTGGGCGCGTCTATTGCGGCTAAACTAATGGGAGTAGCAGGCGGTGTAACGAGATTGTCAAAAATGCCCGCCTGTAATGTTCTACTTCTTGGTCAACAAAAGAAAACTTTGTCAGGTTTTAGCCAGGTTACTATGTTGCCCCATACAGGATTCTGTTATTACTGTGATATAGTACAAAACACTACACCGGTAAGTTTGGATTTTAATCGAAATTTAAAAAAAATGTACTTTATTTTGTATGGTATAGTAAACTTTTTCTTAGATCTCGCAATATGGTGGCCAAGTCACTTGTTGTTTATGGCACCCCGTTGAAGTCTGATCTATTTTACGTTTAGAGGTTGGCTGAAAAGACAGGACCGGACTTGTACTTACCGTTCAACTTAAATAATAAACACCAAGAAAATCTAGTCCCTGAAATCTATAAAGTCCAAAAGTCAAATGTTTAAAACACACACTATACAAAAAGCACCCACAGAATCGCTTTAAAAACGCCAAAATCAATCGAAAATAAAACGACGCGACCTGTCGTGTCAGCTTGATACGGCCCACTACCAACCGACACTGATCTAGGGACTTTTCAAGGGAACCAATATCGGCTATTGATGTCATCTGTAATTATCAAATGTCGAAACGCTGAGTTGTTTTATCATAAATTGAACTCTAGTTCAATGGAATGTTTACAAGTAGAAAAATGTCAACTTTTTTTATACAAATTAATGTGTTTTTCAAACTTCTAACATTCTGAAAAGCCGGTTGGGACCGTTTGTTTAGGTTAGATTTGTCAAGGCATAATATTTTGTGTCATAGATTTGAAGAAGAAACAACTGGGACCTGCCGTTTGTGTGTCGGCAGGAACTTTAGCCCGTAGGCCAGCTAATCGGCCTCGTTGTTTGTAAGGGCGTGTTCCGACTTTGTAGTGTGTAGCTTCATGTTAGTCTAGCAGTGTAGTTGTATATTTTATAAAATGACTACTGTAGGATGCTGATGTTTTACTCAACTCCAAAAATAAGGGTTTTAATTATTTTTTGTTCTCGGATGATATTTTTATAGCTTCTGGTTATTTCAAATTGAAGTTTTTTTTAATCGAAAACTTCACGCAATCATGAAAATTTTGCAAATTAATAACTATTCTTTTAAATATTGCTGCATAACACCTCTAATTAAATAATACTGCTTTACATATTTGCAGTGGCGGCTCGTGACTTTTTTATTTGGGGGGGCACAAAACTTAAAAAAATGTAAAACAGTATTTTGTAATAAATATTGCACTGAGTTTACCTATTTCTGATTCCATTTTTTGGGCGGATCGGGAAAACCCAAAAGTAAGAACAAAACAAAATACACAGTACTAGAATAACTAGTAATACTACGCACTAATGCACTACTAATAATTAATTAATAAACTTATACTCGATTTGAAATTGGTTGATAGTAATAAATCATTTTTAGCAGCCGATTCCATAGGCGCACCTACCTGACGTGCCGGTTTGAACCCTATTTACTTATCCGAATAATTTAGTAATCATTATTGTCATAACAGGTAAAAATAATTATGCCGAGAATTCCGGGAACAATTAATACACAATGTTACTTTTCAGGTAGTTACGAAAAATTAGGTACCTCTACTTATTGGTATAAAACTGTGAGTCATTTTAAGAGCGAACAAACCTAATGCGAGTATTCTAGGACACACATTTGGGTAATTTTTGAAAATGGAGAGTCTTTCAGGATTTATTCCAGTTAAGCGAGCTGCGAAATCAGCGCTAAGCATTAGTGAAAAGATTATTGTGCTTAATGTATTTAATGCACTTAGATATCAAAAAAGTGCAATAAGTATCGATTCTGCAGTGGAACTTTGTTCAAAGATGACAGGTATTGGAAAAGCAACCATCTACAGGCTGATGCGGGAAGAAAAGACAGGAACCGTGACGCCACCAAAACCATCTCCAGGAAGGCGAACAATACCGATCGATGAGGACGAAAAGGCCATCATAAGACGAAAGGTGCATTCATTCTATTTCAATAAGGAGATCCCTACTTTGGATAGAGTTTTAGGGGCAGTAAAAGAAGACTTTCCTGCAATCAAGAGAGATAAACTATGGAAAGTTCTAAGAGAAATGAATTTTAGATGGGAAAAACATAGTCGGAAGTCTCATTTGCTCGAAAAAGATGAAATAGTATGTTGGAGACGTAATTATTTGAGAAAAATAAGAAAATTTCGCAATGAAAACAAAACAATTTTCTATTTGGACGAAACATGGCTGAACGAAGGCTACACAGTTGGAAAAATATGGACAGACAAAAATGTGACTTCTCACCGGCAAGCATTTTTAGACGGTCTATCAACAGGAATAAATCCGCCCTCTGGAAAAGGAAAACGATTAATTATAACTCACATCGGTAGCTCCAATGGATTTTTAGAAGGTGGACTATTATCATTCCAATCAGTTCGTACAGGCGATTACCACGAGGATATGAATGCTGATGTTTTTGAGGAGTATTTCGAACAAATGATAGAGCTGATTCCACCTGGCTCCGTCATTGTGTTAGATAACGCTCCGTATCACTCCAGAAGATTGGAGAAGATGCCTACAACTGCTTGGCGAAAAGCAAAAATTATCGAGTGGCTTGTGGAGAAACAAATACAATTTGAGGACAATATGGTTAAAAAGGAGTTGCTATCAATTGTAAACACCCATAAACATCGGTTTCAAAAATATGTTGTTGACGAAATGGCCAAAAAACAAAATATAATAGTGCTTCGGCTCCCCCCCTACCATTGCGAATTAAATCCGATCGAACTGGTATGGGCTCATGTGAAAGGTTATGTGGCTAGAAAAAATACCACTTATAAAATGAGTGATGTTCAAAAACTCTTTGAAGAAGCGCTTCAAGAAGTCAACGCGGGGAAGTGGCAAAGATGTATAGAGCATGTACTAAAGGAGGAGGAAAAAATGTGGCAATTGGATAGTTTACTGGAGAAAACGGTCGAACCACTTATTATCAATTTAGGGGAAGAAGACAGTCCCTCAGATATTTCATTTTCTGATGATGATTAATTTAAAGCGAAGAACTGTAATGACTTACTATAAATTTTATAGAATTTCAAATAGAAACATTTTTCCAAATTTACTTGTTTATTAGTTGCTTTATTGTTATTAGTATTATATTTATTCAAATACAAGGGTAACAAATTATGCCACACATCCGAATGTTCACTAAATTATATAATTATTGTGTTTAATATAAACTTAAACCCACCCGAAAGCACGTGCATGAGTGCAAAACATCACAGGTAGAATACTACCGCTTATTGTTCGAGCCTCGGGTTAAGCTTTGTATTCGACGCCCTTATCAGATCTATAGGAATGGAAAGTTTAATAAATGCAAAAGGGTCTAGACTTTCAATGTATATACTATTTAAAACTTGGCAATTTAGGTGGACCACTCTGTGTACGTGTTTGACGGATTTTAATGATTTATTACTATCAACCAATTTCAAATCGAGTATAAATAAAAAAAAATATCCCTCAACTGATCACAAAAAAAAATATTAAGCCTTCACGTGTTAATATAATATCAAGAAAACTAAACATAAAATTGTGCAATAATCTCTTCCGACCGCCGCGCCGCGCCGCGCCAAGGACAACGCCGCTCGAAATCCAAACAATAAACAAGCGCTAGGAGACACGAAATATTGTGCCCATCGAGATGCCGATAGCACGCGATTTTAACCCTAATTCTCCAATGCATAGACCGGCGTCGCCACCAAAATTGATGATGAAGTTGGGACAAATCTGCTGTGACCCCGGAGATAAGTTTTGATCGCCGGCTGTCGCGTTCGCCGTGGTGTGACATGCAAAGAAAGAGGTATTGAGGCGCGGCGGTGTATTATTTCTTTTTGACTTGATAAAAGATTTTTTATTTGTCGAAAATCTAGAGTGGGCACGTGCCCTTGTGCCCTTTAGGACCAGCCGCCACTGCATATTTGTTAAAGTCTAAAGCCACATTCGGAGAAAGGTTTTTAACATGAGAAATAAAAATATGAACGCTACGGTGGGTAGAAAAAAATTCTTACATCGTGATATGCGTGTGGCGATGCAACTATTGGTCTCCGCAGCCAAGACACAAAACAAATTATGCTGTCAAATGCATAGTAACGCGACAGTTCAGTTAAAAAAACTATAGAACAACCTCAAAACTCTTTTTCTATTATCGTAAAGATCTGGGATAACTATCCAGCGCTGGACTATTTAGCGCGGACTTTGAGCGCTGGGACATTTAAGCGCAAGAATATTAAGCGCTAGGACATTTCAGCGCACGACTATTAAGCGCTAGGACTTATTATCGCAGGACTATATAGCGCGAAAATTTTGCGCGCAGGGTCATTTCAGCACAGGACTATTGAGCATTGGGACAAATCTGCGCGGGACTATATAGCCACATTTATTATTTTTTTGGTGTTTTAATTCTTTTTTGTGAAATTTTAGCCTTAAAGGTGTTGTTATAAATAATATAATTTATTCTTGTAGCCATGGAGGTGTGAAATACGTTCTCGGACAGGTTTGCTCAGTTTTATCAGCATCGTTTTTAAATTTTTCATCTCTGTTGAATTTTTTGCTTCGACTGCGCGATTCGTATTGGTATAAAATTTTGGCAACACCGCATACAAGTGACATTTTATTATGCAGTTTTTATTTCTGCGCTATATTGTCTCAGCACTGAATAGTCCTGCGTAGTATGGAATTTTCATAGTGAATATATAACTAAAAAATTAAGAATTCTTATACCAAAATTTAAACACTTAAAACAATTCTTAAATATTGATCAACTTGAAATATTATATTATTCATTGATACAGACACATTTAAATTATGGAATACTTGGCTGGGGAGGTATCAATAGAAATTATCTTCATAATATAGAAACAATACAAAAATACATTTTCAAAATTATTTATGGAAGAGATTATTTATATTCGTCTGACTTGTTATATAAAGAAAGCAAGAAAATGGATATCAGACAACTTTTTTCATATAATATGTTAATATATATTTTTAAAAATAAAAATAAAATTAACTATAATAATCACATTCATAACACTCGTAATAAAAATACAACCACATATAAAAACAGAGTTAACAAAAAAATTGGTCATAAAAATTTTATAAATATAATTCCATATATTTTTGATTTATTGCCAAAATCAATTAAAATAATTAAATCTTTAAATAAATATAAAAATGAAATTAAAAAATGGATATTATCAAATCCAAGACAAATAATACATAATATAATAAATAATTTATAAATACTTAATAAAAACCAACTGGATATTCATTATGATATATTGTCATTTCAATTCGGGATTATTAATAATCTAGTTGTGTCTGATATATTTATTATTATTACTATTATTGTAAATAAATTGTATAAAATTATTAATATTATATTTTGAGTCAACTCACAACAAGTGTATTACTTAGTGAGTCAAGTGTTTATATTGGCTTATTCAACAACTATATATATCTCAATTGTACATGTATCATATGAATTATTGAATAAACCTATTATTATTATTATTATTATTATTGTCCCAGCGCTAAATAGACTTTCGCTATATTGTCTCAGCCCGTAACGACCCCAGCGCTAAATGATCCTGCGTTTCTTGTCCCAGCGCTAAATAGTCCTGCGCTCAAAGTCAGCGCCCAAACATCCTGCGCTAAATAGTCCAGCGCTAAATAGTAATTATTAAAATTATGAACTTTAGGTTTGTGAAAGCTTCCATTATACCTCCAATAACATAAATTAATTATCTTACTGGTCAAAAAATTAGGCCCAAGAAACTAACAATAAAATAGTTTCAAGATAAGTAGACTTTATGGCGGCTTTACATATTGTGTTCTTTTCCTGCTCATTCTAAATATCAGCAGGATATCCAATTAAGCTTAAAATCGAACCCTAAACTCTTTTGGTCCTTTTTGAGAACGCTAAAGGATTCTCCTGACATATTGGATGAAATGTCTTCTGGTGACAGAACTTATTCAGGTTCACAGAATGTAGCTAATGGATTTGCAGATTTCTTTAAGTCAGTTTATGTCAATGATGAGGATATGGACTGTACAGCAACTGAGTCTATGTCATTCTTTTGCGACAGGTTGGTTTCCGCCCAAGAAATAATGAAGGCTATTAAAAAAATTAAGGCAAATAGGGCGGTTGGCCCTGATGGGATCCCGGCTTATATCTGGAAAGGTGGTAGCGAGTACTTGTCTAAACCGTTGGAATGTCTGTTTAATTTGATACTGAAAACCTCAGTCTATCCTGATAAGTGGAAAGTTGGTAAAATAATTCCAATTTACAAGGCTGGAGCAAGACATGAAATTAATAACTATCGCCCTATAAGCATAGTAAGCGCGGTTTCAAAGATCTTTGAAGTCATTATATTCGAACGGCTATATGATGAAATCTCTGGTTGCCCCTCGTCATGTCAGCATGGCTTTTTACCTAAAAGGTCCACATTTACTAACCTAGCCTATTTCTGTCAATACGTTCATGATACTATCAACAACAAATCTCAGGTGGATGTAATATACACTGATATGGAGAAGGCATTTGACAGAATAAGGCATTGTGTAATATTGCGTTCCTTGTCTTATTTGGGGGTTACTCAGTATCTTCAAAGTCTGATTAAGTCCTACTTAAGTTGTAGGACTCAGTATGTCGAGGTTAAGGGATGTAAGTCAGTTATTTTTAATAGTACGTCGGGGGTTCCGCAGGGATCCAACTTGGGTCCTCTTTTGTTTTTGGCAGCTATAAATGGAATATCCGGTAATGCAAGTAATACTCTGGGATTGTTATTTGCGGATGATTTTAAATGCTACTACCAGGTAAATTCTGTTGAGGATTGTGAGACCTTACAGAATGATTTTTCCACTGTGGCGAATTGGTGTAAGGCAAACAGCTTTAAGTTAAATGTAGGTAAATGTGCGTGTATGTCTTTCACATTAAATCGCAATATTATTGGCTATGACTATTCTCTAAACGGGGTCAATTTACAGCGTGTGAATCACCATAAGGATCTTGGTGTAATCTTTGACCCAACATTATCTTTTTCTAACCATATAGTATCTAAAATCGATAGTGCACAAAAAATAGCAGGTTTTATTGTAAGAAATACCAAAAATTCAGCATAGATGTTAGCTGGCATCTTTTTGATAGCCTTGTGTTGCCAGTATTGGAATATGGTAGCGTAATATGGCCCCCCCAATATAATGTGTGGGTATCACTTGTTGACAAAGTGCAAAGAAGGTTTTCGAAGTGCATGTATTATAGGAAATTTGGTATATATCCCCAGAAGGGGTATGACAATGAATACCTGTTAAGTATCTTTGAGAGGCTTTCGTTGAGAAAAAGAAGAATTATAATATTACTATGCACTTTGTTCAAAATTTTGAAAGGTAAAATTGACTGCCCTGACATTCTTGGTAAGCTGCCATTTGCCATCAATAGAATTAATTCGCGAGCCTCTAATGTTTTTTATCTGACTCATCCTCGAACAAATCTGTACAAGAATTCCCCAATCTATAAGATGTGCTACTATTTTAATCTGTATGCGTCTGATATTGATGTGGATACGACTAGTCTTACCCAATTCAGAATTTTAATCGAAAATAAGTTGAAAGACAGTTAACTAATGATTTACATATGTAATCACGTATTTGTCTGAGTGGGTTTTTATTGTATTGACGTATTTCTGTGTATCTGTGTTTTAATGTTGATTTTCTGTTGGACTTTTTTCTGGTTATATACTGCATAGTTTAAGTGGAATGTACCTATAATTGTATCTGTAATTGGCACCTGTGCTGTTGATACTTGTTCAATAAATAAATAAATAAAATAAATAAATAAATAAAAAAAAGAACAAATTGCTGTTTTGATAGCAACCTATTTTTGCTATTTTTTTTAGGATTTAAGAAGAAAAGCTGCTCGGCTTGTTGCGACAAAGTGCACATTAGCAGCAAGAGTGGACGCCTGTCACGAGAGTTCAGATGGACGGATAGGTCGAATGTTAAGGGATGAAATTGAGAGAAAGTTGGATAAACTACAGGAGCCGCCGCCGGTTAAGTTTATAAAACCTTTACCCAAGCCAATAGATCAGTCAAAAAAGAAAAGAGGCGGTAAAAGAGTAAGGAAAATGAAGGAAAGATATGCCCTGACTGAATTTAGAAAACACGCGAATAGGATGAACTTTGCCGAGGTTTGTATTGTCACAAATAGAACCATTGTAGTTTTTAATTAGCGATCTGTATTTACGATTTTATATTTTTATTTAATGTACATGTTACACTGCTTCACTGCAGCTTTAAAGTTTAAAAGTAAGAATTACCTAATTAACTGTTTTTTAGTGACTAGTATATTAAGCACTAGCAATCTTTTCCCGGCCTGTAATGCTTGTTTTAAGACAGTTTTTATCAGTAAAGGAAAGAAGTTTAAGATATCTGCTGAACTTGATACCTCATAGGCGTATCTTTTAAAACTTGACAATCCATTTTTACCACTTTAGGAGTTAAATTTTTAACAAACAGATTTTTTTAAGAAAGGCATTGTAATAAAGGGTATAAAGTTGTAACAAAGGGTATAAAGCAGTGTACACAAATGAAGGAAAGTAAATTCTAAAATATTCAAGAAAGGATTATATTCATAAATACAAAAATGAATTCTCAAGAATTAGTTTTGCAACACAAAAGCAAATGATTAAAATAAATCGACCATTCGCAATTAAAGAAATTTAAATAATTATTGAAGAATTAAAAAAAAAGAAAATGTAGAAGTTTTATTAAAAATAATTCCTGTTAAAATCATTCAAACACCTAAGTGGCCAAATGATTGATTTATTAAAAATGCTTTAAATAATCTATCGAATATTTATACAAATTAACTTACATAAATAGAAAAACCAATCCATAATTTCAAAAATAATTGAATAGAAGAGCAAAGAATTTATTTCATTTAATTTCACCAAGAAGTATACAAGTTCCGCAATGCACCGAATACCTTAACAAACAGGATAAAACTAACCCCCTGTGCAGTTACCCTAGATGGTGAAATTTACCCCGGTCAGAAAAGAAATATTTTAATTACCCTATTATGACTAAGGAAAATATGTTTTGTCTTATTTGATTGGTCAACAGAAGATCCACCCCGTGATGATTCCTTGATGATGATCCTTATCGACTCATCATTACCAAATGTTGGACCATATTAAAACCTATATAATTTAATAGCTTTTTTATTTGCTTGTTATAATACGCGCACCTATAAATGTCAATAATAAATGCGGGGTGCAATGAAAAGCTACCCACTTGATAATAAAAAGGTAGCAAATGTCCGACAAATTAAGAGCTTTTCCTTCTAAAAATAAAAAAGAATGGAGATGCTTGAACTGTACAATTCCTATCAATAAAACAAAAGAAAACTTACCTTTTGAAAAAAGGTTGCAAGAAGAGAATCTGTTCCTTAAAAAATGTATAATAGAAATGAGTGAAAAAATTGAATTTTTAATTAAAAAGGTAGAAAATTTAGAAAAAATGTGTGATTCAAAATACTTAAAAGACCTCAGCGAAAAAATTACAAATATGATAACAAATTTAAATCAAAATAACTCTTCTTATAATCAGACCTACGCTAATATTGTTAAGAAAATACCACAAACTAATGATAACACTAACAAAAATATACCTGTGCTGATAATTAAACCTAAGAAATTGCAAGACTCCAAACAAACTATGACTGAAATTAAAAACAAAGTAAATCCAATAAGTATAAAAGCTACTATTACTGAGATTAAAGAGATAAAAAACGGAGGTATTTTAATCAAAAGTAAAACCAAAGAAGAAGTGGAACGAATTCAAAAATTATCAGAAAAGGAATTAGAACATAATTATTCCGTTTATATTTCCAAACTAAAACAACCTAGGCTTACATTGATTGGACCAAGAAAAGAATACAAAACCCAGGAACTTTTGAAAGAAATGCAAGATTTGGGATATTTATCAGAAGAAGACAGTTTAGAAATTAAATATTCTAGACAATCTAAATATTCAAAAAGTTTTATCATTTATATGGAAACAAAGGGTTCTACATATAAAAAATTAATTAACAAAGAATTTTCTATAGGATGGGACAAATGTAAAATTAGAGAGGACTTTTTTATCAAATTTTGCTACAAGTGCTGTGAGTATGGACATACACTAAAAGATTGTGAAAAGGATCAAGTATGTTCTCGTTGTGCAGGAAAACATAGTATTTGGAAATGTAATAATGAAGAACTAGTTTGTAATAACTGTAAATTACATAGCCAGAAGCAAAATAAAAATATAAATTGTCATCATGAAGCTCTTAGTGATCAGTGTCCATTTCATAAACAGAAAATAAATAAAGCACGTGAGAGAATAGACTATAATGATGAAAATTAAGCTTTTAATTTTCTACTGATGAATAGTCTGAATGTATTATATTTAAACTCAAGATCAATTAAAAACAAAACTGAAGACATTGAAATTCTAGCTTTTGAGAGAAAAATTGATATCATTGTTATTACGGAAACTTGGGTTAGGAAAAGTGAAGAAATATATTTTAATTTTCAGAATTATACATCTGTTTACGCTAGTCGAGAAAAAGGAGGAGGTGGACTAGGTATATTTATCAAAAATGGAATAATATTTGAAGTTATTGACAAAGTTGAAAATGACATTTTTTATTTGGCACTCAAAATTATATCATCACCTATGATTATTTGTGGACTATATAATCCTTCAATTAAAAATAAAAATAAACTATTTCAGTTATTAGATGAAAAACTGGAACAACTAGCTGATAGTAAAACACAATGTTTTCTCTTGGGAGATATGAATATTAACATATCTCAAAAAAATATAGATACTTCAAGAATAATGGACATTTATGAGACTAATAACTTTAAAATACTAAATCAAGATATATCGACTAGACACAAATTCAAGCAAGACCTTGATTGATCATATACTTTCAAATTCACCTAATAATGTATCCCTAAACGTGTTAGACAGCCCTCTTAGCGATCATAAAATTCAAATCTTAAATATTCCATTGAAGTCGCAGAATAAATTGCCAAAATTCAAAAATATCGAAGTGAAAAAATTTATAATAGAAAAACTTAAAGGTCAACTATCAACTCTCAATAATCAAAAAGAAGAAATAAAAGATCCTAACATGTTATATTTAAAAATACTTGATATCTTCAACTCTTGTTCTTATGAGAAATACATTCGTATAAGAAGCAGCTCCAAAGTTTGGTTTAATCATGAACTGGCGGAAATGTTCAAGATCCGCGACAAGTATTATGAAAAAACTAAAAAATATCCAGAAAATCAATTATATAGAGATATTTATAAAAGCTATAATAATTTAGTGAAAACAAAAATTAGACAAGCTAAACGGAAATATTACAATGAAAAATTTATATCTGGAGACCAGAAAACAATATGGAAAAGTTTGAACGCTCTTTTAACAAATAAATTCAACCACAGTGAAATAAATATCAACTCCCTAAAAATTAATGATCAGAAAATTGAAGACAAGAATATTATATGTGAAGAAATGAATAGACATTTTGTAAATGTTGGAGAAGAACTAGCTAGCAAAATTCAGCAAGTAGATCCTAATTTTATTGTACAAACAAATGAGTCCTCTATGTTTCTTAACGATAATGATATATATGAAGAAGATATTTTTAATGTAATCAATGATATGGACATAAAGAAATCTTGTGGCTTTGATAACATTAATGTAAAAATTTTAAAGACTGTTAAGGCGGAAATTTCTCCGATTTTAGTTTATCTTACAAACATTTCTCTAAAAAAAAGTATTTTTCCAGATGGTTTAAAAATTGCAAAGGTTGTCCCGATTTTCAAAACTGGTGAAAAAAATATTCCTAATAATTATCGACCAATTTCAGTTTTACCAGTCATTTCAAAAATAATAGAAAAAATAGTTTTTCAAAAAATTGTCCTTTTTTTAGAAAACTGAAATTTACTGTATTCTGGACAATATGCATTTCGTAGATCTAGGGATACTGAAGCTGCAGCTACTGATGTTGTAACTGACATCCAGGTTAATGTTGATAATAACAGAAAATGCTGCTTGGTATCTCTAGACCTATGTAAGGCATTCGATACAGTGAATCATCAAATTTTATTGCAGATTCTTCACACTATCGGAATACGAGGTAATATATATAACTGGATTCAAAATTATTTATGTAATCGCAAACAATATGTTGAAATAAAAAATATTAAAAGTTCTTTAAAAAATATTACATGCGGTGTCCCACAAGGTTCGATATTGGGACCAATTCTTTTTCTCATTTATATTAACTCTATTTCAAAATTAAATTTAAAGGGTAAAATAAGATTATTTGCAGACGATACCACTATTATTTATTTTGGTGATACATATAATCAAATTATAAATGATATTAATGATGACTTAAATGAAATATTTATTTGGCTGCAATATCATAAATTAACTTTAAATTTTGAAAAGTCTTGTTTTATGATGATTTGTAAAAATCAAAAACAAACTGAAAATTTGACATTATCCTATAGGGGTAGAAATATAAAGTATTCAAAAAAAATTAAATTTTTAGGATTAACATTAGACGAAAATCTTTCCTGGAAACAACATATTCAAAATTTAAGGAATAAAATATCACCCATTGTTGGTATTTTATATAAGATTAGATATTTTATACCCCTTAGATATTTAAAATCTTTGTATTTTTCATTAATTTATTCCAATTTACAGTATCTTATTTCGCTATGGGGATCTGCTTGTGCATATATTTTAAATCCACTAAAAAAATTACAAAATAAATGTATTAAATGCATTCATAAATTACCTTTTCTTACACCAACTGAAAATTTATATAAACCAAATGGTTATTTGAATATTGAAAATATTTATAAATTAAAAATTTCTATTTTAATTCATTCAATAATAAATGGAAAAAAGATATTAAATTTAAAATTATTCAAAGCAATAAATATTCATACTTATGAAACAAGAAATAATAATGATTTGATTATTTCTCAAGTTAAAAGTAACTTTGCCCAGAAATCATTATTACACAATGGAATAATTATTTACAATAATATTCCAAAAGAAATAAGAAATATTTTCGATATTAAAAAATATAAAAGATATTTAAAAAAATACTATCTGGAAAAATAGCCTTTAATTAAAATCATCTTTGTTATTACTGTTATACTGCTTTAACTTGTTTTACTTTGTTGTAAATTTTACTTTTAGATTTTTATTTGTAGTTTATAATTATTTCCCTGTAATAAGCAATTGTAAATGCTGGTTGGGAATAAATGTATTTAAACTAAAAAAAGATACTCACCGATGTAAGGTGTTACTCTGCCCCATCGCGAACCGAGGTTCTGTCTACGGGTAAGTCCAAAATTCTGCACTGCAACGTTTAATGGATTATTCATTGTATTTTAATCGTCTGGAGCCAGTTTTTTGCTTGTTTGTTAGGTATTTTTTCGCTTATGAGCATTTTTTAATGCTAAACTTTTAATGATAAGTTTCCCTTGTCGCTAGATGCGGCTTAAGCGCGGAAAAGTGACTTAATTTTGGTTTACTCTTGAATTTCCATAATTTTAACTTTTATAAATGAATTTCTTCTAGATTGAAGACGACGCTTATCAGGAAGATTTAGGGTATACAAGAGGTACAATAGGCAAAGCAGGAACCGGTAGAATAAGATTGCCTCAAGTAGACGAAAAGACTAAAGTCAGGATATCAAAAACGCTCCAAAAAAATCTTCAAAAACAACAAATTTGGGGCGGCAGTACGACGGTTAAGAAACAAATCTCTGGTACCGCTTCTAGTGTAGCGTTTACACCATTACAGGTAAACACAATTATATGATATATACATGTTATACATGAAACATGTTCATCTAAGAATTTTTAGTTGTTTTTTGGGAATGAAACGGACGTCTTGCTAACTTACTAACTATATGAATTTTAAATTATCGCTTCTTGGTTACTCCACAAAATTTCTTTGTTTTCTTAAAAAAACTGCCTGCTTTTCGGGGTTTGTGTTGATAAAGTAACCAAAAAGCAAAATAATGAATTTCATTTAACTGTTGCATATTCGGCTAATCACTTCAGATACCATCCAGCTTACTGCATTTTAAAACTACATTTCTATACCTAATTACTAATTGTTATAATTTTGTATTTTTACTAAAGTACAATACCTACTAGAATAAAAATAGCAAAATTATTTCACGCTAAGGAAAAATCTAAACCTAATTATTTTTATTCGTGTTGATAATAAATTAATAAAATCCTAAAAGTCTGGTCGGACATCCGACTTACAAACGTGGCCGATAGTCCGGTCTAAGGGAAGTCCGTTCCATCCCCTCTTTTTAACAAAAAATGCATAAGGAAACAAAAAACACAAAATTGAAATCAACGGTAATATGGGGTGTTCATAAACCTCGAGTAGCCCAATTTTATGTAAAAAAAGTTTATAAAAATGTATATCCTAAAATGCTCGATTTTCAAGATACAGGGAGGTCAAGTTTCAAACACCTTTTGACCAACCTAATGTTTTTTTTTTTGATGCTACTGACTTGGCTTGCAAACTTTTTTATATTCCCCGCTTGGCTTAAAAACTTTGTTGTCCTAAACAGGCGGGGCCCGTCCATAAGGTCATTTGGTCAATGACCCACCTAAAATTTTCAGTGATCTACCTAATAATTTATTTTTTAAAACCAAAAATGAATCTTTTGTTTCAAAGTTCCGTGCGAAAACTCCCCAAGAAAGAATCAAGCCAAGCCATCGTCAAAGGATATCCAAGCTTGCTCCGGGCTGGGTCATATTTTAAATTGATCTTATAGGTTTATATGGCCGATAAGTTCATTAAAAGTAAGAGAGAAAAGAGACACAATTGGTCGACGGCCCACCAATATCAGGCCACTCCCACTATGGAAATACACTCAAACCGCCTCGTAAAATATACTCTTTCAAAACATTTGGTTCGGAAAGAGAAAAAACTAATTAGGTAGCTAATATGTCCATTGTATTTGCATTGTATTAATAATATTAATTAGCGGTTAAACATAAAAAATTATAAATACGATTTCTGTCAGCGCTATGTATCAAACTTAACGGCATCGGACCAATTTTCTTACATTACCAGCGTAGTCCAGAGGTATAATCTCAGCAAGTTGATCAGAAGGTCGAGGGTTCGAATCTGTATTGGGGCAAAAACTTTTTTTAAATTTTTGTTATTTAAAAAATTAGATCGGCTCTAAAAGATGTATTGGCAACAAGTTGTTCCTCGATAAAATATTTTTTAAATTGTTGGCAATCTCATATCAACTACAGAGCTTGCAGCCTGCACGTGCGTAAGCAAAGATCGTATTACTATGTCTAGTCGCCAGTATTGTATTTATTAAAGAAAACGGAGTTTCGGCAGCGTTCCTAATTTTATTTTACGAATAATCATACTTTTAGCTCAGACCATAAATACACCAGTTATTCTGGGCTTTTAGTACAAGGCGCGACCTCTATTGAGGAGATGCTAAACGTATCCGATAGTATATTGCCGCTAGCAATCTACTAATTTAGAGTATTAAAACACATAGGAAAAAGCCATAAACATCTAGAGTAGTAATGTTCGATATACTGCAGTACCAGTTTTATGATTTTGCGGTGTTCAATACCGGTAGGCTCTAGTCTGGCCTGTTGGAAGCTTCCAGAGCCATTGAAACTTACCCACACACAATACCGGTAGGTAAATAATTTCCTGGCACATTGTTAAAAAACCTTCCGTAATTAAAAAAGTGTATTTTGCTTGTTGCGTTGATATCACTAGTTGCCCACAAAATTTTGACCCACCTGTAAAAAAACTCACGGGCCGCGCCTGGTCCTAAATGACAATGCAACATTTAAAAGAAAGAAGTTGGTTGTACGGACTAAAATGGTTTTATTTTGAACCCCTTTCGTGAATGCGCATTAAATATTTATTTTGTTAGGTTTTCATTTTACATTGTTGCTGCATCAAAAAATTACAATTAACTATGATTATTTTAGGGACTGGAAATCGTTAACCCACAAGCTGCTGAAACCTCGGCAAGTGAAGCAAATGCGAAATATTTCTCCAACACATCCGGCTTTATTAAATTGGATAAAAAATAAGTACATAATTTTATAAAACGGCTGTAAAGTATAAAGAGAGAGTTTGAGAACAAGAATACACCTAGTTGAAACATTTCAAGTACCTGTTGTGTTTTGTGTTTATTTGTGGTGAAAAAGTAGATTTGCGTTAGTAAATAAAATTAAGTATATAATACATCCTAGAATTTTTAATAATTATTTGACTTATATCAAGATGTAGGCCTCTGGCAGATTATTCTACCTAAGGTTTGGGGTGTTTGATAGTTCGCGTTTTGTTATTAAAGGACCATTGCAAGCCTCATTCTCCTATCCCTACAAAAGTGTCCATAATATGAGAACCTTTAGTCACAAATACGCTCCTATTGTGCTTCCCTTTTAAATGTCCAAAAATTCCCTAAATTTGTCGATTTTTCCCAAAAAATTTTAATATGGGGAATATTTTGTTTAATAATTTTAGATCGAATTTTTGTCTTTTATTATTATTATATTTCTTCTCTAAAAGGCATTTAATTCCACCTAATTTTTCTCATATTGTTTTTTATGTTATATTAAATGTATAATTGAAGAGTTGAAGTAAATAACGGGCTAAGTGCCAAAAAAATCATTCCGAGTTATTTCAAAAAAACAGTGTAATTTAAAATCGTATATATAAAACCTACTTCCATAATTTTTTAAATAAATTTAACCATATCAATAACAACATAATGGGTTTACTTTGTATGTAGATTTTTTCAATCAAGAAATAAAAAAAAAATAATACCAAAATTCCTAGAAGGTGGTAAGTGCCATACTAATTTTAGTTTATAATGGGCTAAGTGTCATTACTAATTTCGATATATAGTGGGCTAAAAGCCACCACTTTATAATGGTTTTAAAATTGAACTAGGGACAAGTGGCGTATATATTTTATTTGAAAAACGTACAGTGGCCTATCCAGGTCGGACACAGTAATTTTAAAGTTGTATATCTCTGTTGCTACTTATGGGACCCAGGGGTCAGGGGTTTTAATAGTAAGCCTACTAGGAATGTTTTGGTAAATAAAAAAAATATTTTGTAATTTGCGAAAAAAAGTTGAAATTTTAGTTTGTCCGTCTTGGTTAAAGCATGAACAAGCTTAGATATTTTATTTATTACTTTTTCTAAACAAATTTTACATCATTTTGTCGAGAATTCTTAAATTTTAAGAGCAAAAATGTGTTAGTAGAAAGTTATAGTCATTTGATTTGTTTTTAAATTATATTTTCGGTTTAGAAATTAAAATGACTATAATTTTCTACTAACACGTTTTTTCTCTTAAAATTTTAATATTCTCGACAAAATGATGTAAAATTTGTTTAGAAAAAATAATAAATAAAATACCTAAGCGTGCTCATTTTTTAACCAGGGGGAGCGAACCAAAATTTCAACTTTTTTTCGCAAAATATAAAATGCTTTTTTTTCTTTACCATAACATTCCTAGTAGGCTTACTATTCAAACCCTGAACTTGGCATGGATTCCGTAAGTAGCAACAGAGATAAATCCAACTTTAAAATTCCTGGCTACGCCACTGAAGGTACAAATGTATGAAAAATAATAATGTTATCCCTAATTGGTTAAGATCCCCGGCTGGCACTTAGCCCGTTATTTACCGCTAAGAACCTGGCACTTGACACATGCACGATCTTGCGGCTAAGATTTTAGGCACTTCCCAATTTTTTTTTTTGCACAGCCCGTTTGATACGTTAAAGGCGATGCCACATAGCCCACTTTTACGGAAGAAACACGATTCTTAAATTTTTGGCACATACCCCGTTTTTTACTTCAAGTCTTCAATTGTGAAATATTTTTTACGAGAAAAATAATTGACTAATTCTATTCACCATTGAAACTTATTAAACAAACCAAATTCGCTTATGTTTATAATAATGTTTATTAATATCAACATTAATTTTACAGAGTTGCCAAAGCAAATTGTACATTGGACTAATTGAATAAATACAGAATACAGTAAACTTTTGGCTAAATCGTTTTGAAATGATTTTTTCTTGAATTTTTAAAGTCTATGAACGAAAAACGGAAATTGATACGGAACACGTACAGGATTTAGCGAATTGGAGGTTCAGAACCGTATTTTGTATTTTTTTTATATTCGACGTTATAAAAACCAGGGTTGGCATCAGGGGCGTGCGGTGAAATTTCAAAGATGTATATCTCTGTTCCTACTTACAGGAACCGTACCAAATTTAGGGGTTTTAATAGTGAACCCACTGGGAATGTTTTGGTAAAGAAAAAAAAAACATTTTGTAATTTGCGAAAGAAGTTGAATTTTTGCATTGCTTCCACCGGGAAAAAAATGAACACGTTTAGGTATTTTATTTATTATTTTTTCTAAACACATTTTACATCATTTTGTCGACAATTAATTTTTAAATTTTAAGAGAAAAAATGTGTTTGTAGAAAGTTATAGTCATTTGAATGTTTTTTGAAATTATATTTTAGGTTTCAAAAAATTCAAATGACTATAACTTTCCACAAACACATTTTTTTCTCTTAAAATTTAAAGTGTCGACCAAATGATGTCAAATTTGTTTAGAAAAAATAATAAATAAAATACCTAAACGTGTTCATTTTTTTCCCGGTTTAAGCAATGCAAAAATTCAACTTTTTCGCAAATTACAAAATGTTTTTTTTCTTTGCCAAAACATTCCCAGTGGGCTCACTACTAAAACCCCTAAATTTGGTACGGTTAGTAGGAACAGAGATATACAGCTTTGAAATTTCACCGCACGCCCCCGGTTGGCATGAATAATTAATTCACATGATTTAAGCCTTGACTCTTTTTTATGCCATGACTTTTTCCAACCCTGATAAAAATTAAACATTGAAAATATATCGGTATCGGTATCGGCCGATATATCGTATCGGCAAAATAAAGTCATATCGTGCGATCTCTAGTTTCTTTCAAGGTGGTATATTTTTTAGCAAGTGTCTCCAAATATGATAAAAATTCCCGAAATTATCGTAAATTTCCCTTTTTCCTGCTGCTTGGTCTTTTCCCCCAGATTTAGGGAAATTTCCCTACCAATGGCAACACTGAGATAGGAGGATGCGGTATCATATGATTAAACAAAGTCGAAGGTTAGGGATAGTAGGGCACCGTCGTTCGTTCTCATTTGAATTCGGTTCGGGTGAGGCGGGCAGAGTTTAACCAATGGATGTTGTTCGCTTACACTCGATTCCGTTTTCTCTGCACTTTGCGTTAGTAACCATCCGAATGCGTATTTATTTTGATTCCGTATCCGTATTCGAGTTCTCGACCGGTTACGGATAATGCGGATTCTTTTAATATTCGTATCCAACGGATTTTTGAATACGTATCCTTACATCACTACTAGACCTGCCAATTTTCAAAAATATATTTTCAGTAGTTTTTGAAATATTTGCAACTTTCCAGACCTTTTTGACACCCCGTATATTATTTACTTGTTTATTTTGTAGGTATCGATGGATCGATCCGGATCACTTTACGACACTTCGCGGTCATATCTCTTTTTACTACCCGTCTTGATGTAATTACGCATTTCGCTAAAAGTTAAAAATCTGATTCCGATCGATCCAATTGTTGTCAATCGAATGTGTACCCTAAAATTGACGTTTAACCTGCTCCATGCTAGGACATTTTCCCGTCGTTCAGTCGGCTTTATAGCTTACCCGTTCCAAATTCGTTGGCCATTACTGCTGTATGTAGTGTCAAATGTTTGAGTGAACTATAGACAAAAATAGATAGGAATCAACCTGTGGAGAGTTTTCTCTCATTTTTGTATAATAAAAACACCAGTAATACTCGGTCTTATTTACTTTATTTTAAACAAAATACCCTATTTAACACACTTCACATTCAAAAAATGTTATACATTTTTTAAACTAGTGTGTGTATGTACATATAAAAACAAATGTGAAAACTCTTGTATTAAAGATTATTAAAAAGCTCTTGGATTTATTTTAACAAAAGTTTATCTTTTAATAACATCAGTGTATTCTCTATTCACTTTTAGATTTTTTATCATCTTCTTTAATGTGTAAAAATACAATTGAAAACACAAACACTCCCAGCATCATTGAGAATGCTCCGGTATAATAGGGGTAAGCACAGTCAATGAATCTCTCATATTGAGTGTGTTCTAGAGGTCTAACAGATACCTACAAAAAAGTTATTTTAATAACTAGGTATTTGATGCTAGTGTGCAATATGCATTTTTAATGTATACTTGTATAAGTGGGAAGTCAATATTTAATCCAGCTTTTATAAAAAATAACCAATGCCTTGTAGCGAAGCACAAATCTACAGGTTTTGTTTTATCTGAGACAGCCCACATAGACCAAGCCTAAGTACTAACGTACCATGGGCGTCTGAAGAGAAGGGAAATGTAGTCTATTGACACGGGATTTAAAGGATTGGAGGCTGGGATGGAAAGGGAAAACATATGCAGGCAATTTGTTCCATAATCTGGATACCCTAGATATGAATGAGCGAGAGAAGTGCGATGTTCTAGGCTTTTGTAGCTGGACAGTAGAGGGATGCATACGTAACGCGCCTCTTGTTTTGTTAGGAACAGTTAATGGGGAATGGGTCTGTTGCACTCAATCGAATTTAAATATTATTTCTAAGTAAAAGAATAGTGGGTAGGCTGCAGTTTATCAAAATGAAATCAGATTTTTCTTAAAACAGGTCTACGGCAATATATTGAACCGGATTATTTTCTCTGGGGCTATTTAAAGCTTAAAGTGTTTGTGAATAAACCCAGAAATTTAAGAGATTTGAAATTAAACAATGCTATCCCACGTCATGTTCTTCAAAATGGTATGCAAAAATTTGCTAATAAATTAGAAGAATGCATTGAGAACAATGGCGATCATTTACGAAGCACTATATTTAAATCATAAGAAAACTCCTATCTTTCTAGTTTAAAAATATGTATTAATTCGTTTTATTATTCAAGTTAATATACATTATGTGGAATAGCTTGTTCTAGAACATGTTGTTCCTCTGAATGTCTTGTACTTGTGGGGTGACGCTAGGGAGTTGAGGTCAAAAATTTTAAATACAACCCTATGCCGTGTGGTACCTCATTTTAAAGGTATACAAAAAAGAAAGATTTTACCGCAAATCCGAGGCCCGTATCTTGATTGGTTTTTAAATGGCATGCCTTTAAAAGTGAAAAATCGTAAAAAATACGTTTATTTCTCTTATTACTTTAAAAATTGTTCAAAATGACCACCATGAACTTCTTGGCAATAATAAAGTCGATTTTGGAACTTTTCATTTTCAAGAATGGCAGGTGTTACTTTTTGGCAGTGTTCCAAAATCGACTTTATTACTGCCAAGAAGTTCATGATGGTGCATTACAAGATTTTGACCTCAACTCTCTAGCCCTAGCATCACCCCTTAAGAGGGTTGAAAAAGTTAAATCGCATAAAACAGTAGATTTATTAACCGGTACGATACCTAAAATTTGGTGTCTCTATCTTTACTAATAGCAAAGATATTTGCCCATACTAAGACTTTTCGGACACCCTGTATAATACAAAAAATGTCTCATATTTTTATATATATCGGCACGCAGCGTGTGCCAAAAAATAAAATTGCTTCGTTTATGAACATTTTGCTGCATGCGCAATTTGTAGTTTTCATTCGACCAGCGCACCAAATAAGAAAAACAGCGACATTATGGATATTACCCTATTATGCACGTGTTAAAATAGATTGGCTGCATCCTTGGTAAATAAAATAATATAAAATATCATCCCTGGTAAAACGACTATGAGCCCTTCCTAAAACTTGGTTCTGGCCGGCCCTATCACCACTCCATAGAAAAATCAAAATTTTCTCATAAATCCTATTTTCTTGTCAAGCACAAACTTGCAATAAGAACGCATTTCTTCCTATCTTGGAAAATTTGATCTGTTGTGTATTCTTGTGAACATACTGTATGTTTAAAAAATAAAAGCTTCAAAAAACTTTTTTATTGACCTGTACATTATATTTACTTTTGGTATTTTGTTTCACTGTCAAATATTCGGATTTAATTACAGAAGGAATGAAATAGCCAAACGATAAGTATATTGAGTTCTAAAAAAATCTAATACTTCATTTAGCGCTCCAACAAGGATCAAAAATTCAGTTTAAAAATCAGCTTTTCACATTTTTAATGAAACAAACAAAAATGCAGTAAAACGGATAAAATTACAAAATAAAATTACTGATAGTTATTACTGAAATATACCCATATTTTATACTAAACTTACCTGTGTAGTACTGTACAACCTAGTGTATCCTACTCTATCATAATCCACTTTAAATTGGTAGACCCCATAAACATCTGGAATCGTGAATTTGGCTTCGTATATTCCGTTTGGATTGCTCTTGAGTGTGGTGCGGACAAATGGATCAATTCTGACAAATTCAAGTTGGACATCGTTGGCTTGGAATGGTTTCCATTTACCATTTTCATAGATTTCAATCCCAATGGTGTAGACCTAGTAAAAGATAAAACTGTGTATTTTATGTTATATTATGTCTCATTGTACAACTGAAGAGTGAAGTAGATAAGTGCAAAAAATTAGTTTTTTCTTGTTTTTCATCTTAACGGTCTAAGTACCGACGCGGATGTGCCCTAAAACGGGCAATGTGATAAATCCAAATTTGAAACACTATTAGATGGCGCCTTAGTACATTTTTCCTCTAAAATCTCTAAGTGTCAAACATACAATCCCCGTTCACCATGAACCAAGGTGATATTCTGTACAGTCTTGATTTTTTGCGCAAAACATGGAAAATGACGAAATATTTTTAAAATAAAATAAAAATTATTTCTTTTTTGACTTTAAACACTGCCGCACATAGGTACCCTTTTCTTAAATTTCATGCTTATGGCACATAGCCGTTTTTGAAATCTTGTCCTAGCCTTTTCTAGTTTTGAGCAATTTTACAATTTTTTTAAGAGAACCAACTGGTCCCGAATTTTTTATCAGGCTGTTTTAAAATTGCTTCGGTATATATATATATATATATATATATATATATATATATATATATATATATATATATATATATATATATATATATATATACAGTGTGTCCGCGGATGGAGTCCCCAAGAGGGAAAAAATCTTTATTATTCATTTTACGACCAAAAGTCATTCTTTATAAAAAGTTCTGATTGTCGAGAAAATGAATTAACGATAAAAATAATTTAGATCAGATGTACGGGGTGTTAATAAATTAGGAAAACATGAACATGCTTCAAGAGAGAAGTACAATTATTTATTACTTTTAACAAAAATTTTATAAAGCAAAGTTGTTTATAAACCAACATAAAGACTAAATATAAATTTCGAAATAAAAATTCGAATATTTGAAAACAAATACTGGTTTTTATGTAATTATTTGCATTTTACAAAAAAATCAATATAGCCGATTTTGTATACGTTCATATTACGTCAACATCTTATTTACATCTGTCAGTATTCTGATTTCGTGAAGGCATTTTCGAAAATGTTAACCAAAGAAGAGCATATTATACATCTATAGCGTATTGATAAGACATATTTCCAATACCGTAACATTGTACTAAATAAATGCGTTCTTCTTTGGTTAACATTTTCGAAATTCACGAAATCAGAATACTGACACATGTAAATAAGATGTTGACATAATATGAACGTATACAAAATCGGCTATATTGATTTTTTTGTAAAATGCAAATAATTACATAAAAACCAGTATTTATTTTTAAATATTCGAATTTTTATTTCGAAATTTATATTTAGTCTTTATGTCAGTTTATAAACAACTTTGCTTTATAAAATTTTTGTTAAAAGTAATAAATAATTGTACTTCTCTCTTGAAGCATTTTCATGTTTTCCTAATTTATTGACACCCTGTACATCTGATCTAAATTTTTTTTATCGTTAATTCATTTTCTCGACAAGCAGAACTTTTTATAAAGAATGACTTTTGACCGTAAAATGAACAATAAAGATTTTTTCCCTCTTGGGGACTCCATCCGCGGACACACTGTATATAGGATGTTATGAAATTCACTGTATATACTGAAACCGGTAAATCCTGGTATGAATTCAGATTGAAGAAAAATAATTATAAATGGCGCTTCGCAATAATAAGCTGGTAATCGCCTCTTAAACTTCCTCTAACCAGCGGTACCCGCCACTGGCAAGAAACACATGATACGGGATAATGTATAAATGTTGAATCAGGTAAGTTACCTAGAGAAAATATGACTATAAATACACGAGGTAGGATAGAGTATGAACAAATAAATCATAAGCTGTTAAGAATCATGGGATTATAGAGAACAGTGTGATATTGAAAGTAAGCAGTGGCTTATCGTGACTATGAAAAGTGTCAGTGATTAGAAAGGAAAAAGGTAAATATTATCAGAATAAGATTGATATGTCAAAAAAAAAATCCAAAAAAGATGTGGAACACCCTAACCGCATTAATTACTAATAAAAATAAAAAGCAAATTGATAAACTCGAAATAGGTTCTGAAATTATTAGTTGTCCTAAACAAATAAAGTATCTCAGAATACATGGTTTATCACAAAGGGTTAATTACATCCAATTCTTTGGGGGTGGATGAAAAAAACTTGGAAAACCTTAAATTGTTTAACGTAAAGTTAAAACAACTTATTCAAGGGGAATGATATTAGGTGAAGATAGTTTTAGATAAAGACTGTTAAACTTCCTTTTTTAAATGTGACAAACTGTTTACAGCTAGTTTTTAGAGTAATTGTTGGGATCTGAACTACTGACCGTTTGGTCAATGGTTTTTGTCATTGTTGATATTTTGGGTTGTTTTTGGGTAGTTGATTTTTGCATTAATTATTTTTAAATATTTTTGACAGTCATTTTTTCAGAGTCAGATACATGTTTTTATATTTAATTTTGTCTACATGTTTGTTAAAGTGTTGTATTTGTTACATTTCAAATATAGTATAATGTATTAGCCAAGTGCTAAATACATAAGTTGTCAATTCTATCAATAATTTTTTTATGTAACAAGTCAGCATAAGAAATAATGTTCTTGTTACCTTTGTAGTAAAATCCCTTTAAAATACACTTCTTTTAAAAATGTTTAAGATTAACAAATACCAATATACCAAAAAACACTGACAACACAGTACAGCCCACAGAAAAAAAGGTTTGCTTGGGTTTCCAAGCAAATTCCAATAACGAGTCAAACACAAAATTTAAAAGGTTTCACAGAATTTTTCGCTGCCTGCACTATTAAAAACTGAAAACTAATGTTTTTGTTACTGTTAAAGTAAAATCTCTGTAAAATCCACTTGAATGATTTTTACATTAAACTTAACAAAGTTATGAAATACTAAGAAAACAGTAGGTATAGCTATTAATGAGAAAAACATTCCACCAACTAATTTAATACAATGCTTAAAAGAATCCACGGTATTTTTTACTATCAGCACTATTGAAAAACTGAAAACTAAAAATTTATTTATTAAAATGGACAATGCCCAATTTTAATAAACATGACATTCGCCAGAAAGCATAGGCAACCCAAATTACACCTCATAGTGAGATTTTGCAACTAGCAATTGCACACACGCTAACCCATAAAATGGTAAAATTTTAAGTTGGGTTTTAGAGAAAATTTTACAGTTCGACTAAACCAAAAAAAAAAAAAAATATATTGGGTGTGTCTCTAGACTACCCCAAGAGTCACCCATTCCACTATACGCAGTAACTTTCATAACACTCATAAAAAAATAACATCAATTAACTTGCTTGTAAAAGCTTTTTCTTTCAATAACTCAAAACTAACTTTAAAAAAAATTATAACCTATTCCACTCTTCAATTAAATTTCACTAAGTTTTGATTTTAATGGCGTTGTGTAGTCCAAGGGAAAATATAATTTTTTGCATTCTAACTTTTTAATTGTTTTCTTTGTGAGAAAAAATGCGGGCCGATTCCTCTACAACTACTGAAAAAATCAAGACTGGTTTAAATGCTTCTTACAGGTGGTTTCCGGCGTTTCTAGCGATGCCCCTTTCTATCACAAATTTATAATAAAACATTAAAAACATAGACCGGAAAAGTATGGGAAAAACAAATCTTACTGCACTTGATACAAATTTATAATAAAACATTAAAAACATAGACCGGAAAAGTATGGGAAAAACAAATCTTACTGCACTTGATACTTACAACATCATCCATAATAGTATAATCTTCAGGAGCAGTCTTTTCTCCTGCTTTGTGGTGTTGCACAGATTTAACTCTTAATCTACCATGTTCTTTAAACACCCATTGACTAATAGAAGTTGCGACCTCTTCATTACCTGATTTTGGTGCTTTAAGACCTCCCTACAAAAGCAGATTTTAGAACGCTTAGACTGAATCTTATATTATATGATGATGATTGTGAAGGTGACAAACAATTTAAAAACCAATAGTTTAATGATAATTTTAAAGGTGAACTGTAAGGTGATATCAAAATATAACACTGTAATATATTGTACTATGTTTGGCAACAGTGTAAAAGACACATGTATGTATGGGACGAAATAGCAACGGGCAGTATTGCAGTAATAAATAAGGTCTCACAAGCAACGGTTGTATATTCAATTAGTTCCCAAAACCTACGGACATGACAAACACAATCCCTACTTTAACATACCTGCGCTTTTTCTACTGCAGAAGTAAAGTATTCATCTGAAAAGAACGACAATGATCCACTGAATACAACTCTGGCATTATTTCTAGCTTGAAGTCCAGCAATAAGAACAGTATCTTTTCCGATAGCATGTGGGTACTAAAAATTAATACAAACAAAAAAGTTGCCACATCAAACATTAGAGATTAAAAAAAATATTCTGAATACTCTTTTTTCTTCATAAGAGACTAACAGTCTTCAAAGGTACGTTTTATGTAATTTGATAGGGTTTAGAAGGAAGATGGGGTTTAGAAGAGGACAAATGGACCATTTGGTCCATTTATCCTTTGCTTCATTTAATGAAGACATTGACAAACATGTCCATAGGTGTCATTATTGTTTAATATGTACAAACTAGTACTCTGGTTAAAGGTGTGAGAACTTTAAAAAAATAATGTGATAAAATTGTTGTACTTCAGCTTAGGGTTTAGTTTAAAACAGATTTCATATTTGTTCTTTTGGTAGAAAATGATAAACAAGGATGTTTACTCTTACGCAAAATAACGTTTTCGTATTTTTTATGCTCCCTGTATAAAAAATTTAAATTTTTATAAGGTGAATCTTATTTATATTACAAGCAAAATTTTTTATTATTAGTGACATGTTTACATATTTTGCAAAATTTGGTCCATTTGTTCTCTTCTTGGTCTATTTGTCCTCTTCTAAACCCCATCCGCGGATATACTGCAGTACTGTATTTCATTAGCAAAAATCACTTGTGGGTCTTTTTTGTGCTACTTGTATATCCCAATGAAGAAATTTGTTCTATTCAAAATTAGTTTGTCAAGAGTAAATACATCTGAGAAATTATGATAATACATGTTCCTCTTATGGTAAAGTTTAAGCGTAAATATCCGTATTCATTAGATATCCGAATCATACGGAATCGGAATCAGCTAATATCCGTATACATTATCCGAATCCATTTCTTGACCCGCGCGAAAGCGGTTACAGATCATGTATACGTATGCATGTAACAGACTAAAACATTTTCTATCCGGATACACGGCTAGGTAGGTCGATGCGGTATCGGTATCATACCAGTCGAAGTCGAAGTTTAGGGATAAGAAGGCACCGCGTCGCGCCGTTCTCGTTTGAATTCGGTTCGGGTGAGGCGGGACTAGTTTAACCAATGGGTCTCATCTCATATGATACCCGTTACCCCGATAACTATGCCATCTTTTTTTAGGAAATGTCATTAGAAAGAGAAAGCACAATATCAAATATGCCAAATCGCAGACCGTGTTGTTCGCTTACACTCGATTCCGATTCCGTTTTCTCTTTGCACTTTGCTTTAGTAACCACCCGATGCGAATTTATTTTGATTCCGAATCCGTATTCAAGTTCTCGGCCGGTTCCGGATAATCCGGATTCTTTTAATATTCGGATCCAACGGATTTTTGGATACGTATCCTTACATCACTAGTTTAAGCGGCATACTGTGTATATATCTCTGACATGTTACTGACTCGAGGTTATTTTAAGAAAGTTTTTTTTTTAAATCAAAAATACCAACAGATGATTAAATACTTATACACTTACCTCTTTAATTGGTTGATCAGGCTGATAACTGTAAGCTGTACTGTCAGCAGTAAGTAAAGGTAAAACTAGTGGATTTTCAGAATCAGCAAGAATGCCAGTTCCTTGGTAAAGTAAAGGAGAAACACCCTTTTTAGGTCCAACTATAACGGGAGCATCAATAAGGTTTTCTGATGAGATAACCAATTTGGTATGTTGTCCTTCATCAGACACATCATAATTTAGATGATCAATAACAAAAGCGCCTTCTTCATCCACCTAAATAAATGAAAAGTTTAAACAGAGCAATTTAATATTGATTCAATTCCAGTTTCAAAAGCATTTCTAAAATCTAGATAAGGCTATAATTTTAATACCTCAAAACCAACTTCTGATGCCAGTTCTCTCAGCACGTCTCCTGTTACTTCACTTCCAGCTACTAAAACGTTGCCTCCATTATCGATGAACTGAGTAATTGTATCAACATTTAAGTTGCCTCCAAATTCCACAACTGATGGAGCAAATATAATCAGGTTCTCATAGAGGTATTCTCCATATCTTGAAAGAACTAATGACGAATCATCGGCAATTTTGTAGGTTAATGTATAGCCTCTATCTGCAAATATGTAAAGATAGAATTACAGAAACAGTTTTAATTTGATGCGATATAGAGTAGTTTGTTAGAACAGTATTGAGCTCGGGCCCTCAATTCAACATACTGAGTGTATTTATTCAACTTTTCAATAGTCCAACAGAAATGAGTGACTGGATGTACCTAGGCAATGGTCTTATTTTAAATGTTAAGTGATGTATTGTCATTGGTTTGCTATTGAAGGGGTGGTAAAAACAGGTAATACTCTGCTTTAATGTGCAAGATTTGGAGTTGTACTAAAAATCAACCAAATATTGATTTATTCTCGGAATTATCGGATCGAAGAAGTTTTAGGTAAAGTAGACGTGAACTAGACAGGTAAATATATAAAAAGTCAAGACAGAGGCCTTCCCGTGGGTCCACTTTTTAGGATTTTCATGGAGTGATGGCCGGTATATTTAAATAGGTACTTGCATGTCCTGCTTACCTTGCAAAGATTTGAAGAAAATTGAATGAGTCTCCTTAACAACCTGATTATCCAGAAGTACAAGAGTGTTTCCTTGCGATTTGGCACTAGAAAATAGTGCTAGAACCACAAATATTAAGATTTTCATTGTACTTTTTAATTTCTAAAGATCCACGTCACGAATTCACGAAAACTACAGAAGAAAAAATGCCGAGCAACGTGCCGAGTGCTGTGCACCAACTCCCTCCCTTCTCTTATTTGACAGCTTTGACAGTTAACAGCAACGTCACGAGTTTGTGATTGGATTGGTAGGAATGGGTGTTCGGGTGTCCATTGATCATTCATTAATATTGATTATGTGATGTAAATTTGAGTGTTGAAGTTGTGATTTGTGGTGATTTCTTCCTGCACTTGGAGATCGGGTTCGTTTAATGTAAGTATTACAGAGGTAGGTAATTATGTAGTATACGGTTTTCAGCTATTTTTGCGTTTTTTGGGAAAATTCTTTTATGGTCAAATTCTACTGTCTTTCCTGATTGCAAATATAAGTGCGCACATAATAAATTATGAGCAAACCTGACCACCTTTTTGCTCACCAACCTGAGCAAAAAGGTGGTCAGGTTTGCTCAGTTTTGATTGATATAGATATATATGTATCTATATCAATCAAAACTGAGCAAACCTGACCACCTTTTTTGCTCAGGTTTGCTTGGGTGGTGAGTGGTGAGCAAAAAGGTGGTCAGGTTTGCTCATAATTTATTATGTGCGCACTTATATTTGCAATCAGGAAAGACAGTAGAATGTAACCATAAAAGAATTTTCCCAAAAAACGCAAAAATAGCTGAAAACGGTATACCTACTACATAATTATACCCAGAGGTATTTAAATTTTTTCTTCATTTCTTTATTCACCGATTTTGATTTGGGTATTTGTACTGGTATATGGTGTTTTGGATCACTTTTAAACACCAGGCTCTATGTCAAGAGTCTAAAACGTGAACCATAGCGAACTCTATTTTTCTGTGCCTGAGCATGGTGGTTCTGCTGGAATTATGGACATTATTTAAATATATATTAGGTATTATGAACATGGATAAAATACAATAATAGAAAGTATTAGAAAGGGTTGTGACTTGTTTAATTACAAGAAACTCTTTCATGTGTGTATATGTATAGGTATATACACATTACTAAATCCTAAATGCACGGTGCACGGTTTCATTCAACGAATACCGTTTCATTGTTTTTCCTAATGTAGGCGGTTTAAATTAATCATAATCTTGCATCTGCAAATAAAATTGAGAATAGCGTCGATACACCGCTGATTGCTGATTCTAAACATTGGAGGCTGATGCACGGGAAAAGTAGTTAAGTCAGTTTTTTAAAGAAATGAGTTAAGTGCACCACATACATATATTATAAATATAATATGACCTTTGGGCAAAGTAGTATATAAGTCTATTTCAATGCTAAAAGCTATAAAAAATGTTAAATTAGTCTAAAAACCTTCTTGAATCGAGCGGGAAAAGAAGAATAAGTCTACTTGTACTATCATACCCAATGTTAAAACTATAGTGTGATAGTATAAGTCGCACTTGCATTATTTTAAGCGCGGCTAGACTTTTCATTTGAAGACAATAAAGTTTTCGAAGAAGACTAATAAATTTAATATTACTGAGTTCACTTTCAATAGTCTTTTTTTCTAATAAAATACATAATATTATGTTTACTCTTTCAGCTGGGCAAAATAGTACCTGTAAGTCAATAAAAATTATGTCAAATAGTATATGTCACGAAATCTTTTTTTTATCACAATTATACAAAAACTAGCCCTACATATTTTTCTAATAAAATATTATTAATAAAAATAGTATGTCAATTAAATTAAGAGTCAAATAGTACAAGCCAAGAAATATTTTTTATCACAAAAATAACTGCTGTATTTTATTTTGCAATGATAAAAGGTATTATTATTAATATATTGGTAAAAAAATATCCGAGGTATATCTTTTTACTGATTTAGCAAACGGTAACAAAGTTTAATCGCGCATAACTCAAAACTAGGATTTTAGACTTAGGACTACTTTTCCCGCGCCAATGCACCTACATAGTACCAAACAGTGGCGTGCCGTGCCTGAAGAGGCGGAGGGGGCACAATTATTTGGGGGCGCCAAATTATTTTTCTTTTATTGGAGAGTATGTGGTCATAGTAGGCAGTGAATCTTCAGAGGGCGCCGTAAATTCCTTTCCTTTTATTGGAGAGTATGTCTTCATAGTAGGTAGTGACTTTCCGTGGGGGCGCGAGGGCGCCCCTCTAGCCCCTCGATGGCATGCCATTGGAACAAACCCTTTATTTTTCTGTGCTAAAACTGATATTTGTACCGATGTATGGTTCTCCATATGTGTGTAATAACTCCCAATTACCCCACTAGGGGACAGGCTTAAAAATGGTTAAAGGGATTTTGCGGTCCCGTTGCTGAGCAAACCCTATATTTTTCTGTGGTTTATTATGTATCAACTGCAATCGGCGGCTTGGCTTGGCGGCTTCCGGCTTAACAGAGAAGGAGAAACCGCTGATTGCCAATTCCAGTTCCAATTCAATTTCAGTTATTTTAAAAGCTTTGTTTGGTTGCTCTGATTTGCTGTTAAGAACTGTAGGTACTGGTCATGCGCATTAGTTTATTCCTGTTCGGGTTTGTTGGAACTCCTTTGTAAGTAATACCGAACAAGTAAATAATGTTTTCAATTTTTTACTAATAAATTTCGAACTGGTTCTAAACTGCCCACTTCAGTTCCTTATCAGAGGAAGGAATCTGTTCAGAACAAATTCTTAATTAAATGCGCGAGCATTTCTTCATTGAGTTTGGGTAAGTCCTCACGGGCGGAAGAAAGGCGCTTATCGTTATATGATCGGTTCAATACCGCCATGTTCAAGAAACATAGCGGCATTCAACCAGTCATATAACGACGTGCCTTTCCGCTGTTCTGTCAGCCCGTCCCGCTTTTTCCGCCCGTGAGTACCTACTTACTATTAGAGTTCCTTTTCAAGCGAGTCAAAAAGAGCGTTCGACCTTTTCGTTCTGTGGAACTAGTTCTAAAAAAGTTGTGAATTTCCATTAAACGTGTACATGCTTCCGCCCAGTCCTAGAATAAGTTTTGAACAATCCGATTCTCATAACTCGAAGAAATTTAAAAGCCTTCGCCGGTTGGTGTTCAGTCTACTCCCGCGGGATTCCCCTGATCCCGGACCCCTAGTACGTATACGGTATTTGACAGAAATAATTTATTTCTTGGGCGTTGCCCTGATTGTGTGAAATAGAAAAACGGTCAAGTGCGAGTTCGACTCGCGCATAGGGGTTTCCATATACCACATACAATATTGTGAATTTCTTACAGAACGAAAATTCTCAATACTTATGGCATCGTCGAAAGATATTCTAAATAGTATAGTCAGTTGCTTATAGCGCTGTAAATCCCCCTTCTGCCGCTGCTCGCCTAAGCCCGTAGCGCTCGATTCCTGGCAAAACCAGGCGCGGGATACACAGGCCCGGGTAGTTTGTGCACGTGAAATTCGTGTCGCTAAGAGGGAAGTACCGAGTGCGCCAAATAAAATATAGATTTTTTAATGGCGTCTCATGTAGTGTCGATGGGTGTAATATTAGTGATCGTAATAATGTTTAATTTTTTCGATGCCGTAAGGATCCTGAAAGGTAGGACAAAAAAGTGTGTAACTTTTATATGGTTACATTTTTTTAATCTATTAGATTTAAAGGTTAACTTTCACTTGCACCAAGTATATTGATTAAACAGATTGTCACCTATGACTTGTTGACAAAATATAATATTCATTTCATTTCATTTGCCTTTTCCATCAGTTAGCCGAGTCTGACCCGGATTTTTGCATCATGTAATATTGAAATCCGGTCTCTAATGTTAAATACGTAGTTGTAGCTTTACTATTGGAGATATATTCCGAGAAGAGCAAACCAGAGAGAAGCGACAAAATACGTCGGCACCTTTGATGTTGGGGGTATAAAATTGTGTGACCTCGAGTCTAAATAATAGACCGTTGGCCGGTATAATTTGGTGTAATAAAGGTGTATATGTAGTTACCGTTCAGGATCCTTTGGAAACGTAAACATGCTAAATCCTTGTCCCTCTTTTGAATGGCACCCACGAAACGTGCAGGTATTACCAAGCATAATTTAAGAATTTTTATAAATCACAGCAAACAATTAATACACTTAAAACTTAGAATCAAAAATAGCTTTCCAAACACAAAACAAATTCATCGACTATCGGACTAAAAATGCCGGCGAGCGCGAGCACATGTTTATGACAGTTGGCCGGTATATCCCCCACTTAAATGTTTTCGGCCGGACTCGATTATGTCGCTTCTCTCTGGTTTGCTCTTCTCGGATATATTCTCAAAAGAAGATGTCTAGCACACTCGGTTTGCGCGTGGTACGCATTTTGGTATCAGTACTGCGCAGACGAGGCATGTGCGTGTAATACACTGGCAAGGGGAGGTATAAAAACAATTTTTTCCTACCGCTCTTGTTTCCTATGTTGTAACGCCCAAAAACATCTCGTCACGTGTTCGATTTCGCCATTTTAACTGTATGTACAGGCACAGAAAACATATGCGTAGCTATGTTTTCTGTGGTACAGGCAAGCATCGTTTTCGGCTGCCTCTGCTCATGGTCACGGTTGACAGTTAAATAATGGATTAAACTTCATTTGTCAACCAGTTGAAAATTTATCTATTGTTTAAGTTTCAACCGTAACCGAAAACGACTGTAGATGAGGCCATCCACCTCCGACCACGTCTTATGACGGAATCCAAATCTTAAGGACGCTACAGCCGTGGCGTGTATCAATTTGCTTGCGCAAACATAAGTTGTAAGATAAGTCGCTGCGTTAGTGTCGACAAATCAGCAGACTTTGTTACTCCGTTCAAACATAAGTTTGGTTTGAACGAAATCAGGAATTGCTTCATGATACAAATAAAAGAATATATGATACCGCGCAGGTAGGCGTGGCCATTTACGTCACGCCGTGACCAATTCCGCGATATTTTGTAAACGAAACATGCCTTTTTTTAAGATCGCATTGTGTTTTCAACTATTTTTTGGTGTTTTTATACTACTTTTAGGAGTTTAAAAGTAAAAATGAGATGTGCTGTGTATGGTTGTGATGTGGACAATCAATCAATGTAATCAATGTATGTAGGTATTTATCCCTTTATTTATATGATTATTTTAAATCATATACTATAAAATTTGTATTATAAGCAGGAGGCAAAGTATATTGCCAATAGAATTTATATAAAATCGCCTTTAACTGACGTAAACTCTATATTGCGCATTATAAATTTCAAAAATAAGTCACGGCGTGACGTCATGCGCGAACCCGGATGAATTTGACTCGGTTTGGTATCATACCTTCTTTTATTCATATCATGGAATTGCTTGAAAATTTGGTGCGAGTACAAGCAAGTTGGAACGTGTGTGTCCAGTTGCGAGTAGGGTCTCAGTTTTTCAATTTATTTACATTTACTTTTCCTTGTGTGCTGTTAAGAAATGTTAGATCAGTGATCCGAGCTATACTTTAATACCAAAACTGAATGGAAATGGATAGAAAAAAGACTGAATTGTAAGTGGGTTATTTCGACTTCAGTCAAACTTAGTTAGTTAAGTTTGCGCAAATAAATGGATTATGCAACATTGAGCGTATGTGGCTGCCTATAGAAAAATAATGGATTTGTTATTGTTTTGTGTTGTGAAGTAGTAGTGATGTCACTGCAGATAGTGGCGTAGTCGAATCTAAGTTTGAAGGGGCTGAGAAATATTTTTATATGGTAGTGGCAAATTTACTAACCACCCCTCAATTTTTTTAAGCTGACCACCAGGCGCGGCCCGGGAAATTTTAAAGTTGTATATCTCTGGTGCTACTTATGGGACCCATGCCAATTTCAGGTGTTTTAATAGTGAGCCTACTAGGAATGTTTTGATAAAGAAAAAATATTTTGTAATTTGCGAAAAAAAGGTGAATTTTTGAACTGACCTACATGGGAAAAAAATTAACACGCTTAGGTATTTTATTTCTTATTTTTTCTAAACAAATTTTACATCATTTTGTCGACAATTCTTAAATTTTAAGAGAAAAAATTGTGTTACTAGAGTCGTTTGATTTTTTTTTATATTATATTTTAGGTTTAATGAAATTCAAATGACTATAACTTTCTACTAACACATTTTTTTCTCTTGAAATTTAAGATTTGTCGATAAAAGGATGTAAAATTTGTTTAGAATTAATAATAAATAAAATACCTAAGCCTGTTAATTTTTTCCCAGGTGGGTCAATTCAAAAATTTAACTTTTTTTCGCAAATTACAATTTTTTTCTTTTGTTATAACATTCCTAGTAGGATCACTATTAAAAAATCTGAACTTGGCATGGGTCCCATGAGTAGCGACAGAGATATACAACTTTAAAATTTCACGGGCCGCGCCTTCTGACCACCCATTCATTACTTGGAAGTTCGGTCGGCTCAGGACCCCATAACCTCACTTACCCTTGAATATGGATTAAAATAAATTACGAAAATATTATAAATAAATAATATCTATTTTAAAAAATAAAATACTCAGAATTTATCACGAATCTACCACCAAAGTGGTAATTTAACATCTACTGGTCCATCATATTCATTGTGCGGTATCCGATGTAGGAAGTCCAAATAATCTTGGGGTAGGCCACTTTCTTCTGCACCTTTTATAATGGTTTTCCAATAAGCTACTGATGGGCGGTAATCAATGGGCAGATCTTTAATGTCTTTGACATCAGGAGGATTGACAGTTTGCTGATATGTTCTTGCGTTAACTTTTTTGCCATTAGGCAAGTGAATGTCAACTTGTAATACCCTATACATATTATGATGCACCCCTTCTTGCCTGAAATAAAATAATATATATTTTTCTTAAATGATTAAGAAGATTGATATTATTTACCGATATGGGTTGAGAGTTGAGAGACTTTTTGAAGGGTTGTTTATATTTATATTCGGTTGTTTTGGGTCGATCTCTATCAGTTTGCTACCCATCAGTGCCATTGAAAATTAATTATTGGGTCGGTTATGCTGAATTTAAGAACGTCGGCTGGTAAGGAGCCTTACCCAGCACTTGTATAATAGAGACAGCTTTAATGCTTAAACTTGTTGATAAAGTTAACCTATGTATGCACAGTTGGTATTTAGTCTCGTTAATTAATTAATTAGAATACTCAAAATACGTTATTGGCTGCAATTTTATTAATCCTACGGTACGTATGGGGGTTTATCGTTCCGTCGAATCGTGCTTTTGCTAGTTCATGAATACACCAGGTTTTCCGCCGATTCGTCTTTACGCGAGTGAATGAACTTCTGCTACGAGTCGCTAGCAGATTTGGAAAAAAAACACCACATAGAAAAGAAGAAAAGGTCAGTCGTCTGCCGTAACCTGTTACGTCACATCTCGCCCTAAGGCGTTCACCGAAACTGTGATCGAGTTGACCCGAATATCGGCTGATATCGAATGTTTCTATTTCACTGACAGCTAACAGAGAAAGACAACAAATTATCAGCTGATGACCGGGTTTACGTAAGACAAACATGGATGTTTAACATTGGCAAATATTATCGAAGTCACAAAAACATCGAAATCACAACATCGATGTTTAAAAATAGACTTTTTTTTGTGAAAATCGATGTTTTGCATTTTTATGCTATGAGAAATATTATATTGTTTTTTTTTGTTGCATTCAGAAAAGAAACCTATATTAAAAAGCTTCATATGTTTCTAAAAAATGTCCAATGCAACTTTAAAAGATATATTTACGGGTTGAAAAAAATCAACTTACGCACATCATCGAAATATCTACATCAATGTCAAAAAAACGTATTAACATCGAGTTCAGAACTTCAATGTTTTTTTTAAAGTCCTACATCGATGTATCGAAAACATCGATGTTCGATGCGCATCCCTACTTTTCGGCCTCTTGTGTTTGACAGTGTTTGACGTAACTGTCAAATACAACCTACAATTTAAAAAAAAATTGTTTTAGCCTTTTTACCTATCTAAATTTTCCATGTCGGCATTATCTATATGCCAGAGGGCACCCCAAACTAATCCGGATTTGTTAGGTTCAATAGTTGCGCTACATCCTCTCCATCTCTTTGAATAGGTGACAAAATTTATTTGATATTCCTGTAACAAATCAATATTGTAAACTAACGATTAGGTAGTGTAACTATTATTTCGTACTTTTAAGTATCCAATACCAACTCTTTCTGCACTAGGATTGTTTATGTGAATTCTGTGCGAAAGCAGATTGCTGCCATAGGCAAAATACAGAAATTTACCAGCCATTGATTTTATAACCTGCCAAAATTGTAAAAAAACACTGCACAGGACAGAA
Source organism: Philopedon plagiatum (assembly GCA_963971165.1). Taxonomy (NCBI): domain Eukaryota; kingdom Metazoa; phylum Arthropoda; class Insecta; order Coleoptera; family Curculionidae; genus Philopedon; species Philopedon plagiatum. The sequence continues at coordinate 31,298,051 of OZ020190.1, read as the reverse complement.
CTTTGCACTAGTAATAGAGTTGAAACACAAAAATCATTAGACTTGTCACAGGTGTGACAAGGAAAAAAACTGTTAAATATATATTTTTCTCTTATTTGATTATTACTTTTGCAAAAAGAAAATCTTATTTGAGATATACCTAGATAAGCAAATTAACATAGTATTTCAATTATGAGATACATGTTTTTTTAATCATAGAGCCTATTTAAGAAGGGAATTCTCTGTAGTACCTAATATACATTAAGGGAAGGTAAAATTATCGAAAATCATCCCTGAAGATCTGCCCTAGAAACAGAGAGAGAAACTGCTTGAGTGCATTTATGCACGAAAGCAGTTTCTTTAGGGCAACAAATCTGAGGGTGAGGGAATGATTTTCTGATTATTTTACCTTTTCCAAATGTATTTCGTAGGTTATTTACGAAATAAAAATGATAAAAAAAGTTAAAAACCTATTTTATTTAACAGTATAAAGCAGGCGCGGCCCGTGAGTTTTTTAGAGGCGAGTAAAATTTTGTGAGCAATTAGTGATCAGTGTAACAAGCAAAATACACGTTTTTAATTAATGAAGGTTTTTTAATAATGTGCCTAGTTCTGCCAATAAATTATTTACCTACAAATATCACCGCAAAATACATAAAATATTAAAAAAGTTTTTTAAAAAATGCGTAACAACTTTTTAATATTATTTTTTTATAATTTACTCACCTTTAATGTAGTTAAAAGTGTTTGTATATCAAATCGATCCTTATTCTATCCTTCTGTTGGGAGAAATGTTCAATCACTAGCTCATTAAAATTATAAATACTTCTAATAAAAGGTTTTTCGATGCTTAACATAGCTAAATCGCTTAACCTTGACTCCCCCATTGTATTTCTTAAGAAAGTCAACTTAATCCTTTTTAGTGTCGAAAAGCACCTCTCACTTTCCACTGTCGCCATTGGAATAGTACATAAACTCTAATAATTTTTCGCTTTCCGAAAGCGTTTCACTAACGTTCATTTCTAACAAGAGCTGTAAAATGGCAACTACAGCACCCGCGCTATTATAAAAATCTTCACGACTAAATAAAACTTGCAATTCTGATTTAAGCTTGGAAACGTTTATCATCTCATAATTATCATTCAAATGTTTTATGTCGGTAACGCCAGTTTTAGTCCATAACAAATCATCGGTACAAAACAAAACACACGGAAAACAAAAAAGGCATTTTTTACGTTGCACCCGCAAATCCGTCAGAAATATTGCACAAACTTGGCTTAAAATACCTGTTGATAGTTGATGTCTCTCCCTCTGTCTCTCGTGGTCTGTTTTAGATCCAGAAAAGGTTTGGGGCGTCCTTTTTCTTTAATCTCTAAACGTTTTTCAAATGTTAAAATGCACTACTTATTTTACACTGCAGTATTTCTTGCACTGTTAAAGCCATTGTGAACATAAGTAGTTAAGTATACTAGTACTACACAAAGGACACAAAAATATCAGATAATATCCAAACAAAACACAAGAAAATTAGGTCGAAAGTCGAAACACTTCTTCAACTTAACAAATGCCGGCGAGTCCGGCGACTAATAATAATGAGCGATGAACAAGAGCTTGACGGCAGCGTGGATACAATTCTGAAATATAAATGCGTCGAGTGCTGCGTTGCCAAGATATTGTCAAAGTCGTAATTACTGTAGGTTTTAATGTTTTATAGGCACAGTTACAATTATTATTAGTATTAGTAATTACCTAAATATCTTAAAATAAAATTAGGTAAGTTTATATTAAATATAATAAATGTATCGCGAATCGCGAAATATTCTTCTAATAATAAATTGATCAGATTTAAATTAAAATACGGCGAGTCCGGATCAAGCTTGGCTTGATTCTTTCTTGGGGAGGTTGCGCATGGAACTTGCACTTTTTTGAAAGAAAAGATTATTTTTTGGTTTCCAAAAAATTAATTATTAGGTGGATCATTGAAAATAAATTTAGGTGGGTCATTGACCAAATGACCTTATGGACGAGCCGCGCCTGGTATAAAATATTACAATTAAAAACTCAATTTGTGTAAACCGTTGTTGATTTGCTAGGAGCAGGCATAAGCTTTTGATTGGCTACGTTTTCGTGTGCTTGCTCTGTCAGTTAATGTGTTTACTCCGATCGTCTGTTAATCTGTTTACCCCGATCGTCGTCTCCTCTCATGTTTTAGGGGATGATTTTCACTTCTTGGTTGGAGGGTGATTTTCGCTGAAAGCTGGTGAAAATCGCCACAAGTTTTATACTACATATTATGAGGTAAATAATTCCACGAGTATAACGAGTGCATTGAAAATTATAGGCAATTTTTGGACAAATCTGCGTTCATGCGATTTAGAGCAAGCAAAATCATTCGTACACTAAAAGTGACCTCATGCTTTTCTGCACACCGCATTCATGCAGATTTTCCCTAAAACTACCGATAATTTTCAATGCACTTCTTTTATTATTCTATATGAAAACATTTTCTCGAATTTAAAATTTTGCTTTAGAAAACCTTATTTTCGAACAATTTTCCGTTCGAATATAGCGCTTTCGAACTTTTTATTACAAGAGGTGATTTTTTTCGAAAATTTTGATGTACGAAAATTGATTCTTTCCAAAAAACTGTTTTCAAAAATTTGGTTTTAGAAATTATTTTTTCATTCTTCTTTCCGCAGATTTCGTTTTCGAAATCGCCACCCTGAGCAAATTAGTTTTTTTCCGCCCCATGTTTCAAGTGTCTTTGAAGAGACATCTCTAACTATGCGAAGATAAAAATCCCAACTGCAAGGAAAGAATGTCGACCTTATCGGCACATTCCTTCTGAATTAAAACTTTCGTTTTTTTTCTAAATGGTCCCGATTTACCGCCCTTCTAATCGCCCACCGTATAGAACGGGCCTCGAAAATTTCCAAGTTGCATTATTTAAAAAATGTGTTGGAGGGTCGTCACAGATTACATAACCCACAAAAAATAGATATTTTGGAACTGTAATAATTCCATTTTGTTACATTGAAATTGCAAATAATTATTCTTAGTAGACACAAGTTAAAAAAAAGACAATTCTGTAAATTTTTATTTTAAAAGTTATAACGAAAATTTTTTTATAACCTTTTATGCCTTAAATTAGGTCCAGATTTGCCTAGAATGGCCTTTATAACACTTATCTGATATATAAGGAGAACAAATATAATTTTCAGAAAACGGTTTTACTTTTTTGTCTTTGCTAGGTGTACGTTTGTTTTTTATAACTTCTCGAAAGAAGTTTTGAGCAGAGGTAAGTTCAAAAGCAATATAAGAATTACGTGAACGGTTTTTGTGAATCAGCCTCTGTTGGAATAAGGGTAAAAATGAAAATGCATTTTCCTATAAAATAATGTATATTTCTTTGCTCGATCGTATTTGTATATCAAGCATTGACATCTTTTTAATCTCGTCCATATTTATGAGTGAAAAGAGGTTTGTCAATTCTTACTAACTCTTGAGCCACGTTGAAATATCCCAAATATTCGACTGTATCAGGAGTGGTATCATAATGGTAGTGCCCAGCTTCACCATGTGTGCTGAAGCTATGAAAGTGTTGCACTCTTAAGTCTAGATTTCCCTAAAAATGTACATGTACTGTAACTAAGGCTAGCAATCCCGGAAAATTGCAACACTAATAAAGATAAATTATTTTTATTTATATTATTGTAATTTTAAAATAAAAACAAAACGAAGTTTATGTAGAGGACACAAAAACGAACGTCCAGATTCACTAAGAAAGTTTAAGATTTAGTACTGGTTTAAATTAAGATCTTTTAGTTGATCAGTTATGTTTTGACAAGTTTTTGTCCTGTCGTTGTTATTAGCCCTGTTCGCACAAGAGTCACAAACCAGTCAGAGCCAATGAAATTACTGGAAACCAGAAACTTTGATTGGCGCTGATCGGTTTGTGATTCCTCTACAAACAGAGCTAATAAGACGTCATTGAAAATTTATGAATTATTCGGATATTTCAGCGGTTTGCTTTGGTTTTAAAATGATTTTCATCTTGGAACGGGTTGCTACAGTGAATTTAGTTCTATTATTGTCAAAAGTGCGTACTACAATTGCCTTTTTTTATAAATTTGCGAAAAAGCTCAGAAATAAATTCATAGTATAAAATTTAGTTGTCTTATTCTTACACTTGTCAGTTTAAAACTTTTGGTTGTCAAATTAGACCGGACTAGCGTTGGAGAATCTGGCTGGAAGCTTCTGTAGAGGACACATAAAAGTACAAGAAGTAAAAATAATTTAAATTCTTTTACATAAGTACTCAAATGAATCTTCTAGGGTTGCCATATCATGCGTTAAAGATTATTTTTAGGAAAATTACTGCGATGATGCTTGAAGCATTAAGTCAATTAGGTTTAACATATTTTAAAATTTATTTATTCCGGGATTTAAGTGCCCAATGCCGGGATTTTTCGGGACTTAATTTTTAACGGGATCCCGGGATTACAAGCCCTAACTGTAACGTATTCCAGTAAACACAAGGTGGCTGCTCCAGAAGCCGCGTCCGGCCCGAAACACGGTAAACCCCGCAGATTGTAAACCGGGCATGTCCTCTTTGCCGCGGCGGCCCATGGAACGTCATGCCGCTTATGGGCCATGAGCGGCATTACACTATAGGGCGCAGTACCTTTAGAGACCCGCTGTCCATCCACTGGTCCACGATACACTTACAACGGTATGCTACGCTATGAATCAAAACACGTCGTGGCTGCGCAGATGACGTTACTTCGAGGGAAAATCAAAGTGACTAGGCCGCTTGAATAATGCAAAATTCCTCGCAGAGACGTCAAAATGGGAGGAGCCTGGCCAGTTGATCGACGCATCGGCATACCGTTGTAGTGTATCGTGCACTGGTGGATTAGCCAAGTACAGTGGTTGGTCCGCACACGGCTAGGTGCAGTACCAAATGCGTGGTTTTAATACAAATTTAAGAAGGTCCGCATTGGGCATTTTAGAAAGACTTTTACAGAAAAATAGTCACTGAAAATTAACAAAAATAATTTGCATTTGCTGTTATATCAATTATTCTAAATAAGACATTTAAAATATTAATTCAAAATATTTATCCCTAAACTTGGGGTATGCTGGGCTAAAATGCAATTATTTTTGGAAATTTTAACTTATTTTTTTCTATAACAATGTTTCTAGAATAACCATTTAAATTATATACATACATTTGAATACACCGTTCATTTTGTTCTTTATTAAAACGTGCTGAACATCTCTGCTCCCAATATTTAAATAGCTATTTGCAGATTAACAAACCTTGCTCATTTTTGTTGGAAGAGATAGGTATAATAGTAAATTTAACTCATTACTTTAAACTAGTTTATAACTTTTCTAGTTAGGAAAGTAGTAAAATGACAGAAGATAAGGAAAAAAATTATTAAACTATAATTTATAAAGTAGTGGACAATTTTATTTAACAACATAATTACATGCAAATCAATAAAAACGAGATTACCACTGAAAATGCTACAATACACATTCCAACAAAAATATAGGCGAACAACACACAAAAAAGCACCAAACACGAAAGGCCTATTTTCAACTGAGTTAGGACCTTATTCTCTCGCTAATTTTCGGGCCCCCTATTAGGATGGCCAAAATATTTTAGAGTGAAAATGGATATAGAGGGTCACCCTACATATTTATCACATATTTATTAATACATAATATACTTAGTGTCTTTGAGGGCGCGCTCTTGCCGCCTGCCGGAAAGTTTTTTTTACGCTGCGGCCTTTTTATTTTTTAAATACGTGTTTTGTGTTTAAAAGACAAAAATGCCGCCGCGGACACCGACTTCAAGTCGGGAGACGTGGTTACATTTCGGACCCCTTTATAGAAGTTATTTTAGCCGCCTCTCTTTTTGCGAATTGGATAAAGAATAGGATAAGAATATAGGATAAAGTATAAAGAATGCTACTGTGATAAGATTTTAAACACGAAACATTGATCCGATTAATCAGATCATCAGCTGTTATCTCTTGGCTCTTTTTAATAGGGTCAAACAAAAAGGATACGACATTACAAGATGGTAAGGGTTGATCGGATTAATCGTTTTCCGAAAACCTGTATTATTATAATATGCTTTCATTTAACCTAACAAATAGCGCGTTCGGCAATGCAATCTTTTCCCTCGTTTTGCTCGGAATTATTGACAGACACGTGATCGGTCGTACTGTTTACATTAATAGGCCATGTGACCGTCAAAAATTCCGAGCAAAACGATGGAAGAGATTGCATTGCCGAACGCGCTAAAAAGTGCCATTAATCGTGGAAAAAACTGCCAGTAAATGCCAGTAATTCTAAAAAGTTTCGCCAGTAAAAAGGCGGCGACGCATTGGCAACGCTGTTTATCTGCTATTTGATACCTCAAGTTCCAGTGATTTGGAGATATAGCAGTGCTGACCGGTCTCACGATTTATCGTGAGATCTCACGATGTTGCCTTTAATCTCACGATCCCAAGACGTGAGTAATTTTCACGATTTTTAGGTTTACCTAAAAAAATGCTAATACATATAATTTGTACTTGATATTTTTATAAAGTGTACATTAGTTGTACTGGTTACTGTTAAATTAGCCTCCAGAAATTAACCCTGACAGAAATCGGACGAATTAGGGTTGGTTGGGCCGGGGAATCCCAGCAGTGGGACTTCGCGAGGTCGTAGAATTCTATTTGTAGAGACAAATAAGCGATATTTTTCGCTCTGTTTTACGTTCGCTGTCGAATGATCGTCAGACAAAAACAACACGATCGCTTTGTGTAAATTTATAGAAAACTATAACCATCCGGAGTAGGACTGGTAGATCAGACATCCGTGACAATCCCAAAACCAAAATAACAAAATAAACCTAATAGTATTATAAAACACTAGAGGGGTTGTTGGTTACAACAAGTTTGGTTGTAAATACTGGTGGAGACTGATTTAACTTTCAGGTCACGCAAAGTATTGTTAAAAAATGTAATAATAAAATTTATTAATCTACCAGCCCAGCAGAATCGGATACGGATTCAGATTAAACACATTTTAAAGAGGTGCACTAAAATATTCTTTTAAATTTTTCATATAATATTTTTAGATTTTGGAATTGACAGAAATATCAAATAATTCTTTATAAAAAAAATTAACAGACTTCAAAAAAGCATTGAAAAGGCTAAAATAATATTTTTGACACTTTTATTACTGATCTAATAGTAAGCTTAATTATTGTGTTATTTAAAAAAATTATATGTAGATAGAAGATTAATAGTTATTTATGATATAAGTGTTAAAAGTATAATTTTACGGCACGAATTTGAAAGTTTGCAGAATGATCGAAGCGAATTCTGCAATTCAAATGAGTGCCTTAAAAGTACTTTTAACACAAATATCATACAAAATTTTTTCTACAAACGACAATAAAAAACAAAAATACAATTACAATTTTTAGAAAGTTTAACATATTCGAAACACATAGTTTTAAGTAGCATCGTAGATATAATATAAAATTATGAAGTTGACATTTGTCAAAAAATCTAACAACCATTGTTGGCGTCGTAGTTGCCATAGTAGTACTTTTAACACTAGTGCTATAAAGTACTTTTAACACTAGTGCCATAAAGTAACATTTTTAAGGCGTCTGCGGCGTGTTAAAAAATGCATTTTTAACACGTTTGTAGAAAAAATAATTTAATACTATGCCTTCCTACTAGACAATAGTTTACAAATTTTGTTTTTTAATTTTATTCAAATAAACTTCTATGTTAAAAATTTTAGAAAAGTTTTTAAGTATTACAATGCTTTTTAGAAAGGTTTTATGCAATTTTATTATATTAGTGTATATGTACATACCCCATCATTGCTTGTGAAAGTACCAACGGCAATTAAAGGTGCCGCCATTTCATAGAACTTTAGCCATTTGTTAAGGGCATCATCATCTGCAAATGAATTTTGAAAAATATTACCCGCTAAAAAAATGGAAAATTCCAATTTTCTTAAAAACTGTTTCAACATTTTTTACTTAAAACTTGTATGATAAGATAACAGTACATCACAAACCTAAGAAAATACCCTCATTGCTTTATCCTGACTAGGGTTGAGAAGATTTAAATCAGTTGATTAAACTCAGCGATTAGAATCATGATTTTAATCAAGTGATTTTTTATTTAAAAATCATGATTAAAATTAAAAAATTAAGCTAAAATCAGGATACCCAAAAACATATTTAATCATAAAAATAAAACTTTCAACTCTTTTTGATACAACAAAAACCTTGATACATTTTCATTTTTATAATATTCATTATAATACTTGAAAAGGAATGTAGCTGCTTTTCACAAAAATACAACTTAAAAAAATCCTTTTAATACAAAAAAAAAAAACAAAGAACATAACCTAAACGTAAAAACAAAATATTGAAGCGCTTTTACAATACCAAAGAACCAAAGTGTTATAATGCTTAAAAAAATACTAGTTTAGCTGCCTTTTAATTGCCTAGTCTGTTTCTGATATCTGAATGAACGAGTCTATAGGAAGAAACATCCTTTCTATATCTGCAGAAGATGCACGCACATGCACATGCACACAAAACAGAAATCACTTTAGTTAGCACTTGCATAATTTCTGGTAACATTTTCTTGGGATCTCCACCACTGTACTGCTGTTACATTTTTAGTTATTTCATCCGAAAACATCGTTTTGTGAAGAGTGTCCGACCTGGCTTCCAACTTAATTATCAATGGTATAATAAGCCTGTGTCTGCAAAATGTTGGGCAACAGTATCTAGAGCATCTCTCTTTTCTTCAGCCAGTAATGAATATTCTTTGTTTATTATGGGATCCAATATATACGCCAAAAAGTGAAAGGGGGTTAAAGCTTGGTCATATCTTTTTTTAAATCGTTGATACAGATGCAAACTTCTTTTCTCTTCAAAGCTGTCAAATGTAGCTATTAATTTTTTCCACGTTTGAACTGCTTGAGATAAACATGCACCTTTCTGTTGTATTGCGTCAAGTGCTATAGAAATTGGTTTTAGTAACTGTAAAAAATTTTCATCCTTTTAATAAAGATATCGGATACCTTCTTTTGAAAATCACGGGATCAATTTCTTCTTTATGCTCTTCATATATAACAAGTTTAGCCACTCCTTAACATAAATCTCAAGACAATCCGAAAGTGTATTCCATCGAACGTCTTGAGGTAACACCAGTTTCTTGCCTCTTTTTTCTTTGTACCCAGCATTTCTCAAATGTGTATTTCTAAAGTATTTTACAATTTGTACTATATGTTCTTTTACCTTAGATATTTCTAAATCTTTGGAAAGCAAACTAAGTAAGAGCGCCGAACAACCATAATATGAGATTGTAGGATAATTTAACGACTCGGTATTTTTTCTTCATTGTTGGCCGCGTTATCTGTCACAACACTAGTAACTTTACAGTTATAATCATTTATGCACTTATTTATTCAGTCAATAGCTAATTTTGCAAGATAAAACCAGCCATATGGGGATGACCGGATGTATCTGTGTTTTCTAAAAGAACACTGCTTCCATCTTCTGCTGTTAAAACGACACAGATTATGGGCCCATCATGAACATTAGACCTTCCATCCAAATATACTGTCCAGATAACTTGTTAAAACATTTAGATTTTTCTTCAGACATTTTATTTAGGAGCGTTGATGATAACTGAAATCTAGACGACGCCGACGGAACGTAACCTGGTCTTAACCATAGAGAAAAAATATATTTTGTCTATGGTCTTAACATTTCTATGGCCTTTCAAACTTCCTTATTTTCTATCGATCTAAACTTGCCGTTTGTTTCGTAAACGGCTTTAGCTACTGGCATGTCCAATTCTTTCTTCTTATCTTGACAAGTTCGCACAACAAAAGAACCTAAATGGCTGCTACTTCCACTATTTTCTCTTCCACCTTCATTTCCCTTATTCCCTTCTCTGATTCTTTGCCGACTGGAAAACTTCATTTTGGCTAGTTTCAGGCTGGAATTCACAATCACTTCCAAGACCACTAATATTACTAGTTTTACTTTTGCAGGTTTCCTGGTGACTCTTCAGTCGATCCACTAAACCTTGCATCTCCTTACCACACTTTTTACACACCGCTCTATATCCTAGTTTACCAGGCACTTTCTTTTTTATAAAATGTTGCCAAATACTGAATTCCTTTCCACCCACCCCGACTTGTCATGATTCAAAATTTCGTGCTACACTACTCTCATAAGCAAATACTGATAACTGAAATATGTACGTGTCATTTATACCTATAGCCGAGCGTTTTCTGCAAGTTTCGACGAAGTCGCGAACAGAATTTCTCCGACTCGACTTGTCGAATTTTGTTTCGTTTAAAAATATTTTTTCATTACAAGTTTTACTAAACAAGCTATGAACAGTTTGAAAATATGTGTATTAATAAAAATTAATCCAAAATAAAAATTTTAGAAAAAAATCACGATTTAAAAAAAACACTGATTTTAAATTAAAAAAAAATTATGATTTTTATCAACCCCGATCCTGGCAGACTTTTGCTGGAGAAAAAAGGAAGATATTTGAAACTGATGTCTACGTTGAGATAAAGCGTCAATTCTGACAACAGCGAGGGCGTAAAAGAATTTTTTAGTTCCGTGAGAAAGTATGTGCGCTCTAGCACCAACACTTATTTATTTTCAAAATACTCTTTTTGGGGTTCTGTAAGCAATTATTATTAACAATAAACGCACCATCAATACGTGTTTTCGAAAAATCTCTCATAACGTGCTGTTTGGCCTTTCCTTCGGCAAGTAGAAAGACGCCTCCAATACCCACTAGTTGATCTTTGTTGTAGTGGTTTTCTATTGAATTTCTTAGAGTTTCAATGAAGTTTTTCTGACCAGTGCGTTTCTTGACATGCACTTTAATCGCCTAAAAAGTAAGAATTTATAAAATTTGAAAATGTAAGTACATATATATCGTATGTCTATACAGTAAGTTGGTAAAGTAGTAAGAATACCATATGAGCAGACATATTTCATGCCTTTAGAAAAGGAAAGCATGCGGTTCTTAAAAACATTTTTAGCAGGCGCGGCCCGTGAAATTTCAAAGTTGTATATCTCGGTTGCTACTTATTATGGGACCCATGCCAAATTCAGGTTTTTTAATAGTGAGCCTACTAGGAATGGTTTGGTAAAGAAAAAAACTATTTTTCAATTTGCGAAAAAAAGTTGAATTTTTGAATTGACCCACCTAGGTAAAAAATTAACACGCTTAGATATTTTATTTATTATTTTTTCCAAACAAATTTTACATCACTTTGTCGACAATTCTAAAATTTTAAGAGAAAAAAAGTATTAAGTATTAAGTTCCAAATTAGGTCTACAACTGAACTTTAAGAAATGTGAAATATCTGTTATTTCTGAGAATCCTGATTTAATAAAATCAAGTTTTTTTGACTTTTCACCTTCTATATTGGAAGTTCCCATATCCAAATTAAATTTATTAGGTTGTGCATATTCTTTGTCCAAGATTGATTCGGAAATAAATAAAAAAATTATTTCTTTTTTTGATTCATATCAGAATTTAAAACTCTTAGATTCTCATATTGCATATTTTTTGCTTAAACATTCTTTTGCTATTCCACGAATGTCTTATTTACTAAGATGTGCACCTTGCTGGAAACTTAAAGAATCTTTAATGAAATTTGATTTAGAATTCCAAAATTGTATTCAAGACATAACAAACTGTCCCATAAAGGATGATTCATGGTTTCAAAGTACATTACCAGTGAGAATGGGCGGTCTTGGAATTAGAGACACATCTACTCTTTCGATATCTTCCTTTTTGGGTTCAGTTTCTGATGTTTCAAATTTATTAAAAACAATACTGCCTTCTTATATTTCTGACACAAACGATTTTGATTTTGATAGTTGTTTGGAAAAGTGGTGTTCTCTTTGTGAGTTTGAAACTTTACCAGTACCTTTACCAAAGTCTCAAAAAGAATTTGATAAAAAAATTTGTCAAATACGCCAAAACTTTCTTTTATTAAATTGTCAATCCGATGAAACCAAAGCTAGACTCTTAGCTCTTCAAGCTAAAGAAAGTAACGCATGGCTTAATGCCCTTCCGTCCTCTTCTATAGGAAATCTACTTGACAATAATTCTTTCAGAATTTCAGTTTCTTTAAGACTTGGTCTGCCTGTGTCTGGTGAACACACCTGCATTTGTAGCGAATCTGCTGATATTTATGGCTCCCATGGGCTAAGCTGCAAAAGAAGTGCAGGACGTGCATCGAGACACAGACAAATTAATGACATTCTTAAGCGTGCTCTAGTTTCTGCAGAATGTCCTGCTAAACTTGAACCTGCTGGAATATATAGGAATGATGGTAAACGAGTAGACGGAATGACATTAATTCCTTGGAAAAGAGGTAAACAACTTTTATAGGACGCCACCTGCAGCCATACTCTAGCAAAATCATATTTGGATAAAACATCAAAATCTTTTGGTTCTGCTGCTCTTATTTCGGAAAACAAAAAACACGTCAAATATAAAGATCTGAAAGACAGATTTTATTTCGTTCCATTTGCTGTTGAGACACTGGGCCCTTGGGGTGAGGAAGCTAAGAGACTTGTTTCTGAAATAAATTTAAGAATTTTTCCTGAACAATCTCGAGGTTTTCTCACCCAAAGAATAAGCCTGGCTATCCAGCGAGGAAACGCGGCGTCAGTGATGGGTACCCTTAAGGAGGATTCTGGTCTTGACGAAATATGGGATATTTAGGTAAAAATTATGTCGATATCTTTTTCTTTTTTCTAGTTTTAGTTTTCTTTTTGATTTATATTATTAATAATTATAATAGTTTTTCATGTATAAAAAAAAAAACTAACAAAAAATATAATAATCTTCAGTACCTACTTATTAGTAGAAAGTTATAGTCATTTGAATTTTTTGTTAAATTGTATTTTAGGTTTAAAAAAATTCAAATGACTATAACTTTCTACTAACACATTTTTTTCTCTTAAAATTTAAGAATTGAGAAAAAATAATAAATAAAATATCTAAGCGTGTTAATTTTTTACCCAGGTGGGTCAATTCAAAAATTCAACTTTTTTTCGCAAATTACAAAATATTTTTTTTCTTTGCCAAAACATTCCTAGTAGGCTCACTATTAAAAAACCTGAATTTGGCATGGGTCCCATAAGTAGCAACAGAGATATACAACTTTGAAATTTCACGGGCCGCGCCTGATTTTTAGACTGCCTCGAAGAAGATCTGGCGGTTTTCGGCGGTGGGATTTTGAAGAAACCTTGTATGAGACTGGCCTTACCACCTTGGATGAACCGTCAAAAGAATAGCAAAGGGAATTTGTCAAAATTCACCGGTGGGCACACCGTAACGTAACTAAGAAAGAATAGCACGCTTTACCAATAATAATTGTAGTCGATTCGTCCACAGGTGAATTTTAAACGACGCGAAGTTTTTAACCACCAGTATATATTTTTTTATCCTATTAGACCTAGAGTGCCGTAATACAGCGCTTGGAATTTAACAAAGTGCTCTTTTGGTAACAACGCTGGTCTTCTTAATTTATTTTTTCTAATCAAGAATAATATGTGATTCCAAATATTTTTCCCAAATTGCAATTTTGTGAAACATCAAACATTAAATTACCTTTCCAGGTTTTGCTTCAGAAGAATATAAGTTTCCAAGAAGGGCTACTCTGGTTTCATTATTCGGTAGTACTTGGACAACCATATGCTCATCCGGACCGTTGACTTTTGAAATTCTTGTTTGCTGATCCACCGTTTCGTTGGCGATTAAAATGTTTATTATACCCTAAAAAAATATTACTATAACCGTATCCATTTAATTTTGAGGATGATGACAGAAACCCATTTTACAACGGAGAGATCAATTATGTCTCTCTCTCATGTTCTTAGCTTTAGCCTTAACAAACACAGAGTCGCTTTTTTTGAGCAGGTTAGTTATTAGGATTCAGGAATCTTTCCGTCTTGTTTTATCAACATTTTCTAAACTAAATTGACTTTAATTTAGAATTCGATCCTTCTATAAGCACATTAAACTCGACAGGGAGGCATAACTACGTTATTTTATAGATGTGTATATTTCGCCAAAATATTTTCGGAATATAATTTGCGTAGATCCAGTTATCATGTTTTTACTTAGTATTAACATAGGTAAAATAATAATCCATAAATAAACCATCGACGTGCGAATCCACGAGTTTTTTTTTATTTATTTCAATTTTTTTCTTACTTCACAGTTAACCCCAATATAAGGATGAGGGCCAGCTCCAGCACCAATTAGCAACGAAGGATCAGCTCTAGCTAACTTTGCTATATCCCTAAGGTCATAAACTTTCTCTCTCTGGAATAAAGGTAACAAATATGGAGTACCTCCAAATTCAATAAGTTTTGGATTTCCACCGAGACCTGGAGAAAGAGAAAAAGACTTATCTACATAAATATGATCAAAGGTAGGTTATTTTTAAGTTTCATTCATTAAAACTAAATTGCGTGGTTTCCGAATAATTTTTTAAACAAGCAAAATATAACCTTTGTGTGTTTGACTTACAACTTTAATAGATATTTACGTAACAAGTGGGAACTTTTTGAGTTTTTCGCTAATTTATGACGAAAAGGTTATTTTAAGTAGGTAGGTATGTATTTTTCACAATAATATAACTTTTATTCTAGCAACAAGCTTCAAGATAAAAATTATTTAGAGACCCAGTAAATCGCGGAAATAAAAAAATAACTAATAAGTTTATCTACGACTAATGTATAATGTAAGTATTATAGTTGTAGTTTTCGCAATATAATGCCACCTATTAATCCCTTAGGGAATAATGACAAGGGATTAATAGTCCTTATTCCCGCTCCAATCACAAAATTTCTCAAATCAAATAATACCATGGAAACAAAATACACCAAGTCAAAAGTGTCACTGTCAAACGCGTAGTGTTTATGTATTCGTATTGGGATGGATGAAAATGAAGAGGCTTTTACTTGTACACCTCCAGAAATTGTACAACTAGCTACAGCAACAACATCTACCTTAATACCGGAAACATCGAAATCTATTTATAATAAAACATACGCAAACTTCAACGAATGGCGTCTTCGAAATAACACAAATTCATTTTCCGAAAATGTTCTACTAGCCTATTTCGCTGAACTAAGTGCAAAATACAAACCATCTTCATTATGGTCATTTTATTCAATAATTAAATCTATGTTAAGAATAAACCATGACGTTGATCTGGAAAAATATGGAAAACTACGAGCGTTTTTAAAAAGAAAATCTGAAGGATTTCAAGCAAAGAAATCTTCCACTCTGACCTCGAAAGAAATTAAGACATTTATTGACAAAGCTCCTGATGAAGTTTTTCTTTTACATAAGGTAAATATACATAGGTATTTAATCTAATCTATTAAAAAACTCATATTCTTATTTGCTTCAGGTTATATTAATTATTGGAATTATGGGCGCATGCCGGTCAAACGAGCTTTATGAAATGAATATAGAAGACGTAAAGGATCTTCAAACAAACTTCTTAATAACAATACCCAAGACTAAAACCAAAATTGTACGAACATTCGTCATAAACAGTACGTTTTACAACATTATAAAGAAGTACATCGATCTCCGCCCGTCACATGTAAAAATCAATTCATTCTTTCTAAATTATCAAAAATCCAAATGTACAATACAACGTATAGGAAAAAACAAATTTGCAGACATTGGTAGACAAATTGCCAAATATTTAAACTTGCCAAATCCTCAAACTTATACCGGCCATTGTTATCGCAGATCATCTGCCACTCTGTACATTGATGGAGGAGGCGATATAACTGGATTAAAGCGTCATGGGGGCTGGAAATCTACACAAGTAGCTGAATGTTACATTGATCAGTCTAGGAGTAACAAGACAACTACAGCAGATACTATTACTAAACAAATAAATAGTAATGAAGCATCGTCTTCCTTTGCAGCAACCGACATTCCAAATATTTGTATTGAAAACTCTTCCAAACTTATTCATAGTTCTCGACCAATACAGTTTATTAATTGTACTATTACTAATTTTAATGTTATTGACAAATAAAGTTGTTCATTAAAAATCTCAAATTAATAAATTAGTCGTAGATAAAGTAGAGTATACTACTCACAATAATGGCTATTATTACCTCAGAATATTTACTCCCTCGCCGCTTACGCGGCTCGGTTCGTAAATATTCCTCGGGAATAATAGCTATCATTATTGACTCGTGGTATAATCTACTATTAAATGATGACTTATTATGACAGAACAAAAACTTGTCAAAGCCCAACTGATCAACTAAAATATCTTAATTTGAGTCTTAAACCTCTGGTTCCAGACCGGATTTTGCGGGGGTGGGGGGCTTAGAGCCTTGAGTTACGTCACTGGCCCTAACATTTTCATGGCCTACTATTCACGTTATCTTGTCTCAACGAATTCTATCTTAGTGTTTTCACATTTACCAAGTATATTTTTGTATAAAACTTACCGCTGCCTGCTAAAAGAAAAGGTTTTTTTGTTAGATCCGGGGTGTCCACGACTTCAACATCTACTTCTGCAAAGTTACTTGGCAAGTACGATCTAAAAACTTAAAAGGGGATTTCTGGCAATAGAAATATAATATATAATAAAGGCTACTTACCCTGAGCTACTTCTTCTAGTGAAGGCACATGAAGAGCCTTGTTCTCAACTGGCAACGTTTTTGGGTCTAAAGCCATGCTCCTAACAAAAGAAAATAAGAAATGGCGGATTACAATTACTATAGTTTGCCCAGCGGTAATTGACACTCGAAAGGAATGAAAAATAAATCTCTATGATGCCGTAGGGAACTTTTAAAAATTCGGAATACTCAAAAACTATGTAGTACGCGTACGCCTATAGTTTTTTAGCATTCCGAATTTTTAAAAGTTAACAACGGCGTCACAGGAATTTTTTTCCTTTCTTTTCGAGTGTCAAGTCAATTACCGCTGGGCAAACAGTATTTGTAGCGCTGTTTTTCATTAAAGCAAACAAAGGAAGCTCTTTAAGCTGGTCAGGTGAATTTTTGATACGGCGCTTTTTTAAGTATAATAAAATTTAAGTGAAGGAGCAAAATTTTCTTCCCAGGTTTGACGCAGGGCCAAAAGGGAGACACTCGATCAGTTATACTATATTTATAAACTCATACGAAAGCGGTTTTGAGTCAATAATAATTCTATTGCAAAAACGCTGTACCTATATAAGGATAAGGGCCGCTTATTTGGTCTGAAACCTGTGCAAAAATTTGCTCTTCGCTTTACTTTGTTATAGTAACAGAAGGGTGCCCAGCTGGCTATTCAGAAATAAATATAGCTTTGCTGTTAACGTAAATCCTCTCTTTAAAATGGTATCAACATTTTTACATAATATTATTGTTTATACTAAAAAAATGTCGGAAAAATTTAAAAACAACCCCTTGAGCAAATATGGTCCTTAATAAAACCGTTTTAGTTTTACAGTTAAAGCGGACTAAGCAACTAAAACATGTATTAACGTGTGTATAATATTTTCATAAAAATAATTTCACTAAATCGTTTTGAAGAGAGCATATAAACTATTAGCATTGAATCTGGAATAAGGTATCTTAAATAAATGTAATTCTATTAGCAATGATATATGTACAACATATCTTTGCTATTATAGTAAAATTTGTTGCATGCACGCTTGTTTTATTAACCAATATTCCCTGTATCACAGGCAATATACATATACATATATTGCCTGTGCCTGTATCCTAATACTGACGAATGACCTCGCTTTCCAATGATTATTATTACATTATTAGTATTAGGATCCAGAATACAGGGTATGTTGGATAATAAAACTTTTTTATCGCATGCAAACAAGTTCTTATCTATTTCTCTGTGCCGTCGGCTTGTTTTAAATTTACTACCTATTGTTATCAACAGTTATTTGGTTATCTAATTGCCAGATTCTGCAACGCTAGTCCGGTCTAACTTGACACTCAAAAGTTTAAAACTGACAAATGTAAGAATACAACTAAGTTTTATACTATGAATGTGTTTCTGAGTTTTTTCGCAAACTTATAAAGAAAAGGGCAATTTTAGTACGTACTTTCAACAATAATAGAACCAAATTCATTCTAGCAACCCGTTCCAAGATGAAAATCATTTGGAAACCAAGCAAATCGCTGAAATATCAGAATAATTCATACGTTATATCATACTGGTGGGTTTACCGGTTTATGGTTTAAAGGTTTGTTTGTCTACCATTATATAAATATGTATACAATGTATCTACATGTACATAATGGTGGACAAACAAACTTTTAAACCATAAACCAGTAAACCCACCAAATGTCTCAAGAGAGACCGGCTTTTCGGTATATTCGAGTATAGTATCTGGTTATATTCATAACGACAGGACAAAAACCTGTCAAAACATAACTGATCAACTAGAAGATCTTAATTTAAACCAGTACTAAATATTCCTAATAAACCTTCTTAATGAATCTGAACGTGAAAATGTTTAGTAGTGACATTATAGGCTAAACTATTTAATTGTTCAGGCGCCAACCACACAAGAGGTGCGCCAACCACACGAGAGGTGTGCCGCACATTGAGGAGTAAAAATAATTTTGTTGGAACTTGGAAGCATAGAAAAATATTTATATTTACTATAAAACCTTTTTTTAACAGTAAAAAACACTTCTCTACTACCTATAATAAAATATAATAGTGTTAAAAATATTTTTAGTGTCCGAAAATACTATTTACCATCTTTGTAGATTATTTCAAAAGATTAAAACAAAAGACGACATACACACCAAGAGACAAATTGTCGGCAAATAAACATTGTCGATAAAAGCTACTTTTTTTAAAGCTATACAAGAAAATTGGAGGACCCCCCCCCCCAACTTTCTTGAAGCGATAGCATGAGTTCATAGAAAAAATGACCATTTTGAAGGAGTTAAAAGCAAAAATAGTGGCGATTATTAATAAAATTTAAATCTAATTTCCTGCGACCTTTTCGAGAGCTAGAAATATTGTAGTATCTTAAACTTTTATCATCTATATTAAAATAGTAAAATACCTATAGAGGGACCGGCAAAACTTAGGATAAACCCGGTGGCAAAACACCTGAAGCGGCCCTGTCCTGTAGATGTTTCTTTAAAATATCATTTTGAAATGTTATCAACCTATCCAACTTACATATTATTATTTATAATTTTTCCAAATTTTTTCCTTGGCAGTAAGGGATTTTGCTGAATATTGTTTGTGTCTAGGATAATCTCTCAAATAACATTCATTTAGAACTCCATATGGGATGGTTTGCAATAATTTATTTTTGTAAGTACCTACCTATTAAAAAATCTAATCTTTAAGTTCTAATCGCCTAAAAGAGTTTCTTATATCTTTTTAAATTTTTGTGTATCTGGGATGTTGGTTTGGGGAGGGGGGGGGGGGCTTCAGCCCCCCAGCCCGCTCCTTGGGTGGGCCACTGGTCAGATGTCAGAAACATTATTTTTTTGTCGCGCAGCCCTCTACCAGTTATTTTACCACCACCATCGCAAGAAAAACCACCCACAATAAAAAAAAGCATTGACTTCACTACTTCAGTGCTATGCTGTGGTAGGTACTTAGTGGGTAAGGTAAAATCTACATAAAAAAGTAAAAGACGTCCAACATGAAGTCCGCGGTAAAATCAGAGAAAAACTTGTTTTTCTCTGGTAAAATCACAGTTACCTATTCTAAAAACTAAAATTCAAAATTACTATTATTAATATAAGTATATGTATGTATTTAGCATTTAGTTTAGAGTATTAAATATTTCACAACAGTATATTCTATTCTAGCACTTTTGTAATGTGTATTACCAGGCGAAGAATGAAAAAATATACAGGAAACTTAATTTTGTATCCATGGTAAATGCAATATACAAAAATTCACAACTACACCAGTATATTCACTATACCTAATAATAAATTACCTTGACCTTTTATTTATAAATTTATGATTATATGAATATTTATGAAAGACTTCTTTTAGATTGTTGTTAAAGATAAAAGTTACTGTTACCTAAAGATGCTCTTAAATCAGCGAACTGGCCCAAACTGTGTACTAACTCACATTACACTGTTTCTCTTTGATATAACAATACTTTATTTTGCTATTTATTTTTTATCTTGAGAGTGTAAACAAAAACTGATTAGATAGATCTTGTATTTTAAATTAACAAATAGTTTTAAAATTTTACATAATTTATGTTTTTAACCTTGAAATATAAGTGTTATTAAAACATTGATTCAAGCTGTCTTTAATAAGTGGAAATTTTGTTAAAACAACGATGGACTAACAACATTCATATAAAAACAACAAATAGTTTGTGGCTTGATGGCATTAATAAATTGAAGTTAAATTACCCGCTTAAAGTTCAGTAATATTTTTACGTCGTGGCATCTTGTCATCCTTTCGAATCCGGTTGTCGATAGTCAGGGTTGGGTAAATGTAGCAGGAATGGATTTTTCTACATTTGCTACGTTTGTTACATTTGCGACGTCGCAAATACAGAAATGTCGCAAATTTCACCTCACTATGTAGCAAAATTCTGATTGGCTCAGTTCTTCAGTGGGACTCTGCGAGGTCGTAGAATTCTATTTATAGAAACAAAGCGATATTTTTTCGCTCTGTTTTACGCTCGCTGTCAAATGATCGGCAGACAAAAACAACACGATAGCTTTCTGTCGATTATAGAAAACTATAACCACCCGGAGTTGTACCTCTTTTTCGTTTTTACATTTGACACATATGAAATTTGAGGTTACAATTACCTGTCCTTTTCGAAATAATTTGTATGTTCTATTTTTATCATCTTAAGTTTACCATACCTGTTCTGACTTTGATTTCTATAATGGAAAATGTTATTATAATAAAAAATGTGATTACGTAGCAAATGTAACAAATTATGACCATGTCGCAAATTACATTTGCGACCGTAGTAAATTGCATAGCAAATGTATAGTTTGCGACGGCCCCATCCCTGTCGATAGTCGAATCACAACCATGGAGGACTTGAAGGGAGGAGACCCATCGCAATACGTTTGCTGCGGTCTCAAATTTGCATCGGTAATTCAGCTTTAAGATTTCGCCGTAAGCGGCGCATGTGTCCAAGTGCTATTTGAAATACATAGATTCTTATGGGCGCGATAACTATTTTTATCTAAATTAGTTTATTTTCTTTTCTTAGAGGAACAAATTTTAATACAATAAGTTCAAGCATACAAGCAATAGTTCTGGATAAGAGAACTGAAAAGAATCGTGCACTAAAATAATAGCAGGTAACGTGGCCAACAATTAAAGTTGGATAATTATATGCATCCTGTTTCGATTTTTTTTTAAATGATCTGCTCAAAGTTCTATTTTCATATGCAACAACAAAATTTCTGGGTTAAGATTTCTTTACCAAGAATCGTTACCCAACTTTGGACATGGGTAACGAAAACAGTAACCTGGTAAACACGTGCCCAGTTACATTGTGATACCGGAACACAAAATTTGCGGTTGGTTACGAATTTCGTAACCATCTCGTTACCTGGTAAACGCAAAAATATGCCTAATATTATTTTGACCGCGTCTCACATTCAAGCAACAGTATTCGCTAGCCTGTGTTTCTAGCTATCATGTTATCCGACGACCCCGATGATACGGCGACATCTTGTTAAATCAAAACAACTCGCTACACATATACTTAGTATATGTCGCTACACAATTCACTTTGACGTTTACTGACTCTGACTGAAATTAGTAATATTTTCGAAAGCGATATCGCTGTTGCCATGCATCGTTTTTCGCCGGCTAGTGCTAGTGGTCATGGTCACGGTTGACAGTTAAATAATGGATTAAACTTCATAGGGATTTTTTGGCGGGATAAACGGTTTTAAATTTTGAAGCGGTATCTGATACCGGTGCGTTTTCGCGACAAAGCGATCTTTCAAATGACGCCATTGCTGACGTCATCGTTTTAAAAACGGTCTTTTAATTTATTCAACAAGGTGCAAGTTGTTGATAAAAAGCCATCACCGGTTAAATTTGACATTAAGAGCCAAATTCGCCATTTTTCAACGTACATAGCTTAAAAAAAAACTTGTGGAGTCCTGTGCGGTGATCCAGTCCTGTGTCTGTGCCTGTGCCAAAAATGCATCCACAAAAATGGAAAATGAACAGTACTGGCAAATTGCTCCAGAAAGAGAAGCTAACAATCCATTAGAGAGACAGAAAATGAACAGTATGAATACTCGGTCAACTTTAGAGGCAGGGATGGGCGCCCGCAGGGAGGGGCCAGGGCCCCCCTGAGATTATGAGATTGTCATCCTTTTTAATTATTAGTAATAAAATCTTTACAAATATATATATTTTTTATTTTGCCCCACCTGAGAAAAAAGTCTGCGGGCGCATAAAGCTGGTAACAGGTTTGGCTACTGTCATGGAGTTGCTAAACGGTAAGTAAACAGTCAAATTAATTATTAATAAATAAAATGTCACGTTTTGTTATTTTATAATTATTATTTAACTTCAATTTGTTTTGCATGTTTTTTTTGAGTTAATAATTGTGCCTTGTGCTGCTAGTAATTATATTAAGGCTGTGTACCGTTGTCAAACCTGGTTAACCATTCGGTACAATGCGGTAAACCAATGGTAACGCCGGTTTCTGAAAAACCCGGATTTACAACGGAACGCAGATCGGTCGTTTCTGTCAGTTGTCAGTTTCCGATAATAGCTGGCAAATTATTGTGTATGGATTTCCGAATATTTGCATTTTTAGCTTTTTTCTATTTTCTGAGTTTATTTTTCTGACTTTCGCGTTAGTCTGCAAGGAGGATCGGTTGTTTGTTTTTTTATTGAGGCAAAATGGAGGACTTTTGTGTGCAAGAGCTTTTGAGCTCTGCTGAGAGTTCAAGTGACGAAGACATTGAAGTACGAGGTCCTATGCAAAAAATACAAATAGAGAGAAGAGCGGGTCCTATGTAAAATGAGATACAAGACAAATAGACATTAATGACATTTCACTACTAGCGCCACCAACACAAGGTGCATGGTGAACTAAAATTCCTTTTGGCTTTTAGGTTTTTAGTATTTTTAATGTCAGTTTTATCGAAAATGAATATTAATAAAGGTTTCATAACACTATCCGGACACCTTTAATTTTGGAATTTTAACACTTTTCTTTATTGATATCGATGCTACTTACGTTTATAAATCATCTTTAATGTGGAAAATGCAATATTTTAACTCAGAAATTACTTTATTAGTAAAAAAATATGATTTTTATCACCTATCTGATGGTTTTCCAACATATTTGAGGTTATGATAAAAATCAATTTTGAATGACGTTTTGGATTTATGGGAACACAGTGTTGCCACATTTGTAATTTTTTTGGTGTATTAATTCTTTTTTGTAAAAATTTGGCATTAAAGCTGTTGTTAAAAATAATATAATTTCTTCTTGTGGCCAAGGAGTTGTGAAATACATTCTCGGACAGGTTTGCTCAGTTTTAGGTTTCATCAGTATATTTTTAATTTGTTTTATCTTTGTTGAGTTTTTACTGTGACTGCGTGATACGTGTGCGTATAAAATTTTGGCACCACCGCATAGAACTGACATTTTATTGTGCAATTTTTCAAATTTCAATAATGATAATTTTTTTTAAGAAAAATACTGAATATTCCGCAAATTTTTTTGCAGAGATATACTATTTGAAATCCATATTTTTCGATGACATGTGAAAAGATTCTTAATTCGGGTGTCCGGAAAGCGTTCCGGACCCTTATGTTTGTTTTATTTTTACAGATATCGACCCAACCCAAAAACATACCTCTCCTCCTGCTTTAAACATTTTGAAACTAAAGACGATTTTTAATTGTGAAAAAATAAAATTTGAAACATAAACAACAAAATGACATAACAAACCGAAAAACCAGCGGGGAAGCATCGGTTCCTTCGGTGACATTAATGACAGATATTTTCAGAAACCGCGTTTCCAATCTTACCAACTTTTCAGGTTACCGATACTTACGGGACACAAAACCGTAACCGAAGTTGACAACGGTACACGCCCGGGAAGCATCGGTTCCTTCGGTGACATTAATGACAGATATTTTTCAGAAACCGCGTTTCCAATCTTACCAACTTTTCAGGTTACCGATACTTACGGGACACAAAACCGTAACCGAAGTTGACAACGGTACACGCCCTAAGTAATACATTGCAGTCAGTCTAGTACAATAAAAAAAACAAAACCAACAAACGAGAAATAAAACTTGACAGATGGTTTTATAAACAAATGAAAAAACCGTGCCATTTTGGCGATTTAAAAAAACCGCTCGATTATGACGTCATTGTTAAAAGACCGCAGCGGTCATTTACATATAACCGTTTATCTCTCCAAAAAATCCCTCATTTGTCAACCCATTGGTTGACTGAACTTCATTTGTTAACCAAGTGGTTGACAAATGCAGTTTAATCCATTATTTAACTGTCGACCGTGACCATAACCATTTTTAGGCCAAAACGATGATATGTGAGAGGTTACATTAAATGCCGTGCTTGTTTTTTATTGTGCGATACATATTGCGTGTTGCTAGTTGCATATTGCTGGTTGCTTCAGTGTGAGAGCCGCCTAAATGCTTTCTCGAACTAACCTGCCGAGAGTGCCGACCTTTTTACAAATGCTTTTCAAAATGACAAACATTTCGCTAGACATGCCTGAATCACTGTTATTTTGCAGGACAGGAAGGAAAGATGCTTTTAAAAAATACCATGACCTCATTGGGATTTAACTGTCAACCGTGACTGTAACCGTTGTTTGAGGAAATACATTTCCTCAAACATGGTGTAACCAAATCGTCTGTTCCTTGTTACGCCGATTCGCTATTCTATGAACAGCGTTTTAAGACGTTTGAGCATCGGCAAGTGAATGAACTAAGAAAAATTGTCCATGTGGTTGTTGTGCTCTTGATGTGCGTTGTGTTACCAGTGTTGCCAGAGCTCAGTTCCATCCGAGATCGGGTTCTATATATTGTCGGTCCACTTACGCCAAGTTTTTGGAAATCATTTGGAAATCCGGCTACATGCAGCTACAAACTATTTAAGCGGGAAATATTACTTGTTAACTTGATTTAATGGTAAAATGATGGTTTAAAGAATCGCAAAATCTATATTGGTCGAAGTTTTCTCTTATATTTTGCTAAATTTGAAGCATTCCTCCACGACATGTAGCGGAATTTCGCTACGTTTAGCAACACTGTATTCGTTGGCTGTCATTGGTTGTTCATTGGCGTCCATCCCCGTTCCCCGACCATTTCTGCCTGCCATTTCGTTGTGGGTGGACTGTGGTATTTTTCTTGTTTGGTCATTTGGGCAGCAGAGGTATTTTATATTTCGGAAGGAATGCAGATATATGTGAATATTTAACGCTGATAATATTTTAATGTTATACGTAAATATTTTGTGTTCGGGAATCCGCTAGGGTAAGTTTTTTAACATTCTTGTCAAGTCCTAAACAATGCTTCCTCGCCTCGAGATGCGATCAATAAATTCCAAATGAGCTCAGATATCGTCCTCATTTCAGCTTTGGCAGAAGAAAGATAAGTCACAATGTCTCGATATAACTCTGATTGTAAAGTTTATGTGGGCGATTTGGGCAACAGTGCATCCAAGCAAGAAATTGAAGACGCGTTTAGGTACTACGGGCCGTTAAGAAACGTTTGGGTGGCTAGAAATCCTCCAGGATTTGCGTTTGTCGAATTTGAAGATCCCAGAGATGCTGAGGATGCTGTTAGAGGCTTAGGTAAGTCAGTAACTATTACTTCTATTAATCACCATTAAGAGGACTTGACTGTCTTTATTTTATATCTATATGATATTTATTTTTGCCTCAGATGGTCGAACTATTTGTGGTCGACGTGCTCGTGTTGAAATGTCTAATGGTAAAAGTGGAAGCACTAGGCATAGAGGACCTCCTCCCAGAGCTAGAGGTCGTCCTTTCCATCCTGATGATCGTTGTTATGAATGTGGTGACAGGGGACACTATGCAAGGGATTGCAGTAGGTACAGAAGAAGCCGCAGAGATCGGTAAGTATTTTACTGTGTATATAAGTACTTGATTTTTTATTTCTTTTGTATATTTTTTTATTAATCATTTTTGGTATTTTATTGTTATAGGTTGATTAGTGTATAGTATTTTTACTTTCAATGTAAGGCAGATCATGACAAAATGAGCACGAAATGGTTTCATTATTATACTGCAGTACAGTTGGTGCTTGTTTTTTTTTTTTTAAATATTTATATTAATTGTATTTAATATTTTCTAGAATTCAGATTGTTTTATTTATGTTTAGTTTAGGAAATTACATGATTTTTTTTTTATTTTGTGACAGCCCAGTGGGCTGCCACAAAATAGTAGAAGTTCACCTTAGTGGGCTGAGCCCACTAAGGTGAACTTCTACTATTCTGTGGATGGCTGTTTTATGTTCAGTGCTAACAAACAACTCTAGAAGTGATATCTTAAAAATTACACTAATCAGCTTATCCTTTAATTTTTTTGCTGTACAACCTATAAGTTTTTTTTAAGTAGTTTGATTTTTTTTTCATTTTTTTCATTAGCAAATTAACTTACTTTTATTAACTAATAATTATATACATGCAGTTATTAAATAAAATGCAGTTATAGTGAAAAAAACTGCTCTACAGTGCCCTTTTAGCATTGTTAAAATGACATTTGAAATATTTTTCTAGGTTGTACAGCACATTTTTCATTTATTTAAACCATTCAGAATCAGTACAATGAATATTGTTTTTAAAAGAAAATTGGCTTGACAATACTGCCATCTTTATAGGTCAGTAGCATGTGGCCGATAGTCAGGTAATGCATACATTCGTTCGACCTTCTTGTTGTAAGCCTCTCTTCACTCAGAACTGCGTAGAGCCGCCACGTAGTAATGTGACGACACGTCGTTTGCTCTGTTGAGTCAGCTCGACACGACTGCTTAAATCAAAAATGAAAGACTGACCGCTACTAGTCTACTACTTCCTAGCTACATGTGAGCCAGTGAGATTTTGCCCGGTTGACCCTCTAGTCTCCAATCACCCCTTCTACCTAGTTGAATAACTACTATCGGCACACGACCATGTCTCACGAGCTCACACTCTGAAATGGTAAAAAATTAAAATCTTTATTTAATTTTATGTCAGATTGGGTTACACAAATAATGCAATTTTCGAAGTTTGCTATATGTTGAACATTATATCACAAGTTAGACTACCAAAATTGATAAAATACATTGACCTTGGGAAATTTCAAGCAGTTTTAAAATCGTTTCAGGCTTCAGAGTATTTAATAAATACTATGATAATTAATTTTTGTAAAATGTTCGTATTATAAAGGTAATTCAAATTTAAACTGGAATTGTTGCATATTATATGATTTCTTGTTAATTTAAAAATTTTAATTGTTTTGTAAATACTCCCAAAGCGATTTTCCTCACATTATTTAAATATTCCATAGGTGGCATCCATTTTATACTGTAGTTTATGTAGAAAATTTATTTTGATAATATTAAAATAATAGAACATAAATCATGGTTCTTGGCGATCTTGAATACCTTGAAAACATGCCATGGAATTTATTTTTGGCTAGGGAGGGGTCAGGGAACCCTATAAATATTTATTGACAGAACCAAAAACTGAAGGGTCTTAGTTTGAAATCATACTAAATTATTAACTCCAGTGGGGATCAGGTGGTAGATGTCTTTTTTTGTTTATAGAAGCACGGATTTCATGTACAGTTGTACTTTCGTTTTCTGCGATTTATTTTAAATTTTCAATTTTCTAAAAAAATACTGTATTTTCAAAAATAATTTTAATGACATAAGTAGTTCAGTTTACATGAATGATAAAACAGCTTTATAAGCACATCATACAGCTGGGCAAAATGCAATAGCGAAATATTTTTTGCTGTTCTGCCAAACTAAGGGTGCATTACTAGACACGTAGCCTTTGGTGGCAATTGTTGAATAACTTTAAAGAAATTGGACGAACTTAAACTCTAATTTTATAGTTTATTAAAATTATTTTATATTTATTTATTAATTTATTTATTTAATGATTTATTTATATAGTTAACAGTTAATATTATTTATTAAAATATTAATTTTATGTATCATTTATTAATTAATTAAAACAAGTCAACATTATTTTTAATATAATTAATGTACATGGAGTTAAAGAGATCATTTTTCTATTATTTACCTTTAAAAATTGGACCCTGGTATAGCTGTGACATTTAAGTAATAGCTGTTAAGTTGTTCATTTCATAGTTTATGCGTAAGGATGGTTTTTGTTAATTTGTTCATTTTATAGTCGGTGAATAAGGATAATATTTAGATTTTGAGATTTTGCATTTTTTTATTATTGTAGTAGGGTGAACCGGGGTAATGTGGCATGAAACTGCAAACTTTAGATTTATGAGCGAATATTTTATAAACCGCGCCACTGAAAAACTTGTTTTAGGGCTTGATAAAAAGCGTAATTTATGCTCTTTCATGAACCAGTAGCAATAATGGCAGCTTTCTAAAATGTATGTTTTTTAATATATATATATATATATATATATATATATATATATATATATATATATATATATATATATATATATATATATATATATACGTATATATATATATATATATATATATATATATATATATATATATATATATATATATATATATATATATATATATATATATATATATATATATATATATGCATATATTTTTCTAAAGGTGCCACCTTTACCTGTTGTTTTGGGATAAATGTGGCACCGGTCAGTTCTTTCTAGTATGGTACATGAGAAAGGATTTGGGGTTAAAGTAGCAGAGAAAAATGCACACTAAAAAATATTTTTTTACAAAACTATATTTGAGAATCAAAAAACTATGAGGCAATAAAAATCACCAAGAAAAAAACACCTTAATTTTAGCAAAATAAGAAAGTAAACATAATTCCACTGACCAACTGCATAGTCTTACATCTATAGAAATAAATCAAATAAAAAATTTAAAGCAATCTATCCCATATTATAGGTCAAAAATGAAATTCCAAATTGAAGGATACCACGCCTAGACTCTGTTAGGGTCGGAATTTTCTTTTCAATGTCGTTGAGACAAACTGTAGAAATGTCTTGCACTCATGGCAAAACAAAATTAATTGTTATTTTTATTTTGTCTTAAAACTTTAATGACAAACTCGCCTTTTGACTCATTGATATTTTGTTGAACCTGCCCGATACAATATCGAACGTTTTTTTAGACGGAAATTTAACTGAAATATAATGATTTTTATTTATTGCTTCATCCATAATTAGTACGTTTTCAGCGAGTTTATCTTTCTGATCTTCTCTTTCAATTCCATGCCAGAAAGCATTTATATCTTCGTCTGATTCGTCTTAACATATCTCGGTTTCGGCATTAACAGAACTTTTTCCATCCTTTGATTTTTTTGTCTTCTTTGTTTTATCTTTATTTTCTTTTATATCTTTCTTTTTCTGTTGCCACATATTCTGAACTGCGTAGTCATAACTGCTCCACCAGAGGTGTCTCTTTTACCTAATTTCTTAAGGTCATATAATATTGATAACAGTTCTTCGAGACTAATTGTGGATTCGCTTCTGTAGTCACTTTGGTTTGTGCTTGGTGTTGGTGGTGCATCTTTAAATGAGTTGTTCGGTCCCGCAGATTCAGTGAATTGTTCAGCACTGTCCACAACAGGGTTTTAACTATCAACATCACCATTTCCTACTGTCCAAAACTTTGCAATTCTTTTATAATCTTCAATAACTTTAAATTTTGACAATTTGCAGGGTTGCCATATTTACCTCTAGTAAAATGGCACTCTTACCTGGAGGGCTTACCATTTCAGGGTAAAGGTGGTACCGGCAATTCTAACCTTGTTTTCAGTTTTTTGACATCTTGGACTACAAAAATAGATAAATCGCCCAAAAATAAACATGAAATACTAATTAAAATAATTGTGTGTATAGACCAGTCAGTGGATACAAAACAAGACCCTTGCCTTACAAAAGCTGGGGTAGAAACGATTTTGATATAATATGTGGCCTAGGTCGGTACCTTGGTGAAAAGTCCAAGTTTTCGACCTTGGGAGGGGAGGCGTGAGCCGCCATCTAGGTGCTAAAAGTTGTTTTTTTTTGTAAATAATTCCTCAACAGTTGATCCTGTACAAACTTACAGAACAAAAATATCTATGTACAAACTTACAGAAGGCAAAATGCCTTAGATTTTTTGTATTAACATTGTTTTTGTACGACTAATATGTAACTAGTTACTGCGGCGGAAACATGAACATTTTTCCAAAATATAGAAGTCCTCATTCTTTTTTTATTTTAAAAATATATTTCAGACTATTGAATATATAATTATAATAATTTTGTGAACTTGAAATAAACGCAATTCCACACCACTATGAGGTAGAGATTGAGGTACCCCCAGTAGGCCTAATCCACGATGTAAGTTTCGTGATCTTAAATGACTGTTGAGCCGCGCGGAGGGCCTTAGGCGGTGCGGATCCTTTTTGGCGGTCCGGGTTGGTTAATGTTGACGTCTTCATTGTAGCTTTCATCATCAATGTCATCTTCTAACTCACTTGTGCTTCTAAGAACCTGGGCTTCCATTGATAAAATGTCCTCGCTCTCGATTCGAACCTCTGGTGCATTTTTGCATAGTTGGCCATTACAGACTGCACACACAATAGAGCACTTTAACCCAGCTTTTCTGCAACCACATGCTCCGCCGCATCCTTTCTTGCATTTGCATGAAATAACAGTTAATAAGGTCTCGGGTACAGGTTTTTCTATCACTATTATTGGAGCTAGCCCATTGGTGCCAAGTCTTCTTATTCTTTTTGTGATTCCATACAATTTTTGGACTTGGTGGTACGTCCTAAACGCATGATACTGTGCAGCGTCCTTTGTTGGCGGCAAAGAAGCCATATTTAATTTGCTTTTTATTGTCGATTTTGCGAAACGTTGTTGGACTTCGTCCAAGGTTCCCTCTTCCATGTTGCCACCATACAAAGGAATGAGAAAGCGTGCTCCAGCGTTTGCGATATCTTCTGGTTTGGCATCCTGATGTTTAAAGATGTCAATAATTGCATTAAGTCTTTTGCTTGTTCGAACCAGCTCACCGAATTACTGTTGCTGCTCAATTAACAAAGGAAGACCAGGGACAGTCTATACCTGCTCTAGGGATCATCTGCAACAAGAAACATAGAGTTAGCCTATTACCAAATTAATAATATTCGGTACTAATTTACGCACTGCGGCGTTGTATGTAACATACATACAACAATGTAATATTTCTGTGATGTGGTAATTTGTTCGTACGCAATTTGCCCATAAAAATGGGGGTTACCGATTTTTTTGGAAAAATGTTCAGATTTCCACGGCTGTTACTCGATACATAGTAGACTAAAAATAAAAAATGTTTGCACAAAAATGTAAGGAATTTTGTTTGCTTTAAGTTTGTATACAAACGTTTTTGTCGTAGAATCAACATATTTAAAAGAAACAATTTTTAGCACTTTAAATTCAAGATGGCACTTTGTGCCTCTCCACCATAAGGTCGAAAATTTGGATTTTTCGTTAGGGTCCCGACCTAAGCAACATATATCAAAATCATTTCTACCCCACCTTTTGTAGGGCAGAAATCTCTACTGACTGGATTAGTATGTAAATATAATGGTACATTTAATTTCTCTCTGTGTTCAAGTATGAAAGTTACTTAAAATACATACCTTTAAAAAATACTACCAGGATACTTTAGAAATAGGTAATAATCTCGGAAATAATATAAGTTTTGTGTTGCTTTATCATCTATACATAATTAACAATGCTTTAAGACTGACATTTAACTTTTTAAAGTCATCTACTTACTGTATTTTTAGTTATGCCACCTTTACCCCAAGCCACAATTCCCTGGTTCTCCCTAACTCGACAGAGGTATTTAAACATACATTTTTTACAAAGTAAATAAAAAAAATAAGTTTACAATATGTGAAGTTATTAATAAAATGTAAGACATATGCCACTGAAACCCGCCCTGGTTTCCGCGCCGCGCCGATCTATGTTACTGAAATTATTTTTGATAACATGTTATAGTTTTCTTATTTATTTATGCAATAGACTAGAGTGGTAAATTGTTTGTATTATATTCGCCCACAAAATTTGATTTTAATGTGGTTTAAATTTGAATTAACTTTTTATATACGTTTAAAATTCTAATTTTATAATCAGGAAACTCTCAAAATGGCGATGTTTTTAAACTGCTGTATTAATGAATTAATCATCTTGGAACACAAAGTACCGTTAAAATTCTATATTTTTTGTAAAATTCAGAATTACTCCTTTTAAAGCATTATTTAGGCGCCTAGGTCCTGTCAATAGCAATCATCCATGTGAATCAACAGTAGTACTTAATATTTTTAAGAATTGGAGATACTATGCAACATCAAAATACATTGTTTCAGTATTTTTACCTATTTAACTTAGTTTTAGTAAGGGGTCTGAAATATTTAAACATTTTTGTAAGAGAGGATTTTTTTTTTAAATTCTACTTTTTATTATTGAAGTAAAAAGGTTTTATTAAAAAGGCGGTATTAAACTTCTTAGGCTACATTTTGCTAGAATGTAGATCAAACTTTTTAATTAAGACATAAATGCTGGCAGTGTTTCAGAAATTCATACTATACATAGGTACATATTCATACTATACAGTAAGGCCCATGGATGGACTTTATCAAAGGAAAACTTGATCAAAAATTTTGATTTTTTGTGAAAAGCTTATACTTTATGAAAATGTTTGCTTTGCAAATAATGAGATTGGTATTGAAAAAATTTTGGTTTAGAGTATAGGGTGCCAAAAAGACGCAAAAATCACAAAACTGCGTTAGAGTAAGTTACATTTTTTCAGTCAGTCCTATTTATTTAACAAGCAAAATCTTTTATAACGATTAAGTTGTTCTCGAAAAATGAGATTCTTCATTCATTTGTCCTCTAGTAAAGTCCATCCAGGGACATACTGCATATTTGTGTAAAAGCGTTTAACAGGTTTGGAGATGTCTTATTCAGGTCTGCTAGAAAAGCACGGTTTTTAGTTCCCAACTTACATTCTGTGGAATTTTCTAACTGGCAAATTCTGATATTTTTGAAAAATTGCTACTTTTATTAAAAAAAAAAAAAAAAAACTAGAGAGACCAATGACTTGGATTAAATTGGACTAATATTGCTTAAACCAAAAAAGCCTCGCGAATGCGACCGCGCGCAGTGCACAGGAACGCATGCGCAAATGGTTAACCCGAACAAACCCAAGCATTTTGTAGTATTAAACAGGACGGGTCTTAATATTTTTTGTGTATGGTGGTAGGTATATCATTTTACATAGAACACATGTTTATGGAAGATTTAGTAAATTTTTAGTTTAATACGTCGATGTCCATGTAGAAATACTTATTTTATCGGTTGAAAACTTAAAAGCTAAAAAATATTTTTAATGAAGATATGGATGTTGGCTACGTAAATTAAAACAATTAACACTATGTAAGTCGGCTCTATGTACCCGGCAATCGCAAAGCGAAATAAAGGTTGCGTGCAGATTTCCATCAGAGAAAATGCCAAAATACCGCTAAGAACCCTTTTAGAGTCTAGATTCAAGTAAATATTATGTTTACGTGGAAACACCTCGACACCGTTTTTCACCACGTCAAAATGATATTTGTGCATTCAACGCGCCTTTCGTTAACTCCAGGATGATACTGACGCGAACAAATAACATATTTTTAGCGGCTGGCGCTACCTGCAGTGTTGCCAGAAGACATGAAAAAAAAAACGTAAGAATTGACCGCCAAAATTCGTGAGATATCGCGAGACTGTAATGATTGCATCGGAAGTAAAAATAATAGGATTAACTAATTTTGTTCTACTATAATTTATTTTAATAAAACTCAAAAAATTTTAATGATATAAAAATATTATTAAAAAAATTTACAAACTTAAATATCTATCATTTTGTACTATAAAAAAGCCATATTTTTTTTATAAATAAAAGTGTAAATGTGTGTGTGTGTGTGTGTATGTAGGTTAATGGCACTGGTTAAGACCAAGTGGCCAGCATCTCTCTATATTATAAACATTAAAAGTGTAAAGCTAACACAAAACAGACAAATCTGTATCACTAGAGTTTCTATCTTATTTTTATCTGAATACTATACATGACCACAACCTAACTTTTAAATCGTATTATCGATAATACAAAAATCGTAACAATTTTTGTCTCTTAGCAAACTTTTGATATATAAAATGCCTTCTGTTGTTTTCGCTTTAAGTTTGTTGCGTAGTTGAGATTTTATTAAATTAATTTGAGAAAATATTCTCTTTACTGCTGCGGTCGAGTGTCGTAAACAAAGAATCTGAAAAACAAATCTAAAGACCCGGACATTTTAGAGAGTCATCTCCTATTTTTACGAATCCAATTTTTTTCCCAAACAACAAGTTATCATTATCAAAATCGTTTAAATGGCGTGATCTTAACATTCTCCATTCATTATTAAGATCTTGGATTTCATTTGGATTAACTATATTGTGAAAGTGTAACGATAAATCAGAAACTAAGTTTCAAACCTCAATTGCAATCAAATTGCAATTTTGTTTGCTTGGGTTGGGTTGGGTTGGGTCGCGAATTTCGCTGATTGATATTTCTATAAAGGTAAAAATCGTGAGATTTTGTACTTAATTCGTGAGATCGGGAGAAATTAACCGAAATCGTGAGAAATCGCGAAAAGTCGTGAGTTCTGCCAACGCTGGTTACCCGTTCGAAGCAGACCAAGAATGGATTTCGGCTGCTGCTCCGTCCCCGATCCAGGTATTTTGTGTTGCATAGATACAGGTGTGTTGATTAGAATTCACCGGCGGACGAACCCGTCTCGTGGTTAAAAATACAATCCTTTAACTACGTTATATAAACAAGGAGAGCACGCTGACCGACTGGAATCAGTTTGTCGTTGATGAATTCGGGAAAAAGACTATTCGTATACCTCGCACGCGTTCCTGTTGCATGCATTTCGCCCACAGTGGAGTTAAAAAGTTGTGCGCAACCTGTGTATATATAAATGGGACTTTAAATATCAGCAGTCCAATTTAATCCAAGTCTTTGGCAGATTTTGTGGTAGTCTGTAGTTTTAACTAGAACAAAATAAGTCTAATTGTAAATTCTTAATCATTGTAGCAGGCCCGGATAAAAATAATCTTAGATCTATTAACAGAGAACTAACTCTAAAGGCTTTGTGTTGTGTGAGCAACATTTTAACGGCTTTTTGTTTATACACCATATTGTCTTTGTGGAAGTTTGTTGAATCTGTTAAAAGATAGTTTTTGTTAAATCAAAACTCTGAAGCAGTTGGATCCGTGTTTTTCTTTTAAATTTGTTCAAAATGAAAACAAAATTTGAAAACTCAAATCAAAAAAGGAAAGTTACTGTGTAAGATTTGTTAAATTGAACTTTGTAAACATAGATCGTCATTTAGGCATGTCTTATTAGGAAAAACGTTTTTCTTACTATCAGCTTGGGTCACCAACTAGCAGTTCCCATACAACTTTCCTAAAACATTTTCTCATTTTGAATATTAACAGGTCTCGCAGTCGTTCAAAAAGCCGTTCTCGTGACCGCAGGACTCGATCAAGAAGCCATTCGAGATCTCGCAGCCGTTCCAGATCCCGTAGGTCACGATCTGCTTCTAAGAAGAGCAGGAGCCGCTCTCGCTCTAAAGAGGACAGGCGCTCCAGGTCTAGATCTCGTTCACGCAGCAGATCTGCTCCAAAAGAAAATGGAAATGATCGAGAGTAGGTCAGTACAGGGGAACGGGTAGTTCAGTAATGTTTCCTCTACCATGATTTTGTATCCAGTCTATTTTTATAATAATTTCTCTTACTTTCTGCATTCATCATTTGCGTTTAATCCCGTTTAGGTTTGTTCTCAATTGAGATGCAAAATTAGTTATTTTTATTGGTTGAAATGGATCACTTGACTATTTAATGACCTTGAAAAGTAAATCCTGTGAGAATTAATCCATAATATTGGCGTTAGGAATGGTGTAAGTTTTGTGAGAATTATTTTTGACATTCTTATTTTAGCGGTAGTGAGTTTGTTGTGTATTGTATCTAATACTTTTCTAAAGACAAAGTCGTGACTATTTTTTAAATAAAGATTTATGTTTATAAAAGAATTTTTATATGGAACATTAACTTGATTATGCATGTTTATACATTTTTTAGAAAAATTGTTAGAATTTCTAAACATATAATGGTATGGGCATCATTACTGCTACCAAAAGTTTAATGTTCTCCAAAATTACATTTTTTTGGAAGTAATTTTAGAAAAGAAAAGATTATATTTAAGTAAACTCTTTACGATCAATTAGTTGTTGTGAGTTTATTGATGAGTTTCTTATTATTACTATGACATAATTATGTATCCATTAATTTGAATAAATATTATAGATGTATCTTAAATTGTGTTTGAATTGAGTTTCCTTTCGATGCTTAAAATGTTAGTACAATCTTCAGGCGCGGCCCGTGAGTTTTTTTACAGGTGGGTCAAAATTTTGTGGGCAACTAGTGATATCAACGCAACCAGCAAAATACACTTTAATTACGGAAGGTTTTTTAATAATGTGCCAGGAAATTATTTACCTACAAATAAACACCGCAAAATCATAAAACTGGTACTGCAGTATATCGAACATTACTACTCTAAATGATTATGACTTTTTTCTATGTGTTTTACTACTCTAGGTTAGTAGATTGCTAGCGGCAATATTCTAGCGGATACGTTTAGCATCTCAATAGAGGTCGCGCCTTGTACTAAAAGCCCAGAAGAAATGGTGTATTTATGTTCTGAGCTAAAAGTATGATTATTCGTAAAATAAAATTAGGAACGCTGCCGAAACTACGTTTTCTTTAATAAATACAATACTGGCGAATAGACAGTAATACGATCTTTGTCTACGCAGGTGCAGGCTGCGAGTTCTAGTTGATATGAGATTGCCAACAATTTTAAAAATATTTTATCGAGGAACAACTTGTTGCCAATACACCTTTTAGAGCCGATCTAATTTTTTAAATAAAAATTTAAAAAAAAGTTTTTGCCCCAACACAGATTCGAACCCTCGACAATCTGATCAACTTGCTGAGATTATACCTCTGGACTACGCTGGTAATGTAAGAAAATTAGTCCGATGCCATTAAGTGTGATACCTCGCGCTGGCCTGACAGAAATCTTATTTATAATTTTTTATGTTTAACCGCTAATTAGTGTTATTATTACAATGCAAATACAATGCTCATATTAGCTACCTAATTAGTTTTTCTTTTTCCGAACCAAATGTTTTGAAAGAGTATATTTTACGGGGCGGTTTGAGTGTATTTCCATAGTGGGAGTGGCCTGATATTGGTGGGCCGTCGACCAATTGTGTCTCTTTTTAACTTCCTAAAGCGCGTATGTCTGTTTCTCTCTTACTTTTAATGAATTTATATCGTCCATATAAACCTATAAGATCAATTTAAAATATGGCCCAGCCCGGAGCAAGCTTGGATATCCTTTGACGATGGCTTGGCTTGATTCTTTCTTGGGGAGTTTTCGCATGGAACTTTGAAACAAAAGATCCTTTTTTTGTTTTAAAAAATTAAAAAATAAATTTTTAGGTAGATCACTGAAAATTTTAGGTGGGTCATTGACCAAATGACCTTATGGACGAGCCACGCCTGACAATCTTGCTTGATATTGCAGAAATTAATCAGGTCGACATTATTTTGGTTTCTGCTGAACAATCACGGTCGAAGTCTCTGTTTTTAGTGTTCCGTTAAACGGAACACTTATGGTATCATTTCGGTGTCCGCCCGTCCGTGTGTCTGTCACAGGCGATTTTCTCTGAAATTATTGTTCGTAAAAATTTGAAATTTAGCACAGAGATAGAGTGTGGTGGCCCAATTATAAACGTGAAGTATAAAAAGTTAAATTTTGATTCTGGAGGTTAATGTCGGGGGTAAATTGGGCAATGGAAAAAATTGTTCTTTAAGGGTATCGTGTAGGGGTAGGGTGGTAAATAAAAGCTTATTGATGCACGAATTTAACAATATATGTGGAGCTTATTTTCAAAACGCAGTTTATGACAAAAAAAATTGCGGTTTTGATGGTATATGAATTGAAATGCCCGACTCTTCCGATTCCCATATTAGTGTTAATCAAACCGCTATTTCTGGGGCTTAAAATGGATAGTTTTTTTTTTCAAAATGTAATATTTACCTATATCTACAAAAAAAATTCAAATCGCAATTTCTACATTTTTCGTGTCAAATCTTAATTTCTACTATGTGATTATTCTGTAGGTATTATTTTTTAGCAATAATCTAAACTTGCTTAATAAAGACAATTTTGTTTTGCGTCAAAATAAAAATTTTCTGTTTCATGTCGTGAAGCAGGCCTAATGTGATCGGAGTTATAACTAAATCTATAAGTCCTGTGAATCCGTACAGGAGTCTCGACCTTCTTGTTTTTGTATTATAGACAGACACTCGAATACACCGAAAAGCCGGTCCCCCTTGAGATATTTGGTGGATTTCCTGGTTTATGGTTTAAAAGTTTGTCCACCATTTTATACAAAACTTATCCCCAAATATCTCCGTTCATGTTGGATTTATGAAAAATTTTTATGGGACATAATTTGATCAAAAATTAATTATCTTTAAGAACCACAACATTTAAAAGTTCCTGTCATCGAAAAAATTCTTTGCACCGTGGCGCCACCTACATCTTTTATTATTCAAACGCATTTTTTACACAGTTGTGAAGCCAATCATAGAGGCTAAAAACTGGCGTATACAGAATTTAGATGTCACTTTTAGTTTTCGAAATAATTGGCCTGGGAGTTTTTATTGAAACACCCTGTATACATGTAGATACATAGTATAAATATGTTTTTATATAATGGTACACAAATTTTTAAATAATAAACCTAAACCCACCAAATGTCAAATTGGTTATTTTATGTAATAAGGATCATAATGACGATCATTATGGTACTCGGGATACCAAAAATGTTGGGGAGGAAAATTATTCAAATAAGATAAAAATTCAGAATTGTCAACTTTTTTAGTAACTTATGTGAGCAAAACTCCTACGTTTTTTTTTTATATAACTGGTCGAACTTGTTTGCATGTTTGCTGGAATTAAACTGTCGAAGTTTTTTGCGAATTTTCCAAAAACTCAACTGTCGACGTTTTTTTGGTACGAGGTCCTAATCGCCAACTCGTACTTTAATTGCCCAACTTAGGCATCCACGGGGGGACGTTGCAATTTATTTTTCCATTATGATTACTACTACTTTTTGAACTTCGTTATGGTACTAGTACTTTTTGAAATTCGTTATGGTACTAGTACTTTTTGAACTTCACTATGGGATTAGGGCCATAATGAATGTCCTTAAGGTACTAAGACACAGTCTTATATGTTATTATGGATGCCAGCAGATAAATATTTTTTTAAAAGTTTTTCCCAACGGATTTATCGGAAACAACCATAAAATATAGACACGAAGTACATTTTTTCAATACTATTTTGTATTATATTTGGAACTTCTTGTTAGCGCATTTACCTACTGAAAAGATTTTAGGTTTGACATTAGCACTTTATTTGCTACTTCTATTTTGCAGGTTATATAAATTTCTCGACTGGATCAAGTAAAATTTTAATAACTTACGTCAATGTCAATATTAAAATTTGTCTTAATGCCGTCTATTGGACCTTTGGAAATATTTATAAATCATTGCAAAACACCCTTAATTTTAATATCTACACACCATCTTGTCAAGAATATAGCCCTTTGGTACCGATACGTCTTCGATGATATAGTAAACTTTTTCTTAGATCTCGCAATATGGTGGCCAAGTCACTTGTCATTTATGGCACCCTGTTGAAGTCTGGTCTATTTTACGTTTAGAGGTTGGCTGAAAGACAGTACCGGACTTGTACTCACCGTTCAACTTAAATAATAAACACCAAGAAAATCTAATCTGTGAAATCTATAAAGTCCAAAAGTAAAATGTTTAAAACACTCATTATACAAAAAACACCGACAGACACACCAACATCACAACCGCGAAACACCAAAATCAGACGAAAATAAAACACGCGACCTGTCTTTCAGCTTGATAAGGCTCAGTAGTCACTAGTACTAATCTAGGCACTTTTCGAAGGAACCAATAAGCTATTAATTAGCTCTGATTGCCAAATGTCGAAACGCTCAATTTTATCAAAAAGTGAACTCATCATTGGTGGTTTTTGGACTTTCTTTACAGTTTACACTCTAGAATCAATTTAACAATGTAAGACTGAGCCTGACCACAAATTACATTTTTTAGACTTTACGTTAAATAGAACATAAGTTAATACCTTTCAATAATATATAGGAAACCTACCCAAACGGACCACGTGCTCCCCTGGGATTTTTGTCAACATATGTCACAAAAACTATATGTGCTCTTAACACATACTTACATATACTTGACTGGGGAAAAACATTCTTTTTCAGATAAGCCCTCAGCCTCAAAAATGGTTTTCATTTTCACATCATTATGGAACACCTGCCGTAAGAAACGTAGGAAAACCTTAGCTTATCAAAAAGTTAAGCGAAAACGCTTACACTAAATTTGTACAAAAAGAAAAATTATCCTTTAAGCGTTCCATTTCTCCATCATATTTTGGTAAAATTTCAACAATAACTGGTCGCTCTTTAAAAAAACTTAATAAAAATCTGTTTGTGTGTATAGGTCAGTTGGTACAATCTCTAACCAATTCTCTAAGCTTAAAGATAAGTTACGAGATCTAGACAAGAACGGTGTTTATTTACTTTCTTGTAATTCGTGTACTGCCGAATATGTAGGCACAACAGGCCGCTCTTTTAACACCAGAATTGAAGGACATCTTTGGTCCAATAGGATACAACACGACAACAAATCACCCTTTGGTAGCCATATCAAAACATCCAGTCATACCTTCAATGTGGATACAAACTTCAAGGTTTTGCACCACCTCAACAAAGGCAAAAACTGGATGCGATGGAAAACATAGAAATTGCGCTCTCCCAAACCCGCTTCCCACAAAACCTTAATCAACAGAGTATGTTTTCGCATAAGAACTATGTTACTACCATAGGTCTTTTTAAATACTTGAAATTTTTTAAAGAAATTTTGAAACGCGTTCGTTCCGAGTCCTTTTGGGTTTCTGTCTCCACTCAATTTTGCATCGATCATAATAGGTAATACAATATAAAATTTTTTCCTATATTGAACATCCAACAAACAATAGTATATTACATAACAAGTGTTGAAAGTGACATTTTTCACACAAGTGGGAATGTTGTCGCACGAGGCGACAGCCGAGTGCGATAATCCCACGAGTGTGCGAAAATTACTCTCACACGAGTAATGTACATTGTACAATATTTTTCCTACGACCACAAAAATATTTACAAAAAAAACCTGAATTTCTGTCTTTAAATCCCTCACTTTCAACACTAATATTTTCATCAAGTGTGCTGAAAATGAAACAAATGAAATTGACACCATCTATTTAAATGTCATGTTGGCAAGTACTTTTCAACACACGTGTTGTAATAGTATATTACATAACAAGTATTGAAAGTGACATTTTTCACACGAGCGGGAATGTTGTCGCACGAAGCGACAGCAGAGTGCGATAATCCCACGAGTGTGCGAAAATACTTTCACACGAGTAATGTACAATATTTTTCCTACGACCACAAAAATATTTACAAAAAAACCTCAATTTCTGTCTTTTAAAACCCTCACTTTCAACACTAATATTCTCATCAAGTGTGCTGAAAATAAAACAAATGAAATTGGCACCATCTATTTAAATGTCATGTTGACAAGTACTTTTCAACACACGTGTTGTAAAGGATTTTTCAACACGCGTGTGATATAAGGCACTTTCTCGCCAAGTTAACCGTGCTTTTTTACTCACTTTCATAGGTGGTCGTAGGAAAATGTATTTTTCGACGGACAGGCATCACCTGACACCTCTGACTGTATTCTGCTGCAGTTGTGTTTTGCTTGTTTATAGTTTGTAAAGTATTACCCGAGAAGAGCAAATCATAGTATTACTCTGAGTTGCCATAAATTCATCATAAAATGTTAGAATTTTACGTAATTACATGGACATTTTAAGTTGTCTGTTGACCGACGTGCACCTTGCCAATGTCGATTGCGTGCTTAGACCTCGTAAGACCTGTAAGTAACTACTGTGAATAATTTGATTTTATAACTTCGAAGTTTTGCATTTGTAATTTTTTAAATATTTGTATTTTATAACTTGTTTAACACCTTTTTTGGTAACTTACTGAACGCCCTGATGATGACCTACTCAGGCCGAAACGCGTAGGCTCTAGTGTAATATAATGGCGGTAGATAGTACTTTGATTGTTCACCCTTTAAGAATTAATCATTATGGTACTCGGGGACGGATCGAAAGCACTCATGATCCAAATAATAGAAGATATGATACCGCGCAGATAGGCGTGGCCATGTACGTCACGCTGTGAGCAATTCCGCCATATTTTATAAACGAGCCACGTCTTTGTTAAGATCACGTGTTTTAAATTTATTTTTAATGTTTTTATATCACTTTTAAGAGTTTAAAAGTGACAAACAATTGCTTAAAATCTCCACGGTAACGAATCACCAGACTTTAATCGAGAAAATACGACAAACAAAGAGACTGAAAAAAGGCTGTTTTCTTAAAAAATAATTTTTTGTTGTACCTAATTTAATAAATTTAGATATTTTTGTTTTGTTTAGAATAATTTTTGGCATTTTAAGATTTTTTAAAATTTGAAAAATCAAAGAATACAAAAATACAATAATTTTTAATAATTTACTATTTAAAGTGTAAAAGACCCAAAGAAACTATCCTAGGTACAAACATGTTTCCGTCGCAAACATACAGATGTTATTCACCGCTAAAAATATTTGACAAATTATAGGATTAAACCAAATTTTTATTTATACCATATTTTCGGAAAACTCTGTAGGTATATTTATATTTTGATAAGAATGTGCCTCTAAATAAAAATTATTATCTTAATTATTAGGCATAGTTTTATTTTACAAAATTATTTACCTTTTCTTTTCACGTAAATAAATACTTATTTACCAATATCTATTATTTTAAATTAGGAAGTGACTCCGCAGCCGGCGCCGGTTCCCAAAATGTTGATGCATGAATACCGGCGCCGGCACCCGGCTACAATTTCTCGGATGCCGGCGTCAAAACGGAATGCCGGCAGTTCTAACCTAAAATATAGTTACGTAAAAACTAGAAAATATGAGTGTGTGATAAATTTTCTTTATATGAAAATTTTAATTGTGTTTTGGTGGAATACAAGAAAGCCACAAAGAATGAGTTTTGGTTGCGTGATAGCAGAAATACTATTATCTGCGGTTTGATTGTGTTAAAGGTGGAAGACCATTCCAGACAAAAAATAAAAAGTCAACAAGGAAGTGTTCCACGTGTAAGAAAGGCTGCCAGGCTAGCATTTTCTTGAAAGTAA
Organism: Philopedon plagiatum; assembly: GCA_963971165.1. Classification (NCBI taxonomy): domain Eukaryota; kingdom Metazoa; phylum Arthropoda; class Insecta; order Coleoptera; family Curculionidae; genus Philopedon; species Philopedon plagiatum. The sequence continues at coordinate 31,254,245 of OZ020190.1, read as the reverse complement.
GTAAGTGTAAACAATTTCTATGCATCCTGGGGATTGAACGAAATCACAATCATACAAAGCTTACTTCAATTTTCTAGCAAAACAGAGACACAGAGTTACAGATCCATATGCTCTGCTAGTTATTTCTATACCTCAAAAAATGGCAATATATAGAAGAATTCCAATCAAATTGATATCAGACAAATTGAACACTCTTATTGAGGGTATATTATATGGGTTTATTTTTCTTATTTCTACCCTTAAATTCGCAGAATAATAACAATTGTTATATTTTTGTAGGAAGATTTAAGTTTCGTTAAAGTTTACACTAGAATAAATTATTATTTTTTGATTGAATTAAGGTATTTTGATTCTCATCTTATTTTGACACTAATTTTCTAATGCTGCCGTCATCCATGATGGCTGCCGGCGCCGGCAGCGGAGCCACTACCCCGGCAACAAGCTCGGCTGCCGGCGCCGGCAGCCATGACGGATGCCAGCGTCGGCAGCGGAGTCATTTACTTTAAATTAATTTATCAATTTATTTACATGATTATTTTAAATCATATACTTTAGAATTTGTATTATAAGCAGGAGGCAAAGTATATTGCCCATAGAATTTATATAAAATCGTTTTTAACTAACGTAAACTCTATGTTGCGCGTTATAAATTTCAAAAATAACTCGCAGCGTGACGCCATGCGCGAACCCGGACGAATTTGACACGGTTTGGTATCATACCTTCCTTTTATTGTATCATGGAAAGCACTAGGATTTAGTGGGGGGGGGGGGGGGGGTGGGGTAGTGGAGGAAAATATCGAACTATACGAAGATAAAAATTCAAAATTGTCGACTTTTTTTGTTAATTTCTGTAAGCAAAACTGCTGATGTTTTTTTTATAACTTGTTTTACGTTTGCTGGAATTAAACTGTCGACCTATGTGCAAATTTTCCCTCCTCCTCGACTGTTGATGTTTTTTTGGCACGAGCTCCTAATAGCCAACTCGTACTCTAATTTGCGAACTTTAGCATCCACGGGGGGGGGGGGGGGGTGGGGGGTGGGGGGTGGTTGCTCAAGTTTGTTAGTTCGATTTTGCAGCTTTTATATAATTTTCTTGACTGAGTCAAGTCAAATTTTAATATTAACATATGTAGGACAATGTTGATATTAAAATCTTTCTCTATGCCCTCTATTAGACCCTTACACATTAACGGGCCCCGTCTAATTTGAGTATCAAGGGTTTATATTGACAAGTGTCTGTGTAATATGAGACAACTAAGATTTGTACTAAGAATTATTTGTGGCAAATTTATGAGGAATAGGGTAGGTAATTTAAGTATGTTTGTCCACAATAAAATAGAACTAAATTTATTTTAGCAACATCATTTAATTTAAATCTCGTTATAAAGATCCGCTTGTTCTAACGTTGACATTTGGCAATCCCGCATGCCGATTCTACGAGATGTGTGTCGTGCGAAAACCACGATGCATTGGCGACTGAAATTCAGAACGTGGCGTCCTCTTCAGTTGATTTGCTAACTACCATAATGAGGAATGTTTTCGTTTCGTCTTTGTCCTCATTATTCTGTTATTTGTCATCTTGTCAATTTTCTCATCTAGTGAGCCTTTCTCTGTTAATAATTGCAGCTGGCTTCCTTAATTTAAGTCACCAATACTTTCCATCCCCCGTTCCCCCATCTTCCGTTCACATAATTTTCTTAGGTGGTTCTCTGGTGGCGATATAAAATGATTTATGAACGAATAGTTTCATCTGTTATTTCCTTAATCTGAGATTGCATATTAGTTTCGAGCTTTTACTTTCTATCCAAAAATGTAAATTTTTGACTTTGCCGAACGTGAGCGACAGGAGTAGATCGGTTCATGGTTTAATAAAGGAGGCTGCTCTTTCCTAAACACAGATTGTGACCTTTCTCTTTATGCTTGATGAAAATTAAAATATCAACGATTTAGTCAGGGGCACACCGATAGCAGGGAGGGGAGGATGGGGGAAAATTGCCAACTATAGATAAGGATAGGGTTGCCATACGTCCATTTTTATAATGGACTGTCCGTTATTTAAGACGTGTCCGTGAGTTCAGTAAGTCCCGTGGTTCCAAACTTTTTGGCGAATGCGCCTATGCAATCATAGTTGTTAGTTGAATGTGCCGTTTATTTTGTATTTAAAAATATGGCAACCCTAGATCAGGAGGAGGATAAAAATCTCGACTTCAACGAAAAAAATCTCTAGAGATCTCAATAGTTAGTTTTCCAACTCAAGCGCTTACCAAGCAGCAGACGCCCCCATTTTATATACCCTTGAGTTTAGTGGTGCTAAAATTCACCATCCCAGAGGCAAAGTCCTAATTACGCCCCTGGGTAATTTGTTTATACAAGTAAAGCAATATCGAGTAATTAATTATTGTGTTTCAAAGTAGGTGTTTGCTGACAATACAATTTTCCATTATGTTCCTGTTTGTAATTTGTTTTACATTGTAAATGCGTTGACCGTAATATAATTAATAAGATATAGAATCGTTTTCATTTATTTAACAGAAAAAATAAAGAATGTTAAAAATTTATATTTTTATTTTTATAAAAATTATCTTCATAAAAAATACATTTGGCGAAGACGTGTTTTATAATCTTAATAATAAATATGTTTTGCATAAAGTAAGCGAAAAGTTTTTAAGTTTATCCATTGATCCGGCAGTCTTATTGGCTGGGGCGAATTTAAGGTAAGAAAATAGTTTTAGCTTTAATCTGTAAGTGGCAATTTTTTTAACTTTACAGAAAATGTATAATACCTATTATTAAATAAAGGTGGGTTTTTACAAGGGACAATAATAATACCCGTCGCAGAGAGGCAGGTCTGAGGTGTGTAGTGACCTAAAAAGATTTGGGCCCCCTGGGATTGCCTTGCAACGAGGCTAACTCTACAGTTAATAAAATAGGGTATACCAACTGTTGTTCATTTGCAACATTGGTAAACTGTACAGGGTGTCCAGTTTTCAACACTTTTGCAGGGTATATTGGTTATCTTTAAAGATAAAGAGCTGCGGTTTTCCCAATACTGCGCTAATTTTTCGCGAAACGCATGATGCTACAAACAGAATTTTCATTGCCCCCTTTGTTTCGGAGATACAGGGCGATTTTGAAAAGTGTCTTTTTCAATCACACCTCGTATCTCAGTTGCCTTTAAACTTATCAGTAAGGTAAAAACTGATTATTATATAGTTTTTTGTGTAGAATTTAGTGGCGTAGTCAATTTTTTTCTGGAAAGAACAAATTTAAAGGTAAAAACCAAAGTTGCATTTTTTTTTTAAAAACGGAAGCCCTGTATGGTTTGTTTTCATTCGATTGCTTTTTTCATAAGCTTTCAAAAATATATAATTGTTGGTATATATCTTTTGCAATAACTCCCGAATTTTACAATTAAAAAAAAATAAGAGGCCATGATATAATGATTTAAAACAAATGAATATAATAGTATTCTTTCATGGTAGCTAGTCAGACCGTTTGTCAAAATTTGTAAGAGATCATTTAAAAAATATATTGTTCTCAAAACCTCTACTTGTTATTTATTGTTTTTCTTTTAAAGGGGGAGCACCAGGGAAGATTCGGTTTCAGCGTTGCTTGTTTTATTTTGGGAAGGCAACTAACATAGAATTTATGAGGGAAGCCTTTCAGCAAATCGTTACCTGCCAGGGTATATTGCAAGATGTACCTGAACTGCTAGATGGTGTTCCCTTGGCTGACTTAAACAATATATTATATTTCCAACAGGACCTGTCCATAATGCCGGAATAATACGCCCTTTTTCAGAAAATAATTTTACTAAAAAATGGACCATCTAATATTTTTTCTACATACAAAGTTTGAACCCCTGTTTCACTCCCTTAGGGGTTGAATTTTGAAAAAAGCAAACAAAAATTTTTTACATTTGCATTTTAAATTTACTAAAAAACATCTATTTCATGTTGTATCTAAATTTATTTGGAACAGTGAATTGTTTATTCAAAATTTGATTCAGTTATGTTATTGGGATTTAAAATTTTAATTATAAACCTCAATGTTAGTTGAATATTTCTGTTAATTTGTTTCAAATCAGTATATCACCGCCTTCTAAGAAATATACCCTTTTCTTAAATTGTAAAATTCGGAAGTTATTATAGACTTTGGGTTTTCTCTTCAAATTCGTCTCCTCTAGAAAAAAATGATTACTTCACTGGATTCTACGCAAAAAACTGTATAATAATCACCAGTTTTTACCTTAACGATAAGTTAAAAGGCAACTGAGATACGAGGGTTACTTGAGAATGACACATTTTCAAAATCGCCGTGTATCTCCAAAACGAAGGGGGCTATAGAACTCTGTTTGTAGCGTCATACGTTTCACGAAAAAGTAACACAATACTGCAAAAAACCGCAGCTCTGTATCTTTAAAGATAACCGGGATACTCTGCAAGTGTCGAAAATTGGACACCCTGTACAATGCACAACATAAACGTTTATGAATAAAGTCGGGAATCTAGGTTCTATAAATATTTTTCGAAAAACAATTCAACAAATTTTTAAAAACGCATTTTTTTCAAAAACACAGTTGTTCTAAAATACAGTGTTCCGAAAAGATATTTTCGAGCTGTAAGTTTAAGAAACCCTACGAAAACCTTTACAGATTTATAGTTTATGGGTTTGGTCGGGTAAACTTACGTTTGCTTAGGCTCGTTTGTAATTATACTTTATAAACTATTTGAGTCCCATCCTTATAAAAGAAAATAGTCAGCAGTATGCCCCCCAACGATGTATTGGTGTTTCTACTGAAATGGCAAAATTAGAATAAGATAATAAGACTTATTTCTATACAGGTGTGTCCTAGAAAGTAAATAGAGTAAAATCCTAGCCAAAGTCCAGATGGTTAGTAGTAAGGTTAGGATTTTTATTGAAAAAATATATTCGAGGCACGCAAGTCGATGATGCCACATTTAAACTCTAAAAACGTTTTTCTTTGGCATATCGCAAGAATTAAACTATTTCTGTAGAAAAAAAAACAAGTTCATGACAAAATACTTCTTATTTTAACTCAATGGATAAATAGCAAAAAGGAACCAAATTTTAACAAACCTTAGCGCATAATAACCTGCACAAACGTGTATCTGCTTTCCTTCTAACTTTTTTGTTTAAAATTTATTTCTAGTTGGACTTTCAATATGTACCCGATGATACCCGAAAACATTCCACCCCGGTATATGCCTTTTTTATATGAAAATTTCAAAAATTGCTCGGACAATTTTTGTATTCACATTGATGGGCACATTTTTATTGCATGCTTGCATTAAAATGCATTTGCCAACCCAAGTGCCTTTTCACAATGAATTAACACCCTTCTTGCCATTTAAAAGTTTTAGGGTGGACATTATACGTCGACGGTGTCGTTCTTTTTCTTTTTAGCCTCTTTGTGAAGTTCAAATAAGGTACAGTTAATTTTTTCCACCTTCTTCCTTCGCAGTCTCTTTTTGTTTCCTTCTCATTTCTGTTTGTTTAGCCATCCTCTGAAATGACCCATTTCATCTATTGCCATGAACACTTATCATTGCCATGGACAGTCTTATTTCTTGGTGATAATGTCCATGGAAATGCTAAAATAAACTAATTTTAGAATGTATTTCCTTAATGTTAACTTTATACAAAAATCTATTACATAGTAAATTGTAATTGTAAATTTATTAATTTAACTTGGGAATATATTAATTCTAAAAATTTTACACATAAACTCTAAAAAGCTTTTTGGTAATGCTTCATTAAAAAAAATACGCTTATTATTTATAACTTTTCTCAAACTTTTACAAAACAACACAGTGTTCATATTATAGGTATTAGTACAACGTGCAGTCACCTGCCTGGCTAATGAGGGGTGCTAAAAGCGGGTCCGAAAAGTCTTAGTTTGGGCAAATATCTTTGCTATTAGTAAAGATAGAGACACCAAATTTTAGGTGTATCTTACTGATTAATAAATCTACTTTTTTTTTTGTAATTTAACCTTTTCAACCTTGAGGGGTGAAGCTAGGGAGTTGGGTCAAAAATTTTAAATGCAACCCTATGCCGTGTGGTACCTTATTTTAAAGGTCTTCAGAAAATAAACATTTCACCGCAAATCCGAGGTCCGTTTCTTAGTTCGTTTTTAAATGGCAAGCCTTTAAAAATTAAAAATCGTAAAAAAAACTAAATACCTTTATTTCTCTTATTACTAAGTTGTTCAAAATTACCACTATGAAGTTCTTGGCAGTAATAAAGTCGTTTTTGGAACTCGCTTCTCACAGTTTCGAGATTGGCAGATGTTACTTCTTGACAGTTCCAAAATCGACTTTATTACTGCCAAGAATTTCATGGTGATCATTTTGAGCAACTTTTACATTAAGAAGAGAAATAAGGGTATTTAAATTTTTAATATCTTTTCACGACTTTTAATTTTTATAGGCTTGCCTTTTAAACACGAATTAAGATACGGAACTCGGCTTTGCTTGGAATCTTTAAGATGAGTTACACAGCATAGGGTTGCATTTTAAAAAATTTACCTCAACTCCCTAGCGTTAAAGTTAAATTACATGAAAAAATAGATATTTATTAACCAATAAGACACCAAAAATTTGCTGTCTGTATCTTTACTAATAGCAAAGATATTTGTCCATACTAAGACTTTTCGGATACCCTGTATAACAAAGTTATGGATGGAAATGAAACTCCTTAGTCAAAATAACCTGCAATGACGAGCGAGTGATACTGAGTCTTATGGAGATCTGTGTTTCATCTTCCACACTTTGACGAACATTCTCAATATTCTCGGGCGTTTCTTGCAGTACGAGGACGTCCTGATTTTGGTCAATCCTGTACTGACACTACTGACCCAACTTCCCCAAAATTACGACCAACCTATAAATTGTTGGCGTACTTGGTATCGTGCCCCTTGGCAAAAGGTGACGCAATTTTCTGAGAGTTGCTACAATGCTATCTGAATTTTCATAAAATGTTTTTACAATAATGACACTTGGTGGATGCTGTAGTGACTCATGATAAGTGTCCCAAGTCTCTATTCTTAGCACACGAAATTTCAACTTGATAAGTTAATCTGGAATAAAACAAAATAGAATCAAAAGTGTAAAGGTACTTTCTGACGAAAAAATATATTTTCGAAAAAGATTTTTTATTAAAAGGAAACTTCGAAAAATCGTTATTCGAAAAAGTGTTTCCAGTTTTCTTAAATCCAGGACTGTATATATACAGGGTGCCCAGTAATCATGGGACATTATTCTGGGAGAGTGTAGGGAAGTCAATATAATATTACAAGTTCACATACTATTACAAGTTCATATAATTTTCTCCTACCAATCCCCCCCTAAGGTGATATCGGCCAACAAAGGGGAGGCTAAGAACAGTTTATTTTTAACAACTTTTAAACCCCTGTGCATATGTGGAAAAAATGTTGCTGTATTCCTCACAAAATAAGATTCAATTAATCATCAAATCAGAGATGACATAGTCATTACTTCGAAATTTTGACATCTAGAGGCAGGCCTGGTGAATTTCTAATACCATGAAAGATTCACTATTGCTTCCAGTCTAATTTGACCATCAAGAATCAAGGGTTAAATTAACATGCTTAAGAATAAGACAGCTATGATTTATATTATGAATTTTTTTGCAAATTTATAAGGAAATCATTTAAAATAAGTTTCAAGAAAAATCATTTCGAACTCGAGCAAATTGCAAAAATAATAGAATACATTTTTAATGACTACTTATTAGCGCTCGTCAGAAACTCACTGATCACTAGAATACCCTATCTCAATTTAAACCAGAAATAAGCATTATTAGTTCACTTCAGTGAGATGGTTTAAGTTTGGGTTGTCTTGTTATATTTCAATTTGCAGTTTTGTATGCTCTGACTGCAAAGAGAAATATGGATACCGGACGGGTAACTCAAAATTTAGGCGGCCATTCACTGTCCTGCATGCAAGCACGCAACTGAAATCGAAATTCCTATTAAATTATTTAATTTTTTATTTGGAAGTAAATTCACATGAACTTTGTTTAAACAAGTTATTTGCATCAATTTATAATAAAAAATAATCATTAATTTCAGCGATGCCTCTCTTTTACTTGCCAGACACTTAAGCCCAGCCTTCATAAGATTAGCGGGCCCATCAACCCCGTTCGTTAAATATATCGACAACGAGGACGATTTAATTTCACGTAAATCTGAAGAAGGAATTACTAATGTTATTATAACCCCTTCGATGTGGTTCGGAATAAATGAGTGGTTGAATCTGGCGAATCTTACACCCGTGTTTGGAATTAATGACAATGAAACTGATAAAGGAGTATGGGATCCGAAATCTACTTTACCACTTTTGGAAATGTCGGATAAGTTTGGAGTGACTTGTTATTGGCAATTGGGTTACGGTAAGATTGATTTTATTTGACATCGAAAAAGCAAAAATACAGTTAGAGGAGGCAGGTTAGATCTGGAGAGTCGAAATAAAATGACTTTTTTTAAACATATGTTTTGTTCGGGAAACAGTGTTTTTTGATTTAAGTTTATAGTAGATGCCGGAAATGGCTTCTCCGTGCTTCAATATATGCTCTAAATCGTATTCGCATATTTCTCCTAACTCTTCGGAATACTTGAGGTGTGAAAATATTAAACACCCTGTACCTCCAAAAAGAAGCATTTGAGGATTCATGTTTATATAAACTTATTTTCATATTTTTAGATGTAGAATCTGCCCTTAAAATTTCTTAAGGTCTTCATATAACACCCTGTATATTACCTATATTTCCTGGTATTGCGGTCATTAATTGGGACGACTAATTGAAAAAAGGACACTGTTTTGACGTTTCGGTTTATTCTTTACTAAATCATCATCAGAAATTGTAGCTTAATTTTACTTGTAGAAAAAACACTCATGATATTACATTTTAACTATCCGTTGCTGTAAGCAATTATAAACTGTTTGTAATTAAATTACAGTTTGTTATTGCTTACAGGCAACGGATAGTTAAAATATAATGTTATAAGTGTTTTTTCTACAAGTAAAATTAAGATACAATATCTGATGATGGTTTAGTAGAAAATAAACCGAAACGTAAAAACAGTGTACTTTTTTCAATTAGTCGTCTCAATTAATGACCGCAATACCAGGAAATATAGATAATATTTATATTCAATTAACGGCCAGGAAAAACAAAACTTATATAATATGTTACGGGCAGTCATGCAAATTGGACAATGATGACATTGGCCAGCCAATCTTAAGCATGCTGTACAGGTTTGTTCAGATTTGTTTAGGTTTGCTCAGGATTTCTTTTGTTATATCATTTAAAACAAAAACTGGCCAACTAATACTGAGCAAACCCAAGTAAATCTCCACAGTATTCCTCCACAATAGTCTGTCAGGTAAAACTTTAAATATAGGTAGGTACATTATCCGAAGTGCGAATCTATTATTTTATAGTAGGGAAGCGCAAGGTTTAAACACATCTATCATTTCATAGGCGGAAATCTTAAGGGGGCAGACCTAGTTAGAATTTTGAAAAAATGGATTTATTTTTTTTGCATTTTCTAAAAGTAGAATATTTCGAAAGTATTCTCTGAAAATTTCAGACAAATCGGACTATTATTTATAGAGATGAATAATTTTGAATGGAGCCGCTTCTAATGCCTCATATGTCAAATTTGACAGCAGACGTATCGGTTGACCCTTGCTCGACGACAGCTAAAAATCACTGCTGATGCAGCAACTAAAGCATTATAATTTGGTCCTGGAATAGACGATTCAGTGTTCAAAATAAATTCAGTTCTAATAGTACAGGATACGAAGTAAGCTCGTCTTTCACCGATCTGCTTACCGGATGAAAACTATTTTTTATCAATGATAATATGTTAACAAATATATCGCAAATGGGTTGCCTAATGAAATATGGTCGTGGGTGTCATTCATTAAAAATACTGTAATTAATTTTTTTTTAATATTTCACTCACTTGCTTACCAAACGAACTTAATACTAATCGAAAGTATAAAGCATCAGGAACATGCAAAAGTTAGGTTGCCTACCTTTTTCGTGTCCTATTACCGGGTTGCTAGGTATAAACAGGTGAGTCGATACGAGTAATTTGTACTCATCTGCTTGCTCATTGAAACATATATTAAAATAAAGATAATTTTATTGCGAACACGGTGGTCTAAGGTTGCCTGCGAAAAATCGGTCATGAATCACGGTTGCCAGGCTTTGAAATTTAAAAATTGAAGCAAGCGAACATGAGCGACAGATACATTTCGTACTATTCGGTGCGATAGAGGAGCATAGCAGCTGCGCGTGCCGCGACTTTCGGATGAAAGATAGCACGCATGCTATTTTTTTGTGCGATTGAAAAGGACAACACTACTTTACTGCCGAAAATCGTTTTGGAGCGCCTGACAGTATACTTTTAATGACTCGCACAAAAAAATAGCATGCGCGCTCTCTTTCATCCGAAAGTCGCGGCACGCGCAGCTGCTATGCTCCTCTATCGCACCGAATAGTACGAAATGTATCTGTCGCTCATGTTCGCTTGCTTCAATTTTTAAATTTCAAAGCCTGACAACCGTGATTCATGACCGATTTGTCGCAGGCAACCTTGCACCACCGTGTTCGCAATAAAATTATCTTTATTTTAATATATGTTTCAATGAGCAAGCAGATGAATACAAATTACTCGTATCGACTCACCTGTTTATACCTGGCAACCCGGTAATAGGACACGAAAAAGGTAGGCAACCTAACTTTTGCATGTTCCTTATGCTTTATACTTTCGATTAGTATTAAGTTCGTTTGGTAAGCAAGTGAGTGAAATATTAAAAAAAAAATAATTACAGTATTTTTAATGAATGACACCCATGACCATATTTCATTAGGCAACCGATTTGCGATATATTTGTTAACATATTATCATTGATAAAAAATGGTTTTCATCCGGTAAGCAGATCGGTGAAGGACGAGCTGACTTCGTATCCTGTACTATAAAATAAATTTTTTATCTGCATGCAAATCGTCCTCAAAACTTTAAACGCGTTTTTCTCGAAACCATGATTTCGAAGTCGGTGATCACAGTAACTTGAGAATGGCTTTCACGATTGGCTTGAAATTTTTCTCACTTATTCTATATATAATTGTCCTTCGGATGGACGAAGGATTTTTTTTGGACGATTATATTTTTTTATAGCCGATAATGTGAGTGAAATTTTGGTCGAATAAACAACTTTGAATTTCAACATCCGCCATTTTTAGAAAAATCAAAATTTTTCAAATCCCTTCGTCCATCCGGAGCACTATGTCATTAACTAATGATCCCTTTTTGTTTTTTTGCTTTAAAATGATCCACTGATGAGCTGCAGTGATCACGGCAAACCCTTTTTTTTTTGGACCCCTCGCAAATTTGCTATATCCCACGTATTTCTCCAAATTTAGTCTTGAATAATTTATAATATTTTCTTCAGATACATATCTTCCATGTGGAAAAACATTTGTCATTAATTATTTTAAGGTGCGACCAAAAAAAATCCTAAATAAAGAGCTTTTTTGGACGTCCCAACTAGGGCTGCCCCCTTAAAGTTTGATTGTGCCTTACTCAAAGTTCGAATATTCCTTTTTTCGAAAGTGCTAGTACGAGTATATGTATATGTATATTCCAATTTATTTAATGATAATGATAAAATTTCCTTAAAGTCTAAAAATTTTGTGAAAAAATAAAGTAGCGCCACTCTTGCACTAACATTTTTGTGGAAATACAAGTAAAGTGCAAGTATTGTGTTAGTTGTCCACTTCATTATTTGCTCAGTTGACACTTTTGAATTTTAAGTTTACAAAATCGTAAATAATATAAACTATAACAACTACTGCAAATTTAAGTATTTGACTTATTCTACCGACTTTCCCAATAGATACGATACTGTAACATTTTCCACCAAAGGCCGGCATTATGCTGTTTGATATCGATGTTTAAAATAAAATCTTTATAATAAGTTTGCTCAGGCTCAGACAAATGGTATCGCAGCCATTTGAGCGAGTTTTTAAATGCATCGATGTCCAAAGCGCATTAATCACATTTCCCCACCCAATTCTATAAGCAGTCACTAAAAATATGGACTAATTCGTAACTTTGGTTCGCCCTGTAATCCGGTCAATACCATTATATCTATGTTTAGTGTCTACAAGAGTTTTCCCACTTATTTGTGCTGTGTAAACACTAAATCTTTGTCTAAATTGGGGCCTGTATAATTTCCTCATTATATACTATCGATTTCAGATTGTTCAAACAAAACCATGGTTCAGTACGTTGAAGATCTTAACATTCTAAGACAAACACTAAATGGTTTTCCCGAACACAACGGCACTTGGAAAGTTGTCGGAAGCGATTTGAGCAGATGCATTCTTGACGGGCTCGATAATAATAATTTTGGGAATTACATTAGTGACTTGGATGAAAATGTCGACGCCCTTATGTGGGAATCGTAAGTATGATTTAAAAAATTCGTTGATCGTATTATACCTGACTGGGTTTGTTTTCAAGAAATTGGTGAGCCCTTATGCTAAAATATATGTCAGAAATTTAGAAATTAGAAATACCCATTGTCCACTTTATTGCATTTTCAGATATACGCGACACATGATCAGACATTTTTAAATTTTTGTTTCTTCACTGTATTGATTGACTATTTACGATTCTGACAATGGATAATTTTCTTTTTAGATATGCACAAAGTGTTCATAATACTTAGGTATATTCCTATACACTTATTAATACAAAAAATCTGTCATTTCCCAGCTATACTTGCACAATTAGTGTTTCGTGCTCCTCACTTAACCTGAGCAAACATTGGCCGCCCGATCACCGCCCATCTGCCGCGCTACCCGCCACCGATCGCGACGACATCAACGCCGTATCACATCGCATATGCGCCGAGCTGAGTGGGGAGCGTTTCGACTGAGCCAAATTAGGATTTTGAAAAACGTGTAAGAAAAGTTGTTCCTTAAATCGTGAGAAATATTTTTTGTCGAAAAACTTTTTCCCTAAAACCAATGATTCAGCAGTTATAAGGAAATAAACAATTAAATTGTTTATAACAATTGATCGCGCTAGAATTTTTCAAACCTAATAACTTTTGCTCAATCTAAACCTAATTCTCAATTTTCATGATTTTTTTTCAAATTTTTTGAGGGATCCTTTTGGTGATAAGAGTGTAAGGGTGAGGGGTGGGGACAGAAATTTTTAAGCGTTTGTCTCGAAAAATGTTTAAAAAAATGCTTAAAAAAATACATATATATATATATATATATATATATATATATATATATATATATATATATATATATATATATATCATACCTGCTTTTTGCAGACGATTTAAAAATTTATTATAAAATTAATTCATTGAATGACTGCCACCAATTACAGTTAGACCTGAACAGAGCTGTTCATTGGTCGGAAAAAAATAAATTGCCATTCAATATTTCAAAATGTGCAGTTATTACTTATTCGCGATTAAAAGAACCCATATCATTTAATTATATTATGGGAGGAGAGCCGCTGGCCAGAGTTTGCATGGTCCATGACCTTGGTGTGACTTTTGATGCCAAGTTGACATTTAATATTCATGTAGTAACGACAGTCAACAAAGCAATGCAAATGTACGGATTTATCGTAAGAAATACTCGGGATTTTAAAGACCCGAAGTGTATTAGGCTACTATATATATCACTTGTTCGTAGCTTGCTGGAATATGCAAGTGTTGTATGGTCTCCCTTTTACCACTATTATAAGTATCTACTGGAAAGGGTTCAGAATAAAGTTGTTAGATACATGTACTACAAAGAAACTAGGATATATGATTTTATGCTTTCGGTAACATGGCTGTGTGAGAAATATAATTTAACAAGATTGGAAAAAAGGAGAAATAGTTTTGATATTCTGTTTCTGTTTAAGATAGTGCATGGCATTGTTGATGATCCAACTTTTTTAAGTAGAATTAACTTTAATTTACCTTCCTATCGTATAAGACACATTAACACATTTTATTTGTCTACAGTGGCTTTAACAAATAATCATCTAAATTCACCATTGTTTAGAATGTGTCATGCGTACAACAGAATTCAGAATGAGTCAGATATTTTTAATATTACCTACTCCCAACTTAAGAGAAAACTTAGGGAAATTCTTTAATTGTATTTTTTGGAATATATATATATATATATATATATATATATATATATATATATATATATATATAATGTTATTTAGTTTATAGTATAATTTAGTATGTAGTTTATTATAAGTGCTTTGTAATTGGATTTGATCTGTAAAGTGCTTAAATAAATAAATAAATATATATATATATATATATATATATATATATATATATATATATATATATATATATATATATATATATATATATATATATATACATATGTATAACAGTGCATTAAGTTAAGTTCTCTACATATGGGAAATTTTTTATTATTAATTTTACGAAAAAAAGTTACTCTTTATAAAAAGTTCTGCTTCCTGAAATAATAATATTAGACTACTCAAACTTGAAATAGCATGTACAGAGTGGTGATAAAATAGAAAAATTTATAATTGACTCAAGAGAGAAGTACCCTTAATTTTTATTTTAGAGCAAAATGAAATAAGAAAATGTTACTTAGAATTAAAAATAATATCTATGTTGAAATCCATTGCTTTCTAATAAAAAATAATTTTTTTCACCTAGATATCAGCAAAATTTCCTTATTTACCGATAATTAATAATGACATTATAAGTGTAAGTTCTATCTGTGAACGTCAGAGATAACTTTGAACCTCGAAATTAGAAAAAATGACGGCAGAGTTGAGCCTGGAAGATAAAATCGAAATAACTTTAATTGTTGGAGAAAATTATAAAACGTCTCGGGAAGCTGCAGACATTTTTAACAACAGACACCCATATTTAAATTTTTAAAATAATTTTTTTTACAGAAAGCAATGGATAATAGTCTATTATTTTTTAGTAAGCAGAACTTTTTTTGTAAAATTAATATATATATATATATATATATATATATATATATATATATATATATATATATATATATATATATATATATAGTTGAATTCGTACTTCAATAAGCTTTCATTTGACACCCTACACGATGCCCTTGAATTTTGTTTTTCCCAATTTACTCCCTAAAATTAACCCCCAGACTCCAAATTTAACTTTTTATACTTCACGTCTATAATTGGGCCACCACGCTCTATCTCTGTGCCAAATTTCAAATTTTTACGTCGAATAGTTTCAGAGAAATTCGCATGTGACAGACGGACGGACACCGAAGTGATTCCATAGGTGTCCCGTTTTGCTATTATTAGCTTGTTGCGAGCTTCTATGGCCACACTATGTGGAAAATGGGTCAT
The DNA here is from genome assembly GCA_963971165.1 of Philopedon plagiatum. Lineage (NCBI taxonomy): Eukaryota > Metazoa > Arthropoda > Insecta > Coleoptera > Curculionidae > Philopedon > Philopedon plagiatum. The sequence goes on along the minus strand of OZ020190.1, from coordinate 31,238,779 downwards.
TAATTTGTTCTTCGCATAAACACACTATAACTGAACGCTGGTAATATTTCATTAAAATAATAAATTCACTGCTATGTGGACTGCATGCATTTGCCTCCATTGTATGTGTTCGTTTGATGATTTTAAGAACTTGCCGTTTCGTTTAATGGCCATTTCAAAAAACAAGATTTGTTTAGACAAAATCCCCCACGAAAAATTCGCAACAGCGGTACAGGTCCCTGAAATAGGTTAGAGAATCTCTTTGTTTACTGTTCTGGATCACTTGTGTTTTGCAGATCTCTGGTTCCGAAAACACAACTAGGATTCAGCAAAGCTGCTCTCTGGACAAGTATACCCAAGGATCCAAAACCTGTTACATTTTCTTCAGCTATGGAATGGGCTAAGCGAGTAGGTGAAACTGCCAAAATGGAGTATGATGTTGTTTTTAGGCAGCCAAGGTTATTGGAAATGACTCACGATACAGCCGTAAGCATTATGCTAAATTTCAAATATTTTTTTCGTATACTTTTATAGGGTTTTCCATATTTGCTTTAGCTCGTGAAAAAGTAGATAATATATAGACTAATATACCACCGGCGGAACAAAGGTGTTTTCTCTTTAAGGGTAAACCTGACTTATTAGAAGGCTAAAATTGAAATGTTGAAACACTTGCCACGGCTGCTTTAATACGTCCAAATACGCATTCCGACATATTAATTCATTTATTTATTTATTGTGAACAACAGGGATACTAACTATCCACAAAATTAAAACTAATAATTGAGATACAAAATCTGAACATAAAAAATCACCAAACACTATACAATATATTTACCTAGCTAAGGTCCAGCCTCCAGACGTCAACCCCATGCAGTTAAGGTATTTCTTATTATAGTTTTTAGCTTAGAATGATACATTGCAAAGTGATCAAAATTATTAGGCATATTACTATAAATTATATACGACGTAAGGGTGAGTTCTGAGCTGAATAAGTATGCCTAAATGGTAAGTAAAACAATTCGTTTGCCCTTAGAGACCTCTGGAGGACATTAAAGCAAATCTGAGCAAGAATACCTGAGCTTTGAATTATGTTGACTATTTTGTACATAAAGAGCAAATCACACATCACTCTTCGGTCGCTCAGAGACATCAAGCGGAAATGATCCCGAGCCAGAGCGATATCGTTATTAGGGATGACAAAGCCCTTTTTAAAGGAGATGTATTTTAAAAATCTATTTTGACATTCTCTATTCGATCAACATAGGTCGCCTGTCTCGGATTTCAAACAATACTGGCAAAACTTAGTTTACTTAAAACAAAGGATTTGAACAAGCAGATGATTGGCCTGGCATTTTTGAAGGGTTTGCATTTTCGGGTAACGTACCCCAACATCTTAAGAGCATAGCTGATAACAGAATCCACATGCAGGCCAAAAATCAATTTAGATTCAAAAATATCACCCAAGTCCTTTATGGTGCTCACTTTCTGTAAGTAAAATGAGGTACCACACGGCATAGGGCTGCATTTAAAAATTTTGAACTCAACTCCCTAGCGTCCCTCCTCAAGGGGATTGAATAAGTTAAGTTACATAAAAAAGTAGATTTATTAACCAAGAAGATAAACCTAAAATTTGGCCTCTCTATCTTTACTAATAGCAAAGATATTTGACCATATTAAGACTTTTCGGACACCCTGTATGTTCTTACAGTTCGTCAAAGGCTTAATACACCTACGACTTTATTAAAGTTTTCGTGGTTTTTTGCCTGTACGTGTATAATAGAAAACGGCTAATGATACTATTTCTTATTTAATCCGCTACAGGTTTACTGGTTTTCTTTTTTACACAAAAAACTAATGGGGACCACTGTACTAGATATAATGCCTATTAATTTCAATTTGGATTTGTCCACTTTTGCTCATTGTACCAAACGACAAAATAGTTTTATAAGAACTGGCGCTATTACCATCATGATGATAAATAATGGTTCGGAAACTGGCACTGGCAATATAAGATTGGGAAATATTATGATTGAGAGTTCCATGGAAGTTCAATCGTATCTTCTAACAGCCTCTGATGAGAGTGCAACGTAAGTATATCTATGAATATTATGCTTGAGGTGAAGTCTGAAAACAGTTATTGCATTGGTTAAAATACCTGGGATTGGGCATTTCGAAATAGCCAGAGCCCGAAATAAATCCATTGCAATGACGTTTATTGTTGTGCTTACTTTTGTAATGTATTTTGCGTTATAGACTGTGAAATAGCGATGTTAAAACTTACATAACTTTGTCATGAAAATTTCGAGTTCCCTAAAGTCGATCTCAATCACTGATATAAGAGTCCGTAGTGTTATGTAGGTTTTGACTTCGCTCTCTTACAGCCGGGTGCCCAAAACTTTTATTTCAGTGTTAAATCCCTATTCGGTGTTAATTTTTTTTGTATACAGAAACTACCGAAAATCAATGAAGATGTTTATTTTTTCATTTGTTTTTACCACAAAGAACCACAGTTAAACTAATCACGAATTAAATTTTGTTTCTGCAACCCGCTGTTAGTCTATTAGTATTAGTCATACACTTATTATATAAATATACTGCGGGTTGTCTGGAATTCTTGATGCCAACATTATGAAATGGAGATATACAATCTCGCATAAGTCTATCCTTTAGTCTGATATTTCTGTATATGCGCATGCGTTAATACGAATTTTTTCATTGGTCAGACATTGTACTGAATTAGATGGTGAATTGTACTAATCATCGGCTGTTGTGCGTATATTTCGGCTTCTTTCAGCTTTCTGTTTTTTTTTTTAGTTTACAGTTGGATCGCCATTCGCCATTTTTTCTTTGTGTCGTGTTGTATTTTGTATTCGGTGTTCTTGTGGTTGATTTTGAAGTATGCTAACTTATGCCCAGATGTACAAAAAGTAATAAACTAGTTCAATTATACCAAAAAACCAGACCTGTCAAGATACGTATGAAGCGTGGCGCCGTTAGATGGCCAATAGCAACACAAGATTTAGCGCAATCGCAGTTTACGAAATATCAGACTAAAGGATAGACTTATGCGAGATTATATATCTCCATTTCACAATGTTGGCATCAAAAACCGCACATTGGGTAAATGGGGAACCCGCAGTATATTATATAGTAAGTATATGGTATTAGTAGTATATATACTCAATCCCACGTAAGATTTTAATGGCGGCCGTTGACACATGTCAAAGATATTTAAAAGTTGCCTAATTCAGAAAACACCTCGCGGACACAGACTGTTGCTGAATTATTGAGAGATGGATATATAAATGGCCATACATTTACATGTACTCGACGAAGATACATATTCGGCATCTAATCCTTGCAGCCGGAAAAGCGTCGACAGGTGGAATATGTGCATCACCTGACATCGAATGCCATGTAGATGGGCATCCTTTTCTTACGCCTTTGCACCGGCATATCTCTTTCCGGCAGTCTTCAATCCGTCTTATCTATTCCGCGTTCCTTCGCTATTTACAGAGCCGTCCCCGCCCGATATTCCGATATTGAGTTATGACGGGTGAAATCAAAGTTTGTTCTTAGGAATATTGTTGTGGGTTTTCGGTGTTGTCAGCAAGCATTTTGCCATTATTTTGTGCTTTTTAGACGTTTATCTGTATAGTGTTTCTTTTTATTGAAAAGTACGTAGGTAAACATGTTTATTTGTTTAACAATTATCTAGACAAACATTACCTCAAAATTAATTAATGCTATAGGAATTATATGTTTTGCGGCGTATATTACGAATCTAAACGATTAGTTTAGTGGAAAAACTTATAATTTTTAAAATTTTCTTTTTAAATTACTATATTTCTAAGAGGTTATGTTAATCACGAAGAAAATATAATCGTAGAAAACTTTTACATTTGAAATGGAGATCTTTCTAATTCAAACTGTTTAAAACTGGAGGTTCGAAGAGCTTTAAATACAAGTCAAGGGTGTAAATAGAATTTTTTTCTAGGGAAGGGGGTTGAAGTTGTTAAAATGCTACCTCGGGGAAGGGGATGATCTGCATAATAATGTATGCTGTTAAAAAAAATTTAGATATCTAAATCTAGAGCATTAAATTTGGATATAGGGTCAGGGGATAACCGAAGATTTCCTGACTCTTTGCGGCTCGTTCGCTCGTCTATATATAAATAGAAGTGACTGCGTTCAGTAATTTCGAACGGCATATGCTTAAATCTATGCAAGTATTCCAAATTCCAAGTATAGTCTTTCGGTATATTTATTATTTTGATTATTTTAGGTTTTATATTAAGCAATTTAATTTTTGCAGATATTTTAATTTGATGTACCTACTTAAAAGATCGTATTTTTAAGTACGATCGCGCTGATTCTTGGCTTTGCTTGGGTATAAATATGATTTAAATCGTACGGTTGCAACACTGGCTTGTATAGCTTCGAAAGAGCTTTATCAGCCCTTTTATTGGTGGGTTGGAAAGCCCTTTCAGTATTTCAAGTCTTTCAAAAGGCTTTGAAAGCCCTCAAAACGAATTGAAGCTCTTTTATAAAGGAAAAAGGGCTTCAAGCCATGGAATTGAAATCCCTAAAAGGGCTTGAAGCCCTTTTTTAAGTCATAAGCCTTCAAGCCCTGCCCAGCTCTGGCGACTATATGTTAGAGTGGGTGGATTTTTAAAAGTTTTGGGATTTCGATTTTAAATACTTACAAACATTTTTCTGTTATAATAAAAACATCCGACGGAGAGACAAGAGCTTGGCGGCAGCGCAAAAGCAATTCGGAAATATTAATGCGTCAAGTGTTGTGTTGCCAAGTTATTTTAAAAGTCGCAATATACTACCTTTGTCCTGACGTCACGACTGGGCGGAAGTTCACGAACTTTTCCAAAAAATCTATATTCTAGGTAAAAAGCCCATGAAGATTTTTTAATTACTCGTTTATGATTTAATTTCTGTTAAATATTGGTTTTTCCAAAAAATCAAATTTATTAAAAACAAAAAATTCCATCCCTTGACTGAAAACGAACCAGCAACAACTTGGCTGCATGCCCAAACACATTGCTATACTAAGCTGTCATGGCTGGGTACTGGAAATCGTAGTATTTCAATTTAATATCATAGGAATATAGTATACCTACTGCTTTTTATACTTTTTACTAAAAATGAACTTTCGAGCTTTATTACCCATGCTATGTTTGGAGTTTGACTTTAAATAGTACCAATTGTATTTCTAGCGAAGTCTATCTCAATGGACAAAAATTAACCATGGAAATGCTAAAAAAGGCTGACGATATTCTTAAACCACGATTAAGAAGAGCCAAAATCAGAGGATATGTCTCTTTAGAAATACCTGCAAAAACTATAGGTTTCTTTGTTATAACAGGTGCAAAAATCACTCTGTGTAGTAATAACGAAGCAGATCTTGATTCTATTTTGTCAGAGATAAATACAGATCAAGAATTGTCGTTATCTGAAAAAGCCCAATTTCAAATAGAAGGAAGATGGCCAGATCTAGAAAAAGGCAACAAATTCGATACAGTTGGGGTAAGTAGTGTTTGTGATTAATTTTATTACTATTATATTGTTATACAGTGTGTCTAGAAACTATCCTAACAAATGGGAAACTTTTTTATTTTTGACTTTACGAAAAAAAGTTATTCCTTATAAAAAGTTCTGCTTGTTAAGAAAATAACACTCAAATCAAAAATTTTGAGTTGGGTGAGCATATACGGGGTATCAAAAAAAAGTAAAAACGATAAATGCCGTTAAAGGAAAACTATCTTTAATTTTAATTGCAAAGTACAATAACGTAAGAAAGTGTCATCCAGATCTGAAAAGTGATCGAATATGAAATTTGATAAAAATAACTTTATGATCATTCATATGTACCTTTGAATTTAAAAAAAAGTTTTGAAATACATGTTTTTTAAATAACATGTTACCAAAATAAACAAGAATAACATTTTATGAAATACTACAAAAAGCTTCAATATGACCACCGTTTCTTTCCATACAAACTGTTGTACGTCGTGAAAATTCCGCCACTGAATTTCTAACCATCTGAGTGGAAGGTTCTTGGACACATTCTCTCATTCTCTCTATAAATGATTTCGAAAGGTCTGTGGGCATAGACTTTTTCTTTTAAGAATCCCCATAAAAAATATAGGGGAGTTATATCTGGGAACCTTGGCGGTTATATCTTATTTTTAAAAAATCGATTCAAGTGCAAGCTGTACTTGCACAATTAGTGTTCCGTGATATCAGCCCTCCATTTACCCTGAGCAAACTTCGGCCACCCGAGCTCCGCCCAACTGCCGCGCTACCTGCCGCCGACGGGGAGCGTTTCGACTGAGCCAAATTAAAAGTTGTTCCTTACATCGTAAGAAATATTTTTTGTTGAAAAACTTTTTCTCTAAAACCAATGGTTCAGCAGTTATAAACAATTAAATTGTTTATAACAATTGATCCCGCTAGAATTTTTAATTCTGATCATTTTGGTTCAATCTACACCTAATTCTCAATGTTTGATGATTTTTTCTTAGATTTTTCTGAGCGATCGTTTTGGTGATAAGGGTGGAGGACAGGCACGGCCCGCCCATTAGGTCATTTGGTCATGACCCACCTAAAATTTTCAATGATCTACCTAATAATTTATTTTTTAATTTTTTAAAACCAAAAACGAATCTTTTGTTTTAAAGTACCATGCGAAAACTCCCCAAGAAAGAATCAAGCCAAGCCATCATCAAAGGATATCCAAGCTTGCTCCGGGCTGGGTCATATTTTAAATTGACCTTATAGGTTTATATGGCCGAAATATGTAAATTCATTAAAAGTAAGAGAGAAACAGATATACGCGCTTTAGGAAGTTAAAAACAGACAATTGGTCGACGGCCCACCAATAATATCGCGCCACTCCCATTATGAAAATACACTCAAACCGCCCCGTAAAATATACTTTTTCAAAACTTTTTTTGCTAAGATTGTAAACTGCATAGTTTTCTTTTAAAATTTGTGTTTCCTTTTAGAACAGATATATTGAAATGAATCAAAAAAAGAATTGTTAAAAAAAGGTAAGGCTTAAAATAGAATACACTGAAACAACATGCCCTGCTTAATTTCCTCAGAGCGTGTTCAGAAATTTGGGTCAACAAATCCAACTTTTGATTTTACTTGTATAACACCAAATCAGTTAGAACTCATATGAACTGAAAAGCAGATAATAATAATCAAAATAAAAGCATCTGCAGTATACCAAAAGATTCATTATAATCGTTGCAAGATTTAAAATGTTATTTAAGATTTTAATCTTGAACAAAAATTTATTTGTTAGTTTTTTTTTGTCCAGGAGTGTATTTAAGCGTAAATAAATATTTTGTGCAATAATCTTAAAGCGTTAAAGTGTCTTATTTCGATGTTTTCCAATTTTAGGAAAAAACTACTTTAGAGACTATTAAAAAGAACATATTAAAGGAAATGGAACTAGATAAAAAATATTACAGTCAATTGCAAAAGAAACAAAATGGTGATAATTCTTTACCGGAAAGTTTTAAAAATAAGCAGGATATTGACCGCAAAAAGGAAACGCTCCATAAACACTTAAGAACATTTATTGAAAAGGCAAAAAAGTCTGGCGTATCAAAAGATTCAGGTAACAAATAGAGGTGACAAAATATAAACGTTTTCTTTAATGTGGGTAAACTTAAAGGGATGCTGAAAGGACCCAAACATCCTAAAGTCTACAGTATACCCCAAGAAAGCTGCTAAAATCTCATGAGGTATTTTAACTTTGTAAATAAGTAAATTTGAATGGATTTTTGGAATCCCTAAATAAACGTTGATGTTTTTCTACCTGTTTTAGCTGCAATTGCAATTTAATTCTGCTTTACTTAAAAAATAACTTTGTTGTAATGTAATTGTCTGTTCTATTTTAATCCTTGAATATATTACCGTTTTTACCTTTTTTTTGTTATTCTAGGAATCAAATATCAAAAGGAAAAGCCTGTTCAAAGCAGTAATTTACATTTTACTATTAAAGAGATTGAAGATATTTTAAAGAAGAGGGCAAAAGCTAAAGCAGCTGTAAAGAATATAAAATTAACTAGTTCAGAACTAGATATGCTAGTAGATAAAGCTACTATAATTCTTCCAAAACATTTTATTTCAAAAAGAGATATCAATAGATTGTTACTGGAAGAAAAGGCTAATTTTCACCAAAACAATATGTTCAGTCAAGAAACTTACGAACGTTATGCCAAACAAGCTAAATTTCTTCCGACATTAAAATATCGACGATCTAAACCAGGTTATGGAAGAATACGAAGAAATATTAATAGAAAGCTACTCGATTTAAAGGCGAAGTTGGAGGAACATAAGAAATATATGCTACAACGTAATAGTCATCTGCGAAATAGTAATAATTCTAACAAACATAAAAGTCTCTTCTCCAGATTAAAAAGGGATATTAACTTGGACTTATTAAGGAAACATACAAGGCCTACGCCCTCGTATGGTAAACATAACATAGCTGTGCAGCCAAATTATTCAAATAGTTACAAAACGGACTTATCCATGGATGATCAGGAGAAATATCCTGGCAAAATGTTGTTAGGTACGTATAGCTTAGATAATAAACTGTCCCAGTAAATTAGAAGAAAACCAAGAGGATATTATGAATCTTAATATTGTATGGTTTTGACATGTTTCATTATTTAATACTGCGAAAAAATTTAAAGTGTTTTTCTTAGTGTTTCGCTAATTTATCGGCGCAGTGTAATCATACTTTTTCTCTCTCTTGAAAAGTAAGACAAAAATATAAGTTTCGGTAAAATGTCGTCTGTCATTTCTCGATTTTCTGCTTTATGTTGTCTTCTTGATTTATTTTACGGTCTTCTTGTACTGCGGTAGCGAAGAAGTTAAGCTTTGAATTTATTTATAAATATTACCTATATAATAGACCGAAGAAATTTCCCAATCTTTACATATTGTCGTACAATGGTGCACTTGTACCGTCGAAGAAGTTCGACATGCTTATTGTTTTGTGTTAGTTAGCAGCCGGAAATTCTGGAGTAACACTGGGTGAACTAGTTGGCGCGAGCCATCCAAAAAGAACCGATGGACATAAGGTCTCGTTTAGATTTTGGTAAAAGCGTGGTCTGTTCTATAGACAGTCTGCCTGATGAAGGGTAAGAGCCCAGAAATAGCAATAGCAGGAGGGCATCTAGACCAGAATCAAAAATAGATAGTCTTTCTTGACTTATTTTACGGTGGTCTTCTTGTACTGCACTAGCGAAGAAAAGTTAATCTTTGCATTTATTTATATATTACATCTATAGACTGAAGAAATTTCGCATTCATTTATTTCTTTATATATAGGTGTATATAAATTCCCATTTTCTATATACAGTCGGGAGATTTATTATTCGTAAATTTAGTAAAATTTTAAAAATAAGTTAACAGATATCTCTTTTCCCGAGAAATGAAAATAACAATAACTCTTCATATTTATCAGGACCCCTTGAACAAAAAAGACAAAAGAAAGATAATATGATAAAATATCGACGAGCAAAATTATTCGTCCACTTCCAAAAAAAATTAAAGATGTACATAGAATGTATTTATCTGTTCTTATAGTGATAAAAAATTCCTAAATATAGATTGTAATTTATTTTTAATAGCAGTTTGAGACTCCGTGGTCTAAAGAATACAGCTAATTTTCAAAATTTTTCGCAAATCATCAGAAGTGCCTCAAGAAATCAGATATTTGATAATAAAATTACACCAAGAAGGAAGATCTCAAAGAAACATACGAAAAATTGTTGGAAGAAGCCGGTCGACAGTTGAATATATTACAAAAAAAAATATGAAACAATCCATACAACAAAAACCTTGTCAGGGAGACGAAGAAAGAAGTACTGACTTTTCGAGAGAAACAAATTCTAAGAAAAGTTAGTGAAAATCCGCAAACTACTGCTACAGATGCAGTGAAAAGTTAAGCCAGTGATTACAAAAAGGTTATCCATGTAACAATAATAAGAAAATTTTTCAGAAGCCAGGGTATACAGGCACGAGTTGGTCGAAAGATACCATTAGTAAATAAGAAAAATCAGAAGAAGCATCTCGAGTTTGTTCAGAGGCATTTTGACAAAAATACTGAGTACTGTAAAAACATCATATGTACTGACGAAACAAAAATTGAGTTGTTTGGTAAAATAAAACAAGGTTTTGGTGTACAGAAAGCGCGGGAAGCCTACAAACCTAAACATTTTATTACAACGGTAAAGCACGGAGGGGGTTGCGTTCTAATCTGGGGGTGTAGTCATGGCATGGAGTGTGCCAGCTCCATTTTATTGACGAAACTATGGATCGGTTCGTCTACATGGACATTTTAAAAAAGAATTTAAGACAATGCGCGGAGAAAATGTGAATTGGAGACAATTTCTTAATTCAACAAGACAACATCCAAAGCATACAGCTCGGGTCGTTAAAGAGTGGATATTGTATAGCGTTCCAAGAGTGTTGGAAACGCCACCGCAATCTCTAGACGTTAACCCGAATGAACATATATGTATATGGTGGCAACCCAAAGAAAGGGTGAAAGAACATAAAATTTCCAACAAAGAGGCGTTAAAAGCAAGATGTCAAGATAAAAGGTCAAAAATAGGTTTTGTTATAAAACTGGTAGAGCCAATGCCCAACAGGTTACAACAAATTATAAAATCAAAAGGGTATCCCACACGTTATTACTTTTGGCATGTTTGGACGAATTTCGAAAAAAAATGTTGGTGGACGAATAATTTTTCTCCCTTGGTTTTTAAGAAGTTATGTCTTATTATTAATTATATGTTTGAAAGGCATTATCTAGGTTTGACTTTGTATTACAGTTTTTAGTACATGAATCGTTGTTTTTATTTTTGTAATGAAAAGCAAATAAACTGAAGTAGTTTTAATTTTATCCCAATTTTTTAAAAAATGGTATAAGTGGACGAATAATTTATCTTCCGACTGTATATATATAGTGAGAACGTGAAGGTTGGAATAAATTGGTTTAAAATTTAGGCATTTTTTCTTAGATAAACGCTCGGCCACGTAAAGTTTTGATTTTAGGTACGCATTGTTTAAACTAAATTTGATGTATACCAAAAAGAAGATATCATGTAACACTTAATTTTTTTTAATAGAAACCTCTTTTGTTATTTCGTTTTTGAAAAAAAGACTGTTTTACTTTAAAAATAATAAAAATAATAAATGGCAAACGTATGGAGAAGTTATTGTAACAAATGTTGGAACTGACCTCCACCAACGTCCTAGCAATACCCGACACGATCTTCGAATTCTTGCAGAACATTTTGAACTACTTCAGGTTCTGTTAATCTAATTTCTTGCCTTATTCGGTTTTTCAGGTCAATATTATTTGGTCTATTGAAGTACACTTTGTAGCCCCTCAGAAAATAATACAGCGGGATTAAATCGGGGGATCTGGTCGGTAATTGTATTAGACCCCGTCGACCAATCCATTGCCCAGGAAAAACTACCTATATATTTAGATATTCACGCACCGGGCAAGTATAGAAAACTGTCTTTTTTTTTAAAACGGTTCAATTTAGATATAGGGTATGATACATGAAATATGATTGAAATCTTACGCAGAATTCAAGAATTAAATAAAAAAAGGGGTTCTATTTAATAAAATTAAGTGTGACATGATATCTTATTTTTGGGCCACTCTGTATGCATCAAATTTAGTTTAAAAAATGCGCACCTAAAATCAAAACTTTGAAGTGTCCGAGCGTTTTTCTTGGAAATCGTGGCCCGAAAAAAATACCACTGTGTAGATTATTTCGAACGATAATAAGGATATTCCCTAGTTAATCCAAAAAGTATTGTATGTGGGGTATTTAAAGAAATTGACTTTTAAAACTTGTAAAATGCATGAGAGAAACCGAAATAAAATTAAAATTTCATTACCCTATCTTTGGAAAACGAGGTGCAGGTGGCAATATTAATAGGAACCATTTTTCGTGTCTTTAGTCAAATAAACCTGTAAGATTTTGCCGGTATAGTTTTGCAACACCCTGTATAAAAGTAAAAACTCTATTTTTTAGCAGATAGCGACGAGCTCTTTCCCGATTTCTTAGGATCGGATGAGCGCACAATGGAAGATACCACGCCCAAAAAACTATATCCGAAAATGGAAAATATAGAAATGGATCTATCCGATTTGGAAAGCTTCTTTAAGAAATCAAAAAAGAAAGATAAAATAAATTTTAGCAATCTTTTCTACAAACCAAAATTAGATACTGCTTTTGCAAGAAAGTCTACGCATAAGAAGAAAAACAAGCCTAGCGATCTAGGTTATATTAAATTAGAGTTATCGAATGAATTTGATAATTTTGATGAGAGATTTCCACCCCGCATTCACGAATGGGAATTTTTATTTGACAGTCCAAAAGAGGTTAAAAGTAATGGATTTACTGATTTGTGGCATTTAGGTTCTCCGCGAATGACAGAAAACCAAAAAGAAAAGTTTACAGTAGTAAGTATGTTTCTTATCTTTACAGGGTGAGATTTTTAAAGTGTTACAAGGCGATAGCTTGAAAACGGTTTAAACTATTTTCATCAAATTTGGGTGTGTTAATAGGGAGATGAGGGACATATTTAAACATATTTTTGACATTTACCCACTCTCTTTATTTTGAGGGGTGGGGGTAACTTTAGAATTCTAAATGGGATGATGTACTTTAAACTTTTGTTTATACAATTCGAATCTACGTAAAAAACTAAAACTATGTGTACAATTTTTTTTTGATTTGCCCTTTCGGTTACGGAATTATGGTTAACTAAATTTTGATTGAATTTTAAAAAGTAAATAAATTTCACCAATAAATCAAGTTCACTTATTTCAGAATTTGTATTCGTTTCCATGGAAATGCGATATTTTTACTTGTCAGTTGAGAATTTTGACGTTTTAACGCTAATTTCTTAACTGGCCTGCTAAGTCCCCGGATTTGACCCCCCTTGACTTTTTCTTGTGGAATTTTATAAAGGACAAAGTGATGGCGACTGCACCTACAACTTTAGATGATATGAAAGACTGAATCCGCTTTCCCTGGACTTGAAGCCCTAAGCCACAAGCCCTGTTAAAAAGGGCTTGAAAGTCCAAAGCCACAATTCCTTTTTAATCATGACGAGCTTTGTAATTCCCAATTCACTTAAAAAGGAATTGGACCGAAAGCCACAAGCTCGTTTGCAAAGGATTGAAGCCCTTGAGCTGGAAGCTTTGCAAAAGAGCTTGAAGCCCTATAAAAGAGCTTGAAGTCGTTTAAAAGAGCTCGAAGCCCTTGAAAAGAGCTAGAAATCCTTTAAAATTTCATGTACCTACTCAGAAAACTTAATTACGTACTTAAAACGTTTGTTTTAAATTTTATTATACTTTTGCCCATATTATACTTGAGCGCTTTTGTGTTTTCTTGGGCGGATTTTGGGACGCATCATCATCACTATCACTACTATAATTGGACATTTTTAAAAGGGAAAATTCAATTATTTTGCTTACACCTATGCAATCTGCATAATATGTAACGTAAAGGCAATGCCCCGTGATTACCCGATCGCGCGGACCGCGCCGTTCGCATTTGCAGGGATTTATCGAAAAAAGTTCATGCCAGCTCCCTCGTAGCGCTATATATTGCCAGGCGTCCAACTTAAATAACTACAGGTGCTACACTCGATCAAAATATTTAAATAATTCTGACAAGAGTTTTTAATTGATTTAATTTATATTTTAGACAATTTCAAATTCTAGAAATCATTCATGTTGAGTAATACTTAAAAAATCGGTAAATCCTGTACTCATATCATGAGATTCGATACAAAATCGTGAGATCTGGCACCTCTGATTCTAAAGAACAATCATAAAATAGCAAATAATATTGCCGATTGTGCCAAGGGGATAACCGGGGATTCCCCGACTCTGTCTATATATAAATAGACGTGACTGCGTTCAATACTTCGAACGGCATATATGTAAATCTATGCAAGTATTCCAAGTATAGTTTTTCAGCATATTTATTATTTTGATTATTTTAGGTTTTATATTAATCAACTTAATTTTTGCAGATATTTTGATTTGATGTACCTTCCTAAAAGGTCGTATTTTTAAGTACGATCGCACTGATGCTATCGTACATCGTACCGAGAGTTAAAAAATCTTATAATTTCGAAAAAAATTTACAAGCTCTTTGGTTGGTTGAAAAGCCCTTTTCGGTATTTCAAGCCGCCACCACAGAGCTTTGAAAGCCCTCAAAAGGAATTAAAGCTCTTTTTTTCATTTACAATTCCAAAGCTCTTTCATAAAGGAATTCAAGCTCCAAGCCACAAGCTCTCGTTCTAAAAAGGGCTTCAAGCCATCTAACTGAAATCCCTAAATTGAAGCCCTTTTTCAAGTAACAAGCCCGCAACCCTGCCCAGCTCTTACAGCGGGTACGGAATTCATTTAGAAAAAGACTGAGAAAGTGTTTGGAAATTGAAGGGGGACATTTCGAACAACTTCTCAAGCATGACGGACGATAAATAAGTTGAAACTAAATGGTAAATATTTTTTTTATTTCATAACCTTATAAATCATAATTCCGTAACCGAAAGAGCAAATAAACAAAAATTGTATTTTTTACGTAGATTCGAATTTTATAAACAAAAGTACATCATCCCATTTAAAATTGCAAAGTTACTCCCCACCTCCCAAAATAAACAGAGGGGGTAAATGCCAAAAATATGATTAAATTTGTCCCCCCATCTCCCTATTAACTTAAATTTTATGAGAATATTTTAAACCGTTTTCGAGATATCGCCTTGTAACACTTTAAACAACTCACCCTGTATACAGGGTGTCTAAAATAGGTGATACCACTATTGCTATCTCCGAAACGGTAAAAGATACGAGGTCGGTTAAATTAGAGAAAATGTGACATTTTTAGTCCCTACTCATATTTCGTTTACGAAGTTGCCAAATTTTCTATAGTTTCTTATCTACAAGGAATTTTTTAAAAATAGTCAAAAATTTAATTCTTAAGTATCTCGAAAAATATTATAGTTAGGAAAAAAATTGTTTGAACAAAAATCACACGATTTTTTAGCCTCTCTGCTTTCTGCTTTTAGACTGACCTTGATGACTCAATTTTTCCTGACAACTTTGAATATGGATACATTAGAAAAAAACGTGAAAATAATTCTTTAGCTAAAGAAAAACTGAAAATGTTAATCCACGACGCAAAAAGCGAAGTTAAAAAAATTAAACAGCAAGTAGCTGAAGACAAAGTAAAATATATTCGAAAGAAAATTAAAAATAAAATGGAACTAAGAAGACAAAATCAAATTAAAAAATTTAAAGACGGAGGTTTACTAAGTACGAAGACTATTAAAACTATTCCAGATAATCAAGTTGCAGACGAAAATAATCAGAATAAAAATTTAAGTCAAGCTAGTAAAGAAAATACAGTAGCTACAGCAGATAACAGAATGAAAAGATCATTATTCGGTAACAACTTAAATAGCCTTTTTGGTCAGTACCAGCCCCTTACTACAGGGTTGAAACCCTGGAAACCTACTGATATGCTAGCTTTTCAAAATCCTTACCTAACTACTCTTCCGTTATACACCTGGATGCAGAATCAAAATCTGAGAAATACGTTACTACAAAATGGAATTTGGTTGAGAAAGAGAAGGTATATCGATACTAGTTTTGTTAATTCAGTTGAAAATGAAATTTTCAGTGACGAAGACGAGAAGAAATATAATAAGGAAATGGGTAAAACGGAGTTTGTTAAATATCCAAAAGAAAACTTGCTAAAAGGAAATAAGTTAATGAAGGAAGGTGAAAAAGAAATTGATAAAATTGATTTTAAGTTTCCAAAAAGAAAGTTTCCAAAAAAGAGCTTGTTAAAAGAAAAGCCATTAGTAAATGAAAACAATTATTTAGAAGGGATTGACAAAATGGATGATAGAAATAGAACAATAACAATTAAAGAAAAAACAACACAAAAATCTTTTGAATCAGCGGTTGATAAAATAGTTGCAGGCGAGAAAGTATCATATCTTGAAAAGATTTTAGGACAAAATGTTAAACCATTAGAAGATTTGGTTGAGATGATTGAGAAGGCCTTTAGTAATATAAATAAATCTGTAAGGAACTTCTTTAAGAATATGTTTTGAAAGTAGATAGAGCCCATTAAATATGTTTTTATTTTTTTGTGATTTTATTTAAGTCTATTATTTTATTATATGCAGAGACATGTTTAGGAACTTGGACTCGTTCTACGGCTTAGTAACAATAATAAAGATTAGAAATTTAGAAATAATTTTCGCTGCGGTAATTTTATAGCACTCTATTTTTCAGTTTTGGTTCTCAAGTACAGACGCAGAGTATAAAACTGAAATATAATGATTCGATTCAGCTAACGCGTATAGAACCTGTATATGCTGTTTTTTCGTATTTGTAGATATGGTGGCAGTTACCTAGAGCTTGTGCGTGTACGACATTACTTAAGCAAAAATTAGTCCATTTTGAAATGTTCAAGGTTGAGTCATAATAAATAAATACTGCTTTAATCTGGCTGGCAAAGTAATAACTTGAAAATCTTTTTGTTTTTTCACCTCAGTAATTGTATTCTTTTAATGTTTAGGTGGAATAGATCAAAATAAAACTTATTTTAAAGATTTGATTTGTATAAAATCCATCCACGTCTCTGTCTAATATGTTGCAACACTATACAGTGGTCCATTAAGTGTGCAACAAATGGAAAATATTTTTATTAATTGCACAACCGAAATATAAACACCGCCAAAAGTTGGTGCATGTCCAATAACCATATAAGGTGCACTTTGAATGGCTTCAAATCAAACAGCATACAGGGCATTCCAAAAAATATAAAAATCGTTCAAGGGTAAAGTACCCACCCTTATTTCGAAAAACACAGAAAAACGTCATTAAGAAAAGTTGTTGAAAATTAAACATATACATATACAAAAAATTTAAAGACTGAGGATTACTCAGTACGCAGAATATTAAAACTATTCCAGATAATCAAGTTGCAGACGAAAATTTTAAATAACCCCGTATTTTTTTTATATAAAGCTATAATAAATTTTCAAATTAACCACAATCAAATCACTTCTGCATAACTTTTATCCAATTAAAGCAAATTTGTAAAATTTACTTAGATTTATATTTTTTTAAGTAACCGAAATCATGTCTGTTGCAACGATATTACACAAATTGTCAAATCTGGACTCCTAGAGGGCCACAAATTTGGACCATTTCGGCCCATCCATCGATTTCCAAATTTACGATTGAGCCAATCCCTTACCTCTGCAGCACAATGTGCAGGACACCCATCGTGCTGAAAATATACAGGGTTGCTAAACGAAAACGGAACGTCGGCCTTTTTGGGTGTTTACCATTTGGTATGAAAAAAAACGCTCGGACACGTCGATTTTGTTTTCGAGGGGGAAACTTTTTGAGCACATACTCAAACCCCTACCTGCAATCCCTTGGTCAGGATGGGCTTCACCCCTAAAATCTTAAATGGAAAGGGGGATCGAGTTGCACCCCGTTTGAATAGTTTTTCTATTTTCTTTATCAACATGCCCTTTTACATCAACGGTTTTTAAATTATTTAATTTAAAATTTCTAGAATTAGGTAGGTAAAATTTTGGGACTCTGAAAATACATTAATACAATTTAAACTAATTTCGTTCTAAACCAATTTTTATTTAAATATTCTTAAGGATTTAAATTAAAATTGGTTTAATTTACAGAATAAACAATAAATTACCCAAAAAGAAAATTAAATAATTTGAAAACCACTGAAGTAAAAGGGCATAAACTAGGTGTGGTGTTAAAGAGAATCGAAATACCTTTCAAAAGAGGTGCAACTCGACCCTTCTTCCCATTTAACATTTTAGGGGTGAAGCCCACCTTGGCCAAAAATATGTTACAATCCCATAATAGAGAATGGCGCACCAAACATTTACTTTTTTAAATACTGACGGCGCGGCGCGGCGCGGTTCGCATTCTAAACTCTGGATTTTTCCTACCCCAGTCATGCTGAGAAGCTACAGTGCCGTTTGTACTGAAGGTTGACTCATCTGAGAACATCAGCTTATGAAAGTTCACTAGAATTTCATCACCAACCCACAAAAATCCACGCGTTTGTAACTGTCCCCATCTTCCAAAGTTTTTTTGAAAATTGGTTTAAAAGGACTTACTTTTAACTTACTTTTTTACATATGACTTTTTACGTTTTTACATAGAAATACCCAAAACCTTAAAATTACAAAAGTGCTCGAAGGTTTGATGCGGGCATCTTCCACCTTCGAAAGAATCCGACGTGGCCGTGAGCTGCTGGTAACTCTGGGGAGGTTATAATATGACCAAGCAAGCTAAATCGGGAAAACTCTTTCCGGCGAACCTTGCAGTGCAGAGTGTACAGGAATTTTACTTTGCCGTAGCTTGAGACAGTTTGTTTTAGAGTTAGTTTTATATTGCGAATTTTAGTTATTTGCCTGTGATGGAACACTGAGAAAACCCATCTAAATATTTAAAGGAACTATGTACATGAACCCGATCCATTTTGCGGATTTCTAGGTTTCTACTTGCCCCGAATATGTTTTAGCGTTAAATTTTTATGTGGTAGGGTAAGAGATACCAGTTAGATGGTGCCGTTCTTTATTTATTTATACATAGTTACACTTTTTACAACTATATATTTATACAGTTTAGTTTATTTACAATGTACACAGTAAAGTACAAAGTCTATGTACAGGGGTGGGTTTGGGGGATTTAGGAGATAGGGAGTACTATTTGTTTACTGCTGGTTATTTACAGGGTTTAGGATTTCGTGGTAGAGTGGGAGTTTCTTTTCGACACCGGACCGTGTTTTATGGAATTTGGGTATTTTAAGGTGTTTAGCGTTGCTCCGTTATATTTCTAGTAAAAGGGGATATGAGCGGCTTATATCTGTAGAATTTGTCGCTTAATTGGATTACATGGGCCATAACATGATCGACACCTGTCATGTCATGAAGATCTCGAATTACAGTGGCTCTGGGAGCGGACGTTACACACCTTAAGAGCTTATTTTGGACTCTGTTAAATTGTGTGGAATTCATGGAACACTACACTGGTGCTGCGTAGCATAAGACGAGACGGATAATTTGCTCATAGATAAGGAGTTTGTTGTCAAAACTTAGGTTTTGATCTTGGAGAGAGTATGGAGTATAAGCTCTGTCTGCATGGCCAAGAAGGCTCTTCGTAATATCATGGATACATGGTCCTCGAACGACAGTCTCTCATTTAAGACCACACCCAAGTATTTGACTTTACGGGAGGGGATCGTGGGAGTATTTCGATTTTAAGGGGAATGAAGATTTTATTTGTGACCTTTTTGGTTATTACGCAGCACTAAGTCTTCGTGGCGTTCAGTTCTATTATCCACTTTTTGTAAAAGGGAGTAAGTCTCTGTAGATGCCCCAGTATCTGTCTCTTTGCAGCCTCCGCATAAAAAGAGTGTGCATATACCAGGGCATCGTAAGCATACATGACAAGTTTTGTATTGGGATAGGTGGGAGACTCTACCGTAAACAAATTGTAGAAAATGGGGGAAAGGACAGTGCCCTGTGGGACACCTGCCATTATGACTTGAGGATCAGAGATTTCAGCCTCAACTCTGACCTTTGAGATTAGAATCACCCAATGAAGTGGAAGGTGGTGATGGTAGAAAAGCTTGTGCAGTAGTCACTTATGCCACAGTGAGTCGAAAGCCCTTTTAATATCTAGTAATAACAACACGGTGTTTTGTTGCATATTTAATGTGGCCTGGTCTGAACCTAAATTGATAGGGGGGAATTTTTTGGTCAACTTCTTAGTTTTATTAAAAGGGCTTTCTCTGCCACCTTTGACTCAAAAGAGAGATTGGGCGATAGGGGTCAAATAGGTCTGGTGCTTTTCCTGGCTTTAAAATAGAGACGACCACAGCTCCCTTCCATTGGGCGGGGAAGTGCTGGAGGGGATCATGGAGTTAATGATATAGGTAAATTGGACAATGGCTTGTTTATTCAGATTTTTGAGGAGAAAGTTTGTAATGCCGTCTGGGCCAGGGGCTTGATTATTGGAAGTGAATTTAATTAATTTATTTATTTCTGAAGGCTTGAGAATTAATTTTTTGTACACTGAGGGGGGAATTGGATATTTACTGTTAATGATATTGTCAGTTTCGTTTGTAATTTGTACTTGTTTGTCTGTCGGGTCTGGTGGACAGGTGCAAACCCCTGCAAGCGATTGGGCTAAAGTGTCTGCCATTTCCTTATTGTTTTGTATAAGTTTTGTGTGAGAGGGTTTAAAAGGACGAGTTTTATTTTCCTTAACCACATTTTAAATATGGCTTTTTATACAATTGTAAACTACGTGCTCGTTTTAATAGGATTTAAATCAACAGATTGCAAAATTAATATTGTGAAGCATCGTTTTCGTCGTATTTTATCTTGCCTTCTTTAAATCACTAACAGATCCAGATTTTTTAAAATTTGATTACTAACTTGTAACTTATGTACTGAACTTCTGGATAATTGTACATTTGGAAACTTTTCTTGAAACTTCTCAATAGCGTAGCGATAACAATTCTCGCCATTTCCGTAATTTTGGATTATAAATAATATTATTTGCTCTAAAGACATCTTTATTATTTTCACAAATACGTCACAGTTATCAAAGGTGTAATCAAATAAAAAAGCTGACAGTGTGACTGGAATAAGAATTGTATTAAAATTTAAAACATCTCTTTTATTTAAACGTTTTGCATTAAAATTTAAAAAAGGGCAACTTTACTCCTTACCAAATTTTACGTTTTTATATTTTTTGCATACCCCCCGTACAAAAAAAAACAAATTTGTGACATCGCGGATTTTATTTTTAAAGCCAGCAAAAACCTTTATAAAGGACCGTTTCGTGTCTTTCACGTTTTGGTCCATTTGTCCTGTTGTCTATTCCAGTCGTAGACATACTGTAGTTATTGTCGAAAATATTTTGAATTGTTTTTTTCGAAAATGCAGTATTCGGAAAATTGAAACTTAAAGTCTAATACTTAAAAATACATTAATGGAAAAAAAGACAGAAATAATCCTGGGCAAACCTAACTATACTTGAGGTCAAGTTGACTTACATTTGCTTATACTTTTTTATGACTTATTTTACAATAATAAAATTATTACCTTGACCGGCCAGATCAAGGCAGTAGTTATATTGACCAGTAAATATGCGTTTGGCATTATGTTCGGATGTTATGTATATTGCCTGTTATAATCACTTAGCCTGTAACATATAAACCGCAATTGGCGTATCATTTTCTGCCAGCTTCACAATAATTTAATTTAGAATTAATAGTACCTTCTACTTATAATAACTTCATACAAACCTTAGTGGGGCATTAAAGTATGATTTTGTACGAATTATAATACATGTATCCTAAAAAAAGAATTGACCTGTTTCTTCTTTCTTGAGATTCGTTTTAGATCGTGGTAAACTTATGATGACTTACCTAACAGTCCCAGAATTTCATTACTCTTGAGCTTCCCATACGTTGGAAATGTAAGAACAGAAAACACAACGGCTTATTTAGAGTCAGAGAGATCAGAGATTTCAGCCTCAACTCTGACCTTTGAGATTAGAATCACCCAATGAAGTGGAAGGTGGTGATGGTAGAAAAGCTTGTGCAGTAGTCACTTATGCCACAGTGAGTCGAAAGCCCTTTTAATATCTAGTAATAACAACACGGTGTTTTGTTGCATATTTAATGTGGCCTGGCCTGAACCTAAATTGATAGGGGGAATTTTTTGGTCAACTTCTTAGTTTTATTAAAAGGGCTTTCTCTGCCACCTTTGACTCAAAAGAGAGATTGGGCGATAGGGGTCAAATAGGTCTGGTGCTTTTCCTGGCTTTAAAATAGAGACGACCACAGCTCCCTTCCATTGGGCGGGGAAGCGCTGGAGGGGATCATGGAGTTAATGATATAGGTAAATTGGACAATGGCTTGTTTATTCAGATTTTTGAGGAGAATGTTTGTAATGCCGTCTGGGCCAGGGGCTTGATTATTGGAAGTGAATTTAATTAATTTATTTATTTCTGAAGGCTTGAGAATTAATTTTTTGTACACTGAGGGGGGAATTGGATATTTACTGTTAATGATATTGTCAGTTTCGTTTGTAATTTGTACTTGTTTGTCTGTCGGGTCTGGTGGACAGGTGCAAACCCCTGCAAGCGATTGGGCTAAAGTGTCTGCCATTTCCTTATTGTTTTGTATAAGTTTTGTGTGAGAGGGTTTAAAAGGACGAGTTTTATTTTCCTTAACCACATTTTAAATATGGCTTTTTATACAATTGTAAACTACGTGCTCGTTTTAATAGGATTTAAATCAACAGATTGCAAAATTAATATTGTGAAGCATCGTTTTCGTCGTATTTTATCTTGCCTTCTTTAAATCACTAACAGATCCAGATTTTTTAAAATTTGATTACTAACTTGTAACTTATGTACTGAACTTCTGGATAATTGTACATTTGGAAACTTTTCTTGAAACTTCTCAATAGCGTAGCGATAACAATTCTCGCCATTTCCGTAATTTTGGATTATAAATAATATTATTTGCTCTAAAGACATCTTTATTATTTTCACAAATACGTCACAGTTATCAAAGGTGTAATCAAATAAAAAAGCTGACAGTGTGACTGGAATAAGAATTGTATTAAAATTTAAAACATCTCTTTTATTTAAACGTTTTGCATTAAAATTTAAAAAAGGGCAACTTTACTCCTTACCAAATTTTACGTTTTTATATTTTTTGCATACCCCCCGTACAAAAAAAAACAAATTTTTGACATCGCGGATTTTATTTTTAAAGCCAGCAAAAACCTTTATAAAGGACCGTTTCGTGTCTTTCACGTTTTGGTCCATTTGTCCTGTTGTCTATTCCAGTCGTAGACATACTGTAGTTATTGTCGAAAATATTTTGAATTGTTTTTTTCGAAAATGCAGTATTCGGAAAATTGAAACTTAAAGTCTAATACTTAAAAATACATTAATGGAAAAAAAGACAGAAATAATCCTGGGCAAACCTAACTATACTTGAGGTCAAGTTGACTTACATTTGCTTATACTTTTTTATGACTTATTTTACAATAATAAAATTATTACCTTGACCGGCCAGATCAAGGCAGTAGTTATATTGACCAGTAAATATGCGTTTGGCATTATGTTCGGATGTTATGTATATTGCCTGTTATAATCACTTAGCCTGTAACATATAAACCGCAATTGGCGTATCATTTTCTGCCAGCTTCACAATAATTTAATTTAGAATTAATAGTACCTTCTACTTATAATAACTTCATACAAACCTTAGTGGGGCATTAAAGTATGATTTTGTACGAATTATAATACATGTATCCTAAAAAAAGAATTGACCTGTTTCTTCTTTCTTGAGATTCGTTTTAGATCGTGGTAAAGTTATGATGACTTACCTAACAGTCCCAGAATTTCATTACTCTTGAGCTTCCCATACGTTGGAAATGTAAGAACAGAAAACACAACGGCTTATTTAGAGTCTGTAAACTTACAGTACCATTTTAGTAACTTTTTAACTACCTATGTAATCTAGCGCTGGCAAAAAAATTAAATTTGGATACAAAATTAAAATACCAGTTTAAACTGTAATATTTTTATTAAGTCCTTCTTTTTACAATAACGTTGCAGGTGGTTTACAACTAACAACAATCATATCGGATGACTAAGACTTATCATTATTATTATATAACAACGTGAACAGCCCTTAACTACTAAAGGTACTCAGGCATCTACAAAACGTGTTTCTTGTTTCACAGCATTATGAAACAATGTTACTGTTTAATGAGTGTATAAATACAAAATGACTACCTATTCGTTGTTAACTATCATCTGTAGTAAAATCACAAATGTGTTTATAATTTCCGATTAAGGTAATTCTGATAAGACAGTTAAGATAGACAGTATGCCAAAAGTGCTTGCTATTCATTATTTACAAAACATGTAAGTTTGTCTAACAGAAGGTATAAATTAGGTTGGCACCCAGTACTTAATTTTGGGCTAAGAAATAGAGTATGGTTATTCAAAGTAATATAAAGTTTTAAATACTATAAGGAATATGACTAAATTTTTTTTCTTTAACGGGTTGTGTTATGAAATACAGGGTGAAAGTATTAATTTTAAGAGATTACATGAGCATGAGCATGAGCATGAGCATGAGCATGGGCATGAGCATAGTAGAACAAAAAGTCTTATCTACGAACCGTTTACCTAAAAACTAGAATTAAAATTTTAGTCTTTTTTGAATCGTTTTAGAGAAAGCATGAAAAAAATAACAATTTAATTTCGCACTGCTGTAAGAGAATTTTTAGCAGAGTGCTGAAAAAAAATTCTAATGGCATCGCTTAATTATTAAAAAAATATATTTAAAATATTAAAGGAATTTTATTTTTCTTGATCATTAAGTGATGTAAACAGAATTTTTTGTGTTTTCTGCTGAAAAAAATTTCCTTTACAGCAGTGCAAAATTTGGATATTATTTTCTTTACACTTTCGCCAAATAACTTTAAAGAAAAATAAATTTTTAATTGTAACTTTTAGGTAATTGGTTGGGTTTTCGGTATATATAAAACCTTTTTATTCCGCTATGTCCATGATGCCATACTTTGTTTATAATTTTTAAATTTACGACTTAATATTACCTTGACAACATAATATAAACTAATAGCAAATGCATTTTGTACATATAGAAACATGAACCTATCTTAATCTTTGGGGTAAATTGCCAATGGCTTACCATAAAATTTAAGACTATGAAAAAGTCAATAAAATGTTATATTTTGTGCTACAGATAATAATTAAAAACCTGTAAAACTAAACTGGTATCGATTTCAACAACAATATCTACATTACAATGCGAATATCATTTCTTCATAATTATAACAATACAACATTGATTTTTTCATTAACAATTTTCAGATTTCTTGTTATGAAATTATCACTACTTTTTGGTAATAATACAGTACGTCACTTAAGCAGAAGCTCTTTAGCCAAAGTAAATTACATATGAAAGGTAGAGAAACTTTTAAGGCTTTTTTCCAGACGAGACCTAAATTGGGCCATTCTCTAAAAAATACTCCATTTTTTACCGTTACATTTGCGAGCATTAAGACACTTTTTAGAGAATTTATTTCTATGCGATTTACTTTGACTGTCGAAAATAACGGTCTTCATTTAAAAATATTTACCAAGTCGGTTATATTTTTAAAATAAGCCTAAGGAGTGAGTACTAAGTTAAGAGTTAGAACTAGAGTATGAAATTACAGTATATACCTACTAGAATTAAGTATGTGTGTCGTTGTCTGCAGAATTTTAAATTATGTTTTGTAAATAGGCATATATCGCAAGCACCAGGATGATTTGACATAATGATTCAGGTTTTAACCGTTGGGCCGTAACGATAGATGCCTAGTAAGTGTATCAGAGTTTATCGTATTCGGCGTTTTAGATCTTTTCTGTAATTGTGTTTGTAAAATATTATTTGTTCCTTGGGTGTTTCTTGTTTTGACAATAAGTACCGTTTTAACAAACGTACCACTTATAAAAGTAAATATATACGTCACACATAGGTAACTGGATTTTACCAGTTACGGAAATATCAACTATTAAATCATTAATAAATATATTAATAGTATATCACACACCTGACTAGGTCGTACTACGCATTGCTTTCATTTTCTTGTCATAAGATGAAGAATTGCGGCGAATAACCCTTCATGCTAAATAAACTTTCAGCAAACTACATTATGGTTAGTCAACAAATATTTCTTTTTTTTTATTTTCTCATTTTTTTTTGATTACTTTAATTTCCTAATGTACAGGGTTTTCTCTTATATTTTGAATGGGATCCACAGTCTTTATTTTTAGAGATATGGAAAAATGTTTAATACAAAAATTTTAGGGTTTTATCTAAATCATCAGAATTTTCTAAAAAAATAAACAAATGATAATCAGAATGTCAAAAAATCGCTATCAACTTTAATGTTTTAAATAGAACACCCTGTATATTTTCAACCATTTAGAAAGATATCTTTTTTCTCATTTCAAAAATATATAGTTTATTTATGTTTCTTTAAGCAGTTTTTAAAATATTTAGATTAAAGTGTTTAAAAATGTTCAAAGCTATACGTTTGCGATCTCTGAACAAGTGATTCCAAGGCCACCTATGCTTGAGCGGCTATGACTTAAAACTGAGGATTTTTAAATATTTACACCTAAATATTTTAAAAACTGCTTAAAGAAACATAAACAAACTATATATTTTTGAAATCAGAAAAAAGATATCTTTCTAAATGATTGAAAATATAGGGTGTTCTATTTAAAAAATTAAAGTTGATAGCGATTTTTTGACATTCTGATTATCATTTGTTTCTTTTTTTAGAAGATTCTGATGATTTAGATAAAACCCTAAAATTTTTGCATTAAACATTTCTCCATATTTCTAAAAATAAGGACTGTGGACCCCGTTCAAAATATAAGAGAAAACCCGGTACTAAATAAAAATGGTTAATACAATATAATTTAGAGGTATGTAATGGCTTCTCTCGTTCTGTTTGACAGATGACGTGTGACAAAAGAATCTGATTCTCTAACCAAAAATTTGAGAGAATGATTTTTAGTACAACTAATTCTTTAAAATTCAATTTCATTTCAAAACTAGCCACCCTCAATAACGCGCGAGTGGAAGTTAATTAGATTTAAACAAAAAACAAGCCGATTTTGATATAGAAGGGGAAGTTTAAAACCAATACACATTGAATTTTACATTTCACCGCCTCACCCCCCAGCTACCACTACTTTAAAATTTCAAATGACGCTCTACCATATAATTCATTTCCGAGTCTATTAAGTGAATGGATCAACCGAATTGTACTTGTGAAACGTGGTTAGATCAGAATTTTTACGGCCTCTAAAAATATATTTTACAATGTTAGGGTTGCAATTTGAAATTTCAAATTCAGGCGCGGCCCGTGAAATTTAAAAGTTGCATATCTCTGTTGCTACTTATGGGACCCATACCAAATTCAGGTTTTTTAATAGTGAGCCTACTAGGAATGATTTGGTAAAGAAAAAAATATTTAGCAATTTGCGAAAAAAAGTTGATTTTTTGAGTTGACCCACCTGGGTAAAAAATTAACACGCTTAGATATTTTATTTATTATTTTTTCTCAACAAATTTTACATCATTTTGTCGACAATTCTTAACTTTTAAGAGAAAAAAATGTGTTAGTAGAAAGTTATAGTCATTTGAATTTTTTGTTAAATTATATTTTAGGTTTAACAAAATTCAAATGACTATAACTTTCTACTAACACATTTTTTTCTCTTAAAATTTAAGAATTGTCGACAAAATGATATAAAATTTGTTTAGAAAAAATAATAAATAAAATATCTAAGCGTGTTAATTTTTTACCCAGGTGGGTCAATTCAAAAAATCAACTTTTTTCGCAAATTGCAGAATATTTTTTTTCTTTACCAAAATATTCCTAGTAGGCTCACTATTAAAAGACCTGAATTTGGTATGGGTCCCATAAGTAGCAACAGAGATATGCAACTTTGAAATTTGACGGGCCGCGCCTGTTCAAATTAGCTGCAGCTGGGTGGCGGGAGTCAAGCGTAAAATTTAATATGCGTTGGTTTTTAGTGTCCCCTGCGATATATAATTTGCCTTGTTCATTGTTTAAACCAAATTTACTTCAAATCAAGTGTTGAATTGAGAGCACTGTATAAATAGAATATAAAAATAAATTGTATAAAAACAAAAATTATCACTGCATATATTCGCAAGATAATTTTAGTATATACTTTTAGTTCTCTGTTCGTACATATTTTCAATATTTAAAAAAAAAATAGTGCTTTTCCCTACCATAACATGAACGGTTCTCGCCGATTTTAAAAGGATTAGGAACATTTTATATGATTTAATTTTTCTTTATCCAGGAAAAAAGAAAGAAACTTAATAATTACTGAAGAATCATCTTAAATTCGGTTTGTATTTGTAAAATGTCCCACAACTAAAAAAATGTGCTTGAAACCTTGTTAAGCGGGCGTATAATATGATTGTTTTTAAGGAGATACATTTGGTCAAGTGTTTAATAATAAGCTAATATTTGTATTTATATTTTGTCCAAACATCTCCCTATATACACGAAAATGAATTAAAATGGTGTTTTAGTGTTACAGGTATCTACAATTTTAGCATAGGACATCCACATAGTTGAGAAAGTTCAAATGAAAGCTTTTTTGCAAAACTACAGGACAAACTTGTAAGGAAAATAAAAGTTGAATGTGAAATTGGTTTAAAATTGAATTAAGTATATAAGTTAAATGTGTTTTTATTCTAATTTCTTGAACTACCATAAAACTTCTATTTGATAAAGCAAAAAAATATTACAATTTTTATGTTTATGCCAAATTTAAAAAATTACCCTGTTTCATCCTATATCGTTGCTCGCATTTATTAAAAATATGTAATCAGACTTCATAAAATATTGATAGTTTCATCTGTCTAGAACAGTTTTAAGAATGTTTGTTAATAAGTTGCCATACTGAGAATACTTTGTACAGAAGTAAATTACAAAATTTATTACATATTAAGGATATTCAGCAATGCCCTTAGAATAAAAATGTCGCAAATTGTTTTTCAAAACATAATTATAATACCTTAATTTTTAATATTAACAACAAAGGTTTTTTAAAAGATTTAACTTGACTATAATTTATTCATTTGCCACCTAGTAAAATGATAATATTAAAAATTTAAATTAAAAAAAAAATATTTTTTATAATGTATTAAGTATCAAGTTAAGTGAAGTGAAGTAAAATTTAAGTTAGTATATATGGGTAAAGGTTTGTGCAAAAAGTTGCCGATTTAATTAAATATTTAATTATTTTAATTCAATTAATTCAGTATTTTAATTTTTAGTTGTAATTTTCATCACAACCGTATATTTTTACAATAAACAATATGTACCTATTGTTTTACGGTGTACTTTGTAAATTTTAAGCCACTAAAAGCTAGCTATACTTATTCAAGTTTTATCATAAGTAAACAATTTGGGACACCCATTAGCATTATTTTTAGTCTCTGTGTTTCCGTAAATCTGCAAAAAATGCTTCTAATTTGTAACTCCTCCGTGGTATGTCTCTCCGCATTAAAATGGCTAGTACATTGCATTGATTTGCATTACGTAAGGGAAATATATACTTCACCTAAAATACTTGCTAAAGTGTATATTTTTTTGGGTTGTGTAAAAATGTGCTGTTTAAAAGCATATGCACTAAGAATACTATTTCAAAAATGAAATCATATTTTTTCATTTAGTTATCAAACATGCCTTATCTTCAGTTCGTATACGTCGTGAACCATTAGTAATTTACATTAATAATGGGCCGTTTGCACGAACTATCTAAGCAGACTTCTGTTTGAGCCGTCATTCGTTCAGCACATTTTAAAGGGCCGTTCAGTGCCGCTCGTTTAAAGGAACGATATCACGTTGCAATGCCACTTTAGGTTTGTGTTGCGCGAAATTGCACTATTTGTTATAAAGGGGGCTTATTTTTAAAGGTAACTGAATAAAATGCTTCCTAAAATAGGTAACTGAATAAAATGCTTCCTAAAATATGTCTTTTAATGTTTCCTAGTGCTTTCTCATTCATGGTAGTATACGCTTGAATTTCACTTATATAAATAAATTTTAGTCGAATGAATGAATTTATTTGAAGTTCTTAAAAAGAATTATCTCTAAAAGTACCGTTTCAAATAGTTATTTTTTGTTTTCTTTTCTTTTCATTAAAAAATGATTCCCTAGATAAAAAATAAAAATTTCACCACGATACATACTTTTGTAGATAATTACAATTCCGATTAACTTTTTTTTGATTTTTCAAAAACGCCGGACCTAGAGTAATCGAACCGCGTTGGACTGGTTAACAAATCTTTAGAATTCTCCAGTCGGTAGCAATAACTTTCTATACGATAACCCATTTAAGTGTGTCGCTCATATTAAATGCCATGTTCGCCAAAGACCCACCACTAGCCGTTATATGAATGGGATTTTTCTGTTTTATGCTTAAAACGTTCATGTTCATGTTAGCTTATTTTTAAGCCTCGCTTAAATAGTTCGCGCAAAAGGCCCTAAATGAATTCAAGGTTAAAATTTAAAACAGTGATGGCATTTTATCGATTTTTCTGTTGGATATTGTACCGCCTCTGACAGTCAAAATTAAAAACAAACTAAGACTAAGGCTTGTTTCATTTACTTATATGTTTTTGGTATGTTTCATGCGTATGCTCTTAAACTAATTAATGTTATTAAGAAAATTTCCACGCTGATTTCACCCAAATTCCGATTTATATTGCATTCTGAGAGGATAAAAGCAAAGAAAGAAATATCTTGCTGTCTGGGCAAAGACGTTATTCAATAAGTTTATTGCACAACATGCGGCAATATATTTATATTGTCTCGATAGTTTCTTGAAGCACCTTTACTTCTTAAGCCTTCACTATGCTTTAATAGGGTGCCCTAAGTGACTTTAATATAACCCTAGAGAGCTTTTTCTGTCGATCAGCAAGATTTCAACAGATATGCTCAAATGGACAAACGCTCTTGTGTAGAGAGTATTAAAATCGTTCCACTTTATTAATATAACTAATAGACAGAACAAGCTCTCTACTGTTACTCGATCCTATGACATTAAGTTAACACAAGAAATACGTTGTGATACCACTAACTTAGAAAGTTCTGTGGTACAGTTATTTTCTTCACTTTGGCATTTAGCCTTTTTTTAATTGTTTTTGCGTCTTGCCAAAATGACATCGTCTAAAATCTTTTGAGCAACAACGACACTTACAAACAATATAGTACGTTACAGTCTAAGAGCTACTACATTTTGCACAGTGTTAATAAATACATATAGAGGTCTACATGCTGGTAAGAAAGAGATATATGTTTAAGTATAGAAGAAAGACGGGTATCGCAGATTAAGAACCTGTCACACTCAAAGTTAGTAGTCACATATTTACTTATCAACCTTTCATATTAACCCACACGCTTATTTAGAAATAGAGCGGTCCTATAATAATGGCATAATGGAAAACTTTGTACTTAAATTTTGACATTCAATACAAGATCGAAATAGTCTGCGATAACTGTCCAATAATTGACACACAGATAAGAAAGAAAAATGTAAATTAAAAAAGTGTTTTGCATTTCCCAGTTCGCAAGTTTTGCCACCCTATTTACATTCTTTAGTACAGTCCAAGAAGCAAAATAGGAAAATTTGAATTTTGTACCTAACCTTTTTACGAAATATATACATATATAGTTACACTTATTATTGTCTTAAAAATTATTGTTATTTACAATAATGTTGTTCGATAGTTAAGAAAGACAGAGTATATGTACAGATTGATATTGATTAGTATATAAGTAAAATTTGATAACAAACCGCTTTTGGATTTTTAACGATAAATAATTTAGCTACAGATCCTCGTTTCATTTTGAGGAAAGTTATACACTATACGAGTAGTTTTCGTCCTTAAAGATATAAATAAAAAGAGTGTAAAAAAGGTTTATAGTCCGAGAGGCGACTGTCAAATTTCCTATATGTATCAAATACACAAGAAACTTTGTGCAAGTTAGCATTGATTGATATAGACGTACACGGAACCACCGTTTTATACGAGCTCAATCGCATATAAAGTAGACCAAAGAAATCTATACATAACTGTATATTTCTGATGTAGTCGTTACTTACTTTTTGTAACGTCAGCAAATACAACTAAGTTTATTTGACCCAAGCAAACCCAAGCAAATACAACTAAGTTTATTTGACACTATGCGGTGTTAGCAATTAATAAACAATATCTGCCCTTCATGTCTGTTACAACAAAATAATAATAATAAATAAATAATAATAAAACAAAAAAGATTTTATTATGTCTGGCGCATTTTAATTGGACCATAGCTCTCTCGGTAAGGTAAATATGTTTTTACGTAATAAAATACCGCACGTTATTTCCTGAGGCGGACATCTGAACAAGTTGACCTTGAAGACAAAAATAATTACTTCAGTATTTGAAATTTGGGTTTAAATTTTTTTAGTTGTCAAAATGGTTCGCGGAAAAGCGTTATCTTAGGATATGCCAAATTCCATTGCTGCTGCCCACCAAAAGGGAGTTAGTGGGCACAAAATTGCAAAAAATTTAAGCGTTTCTCAAGAAACTATCAGAAACATTATTGCTCAGTATGATAAAACGGAAAATATTCAAATTAAACCTACAACTGGTCGTCCCTCGAATATTACAAAAAGTAATTAACGTGTTCTCCGTGTACCAAAGAAGATCGCCGAGCTCCGTAGAGGGAATTACCTGTAAAAATGGTCAGAAGCGATTGGTAAAAGAGTTTCAAAATACACTTGTTTGAGGAAAATGAAAAAAATGGGGTACGGGTTCTACAAAGTAAGTTTTATAAAAAGACATAAAAATCAAACCATTTTTTTTCAGGCGAAAGAAAAACCACTTTTACTCGTAATTGGATCCCGTTGACGTTCAGTCCAGTCCTTGGCCCACAAAAGACGGCTTCTTTTTTGTTTTTGAGAGAGAAGTGGATTTTCTTTCGGCTAAAATAAGAAAATGGTTAACTTAAGTTTTTTATCTTTATTTAAAAAACTTACTTTGTAGAACCCTTATTCCATTTTTTTTTCATTTTCCTCAAACTTGAAAATCGCTCATGACTATTTTACAGCTAATTCCCTCGACGGAGCTCGGCGATCTTCTTTGATACGTGCACTGGGAACACGCTAATCACTTTTGGAATATTCGAGCGACGACCAGTTAGCCTTAATCTGAATATTTCCCGTTTTATCATACTGCGCAATAATGTTTCTGATAGTTCCTTGAGCAATGCTTAAATTTTGTGCCCACTAACTCCCTTTTGGTGGGCAAGAATGGAGTTTCGTATATCGTAAAATAATGCTTTTCCGCGAACCATTTTGACAACTAACAAAATTCAAACTCAAATTTCAAATACTGAAGTAATTATAACTTTTGCCTTCAACGCCAACTTGATCAGATGTCAGCCTCAAGAAATTACGTGCGGTTCTCTATCACGTAAAAAATATATTTATCTTAACGAGAGAGATGGTTTATTGCTAACACCACATAGTATCAAATAAACTTATAGATAGATAGATAGATAGATTTATTTCATGTTCTCGACAAACTTTGTCATACAATCGTCATAGGTATATACACAAAACATGTGAAACATACAATACATGAAAAAAGAAAAAAACAATTTACAACATAAAAATATAACCGCAGAAATACACAAATTGGAACCAAAAATAAAAAGTGGTACAGAAATTAAACTCATACATTATATCCCAGATAAACCATCAGAGGCATTAAACTATTCAGTTAGCATTATACAGATTATCAAGGTGTACAGAGTTACAGGAGATAGAGGTTATTAAATAAACTATATTAAGAGAGTTCAGATAGGATTCGGCCAATGCTTGAATTCTGTTCTAGTTGTATTTGCTGACGTTACAAAAATTAAGTAACGACTACAGCAGAAATATAAGGTTGTGTATAGATTTTGATCCAATTCATATGTGACTGGGCTCGTAATGCTTATTTAGCTCTGACAGTCCTAAAGAGTACTGGCATATGTGTCATATTATGCCAGACCTCGACCGGCCGCAACCCCTTGGCAGCCCTAATTTTATAATGTTAGGGATGCCAAGTGGTTGCGACAGGGTGAGGTCTGGCACCCCTCGATTACGTGATAATTCTGGTCGAGACGGACATTTTGATGTCAATTTTATTTGTGTAGTGCATGACATACAAGACAGTCAAAAAAGTAACCGTAAGTGACCGTCAAAATCTATGTTGGCAAAATGAGCATCATGTGTGTGGCTCCGTGTTCGAAATAAATCAATGCTAACTCACAGAAACAATGTTTCTGTGTGTTTTATTTGACCGTCGGTTCTACGACTATTAGATTATACCATATAATTACTAAAAAGACTAAAAAAAATCGTCACTGAAAGTTGACATCATGTTAAAAACAAACTTGTTATCGCGAGAAAATAGGCAGTTTGAATAGCAGTGCCCACATTATTCCAAAAATATTTTATACACAATTTTCTTTAAACGCGCTACATAACAATTTTCTTTATATTATAAAATAAAGTTTCATAATATAACACACTATTATCCACGTTTCTTTTACCAGATTTGTGTAACAATGTGACATGTTAGGATACACATTTGTTAGGAGGATTATATAATGAAGGTGCCTCACATAACATAACATAATATGATTTGAATTTCTTTTTATTTGTTTTAACAAAATTTTGAATTAGAAACTGGTTTCAAATTAAAAATGACGAAATCTAAATAGAATTAAAAACGAATGAAATATATAGAATACATTCAGGAAATTGTGGTTTTTGACATAATGATTATTAAATCTACACGGCATTTCTGATATGCATTATATGCTAAATAATTTGTCGATATTTATCCTTAATAGGTTTGCTTCTTAACTATTTTAAAATTATTGTTGGTTTGCATAAAAATATCGCAATTTTAAATAATGCAGAGAAGTTAAGTGATTTATTTTAAATAAAATTGAAATTTTATTCTGGGAAATGCAAAACTTGTTTGAAACGATTATAAAATACCTGCAAAGTTTGAAGCAGTGCTCGCTACTAACAGCAAATAACTTTATGAGAAGTTTTGTTTTACGATGTTTAAAAAAGGAATAATAATTTGAATAGTTTCGGAGTGTTAAGGCCCTTTTTAAACGAGTTGGATCTAGGAATAAATTATAAAGTTTTTTTTCTCGGTAATAAACAAAACAATAAGTACTTTGCATGGCGTGTTAAAGAGTTGTTTGGTCATTTTATGGATATGATAATGTTTATAAACAGGTATTGTATATAGTTAACCAACCATTATGTGTGTTTTAAGTACATACATTATAAAAAAGTTAAATATTGCTTGTGAAATATACATTTAATAAAATGTATTTTGTAAGATTATCGGAACTAGCTTGAAAGGCCTGAGAACAGATTGCGACCTCCTACAAAGTCCATATTTTGCACATGTACGCTGTGATTATAACAAGTTTACTGGCAGTATTAGGATACTGAAAAACTATTTTGTGAAAATAGAGTAAAAGTTTCAAGCAGTTTTACTCTAGTTAGTAATAAAAAATCTGAATACGATTATTTTTATAACGGTAAATTTCCATACACCAGAATAATAATAAAAATATTAATTTTTTCTCAGAATATACAATTACAATTATATTTTTTTAATTTTTACGTAAAGCTAGGTTCTTGATGGTTAAGCCACTTAGCTTGTAAGACGAGGTGTCTATGTATCAAGAAATTGGTTTTAAAACATTATGTGATACCTATATCCAGAGACAGAACGTGCAAAATATTTCTTTTAGAGATCACTGATGGCATTAACAAACAATAGTTTCAATATAATATGTTGCTTTGCAGCGAAGTCCGATGTCTCCATAATGGTTTGTAAACTAAATTACTTTGTTTAAAGTGTAAAGTTTTTGTTGCTGCAGTATGAGCTTGTCCTGCCTTAAGCTATACACTGGCTGGGTAGTCTGGAAACATACACATTCAAGATCTTAATTACCACTCAGTCATTATACTAAAACAACATAATGGTCGGCTACTAATTAAATAGCTTGTAATAGGAGAGTAAGAGAAGGCAACAACAATAAACACCGAACAATAATTATTATTATTCAATGACACATGCGACAACCGAACATACATAAAAAGCCAAAGAGTTGCAATAAATAACACCAAGAAAGTTTTGGTTTAGGGGGAAATTAATATTTTTATGCGGCACAATTTATAAGTATTGCAAAAAATATATAGTGCTTTAATTTTAAAACTAGCCACCCTCAATACAACTTGATTTGAAGAAAGTTCAGTTTCATCAAAAAACATTTCAATTTAGATATCAACGAACTTTAAAACCAATACCTATTTATATTTACGTTTCTCCCACTCACTCCCAGCATGAAATTTAAAATGGTACCCCATATGTGTGACACAGATTACTCCTACCAGATGCGAATCTCTTAATAAATTTCCTATATCAAGATTCCTCGGTCTTGGCGATACGGACAGAGCGGCCGGTCGCTTCGAGCGTCGATGCCGTGAATGGAATTTTCCACGCGTTTGGTAGGTTTTAATTCAGAGAAATTATGGATTATATTTTAAAATATTAAATCATGATATTGTGTGGCACTTTATATAAAATTATATCATTAACAAATACAAAAACGTATATCGTTTATTAAAATTACTCTACAACCTAGTACAGTCACAATTTAAACCATAAAATCAATGCAACAAAACTGATGTAATAACATTAGCCTGCTATCTACTCCACCGAGACGCTCGCACACGCTAACAGCGAGGAATTCACCGTTCGGCGACAGACTAAATAGGGTGCATCGCCACCTTATAATTTCTCTAAATTGGGCCACCGTCGAAAGCGTAAGATTCGCATCTGGTAGGAGTAATCTGTGTCTGTGATACATCATTTTAAAGGTCGTAAAAATCCTGATCCAACAATGTTTAAAAAGTTGAGTTTTTTGATCTTTTAATGAGTTTATTATAAAGTCACAAATTATTTATTTTCAGTTTTTAAAAACTCACTTTAATAAGTATTTAAAAATTTTTGACGGAACCCCCTCCACCACATGCATGCATGTACATGAATGGTTGGATCAACGAATTCTAGGAAAAAAGATTGGTAGGAGGGATGCTTTAGAATGACTTATTCTGGATTTCTTTCTCTGGGGTCACTTTAAAACGGTAGTTTAGAGAATTTCGTTCTAGAATAATGAAGAGCGTAGAAACAGGATTATATTTCATAACGGAGGGTTTAAAAATAATCTGTATATCCAATAATGGACCGCATTAGTAAATTTTCGAAAATTGTCATTTTACTGAAAATAAATTATTGGTGGCTTTATCTTATAATTTTTGACCATAACTCATTAAAGGATCAACCGAATTCAATTTTTAAACGTAGTTAGATCAGAAATTTTTACCGCCTTTAAAATAATATATCACAAGGTAGGGTGACATCTGAAATTTCCAAGTAGGAGTGACTGGAGGTGATGGGGTAAGTAAGATTCAATAGTTTTTGTTTTTAAACTTTCCTTTTGATATGTAAATTAAGGTGTTCTTGATTTAAACCACATTTATTTTACATCAAGGTGTAATTGACAGTGAGTTGTTTGGAAATCGGAGCACTGTATAAGAATTTCCAAATTTATCGAGCTTCAATAAATTCTTATAATCCTATTTTTATAAACCCTGAAAAGGTTTTTCCAAAATTCAAAATATATGTCAAGTTGCATAAAAATAGTTTTAGGATTAGAACAAAATCTTATTTAACAAACTTTGAAGATTATAGAGCCACAAAAAATTATTTTGCCCCCAGTACACCTGTAAATAAAACGGAAAAAATTATGTAAATCCACACTGAACTTTATCAAGCGCTAATCAATGGCGATTACTTTATTTGTC
Organism: Philopedon plagiatum; assembly: GCA_963971165.1. Classification (NCBI taxonomy): domain Eukaryota; kingdom Metazoa; phylum Arthropoda; class Insecta; order Coleoptera; family Curculionidae; genus Philopedon; species Philopedon plagiatum. The sequence goes on along the minus strand of OZ020190.1, from coordinate 31,201,050 downwards.
AATACGGCAGCATTAGGTATTTAAAATAAGTAATTTAGATACATTCTTAAAGTGATATAGTAAAATATGAATTACTTAATTTTTCACTTGATGCCGAAAAACACACTTCAAACAGAAAAAATAAATAATTTCTGTGTGATTTTTTTTACGCAAATTAATGTTTAGGGGTTGATAGACTTTTATCAACACAGTTCGATGTTATTTTATTTGTGTTCAAAGGCGATTGCCCCAATCCAAGAATATCTAAATTAATTAATAAAGGACGTAATAATGCCTTTTACTGTCGCCTCACTTGGTCCTTTACATCCCTCTCATTTATAAAAGTTTACTGTAGATTAGTTTCTGTCAAACCTGCTAATATTTTAAATGTCTACGTGATATTCTCGGAATAAGTCCTTTTTAACCTAATACCAATATGCGAGATAATTCAATGAATCTCTAGGCACCATTTGCCTTCGAATTCTGACCAATCCTGATTTTACAAAGGTACAGTTTCAGGTAGTGGTCTGTCAATAGGTTATCTATGAACCAAACGTCTAGAAAGAAAAACTTTCATCGTAGATGCGCATTCAGATCTGCTGTGTTCCTTAGACTGCCTCATTCTTGGAGTCCTTCTCCAGCATTTATAAAACATATGTACAAGCGGGTCTTTGACAATCGCTATTTCTAACTGATGTTGAGAATAGAGGTTACGGGCTGGAGCCCGTTATCATTGCTTTGCTTTGCCATATGGTTCTCCTTGTTTTCCTGGATCTTTGTATGTTCTATATTTTATAATTATATTTGGTTATTTTTGCCTGTATTTCGAAAGCCACCCAGAAATTAAAAACCTACCGTTTAGAGAGACTTTATAAAACTAAAAAAATTGCCTTGCAATATTTAGCCAGATAGATCTACTTTTGTTTTGAAATAAAGGTTAAAAAAGAAGCGTTAAGAATGTAATTTTTAAATTATGTTCCAGTAATGGGGTCTTAATGTACGACTTGGGGTGCGAGCGGATGTGCGTCAAGGTCAAACTTGAATTTTTTATTAGGGCCCCTAAATATAAAACATATCCAAAAATTAGAACCGTCCGACCTTTTGCAAGGTAAAATTTAATCTACTACTCATTACATTACAATTAAAAAAAATGGGTTTGAGTTATCTTTTACTGACCACCTTTATACTGTACATACAACATTCTAGTGATTTTCTTTTAATTTTTGATATTATATGTGTAATCATTTAAATACAAACAAGTAACTAATGAGATTTATTTTTGCTTGAAATAAAATGAGGGTATAATTCTTTACATTCTTTCAGGAGATGAGTTTCTCTTGAAACTTTAATATCTTTTATTAAAGTCAGTTCGTCTATTTAAATCCTCAGAACTAAAATTTGCAAAGTCTAAATGCATTTATACGTATATTTTATTTATTTTAATATATTTATTTTATTTTAACTTGTTATGACAAATAAAGTAAATCGCCAAAGCCATTAAAGGAATTTGGATGACCAATCTCGGTGTGTGTGCTTTTAGAGAATAGTGAAAGTCGTCGAAAGTCTCCAGAGAAGCATCAACCATTCAAAAAGTTCATACGTTCATAAAAAAATATTGAACGAAAATCCTAATTATTTTACGTTTCTTTTTGGTGAATTACATTTGGCGTTACAAAAAAATAGGTTTAAACTATGTTTTACCTACCTACAAAAATGGTAACAATTAATAACACTACGACAAAAGTATTATGACAACTTGCAAATTGTCGGGTCATCATAATAATTTTGTTACTTTGTTAATTGTTTATCGCAGTCTCTTTTTTGTTTAAGGGCATTATATCTGCGTGGCCACAAAATTTAAACGAAAAACATAATTAAAACTTTAATATTACGACGTGACGCTGACAAGGGTTAGACTTATCCATTTTACCGCTTTTTTGTTGCGAGTTAATGTTTTTCTTTATAAAAGAATTGTTTTAGCTTCTGATCGTAAAACGAGCCGAAGTTTTGGGCTAATAAACCCTTTTCACCGACGTACCATAATCGTTAAATATATTTTACCATAAGTAAATAACATCACAGGTGTTACTTCTACTAACTAAATTAACAAATTATTTTTTATGTAATATTTCTAGGGTGATGGTTAGCCGTAGAGGCCCGCAGTATGTGCCATCGTGGATGTCTCCATATTCATTGCATTACACATTTACTTTCGAGTTGAGACCTGAGCTCATTAACGCTTGATTCTATTGTGTTCTTGAGTTCTGAAACACGTATACATATACATATAAACATTCAGTAGAATAATTAAGCAACAAATCTACACACAAGTTTTGTACAAAGCAAGATAGTCTAGAGAAGGAAGATAATAAATACAAGTTAAATTCTCTAGAAACAATAGGTATGTACGTTCGCAGTAAGTTTCTTTAGAAGAGTAGTTATTCCTATCTACCATTATTTATTTTATTTTTGTAAATAGCAAAATAAAATATTAAAAATTTGATAATTAAGTCTTTGTTGATTTAAAAAAAACATTCTTGTTTAAGGAGCTATTTTAGTAAAGCACATTTTAAGGGATAAATTATCTAAAACGTTTTATTTATTTAATTTTAAAACAAAATGATTTTTAGACCTTTAAAGACCCTCTTGTTTGATCTGGATTGTAACCGTTTTTTATGTCCTCTATCATTTTTGTGCAGAATCAGAAAATATTTTGAAAATAATTTCAACGGTTTTGTTTTGATTGTGTTAACGCTAAGAAACTTGGCTATTTAAATAAGGACGTGAGAATGTGAAGTTTCCGCCGCTACATTTATTAGGATTGGCTACATATTTAGGATTTAGAAGTTAGCGTGCGTAATTTCAATGATGATACTGGATAATTCATTTTTTTCTGAAACACAGAAATACAGAAAAGGATTTTTTATTTACACTTCCTGTGTAGGTACTACAGCAGGAAGCCTTTAGATTTTGCATGCTTTCTCCTAGGTTTAAATAAGTGTGAGCTTTAAAAAGATTTTTATTTTCATAATTACTTTACCGAGGTTGTGATGCAAGTGAAAAGGGATCTATATAGATACGAGTGTCTTTCATATATCGCCACTATTCATATGATGGTATATATTTACTCTTATTTTTCTGTTTAGGCAGCCAAAATAAACTTACTTCAATTCAATGCGCAAAATTTGTTCAAAGAAATTCAATATTTATGTTGTTCGTTTAACTTGTCAAAACTTCTGAATTTTCATAACTAAGCCAACAAAAACATTTCGCAACTTGTTGGGAAAAGTAAATTTTTCCGGAGCAGTTCTATCTAAAACATACTGCAAAATGACAGGTTTTTATAAATTGTGATCAATTATATTAAAGGTCTTTTTAAATTTTTACCAAAATTAGGCAAGAATAGATACACGTTAGTTAATGTGATTTTGTGTAACGCGGGTGATTTGCGGGATCTCGCTTTACTCGCCCTCTACTCGTTGCAAAAAATGAAGCGGTTATTACTAAGGAACTGGTGAATTATGTTATTTTTAAAAAATGCAATAAATTGTAACATTGTGTAAATTTTTTCAATTTTGTGCCAACTAACTAACTCCCTCTTGGCGGACAGCAACAATGGAATTTCTTATATCGTAAGATAACGCTTTTCCGCGAACCATTTTGACAAAACTAACAAAATTCAAACCGAAATTTCAAATACTTAAATCACTTAGAAAATATTTAACTTTAATTAAAATAGCGTTTTTGGCAAAAAAGTAACATTTCATTGTAGAACTAAATTTATTTTGGCCCAGCGTTTATTTAATATCTTTTTACAATGGTTTTTTTTGTAGTGGCTCAAGTTTTCATGTTGAATTTTAAATATTTTAAATCAGATTAGGAAGGATCGAAGAAATCTTGTAAATATACATCTAGCACCACAATATATTATTAATCATATTTAACGATGTTTAAAATTATCTATCAATAGTTCAATATATTTCATTTTCTTCCATACAAAAAGAAGCAGGAAATTACAAATACGGGTATATTGTATTTTTATAACACATTATAAGTCGTTTAGTTAATGAGCGTGAAATCTTATAAACAGTAAAATGTAAATCTCAACACACAAAATAATTTATAAAAATTACGACTAACACACACACACACCATCACACAGACTTACCAAACTTGTAGTAGGGAAAACACTTATTAAGTAAAAACAAGCAACTAAAACAAAATAACTTTATTAAAATAAAAATCTACATTCTACTTGCAACAAAATATAAATAGGCATATATTATGTAAATAGATTTGTTATTGGAAATGTTTGTATGAATTGAAACTTAAATAACAATATGGAGTTTTTGAAGCAACTACAATAATAAAATATAATTAAAATTTAAGTCTTAAAAACTGCCGCTGTATATTAAATTAACACCCCAGATTTACTAGAATGGTTTAAGACTTAGTTTAAATTTAGATCTTCTAGTTAAACGGATATGTTTTAAACAGTGGCGACTCGTGGTCATTTGTAACGGTGAAGCAAAACAATAATATGAAGTGAAAAGGGCCGCTGAAAAAATGTTTTGGGTGCATTCACTATTGTGTAATAATTTATTGTTTTTAGTTTATTAACTAAAATAAAAACACAAACGGGACCATACTGCGGAAACATCACGTGTCAATTCAGAAATATAATCGCGAAAAGTCGACGTTGCTCTACAAACACATAACTAACTTGAACAATGCGAGGTCGCAGTATTAAACTAACTAAGATTTCTGCTTCATAACGGGGTAAATGACCTCTCCCACACGACTCGAACGCAGATGCTCGAGACGAACAAGAACTCGATTGGGCATACCGAGCAAGTAAATTCACAGTAGCGTCGAATTCTGCTTCACTCATAGTGTGACGGCGCAACTAAAAACTACAGGGTTGAAGCGCGGAATTTCGAAAATTAAATTGTGAAATGTGAATGTAAATAATAAAATGCAATATAATAATCCTAATACCACAGGAGAAAATCTAATGAGATGATTGCGTTTACTGTTTAGTATTTTTACTACAATATTTTAGGTAAAAGTTTGCTTCACCCGGCGAGCCATCACTGGTGTTGACAAGTTTTTCAACAAGTTCAACAAGTAATTGGCGTCATTAAAAACTTGAGTTTCTCTTATATTCCTGCGATTTAATTACTTTCTAAAAGATTTTTATCCTGAATCTTGTCGATGAAATGAATTTAGTTCTGTTGTTGTGGAAAATGCATATTGAAATTGCTATTTTCATTATAAATTTGCAAAGCAATTCAGAAATAAATTTATAGTATAAAACTTAGCTTTTTATAATAACAACATCTGGTTGTATTTTCAAATTACATGAAGTTTACGTTATATCAACATCAAATTATTTAAAACGCTTTGCTCTCGATCACAGTGTTAAAAAACATACTCAACGCCATTAGTACTATTTTTTAAAGCTGTAACAACAGCTTGCTCATTTATTATTTTAAAAACCTAATATTGGTAAGTGCATACATAAAATAAAGACATATACGAGTAGTTGATTCCAGAAATCGAAATTCCATTTTACTCCTTAACACCCCACAGAAAATTCGACACATGTATCAAATCCAATTTGAAATACGGGGGGGGGGGGGTGCTCATCATCACCCCATGAGTGCGGCGCTCCTGAGAGCCACCATATTTGAATACTTTAGTAGTCCCCTAATATTGTATAGTCCTCATCAACTACGTTATATTCGCATAAAAATTGATTTTTTTTTTGTTTGGATATGCCGACTGTCCAAGGCGAATAGGTTTTCTGAACCGTTTAAATAAATAATAAAATAAATTCGATATTTGTATAAAATTATTGTTCAAATTTATTGCAAACAGTGTATTTGAATTAGCTTACATCTTTTTTCAGGCCTTTGGAACTTGCAAGGAAAACTAGAATACAATAGTCGAAAAAGTATAATTAATTTAATATATGCGCCCGGACTAAAATTCTTATCTCGGCTGGCGATTTTTGCTCGGATATGCGAGTCATTTTTTAGAGTTTTTATATAAATGGTAACAATATGACTTAGGACTATAATTAATAATTTAAAATCATGCGTTCAGTCTCACTATCGCTAGACAAGTGTAAGAATAAGACTGCTAATTTTTTTTACCATGCATTTATTTTTGAAGTTTTCCGCCAATTAAAAAAGAAAATGTTAATTTTAGTACGTACTTTCCACAATAATAGAACTAAATTATAAACTTATTTTTGTAACGCCTTTCAAGATAAAAGTCCTTTGGAAATCAAGCAAATCGCTAAAACATTGGAACAATTCTTAACTTATTTCTTCTTAACTTATTAACAAGGACAGGACAAAAACTGGTTAAGCTAATCATTTAGAAAATCTTAATTTAAACCAGTACTGTAGTACTGATTTAAGTTTACTTAAACCTTTTTATACCCCTATTCTCCGTAGTGTTTTTAGTTGGCTTATAAGCAAAGTCGACTTAAATTCCTATTACGAAAGCAGAACTTCAAACCTACTTAAAACACTACGCGGAGAATACGGGCCTTAGTGAAGCTGGCCGATAGTGTTTAATTTAATTATGTTTTACTTAATGCGATATTTTACAGTAGCACTTTTTAAATAAAGCTTATACAAGGTATAAAAGAAAAGGTTTATGATCAGGGTGATCGACAAAAACGCTATTTTCAAAATGGAGCATAACGGGTCTCTTTTGGCAATACGATGCTTTTGCGCTTTTGTTTTCAGAATTTATTGTTAAAATTTCAGTTTAATAAATTTGAATATCTTGCTGGTTAGGTATAGCACGTACGCATACATTTTTTCGAATGCTTTAGTTTTTCAAGTAATAGTCTTGTTGATAAATCTGTTTTTGTCAATGACTTGTATTGCTTGTGACGTGTGTGAGAGTTAAAGGAAAACGTAAATACCTCTAATTTTCTTTCTAAAATGAAAAATCTGTAATTAGAAATGACTAACTTTTTATAACAAGTAAAGTGAAAGGATATTGTAACCTAACTCTGTATATGTATTTTTAAAGTATTAACATTTCACTATAATAATTTTGTATTGTCCAATAATTTAGAATATATTATAATAAAAGTTAACTTTTATAGGTCAAAAATAATGTTGTAACAACTATTTTCTAATATCTAAGCATTTTTTACTATGCACTAAATATTTCCAACTCTTCCGTAAATAGCGTAAGTCTTACTTCAATAGGACCCCCAAAATAGGTGAAATAGAGGTCCTTAGTATCAAAAATCACCTGATTAATTTTATTTTGACAAGTAATGTCGCTTCGCAAAATAATTATATTAGTTTTAATATTAGAAATATTTAGTATTTTAGATTTGCAAATGTGTATCTAAATAACAACTATGTGCTGCAAAACAAGCAACAATAATTCAAGAACCAGAAAAAATACTTATTAGTTACCTTAGCCTATTTAAAAATGGTTTTAAACACAGAGATTACAGTGCAGGCTCGGGCTTGCCGAGATTACAGTGCAGGACTCGGACATACCATTTAATTTTGTTGATTACCTTAAACTAAACCCTCTGCTTTCATATTAAATATTTTTAATTATACCATGTTCTATATTCTATAACAATTGCAAAACACGGCAGTTTACCTTCGTTCGATTTCCTAAATAAAATTGCAGGTTGCAGGGGATTGAAGCAATGTGAAGGTGCGTTCACATATTGCGAGGATGCCTCGTGAAGCAGCCTCGTGAAGCAGCCTCGTGAGGCGTGACTTGTAAAGTAAAAACTTACATCGCACCGGTTCTAACTATGTCGTAGGGGAGTCACAGAGCAAGACAAAATCGGTTGGCTTGGTGACGTGTTGCAAGGTGACTTTTTATGCGGTGTAAAAGGGTCTGTTGCTTTCAAAAGTGCCATGCGTTTTAGTTGAAACGGATGGTGCTGCTTCGCGGGCTTGCCTAGATCACCGTACAAAGCTTTAAAAGTGCAGTGTTTTCTCTCTCTATATCAGGCAAAGCACGAGTTCCAACCAGAGCCTTTGGTACATGTGTATTATAACATATTTCAAACTTCTTTATTTAAACCTCAGAAGAGGATTATTTTATCGGTCGATAATTTTAGTTAGATCATAATAATTAGTCTAGTAGAGTACCTATTTATCCTTTTATTTTAGGAGTAAAGAGAACTCAAAACAAGTAAATAGCATCAAAAAGTAACCACGAATGTCCAGAGATCAAAGGTTTCGACAGAGAGTACCACAACTGTCTGATTAGCTTTCAACTGTACCTTGATTCTTTCTGTAGTTAATTACACATGAGGCAGCCTCGCGAAGCAACCTCGAGAGGCAACCTTACGAGGAAATTTCCCTAGAGTTACTATGCCAGGGTACGGTTTTACAGTAAACAACAAGGTTTAATTCAGGCCCGATCCTCTGCATTGTAACTGTACAATTTTGTATCAAAGAATTAGGGACTTTTTTTTCAGAAAAACGCTCTATACAGGGTGAACTAATAACATATAATTTAATTGCGGTAGTGATTAAAAAATGTACCACCTTTCGAAAGCTAATTGAATTTGATTATAGGGTACGTTTTGTAAAATATTTTTAGAATTTTGGGTTAATTCAAAAATTAAACAATGTAGATAATAATGGAACAAGATTTAATTGTTCCATTAAACTAATTCATCAATGGCGTCATATCTTAAGGAGTCGCCCTGTATACATTATTATCATGCAAAAAAATGCAATTAAATACAAAAGTCGACAGGTCCGAGCGGTTTTTCTAAAAAGTTTCCTTTCGGTAATCACTGTATATCAATGGATTCACCTGGTAATTTGTATGAAAATAAATGAAAAATATGCATGCGTATTTTCGTTATAATAACACTTTTTTTAAATCGCCTGATATTTAATTATAAAATTGTTGTAATTTCCTTATATCTACGTAACTACATATTTGCTTAAAGCACATGTTATTTGTAAGTATCATGCATACGAATATTTTTTTTGATTGTTTTTCTTTTCGCTCGTTATACATTCATTTAACATTATTTAACAAACGAGTACACAGAATAACATGGGGTACAAATATTGATAACAAATAGTTTAGAGTAATTGGTCAGGGGTAATTCAACATTGATTGTCGATAATACAGTCTCCAAGTCACTTCGTTGGATATAGTTTAGAGGTGAAAAGTTTTTAGTTATAATAATCGACATATCGATACTTAAACACATATAGAATTTTTGTAAAAATCACATCAGATTCTTTTTTTTTATTTTTCATCATTTTTTAAAGATTGTAAATACAATACCAATACCTAAAACCATGTAAACTGATAACAGTGAGACACAAAAACATGCCACTAATTTCAAATAAAAATTTTGGTATTCCTCCATTAGAGTTTTCACAATAATATTCAATATACTCAAATTGAGAATATAGTCGCAAGAATATATGTAACTTCAAATGAATCGTCGGTTTTAAAACCACATCAATCAGTTGAGTTAAAATGAGTTAGGCGTGTCCAACTTATTTTGACCCAAAAATGGATTTAAAATGTATGAATATAATTCAAACTTAAAATGAGTCGTCGATTCCAAAACTCCCTTATAGGAAATTTTATTTTCCTTCGAATGTTTCTATCATCTGGCTACAAAAGACACCTAATCCTCCCTAAAATGTAATTTTAAAAATTGACTGAGACACAAATCGCACCAAATCCACTACCGTTGAGTTCCAAATACCACGAAATTCATTTCAGCCAATCACAAAGGCCGCGCCGCGTGGAGTATTGTATTGTTGACATGATTTCTTTTGAAGTGTGACTGCTCTATATTAATTAATTTTTTTATATTTTAAAGAAATAAATAGGGTTCGTAAATCAAAGTGCAAGACCATAGACGCCGGAACTATAATTGCGCGATGTGTCGACATGGGGTGGAAACAGGTTACCAAACGTTCGCAGAAGCATTGCCGTAACTAGGACATTTTTCTGGGGGGGGGGGGGGGGTCAGTCGGGGCCACATTTATACAACACAGCACCAATCACAGTCAAGTCATATTTTCTTTTTCTATACCTGTTACCTCTTGACTGACGCAGTGACTCGGCGAGGGGGGTTTTGAGAGTAAAGCTCTTCCCTAAACGCTTTTAACGAATTAACAAGTTTTCTAAATAATTACGACAGAAGAAAATAAAATTGGCATCATTACGTCACGTTGTAGAAACAAATGTAAGATTTTCAATATTTTATTACGTTTAATGTGTTAATATGATACTTTTATATGCTTTTATCATAGACTTGACCCCCCCCCCCCCCCATTGAAAATTATGGCTGCGGTACTGGGCTGACGCAATTCTTTGTATATTACAGTGCTATACCATTTCTATTAAGTTTAGTGCTTACATTTTTGATCTTAAAACTTATATTACTAATTTTAATTTACGGTTTTTGGAAGCAAATACATCCAAAACTTGTTGTAAAGTAATTTTCTTTTTAACTACCGTAAACCGGGGTAACTTTGGTGCGATTTTTAGTATTTTTGTTTAATAAAGTAAGACCTATGCTAACTAATTCGTTGAATCTGTTATTATTTAAAATAGCAACATGAAGGGAAGCAAATGTGTAAAGATGACTATCAAATTTCTTTTAGAAACGTATAGCCAGGCCCTTAAGTTGTACCAAAGTTATCTTGGGAATAGGGGTAACTTGGGTACAAATGAGTTTTGTATTATTATCTTTACGTAAAACACATGTGTATCAAAATTGGACATAACTATTACTTTTTAAGTGTAAAATAACGTTATTCAATACATTTTTTATATAAAAAAAGTCCTGGGTGGAAACACAAATGAAAAAGCAAAACTGTAAGAAAAAATATTTAATGTTAAAACTTAAATAAACATTAAACAAAATTTAAAGGTGCATGCCTTCGACGAATTTAGAACTTTTTCTGATTATTTTGTGCCTTCCTTCGTTATGATTTTTGAGCGCCCGGTATCATCGACCAGATTGGTCGCAATTCAAAATATTTGACGACAAAACTCCTTCTAACTCGGTTTCTAAATGATTAAAAAACTGATTAACTGCGATTTCATCTGTGGCTGCTCTGGCATGAGAAATATTTTGTGAAAATTTTTGACTAAGCCTGTTCGGCGACGAAGAAAAGAGTTGATCCAGTCAGGCACGGGCATATTGTTTGTACAACCAGCTTTTTTTCCTTGTCGCTCTAAATATTAGGTATTTCACAGACAATCTCAGATCAAAGCTTGTGACAGGAAAACTAAAATTTAATAAGGTAATTATATGTGAGCAGCAAACGATTCTTCTTGCCCAGTGAAAACTCGTGGTTTCCCATGGTTACGCAATGCTTTCCCTTTAGTTTATGACACAAGGTGCTTTCGGCAATATTATATTTTTTAGCTGCATTCCTGCAGTGGTGTGCCGTCGGATGGGGGGGGGGGGGGTCATGTCACAAAGTTACCCCTGGATATTTATATTTTTTACAATAGTTAAAATATTTTTCGTAAAATATCATTTAAAATCAATTACGTTATTTTACAGCTTAGCTAAAATGTAACGTTGAAAAATGTTCTTGCCAGAGTTTAAATAATTTTTATAGTTTTGGCGCCACAATAGATAGTTTGCAGATGTTACATAAAACACCTGTTTGTCGTTTTCTTACTAGCCTTGGCACTGGGCATGCCAGATGAGATACAATGTTGCCAAACTTTGCTATTTGGTATTTGGTAGTATATTGCCTGCTTTTGTAGGCTAGACATCAAAAACGCTCGGTTTCAATCAAACAACAGATATTTACAAAATAAATACTAAAAATGTCCGAATGTCCCAAAGTTATACTGCAGTCACAAAATAACCCTGGTTTACGGTATTTGATTTTCAATATTTAGTAAAGCCAAGTTGGAAAATCGCTCTTGCAGCTCTAAACCACTCTTAACTCGCTTCATAGCGGAAAAGCTCCTTTCACAATCCGCCGAATTGACAGGCAAGCCAATAGCTATTTGCAATAGCTGATGTAAGTTTGGCGTTTAACTTCCTTTTTTAAGTTTTCTGAATTTCAATTTTTTTTGGTTTTGGAAATATTGTTGATGATGAGATAATATGCCTTTTTATACAGTCGAGAAAAAAACGTTTCGTAATTTTTGGGCAAAATATAATCCCGACTGGAAATTACCATGCGAAGCAACATTGCGAAATTATTTACCATGTTTACGCGAACGAATGGAAAATGCAATTCGGCGTGAAGTAAACGGTAAAAAATTGTAGCTGACCGTCGATGAATCCACGGATTTAAAGAAAAACTCCGTGGTGCATGTTGTAGTTCGAACATTAAATCCACGAGGACTGTCATCCTCATTTAATAGACAGTAAAATATTTCAGAGCTATACTGGCGAATACATAAAAAATAACCGTAACCACCGTACACAAATTTACTGTGTAAGTGTTTTTTAGCATTATGTAAATTATCTCTTAGTTATTTGCCGTCATCAAACAAAAAATAATTTGACGCCCAGAGGCTTGGAAATCACACTAAATTCATAGTTAGGTAGCGTTACCAACCGCCATTTTTAAATTTAAATATCTCTTTCTATTTACCTTTTTATCAGCAATTATGAATTTTTGATGTTGTGACTACCTACATAAAACTAAAATACGTGTTTCGGGTAATAGCTTTAGGAAATCATACCCAAATAGTTAAGAATTTGTATCTCAAATTCAGCTGTTCGGTTTTTGACCAAAATAATAAATACACAGAACTATACGTATATATTCTCAATTGAAGTTTAGATCATATTCTTGTGGATATACTCTCAATATTAGTATGTCTATTTTTGCGTGTTTTTGATTGCATATTACCTGGTTGTATTATAAAAAATCTTTTACTCACAGTGTAAAAAATGTGCAGAAACGAAAATTTTTATAGGTCCATTCAACATTTGTTTAAAATCCTCTAAAACTGCTATTAAAAAATTAAAATAACTAAGCGTAAACCAGCAAAGTAAAATTCTATAGCTAGTGACAAAGTAAATAAAATGTTATATGAATATTGTGAAAAATCGTTGGCACAAAAGTTTAAAAAGTCCGTATTCAAATGTATTTTTTTTCGATTTATCAGAAAAGTTGCTTTTTTAAAATTCTGGGCGACCTGGTCTGGAAATACATTTGCCATCAAAAAAGGCGAGTAGAATAAAATACAAAAAATAAAACTTAATTTAATTTTCCAAAATAATAAAAAATAAACTCCTACTTACTCCATGTTTAATGAAAGAATGCGGCAAATGCCTATTTTAAACTATACACCGTTGTAAAAGTGGGCCAGATGCCAAGTAATTGGTAAGGGAGAACATTCCGGGAAGAAATTTTATTTCATGAAATGGTTCCACATTCAAATTAAATGTCCTTAAGTTTTCCCTCGATTGAGACCGGCGTCCCTCCTCTGCAAAACTTGCAAAATTATCCTTGTGAATTGTAGCAGACGAGTAATAAAAGTAACTATTTGCCTAAAGTTTTAGAATAAAATGAAGTGAGTTATCGCAGTTATACTATATTTTAGCATTGATTTATGATTATAAAAAGCAAGGATTTCTTCTTTAATATAAGTGCTATCCTCGGAGCGTGAGTTTAAACTTACACTAGACCCTAGACCGGATGTATTTTTATTATTACTAAATATGAGTAACCGTTTTTTATAAATTTGTCAGTAAAATTGATAAAATTAATTGAGACAATCACATTAGAGTAAAGGTCACAACTTTGTTCAAATTTAGGTAGAACCTTTTTTTTAAATTTAATTAGGTATCTACCTAATTTTTCATATAACTAATTTTGGCGTAAAGCGAAAAAATTCTGAGAAAATGGTCAAAAACTGACTTTTGTTACCTTTACCTCCCCTGGATGGCGATGGCGGGACGCCGAAAGAATTCGAGGAAGAAAACTGGGGGATTTGTTGGTAATATTCCAAGGAACTACACGTCCAATAACGGAATGTACTTTGGAGATCGTTCCTTTAACCAACATAGCGCCGGATTTGTTCAAAATTCAGATCGGTTGAGTTTTGCCAATAAAAATATTTATTTTAACTTCCAAAAAAAAAAAAATAGAATATACTTCTTTTTGCCAAAGATTTGCCTTTAAGGTTGTAAGGTTGGGTAAAGTGAATCTACCGATTTGAGATCTAGACAGTCAGGGGATTGAATTCCCACACTCTACAGTCGTAACCAAGGGTTGCTAGCTTTTGGGGGTGTAGGCTTAAATTGTCGTGATTTAGGGTCGCGGTTTGGAATCCACGTTAAACTCTAGGTCCGGAAGCCAAAAGACCAGCCAAAACCACCAGTAGGTGTGTAGGTCGATAGCCCTTGAAGCAAGTCATTCTTTTGCGGTTGAAAATAAACAAGAATCGGAAAAACTGTACTATATTGGTTAACTTCTCCTATGGGGCGCTTACTTTTTCCCCAAGCAGTGTATTTTTGGAAAAATTGTAATGAAATTTTTTAGCTTATTGAAGCAATGATTATTTAGTAAAAAACTTCATTTTGTAAGTTTTTAGTTTTTAAAGGTCATATTTTTTTGGTCCCACTTTTGGTTTTATTGCAGATTTAAAAAAAAATATATTATCTTTATTTTAATAATTGTAAGTAGGACTTAGGCTGGATTGCAAAAAAATAGTTTAAACCCCAATCTCTCGTTTACCTGCAAGATTGACGAATGAGAGACCCGTTTTCTGAAGTTTAAACTTAAGACGGTGGTTTACTATAGCTTGTGAAAGTGGTCCGTAGCACTAAGGGGAAAGTAACTTTTTTGATAGATCAGAAATAGATATTTTTCGCGTTTTAAAATAATTGAATAGAAAACATTTTAGCACAGAGAATATAAGGTGCTAGATAAAAAATTTGTGGGTTAAAGTTTTAGTTAATGTTTATATTTAAAAAGCTTCCAACACACAGAAGCATTTTATATTTGGCTTTTATGCGAATAACGTAATTTTATATTTTTTATTATTTTGTCACCAACTTTTTAGCTTAAATATTGTCACTACAAGCGTATTGGGTCATTCACATAATTGTGCACCGTTTGTGGATTCGTCTAAGGACCGCTACACACTCACTTGTCAGTTCGTCTTCATCCTCCGCTTCGGCCTCTCGCGCTAATTCTTCCGGAGTCTTTTTCTTCCGCATTAGCGGATTAGGTTCTTCTTGAATAGGGTCTACTACTTCTTCTTTTTTCTTTATGTTATACTGTAATAAAATATTAAATTTACTATTTTCGAACATTCGATCTTTTTGATTTTATTTTGTGTCTAGCGTCGTGGTATCATTGTAATTTTGATATTTATACGTTTATTGAACAATAACTTTTCGAAATTTCAGCATTAAAAAAAATTACCAAAAAATTTACAATTGAAAACTTTTTTATGGGTCCATTCGCATATTTTCTGCAACGTATTGTAACCATTTGTTGTAAAATGGTTACGATATTGATAAGTATTTTTTGAATCGATAAAAGAAAATACGTGTTTCTATTAACAGCCGCATACACTGAGAAAATTAAAATGATTGGATCAACAGTTGCGTGAATTGTTAACTCCAAATTTGTTAATTCAACTAAAAATCTATTAAAAGAAAATATAATACGATTTTAAACCATTTTTAATTTCTTGATCTCTATTTGTTCGTTTAACAGTTAAAATATTGATTTAATATTAACTTGTTGCTTGAATTTAAAATCTGAAAGTGTTTTGATTAAAGACCTTTGGTAATGGTTAGTTGAATCACTACGGTTTTCGGATTTATTAAAAATAAATATTAAATTAAAACATATTTACTGCTAATTCAAAGACGTCGCACACGTTAGTGACGCCAGAATTATTACTACTTGCTTGACCCAAACCGCATTGCTTGTTTTGTTAAATGGTTCCGTGGCCGCGTGTTTGATTCCTAGAATATTTAGGTATTTAGCCGTTTATTTTTTTTTTTTTTTGGTGTTTATTCAATGAATATTTTATTGTGTTTTATTTTACAGGGTATGTGTTTTATGTATTTATATACAATTATTTTCAATGGAACGGCCCTCTTTAATAATGGCCGCCAAAAATTAAGTACTCTCCTGCCAGTCAAGGTCATTATGCTTTTATTCTTTTTGTAATATTGCGATATTCTAAACAAGTGTTTTAAGTTTTTAAGCCCATTTTTGTTTTTAAGGTCTTTGTAGTGTGAAAGAAGTTTGGTAAAATGGTTGAATTCTGGGAGATTGGAGATTTCCGGAGTTCAAGGTATGTAAATGATACACTTTTTTGTGGGGTTATTTAAAACAAAAGGTGATAAATAACTCAGCCGGAATCCATATTTGATTTAAGGCAAAGAATTACGAATATTTGTAGGGATATTAATGTCAATACATTTCACAAGGAAAATTGTGGGTTTATGAAGAGCACTTTAGCTTTTAACTATTATTTAGGAAAACTTAAAAATACATCCATCCATTAGAGCGTTTATGAACAGTAATTTTAATTTAACTTTAGTTTTGCTTTAAACAGTTGATCAATTTTTATAAAGTTTAAAAAAACGGATTATTGCATATGCGCACAATGCGAACATGCGTGACAACAGTTTGCGACTTGGTTAAAATAAAATTCTCATAAACAATTCTATAATTTCATTTTAGAAACACAAAAATAAATATACCTACAATAAACAACCAAATCGCTAAAAAACTTAATTTTTTTCGAAAAAGGGAACAAAACATTACTGGATTAATACTAACCTTAAAATATTTGTTTGCGCCTGCGTAAGGAAAATCTAAATAATCTGCATAAATGCCCTATTTTCTTAAATAAGAGAGAGTTAAATGAAAGTTACAGTGCTCTGCATAAACCCGGCTTGACTATTCCAATGTATCGAGGTACAAGGAGTTCTTTTTAAAAACCTTTTAAGATTATACGATTATTTTAACAATAAATTACATTTATCTCATTTAAACAAAGCAAGTTTTGACATGCCGTTATTTTGTTTTAACTGTGAATAGAGACTTGACATTTTGGTATAATATTCATTGGTATTTACCGAGTTTTAATTATCTATCTTGATTGGTTCAAAAACGGGGGGGGGGGGGGGAGGGGGGCATTAAAGATCCGCACTGTATACACGCTTAATAAAATGTAACATTAGAATACCTACTTCAGGGTTATTCAATTTTTTCCCAATTGGGTTTTCGGTCAATAAACTAAAACAAGTCCTATTCACTTAGCGTTTCGGTTTATTCTATAAACCAACTTCAGAAGTTCTAAATAAAAAACTTTTTTCTTTTCTTGTGTGTACATTCTGCGGAAATTCGCCCTGTATACTATACAATGTGTATACCTAGATCGAGTGACAACGAAGGGGAAAGATGAAAACATTTTTTCTAATAACTATAAATATTATTATTATAATATATTATTAATGACAAGAATTTTCTGTGCTAAATGTATTTTTTTTAAATCAGAACATGAAATTGATGAAGTTGCTTTACTGCAAATTACAGACCATAAGATTCTTGAGGGGATCATTCCTAAAATATTCATCAGAATAAAATTTATGGGCAAACTAACAGAGTATCAAACAGTTATGAAATCAGAAGTTGTTTAAGAAACAGATTTGGAAAATGAAGTCTCAAACAAGGCAAGTTATAATAATAAAGCTAAATACTAGTACAAACACATTTACAGTATAGACCCATTAGTGTGACAAAGTAAGATACCCTCTTTTCTATTTAAGATAGGTATCAAAAAAAAGTTTTTAACAAAAGTTGTAGGGTATAAATAAAAATATATTTTAAAATTATTTTAGAATTTTTCTTATTACAAATTACATTTATTTGGTTTTAAGGTGATTTAGAAAGCAAGAAGCTGTGGGTTGAGCAAATTTAAAGAGCCATGGGAATTAGTGTTTCAACGTTGGAGGAACACTTTCCCTCTGAGGAAATTAAAACACTTAAATATTAAAAGCAATGTCATTATTTCTAATCTATTTGCAGCAAATATATTTACAATTAATTTATTATTCAGAAACTGTTACCAAGTTCGGTGTCTTAGAATTTTGATATCTGAAGCCCTAAGAGATACTAACATGATAAATTAAGGCAGAGCTAATACATTTAGTATAGAACAAAATACATTCTAAACATTACAGTACCATTGTTTATTACTTCATAGAAAGAATACGACATCTTGAATACTTTTTTTCTTTAAGTATCGTATTTGTCATTATTGTTAATATTACAAGAAGGTGAGCCGATTTTAGGCACTCAATTTGAATAAAGTTGAATTATAAGGCTAAAACGGAAGTTATCCGTTTCAGGGGAAACTACTGATCGCATTGTACACTTAATATTTATATTATTTGAAAAAAGCTTTGAAAAAGTAGGTAAAAGTAAATAAACATAATGATATAATTGGCTTAAAATTATCACTAGAACTAGAGACTCCTCGGGACAACAAACAAATCAATTAGAAACTTAAAAAAAATTCATTATTCATTTTTACAAAAAAATAAATAAAAAATAAAAATAAAAACAAAAAGATATAACAGTAACATCAGTTTATGTGTGTCTAAACTAATTAGCAAACTATTTATTTTTACTTATATATACAATAACACATCAAAACTTATATTCAGTTTCTTAGTAAATAAAGAGCTTCCTTGGGGTGTTGTTATCGTAGAAATCCCTCAAAGGGAGTCAACCTGACTCCGTTAGGGAGTCGCTATAAATTAACGGACTCCCTACTAGAGTCAATTTGACCCCGATTAAGATCTCCCTCTTCAGTGGTGTGGTATCTTTGGCGGCTTCGTCAAATACTTATCTTAAAATGTCCATTTGGTTTCATTTTACAAATCTCAATCGGCTTCAGAGAGTAAAGGAGTCGAATGCTGTAGAATTAAAACATCTAACAATAAATCATGTGTTATACCTCTAGTTACTACATCTAAGAAAATATTTTTGAAGCACAATTTTATTTTAACTGTATAAACTGGTTCATGTATTCGGAAAGTAATTAGAGCTGTACGAGACGTGGTATCTGCAAGTGCGATTATCGTTTTATTTATTGGTTTGTATGGATATAAATAAAAAAAAATATGTATATAATGAATAATTAACTTAATAAACTAATTTACTTGATAGTTCGTGTCCATGAATGGATGCTAATGTGTCTCGGCGTACACTTGCATAATTTATAACGCTTCTATTGTAGCTTTCGATCAAGACATTTGTTTTGCGGCAAATGTTGCTAAAAATGAGCGTTCTATATCTAAATCTAAGATTTACATATGCAAAATTTGTTTCACACATTGTACCGCATGACGTAACAAGCTACATGTAACAAATTGGAACACTTGTTTTTAGGGATGCGCCTATTTTAAGCATATTTCAGCTCTATCAGTGACTAACATTAATATTATTATTATGCTTTCGTATATAGAGTTTGCCGAGTACACCCAGTACTAATTTTGCAATTGACGCAGCAGTCACTGGCAAGCAAATAAGGCTTTCGTGATCTCGTGTCATTTAAAACGCGCACTAAAATGTTACCCATAATATTGTTTTTCTGCAGTAGTTGTCTCATCGACAGACAACCACAACGGTTTAGCGTGTAATTTTCTTCTACTTTTGATTTGGTTTTTAACATGAAGAAAGCGACTCGTCTACTCGGTAATAGAAACATACTTTTTTCAGACTACTCGAAAGCGTTTTTTGACTAATATACAGGGTGGTCCAAAAGTAAATATCCAAGATACAGGGTATCAAAATCTTAATCTTGTTCTCGATTTTTTCCAATAATTTTTCAACAAAACGACATAGCGCCACGAAATTAGGGATTTGTTTTTTTTTTTGAGGCGAGGAATTCAAATTCGTCCATACTTTTGTTGTCACTAGTAGAGGGCGCCACCTACAGTATACCGTACTTCATTTAAATGACAACTTTTTTTAAGCTTAGTATATCCTCCTTCTTTTACGTCAAAAGGTATTCTTTATTGAAGTAGCTAGGAATAATCGTTTTCGAGATAATCACCCATTTGAAATTTCCTGTGCAACAAATAGCTCATCAGTAATGGTAGATAGTGCAACAGCAGACTCCCCAGGTCAAAACAATGCGATTTTGTTAAACTTCCAGAAATACAAGGGTTGATAATACAGGGTGTCAGATTTTTGATTTTGTTTTCAATTTTTTCGAATAATTTCTGAATAAATCCAGATAACGGCGCGAAATTAGGGTTTAGGGACTTCTTGGGTCGAGAAATGCAAATTTATCCAAATTTGAAAGCGTCATTCGACTCAAATACGACTATTTGTTGCAATGGAAATTTCAAATGCGATTACCTCGAAAAAGGTTAATCCCAGCGACTCCAATAAAGTACACCTTTTTAAGTACAAAAAGTAGAAGAATTAATTTTTTCTATAGTAAAATCGATACAATATGCCGTAAAAAAGTTCTGTCATTTCAAAGAAGCGCGATGTGCCGCAGGTGGCGCCCTCTATTAGTGAGATAGAAACTATGGACGAATTTGCATTTCTCGCCCCAAGAAGCCCCCGAATCCCTAATTTCACGGATTTATTCAGAAATTATTCGAAAAATTCGAAAACAAAATCAAAATTCTGGCACCCTGTATCTTGGTTATTATCAACCCCGGCATGCCGTAGGTGGCGCCCTCTACTAGTGACATCAAAAGTATGGATGAATTTGAATTCTTCGCTTTAAAAAAACCCAAGTCCCTACCATTACTTTTGGACCACCATGTATAATGTGGGATTCACAAACACTAAACATAAAAATGAAATCAAAATTGAATACTGCGTGCATGACACGAAGATTATTTTGTTTGTGGCAAACATTTTCAGTATTTTCTTTTACAGTTCCCTGTTGACCATCCAATTAAACTACCCTACTTCTGTTCGTCCCGTTTTACCAACACTTATTTTATTTTCATACATGTTCCTTGGATGGCGGTGTATGAATTTTCTGTAATTGTTTTTTCGAACTCACTATTTCCCGAATACAAAATGTCTTGAAAAAACTTTGAATATCTATGTCATTATTAGTTTTTACCAAAAAAATCACGAGGGTAGTTAACTGAAAAAAAAATTATGAAAATTTCGATCTCCTCGAGATTGTCTTAGCACCTTTGCTAAAGCATTTGTGTGATACAAATAAAATGTCTATTGCTTTTTTTCTGACCGACAATAATATATCTGTGAGAGAAAAAAATTATTTTTGTGGTTTTCTGCCGAACTTGTATATATATATATACATATATCGGTATATATATATATATATATATATATATATATATATATATATATATATATATATATATATATATATATATATACCGATAGATCTTCTTTTTTCGAAAACCTACTAATTTGAAACATTACTTATGCATTAAAAAAATGTAAATATGCGTACACCACTTTACTGGATAGACACGTATACATCTACATCAAAATGAGACCCCAGCAATTGGGTAAACCATATTTGCAGTTTTTACAGGCTTAGTTGCACACAAAAACACTGCGTGATTTTAATATGTTACGAGTATAGCGTGTTTCGACATAGCCCTGTTTTTTCATGCTCGCCTTTAATTTAACAATAATAAATAAAAAAGTATGTAATTATGCTAAACTCAGAAGGTTTATGCACAAATATATCGAAAAGCCATTTTAACCAATTTATTTTGCTTTTTAAATTTCATTCTGAACATGTAGCATGTTTTGACTCAATTTTATAACAAGTAAAGTGGTACTTTTTAAAATCAGATTAAAAATATGTATTCAAACTAGTGTTGATCATTCGGGCTGCGAATTTACGGCCTTGGCAATTTACATCTTTAGCAACTCATCTCTAATTTCTGTTAAGTGATTCTATGCGGATTATAATTCCCAAAATAAGCCGGGTGAGTGTGGTCATAAAAATAAGCTAACAGTACTTAATTAGCGCTGGCATTACCCGAAGTCAACAGAAGTTAGCCCACTGGAGAAATGCCCCAGGGCAGAGACAGGCAAAGAGCATAATAAGCTACTTGCCTGAGTGCACGAAGAACCTTCTAGAACTTTAAAAAAGCGAGCTTAGGCTGGTTACTTCCTTTCTCGCGGGACACGGCCCTTGGAGATAACACCTCAAAAAAAAACTGATAAATCCTGAAGATTTTGTGACAAGATTGGCAACAGTGTCGAACACCTGCTCTGCGAGTGCAGTTTTATTCGTCAAAGGTTGAAATATCTTGAGGAAGCTTATTTGATGCTTAACGACATCACGAAATGCGCCCCCGGGAAAATCCTAAACTTCTAGGAATTGATGGGTAAATATAATTTAGGGTATTCCCCAAGATCTGACCTGATCAACGTGACGGAGGGACCATCCGACCCAACAATACAATCAATACAAGATAATCCGAATGTGACCTAATTGAGAAGTAATATGAGGGTACAGGAATAGGAATATGGAGGTCCCAGAGTGAACATTGCAGAGAAGGAAGATGCAATTTATTCATACGGGATTTAAATTATTAGAGGTAACAAGAAAAGGAGGAACACTTCTGCTGCATATTCTATATTATATACTCAATACTATATAGGTGTGAATGTTCGGAATAAGTGAGATGTGCCAACAAGGGAATGACAGAAGTTAGGTCATTTGTGCAGAATTAATGAAAATATCTCTAGATGGGAGAAATAAGCAAGAAAAGGGTGTCTTCTTGTAAAAAGTGAGTCACTGGTGAGTTGGATGGCTCTCTCTTGTATAGCTCCTGTGAGTTTTGGTTATATACGAATATGAAACAATAAAAAAAAAGACGCAATGACTGGATCTGCACAACCTATTGTAAGTCCAGAGCCCGATTTTAGAATATCCATAGATAGCCGGTAGAAGTTACATTAGATATATAGATGGGTTTACAACATCAAAATCGCTAGGGCATAAATCAATAGCAAGAATTCTTCAAAGAAGTTGTCAGCTCAAGTGTTTCAATTGTAACACACTCAGATTAGACTAGTAGTGGATATGTGGACAGGCTATTGCTATTTAAAAAATCACCTGCAGAAAATAAACAGCGGACCTATCTAGCGGATCTATCTAGACGAAGAAGATGAAGCAACTTACCACATTCTGAACAAATACGGAGAACTTACATAGAAAGATTCAGTCAGTTCGGCAATCTACATGACGGCCATAGTCTACCTCATGAAAGATTTGCTCAGAAGCTCTTACACCTAATCAAATAAGCCAATAGGTTGCGATGCATAATCAATGACTGTGTCACCTGAGGCAACCTGAAACTAACCAACTAACCAACCAAGTAACCAATCAGCCAACCAATCAACAAACCAATTAATCAACCAACCAAGACGTAATACTAGTCTAAATTAATATTACTACGGACACATAAGCAACGTGTGTCGCTGGAAATGTGCGTTTAACCGACATTGATTCTTCTTGGCGCGTATTTGTGGATGCACGTCGAGACATCTCGATGTATGTTCGAGGATTGCATTATTTTAAGTATTAAGTACCGGTCACGCGAATACTCGGAAGATTTTTTTTTTATCTTCTGACAGCCCACGAAGACCGAAGTCTAAGTACTATATACCGTGGGTGTACTGGGGAATCGACTCACACATCCAGGGCTGGAAACATCCCTAGGGATTTCACCAGCCTTTAAGAGGATGTGTGGGATGATACCTCCTCGGTCGAGGAAGAATTCCTCTACCACCTTCCAAAAGATGGCGGTTGTAAATTAAAAGATTTTTTGAGGAAGTTATTACCAAATTTAATTAAAAATGACAGTAAATTATTGATCTATTTAAAGGATGAACCCAAATTTTTCTCTTTCGTTGTTCCTTCAAATACAAATGCAGTCACTTACAACTAAACTCACACACTGTTTAGAAATATTAAATTGTTTTAAAATATATAAAAAGCCTTTTTAACTGATAGGGGTTACCTAAAATAAATGATTATAGACTTATTCAAAATGCATTGTTTTGGGAGAAACTTAATAGACAATAACAACACTAAATATTTATACTGATTATGTGGGTTTTATTTTTATGTCACAGATTAAATAGCTTATATTAAATGAAAATGAACAACAAAAAAGGTATATTTATCTAACTAACGATATGTAACACTTTGTTGGCCCTGTTTCATTAATAAAAACCTCTTGGTATTGATTCGATTAATTTTTTGGTGTACTCCGGAGAAATTGCATTGCGGTTCTCGATGATTTTGGCTTTTAAATTATTTTTATTTGATTGGATTATACGCCTTGTTTTCTATTGGTAAAAACAAATTTGCAATTATAGCAAGGTCAGGAAATTGAGGTGGTGCTTTAATAATTTATGAACAGATATACGGCAATCATTTACGAACCCGGTGTGACGTAGGTTTGGGGTAATTCACGATAAACGTGAAAATTATCATTCTCACTTTTTCGACACCGAGTGATAAATGCCTTTTTAAACTGCCTAAATACATGAATAGGTTGACTATTGTCACCTTTAATAAAATGTAGCTTTAGATTCCCAGATGAAAATACAGCCTCATAACTACGCTCCAAGTGCTTAACTGTAGCTTAATATACTTATTTTAATTTATTTTCGTTAACTTCATTGTGTTCTCTCCAAATTAAAATTGTTTCGTCCAGATACAAGTTTTATTTTTGTTTTCTCCGCAAGTAATGCCGACTTTCCCAATCCCATACCTTTATTCGGATCACAATGTTTTTCTTACTCACTTTGACACGTTAATAGTTTAATATTGTAGCTGCCAGTCGCTGTATATTAAACATGAAAATATTACTACATTGCTTACATCCATCTCTTGGAAAATTTTCTAATTCAATGGAAATATTCTGAATGTTGTAAATAAAATAAAAACACATAAAAGATATTTTTTATTACGTTGGCACTACAAGCTAGTGTATTGGCCCCGGGACCTACAGATTAACGCTACCCTATGATGTCTTTTGTTTCCTACCGACTGGGGAGTGTGAAACGGCGCCTTCATCCTACAAGATAACCGATCTCATCCGGCCTTTAACCGGCGTGAATAGAATGGTTTTAACTCCGATTCATTTTACACTTTTCCCTTCGCTTTTCCACCTACCGCACGGTAGCGGGTACTTTACGAAACGCAGAATGGGCCCAGAAAATTTTTACTTTCCCTGGTGGGATTTGAACACCCACGACGATGGTTGAAACTCGGCTGGTGCCTTAACGAACCGAGCCACCGCTGTCCCTAAAATATATTATTATCTATACAATAAATTTTATTAGTATTTAATATTAATGAACAGTGCACGACATCCAAGTATTATTTTATGTAGTGTTACATTTTCCTGACGACCAAATTTTCTTTATATCAGGTGATGATTTTAAGTAAGTGTGAAATTCTTGGCACGTTTTATCAATACTTGACAATTATTTCACAAGATTTGCTTTCAAATTGTTGTCGCGTTTGCAAACTTTCTGAAAACCGGACATTTAGGCGTCCTGAAGCTTTCCTCGGAAACAATGGGACAGAGTCCCGTTCAAAACGGGACGTATGGTCACGTTAGGCATGTGCCGAGTTTGTATTACCCCAAGTCATATTATTATACAATCAGACCATATTCTACATTCGGCAACATCGAAGAGGCACCTGCAATGATGCATGTTGATGGGACGGATTTTATTTCGATTCTGATTTGCCTAAAGCGAAAATCGTGCATTGTTGCCAGTTCATTCAGCACCACTATTTTTATCATAAGAATAAAGAATAATCCATAACACGTCTCTTATGCCTACTTTGCAAAAGATGAGAGGGAAGAAAATAATTGGGGTCTCTGTCAGTGGCTTTTTCTTGCTTGCATCTTACTTTACCAATATACCATTACTTTTCGTCATAATAAATTTTTAGTAATTTATTGCCAATTTCCATTATATGGTGACGAAATTTAGATTGAGAGTGGCAACGTCGCTTTATCACCAGAACCCTAAACTTGCCTTCCTCTCGTTCATTGATGACTTAAAGATTTGTCAAGGAATAATATTTTGTCAGTACCTACCGTTATAGTATTTGTGCACAAACGAATTTGTTAATGTAAGCTTGAAAAAAGGCCTCGTGAAATATAATTAATAACTAAGTAGATACTGTCAGAAAATAGATAAAAATTTAAAAATCCTTCAAATATTAAAAATTCCATAGAAGGTATCGCTTCGCGGCAAGTTAATTTTTGTAAAGCACGAGTATTGCAATTAAACTACCGTGCCAAAAATTACAAAACCAAGTTTAAACGAGCTGGAAAACTTAAATTGTGTCTATTATCTTTTCGCACTACTTTGACCATTTAATTTCCTTTCACAAAGATAATTGCGCTCTCTACCCAATTAGACTTTAAATTAAACTTTCGTTTTATTTGTATTTTTTAATTGGATTAAATGTCAGATTCTTTTATATTTGGGCGTTTATTGTTGATTGGACAAAGCCCCGTATTTCATGAAAATAAATTGTATTCATTCATACGAAGATACTGCTTAAAGCAAAACAAAAATTCTAATTAAATTTGTAATTACTCAGTCAGCGTCATAAGTATTCGTACAATAAGCTCAAAGCTTAAAAAGATTCAGGTACAAAGGAATAATATGGCATTCTAAGTAATAAATTGTCAGTGTAAAAGAGACAACTTTATTTATTATCAACTAGCTTTCTTCCGTGACTTCGTCAGAGGTATAACAATTTTACGCCATTACAAACTTTGAACCCCATTTCACCCCCTTAGGGATTGATTTATTAAAAACTGTAAAACACGTGTTTAAACATTTACGGCCAGATTCTCCAACGCTAGTCCGGTCCAATCTGACAACCAAAAGATTTAAACTGGCATAATAAGGCAATTAAGCTGTATACTACGAATTTTTTTCTGCGGTTTTTCGCAAATTTATAAAAAATGGGCAATTTTAGTACGTACTTTCGACAATAATAAAACCAAATTCATTGTAGCAACCCATTACAAGATGAAAATCGTTATTTGGAAACCAAGCAAATGTCTAAAATATTAGAATAATTCGTAAGTATGCAATGACGACTTATTAACAATGACAACACAAAAACCTGTTAAAACATAACTGATCAACTAGAAGATCTTAATTTAAACCATCAAGGGTTGATTACTAATTTTGTTTTAATACTTTGGGCGTAGGCCTTTATAATCAATAACTTCGTGAAATCTGCTAGGCACCGAACGACCAAAGTTTCTTAATATTTCTGGTGCAAGCTAATCCCATTTTGTTTTTTATACCCATTTTAAGGGTTCTACTGATGTGGTGTGCTGTTTATTACTTGCAGTTCTAATTCATGCCAGCCATTTTCGATTGGTTTTAGGTCAGAGGATTAAGGAGGTGTATTTAAAGTATGAGGAACATTGTATGAGATCCATTGGCGCACCACATGGATTGTGGTTCGTTACCCTTGTTAACAGTTCAATTTTTTTGCACCTTTTTCCAAATTATTTTGCAACATTTGCAAATATAGGTGTCGATGTATTATTTTGTCAATAAACAGAAGGTCCCCAAAATGGGTATTAAAAGAAAAATGGGATCAGGTTGTACCAGAAATGTTAAGAAAATTGGTTTACTGGACGCCTAGAAGACTTCAAGAAGTTATTAGTTGTAAGAGCCTGCACACAAAGTATTGCGACAAAATTTTAATTTTGTCTTGTCCTCTAAAAATTTCATATATGTACCTACCTGTATAATTATTCATTTTATTTTTCAATAAAGCCTTTTTGTTGCCTTTTGTTTTTTATTCAGTAATTAATTATGAAACTTACACTGACAGTTTATTACCTATAAAACTTCAAAATTCTTCATGACGAATATATTTTTATACTCCAGGCTTATTGTACGAATACTTATGTCGCTGACTGTGCGATTACTTGAAAAGGATAAAAACTCTAGTGATATTTTCTATTCCGGTTCTGAAATACTGCGGAATTTTTTTTGCGACTACTCGAGCAGTATGAAAAACAAAGCGTGCAAAATATTCAGAAAATTCAAAACAATCTCTTTGTTATACCGCAACAGCAATAAGAGGTTGAATTTTACTTCAGACCCTTATAATAGGAATGGTTATATTTATTACCTGTTCCAATCCTGTGGGTGTAATAAAATATTATAAAACATCCTACAGGGAGCCATTAGACCTGTCAGCGTAAACCAAATATTATGTACGAAACGATATAGTACACTATTTTTCAAAAACATAAATTAATATTAATAAATTTATGTTTTTGATATGGGATAACACAAACCAATCATTATTTGTATAGATTACGCTGCTCATATCGGATTAAACAAATTCAACGCGCACACAGTATCTTGTAAATGGTAATGGATACAGCCAAGTTTAAATTATGGCTAAGCTGCGCATTTGTGAGGTTATACGTCTGACGTTTAGAAATTTGGAAAATTCCAAAATCTAAAAATTTGTTTTGCTAGATTTTGATATTTGTTGGATCTTTGATAAAATGTAATTCATGGTTTATAAGAAAAAAAGAGCCTCACTTTGTATGTAATTTTCAATATTTTTTTATTTAAATAGTGTACTCGATTTTTAAATTCAACGTTTCGTTTCTTTAAACCATCTTCACGCAAGTTTTTTAATAGGAATCTGTCTTTTTGTTGCTTTTTCGATTACGATGTTTTAGCTCGATACTTAATTGTTTTGGGAAATTTTAATGTTAAAAAACCAAAACCGTTATATTTTTTTACAATCATAAGTTTTGCGTCACATTTTATTTTGAATAGTTGCTTAAATTATAATTGTGAGAACGAAGAATTTCGAACGAACTACAAAAAATTTGTGTTCTTTCAGAGAAAAAATCGAACGTTCAGATTCACTAAGAAGGTCTAAGATTTAGTACTGGTTTAAATTAATATCTTCTAGTTGATCAATTATGTTATGAAGTCGTCATTAGAAACGTATGAATTATTCCGATATTTCAGCGATTTGCTTGGTTTCCAAATGATTTTCATCTTGGAACGGGTCGCTACAATGAATTTGGTTCTATTATTGTCGAAAGTACGTACTAAAATTGCCATTTTCTTTATAAATTTGCGAAAATCCTCAGAAAGAGATTCATAGTATAAAACTTAGTTGTCTGATTCTTACACTTGTCAGTTTAAAATTTTTGGTTGTCAAATTAGACCGGACTAGCGTTGGAAAATCTGGCCGTAAAAGTTTTTCATCCACCACTACGTCTGCGTCATTAATGTAAACCGAACAGATGCGACGCGTCCTTTACATCACGTGAGGTTTTTTTCCCGGAAAAACGGGTTTTCCATGTTATCTTTTAAAATCGTTAAGTTCACTAAGTAATAGCAAAACAGATCTTTACATTTATACATTAGGTTCATTGTATTTTAAAATTTTGTATGTGGAAAATATATGAAAGTTATTTGTATTTTACACTCATAAAAGGCATTACTGCATAGAGAGTGTGATGCGATGCGAATTAAAACAAAGAACCATTTATTACGCGATAGAAGAGGAATATGTACATTTTATATGGAGTTTATAGTGCTGTTATTTGAGCTGAAGTACATTCACAACTAAAAGTAAAATAGATATTACCGCGACATTGTTAATACCAAACAAAGTCGTTTTTAAAGCCTACAGTATTCATTAAAATAGATTTAAGTTATATCAACTGCAATACAAGATTTGCATTTTTTAATAATTTGGCTTAACATTGATCATTGTTTTGAAAAATTATAACAACCTTAAAAAATACATTTTCACCATGGATTTATTAAGAATGGATACGGGATGATTTAACATTCTTTGAAGCTAAAACAAACCATTCTAAACCACACTGTAAACACAATTTGTAAACATTGGCCACATCTTATTTCACCTTATATTTTTGTACAAAAAATACGTTAGAAGCATCACAAGGTTTACTAAAAGTAATAAAACCCCTAAAATATTTTATTTTTCTGCTAAATAATAATAAATTTAAGTTAAAAAGGTTATATTATTTATAGGTTATGTTATTTCTAAAGGTGTTTATTTAAAGTCGCTCCGAGTCATTTATAAATCTATAAGTCGCACTTTTTCTTTTCTAGGTCATTAGACAAAGACGTACGTGTAACCGAGTGTTCAGACCGAGGTTCAGCCGTTTTCCTAAGCAACCAGCACAGACAGCAACACTTCTGAGCTCCAACACTCCAATGCTATTTTATCTCTTTCTACTACCTACCTATTCTTGATTCAATTACGTTGTAATTCGTAGTTCGTAAACTCTACCCCTAGGGGAAATGTTTTCATAACAAACAACAAATATACGTCTTCACGTTTGATACGCTCACAGTATACGGACATCGAATCCTTTCTTAATAAATCCATGATTTTCACCATACTAACAAAAAGGTTTAAATTGACACGAAGTGTAAGAATAAGACAACTAATTTTTGCACTTTAAAATTATTTCAGAGTTTTTCCTAAATTTATAAAGAAAAGGACAATTCAAGTAGTACGTACATTTCACAAAACTAAAGCTAAACTCATTTTAGTAACATGTTCCAAGACAAAATTCATTGCGAAATCAATCGAATCACTGGAAGGTGGTAGAGGAATTCTTCCTCGACCGAGGTGGTACCAACCCACACATCATGGGCTGGTGAAATCCCTACGGATGTTTCCAGCTCTGGATGTGTGAGTCGATTCCCCAGTACCCATGGTACATAGTACTTAGACTTCGGTCTTCGTGGGTTGTCAGAAGATAAAAAAAAACAAATCTCAAAAACAGAAGAATAACTCTACAACGTAGCTCTTTGTGGATTGCTCAGGGATTTTGGTTCGAATGCAGGTAATTAAAAGCAAAGTTTCGGTTTCTCCACAGTATGCCAAATTCCTCTTTATCTACCATCTTTTACGAAAAGGAACCGTTATCAATATCAGTCTTAACTAGCTACAGAGTGTTTTAACAATGAGTACAATAAATATAAGCTTGACATAAGTACCTATACAATAGAAATTGTTTTACCTTTTACGACCAGGCACGCAGTGACTCTAAAATAATACTTCACAGCTTTGGTAGTCACAAGAGGGTTCATCTCTAGTTTGTAGATTTCGACAGAACGAAACTAATAAATCTGACTGGCTACGACATAAGCCGTGGTAAAAATGATATGATAAACAATTTTCGAACATCAATTTTTCCAAACCGCATTTTTTGAAGCTATCTTATTTCAAAAATAATTCTTACGTTATTTTCCGCTAATTTTTCGAAAAAGCGTTTTTCGAAAAAATTGATATAATATTTGGAAAAACATATTTGTTCGAAAAATTCTGTTTAAAAAACTTATTTTTGAGAAATTGTGCTTCTGAAAAAAGGTTGATCCAAAAATTTTCGTGCCGTAGTATGTAATAGATTTACGGAAAGAAAACCCTTTTCCAAAAGATTGTCAATATTGAGACAAGTAAATGCAAATAAATTGTTGCAGAGTAATGTTATATACCAAAACTTGGTTTCGGTCACGTATATGTAAAAAGATCGTAAAAGATTTATACAGATTTCAAGCACTTTCCATTAAAAGGCCCGTAAAACCGTTAGTAGATTTTCCAAATTTCTCCATTTATAAATCATTTCTAACACATATTTAATCACACTAAAAAAAAGCTTTCCTTTTATTTTTACCGTTCTTCATAATCATCTTCTTTTAAGATGGTACTTTAAACCCCCTTTGAGCAATCTCAGATAAAAAATCCAAAGTTATTCGGGAATTCCAATGCCATTTCCATGTAAATTACTATAAAGACGTTTTGTAAACGTAGCTAACGCCGACTAAAATTTAGTGGGCTATATAGAGTTAAGAAAACGGGAAAATTATGCAAATCTGAAAACAAAAACCGATGGTGTTAAGCAAAGTCATCAGTTAACCCGGGAATACGGAAATCTCAAAATAATGACGTTCTTTTGCTTAATACTGTTTGAAAAGTTAAAAGCGACAACTTAATGTTATGTTAATTGATAAATGAAGATGTATTGTGTTTCTTCTTGAATATGTGGTAAGAGTATATTTACTTATATTACAGTATTTAGATATTACAAAAAAGTAAGGAACTTTTAAGATCTTATCACTAGGCATGGTAAAAAAGGATACAGTTGATGAGCAGAGCATATCAAACCACACACAGAAAAAATGTATTTTTAGTCAAGATTAAAACTCTTTACTTAAGTACTATATCTCGCACTTATATATCCTCAAGATATAAAATCATGGTAAAAATTAAATTTACTTGTTATACTTTATTCAGCTAAAAATACGAGTTTCTTGGGATAAGAAAGTAATTTATTCGCAGACGTATAATATTTCCCAGAAGAACAAAATAACTTCAACACCAACCCCCCCCCCCCCCCCCCCCATGTCGTCCCATTTTCCTTCAGCTTTCGGCCCATTACTTTCTTAGTTCGTAATACGTAGCTGAAACTTTATGCACTTACATTTCTTATTGGCTATAGTGATAGAAGCTGGATCTAATACTTGAAGTTATTGGGCATCGGGAAATAGCGCTTAGCGTAGTATCAAGATTCAATTTCAAATTTTACATAAGAGTTCGTCTTTTTTTTCAGTTATTTTAGAAATGTATCTTAAAATTATCACTCTGTCCAAAAATATGTAAGGTTCGATGAGTAGAATAGAGTTCACTTGGTTATGCACTTCACTGGGGTATTTATAAAAATGAATTATGGTTAATCTTAGGTGAAAATTAACTTAAAAATTTGCTCTTTAAAAAAACTTAGTTTCTTCATTAGAGCATTAGAGCATTCAGCATAGCTTATGTGGCTTAAGAATAAAAAATGTAGCAAGCTTCAAGATTATCTTCTTGAACCAAATCCAGAATTTTTAATAAAAAAAAAGATTAAGCACAAAATTATTAATGTGTTTAAAAGAAGTAACGTAACATAGAAAAAAGGTCCTCAAAGTATGCCCTGGAATCAATCGGTCATGTCTTGAATTATTACTCTTGAAAGGTAACACAGGTAAAAGGTATAGGTGAATGAAAAATAGAACTGTTACGTTTTGAAGTTATTATTTTTAAGAAAATTACATTATTGTTATTGTCATTGCATAATATAGAATTAAAAAAAAACCATATACAACAAAGAACCTACAAATTATAAATTTAAACTAAATGAGAGACGTGTCCACCTTCTACTTCCAAACATGTTCTTATTATTCTCCTTACAGCATCAAAAACATTAGTGAGCACATGGGAGCTGTTAATCTCCAGAAATTTATTTGTAATTCTAGCCCGTAGGTCTTTTAAGTTTTCACAAGGGGTTTTGAAAACCGAGTTTTTAATGTGTGGCCATAAAAAAAAAGTCGCACGGCGTGAGATCGTAGGACCGTGGTGGCCACATCACTGGCATATTACGACTAATGATGCAGTCTTCGAAAAATTCTTCCAAAAATTTAAATTATCAAGAGTTACGTGAATTAGTACGCCGACTTGCTGGAACTAGCCTTGTCGCATCTCTTCATCGTCTAATGCGCTTACAAAATTTTCTAAAATTTCATTATAGTATCGCGCCGAATTGGGAGTCCCTTAAAAAAAATCAGTTCAATTAACCTTTTCGATATGGCCGCCCACGCGCCTACTTTCTTTGAATGCAGAAGCTTCTCTATATAAAGAAATGTGAATTTTCAGAACTCCACATTCTCATTTGTTGAGAGTTTACATAACCATAGAGGTAAAATCATGCCTCGTCAGTAAAAAAAGTTTTAGACAGCTTAGACGATAACTGTGCATATATGCAGGTCACATTTCAGGATTGTATTTCAGGTTCCGTAGAATACATTTACTTGCTGACTTAAGCGCCCCATAGGGGTTCATTAACAATTTGCCTCAATTCTTCTACTTTTTGTGCAGTGCGAACTTTAGGTCTCCCACTGCCTTCCATTCTATTTGCACTTCCTGTTCCTCTAAACAAAGCTACAGATCTAGTCAAAACTTAGCAAAACTGGTCGAAATCCATGACCATGTGTGGAAATTCTGTTTGAAAATCCTGAATGGCTTCCCGTGTTGAATAAATACACTGGCCATCAGCCATCTTACGCCTCTTTCTTCTTACATGACTTAAGTAAATGCTTACGCCAAATGAAAATATCGGAGAACAAGAGATACTTAATTAGAAAAGGTAATCCCTTTTATGACATTTATCAAGTTCTTAAAATTTAATTAGTTCATAATTTAAATATACCTAAGTTGTTGCACTGCTTTCTAGTGTTTTAAAACTGTTTGAATGTACCACGTGATTTCACAAAAATTCTGCTGTTCGTTAGTGAATATAATGACTTTAATCACAGATGGAAAGAAAAATTATGGTAATTTTTCGTGCATCGTGCTTCTTGCATCCCTGTCAAAATTTCACAAGTGGAACTTATCCCTTTGTATAAGAACCTAGTGACAGAATTTTATTTTGAAATTTGAGACGATTTCAAAAGTCAAAATTAGCGTGAACATACAAAAAAAACTAACGTTTCTAACTTCAAACTCAAACGCATTTGTCTTTAATGCTACTTAAACTCTCACAGACAAAGTCACCTGCAATACTGGTGATTTTTTACTATTGTGCTTAATATAGTGATAAGTACGAGATCTGAAAAAAAAAAATTAAAACACCTGAGCGCAGAAAAACAAGTCCAAATCCGAGATAAACAAGCTTGGCCAAATCAGTACACATGGCATGGACTTCAGTTGGCGCGCCGAGTCAAGCAAGACGACGCACAGTGAATTCGGTCAATACAAGCTAGCGGGACATAAGTCATGTCAGCACTTCCTTTTTGTATTATTCTCTGCTCATTGAGAAAAGTGGGGGGAGGTAAAAACCAGAAATTGCGGTACTAAACCGTCGACCGGAAAATAGGTAGTGAGGTCCAAAATCTAAACTGATAAGAAATTTCGTGTTGAGTTTGCATTTTAATGCATTTTTGTGTGTGGTTCGAAGTGGTTATTTTTAAAGTTATAATAAAACTTGTAAAAATAGTGACATGGATTTGTTACCTGAAGGTATGTTTTTTATTTAAAGCATTCTTTTTATTTATTTTTTACTTTCGAACCAAAAATTGCATAAAATCCTAGAGGTTGTCAAAATAGCGAATAAAAAAGATAATCTTAAACTTTGTTGAACTATCTACTATATATGCCGGAAAATGCCGCTATTAAGACTATGCCTAAATTAATCCGTATAGTTTTTTCTTCCAAATAACAACGGTCCCGTTTTGCGTTTTTGTGCGTTACTCAGGAAATTATTTTTTTTAGATACACTGCTGACAGTCTCGCGGCGTGAATTTTTCGAACTTTGGCGTACTTGAAGTACTTCATTTTCGATGATGAACCATTATGTACATTTCTACATGAAAATATACAGGGTGTTTCCATATATTTTGTACCCAACCTACAGGGTGGCGCAAAAGATATGATAACACTCTGGACACACTGTATATGTTCCAAACCCAAAAATATAATTTTAAAATATATTATCAAGCCAGAATTATTTAGAAAATATGTAAAAATAATTTTGTCCCGCTAGCTTGTATTGAACGATTCACTGTGCGACGGCGACGCGTAAGCAATATGCTCTTACTTATCAGGCATTACCCAATTTTTGTTTACTACAAAAAACTCAAAAAATATAACTCGATACTATTATTTGTTTCGAACCGTTCAAAAAAGTTTATTTTTATTATATATACATTATTTCTTTGTAGTAGAGTATTATATATTATTTCTTTGTAGTAGAGTATTGCTGTTGACATGATCTGTTCGATGAAAATGGTAGGGTTCCGATTAATATAAACAGTGTTTTACGATGGTGGACTATAAGCCCATAAAGAGAAGTTGTTAACACAGCTATTACAGCAATCAAAATGTAGTAAACTATAAACTTAAGAAAACGACCGAATTATGTAAATTCGAGAACCGAAACGGGTGGTGTTAAAGTAAAGTTGTAACTTAACTCTAGGGAATGTTAATACCTTAAAATAAGGGCGCTTGACCGCCCAGGGCTATATTCTAAAACTTTAATATAAAATAATGTTCCAAAGCTGTCAAGTAAAGGCCAGGAGGATCGGGTCCATTTTAATTGTTTTGCCATTCCGGAACAAACTCAAGAACACTTTGAATACAACGATTTCCTTGCTATTTCGACTATATACAGGGTGTTATGAAATTAACTGCATATCTTGGAATGGGTGACTCCTGGGGTAGTCTACAGACATACCCAATATTTTTTTCCCTCAAATCGCACATTTTTGTATTTTAAAAAATGCCCAAATACCGGCCCTTATCCGATGCTTCTGAAGAGCCTGACGTCATAGGCTCTAATATTATAAAGAAAAACTTAAACTTTATCGTGACATCTCGTTTTTTATCAGTGTTAGAGAAAACCGAAAATATCCAAAGTATTTTTAATTCCACAGTATCATTTTACCAAAAATGTGTATTTTAATTTAATAACAATTTCTTTACATGGGAAAATATGGACCGCTCGTGAAGTCGGTTGAAATTGTCCCAGAACGAGACAGGCTATGTTATCGGTACAACATAACATTGCCGGTGCAACGCAATGAATTATGACACCCTATATTACGTTATTAATTTGATGAGCATTATTCCTACTAGCTTAAACTTTCTGCTAAAAAAAGGCTCAAAATAAAAACAAAAACACTAATTGAGCACAACCAGGTACACAATGTTTTAAAATTATAACCAAAATTCTTTCATTACTACAGCATTTGTCAAAAAATATTATTCTGTTTCACACAGCACGTCCAGAAAGTTGTTACTGGCCTTTTAGTCAATAAAATTACCGAAACAAGTACCTACTTAAAATCCCAACTTTACTTTTCGAAAACCCTATATACTTAACTTCCAAAAAATAATGTGGCAAATTTTCTTAGAGTTTCTATTTTTAAGCTAAACTAATATATAAAAAAATTTCCTAAACTTATCCAAGAATTTAAACATCGTTTACATGTAAATTATTATAAAGACATCCTGTTAAACGCAGCTAACACCGACCGAAATTTAGTGAGCCAGAAAGTTTAGAAAATGGTCATATTATGTAAATTTCAAAATTGAACCAATGCAAAGTTTCAAGTTAACCCGGAGAAATGAAAATATCTCAAAATATGAACACTTTCTTGCCGCAGGCCGTTTTAAAACTTTAATACAAAGTACTGTTTTACAACTGCCAAGTACAGGGTCAGAAGCCACAGAGTCGTTAGTGAAATACATGTTTTTTTAACGAACGCCATATTATTCAAATAAGTATTTTAACGTAGCACCAAGTTTAGTTAATTATGTAATAAGGATCAAAATGACAATCATTATGGTACTAGCACACGCTAGTACAATCATTATCATCAATCAAAATGACAATCATCATGGCACACACCCACAGGGCGTGTGCCATAATGATTGTTTATGATCCGAATTACATACAGAACTTTATCTGCTGATATTAATTATATTCTTAAAATATTTTAAAACTAATTATTTTTAAAACGATAGGTATCTTTTTTAATTTTTTCTTATTAAATAGTGAGCTGCTTTACCGTTTCCACGACAACGAAACAACAAATTGTTTACATATTGTACTTTTTGAACTTAAATATGGTACTAGTAATTTGTTGAAAGTCATTATGGTACTTGTACCATAATGAACGTTCGTATGGTACTAAAACATAGTCTCATAACGTTGTGATTACGAGATGCCTGCAGATACAGTCAGTTTTGGTTTATTTAACTTCAGAGAAAATTTTTGTAAT
Organism: Philopedon plagiatum; assembly: GCA_963971165.1. NCBI lineage: Eukaryota > Metazoa > Arthropoda > Insecta > Coleoptera > Curculionidae > Philopedon > Philopedon plagiatum. Next base: position 31,163,200 of record OZ020190.1, on the reverse strand, counting down.
GTTTTTGTTGAGGATTTGTTTTTTGTTGTACTGTGCTATTTTTTTTGTATTTATTGCCCGAGTGGTAGATTTTTGTAATGTGTATTCATTTCAGTATAACGATTTATTCGTAGATTATATTTATTTACATACTGAGCTCGAGAAACGAATTTTATTGACCACCAATCTAGTCACAATACAAAAGATTATGATCTACCTATTATTGTTATTCCGTATTATACCGCTGGTCTAAATATATCGAGGTGGTAGGGAATTATGTTGAACAATAAACGTAATTTCAAACCGCAAAGTTCAGCTTTTTATTTCCATTCCACGGACTTTTCCTCGTATGATTCCCATTTCTTTAATATTGTCACCATTTCTGATTATGATACACCACTCGTGCAGGGATGCAGTAGCCATCGAGAATAAGTATAAAATAACTAAATAAATAAAATAAATGCACATTTATTTCCAACAGTCACTTACTTACAGGAAATATAAAATAGTAGGTATTATGTAAGCTTGCGTAAAAATATGGGGAGCCCATAAGTACGACGCCGACGTCTTGCTTCTATAAAAGGGTGTTCGGTAACGCGCCTCGAACTTTCCGGTGGTACTGCCGTGCCTCCAGATACCGATACTCTTGCAGACAACGAAGAGGATACAGGAGCACTGATAGACAACCATAAAAGCGCTAGCATATCTTGATATCAACACGTAATTATTGAGCTGGGACTTCTTTTAGTGCCTTAGTAGTCACAGTTGCGTGGATGCCAGGACATAATGGCACAAAGGATCATAAAAACGCAAAAGGCAGGTGAAAATCTGTAGCAACATTTACAGGTTGCGAGCCTGCATCTGGGATACTGAAAACCTTGGTTCGACCATTCTTACTGGAACCACATTCCGGGACAAAGGCATAACAAATTAATGCTAAATTCACCATTTAAGACATTGACTACAGGAATCAACCAAGGCTTGCGTAAAGAGGAAAAGACAGATTTTCATATTATACACGAATGCGTTGCATTAGCTCATTGGAGATTAACAAAGCACCTCAGAGAACTCGGCACAGAATAAAACTGAACTATGTCCCCACATGTAATTGTGTATTTCTAGTCACAGCCTATAATTATTACAAAATAAAAAATACTACAAACTGGGCACATGGAAACATTTCACACTATGAATACTTTGTTGTCGTAGGTATTTTGAAACTAACATCCAATTATATTTTAAAGCAATCAACTGTAGAACTAGTACTATCTCACACAACTTAACTGTTTGCCATTTCAGGCATTTACATACATCAGCTAAATAAATCAAACAGCGTAATGTTTTGGAATCGTCGATTTGCTCGAATAATCCCGAGAATTTATGTACTTATGTATGGGGGATTATTTATAGTTTTAGTGTACGCTTTGTTTGTTTACCAAAGTTTAATGGGTCCCTATGGATGGTCCTAATATTATTCTCGAGATCCCTAAAGTAAAACTATGTATGTTTTCCGTAGGATTGGGAATCCTGTTATTATTATTTAATCTTAAAAAACGCAAATAACTTTGACATGGCGGATTCATACTAACAAGATCCGTTCGTTGGGTGTTACGTCACTCTACTGGTAAAGAAAAACTAATATTCAAAAAAATAGTTACGGCGTTTGAAAGTACAGGGTGTCCCATTTTCGACAATTTTAGGGGGTATTGGAGTTATGCTCAAAGATAGAATGTTGCGGTTTTTACATTAGTGCCATATTTTTGACCAAACAAAAGATTCTGGTTTCAAATTTGTCATGGCTTTCTTAGATTTTAATCTAGCTTAGATTTTGGAAATCTTAGCTTTTTAGACACCCCTCGTATTTCTTATGCGTTAACTTACCAAAGAGGTAAAAACTGTTATTGACTGAGTTCTTTAAGTGGTGTAGAAATTTTTTCTAGGTTTTAGTTTTTGAGATAATAATCAAATTTATGATTTTTTAAACTGGGACACCCTGTCCCTCGTATATTACTTTTTATATTGGTTAAGCATAATTTGGACTTTTCAAAAATATATAGTTGTTTATATTTATTTTAAAAAACAAGCTTCAAATTCGATATTTTTAATAATTTACTTTATTTGTAATAGTAGACCAAGGCCAATTTTTCGGAAACAAATGCAATATTTTGACAATAATAATTATTCCAAAGATAAGATACTTCAAAAAGTTTGGCAAAGATTTTTTTATATTTCCAAGTGTTTATTAACACTTAATTATTGTTATTAAATTTTTTAATTTAATCTAACAAATTAGAATGTTGAAATTTGATTGCAAAGAAACAAGAACGACATTATTATATAAAACTAAAGTAACAAAAACAAAAAAACACTGAAACTAAAAACAACCAAGAGTTTTTTAAAGTTGGTTTTCAAAATGGCTCCCGTTTTCTCGAATGCAATATTGGCACACTTTTGTTATTCCTCGTATTGCCTTTTAAAAAAATTATAGATCTTTTATAAAGAGTTTGGAAGGCCAAACCAATTGCCTTACGAAGTTCCGCTATAGATTCATGTCGTGTTTTATACACTTGGTTTTGGATAAAACGCCACAAAAAAAATCCAAAACGGACAGAGCAGGACTATTCAGGTACCAATGGGAAAGTTATTGTCCAGAAAAGGCCTTAATAGCCCAGAGTCGTGGCTTGGGCCACTGTCTTGTTGGAGATAAACGGAACTGTATTCGAGCAATTCTGGAATAACTTCCTCAAGGATTTCCTGATATCTACGTGCCGTGAGGTCCCATTCATACATCCTGTAGACTATGCGTCGGCCCAAAATAAAACACGATGCACCAATCCCGAAGCGCACTTTTGTAAAAATTCCCGCACATGGAAAGTAATATTCGTCAGACCAGATGACAAGTCTGCCAAAAGATTCGTTGGTGCGAATTTGTTATAAATGCCATTGGCAAAACGTTACTCGGCATTTCCTGGATGTAAATGTTGCACTATTTTAAATCTATATGGATGGTATTTATACTTTTTTAAAATTATTTGACTGTCAGACTTTGCTACACCGACTACTTCCTCTATTATTCTACAGGATGATGTAGTCGTCGCTTCTGAGTAAGATAACACATTTACTTGTTTTCTCTCCCTATCTTCTTTGACGTCGTATGTTTAGGGACGCGGCTGAATAAAAGATCCTCACCTAGACTAAAATTTGTTTTCAAACGAGCAAACATGTCTGGAAAGGGTTGCCTTCTTTCTGCATACCTAATATGAACAAAAACGATTGCCAGATATGAGAAATTATCCCAACTATAGCGCTTTAAATACGTTACCTATTGAAATATAATTCAGAAGCTTCTTCTTTTCATTGAATTGGATAAAACATAATATCATACTTTCATAATTATCATAAACGGCCATTGAAAATAAAAAGTAAAATCGAAACACCTACGTAACAAAATTATTTCATAAATAATAAAAATCTGACACATCTGTCAAGTTTTGGATAAAGTGAATTATTAAAATTATCGAATTTTGAGCTTGTTCCTCCAAATAAATATAAACAACTATATATTTGTGAAAAGTCTAAATTATGCTTAATCCATAAAAAATATACAGGGTGTCCCATTTAAAATATCATAAATTTGGTTGTTACCCTAAAAACTAAAATTTAAAAAAAACCGACTGCGTGTAAAAAACTCTGTCATGATCTGTTTTTACCTCCAAAAAAGCGAAGATTTTCAAAATCACCCTGTAGATTAAAAACTAAGAAAGCCATGACAAATTTGACACCAAAACCTTTCGTTTCCTCAAAAAGTAGGACACTAATGTAAAAACCGCAACATTCTATCTTTGATAATATATCCAATACCCCCTAAAAGTGTCGAAAATGGGACACCCTGTACAAAAATAAAACAAATCTTAGTGACTTTGAATTATGAAAAAGGATGACTGACCCTAATTTGTCTCTAACGTAAAATTAGTCTGCCTGAAACTTAAGCGATCAAAACAATTTTTCTAACACTTTGAGACCTAATCTGCTCGTCTCGTTACTAAAGAATCTTATAAATTCAGACTTACTAAATTAAAAAAATTAACTAAGTAATTAAAAAAGGATATATGAAATTCATGCTTGAACTCTTCGGTATTTTTGTCTTGATAACAGTTTTTGCTCTTCTGTCACCAAAAAAGCCAAGCGTGACCTGAATGCGCCGCACTAACTCTTTAGAAATTAATAAAGTACCTCAGGGTACTGCTATACCCAGGAAAAGATCTTCATTAGGCAGCTAGTAAAATAATTACTTAACCTGATAAAGGTGATAAACTTTTGTAACTAGTACCAGTACAACAGGCACACAAGTCAGCACAACACGTCTTATTTGCTGCGGTACAGAAATCTGGACAAACCACAACCTGTTGTGCATTCCAATCAATTACTCAATGTTGTTTCAGGTAAAACTGTGTGTATCAAAAAAACTTGAAATAAACTTGTGATTTTATTGAGGTCACTGGTCATTTTAGAGCTGACACACTTCGTGGTGTAGACGGAGGGCCATATACATATAGACTTTTATCCCGGACTGACTGTTGTCAAAAACTAGTTCAAAATGATAACACAGATCACTCATTTAAGCTGTCAAGTATAAAACTAGAGGCAACTGCTTGCCGTTTCATACGTTCAGAGTTTAATAAATCAAACAGCGCATTGCTTTAGAATCCCCCGATTTCTTACACAATCCTGGTAAATTATGTATTTATGTATGATGGATTATTTATAGCTTTAATGTGTAGGTTTTGTCTTTGTACCAACTTTAATAAGTCTCTATAGAATGTCCTTTGACCATATTATTATATTACATTACGAGATGTAATTAGGAGACGTAAGCAAAGCTACAATCCGTTTGTAGTGTTATAGAAATTTCTGCGCCTTACCACTCTTACCAGGTTCTCTTGTGTAAAACGTTTTTAACATATTACCAAAAATAACACAAAAAAGAAGATATTTCATGCTTCTTTATGAGGTATCTTTCAGAAAATTGTAAAAAAATTTAAGGCAAATTAGAAAACAAGAAACTGCAGCAGAGTGTTTAAGTAGAATGATAAAAACCAAATTTTAGAAAATATCTAAAAAAAACACTTAGGTTAAAAATTTCAAGTTAGGGAAAATTTCAGTAAAAAACTTGGGAAACTATGATCCAGTTTCTGTTTCTCTAACATTCAGCTAAAACCGGTAGAAGAGTCTACGACCCATAACCATTTTTAACATCTTTAAATATTGAACCGCGTTAACAATACCGAAATGTAGATATTACAGAAAGTAGGTGCAAAACTCACAGGGTGTTTAAAAGTTAGGTCTAAAAACATTACTTTTGTTTGTCCTTGTATAATAGTAAAATGATGAGTATTTTACGAAAACTAGAATACATCGCGCAAACCCAATGGATGTGCCTTTAATCTGTTGAAAATTTCATCAAAAGCGATCTTAGATTTAAAAAGTTATTGATCATTAAACTTAACTAATATTTTTATTGTCGGTTTTTGTTTTGATCCAGCGTGACCGACGAGTTTTCGAAACTTTTGCAGGGTGTCATTAAAGAAAGGGAGCTGCGGTTTTCGCAATACTGTGCTATTTTTTCTTAAAACGAATGATGCTACAAACATAATTTCATAGCCTCCCCCCCTTAGTTTCGTATGGGGGGCTCATTTTCAAGAACCCCTCGTATCTCAGTTGACTTTTAACTTATCGGTAAGGTAAAAACTGGATATTATATAGTCTTTTGCGTAGAATCCAGTGGTGTAGTCAATTTTTTTTATGAAAGAAACGAATTCGAAGTCGCATTTTTTTTTAAATGGGACACCATGGATATTTTGTTTTCATTCGATTGCTTTTTTCACAAGCTTTTCAAAAATATATAATTGTTGCTACATATCTTTTTTAATAATTTTCAAATTTTACAATTAAAAAAAAATGTATAATGTTTCATAGTAGGCCGGGATGCATTTTTCTAAATGCCACGCGTGATCGCGAATCGGGTCATGCCGAGCGTCGGGTTCTAAACGCCACTTGCGATCGCAAAACACCCGCGCTAAACGGCACACGTTGTCACAAATAACCTCCAGCCGAGTTATAAAATAAAAATAAAAAAATCCTGGGGTTTGCTCAGAATTCTTCTCTGTCTTTTTTGTTATATCATTAAAAACAAAAACTGATCAACTAATACTGAGCAAACTCGAGAGTTTTTATTTTATTTTATAACTAGGCTGGATGATATTAGCGACAGGATACCGTTTTTGTCTCGATATTCTCGCACGCGCTCGGCGATACTTGGTTTATGATATTTGCCCATGCTTGAGATTTTGAGTAGTACATGAGATTACCAATAATTAAAAAAAAGATGCACCGGAACAAGTGCTAAACTCGTTGCCGACACCTTCCAGAGCCGATCTAATTTTTTAGACAAAAATTTAAAAAAAAGTCTGCCCGAGCATGGTCCCGAACTCACGACCTCTCTGTTCATAAGCGGATACTCTAACCTCTGGACTATGTTACTTATGCGAGAAAACCGAGAGCAACGAGAACACAAACTCGTCCTATTTGCGATAACGTGTGCTGTTTAGCCAGGGTGTTTTGCGATCACAAGTGGCATTTAGAACGCGACGCTCGGCGTGACCCGATTCGCGATCACGTGTGGCGTTTAGAAAAATGCGGCCGGGATATAATGATTTGGTTAATTTGAACCCTGAATGTTCTCTTACACAAATTTTTACTAAGGAATTCATTGAAAAGTTTCGAGGCCAAGTGCTGGTTTAAATTAAAATCCTTTAGTTGAATAGTTAGGTTTCAACAAATTTTGTTCGTGTCATTGCTTGTAAGTCGTCATAAAAACTTATGAGTTTATTGTTTCTGCAATTACTTAACTTTTTTCCAAATTATTCTTGTTTTGGAACGTGTTGCTAAAATAAATTCAGTTATATTATTGAGAATAGCACTTATCAACCCAAGTGACTATTTTCTTTATAAATTTGCAAGGAAACTTAAATATAAATTTATAATAAAAACCTCATTGTATTATTCTTGCATTCGTTAAATTAAAACTTCGCTTGTTAAATTAAACCGGCCTAAGCGATAATAAATCTGCCCCTTTCAATACTTAACTGAATGATTCTTACTGGTATGATTGAATAAACAGCTAACAAAAACATGTACTTTTAAAAAGACCCCGGGTGTATTTTGTACAATGGTACTTTACAATTTTTTTAGGCTAATTAAAAATAACTGGAAAAGAAAATCCTTTGAAATAATTACCATAAAAGCTTTATAAAATGTATACCTAATCCTGTGTCCTCCGCAAGTTCGTTTAAAAATGTATAAAGAAAAGTCAATACAAAGCGTACCTAATTGCATACAGAGTTTAATCTCTTAGTGGCGGCAAATTAAAATGAATAATACGCTATTACACGCTTAAAGGTGGAAATTTACATTCGCTATAGGGCTTGTTTTGTAGAATTTTAATTTGGGTTAAAATCTCTCTTGAAAATAATAGAGAACACGGGGAAATTATAATTCTCATTAATTAAACGTTAAAAGAGACACAATCTCATTAGACAATGAATTATGAATTATTATTTTTAATATTTGTTTAAAGTATAGGTACACCCATCGTCGCTGTAATATCCCAGAATATCTACGGTATTCTGGGGTAATATTACAATGGGATACAAGGGCGCACCAAAAAGGGGCTATGAGGTTGCAGCCCCCGCGGACGGAGATTTTCGAAAACTTTTTTTACATTGTAATCAAATGTAGATAATTCAAAGTGCTCGAGCATGAAATTATGTCACCAAACCTAACATATGCTTTGTTAAAGCATCTGAAATGATAAGTATAGAGTCCAAAGATGCTACAACTCCCATAGTTGTAGTATTTTCCCTTTTAATTCTCTTCATCTTTCATTTTCATGGTGGAGTATGTGCTTACGTTCGCAGCAGTCTTTTTTGCACCAGACTTCCGCACAGCGTTGCCAGAGTTAGTACAATTGTAATAATCTAATACATTTTTGCCCTTTTTATACAAAAATACAATTTCATCATTTTTAGTATATTGTTTGAATAATTTCATACTGAAGTGTTTGATAATTACAAATAAACAAATTAAACAAAAAAATTGTTAAAACAGTTATTTATATTAAAATGGTAAATTTAAAATCGAGAAACGACATCAGACGAATTATATCGTCCTAGTTCCAGTATTTATTTGGTCGACTATGATGCGCTTGTTCTTTGAGTTAAGAGTTTCGGGGAATCCCCGGGCTCCGGAATGAAAGATGGACGTTTGACCGATTGATCTTGATTAGCGATTCTACTGATTATTGTCAAAGGTATTGTGTTTTTAATAGTGACGGTGTGTTATTGAATTTTGTTTTATATTGGTTATTTTAAAATGTGGATAGGTAAGTCTGTAAAATAGGTATTATTCGAGCAATCGAGAGGCGCGGGTTCGAATACCGCTTCGACCATGGATATTTTGTGATTGTTGTTGGAAGGTGGTAGAGGAGTTTTTCCTCGACCGAGGTGGTACCAGCCTACACATGGGTTCAATTCAGATATGCAGGCATGATTCATGAAATATGATTGAAATTTTAACCAGAATTCCAAGATAAAATAAAAAACATCAACTGGCACAAACATATTACTTCAATAGCCACATTAGTACCTAAAAAGCTTGGTTTTCTCTGTCGAGCCAGAAAGACCCAACCTACAGTACTGCTCCCACATTTGGGGAGCGGCATCACATTCGACACTTATCCTTGATTATATCCAAAAGAGAGCCAGCAGTCAATGACCCAGTCCTCACAAGAAAACTTCCTTCTCTCGCTCACCACCTGGAGTTGGAGATTTATCCCTTTTCTACCGATACTTCCACGGATTTTGCTATGAAGAACTAGCCGCTCCAATTCCCCCCTTGACTGTTCCTAACAAAATAACAAGAGGTGCGATACGTATGTGTCCCTTTACTCTTCATCTACAAAAGCCTAGGAAACCCTGAAAGGGTAGTCACTCATTTACTTTCGTTTCCCGTACTTTCCGCCATGTTCTCACGAGTTAAGTGATTTCCACCTCCTATGGGTAACCCTTTAACACACGTAAAGCGTAGTGACTATTTTATTTTCGATTGTGTCTGAATCACGAGGATATAGCAGCCCAAAAAGGTACCTTGCGAAGCATCGCTGTAATAACAGAGTCTGAACAAGACACATAGAGGTAAGTCGTTTTCTGCTATCTTTGATTCCGCTCTTTATGTTATATTTATTATTTATTTTATTTGTTTCTTGTTTGGCGCAATTGGAAAGCGCATAATTTTCTTTAATCGCCACCTAGGGATTAAATTTATTTCCATTTTTCTCTCCACCTCACACTGAGCTATCGCCGTTTACCAGCTACTAATGTTTTGTGGACTTGAAAAAAGCATTCGATAATGTATGGTAAACAATGTTTTGGATATTCAAAAGTTTTTTTATAAAGGAAAATTTAATTAAATCAACAAGTATGTTATAGTCGAGCAGCACAAGTGTATTTTTCTCCAGCTGGCCGAAATACTTGAATAAAATGTCATTTTCTGGGTGAAGAGGTTAATTTTCACTTATTTCTGCACGCAGTTTCCGAAAAAACAGAGGCACTGCAAAGTTTCTGACCATGTTTTAGAGAGTGAAATGCCAATTATCCCAGTACGACAAGGGGTCTTAACTAAATTACGCAAGCACTTTTCCAAAAAGGTTTTTCGCTTAAGAAACTCGAGGGCAATAAATTTTCTTTTTGTGACATGCACAAGTTGCCAGAAGCGCCGCAATAAATTTTCGTTACATTGCTACGACCGTTTTTACGAATACATGTTTTTAAGTTATAGCATTTTTGATAAGAAGGTGAAGGAAATTCGTTTTCAATCTACTTATATCCGTTGCTCAACAGAACGAACGGCAGAAATTTAAATTGAAAACTATTTTCTACTCTTTCGGAATCTGAAAAATGTAAAAATTTTCTGGAATTTTTATCAGTGGAAGAAATATTAAGAATTATTTCTTATCAACTTTCGAAAATAATATACTAAATTATCAGTACAACAGTAATATTGAGTTCCCAAATTTGGGACCCTATTTATAAACATTTTACAGTTATATAAACAGTTATTTCAATGTATAATATAGCAAATAAAATGGCACACCTTTCATTAACGTTTTGTCCATAACGCCAATCTAAAATGTTACACCTAATTGTATATGTAATGTAGTTAACAACTATGTGGGTTAGAAAAAGATAGAGCTAAGTTTAGATGGCGCTCATTTTTTGTGAAAATGGATTTTGAATTAAAAAAAAACTCGTAAATTATATTATCGTGTCTGCCATTGATATATTGTATTAGTAATTTACAGAAGGCCGACGTCCAGATTGTTGCATTTTTTATAATAATAATTACAAACATGGAAGAAGACTTTACTAAATCATTTTATCGTCTTTTTTATTGATATTTTTGACTTTAATAGAGTTTCTACATAATATAAAAAAGGAGGTAGGCATAGGTACAGGTTTTTGATTAATGCTATAATAATTCTAAAAACAAATATTCACATTTTAATTAACACGATTACTCTGCATTTATTTATAGTTGTGTATCCTAGTACAGTACTTAATACACTAATTTGTTGTACTTTTGTGTTTATACATCACGTTTCATGTTGTAGAATTTTTTTTTATTAAACCTATTTTAAATACTCATAAATATCCTGCCTGGACCTCGTATAAGCGCTCACAAATAAAACCATTTCGATTGCTATCGCGGAGTCCCCGTACATCGTTGTTTCCATCATGCTTGAATGCTTTACGACCGATTGAAAAAAAATAGCGGCATTTCGAGAACTTTAAAGAAGTGGCTAGAATATCTAGAATATCGTTCGACGATGGCTCTTCCCTATACTACTCATTTGACGTTTTGGAGCATCTGCTCCGTTCCCTCCTACCGCTTCATTGTTCCTTACGCACTGAAATCTTCTACGACATCTATTAGTTTCTCTGTTTTTCTGTTACTTTACTGGACTTTCCGGTCCTAACATTTTTGGAGCGTCTATTTCGTTCTCTCTCTAATTTTGGCTTACCTTGTAGATGTCAAATTTTTGACCTGATGTATTCGAGGTATACACAGGTATACATACAGTTACAAGAGGAGAGAAAAATCTAGCAATTATTTAAGGAAAAATATGAATCAATTTTGTAAAAAACTTTTTGACTAAAAAAGCTAATATCTCATTATTTGTCTGCCTTCGAATAATCATGATTGAAATTGTCTGCCTTTTCTATTTTAAGGTTTTTTATAATTAATATAAGTTTTATTAGGCTGAACGGCAGACACGATTAAATGATTTCATAGTTTTTTTTTAACAAATTTGCGATATTGTAATTCTCTAATGCAATGCTGGCAGAAGTAACTTTTCGTGCTTTTTTTTTAAATACCATAATAATTGAAAAAAAAATCAATTGTTCCTGAACGCACTAGGAAAAACGTCTGCCAGCTGCATCTCTTTTTTTAATTAAGACAATTTTATTAAAACAAGAGGCAAACGCAATAATATTGTTTACAGCACTTATTCTTTACATCTATCACAAGCTTCATTTGATATCGCAACAATAAATTAAAGTAAGTTGCTCATATTGTTTACTTTACTCAGTTCTTTGCTTTAATCAACATCTGCTAAATGATGAAATCATTTAAAAATTACTTCCACCTGCTCCCTAACTGTTAGGGTAACCCCTTCTAGGTATTTTAGCCTTTGAAATAGCCGTGCCGTGCAGCCCCACACTTTTCGCAGGATTACCGCAGTACCAGTTACGGTCGTCTTCTGTTTGGTCCATTTTATTGAAATAGCATCTTACGTTGGTTATATTTAAGTCAAGAACCTTCTTAGCTATACGATGCGAAGGATTTAATTAATTTAATAGAAATACCTTTGATTGTCTTTGTAGGATTTTAGTTAATCATTCTCTCTCTCATTTGTGGATATCCTCTAATATGTAGCTTTTCGTCACTCCAGTCAAGGGTTCAGATCTGTAAAGCGGTGCATGCTTTCCCTTCCACTCTTGAACCATCTGTGTACCATATACAGAAGAGTTTATTGCGAGTTAAGATTCGCCTTGCTTCCACGTTTGGCGGTTTTCAATGGCCACTTCAAATGGAATTTCGAAGTCATTTATTTAGCATAGTAGTGTTGTGTCCGATGGTTCCATCGTGAATTGCTGAACCTTTAAGCGTTTTATCAGATCACCAGGTTAGAACTCAGCGTGTCTGTTTTAGTAGCAGAGTGCTCAGCACAGTTTTTTTTGATACAGGGCGATAACGGGATGATGTTCAATAGAACCTCTACTGCTGCCATGGGGCATATTTGCATTGCCCCTGTTAATCATATAGAGAAGCTATTCGCTGCAATTTTTGCATTCGACTTTGGGTTGTTTTTTATTCAGTTTTTGACCACGGTATTAACTAACGGGACATATGTAACCACGTGTTTTATAACTATTTACCTGGTATATCCATATTTATACACCTCAAAAAGCCGGTGGCATGTCCAGAATGCCGCTGTCGTTTTGTAAGCTACACTACATTTCAGATTTATCAGACAAGTACCTGACATGTTGCGCTTAAACGTATTCACCGTTAGCCGATAAATTACAGTTCTGCTAAACACATCAGTCAGAATGGTAATTATCTTTAACTGCACTAGCATTTCGCGTTTTTGTGCAACATAGATGGTAACGTGAACAGCATATTTTAAATGCCATGCCAATACTAGTGATATATGTATGAAAATTTTGAAATTCTACTTTCGCACTCGTAATACAAAATTTAGCCTGCAATTTTTCACCGAACTAGTCCTAGTTTAATGGAAACGAGCAAGTATAAAGGAGATATGCTATATTGGAAGTTCGGTTTTGAGTTTTAAAACACAACAATAAGGATTTTATTTAGTTACAGAGGTTCGCACAAACACAAACAAAACTGTTAAAAACTAGGATTCGAAAAACTAGCTAAGACAACGAACTGTTGAAACAAAGTATATTGTACCTTTTTTCTTTCGACAAAAATTGTATTTTGATACATAATTGTAAGTAGTTTTTTTTATAGAAATAATAAGACAAACTGTATACCTATCTGTAGTAAAAATCATAACCCAGAGTCCTATCAGCAAGGGGAGACTAAACCATTCAATAATAAATAGTCTTTTGTTTTATTTCACACATTGCGCGTATGTATGACAAAGAAAGAAGAAATAGAGATGACGCTAATCATTTTCCAAGCAATCTGTATTTAATTTGAGCAGACCTATGAAGGCAGTTCCTAATAAAAAGAATGTTTGCCCCACACGCATCATATTTAGGTAAACCCCTTAAAAATATATTGAAAGATCCTGAAGATTTCACTATAACATAAATTCAGACTGTTAGGCAACGCTACACATAAAAATGTTCTATGCTCTACAACTGATTCACGTTTCACCAATGATTGAATTGGAACCATGGAAAGAAAGTGACACTCTAAATTTCGTCCCTGTGCAAATGGAAATAAATTATAAAAAATTTATTACTACGAGAAATAATATATAATGTAAGATCAAAAATAAACGTCCTTAAAGTATGCCGTGGAGCAATCACGCATGTCTTGAATTATTACTCTTGAATGGTAACATAGGTAAAAGGTATAGGTGAATGAAAAATAAAACTGTCAAGTTCTGAAGTTTTTATCTTTAAGAATGCATTATTGTCATTGTCATTGCCTATGTAACAACTATTCCATAGGTGCTGGTTCATTTCATCTTTCTGCGAAATCTCTGTAAGTTGCTTTTTGTAGACATTAAAATACAATTTTCACTAAACACTACGCATATTCATCTATTTGCATAATTACACAATTCTTGATTTTGACAGTTGTAATAAGAACATTCATTTTTACATGACTTTGTTGTTCCGAGATTTTACCTCTTGGCCGAGAGTTATTTGAGCACTGGTGGCGCGAAAGAGGTTTGAAATATTACAAAAAATGGTTAATCCGATTCTGATGGCCGGCGAACTAAAGACCCGGAAGAGTTTAACAGGACTTTGCCTTGTCAATGAGGGGGGGGGGGGGTGCTGTGGCCCGAATGGCACTGAGCCGAGAGTTCCTTGAGATCTGAAGGCTCGAAAGAAAATAATGACTTTACTTTGCCTTGTCTGAAAGAGAGTAAGGACGTCACTTTGCCTTTAAAAATGGGGGGCACTGGTGACCCGAGAGAAACAGGACTTTTTCCCGCACTCACTACTTCTTTAGAAATGGGGGGTACTGGTGACCCGAGAGAGAAACAATACTTTTTCTCGCACTCACTACTTCTTTTACACTGCCTTTGTGTGAACATGTGTCTGACCAGACACGTGACCGACTTTCGTCACGTCGCTTGACGCGACGCGACCACGACTCCCTTCACGCTGAGTTACTTGATAACTAACTTCTGCTCCGAGCGGCAGCTCTAAGATGGAATGAAAGGTTGCCACCCCTCGCGGAACCCGCCTGGTAGGGTTGACCAATTAGAGTAAGATTGGCGATGACGCGTACGAATTATCTTTTAGCAGATATTTTTAGTGGTAAGAGGCCTGATGCCTTGGTAGTACTAGACGAAGAGACAGGGACAGGATATATCTGTAGCCAAGTGTGCATGTTTTTGTATGCATTTGAAGACGTATATTTTTAGAACGCTAAAGCAACAAAAATAAGAGATAAGAGGTTTTCTAACGGAACTAGGCTTTTGAAGTTTCGCCGACAAATGTGCCGATATGGAATTGAAATAGGTTGAGGGAAAGATTTTCTTTAGATGTTTACTCCGAAATGGGTTTTGTGTGTAGCTGAAAACTGCGCATTTAAAATAAAAGTTAAATGTAGAAGAAATGCTAGCTTGAATTCTATTATTTGCAAGGGGTTTTATACTTTATTGATTTTTATATATTTATTAGGAACAGAGACAGAAAAATAGAAATGAAAGGAACTGTTGGGTTTCTCCAACAACGCTGAATATGGTAAGGGTACAGCTGGTTTTTCCTCAAAATGGTCCATACTATTTTAGCGCTGACATGAACGTCGCAAACCATTTTTCTTGTAACTAGTACTAGGTGCGTCGTCTACTACATGAAGAATGTGCTTCTCTAGTTCGCGGGTTCTTACGGAAAGAGGCCTATCAGCGATATTGCTTTTTTAAAACGTACCAGTCTCTTGTAAACGGCGTCGGAATTGTCTGAATGTGTCCGAACACGGCAAGTGTCTTTCTGGATAACGCTCGGCAGGCGCCTTGCTTGCGATGAATTGTCATTTGCTAATCCATAACAAAAAAGCATTTAAGCCATTTCTTCATTTGTAAAGGTAGGCATAATAGATTACAAACGATTTTGTTGAGATAAAATCAAAAGCAATAAGGCCGGGTTTATCCAACTTCTTAATTCTTAATTCCTAACTCATAAGCAAGTTCACAATGTACTATTAAGTGACACTGATTACCCAGTTTCTTAATTCTTTATTCTTTATCCTTAATTTTTAAGAACGACCTTGAAAGTTGCCAATTTTTAACTTTTACGAATAAATAATTAAGGAAATATTAAATGCGCATGCGGCTTGTTCAGCTGTTTTAGACAGATCTTGACAAATGACATTGTTATCCGGGTTAATTTGACGTTTGGTGATGGACGACAGTCTTCATGATTTTTGTATTTAATTTTAATATTGAATTTAACTATTTATAACACAAATAAACAAGTTGTGTTTATATTTCCAATTGTGACATGTATTGTCCAACTGTCAAGAGCTGAAAAAAGAAGAATTGGAAAAAGAGGAGATAAAAATTAAGAATAAAGAAACTGGATAAACCTGATCTAATAACTCACTCAAATTTTACGAAATGCTTAAGAATTAAGAATTAAGGACTAAAAATTACGAAGTTGGGTAACCCAGGCCTAAGATGTTAAACGACAAAAGTTTGACATTTGGTAAAATAAATAATAAACAAATGCCATTTTCAGTCAAATAAATAATTTTCAAAGCTTACTATGAGTTTTTGATGATTATACCTTATCTTATTATTTTTAATACATTTTTAATCAAACAGCATTTTTCTCCTAAATTACGCTGCAACTGGAAAAATGCTTACAGACATCTTATATCAGGTATTGAATGAAGATTACAAAAAATAATCACAAAATTAAAAATATTAGTGGCGTGCATATTTAAAAGTCGTAATCGTTTAAAGTTTGATAAAAAGAAAACATTCCGTTTTCAAGATAATTAAAAAATATCTAAAAAAAAATTTCAACAGCCTCTACTTTGGAAAACAGACATTTTTGGACATACGTTAAAGAATGTGCAAATAAAAATAAAGAGATGTTCTTGTTAACATTGAAAAATATAGTTAAGTTTTCCTATTTTACATTTTATACTCACTACTTTAATCAACATTTTCTAATATTAAAGTGACAGACGATTCCCCAAACTTGGCTTAACTAATTTATCTCCACCAAATAACCGTTAACTTTACAATTAAAAGCTTCCCTAGCCCTTTGTTTACGGCAAATGGGTTTTCATTTTCGCTGAATCGGAAGTAATAAAACATCCTATACAGCACAATCTCCCTTACCTCCTGTCAAAAATGAAACTTCCTCTACTCTAACCAGTTACAATTGCCCGCCTATCCAAAAGTCACAGCATATTGGTTTGTAAAACAGCAAAGAAAATTGATAATAAACTTGTATCCAAATCATTTATTGTATATTACCTGATACGAAAATAATTACTGTTATCGAAAATTCTCGGCCTCCGACGCTTGTTGCAATTTGTATCGTAGGCCGAGAATATGTTATTTCTCCTAGGTACTAGATATACACTATGCTCTTTTGTGCAATAGTAAACATGATCCTTAAAATATATCAGTGTAAGAATCCAAGCACTGACGCTAGTTGTGGATTTGGAAAAACATAAAAGGAACATAGGAATACGGATATTATTAGATGAATTATTTATACGAACATTCGTTAAAATATTTAAGTAGGTATATCTACAAAACTAGTTTTAATAAAAAGAATGGTTTCATTCCACATACCCGCTAGCAACCTAAACTCCACCATCAAAAGCCATGGTTCTCCAAGGCCGGTGATAAATCCAAGCTCAAAAAAATCCAAGCTCACAAAAGGTATCTTCAAAATCCTACACCCGAAAATTGTCAAATTTTCACCGAGGCAAGAAATCATTACAACCAAACTATCTTAGAGTCCAAAAACGCTTTTAACAGCCGCATACTTTTATGCGGCTGTTAAAATCTGCTTCTACAGAAGTTTTGACTAACGTTTTTGGCAAGTGACCAGAAAAATTTGTTGCCGTTGGGGTAGGAAAGCACTTTATCTTTATAAAGTGCTTTCCTACCCCAACGGCAACAAATTTTTCTGGTCCCATGCCAAAAACATTAGTCAAAACTTCTGTAGAAGCACTTTTCCTCCCCTGACCCCGGACAGCGAAATTATCTCCACCTCTAAAGAAAAAACTGAACTATTTGTCAAACAATTCGCTGCCAATTCCACCCTTATCCCTCCCCCCAGTTTCGCTCTTTCAACCGCTACTATCCCACAAAATGACCGACATAACACTTAAGGTCAAACAAGTTCAAAAAATTCCTCTATCCCCTGATACCAAAAAGTCCTCCGGTCTGGATGGCATACCAGCAATTATTCTAAAAAAATGCGCTCCAGAACTTGCATCCATTTTAACTCGTCTTTTCCAAAACTCTTATGACAAGAGTATCTTCCCAGATAGCTGGAAGACTGCTCGTGTGCAGCCTGTTGCGAAGAAAGGTTCCAAGTCCCTTCCATCTAACTATAGACCTGTCTCTCTTCTGTCTGTTGTCAGCAAAGTTATGGAGAAAGTGATCAACTTGCAAATTCTAAATCATCTAGAAAAACACAAAATCATCCATGACAGACAGTACGGATGTCGTCACCAAAGATTCACAGCTGATCTCCTTAGCTTTGCCACAGATAACTGGAACAAGTCTCTCGAATTTCATGGCGAATCTCAGATTGTTGCTCTTGATATTTCCAAGGCCTTTGACCAACTATGGTATGCCACACTCCTCAGCAAACTACCCTCTTACGGTCTTCCTACCAAACTATGTATCTGAATTGGTACCTTCCTTTCTAATCGGTGCATATCTGTCGTGGTTAACGGTCACTCATCTAACTTCCATCCTATCAATGCTGGCGTCCTCAAAGGTTCAGTCCTGGCGCCAACCCTATTTCTTCTTCACATTAATGACCTGCTCTCTTCAACTACCAATCCCATTCACAGTTATGCTGACGATAGTACTCTTCACTCTAATATTTATTTTTCCAGACAAGTCTCGAATCAAGAGTTGGATAATAGACGCAGATCTATGCACCTATCCCTTTTCCAAGATCTTTAATTAATCTTAGACTGGGGCGCCAAAACCTTGTTCAGTTCAACGCCTCCAAAACCCAGTATTGCTCCCTCTCACGCTAAAAATCTGGCAACGCTTACCCCATCCACATGAATGGCCTAGCCCTACAGAACAATGAAACGTTCGATATTGTTGGCGTCGCTTTCGAATTTTATCTCAGCTGGCATAAACACATTACTTCAGTAACCACATCGACAGCTAAAAAGCTTGGTTTTCTCTTTCAAGTCAGAAAATACTTCTCCCCTTCCAACTCTCTATGTTTCCCAAGTAAGACCTAACCTAGAGTACTGCTCGCACATCTGGGAAGCGGCATCCCCTTCGATACTTAACAACATTGATTCTATCCAAAAGAGAGCCAGCCATTCGACTCATCAATGACCTAGTCCTCACAAGAAAACTCCCTTCTCTGACTCATAGCCGCGCTGTTGGGGATTTATCCTTTTTCTACCGGTAGTTCCACAGATCTTGCTCTAAAGAACTAGTCGGTATTATCCCCCCCCCATTGATTGTTCCTAACAGAACAACAAGATGAGCGTTACGTATGCATCCCTTTACTGTCCAGCTACAAAAGCTAGAGCAGACCACTTCTCTCGCTCATTCATACCTAGGGTCTCTAGATTATGGAACAAATTGCCTGCAGATGTTTTCCCTTCCCGTCCCAACCTCCAATCCTTTAAATCCCGTGTCAATAGACTACATTTCCCCATCTCTTCAGATGCCCAAGGTACGTTAGTACTTAGGCTTGAAGTCTACGTGGGACGTCTTAGATAAAAAAAATCAACGCAGTTTTAGTATAGACAATAGAAATCTGAGGAACTCGTGTCATCTGCAAGATTTTTGTAAAGACGGAATCGATTCTTAAGTAGCAAACTATTTTAGAATTTAATTTAAAAATCCTCATTTAATTTTGTTGTCTCTTTTGATTCTATTGTTAAAAAAAACTTCAATAAACTGAGTTAATTAACTATTTTCTATCAGACTATACGAAAATGTTTAAAAGCAAAATTGGCAGAAGCATTAAGACACTCAAAGCAACCGTGAACTTTTATTTTCCATAAAAACGTAATTTGTAACTATTTTCGTACGGAACGGACCAAGGAGCAATACATGACATTCATTCATATTCAACACGCAGGCTTTCGTGCTAACATGCACTGTTTAAGTGGCTTTATTGACTAATTCATACTATTTAAAGATGATATTTACTGGTGGCACGTTCGTGACTTTACCTTTTTGTAGGAAATTTATATATTATTTTTTCTTTTCATTTGAGCTTTGAAATTAAAGAAATCTACATTCTATGATTAGGTACATGAAAAAACTTCATTTCGATCTTTTAAGTGAAAATTGAAAAGAATTGTAAAAGTCGAACCATCTCGATTTTTACAAGTACTCTTTCATCATTTGATTCCGGTCTTCACGATGGACCTTGAAATGTCAATTGTCATGCGCACCACAGACCATTGGCCAGGCCAGCCAATTTAATCACGAATTAAACTAATTAGACACTTGTAATGCGACAGTACTTATGTTGACGTCATTGCCAAAGATGACTCTAAACGTCAATTAAATTTACTACTTGATTAAAAGTTTTGTGCAACCCGCTGTTAAAGTATAAGTTGTACAGTTGTGGTTAAAAAAAAAGAAAAATATTTAAATTAATATTTTTTTGTTTACTTTTAAGTTATAGAAGGGTATGGAGAGGAAATATTTGATTTAAAATGCTATCAGGAAAAACATACTAATTTATTGAAATATAATAAAATATAAAATATTTGATCGAAAAATGACAATTACGAAAAAATGACAACCGTAAAATAACAAACTGTCCATAGATACCAATTGACATGACCGGCATCGCTGTTTTGTACGATTTCAGATTTGAGTTTTTTTCTAGAAAATGTTAGATGGCGCAGTTTAACTATTTCCTTATTCCTTTCCTAATTCTTACTAGGATCGTTTTGATCGTGGCGCAGCGACCCTATCGTTTGTAAAGAACTACAATATAAATATTAATTTCCAATTATTAATTAAGTCTTACAGTTCACAGACATGAAAATACCAGAAGAACCGATTCTGTGTAAAATCGCCGATTTCCTTGCAGAATCGAAGGGTAAAAGATCGATTATTAATATTCGATTTTCATTTGGAAAAAATCGATTTTTCCAAGAAATCGATTTAGATCGTGAATGCCTAAGCCTAACATATCACTTTACAGTAACTCGGATTAACCTTGTAAATAAGAACATGCGATTTCTGTAAAATTTTGTTTTTATTACATATGTACGATACTTTTTAAATCACGCATCGATGTATTATTATGATATGATTAATAAAAGTCTTGATCATTTCTTCATTTCTTTTTAAGTACTATGAAATAACGTTTTTGGTAGGAAACCCGCAACATCAACTAAATTGCCTTTTTTGGTTGTTAAACCAGCGACTAAAGAAATTCTCCCTAGTCTTTGGTAAAACTCAACGAAATCGACACCTGCTTGTGCTGCAATTTACGCTTTTTATGATATAAGATATAATCTAGTTAATCGATATTATTTATTATAGACCCTACTTTATTAAATCTATTTTCAGGAAATTCTTTGTACGTGTAATAGTGTAGTGTCCAATAGAAATATTATTTTATGATAGGCGCTGAGAATATACAGGGTAATCCCTAAGTACATAAAGAAAATCCAGTGTCTGATTCCTGAGCTTATTTTAAGATAAAAAGTTCATATGGATGTATACCCCCCAAGGGCTTAGTTAATAAGATACAGGGTGTTAAAATTTGTAAAAAATATATTATTGTCGTTAAAATTTCGGAAACCCTTCAAGATAAGGTATTGAAATTTGGTGTCAATTAATTTTGCAATTAACTGCACTTTTTCGTTAAAATAAGTTTTTCTTACTTCCACCAGTGGCGTGCGTGGAGATACAATCAATAACATTTTTGTAAAAATAGTTGATACGCCACTGATTTTTTTAACTACTAATTTTTTATTCATTATTGATACAAGCTGACCAAAAGTGGTCTCCGGTGGTTTTTGAAAAAAACGGTCGTTTAAAAAAAATCAAAATTGGATGTGCTTTAAAAAATATATATTTTTAATCTTAAACGCTTTAAAATAGGAAAATGCATGCGTCTGCCCGTGAAAGTAATCTATTTTGTTAAAAGTTAATGACAGCTTAATGATGACCTTTGGAAAAAAATCTGAGTTAAGACATCGCTCATTCGTTTTTTTACAGTAGGCTTATGCCACAGATTTTGTAAACAATTGTTGAAATGTCACAAATTAAATGATAAAGAAATCATTTAAAGCTTTCGTGTGTCTTTTTTGTGAATTCTTGGTTGATTCAAAAGATTTAGTTATGACTGATTTACAAAACAGTGCTTATTTAGCAGATATGCATTTTGTTTATGGCCTTGCTGATGGAAATGCATATGAAGCAAGAAGCATTTATCAGCCAAGATATCCGAATCGTGTAGCACCGTGTGCTTGGACATATGTAAGTCTCCATCGCCGTTTATCAGAAACAGGAAGTTTTGCGAGAGTTTCTGATATTCCCGGCAGGTCAAGGACGGTAAGGGCACCACAATTAGAAGAAACAGTATTAAATAGAATTGAGCAAGATCCAGGAACCAGTACTCGAAAAATTGCTCATGAGATACACGCTAGTCAGCAAATAGTTTTGAGGATTCTTCAAGATCATCAAATGTATCCTTATCACATACATAACCCTTATACCACGGGATTTTCCTTAACGTGGTAATTTCTGTCAGTGGTTTTTAAAAAGGTTGGCGAGAAATCCCCAATTTTTAGATAATTTCTTTTTTACCGATGAAGCTAATTTTTCTCAGAATGGCATAACAAATTTTTGTAACAATCACCTTTGGAGTCAAGAAAATCCACACGCTGTTAGCATAAGACATTTTCAGACCAATTTTCGTTAAATGTATGGACAGGAATAGTTGGTAACCGACTAATAGGTCCCGTATTTCTCCCCTTGCGATTAGATGGCTAAACCTATCGCAACTGTCTAGAAAATGAACTGCCAATATTATTGGAAGACTTGCCATTAGCATTCAGATAATAGCTGACAATAGCAGAGACGCTAATTGGTATTTACTTTTGATCATTAACATTAAATAGAACATATAAAAATCCTATTTTTCTAATTGTTGGGTAAAGGTTTTAAGTCCGTAATGCTACAAAACTAAAGCCAAGACCAAACCAATTATTTTTAATTTAGTTTTGGTTCATTGTGAAAATGCCAAAAAATATTTTCAGAATTACAAGTTCCCAACAGACATGGACAGATTTGTCGCTGAGTCGACTGTCATCACTTAAAATTCTGTAAATGATTGTTTGTAGCGTGATTTACTCCTACCAATTCTTTAAGTTTGAAGTAGATAATTCAAAAGTGCTCAATAATTTAAAGTTCTTGCAAGCCCTCAAGCTCTGTCTAGCTCTGGTTTAACCAGGCGCGGCCCGTCCATAAGGTCATTTGGTCAATGACCCATCTAAAATTTTTAATGATCTACCTAATAATTTATTTTTTAATTTTTTAAAACCAAAAAAGAATCTTTTGTTTCAAAAAAGTGCAAGTTCCATGCGAAAACTCCTCAAGAAAGAATCAAGCCAAGTCATCGTCGAAAGATTATCCAAGCTTGCTTCGGACTGGGTCGTATTTTAAATTGACCTCATAGGTTTATATGGACGATATAAATTCATTAAAACTAAGAGAGAAACAGACATACGCACTTTAGGAAGTTTAAAAGAGACACAATTGGTCGACGGCCCACCAATAATATCGGGTCACTCCCACTATGGAAATACACTCAAACCGCCCCGTAAAATATACTCTTTCAAAACATTTGGTTCGGAAAAGAAAAACTAATTAGGTAGCTAATATGCGCATTCTATTTGCATTGTATTAATGTATTATTAATTAACAGTTATACATAAAAAAATATAAATACGATCTCTGTCAGGTCAGAGCTAGGCATCAAATATAACGGCATCGGACCGGTTTTCTTACATTACCAGCGTAGTCCGGAGGTAGAATCTCAGCGAGTTGACCAGAAGGTCGAGGGTTCGAGTCTGTGTTGGGGTAAACTTTTTTTTAAATTGTTGTTATTTAAAAATTAGATCGGCTCTAAAAGGTGTATTGGCAACAAGGTGTTCCTCGATAAAATATTTTTAAAATTGTTGACAATCTCATATCTACTACAGCTGGCAGCCTGCCCATACGTAGACAAAGATCGTATTACTATGTCTAGTCGCCAGTATTGTATTTATTAAAGAAACCGGAGTTTCGGAAGCGTTCCTAATTTTATTTTACGAATAATCATACTTTTAGCTCAGAATTTAGACCATTTATTCTGGGCTTTTAGTACAAGGCGCGACCTCTATTGAGGAGATGCTACACGTATCAAAACGGGAAACCGCTAACAATCTACTAATCTAGAGTATTAAAACACATAGGAAAAAGGCATAAACATCTAGAGTAGCAATGTTCAATATACTGCAGTATCTATTTTATGATTTTTGCGGTGTTTATTTGTAGGTAAATAATTTCTTGGCATATTATTAAAAAACCTGCCTTAATTAAAAAAGTGTATTTTGCTTGTTGCGTTGATATCACTAGTTGCCCACAAAATTTTGACCCACCTGTAAAACAACTCACGGGCCGCGTCTGGGTTTAACCATTATTTAAATATGCTATGGTTATTGTTTCATTCTGTTTTGCCGTTTGTCATGTTTAATCACATAATTTTTCACGTTATCATTCAGTAATACACAAAAACGAAATAACACGTAATAGGAGTTAAAGCTAATCACGTTTTCGACTGACCTATCCAGCGCAACCGTATTTTATCGCCTGGCAGTACATAAATTTCCGTTAAACACGCTCTGTTTGGATAATTAGGGAAATCCAAGCCCATTTCGATTCACTCGGGCTCGGATAATTTTTGAATTAATTACTTTATCTTGGTTATTAAGAATATCGTTTTGAGTTATGGACATGAAACAGATTTTAGGAGCTATATTTTTGGGGTGTGTTAATCTAATTTTTCTTATATACGGTGCCTAGACGATATTCGTATTTATCAGTGAAGCAAAGTCGGTATTAGTTTTACAATGATGTCATAAAATTATCTAGGGCGTGGAAGTTACCGTCGTATTACATGGCAATTACCACACAATATGTAATTTTACAAAAACCTTTGAAATAATACCAAGTTTCAACTTGCTTTGGAAAATTAACGTTTGTAGATAAACCCTATTAGTTCTGGTAACGCATATCCCATGATTTTTTCAGAAATTTTACAAAATACTTGTGTTAATTTTATAAAATGTGGACTATTTTTCTTTACAGTATCCAAACATTTACACTGACAAAAATATGACGATCCCAAAATCTTCAACAGTTTTAAAACTTAACATATGAATAGGTTGTTGTAGAATATATTATGTTAAAAGAACTATACAGGAATGTTTTTATATAATATGCCATTATGTACCTAAACAATAATCATAAAGAAGTGCCTTAAAATCTAAAATGTGTCAAAGGTATTTAATTGAATCTACGAACTATTTTGTGGACTTCATAGGACCTTAATGAGTTTCTTTCCACTTTCCAAGCAATACAACGCCGGACCATATTGCTCGTAATCTACGGCAACTTTTAAACAAGATCGGTAGAAATCGTTTACCATGGGCCAGCTAGAAGCACTGATTTTAGATAAGCTTAGGTTTGCTTACAACTTTCAGGTCACAAGCATAACGGTTACAGTGACCACCAAGTCATCGGTGTTTTTAACAGCGACTTAGGTCGCTATCTCAAATATAATAATGATAGTGTTCTTCATATTTTCAAGATATTTGTTATGCTATCTGACTTTTTTCAGAACTCTCCACACTACCTTCTTCTTTATCATTTGGGCCTGATGGTGTTCCCCCATTTATACTAAAAAAATGTGTACACCTTGTCCCATCCACTATTATATGACCTGTGGAATTTTTTCTGTAAAGGTACAGTATAGTTATATTCAACTGATATACAAGTCTGGTGATAGAGATAATATGCAGAATTATAGGGAAGTTAGTATGCAATCTGCAATTCCAAAGATCTTGGATGGATTGGTTGTCCTCTTTGTGCAGTGAAATAATAGTTGGTAACCAGCATGGTACACTGGTCGTTCTACCCTGACTAATCTTCTAGAGTACCATTACTGTCTGCGTCAATCCCTTGAACAGGGTTATTGCATCGATAGTATTTATACGAACTACTCAAAGGCCTTTGATCGAGTGAATCATGGCCTATTGTTGGAAAACTTGAGACTAATAGGTAGATGCTTGTTTGTTGCAACATTTTTGACGGGAGGTATCAGTGTACCAGGATCCGTAATTATTTATCGAATCAATTTGAAGTACCATCAGGGGTGCCTCAGGGTTCCCACTGCAGACCTCTGCCCTTTTTACTATTCGCTAACGATATCAGTGTCCGCCTTGATTCTTCTCATTTACTGTTTGCAGATGATCTCAAGATCTATCGAGTTATACATGATAATCTGGACTCTGTTGCTCTTCAGTGTGACTTTAGCGTTTTGTATGAATGGCCAAATAATAATGGTCTTCACTTGAATGCTTCTAAATCCTCTGTGATACCTTTTCTCGCTTTTAACTATTTAGTTGAGTAATTGCGGTTAATCTGTTGGAGTGGTTGATTATTTTTTCCCCTTGTATTTAGGCCAATGGCTTCGGCAGACGATTTTGCCCAATTCTGAATTATATTCTAGCCAATGGGCATATCATCGTACCAACGATCACATTCTGCTTTCTAGTAACGATTT
This sequence comes from Philopedon plagiatum, assembly GCA_963971165.1. Taxonomy (NCBI): domain Eukaryota; kingdom Metazoa; phylum Arthropoda; class Insecta; order Coleoptera; family Curculionidae; genus Philopedon; species Philopedon plagiatum. The sequence continues at coordinate 31,136,855 of OZ020190.1, read as the reverse complement.
GTTCTTAAAAATAATGTGTTAGTTTTAATATTAAAGCCTCTTTTTGGTAGTAATTTGTTAAATAATCTTACAGGACAGACGTTACTGTCATTGTTTCCTATTAAATTTAACTTTCTCTACACTTTCTTGAACCAGCCTGGCAGGTTTTACTAAATACGGGGTCATATTCAATCCGATTTGTTGCGGAAGTATCATATTATTTGTTTCATAATAAAAAAGTCAGTACAGCTTCTCCGGCTCGCCAAACCAATTCTACTGCAGCGATATGATAGAATTTCCATTGCAGCCCTTCACGAGTGTTTTCGTTCCATAAATTTACCATTTTGGCTATTTCTGCTGAACTAAACGCTGTTGAACTTTGTGTTCCTTTACAGCGATTCGATTAAAGGTTTCGTCTCACAGCGTCGCGTCGCGACGCTCTTGAATGGATCTACGAGTATTATCACTTTATATCCTTTATAGTATTTTCTTGTAGGAGCTTACTTGTTATGTTCCATATGGGTTTGATGGCAGTTTCTTTAAACTCCGTACCGTTCTTTTTTCGCATATTAACGGCTCAATTCTTTAACATAGAAGCCAGTTTCTCCACTATTCTATTTCCATCTAATTCATAATTTCTGACATTGTAAAAGTCCAAAAATGCTTTCCATACAAATTTTTTGCTGTAAACAATATTTCTTGGTACATTAGATCTAATTATTTGATATTGTATCACCGACATCACAACCAAAACGTGACATTTATAAATTAATTATTGACAACTTCAAAATTAAAACGTTTCCATGGTGATGGAGCAGCGAAGTGATAATTATTAACCGTGTGCATCTATTCTTGCTGTAATTTTTTTTCTGGTTGGTTGTTTTCAATCATGTGATTTTAAATTAAAGAGTTTTATTGGAATTTAGGTTAGGAAAAAAATTCCAGAGTTTGCTAATACGATTGTATTTCCTGACAAATACGACAGTGAATTTAAAAAACAAAAATATCTACGACGATCAGCTTATAAAAGTACGTTTAAATTTTAATATTTTAGGTAGGCCATTTCACAGGGTGTCTAAAAAAATGTAGAAAAACACATGCCCTAATCTGCCCCTGTATAATAAAAGACAAGAAATCATAGTTAGCGTTGGTAGCATAAAAGTGTTGTGAAAAAATAAGGCTATCGGCTATATATCATTAAAAAATTGAACAAAATTTAACAACCCATCTAAATGATATTAACTTTTAAAACTGTTGAATGTTTTGAGCTCGTTACTTTTTGTGAGTTAATGTATTAAGAAGTAAAATATTGTTAATAATTTAATAACTAAGTAAACATTATAGTACTTCAGTAAAATAACACTGTAAGTACACGCCGATGTTTTAATCTACTTAGGAAGTAGGTATACATTTAATTAGTAGCAAAATGTATTTACATTATACTACGGCGCAATCAAGTAAGAACCGTTTAAATTTATTTTGCTAAAAGTTTAATAACACGTCAAAATTGATTTTCAAGTCTGTCTATAAAAGCATTTAACTCTAAGTTTAATTTTTTTTTACCTAAGACATCCCACGTAGACTTCAAGCCTAAGTATTAACGCCTCTTGATATGGAATTTAAAGGATTGGAGGTTAGGACGGAAAGGGAAATCATCTGCAGGCAATTTGTTCCATAATATGGAGACCCTAGGTATGAACGAGCGAGAGAAGTGGTCTGTTCTAGGCTTTTGTAGCTGGACAGTAAAGCGATGCATACGTAACGCACCTCTTGTTCTGTTAGAAACAGTCAAGGAGGGAATAATACCGGCTAGTTATTCAGAGCAAAATCCATGGAGGTACCGGTAGAAAAGGGATAAATCCCCAACAGCACAGCGATGAGCGAGAGAAGAGAGTTTTCTTATGAGGACTGGGTCATTGATGAGTCGAATGGCTCTCTTTTGAATAGAATCAAGGATGTTAAGTATCGAAGGTGACGCCGCTTCCCAGATGTGGGAGCAGTACTCTAGGTTAGGACTTATTTGGGAAACATAGAGAGTATATAAGTTGGAAGGGGAGAAGTATTTTTTGGCTCGAAATAGAAAACCAAGCCTTTTAGCTGCCGATGTGGCTACTGTACTAATGTGTTTGTGAGTGCTGATATCATGTTCGAAAACGATGCCAACAAGATTGAACGTTTCATTGTTCTGTAGGGCTTAGCCATTCATGTGGATGGTGACAGGGAGCAAAACTGGGATCTGGAGGCGTTAAACTGAACAAGGTTTTTGACACCCCAGTCTTAGATTAATTGAATATCTTGGGAAAGGGATAGGTGCATAGATCTGCGTCTATTATCCAGCTCTTGATTCGAGACTTGTCTGGAAAAATGAATATTGGACTGAATAGTTCTATCGTCAGCATAACTGTGGATGGGGTTGGTAGTTGAAGATAGCAGGTCATTAATGTGAAGAAAAAATAGGGTTGGTGCCAGGACTGAACCTTGGGGGCCGCCAGCATTGATAGGATGGAAGTTAGATGACTGACTGTCACCACGACAGATTTGCGGCGATTGGAGAGTAAGCCACCGATCCAGGTACATAGTTTGGTAGGAAGACCGTAAGAAGGTAGTTTGTTGAGGAGTGCGGCATGCCATACTTGGTCAAAAGTCTTGGAAATATCAAGAGCAACAATCTAAGATTCGCCATGAAATTCGAGAGACTTGTTCCAGTTATCTGTGACAAAGCTAAGGAGATCAGCTGTGGATTCTTGGTGACGACATCCGTACTGTCTGTCATGGATGACAGCGAATGTTCTAGATATTTTAGAATTTGCAAGTTGATCGCTTTCTCGATAACTTTGCTGACAACTGAGAGAAGAGAGATAGGTCTATAATTGGATGGAAGGGACTTGGAACCTTTTTTCGGGACAGGCTGCACACGAGCAGTCTGCAGTAGGAAGATACGCTTGCCATAAGAAATCTGGAAAATACGAGTTAATATGGGTGCCAGTTCTGGAGAGCATTTTTTTTAGAACAACTGCAGGTATGCCATCCAGACCGAAGGACTTGTTGGTGTCAAGGGATAGAAGAATTTTTTGAATTTGTTTGACCTTAAGTATTATGTCGGGCTTTCTGTAGGGTACAGATGCAGCGGTTCGAAGGGCGAAATTGGCGGGAGGGACTAGGGTGGAATTGGCAGCGAATTGTTTGCCAAATAGTTCCCTTTAGAGGTGGAGATAATTTCGTTGTCAGAGGTCAGGGGAGGAAAAGTGCTTCTACAGAAGTTAATGTTTTTGGCAAGTGACCAGAAAGATTTACTGCCGTTGGGACAGGAAAGCACTTTATTATTTATGCAGTTGTTAAAAGCATTTTTGGACTCTAAGATGGTATGGTTGTATTGATTTCTTGCCTCTGTAAAAATTCGACGATTTTTGGGTGTAGGATTTTGAAGATACCTTTTGCGAGCTTGGACTTTTTTGAGTCTGGCTTTATTACAGGCCTTGGAGAACCACGGATTTTAATGGTGGAGTTTAGGTTTCTTGCGGGTATGTGGAATGAAACTTTCAATACCTGCTTGAATGAGATCTGTGAAATGAGAGCAAATTTCAGAGGGATCGGGAGTGGAAAACACACAGGGTTTCAAGGGAAAGCAGAGAAGAAGTTTCGAAGACCATCCCAGTCGGCAGAATTGTAGTGCCAGATCGTGACTATGTTGGCTCTCTGATTAAATTGCTGAGCGAGTTGCTGATTGCAAAGTTTTCTACCGCTCTGCTTTCTCGGTCGGTTTTTGTGGATCCTAGCCATTCCTTGCTATGGACGTTGAAGTCGCCTAGGACGTTAGCATCAGCGGTGGGAAATTCAGAGATAAGATGGTCAATTTTTGCCGAGAGAAGGTCCAAGAACTCATTGTAAGAGTTGTCTGATGGGGAGCGGTAAATGCAACAGATAAATTTAGTAGAAGATATAAGGGTAAGCTGTAGCCAGAGAATATTGGGCTTGCCTGATTCTAGATTCGGGAGTCTGGTACAAGAAAGACTACAGCGAATGTAGGCGCATACCCCACCATGAAGACGAAAAGATGACAGAAGTTCATAGCCTGCAAACAGGAGATGATTGGTGATTTTGGTTTCGGTCAGAAAAAGAATCTGGGGTTTGCATGATTGGAGGTAGTGGTGGACAGAGCCCAAATCTGAATTAAGTCCGCAGATGTTGGCACAGGTTATTACACTTTTGGAATTCTTCGATGGTGGGCTCTCCTGAGCACCCCTCGCCCAGAGATCCGAATGGAGATGTAGTTTACCTCCGGAATTTTTTACTCCTAGGAGCGCCATCATCATTTTAATTTTTTTTTAAAGAGGTGGATAGTAGAGAGTAGGATTACAAGTGACAGAGAAAGAAGAGAGAAGAGAAAAAATGACAGTTTGAAGAGGAAAGGAAAAGAAAAAACCGACTCATGCACCCAGGGCTGGAAACATCCGCTAAGATTTCACCAGCTCTTTAAGTGGTTGTGTGGGGTGGTACCTCCTCGGTCGAGAAAAAGCTCCTCTACCAACTCTTGTGAACGTTGAACGGTTATTAAAGCATTGATTCTAAATAAAAATGAAATACATAGTAGCAATGCCAATTGTTATACTAAAACAATGCATGTGATACCTTCCAGGCTATTTTACTTCAAAACTAGCTTCAACATATTATATTACGCAAAAACCATATATCCTATTAGAGCTTTCAGGTATTTGTAAACATTCATTTATAATCATTCATTCCGTATTACGATTACATAAAATCCCTTTACCTTAAATTTCTGGCTCAGATGTAACCCAATTATTAAGATTAATGACATACCTAACCCTAAAAAACCTTTATAATATATAAACTAGCATGTTGCTAAAATTGCTTTTACTTTAGTAAAATACTTTATGGAAATTCTGGCTTATATAAATAGAATACCTAGACTGACCCTTTTTCTAATCCACTTCACGAAGCTGGTAAAATTTGTTTTTGTCCTTTCTTTTTGAATTTTTAACCCATAGTGCTATGTTTTGTTACAAGAACTGTTGTTTTCTGTAATTTTAAAATGAAGCTGTTTTAAAACTTCTGTCTTTACAATGTGTAATTTGTTCTTCAGCATCAGAAAAAAAGTAAAAAAATAATTATACCCAACCTAAGCTAATAATTTAATTGGCTCTACTAATGGTCCAATAATTTTAAGAAATAGAAACTTATATTTTGCGTTGTAAATATGTTTTTGGGAATTTTGACAGTATGTAGCGTTCCGTTCCCACCAAGATAGTTTACCCTTATTTACCTATCCCTTTCCCAAGATCTTCAATTAATCTTAGACTGGGGTGCCAAGAACCTTGTTCAGTTCAACGCCTCCAAAACCCATTCTTGTTCCCTCTCACGCAAAAAATCTGGCAACGCTTACCCCATCCACATGACCAAGCCCTACAAAACAACGAAACATTCGATCTCCTTGGCGTCGCTTTCGAACATGATCTCAGCTGACACAAACACATTACTTCAGTAGCCCATCGGCAGCTAAAAAGCTTGGTTTTCTCTTTCGAGCCAGAAAATACTTCGCCCCTTCCAACTTATACACTCTCTATGTTTCCCAAATAAGACCTAACTGAGAGTACTGCTCCCACATCTGGGGACCGGCATCACCTTCGACACTTAAGATCCTTGATTCTATCCAAAAGAGAGCCATTCGACTTATCAATGACCCAGCCCTCACGAGAAAACTCCTTTCTCTCGCTCATCGCCGCGCTGTAGGGGATTTATCCCTTTTCTACCGCTACTTCCACCGATTTTGCTCTGAAGAACTAGCCGGTATTATTCCCCCCTTGAATGTCCCTAACAGAACAACAAGAGGCGCGTTACGTATGCATCCCTTTACTATCCAGCTACAAAAGCCTAGAACTGACCACTTCTCTCGCTCATTCATACCTAGGGTCTCCAGATTATGGAACAAATTGCCTGCAGAAGTTTTCCCTTCCCGTCCCAACCTCCAATCCTTCAAATCCCGTGTCAATAGACTACATTTCCCTTCTCTTCAGACACCCACGGTACGTTAGTACTTATAGGCTTGAAGTCTACGTAGGATGTCTTAGATAAAAAAAAAATTAAAAATTGGTACTGTGTCAGAAAGCATAAATTTAATAACAAGTTTTGTATAAAAACACGGGAGTTTTAATTATTTTCTCAACTAAATTTATTCAAAACTCTTAAGCCTCTTATGTATGTTTAGACATATACGTACGTAAACATTTGGCTAAAATATTAAATCGTGTTCTTTACGATCACGCATATTTCCATCGAGTAATAAGATACTTTATTTTGAATCTCAACGATGTCGAAAAACAACACTCGATAACATTTTCCAGTGTTACATTTTACAACAAGAAGATGCGTTAGGACAGAACGAAATATTTTTCTCAGCTTTTGGTTTCAATATCATATAACTTTCGGGCCCTCTTGCTTTGTTACAGGAAAGACAAATTTTGATACAAACATTTTTTTTGGGGGAATCAAATCAAATACAAAAAGTATTTTATTTTATACAAAGTCAAAGTAATTTGTTGGCGATCTAGGGTCTGAAAGGCAGGTCTTATAACGTTTTGACGTCATAAACTTTTATCGAGAAAATATCAGTGTCCTTGAAGCGTGACGTAAGTGATGTGACAATGATATTAACAATGAATGTAAGCAAAACATCCACAAAGTGTCGGGAAATCAACGAATTTAGGAAATACAGTGAAACTTCTAATTACAAACATCTCTCGACAATGGACCCTTCTACTAAACGAACACTTTTTAAGTCGCCGAACATTCCTTATGTAGATACCTATATAAAATATCTCCTAAGAACGGTCCCTCTTAACAATGGTTCCGAACAGAAGTTTTTATGATTTACCCATATTTTACTTGTAACATTTACCTTCCAACAACGGACAAGTGCCTATTAGAAATATACAGACCTACATATATTTTTTTTTATCTTCTGACAGCCCACGAAGACAGAAGTCTAAGTACTATGTACCGTGGGTGTACTGGGGGATCGACTCACACATCCAGAGCTGGAAACATCCCTAGGGATTTCACCAGCCCTTTAAGAGGATGTGTGGGGTGGTACCACCTCGGTCGAGGAAGAATTCCTCTCCACCTTCCATCTACTAATCATAATTTTGTTGCAAAAACCCCCCGACCCAAAAGTAGGTAGGTACCGAATATCTCAGGACTTATGGTAGGTATTAGTGGTAGTCGGTACATATTATTATCTGTTTTTTCTTTAAGGACTAGGCACTTTTATATCAAAATTTCTTAGAAAAATTTAATTGACTCTGGAATACCCTACAGGTAATTTAATAGGCATTTTGTGAATTTAGTTTTATTTGTCTATTCAAAGACTAACAATGTCAAAAATGAAAAGAAAGTTTTTGAGTTTGGAAGAGAAATTATAATTATCAGTGATGGAGTGCTCTGAAAAGCATAACTACAGTGTTCAGGTTTAGGCCGAAAAATTTCAAATCGAAAATACTCAAATGAGTGACATTTTAAAGAACAAGACAGAACTAAAAAAGTTGTATAGTGAAACTGGTAATCTGCAGCAAAAAAGAGGATTAAAACTGAAGGTAACGCTATCGATTCGGAAGCAACGCAAAAAATTTCTCAAGTAATCTTGCATGTTGAATCAAAAATTGTAAAAAATCATAGTCAACAGCAAAAACTAAAATTTAAGATTTCTTCAAAAAATAATTGTAAATAATATGTAGGTACATATGACAAGAGTACATATGTAGGTAATAACAATTTGCACCATACACCCTCATTAAAATAAAAATTAAATTAAATAAAATTAAGTAGGTATTTTTATTTCTACACATTTAGCAATTTCCTTATCTCCTTGTTTTTTCCGACCTTTCGACAACGCACGCCTCTACGAACGGACGCCTCTACACAACGGACACTTTTTCCTTTAGTGCCCGCTGTTGAGACGTTTCACTGTATACGAAACATTAAAACTTTTATTTGTCATTTTCTTCACCTTTAGGTCTTCTTAGGCAGCGAAATAACGGTGTAAGACGCTGAAAGCGTGACATCTAGACAGTCGCTAAAATAAGACCGATCGATGTTTAATTTAGGATTTAGTACCAATCTAAGATTAATTCCTATATTTTTAACACTAAATTATTCCAGCATTAGTATTAATTCTTAGAATATAACTTAGACAACTCGACAATGTACATTGTCACATTGACAGCAATAAACATCTCAGTTTGAATCTGAAAAAAACTCCTGTACTTTTAAGCATCAAAATAAACATTACTTATTTCATTTGTTTGACAAACAATGTACGATGTGTCAAAATAGTATATCCTATGTGTCTGATATATGTAATTGAATTACAATGGAAAAATTTCGAACTTCAAAATTTAATTCACTTTTCATTATATCCTTAATAACCATTTTCTTGGGATTCGTGATAAACTTTATATCAAAAGCACAAGTTAATACTTATGCTTTTGATAAGTTAATACCTATAAACAAAAGATAAGTTTCTTGTTAGACAGGGACCACCACGATTCATTATTATTAGCTTTTATTAATATTTGGACAATCATGCATACTCAGGGACAAAAAATCATACATCTGATTTACGGTCTACGAGGTAAGGCCGTTTGACTCTGCACTACCTGAACGACTTTCTTGAATAAGGACGTATGAGGTAGCTCAAAAGAGCAAAATTAAGTATTTAAACAATATAAGCAGACTAGCATCATAACTAAGAAAATGTTTTAAGCTGTACTGAAACCTTGTTAAAAATTATCAATACGTAATACATAAATTTTCTGAATGTCGAAATGTACCCATCTTTCAACTATTGAATTTCTGGCAGTTTAGTGCTAGGTTGATTGATATTCTACCTAGTCCTGCCATAAGTTCTGTCCCTATCAAAACTGCGCCCACAAAATAGCGAAATAAAAACTTAGTTCTATATTACTAGTTATTTAATACATAAGGCATGTAAGAATACAAAAAACATAAACCCACTAAAAATGTCCTCCTTTTGCCTTCACACATTTTCTCAAACGATCTGGCTTCTCATCGATCGCGGTACGCACTACATTCAGTGGTATTGGCCTTGCTGCTTTAACCAAATCTGCTTTCAATGACTTGATGTTTTGGTGGGGCTTAGAGCAAGCCTTCTCCTCCAACACACTCCACAGCCGGTAGTCCAACGGATTCAAATCTGGACTCTCCAAAGGCCAGTCTTCAGCACTAATGAACTCAGGTAAGTTGGCTGCCAGCCAACGTTGTGTGCTTTTCGCCATGTGGGCCCGCGCCTGAGTCTTGTTAGAACACTCAGTGTTTTCCGTCGAACAAGGTTCGCAACCTTGTCTAGGATGTCGTTTTGATTCTTCACAAAAGTGCAGTTGAGTTGTCCCTTCATATGCCACCCCCCTCCAAACCATTACTGCAGCTGGGTGATGACCTCTTTGGACTCTCAACTGCTTCTTGAGAGCTGTGTGCGTATATCCTGTCAATTTTCGTCTAAAAAAGGAATTTGGCGATGTCCACCATTGGCGTACCTCTCCACCAGGCGTTATGATCTGGTCGCCCTTATGCCTCGTAGAGCTTCTGTAAGTTTAGTCCTGTCCTTCTTCGGTAAGCACCAAGTCTTAGGCCTGCTGTTATTATGCGAGACCTGGTCCTTGTAGGGATCTTCATTTCTCTAGACAAACTTTTTTGTTTCCTATATGTGAAGACAAAATCTCATCTGATGGCATTCGGTAGCTACTGCGCCCTGTAATTACACGGTCACCCGCCAGTGCCATCGGGAGATATCGCCACCTTCATGCAAGGGACAGAGCTTATGGCAGGACTAGGTACATAAATCTAGTAAAGTATTGACATTGATAAATTTTGAATTACTGACCTTATCCCTGATTTCTTGCCTCATCTTTTCACGTTCCTCCTCCATTTTACGGTGTTTCTCCTTACGCCTTTCTTCAGCCTCTCGGATGGCTTCAAGTCGCTCCCTCTCGGCCTCTTCCTCCTTTTCTTTGTCGTCGGCATCATCACCGTCACCGCCGACGGCTCCTGAAATAATTGTTTTAATGTGATGTATATTCTTGAACATTTAGAAAACGTTAATATTAAAAATTTAATAACCCATTTCAAAAGATGCCCACTGGAAAATAGTTATTTATGATATGATGTGGTAAAAGTGTCATTTTATTCTATGGGAAGGAAAGTTTGGGACACGAGCGAAGCTAATGGCTGATCCCTTCGAATAAAATAATAGTATATTAAAGTACAAGTTTTATAAAGCATCATTTTACGTCCATGTTAGAAAACGAGCCGCTTACAGCGAGTTTTCTAACGGGACAAGTGCGCTAATCTATATATTCTTATTCTAGATATATATACAGGGTGACGCGGACCTAAATGTACATACGATACCATAAGATAGAGACCACCTTGGGGGTTCTAAATCACCCGCATTTAGTAGTCCAATCTCTAACCATTACCGAGATACAGGGTGTTTTATAAGTTTTGCCTAAAATTTATTTTTGTAATATTTCTGTAAGGACTTGAAATAAAAAATTCTTAATGGGTAAGAATATTTTGTACAATTTGTGGGTTTAAAATGCCATATGCAAAAGTTCTAAAATCCAGGTCCGTACTTAAAATAAAATTAGTTTTTAATTTTTTTAAAATTCAACACCCTGTACATCGGATTTTTGAAACTTGTAATTTCTACTCCAAACAAGCATAAACATACGATTCTATTGACATGGTTTTCAAAGTTGCCGCACTTACCACGAATTCATAAAAAATAGACGTTTTTAAGAAATCAATGAGAAAGTACATTTGAAATACACAAAATCTACAAAAAAATAGTTGGTAGCCTGATAAAAGTGTCCATATTGACTGGAAATATTATGCACTACTTGTCGGATTAAAATGACATACGAAAGTGATAGAATCCAGGTCCTCACTTAAATAATAGGCCCATTTGAAATTTTCGAAATTTGACACCCTGTACATCAAATTTTGAAAAAAAATGATGCATTTGGAACGAGCATAAAAACTGAAATTATTGACATGATATTCGAAGTTGCCACACTTATTACTTTATCGTAGAAAATAGGACTTTTGCAAATCTACATTTAGGTACATTGTTTTATTAACAGTATTAATGGTTAAAAACAATAAGGATTGAATTCGAAAAATTGGCAATAAATCTTAATACCTAGAAGAACTTAAAATAAACCTAAATCAACAACAATTAATCAAAATAACACAAAGATAATCATACATAGTACAAGGCATACTGTTCCTCAAAAACACATAATTTAACAATAAAATAAATTATTTTAGAAAATTTTCAAAATGACCGCCATTGACTTCTTCACATTTCTAGGTATTAATATTTATTCCCAATTTTTTAAAATTCAATCCTTATTGTTTGTAACCATTAATACTGTTAATAAAACAATTTACCTAAATGTAGATTTGCAAAAGTCCTATCTTCTACGATAAAGTAATAAGTGTGGCAACTTTGAATATCATGTCAATAATTTCAGTTTTTATGCTCGTTCCAAATTCATTTTTTTTCAAAATTTGATGTACAGGGTGTCAAATTTCGAAAATTACAAATGGGCCTATTATTTAAGTGAGGACCTGGATTCTATCACTTTCGTATGTCATTTTAATCCGACAAGTAGTGCATAATATTTCTAGTCAATATGGACAGTTTTATCAGGCTATCAACTATTTTTTAGCAGATTTTGTTTATTTGAAATGCACTTTCTCATTGATTTCTTAAAAACGCCTATTTCTTATGACTTCGTGGTAAGTGCGGCAACTTTGAAAACCATGTCAATAGAATCATATGTTTATGCTTGTTTGGAGTAGAAATTACAAGTTTCCAAAATCCGATATACAGGGTGTTGAATTTTAAAAAAATTAAAAACTAATTTTATTTTAAGTACGGACCTGGATTTTAGAACTTTTGCATATGGCATTTTAAATCCACAGATTGTACAAAATATTCTTACCCATTATGAATTTTGTATTTCAAGTGCTTACAGAAATATTACAAAAATAAATTTTAGGCAAAACTTATAAAACACCCTGTATCTCGGAAAAGGTTAGAGATTGGACTACTAAATGTGGGTGATTTAGAACCCCCAAGGTGTTCTCTATCTTATGGTATCGTATGTACATTTAGATCCGCGTCACCCTGTATATATATATATATATATATATATATATATATATATATATATATATATATATATATATATATATATATATATATATATATATACAGTGTCACACATAAAGTCCGCATCATATGGGAAATTTTTTTCCTTACAGGTTGGCATGCACATGAGCAGTCACGTGACTTTGTTTAACTGTCAAATTTGACATCTTTTTCAAAAAATGTCCAAAAAGGCGGTTGTTTCTTAAAATTTCGAAAAATGTTAAAGGAAAAAGTTGTTTGTTTTTTAATTTTCTACCCCGATAACAATTTTCAACTTTCTAGTACAAATTTCATTTTTTTCCAATTTTTTTTAAACTCGACATTTCTGGGTTTTTCAAATTTTACCAAACCTGTACAAAAATATTCCTTTATACCAAACTTATCTTTTTAATGTATTTTTATCACCAATTGTTGTTCTAAATACTGTTTTTTATTATAAAAATAGGAAACGCCAGCAAAAACTATGTCAAAGTTGATGCAAAGTTGACATAATTTGTACAAATAACTGAACATTTGACTTTATTTCGGTTTTTTACTAAGATGTTAGATGCATAAAACCGAATTAAAAAACAATTCCAACGAAAAATCTTTAATTTACCGTTTACTGCACTTTTTAAACAATAAAACCTTGTCTTTATAATAACGAATAATTACAACGCAAAAGGAACTAAGAGCAGGCCCACTCTAACCATTGGACCAATAGGGGCTGCAGCCCTAGGACGCAGGGCGTCCGGCGCCCTAGGGCTGCAGCCTCTATTGGTCCAATGGTTAGAGTGGGCCTGCTCTTAGTTCCTTTTGCGTTGTAATTATTCGTTATTATTAAGACAAGGTTTTATTTTTAAAAAAGTGCAGTAAAAGGTAAATTAAAGATTTTTGCGTTCCTACACCATTCATCCGATTGCGATGAAACTTTGGTGAGTTGTTGGCGCACGTCCGCGAAGGTTTCTACATTAGTAGAAATGATAATAAAAAAATTAAATAAAAAAAAAACGAGCAACGGGAAGCAAGCTTTCTTTGATATGCATTGCAACGCATGCCGGGTACTCGCTAGTAGCTTTATAAAACATGGACATTTTTTTCAATAAAAAATGCATATTTAAAATGAAAATATGGCATACAAATTTTAAAAAATTTTGTCAAAATTTTATGTAATGTTATTTACCACATCAGCCTTGATAGATTAACAAATCATTTTATTATACATGACTACACACTGCATTACCAACTTTTAAAAAATAAAAAATAGGCTTCATAAAAAGCTTCTTACGATACTGAAAACAATATCTAAAAAGCTTTGATACAAAACCAAAATAGAAAAAAATATATGTATGTTTAACACGTATATTATCATACACTATTTTTTCTACAGATACTATTGGATAAAAAGTGTAAACAATAATCATTTAAAAAATAATTTCTTAAAATCGCGTCTTTTATGAATTTGACACTTACATAGCCACCATAATTTTGTTGTTGATGGTTATAGAAAAGATTTCAAAAAATTCGGTCAAGTGCAAGCTATACTTGCACAATTAGCGTTCCGTGCCATCAGTCCCCCACTTAACTTGAAAAAACCTCGGCCGCCCGATTTCCGCCCATCTTCCGCGTTACCCACCGTCGACGGTTCCAACGCTGTATCACATCGCGTATGCGCGGGGCTTTTCCACTGAGCCAAATTAAAAATTTTGAAAAACGTTAAGGAACAACTTTTTTCTACGGATGCTATAAAATGTTCCACTTCTCTCATCGCTTCCATACGTTCAAAACGGAGAATTTCTCACGCAGTGGGAAATATCCGCCATTATAATGAGAAATAATTTCTTACTGTTATTATGATAACCCAAATCAGCCATGAATTGTTACATATCAAATTAATACGGCACGTTTTCCATGTTGACAACGCAATGCCGACGAGTAGCGCGCAATATCTACTTATAAAATCATTTACTGACGTTTCCATAACAACACAACCAAAACACTGCACAATTATTATTGCTGTCAACTTGCCAAACGGGAATAGTTTTTATTGTTGATTTTTATACTAAAACAGTTCAGATTTGTTAAATATTAATTATAATGGAATACGAAGATTTAGAGTTTGAAAATACACCTCCAGATATTGTTCACAAAGCATCCGATGTTTGTAATAATTTGCTACCAAGCACATCAAGACAAAAATATGAAATCGCTTTCAGTAACTTTATGGACTGGAGAATACAAGCCAAGGTGAATTCATTTTCTGAAAGTACTTTGTTAGTTTATTTTGAAGAATTATCAAGAAAATTAAAACCATCAACATTATGGTCCCTGTACTCGATGCTGAGGAGTACCATAATTATTAAAAACTGTGTTGATATATCAAAATACGTAAAACTACGCGCATTTTTGAAACGAAAATCAGAAAAATATGTTCCAAAACAGTCAGAAACCTTAACTCCTGAAGAAATTCAACAATTTTTAAAAGATGCACCTGATGAAAAGTATTTGCTGGTAAAGGTATGTTTAAAAAAAAATTCTTATGGAAAATTGCATTTTTGATTTTAATTTCAGGCTGCTTTAGCTATTGGCCTTACAGGGGTATGCCGTTGTGATGAACTTCGAAAATTAAAAATTGATGACATGGAAGATTTCAATTCGGCTCTTTTAATAAAATTACCCGATACTAAAACCAAAGTTCCTAGAAATTTCACAATCAGAGGAGAATTCTACCAAATTTACAAAAAATATGCAAAGCTTCGACCATGCACGGATGAGACACGCTTTTTTTTAAATTACCAAAATGGCAAATGTACAAAACAGCCTGTGGGAATAAATAAATTTGGCACCATGGCGAAAGATATAGCGGAATTTTTGCAATTACCCAATCCGGAATGTTTCCACTGTTTCCGAAGGTCATCTGCGACTATTTTAGATAATGCAGGAGCAGATCTTTTAACCCTAAAACGCCATGGGGGTTGGAAATCCAGCAATGTTGCTGAATCTTATATCGATAACTTCATGGCTAACAAAATGAAAATATTAAGAAGTATAGTAGAATCGATTCAGCCCCCAGCGCCACTAGAACCTGAATACAACAATGCTGTGGAAGCTCAATACGTTTCTCCATCAACTTCAACTTCGACCTCAAATAATATTTCAATTACCGAAAATGTGTTAAAGCGAAAATACCTACCAGGAATTACTTTCCAAAATTGTTCAAATATAACTGTTAGTTACAATTTTAAGTAAAATATAAAAATGAGTTAATGTAATATATTTTTTCTACGAGCGGGCGGAAAATTGAATTTTCCACACACATTTTAGTGTGGAAAATTAATTTTCCCGCACCGTGTGGAAATAATTTTCCGCACCGTGTGGAAATAATTTTCCACCTCAATATATCAAATTAATAATAAGCCGGTATATTATGGTGGTTGCGAAATGCTTTAGTTACCATGTGTAACTAACCAGCTATTTACTTTCATTTTTGTTTGTTTATTGTGAGAAAACTGTCAGTGCATTTCTAAAATATTTTGCTCGTGAATAAGTGAATCCTCATTAAACATGAATACTTGTCTCGAGGGAATCGATGAAAATACCAGCGAGGGACTTCCCGATGAGATTCTTCTGATAGCAGAAAATGTGAAAACGGACCTGTTACCAGAGAAATCAAAGAGAAGAATATGTTTCTAAATAAACTATAAGCACTTATAATCAGATAAAAATATCTCAACTTTTGATTAATTCTGTTGACTTTCCTCACGCTCGTAGAAAAACTATTGTACCTAACACTTGCGGAAAATGTTTTTCCGCACTCGGCTGCTTCACCGAACTGCGCTACGCGTCGTTCGGTGAACGGCAGACTCGTGCGGAAAAATTCATTTTCCGCACTTGTTAGGTAAATAGCTATTAATTCAGAACCTCGTTTTGAACACGTAAAAACAACGCATCCGTAGAAAAAGTACTATGTACGACACGTGAGAAAACGACATATTTCTCCCTCGCTTGATTTGCGGCACTCACCTTCGGCTCAACTTCAACGGCAACAAACTTCTGCGCTCGGGAGAAATATGTCATTTTTCTCACTTGTACAATATACTATTTTTGTTCCTTATATCGTGAGAAATATTTTTTGTTGAAAAACTTTTTTTCTAAAACCAATGGTTCAGCAGTTATAAGGAAATAAAAAATTAAATTGATCGCGCTAGAACTTTTCAATCCTGGCAATTTTGGCTCAATCTACACCAAATTCTCAATGTTCTGAGCGATTTTTTGGTGATAAGGGTGAGGGACAGAAATTTTTAAGCGTTTTTCCAAAAAAATGTTTAAAAAAAGGCTTAAAAAATCATATATATTTTTAAATTCCTGCTCCAATAAGCTTTTATTTGAGACGATGCCCTTGCAATTTTTTTACCATTTCCCATTTTGTCCTCCGAAATTAACCCCCAGAATCAAAGTTTATTTTTTTATACTTCACGTCTATAATCGGGCCACCACACTATCTCTGTGCTAAATTTTAAATTTTTACGTCGAATAGTTTCAGAGAAAATCGCCTATGACACAGACGGACGGACGGACGGACTCTAAAGTGATTCCATAAGTGCTCCGTTTTGCTAATTTTAGCACGAAATACTAAAAAGTGACACAAAGTTACTATGTACCCGAATTTTTAAATTTTATGATAAAAATTAAGAAAATACACCAATAATTTCCAACATCACAGTTATAAACATTTAAAATATTTATGATGGGTTTCTCAAAACAATTTCATGACACAAAAAAATAATATTTTTTATATAAAAGCAAAGCGCTTTTAATTTGCAAATTAATTTGAATTATTTAATAACCTTAAGTTGAGCCTACCTGTAATTTAGGGCTAGTTTTCAGTTTTATAAAAATTGAAAAAGAACAAGATTTTTTAAATTAATACTCCTTACAACTACTGTTGCTATTCATTTTAACGGTTATTAGGGAAGATATTAATCTTTGCATTTTTAATATATCATCTTTAGATTGAAAGAACTACTGTTTAAAACAACTATTTCCCATTCCCTCAACTAAATCGATATTTTCCCGATATTTGTTGTATTGTTTTTTTTTTTATTTATGTCAGCCTCGTGTGTTTGATATCCACCCCTGGGGATTTTTATCGAGCGAGCCCTAAATTTTGTATGGATTATATTAAAAAATTTTATGTCCTCTTCTGATAAGAAACAAAGGCCATAACATAGAACGACCTGTCCGAAGCATACACAAAACGGTTGATCTATTTCCGTCCTTCCAGAATTTCAAACAAAAGACCCAAAGTGCGTAGGACTTTTGCCTAAACAAAAAAATCCTTGACATACTCTCCATTTCCTTGCCGAATGCTCAAAGGATTCGTGACTTCGCCTTCGACTCCGCCACTTGACAGCCAAGTTATGACGTCATCGACAGCCGATATGCTTTTCAGTTATTCGGGCGGAGATTGAAATTTCCGCGATAAGATTTAAACCGTTTTCATTGTTTGTCGAATATAAACCGAGAATAAATTGTGTGCTAGTAGAGAAGTTTTAAAGTGTTCAGGGAACAAAAAGAACTGTCAAGTGCATAAAAGCCACCGTTAAAACTGTCAAGGAAATTAAAATAGTTTTCAAACAAAGAGAGGCATTTATAGGAAATGTGGGAATATTTGATGTTTGAACATAAGCTTAAGTGAGCCTTTGCTATGTTAGATCAAGTTAATAAGCGGGTCTATTTCAAGCCCTTCACTGCGATCAATTAGGCTTATTGTCACTCAACCATATTTAAAGTTTTCCCAACAGATCCAACCTTCTAGTTAAGGTAATGTGTTAAGGGCAATAAGTAGGGTTCGCAGACAAGGTACCTGACCATGGGCGTAGGCTCCAGGGTTTCTAGCAGATTACTTACTTAATCCAAGGTAAGTGTCCACAAAGTCGGTTCTCTTTCAACTCTGTTTTAGTTTTATATAGATACCTTTATAAAATAGGGCTAACGCTAGGAGTTTTCTTAGGGTCAACTCTAAGGTTAACTCAGGTTTAATTAGGCAGGCAGGTTACCTGACTTTATAAAAAGTTTGCATGCCTTTAGTTTAGATGTAAAATCTGAAAAATCGGCATTATGTATTTTGTTAATATTAGACGTGTCCGCGCTCTTTAATAGTGTTTAATAGTTGAACTTTTTCGTTCAGATTCACTAAGAAGGTTTAAAATTTAGTACCGGTTTAAATTAAGATCTTCTAGTTGATCAGTTATGTTTTGATAAGTTTTTGTCCTGTCATTGTTAATAAGTCGTCATTAAAAACTTATAAATTATTGTGATATTTCGGCGATTTGCTTGGCTTCCAAATAATTTTCATCTTGGATCAGATTGTTAGAATGAATTTGGTTCTATTATTATCGAAGGTACGTACTAAAATTGCCCATTTCTTTATAAATTCGCGAAAAATATTAGAAAAAAATTCACAGTATAAAACTTGGTTGCCTTATTCTTACACTTGTCAGTTTAAAACTTTTGGTTGCCAAATTAGACCGGACTAGCGTTGGAGAATCTGGGCGTTTTTTTTCATGTATTTTATTATAGGTGTTAATTTTGTAACTAGGTAACTAAAGTTTCCAAGGAGATAAAAAATATCAGATCAAGATGTCAAGAGATTGTCAGTGAAAAAAAACGCTAGTCCGGTCTAATTTGACACCTAAAAGTTTTAAACCGACAACTAAGTTTTCTACTATGACTTTGGCTCCAAGATTTTTCGCGAATTTATAAAGGAAAAGGCAATTATAGTACGTACTAATATAACTAAATTTATTCTAGCAATCCGTTCTAAGATGAAAATCATTTGAAAACCAAGCAAATCACTGAAATTTCAGAATAGTTCATAAGATTTTAATGATGAACTAACAATGACAGGACAAAAGTTTGTCAAAACATAACTGATCTGAAAATCTTAATTTAAACTATTACTAAATCTTAAACCTTCTTAGTAAATCTGGACGTAAGATGTCACGGTTCTATCCTTCGTTAAAATGAAAGGTCTATCCCGTAAAAAGTTTTTACAGCCTACCTAGGCCAGAACAAATAGATATAAATTTTGGTTAGCATATCAAACTTGATATAATTGAACATGTTTACATAATTTAAACTCTCACGTCCAGATTCACTAAGAAAGTTTAAGATTTAGCACTGGTTTAAATTAAGATCTTATAGTTGATCAGTTTTGATTTGACAGGTTTTTGTCCTGTCCTTGTCATTAAAAACTTATGAATTATTGTGATATTTCAGCGATTTACTTGGTTTCCAAATGATTTTCATCTTGGAACGAGTTGCTGTAATGAATTTAGTTCTATTACACAGCTCCACAAAAAAAAGTGAAAGTATTTTCTCCGATATCTGAGGAGGTGTACTTTAGGTTTTTGGGGTTGCTGAATCCGAATCCGGGGTCCGTTTAACCCCATCACGTCAGGGTCAAGGGCATCTGAAGGTCAAAGTGCGAAATGACTAGTAAAAAATCTAGAAAAATGTATATATATGTTTTCGGGGTCGCTTACTCTGAATCTGGGATTCTCTTGACCTTGAAGTGTCAGAATCAAGGTCACATACAGGTCAAAACCCTAAAATTTGACGATATGATCAGTTTGACCCCGGATTCTTGAAGAGCATACAATTTTACATCTGAATATGTATCCGGGGTCCGTTTAACACCATCACGTTAGGGTCAAGGGCATCTGAAGTTCAAAGTGCGGAATGACTAGTAAAAAATCTGGAAAAATGTATATATATGTTTTCGGGGTCGCTAAATCTGAATCTGGGGTTCTCTTGACCTTGAAGTGTCAGAATCAAGGTCAAATACAGGTCAAAACCCTAAAATTTGATGATATGATCAGTTTGACCCCGGATTCTTGAAGAGCAGAAAATTTTACATCCGAATATGTATTGACTTTTTTTTTAGAACAGGCCTTTGTAGGTCACGTGATGGTCATCCAAAATCAAATCCATTTGCCAGCTTTTGGCTGTAAATTGAGATCTTGGGTCTTTGATGAATTGATATTTTTCGGGTCGTTGATCGCGATTCTGGTATTCATGTGAGCCAATCACGTCGTAATGTAACGATACAATATTTTCTTACTCCGGATTCTGAAAGAGCGAAAAATTTCATCCGTGTGTTTGCATCCAGGGCACCTCCCCGTGGTGACGGCGGGCAACGGAGTTGTCCCGCTATCCGGCAAAGTCCCCGGAACAGGACGCGTATGCCGTCATGGCAAACACAACGGAAAAATTCACGATGCAGGGGGATGGAACCCCAGTATCGGCGGCTGGTCAGGGTGGGAAAGCGGGCCCGCAGGCGTCGTCATCGAGTGACCGCAGCTCTGTTGAGGTGGCTACCTTGGCCTCACCAGAGTATAAAGCTACAAGCAGTAGAGCCCATAGACATGAGCATGACAACCCAATTACGACGTGATTGGCTCAAATGAATACCAGAATCGTGATCAACGACCCGAAAAATATCAACTCATCAAAGACCCAAGATCTCAATTTACAGCCAAAAGCTGGCAAATGGATGATTTTGGATGACCATCACGTGACCTACAAAGGTCTGTTCTAAAAAAAGTCAATACATATTCGGATGTAAAATTTTCTGCTCTTCAAGAATCCGGGGTCAAACTGATCATATCATCAAATTTTAGGGGTTTGACCTGTATTTGACCTTGATTCTGACACTTCAAGGTCAAGAAAGGCCCAGATTCAGATTTAGCGACCCCGAAAACATATAAATACATTTTTCCAGATTTTTTACTAGTCATTCCGCACTTTGAACTTCAGATGCCCTTGACGCTGACGTGATGGGGTTAAACGGACCCCGGATACATATTCGGATGTAAAATTTTCTGCTCTTCAAGAATCCGGGGTCAAACTGATCATATCATCAAATTTTAGGGTTTTGACCTGCATGTGACCTTGATTCTGACACTTCAAGGTCAAGAGAACCCCAGATTCAGAGTTAGCGACCCCGAAAACATATATATACATTTTTCCAGATTTTGTACTAGTCATTCCGCACTTTGACCTTCAGATGCCCTTGACCCTGGCGTGATGGGGTTAAATGGACCCCGGATTCGGATTCAGCAACCCCAAAAACCTAAAGTACACCTCCTCAGATATCACTTTTTTTTGTGGAGCTGTGTTATTGTTGAAAGTACGTAATAAAATTGTCCTTTTCCTGATAAATTTGCGAAAAGCTCAGAAATAAGTTCATAGAATAAAACTTAGTTGTCTTATTCTTACACTTGTCAGTTTAAAACTTTTGATTGTCAAATTAGACCGAACTAGCATTGGAGAATCTGGCTGTTAAATTTTTCATAGTCGCAGATTGTATATATACCTTAGCAAACAGGAAAAAGCATAATATAACAAAAACTATTAAGGAAATGTGTCAGAAAATATTTAGGAAATGTGCCAGATATAAGCGTGAATAGAAAAAATGGCTGCCGTATAATCCATAGGATTCTTCAAAAATTTAAATTAAAATAGCTTAAGTTTAATATAAAGAAAGAATTTCTGAGTGAACCTAGATATTACAGGCACCGTTAAAATATTTCCTACTGAATTCTGAAGATATTTTAAAATTTAATTTCGATGTATTAAAATTCTATGCTATGTGAAACAGTATAGAATGTGCTCGACAGTAAAATCAGTAACGATCATGTTACACTTAATACAAGTTATAAAACTGGACATGTCTGTTATCCGCTAATAATTTTTAGGTATGATCCTTAAATCATATAAGGGATATTAATAAAAATGCATGAGTAAATAAAAAATGTATAATTAAATAATAATTATCTTTATTTTAGGGTAGCGCGAAACCAAGGGTCGATAGCTCTTGGGGGGGGGGGGGTGTGCATGCTCTAGGTGTCGTGTTACTGAGGACCGTGGTTCGGAGCCCACGTTAATCTGTAGGTCCCGGGGCCAATACACTAGCTTGTAGTGCCAACGTAATACAAAATAACTTTAACATTATCTTTATTTAAAATACTAAAATTATACAAAAAGAAACTTCAAAAAAATACATCAGAAAATATATTGATTTAAAATGGTGAAGTTCATCCCCTATGAGTCACTCAGGATAAAAGTTGGTCTATCACTGAATTTTAAAATATTTCCCGAGTTTTCGTCGTTTTAATTGAATATTAAAACACCAAGAAGAGACTATCCTACTACGTATTAAATTTACTCCATGTAAATACGATTTTTTGCTTGTAATCGTTAGTGCTTGTTGCTTGTATTACATGAATCTAAGAAACTTTTCTAAACATGAAAACAACTCCACACGTAGACACGTTTTTGGCATCTGCTGACCTCGTTGCTAATCAATAACCTTATGTTTAATAAGATTACGCTATACTTAATTTTATGAGCTACGTATATTTTTTATTCCACACAAGGTCTTAGAAATGCATGATATGGAACGATTTTAAGGAAAGGGGCATATAAGTACTGAAAAAGTCGTTTTTATACTGATACAATATGATTACGCTCACAGAAAATAAAACTAAGCAGCATGAAAAAATATTGGAAGTGACTCCGATGCCGGCGGCGGCAGCCATTATGGATGCCGGAGCCGGCAGCCAACATGGATGCCGGCGCCGGCAGCCGAGCTGGGTGCCGGCAGAAGTGACTCCGCTGCCTGCGCCGGCAGCCATTATGGATGCCGGAGCCGGTAGCCAACATGGATGCCGACGCCGGCAGCCGAGCAGGGTGCCGGCAACATTAGAAAATTAGTGTCAAAATACCTTCATTCAATCAAAAAACAATAATTTATGATAGTGTAAACTTTAACGAAACTCAAATCTTGCTTAAAAATATAACAATTATTATTCTGCGAATAATATAATAATCTTCATCGTCGTTCGCCAACAAGCAAATAGCTACAATCTCACTCAGGCCGCTTCCATCGTCAACCATTATTATGTAAGTTGCAAACCTTAGATTTACCAGGCAATAGGTACCATCAGAGACTATAGAGGATAGTACCATCAACAAAAATAATCTTTGGAAAACATTCCATTTACTTTTTGATTCCGTCATCTTGGAAAAAGAAACCCTTGAAAAGCCCATTTTACTCAACTAAAATCTCAATATCAATACAATGGTATGAATTTCTTAAAATATGCATGCATTCTTCAAAATTCTTTGCCTCAGTCTTGCTACGATTTCCAAGATTAGTGAGGTCCTTCAATGTCATTTTACAACCTGTTTCTCGAATTAAGTTATCTAACATGATTTTTTTACTTGCCCCAGCCTTCAAGGCGTCTTGAGTAGTAAAGTTTGACACTTTGTGGCAAATTTAGTCTTTGTTTTGCTAGAAAATTGAAATAAGCTTTGGATGAAATATGATCGTGATTTTGTTCCGGCTCCATGATGCATAGAAATGGTGTATGTTCACTTCCTTTCAAGAAAATGCTAGCCTGGCAGCCTTGCTTATACTTGGAACACTTCCTTGTTGACTTTTCATTTTTTGTCTTGAATGGTCTTCCACCTTTAACACAGGCTAACCGCAGAAATAGTATTTCAGAGCCGGATTAATATCCACCACAGTATTAGGATTTTGTTGTCTTTGATTGTCAGTTGTTCTGCTATTACGCAACTAAAACTAATTGATTGTGGCTTTCTTGTAGTCCACCAAAACGCAATTAAAATTTTCATATAAAAAATTAATCACCTATTTTCATGTTTTATAGTTTTTACGTAAAAATAAGGCGTAACTATTTTTATTTTAGGTTAGACCTGCCGGCACCCGAGAAATTTTGTACTCGGGTGCCGGCGCCGGTATCCATGCATCAATATTTTGGGAACCGGCGCCGGCAGCGGAGTCGCTTCCAAAAATATTTTATGAAAAATTTTAACAAAGCAACGATATTAGATTGACACATTAGTTTATTGAAGATAAATTATCCTTTTCGTGTGTTTTAATGAGTTTCCTTTTGGCAGTTTATTTTTCGCTCTTCTATGATACAGGAATGTATTACGTAATAATTTGTGATACAACGGACCTCTGCTTCTGCGTATATGTGAAAGATCTGTATTATTTTATACTTCTGTTCCTGCTTCTGTAAGTTTAACAGAACTATTTAAACTGCGTTGCGTGTTGCCAGTGATCAACTACTTAGTGGAGGAGCAATATATGTTAAGAAACGAAAAAGATTACATGGCGAAATTGCTGCTAAACTTTTGTTTTTAAAAACTTACCTGTTAAGTCTTAATTATTAATGCCAGATTTGTTTAAATATAAGGATACACAATAATTACATAATTCATTAGTAAAAAACATTATATTCTATATTTTAATAGCTTCATTCGTTTCAGTCTTTTTTACAGTACTCCTGTTTACTCATGTTTTATCACTAATTCACTAGTAATAATTCTTAGCTTTAAATCTACTTTGCTTGACTGTTTGCTATGTTATAATAAAAGCTATATAAAATAAACGGCTCCACCATGTTAAAATCCACTAAAGCTAAAGTGTTATTATTTAAATAAAAGTGATAACATGTACCACGCTGCTATATAACTTTATATTATGGTGTTTTATTCATGTACATTCATTTAATGCCTATATTTTATACTTTATTAGTCTTCTACCATAAATTAGTAAAACACGCAGAGTGGTGAGTAATAAAATTTAAGTTCCCTTCGCTTTACTTTAATAAAAACAGTATCTAGTGTAGCGAGAGTAGTATTGTCAAATATACTCTATATAACAGACATTGGTCCTGTTCATAGCTGTTGGTAATAATTACATATGTATATGTAACAGATACAGCAGCGACGAAAAATATGTTTTTATAATTAAATGTAATTTTACAGTTGAACTTAAATAAGTTTCGTGAAATTACATTGCTTTAGTAGTAAAACAGTTTTATATTTACGGGCCAGTTATTGTAGTTTTTATGTAAAATTAATTTAATTACCCTAGTGTTAAAAATACCTTTTTCTACGAATGTCAATAAAAACCTTTATTGTATGTTCAATAGTAATTTCGGAACATAGTGCATTGTTTTTTACACATTTTCATTGTGCTTCAATCACCATTGTGATTCAACTACAAAATTCCCAATGTGCACGGGTATGTTTTTACAAAGGTGGCGTTGGCCGGCGCGGCGCCGCGCCGCGTCAACACGCCATAGTAATCGCATAGCAAAACGCAGACAATGCAAATAAAAAGTAAATGACAATTATTATTTTGATATCTTAAAATGAAAAATATTACTAATCCCATTTTATGTAACAGTAACATTCGTAGAAAAAGTATAGTGTAAAACTCGCATGGAATAACCATTTCCTACTCGTATGATTTGCAGCCCTCGCCTGCGGCTCGTGCTGCAAACGTCATACTGGTAGGAAATGCATGTCATTCCATGCTCGTTGTACAATATACTATTCTGATACTGTAATTTTGGCTAAAATATTGGAACCCTAAAGTGTAATTTATTATGCAAAATAGTAATTTTTGGTAAATCTAAAGTCAAGATTTTGTATTTGCCATACGACTGCTACTGTAAAAATCCTTTTTTTTAGGGGGGGGGGGGGAGGTTGTCAAAATATTATATACACCCTGTCCAACGGCTTTCCAGGAACTAGAAGTCGAGACAGTTATTAAATACCTATATACTTTTAACATACAAATTTAATAATTCAACGTATTATGCTATTTAGGTATTTTTCTTTCTTTAAGAATAGAATGTTAAGTGGGATCCTTTCTTTAAACTTTAACTGCCAGGTTCTCCAACGCTAGTCCGGTCTAATTTGACAACCAAAAGTTTTAAACTGACAAGTGTAAAATTAAGACAACTAAGTTTTCTACTATAAATTTATTTCTTGGTTTGTTCGCAAATTTATAAACAAAAGGGCAATTTTATTACGTATTTTCAACTGGCAACCCGTTCTAAGATGAAAATCATTCCGAAACCAAGCAAATCGCCGAAATATCAGTTTTTAATGACGACTAATGGCAGGATAAAAACTTCTCAAAACCTAACTGATTAACTAGGAAATCTTAATTTAAGCCAGTACTAAATCTTAAACCTTCTTAGTTAATCTGAACATAAAAATATTTTTATTTTACTGTTATTTAAGCATCAACAATAACGCAATTTTTTTCGAACTTATTTTATTCTTACTACTTTCATACTTTCCACATTAAATAGAACCATAAGAGAAAAACAACATCAATAACATTAACAAGTTCGAATAACATTTTTTTAGCGAACTTTCCACCCAAGGTCAATCACATGCAGAGCACCTATCATTATTAAATGTTTGTTAGGAACTTATAGCTGCCTTTTAGAAGAATGATAAAATAGCGGCATCTACAAAAACCGACAATAGAATAGTAACATAAATTTATACAGTTGTAAGAGTTAGGTAGGATTACAAAAAATTTGAAATGATTTTTTAGCTTTAAAAATGTAACTTTTAATATAAAATCGCATACTGAAATGTATTTAGTTCTTAATTTTACAATATTTTGTAAATTTCAGAGCTCTTTCCAATTATTTGCAAATATACATTGCCAGTGTAATTTGAAAACATATTTTTACACCAACAATCTCTATATTTACATTTACCCTAACTTTTAACTGTTAAAAAAATAATCCTAGTAATGGACACAATAACTCAATCTTAACTGCTCTTAAATAAGCTTATTTTTGTTGCATTATAACTAAAGTTCGTCAAATAGCAGTAAAATCTCCTCTAGATTATTTCAATAGTTTTAAGCAGAACTTTGCGAATCCAGCATTCTCGAATAAAATGAATTTCACAGAAAAGAGATTTACAGTCATTAATCTTATTTCATTTTGAAGTAATAATATCGATAAAATCTAATAATATTTTTCTACAGTAGTTTCTTGTCGCATTTTTAAAGGGCCATCATAAATTGAAATCTTGCGAAAAACAGGTAAATGTTTTATGTATAATTTAAAAAATAAAATGCAGTTGACTTGTGACAGGTAACCAATTGAAGACAGATATATCGCGGTCTCTCAATCCCATCGAGTAATCTTCTAAAAGAATATAAAAGACACAAAATTAATAAAATGGAAAGTGACCGGATGTTGTTCATTTTTTTTTCAAGTGGCTCAAGTGATTATAATATTGGTCTCTCTCTCAAACTCTCTAACAAATCATGTTATCATAGTTTAAAGTCTAGAATAATCTTTTTGATTAGCAATTAAGAGTTTAAATTTTAGAATAAAACAACTAGGTTTTGTACTATGAATTAATTTCTTAGTTTTTTTTATAAATGTATAAAGAAAATTATCTTTTTGTTTGAAATAATATATATAAATTATTTTAAAGAAATTATAATACTGTTCTCGACTGTATGCAGCCATCGCTAAAGCTGCGCGCCCACTTAGGCGAAGCGTCGCGAAGCGAAGAGAATTTTATCCGTCCGAGAAACTTAAGTGCAATCAAATGGAAGCCCGCACAACGCCTCTCGACGCTTCAGTGTGCGGGCTCCCATTTGATTGCATGTAAAGTTCTTGGATGGATAAAATTCTCTTCTCTTCGCGACGCTTCGCCTAAGTGAGCGTGCACCTTTAGTGTTATTTTTCAGAATCATGGCTAACTTGATTTTTATAATAAAAATTAGATATTGAATATCGAGCAATGGAACCGAAAAAATAATATCTTTTTTTAAGTGCATCATCAGAGTGTGCTTTAACTGAAGCACAAGCAACCATTTGTTTTGGCTCTAGCCTATTTCGTTTTTCTGTAAAGTCTAAATGAATGTTTGCTAGGTAAAAATTTGAATCGTCATAAGTCAAAAACTATTGAGTTAAGGAATAGGACATGTTACGTGAAAAATATTCAAAACTTTCGGTAGAATTTAGAAGAGTAATATTATAGTATAGAGTATACTAATTTTTTTACTTAAAATATGCATGTCACTAAACCCTATCGATAACCAAAATTTGAAATTGTTTCCTAAAGCCATTTTGAAAAGGCGGTATAGATAGTAGTTTCGTTGTCACCCGGTATAAAAGAAGGCAATTAACCACAACACAAAAGTAAAAGCTTTTTAGGAAACTCCTGAAAAGTAGTTTTTAATAAATTAAAACAAAAATTTGTCTAAAAGTTGACGTTATGACGTTCAATACATAATATTGTATTAGTGCAATGTCCCGTAAACATTGACAATGTTCTGGTTTAGCCTCCATAACTTTTGAGATTTGGCCCAGGCGGCAACTACCGCCCTGTCCAGTCCGATACTGAATTTGTACGCGTAGCGTTAGGAATCCGTAGTGATAATGCGTAGATAAGTTGTGCCGACTTGCAAGTTTAGAACTTTGGTGTACAAGTTACTTAAATTCAAGCACAAGTTTCCTATTAAGGCCGTTAATAAAATAAATACGTAAAAATACTATTGCATCCACTCAGTGCTTTTTGAAATCGGTTTAATTTTGAAAAAACAATATTTTGTTAAATTCAGAATTTCCATAAACACAAAAAGTAGGAATTAAAACTAGAAACAGAAATAAAGCCATGTCTGTTGTTCTGTGTTATCTGAAAATCAGTAAATTGGATATTTCGAATGCTTTGTTTTTGCAGCTTTTAAACTCTAACTGAGTTGAAACTCTAAATTTGCCCTTTTTACAAAAGCTTTATATCGTGGAAAAAATGTAAATATGCGCATCATGTAGGTGTATTTAATTCTTTTCGGTAAAGTATATGACTTGGGAGTATTTGCTTTAAATATTGATCTTTTCACTTAATGAAAACTTTAATAAGTTTAACAAGGAGAGGGTCCGAGGTCGGAATTTCAGTTTGGGACCAGATTTAGTATAATGGTTGTATAGTATTATAGTATCACTATATTAAAATAGTAGCGCGCACTATCCAGCCAGTTCCGAGATAAAACGTTTCAAGCCTTCCGTTTAACTTATACACTTTAATTTGCTCTCTAATGTCAGCATGCCTAGTGGCTACAATATGTAGGTGTTTTTTGCGGAATTTTTCCACAAGTCAACAAGATCTGGTTAAAATAAATTATTGTTCATTCTGATCAACTAAATCTAAGCTCTAGTAGAAGGAATTATGTAATATGTGCCATAAGGTCGCTTCCGTTGGGTAACACAATGATCATAACTTGAGTTTCCAAAGGTCCCTCAGGGCTAACACCAGCCTCCAGTTCCACTGGCTTCTTCTCAGAGGGATGGGCATATATTGTATATTATATTATAGGTATTGTATATAAGTTGTATATAGATGGGTTTTATGCGCACTAAGAGACCTTTGTAAATATGATGTAATGTAGTACGAAAATAGACGCCTTACAAGTATGTAGGCTTCTGAAGAGCAAGGTACCAAGTTCGATTCTTGGGTAATGACTTTTTTTTTCTTTCTACTTTTTTTTGTTTCTATTATTATTTAGTTCATTTTATACAAAAAATGCTGCATTATATTTATTATTAATTAAATTAATGAAATATAGGGTTCAATGATTATTATGAAATTTATATACTTTTTTTATTGGAAAAAAATTTTCCCACAAAACTTTTTCAATTTATTACATTTATTTCTTTAAAAAATTGTCAATTAAAGCGGTACTTTACATCTGAGCAAACCTCTTCCAAAAACAATATTCCATGTAAAATACCGCTTACTTATAGTTAACAATTTTTATAAGAAACAAATGTACGAAATTAAAAAACTTTTATTGGATAATTTTTTTCAATAAGAAAACTATATACATTTCATAATAATCATTGAACACTATATTTCATTAATTTAATCAATAATAAATATAATCCAGCATTTTTAATATAAAATGAAACAAAAAAAAAAGAAAAAAAAAACGTCATTGCACAAAAATCGAACTTGGTACCTTGCACTTCAGAAACCACTTCACTTTGAAAACTCTTTATTTCTTAATAATATTTACAGTCACAACATTACTTAACTAATATATACATATATATTTACAGTGGCTCGGCCGACCTCAAGCAGGGAAGTCCAACGCAGCAAGGCGACCGGGTGCTGCGGCTCGCGTGACGACCCCCAAGCAGGGAAGTCCAACGCGGCAAGGCGACCGGAGCGCGGCCGGGCTGATGTAAACCCTTGGTAGCCTCTGTGGTAGTGTTGGGAATAATCGAATGAATTAAATAATCGAAATATTAGCTCTCGAATGATTTTAATAATCGAATGATCATTCGAAATAATCATTCGAATCAAAAAATATAGCAAATAAAACTACACAAAAATCATCTCTTGAATTTTTTTTGCTTGGATTGGCCGTTTTCGATAAAAACAAAATAATGTAAAGTTATACATAACATTAGTTATTAGTATAATTTGTTAAAAAAACAAAAAAGTAAGAGATCCATGAAAACAAAAACACTTCTTTAAACAAATTTGGCAACTAGCATGATTCCCCTTTATGCATTAAAAATTGTCACCAAATTTCAACTTTATACTAATTTGCGTCCTCTAGTTATTTAGGAAAAACCTTTTACAAAAATTCAACACCCTGTGTATTAAAAACAAAGTCTTTTAGGACCTATGTCTTGTCTTAAAATTAAGTAAGGAATAATACCCTCAAGTTTGGCCACATACTTTACTAACATACTGTATATATCATAAAAACATGCAATAACACTATGCGTTGTCGAGAGATGAAATAATGCTCGATCGATATCGAAGGATCATTCGAAATAAACAATCATTCGAATGAAAAAATCATCGGAGACCCAGACAATATTAAAAACATGCTATGCGTTGTCGAGAGATGAAATAATGCTCGAGCGATATCGAAGGATCATTCGAAATAAATAATCATTCGAATAAAAATACATCCGAGACAATCGCATCGTAACGCAACGTCGAGTGCCGAGTCGGCGGCGGCATCATTTCGTATTTCGTCTCGTCATTCGAAGCGGCGATTATTATTATATTATAATCTCTCGGCTAAATCATTCGAATGATCGCGCTGACTTCTCGAGATATCTCGAGTGATTTGAATAATCGAATGATCGATTATTTTTCATTCGAGATATCCCCTCGCTACTCTGTGGCGTGATGAAGAGGGAGGAGAGGACTCTTTCCGCGTAGCTTACAGAGAGAGATTATTTGCTAATTAAGCTTAAATAGCGTTTTTGGTTATTTTTCCTTACAATAAAATTTAAAATACATGATCGCTAGGAAAATTAATTGAAAAACCAGCTTAAAGTCCAGAAACCAGCGCGTTACCACTGTAGCCACTGGGCATGCTGATAATGCAAAACCAGTTAAAGAATTTAAAGTTGCAAGGGAAAATCTGAAATATTTTATCTCGGAACTGGCTAGATAGTGCGCGCTACTATTTTAATATAGTGATACTATAAGACTACACAATCACATACAAAAGCTGGTCCCAAACTAACATTCCCACCTCGGACCCTTTCCTTGTAAGAGATTTAATTTAGACGGTCCTTTTTACTGATTTCATAGTACCTACTTCACCATAACGCCCAAATCATATATTTTAAAAGAATTTCAATAAACATTATCAAATACTTTGAAAATTTGCAATAACTCCAACTTAATGCCGGTTCTCGGGTTGTAAAACAGGTGAAATGTTGGAATAGTTAGGGCAGAAAAGGAAAAAGTAAATAATCTAAATTATGCTTAATAAATAAAACTTGGGTGGAAATGCGCCTGTAAAAATTGTTTCTAAAACCGCGTAGTTTATACAAAAATATATTTGATCGTTTTTGTATGAACAAATTGGCGAAGTGGCATTGCTGCCACCTCTTCTAGCAAGTCAGTACTGCCGAAGTACAGTCAAAATTAAAAAACAGGTTTCTAGAGAAAAAATTCGGTTCAAAAACGTCTCGTTACGTATTGTATTCTCACTTATTTCAAAACATGTTTAAAATGTTAACTAAAGTGTTGATATCCCATTTCAGTGTGTTGATCCTTTTTATTAGGTCGTACACAATAAGTTAAAAATATGTTCAAAATGAGACTCAATTTTCAAGTTATATAAAAAAAAAATATCCAAACATTTACTAGTAAATGTATCATGTTAAGTGTCCTATTTACAAAACTCAGTTGTTGGGGTTACCATTATTTAAATTACTTAGAAATACGAAAAGCAAAATCAAAACAAAAAACAGTCATTAATTTGTGCCCATTGTTTCCTGTTTTCCTCAGATCTGCAAATTAGTTTTTACGAGTGTTTTTGTTAAATTCCCAATTTTGTGTTTTGGTTATTAATTGTTTTTATGTCGCCGGAAAATTAAAGCTTTGTGTTTTCAACTTACTAAAAATACACTTGGCACCAGATTTAAAAAAAAAAACAGTATAAGGCAAATAGTTTTCTTTTGTGTCAACGGCGCTGTAGATGACGGGTCACCTACCTACAGTATTTTGGGTTAACCTCTTTGCTCACACACCACGTACAATTAATTGTACTTCATAGTGTATGAAACGTTATTAGGAATGTTTGGTTTATAACTAAAGATATTTTTAGGGTTCCATGAAACGGAATACTTATTAGCGCAAGTCATTTCGGTGTCCGCCCGTAAGTCTGTCACAGGCGGTTTTCTCTGAAACTATTCGACGTAAAAATTTGAAATTTAGCACGGAGATAGAGTGTGGTGGTCCATATATAGACGTGAAGTATAAAATTTTGATTCTGGGGTTTAATTTCAGGGGGTAAATTGGGACATGGAAAAAAATTTCAAGTGCATCGTGTAGGGTGTCAAATGAAAGGTTATTAAAACACGAACTCAACAATATATATATGATGTATTTTAATTATTCGATTCTTTTTTTTTTTAGGGAAAACTTAAAAATTGTCAAAAGAATCGCTCAGAAAAATCTGAAAAAATCATGAACATTGAGAATCAGGTGTAGATTGCGGGAAAATTATCAAAAAGGTAGATTTTGATTCTGGGGATTAATTTCGGGGGGTAAATTGGGAAATGGAAAAAAATCAAGGGCATCGTGTATGGTGTCAAATAAAAGTTTATTGAAGTACGAATTCAATTCAAATGATGTATTTTTTATTGCATTTCTTTAAACATTTTTCGGGAAAAACGCTTAAAAATTGCTGTCCCCCACCCTTATCATCAGAAAGACAGCTCAGAAAAATCTAAAAAAATCACGAACATTGAGAATTAGGTGTAGATTGACCGAAAATTATCGGGATTGAAAAATTCTAGCGCTGTCAATTGTTATAAACAATTTAATTGTTTATTTCCTTATAACTGCTGAACCATTGGTTTTAAAGAACAAGTACAAGAAATATTTCTCACGATGTAAGGAACAACTTTTGTCCCTACATGCATGTTTTTCAAATTTTTTAATTTGGCCCACTCAGCTCCACCTATACGCGATGTGATACGGCGTCAGTGCCGTCGGCGCGACGCGACGGCTGGAGCGCGGCAGATGGACGGAGATCGGGCGGGCGAGGTTTGCTCAAGTTAAGTGGGAGGTTGATGGCCCGGAACACTAATTGTGCAAGTATAGCTTGCACTTAACCGATTTTTTTAAAATTAATTTTATTTAGAGATAAATGACTCATAACACTTTTATAATCCATAATTTTGATTCTTAGCTCAAATTTGTGTAAAACTTATGATTATTTATTAGTCTTTTTGTGTATAATACCTAGGTATATTAATATGATACTTATCATAGAAATTACAACACATAAATAATGCTCGATAAAATTTTGCAAAATTATACTGAAGGTTATATACAATAATTGATGAGCCTCTCATTAGCAAATAATGACGTCACAGCTTACACAAGATGCCATAACGATTAAAAGTATGTAAATAAAGGGTCTTCACAAAAAGTAGAGTTGGAAATAGATATGACATTAAAGTAATAATTATATGTAATATTTGTTCAATAACCTCACAGCTACATTCTTTTGGAGATATCGAATAGTTTTGTTTTGTTAATTCTATTATGAGCGTTACAAGTTTGACAAAATTGGTACATTGGTACATTGTTTAGACTCAACTTGAATTCGTTTTTTGGTTTGTTTCTTTAATTCCTTAAATTCAGCGGTAGCTATAGAATATTATTTGGAAAAGATTCAAATCCCCTTGTTCACATTGTTTAAATGCAGATGAACCAAACGCTAATACATGTAGTGTGGTAACTGCAAATCAATTTGTCTCAATATCTTAAAGTTGGCCAGTAGTTCCTTTCTGATAAGCAAGGTACAAATATATTTCTATAAAAATGACTTTTACGATTTTTCTAAAAATATTTTTGTCGAAGGATTTTGAAGATATTTAGCACTGTGTTTTTTTTAAGTAACTAAATGTCTTGCTTAGTAACAACCCAAAACATTCCTAATAATTTGTGCAATAAGGGAGTCCTACCATATATATATATATATATATATATATATATATATATATATATATATATATATATATATATATATATATATATATATATATATATATATATATATATATATATATATATATATATATATATATATATATATATATATATATATATATATATATATATATATATATATATATATATATATATATATATATATACAGGGTGGTCTGTAATGAATGCGCCAAAAAGCAATCCTAGATTAATCTCGTGAAAATAATGATATTGAGCCAAATATGCCTTAATTAAATGTCGCTCATTAATGAGATACAGGGTGTTAAAGTTCAGTTCTCAGAATTGTTATTTCTTTATAGCTCAAGTCGTTTTTGAGATTTCGACATGAAAACTGAGAATCGGGGTTTTCAGGGATGGGGAATACGATGGTATTCCATTTATTGACATAATATGTAGAGGGCGTTATTTACACCTTACACACTCATTATTTCATGCCATAACTTTCTTATTAGTACCGTTCTTTTATTTTTTATTGAAAATTTTGGAAGAGTGACGTTTTTCAAGAAAAAAAGGTATACTACATTTATTCCGATTAAATAAGCCGTTTTCGAAATATTTGCATTTATTCGTTCTATTGCATAGTCAAAAAATATTAAACATTGAAACTGAGATAACAGACTTGACTAACGAATAATGAATTGATCATGAACAAATAACAAAAAATCACTTCAACAAATGCGAAAAATGTCCACCATTCACTTCCATGCATATTCTTAATCCCTTCACCAAATAGCGTCGTAGTTGGAATAAAGTTCCTTGCTTATTCCTGATAACATTGGTGGAACCATGAATTTTTTGCAAAAGTTGCTCACGGGTACGGATTTCTTCTGTGTACACTAAGGATTTGATAAAACCCCAAACGGAGAAATCCAAAGGATTAAGATCCGGGCTACGCGGCGGCCATGGAATTTCACTGCCATGACCAAACCATCTATGAGGCAGCCATTCATCTAGATAGTTGCGAACTGCAACTGGTTAATGGTAACCACTACTTGCAGTTTCTTCAAAATGTTTTGCGGGATCTACTCGATGATATACCCTTAAATTTACGACAAATCATGTGGCTTATGCACGATGGTGCTCCACCACATTATCCAGTTGCAGTTCGCAACTATTTAGATGAATGGCTGCCTCATAGATGGTTTGGTCGTGCAGTGAAATTCCATGGCCGCCGCGTAGCCCGGATTTTAATACTTTGGATGTCTTTCTTTGGGGTTTTATCAAATCCTTAGTGCACACAGGACATATCCGTACCCGTGAGCAACTTTTGCAAAAAATTCATGGTTCCACCAATGTTATCAGGAATAAGCAAGGAACTTTATTCCAACCACGACGCTATTTGGTGAAGGGATTAAGAATATGCATAGAAGTGAATGGCGGACATTTTTCGCATTTGTTGAAGTGATTTTTTGTTATTTGTTCATGATCAATTCATAATTCGTTAGTCAAGTCTGTTATCTCAGTTTTAATGTTTAATATTTTTTGACTATGCCATAGAACGAATAAATGCAAATATTTCGAAAACGGCTTATTTAATCGAAATAAATGTAGTATACCTTTTTTTCTTAAAAAACGGCACCCTTTCAAAATGTTCAATAAAAAATAAAAGAACAGTACTAATAAGAAAGTTATGGCATGAAATAATGAGTGTATAAGGTGTAAATAGCGCCCTCTACATATTATGTCAATAAATGGAATACCATCGTATTCTCCATCCCTGAAAACCCCCGATTCCCAGTTTTCATGTCGATATCTCAAAAACGACTTGAGCTATAAAGAAATAACAATTCTGAGAACTGAACTTTAACACCCTGTATCTCATTAATGAGCGACATTTTATTAAGGCATATTTGGCTCAATATCATTATTTTCACGAGATTAATCTAGGATTGCTTTTTGGCGCATTCATTACAGACCACCCTGTATATATATATATATATATATATATATATATATATATATATATATATATATATATATATACAGGGTGTCCCAGGATAGGTGTTACGATAGGACAAATGGGTCAAAAATTTTTGAATTTGAAAATGGCATTTTGGGAACATGCCCCGCTTGGTCCAAAACTGAGGAATACAAAATTTCACTCGGATTGGTATTATACAGGGCGAGTTATAACTAAAAATATGAAAAATGGCCAAGAGTAAAGTACTCTTACTTGTCCAAATGGAACAAAAGTTTAGTAGAAAAAGTTGTTCAGAAATGTAACTAATTTTATAATTTGAAATTACAGCTTTCTAGTCAATATTTTTATTTTTGTCAAATTTTTTGAAATGTAATAGTACATTTTCCACCACTATCGTATTCGGTTTTTTATTATACTTGGAAACTACGTTTTCTAACATGTAATATGTACATTTACCAGGTATAGCCTAATAATGTATTGTAATACGATATTGGTGGAAAATGTACTATTACATTTCAAAAAATTTGACGAAAATAAAAATATTGACTAGAAAGCTCTAATTTCAAATTATAATATTAGTTTCATTTCTGAACAACTTTTTCTACTAAGCTTTTGTTCCATTTGGAAAAATAAGAGTACTTTACTCTTGGCCATTTTTCATATGTTTAGTTATAACTCGCCCTGTATAATACCAATCCGAGTGAAATTTTGTATTCCTCAGTTTTGGACCAAGCGGGGCATGTTCCCAAAATGCTATTTTCAAATTCAAATTTTTTTGACCCATATGTCCTATCGTAACACCTATCCTGGGACACCCTGTATATATATATATATATATATATATATATATATATATATATATATGTATATATATATATATATATATATATATATATATATATATATATATATATATATATATATATATATATATATATATTGTCATATTTCCCCAGATATTCATCATTTTTTCCAAATTTCTATACATTTTTCATATTATTTATTTAACATTTCGGAAACCACTCTACGTGCTGCGATTGCATATCGCTGGCCTCGCCTTTATTTTATGAACCCTGACCAGTTTGAACTGTTAGTATAAACTGTTCTTGGGGGATTCATATAAAGAGCGTACCAGCGAGGTGCAAAGGGAGGGCGTCGTGTCCCGACGGGGAGGCGTCACTGTGGTGCCGCACGAATAGTACGCATAGTACGAATAGCGCCAGCCCTTTAGGCTGACAAAGTACTCGGCTAGAAGCTGCCCCCTACGCTACCCAACTTAGTTACGTAAGTGTATTATTGTGCTTGTACCTGATATCAATATAAGTGTTTTGGTAAACCGCAGCCTATTTTATCAACCCTGACGACCCCTAGCGTGACATTTGGTGGAGGCGCCTGGTTCGTTCTCGTTGGTAAGTTCTTCCTAACTTGCCAAGGGCCTTTTGTGGTTTATAATTTTTTACTATCTCTTTCAGGTCATTTTAGTGTTTTTCAGTGCATTTTTAAAGTGTTTTTTTTGCAGGGCGTTATAGTGCATTTTTGTCAAATTATTTTTTACAGTGATTTTTTTTAAAGGGCATTTTTACAGTGTTTTTTTCAGGGTTTTTTTTTACATTGGTTTTTAAAGGGTATTTATTTTACAGTGGTTTTAAGGGGAATTTTTACAGTGCTTTTTACGTCTATATAATTTTCCTACCCCATTCTCATCCCAAAAAACGTTTGACATAATTTTGTCTTGTGCCCGTTAACGCTGGCGAGACTAAAATTATCCAAACAGAACCTATAGGAAAACCCACCTCGTGCCCGTTAACGCTGGCGAGGCTAGGTTTACTATAAATCCCACCTCAAAGCGTCTACTGTTTTCCTGTCTTGTGCCCGTTAACGCTGGCGAGATTAGATTACATAGACTGCTAAATATAGAAATAGTTCCACCTCGTGCCCGTTAACGCTGGCGAGGCCAGAATTATTATATATTGGGGTTATTCACTAAACAACCCTTAACCCTTTTATTCCTGTTATCCCTTTTATTTAATTTTTATGGCCCGTAGGAAGCTTAACAAGATTCAAAGAGAACGAAAAAGGCAAGAAAAGTTAAGGGTTGTTAATAACGGCACATCGTTAGGTTTACCAAATACACTACCCGTAAAAATTTTTATTTCAAACGAGCAACAATTAAGGGCCCTGAGATTAAAAAGGAAATTTTTAAATTTATTTGGCGACAATGAAATATAATATTTTGTTTTGACATTGAGGTCGTCGCTCATGAACTTAAAGTGTATTTTGAAATTCAATACACAAGGTTCACGGGCTTGTTATGTTATCAATTAAGCATGTAATATTATTAACAAAGTGTTATACAAATAGTATCGATATTTTTATAAACATATTTTCATATCTAAGCGCCATTCAAATATAAAGGTTTCCAATTTTTTTAAATATTTTTTTTATTATTATCTTGTAGGCATATTTTTACTGCCCTTTTATCGCCATTTTTATAAGGTACCATAGAGATATTTATATTTTATTATCATTTTTAGGTTTGATACTTAATATAATAACAGTACATATGTATATTTCGCCTCTGATGTTTAATGAGCAGCCGCCATTGCCGGTAACCAGGACCACGGGCAGCAAATACAAAACTTTATACCTGTTTTTAGGAGCATGTTCATTTTTTACTTTTTATTTTCTGACTAATCTCTTTTTTATTTTATAGAACGACCTTCCAAAAAATAAAATAATGGATTTTTTTTTCAAAAAGTTTTAAAAGCTGTGGAAAAAATGGAACTAGTACCCTTTTGGGAAATCAAAGAAAGGGATACTTAGTATTTTATACATGGTCTTTATTCATACAATCTGGGCTAAATGTAAGGTACTTTTTCTTTTAAAAAGGGACTTGAGAATTAAGAACAAGAATAATCTATTTAATTTCAAAAATATATAAGGGAGCTCAACTGGATAAAAGAATTTTGGGAATTGATGTATGGTAAGATGGTAAGAAAGAACAAGCTATTCTTGACTGAATTTTATTTTTTCAATTTTTTTATGAATTCAATTTTAAAAATTATAATTATAAAGTTTTCAAATTTGTTTTTATAGTTGGGTACAAACAAATGGTTAGTATTTAAATGTGTGTTTTGTGTTGTGCCATTGTGTGTTAGTATGAAAGAGGGTATACCCAAAATGTGTTTGTTTGAATGTCTTACGCTTGGGAAATTTTAAGAATATTTTACATATTTGTACTATATGCTTATTTATGAATTACGGTAGTAAATTTTAGATTGTCAGTGCAATCATTTAGAATACCATTTATTTTATTTAATGTTTTGCGTTTTTAATAAACAAACAAATTAGCAGGTAGAAATATTATAAATAAACCATGAAGGTAAAGGTAGACAGTTCATTATTTTATTTAATCAGCAGAAAAGTAAACAATTGTTATATAATGCCATTCACCCAGTTATTGTTGTTAAAGTTAAATTGTAATATACGGCGTCTAATGAAAATAAGTTAAACAAAAACAAGGGTGTATTTTATGACTGAGACATTGAAAAATAAATCAGGGTCAGAATTTTTTTATAAATCCAACTTCTTTTATACTTTTAAGTCTAATATTATTATTATTAAGTAAATTTAAATATAGCGTACAATAATGATTACCATATGCATTTTGTAATCGGGTGTTTATTTGTTTATATGACTGAAAGTCATATGTTTTCCAAATAGGGGGACATGGAGGATGACTTTGAACACGGAGTTGAATGTCCGCCTATTTGATGGTGATATGTGTTATGTATATGATTATTTATTTTATTTATGACTAAAAGTCATAATATGTTTTCCGAGTAGGGGAACATGGAAGATGGCCCTGAGCATAGAGCTGAATGTTCGCCTACTCGATGGTGGTATGTATACCGTTATTTAAATGGCTAAGAGTCATTATGTGAGTATAGGGAGACATGGAAGAGGACCTTCATATAGGGTTGAATGTCTGCCTATGCGAAATATTAAGAGTTATATGCAAGTAGCATTTGAAGTTTATGTGACTTATGTGAAATATTAAGAGTTATATGCAAATTGTATTTGAAGTTTATGTGACTTTATTGATGAACAAATAGGATGGTAAATATGGTAAATATTTGATGATGTGATTACGCTATATTTGGGTTTTAAATTGTTATGTAAATGTGTATAATTTTGTTTTTCCCTGATGAATTAGAGACCGATGTCTCTCTGTCTCCAAAAGAGTAATACTTAGACACCAATAAAAGTAAAGCTATATATATATATATATATATATATATATATATATATATATATATATATATATATATATATATATATATATATATATATGTATATATATAATATATATTATATATATATATATATATATATATATATATATATATATATATATATATATATATATAATATCTTAATGGAGATCTGCAACTGCGTTTCTAAAATACGGGGTGTCGAAAACCGCAAACATAATATGTAAGTATGTCAACGGAAAACTTAACTAATAATGCATTTTAAACCCTTCGACAAAGCCTAAGTTATCTAAACAAACCGCTGTTGACCCGCCAGCTTAGCGACCGCAACGAGGATACGTCACATCGCCTCGCGAAGATTGTGAATTCCAGTGGGCCATCTGTGGTTTGGCAGGGGAACCGAATTCCATTGAGGGGTTCAAAATTAATTATTAGCCAAAATTCCAAGGCCCCAGATACAAAATAAATTGGAAGGTAAGAACCTAATTCCATAGGTGGATTTTTGGATGGTGTTGGATAAATACAAAGTGGTAAAGTTAAATTGAATATTATTATGATACATTTTAAGAAATGTACTTACATTTCCTAAGGGGTTCGAAACCTTACAAATAATATTTTGTAATTTAAAGCTACTATTCTCCAGTATTGGCGAGACCGCACGACGCAATGCAAGCACGAGAGTGTAGTCGGTGCTCTCGTATCGCCTTGCCCCATCTCGACTCGCCTCGTCGGCGCCTCGATCCGGGTAGGTTTATAGTCGCGAGTCACATGAGATAGGAGGTGAGGCGAGGCCGAGTACCTACTACACTCTCGTGCGTGCTATACAGGGTAGCCCACCGAAAACTTTTTACCCAGGTTTATTTCTTTTAAATAAATAAATCAAAAAACGCTCCGACCCGTACACTTTAGTTTTCAGGGGGATATGTTTTTTGGTATTTTCAGCGCCATGCTTGACCCCAACCCAAGCCCATGCTTTCAGCCTTAAAATCCTAAATGGGAGGGGGGTCGAGTGATAGGTCTTTGGAATTCCACTTGTTCTGTCGAAAAAGTTTGTTCTTGATATCGGTTAAATTCATAGTAAAAGTAATAATTTTGCTATAAATTTCGTTCCCTTCAATTGCGCACTAATGACGTATACTCTTGAAAGTTAACTATTCTTTAGAAATAACGTTTGCTAAACAAAATGCTAAACAAAAAATGAAATATTGAAAAAATCCTGTAAGAAATGAAGCTGTAGAAGTTGCAGTTTTGGGTCATATTGCAATTGATCTCACATTTAGTACGAGGAAAATGTCAGAAG
This sequence comes from Philopedon plagiatum, assembly GCA_963971165.1. Classification (NCBI taxonomy): domain Eukaryota; kingdom Metazoa; phylum Arthropoda; class Insecta; order Coleoptera; family Curculionidae; genus Philopedon; species Philopedon plagiatum. The sequence goes on along the minus strand of OZ020190.1, from coordinate 31,094,721 downwards.
TGTCGGGTGTTGTGCGTACAACCTTCCAGAGAATTTTTAAAAAGCATACATTCCATCCCTACAAAATAAAACTGGTTCATGAACTTAATGAAGACGATACCGATTGTCCAGTTTGGAATTTTGCGAGTTAATGACAGTGGCCTCTATTCAGGTGAAGTGAACCAGAAAATCACACAAATATAGAAATTTAATTTTCTTATTTACTGGCAGTTGAAGCTCAACGCTTTTAACATCAGCCCAATATTTTCTAATATGCTATATCTTCTTCCAACAAATTCGACAGAAGTAACTGCGACCGAGCGCCGCGGTACTGCTACAATGGCGTTCATTGCCATGACAACGTCCAATGTTTAATGTATTTTTCCATATGAATACGACTTTTTTCCTGTCAATTGGTGAAATGTTTCTAGAGTTGTTGCAAACCACTATTGACCCTGCTTTAACGAATGATATTGAAGATGACCGTCATCGGCCAGAAAATCTAATCTTTCAGCAAGATGTAAGGCAGTATCTGGATGACAATTTTTCAGGAAGATGGATTAGGAGAAGAGGTCCTATTGAATGGCCTGCAAGAACTGCAGATCTATTGCCACTGGACTTTTCTTGTGGGAACATTTAAAAACAAATATTTATGCAACCCAGCGCAATTCTTTGGAAGACTCGCGACAATGAATAGTGTACGAATACCGAAAAATAACTCCGGAAATGTTTCATAATGGTCGCGAACATTTCAAACAGTGCCTTTATAATTTTATGGATATTGGGGGTTGGACATTGTCAGCATTGACTTAATTGAAACAACTGGTAAGAAATTTCGTTACTTTTAAATTTTTGAGAAACTACTCATCCGATTTCAACAAGCAAGGTCCAGTTGGAAAGGCACTTTAATTCCCTTTAAAATAAGGTATCACTCGACCTCTCCCCATTTAAGATTTTAAGCCTGAAACCCCGGCTTAGGGGGTCAAGCACGGTGGGTGAAAATACCAAAAAAATATGCCTCCTGAAAACTAAAGTATACGGGTCCAAACGTTTTTTGATTTATTTTTTTAAACGACAATAAACCTGTGCGGAAAGTTTTCGGTAGGCCACCCTGTAGGTGAAATTCGAGCTCACACCATGAGGTTGTGGATGAAATGACTGATTACGAACGAAATTATAATTAATTTATTTTGCATAGTAAAGAAAAATATAATAACTGAAGGCACACAAATATTCGCCGCGGTGGTCACTTCAACCAACGTCCATCTTACACGATCGACTGAGCAGGCTAAGAGTGTAGATGATAAGCACGATGCATACAGGTGAATTTTTCAAAATACCTGGCCAAAACTTATGTTCTTGTTATTTTGCATTATAATGGTGTATAAAGGTAACAAGTATTATTAGTAACATAAGTAGTCCACACTCCCAGTTCTATTTTTAATTTCATTTTGTAAATATCTGCATTGTTTTTTAAATTATCGGAAGGAGAGCTTCCAAGTATCTCAAACAGTTTGCGCCTGGTAAAGGCAACGTAACTTGCTCTTAACCCTATAAAAGAAATACAAATACTCAGCTACCATAAATATTTTATAATAAAGATAAAATACTCATTTTCTTCCATTGTGACATCTTTTACGTGATTTAACTTTTCTCCTAGTTCGCACTTTCTAGCAGGTAATTTTAATTTGGTAAATACAAGGAATGGGTAAACTTTTCTACTTCTACAAATATTTACTGGGATTGCGTTGGATCAGTTACTAAACCTTTAAGCAAAGATTAGAAACCTTTTTTGGAATAGATCATTCTAAAAAGCTAAGTTTTAAAGTGCTTAAATAATAAAAGTCTGCTAATATTTTTTTATCGATAATATATTACATACAGGATCCATAATGCCACACACAAACTTGATAGCACACAAATTACGCACGCAGCACAGAAAACGCACGTCGGTGACAGGTAACTGCTTACTCGCAACAAGAGTAACAAGCGACTGACAAATTTAAACTAGCGCCACTTAAACAATTTAAATTTCTGGAACTTTCTAGGGTCGATTTAGTACGCCCAGGTACCTAAGCTCTTAGTTACATCTAAAAGTTTTTTATACCTGATTTTATACCTGAGTTCAGAGGGTTTTGATCGGTGTGTTCTCCTTTCGTATATTCGCATTTCGTACCCTAGTCAAATTTGACCTGTTTTAACCAATTTTATTATCGTTTCGTCTCCTGTATTTTGTTTACCTGTTTAAGGTAAACTTTTATTCTCGTTTCACCACCTAGTAAATTTAAGGCCTTCGACGGCCAGCGCGCAAAGCCGGGGTCACTATACAGTGAGCGCGCGTCTATTGTTAAGTGTATTGTTAATTTTATTTTTTATGACAACATGACCGAAAATATGATATTGCTTTTTGCTAATCAAGAAGAAAATTTATTAAGTAAGGCCACAATTGTTTTCGCCGACGGAACCTTTAAAAGCTGCCCTGCAATATTTCAGCAAGTGTATGCAATTCTGAACTCCCATCGATATAGGCAGTACTGCTGAAAAAGAAGAGACCTACATAAAGTTTTTTGAGATTTTAAAGCTGAAAGTCCCTGACTTTAGTCCAAGAGAATTTCATGTGGATTTCGAAAAAACCGCCATAAATGGATTTCTCAGAATATTTCTAGAGGTAGAAGTGAAGGGTTGCAATTTTCACTTCAACCAGGCGCTGTGGAGAAAAACTCAAGAACTTGGGCTTGTAGTGGATTACAGAATACGAGATGTCAGGAAGCACTTGAGAATGTGTGAGCAGCTCTAGCGCATATACCTCCAGAACTTATTGATGAAGGACGGATGTTTATAATGGAAAGTTCGCCCAATACGGAAAAAATTTTAAAATTTAACGACTATTTTGTTGACGAGTGGTTGGACTCTCCAAGGTATTGGGTGTATTTTAACAGCCGCCATCGTACCAGAAATGCAACCGAAGGTTGGCACACAAGACTTAATAAGAAAATTGGGAAAAGTCACCCCAATATTTTTGAATTGTGCTCTACGACGATTCGATTTACTACAAAATGATAATTCAACAAAATTAAATAATGATGGATGTAAGAATCCAAAACACCATCAACGAATTTCTTAACCAATAAATAAATCTAGAGGACACCTTGACACGTTTAACACACATTGTAAAATATGAATAATATGGACAATTTGACGAATGAAACTTTGTAAATATGTACATTTTAAGTTTTACTAGATAAAGTGTGAAGGAAGAAGCCGTGTCAGGGTACGAAAAGAGAATGAAAGCATGCCTTGGAATAGGTCAAATAATACAGGGGACGAAACGATAATTTTTATGCGAGGGGACGAATAGCGAATGTACGAAACGAACCTAAACCTTTTGACCAGGTAATATGAAAAATTCACTTGTGTGCGATGATCGCATAGTAAAAACACCGAGAGCTTTCGCGAGAGTGTGAAAGTTGCACAACACTTTTGCTGAGGCAGTACCACGTTAAAACTTGTAAATACGTTACATAAGTTTAATATGTAATTTAAGTGATAAGTAAGAAATTCGTACTTTTCCATATTATACATGTAATGGTCTCTTAAAATTATTCTAATATTTCAGCGATTTCTTTCATTTCAAAGTGATTTTAAGCTTCAAAACTATTGCTACAATAGATTAAATCACATTATGGTAGAAAATACATACATTAAGTGTCATTTTCTTGGGAAAGTTTTAAAAAGACTGGAAAATAAATTCATAGTGCAAAATCCTGTTATCTTAGTCTTCCACTTGTCAGTTTAATTCTTTTTTTAGTAATACTAGGGCCAAAGGAATCAATATTAAAGGAATAATAAAAAATTAATGAAGAGATAAAAGAGAGCGGAAGAGAATGTTCGCACTAAACATGTTCTTTTAAATTATCATATTATAAATATCGCTTTTAGCGCTATCAAGTTCTTCAAGCCCAATTTTGCGAATCAAATTCATTACCAATTGAGCATTGCCATTAAAAACTAATATGATTTTTTTTTGCAAAAAGCACCGAAAAGTATGAAATAATATTTTTACATATATACTGCTCAAAAAAATTAGGGGAACACTTTTTGGTAACCCTGTAACTTTTTAGCTCGATGTAAACGAGTGAAAATTTTATTTTTATAATTAATGCACATTTTATTTTAGTGATTTGATAGAGAAGAAAAGGGGGTATGATAATTATTATCTAAGATTGGGTAAAGATTCCAGTGCAAGTACAAAAAATAAAGTGATGAAAATATCCACATTTAGATTTTATACTGCAGCAGGCTTAGAGAGCTCTACTGGGCAATGGCATGCCAGTTTATTATTGTTGAATTCATTATCTGTCAAAATGAGAGATCTTAGCGAGATAGAAGTCGCTCGTGCTATAGCTTTAATTGAAAATGGTGTTAAAATTCGACAAGTTGCAAGAAATTTTAATCGCAGCCCCGTCCGTCATCAAGTCAGTGATCGCTATAGGGAGACTAGATGATATAACAGATGAGCCGGACGAGACTGGGGACCTGTACTTTTCATAGACGAATCAAGATTTCGTCTAACCCAGGATTTCCCAAGCTCAGCCCCGTCCGTCATCAAGTCAGTGATCGCTATAGGGAGACTAGATGATATAACAGATGAGCCGGACGAGACTGGGGACCTGTACTTTTCATAGACGAATCAAGATTTCGTCTAACCCAGGATTTCCCAACCAGTGGGGCGCGCCTCCCTAGGGGGGCGTAGAGATGGCGAGGGGGGCGCGGAATGTTTTGCATTTTCGAAAAAACGTCAATTTAACGTATAGATTAATATAATAACACATTCATTGATACAGTCGGTCTCTGTTCCACAACGCGAAGTCGTCGGTCGTCGCTACTTTACAAGTTTCGACAAGTACCTAATAATCATAATTCAACATGCGGGGCGCTCGTCCCGCGATTCCCGCTCGGTCTCGCCTAATTATTTACGTAACATCCATCAGTCAGTCATGCTAATGTTAATCCAAAAGTTGCCTCTCTTGCTTTGCGAACACTTGTTCCGTTTTCCTCGACATATTTGTGTGAGACAAGTTTTTCAGCTCTGGTTTTAATCCAAACTAAGCAGCGAAGTCTTCTTGCCGTCGATACCGACCTGACAATAGCTCTGGCAAAAACTGAACCTAGAATCGACCAGCTGGTACAGAACATGCAAGCTCAAGTATCTCACTAGTAACACTAATACTAATAAAATAAATCATTTGTTTGACAATACTATATAGTAATAAAAAAAGTTTATTCTTCGTTTCGTTAAACTGGATTAAAGTTTACTTTGTATAAATTAAAAGTTATAATTGACAAGTAAATGTTGTTAAAATATGGTGCGTTTGGTTTTTGTCACGAAAAAAATTAAAGGGGGGGCATGAAAATATTATTTATAATCCTGGGGGGCTCGACGCAAAAAAGGTTGGGAAACCCTGGCTAACCTGTTGTGATGACCGGGTAAGTGTGTATAGACGTCATAATGAACGCTACTCTACTGCTGATGTGCAAGAAGTATCCAGATTTGGAGACGATTTGCTAATGGTCTGGGGTGGAATAAGTGTGGAGGGAAAAACAGATCTTGTAATGATCTTACAGCTGCAAGATATATTGATATCATTCTGTCCGATCACGTTATTCCTGCAGCATATGGTATAGCTCCTAATTTTCTCTCCATGCAGGATAATGCAAGGCCTCATAATTAATAAGCATGAAATTCGTACAATGGTTTGATCAGGGTTGAGGCCCGTGGACACTTATGGGATATTTTGGACAGACGTTTTTGACGCCGCCCAAATCCACCTCATACCCTTTAGGAAATAACAGAAGCCCTAGTCGAAGAGTGGGACACTCTTTCACAGGAAGACATTCAAAGGCTCGTGCGAAGTATGCCAAGGAGATGATAAGAAGTAATTCGTGCTGCTGGAGTACACACGCGGTACTACATTCTTTATACGCTCAAATAGTAAAACGCTACCCATAGAAATCCTTGAATCTTCACTTTGTTTTTCTACATTTCTTAAATTGTCATCTCATCTTAGGAATAAATGATTAGCTGAATGTTACATTAATCGATTCATTAGGAAAAAATGTGTCTGTCAGAATAACTATGTTTCATCTGTGTATCATTACCACTTTAAAAGTTCCCGGGTATAAAGAAGTGTTCCCCTAATTTTTTGAGCAGTGTATATTACCAAGCTTAATGGTACCTAAGCTTAATTGGGTTTAAATTTAAGTCACATGTACATCAAATTTCTAAACTTTGGACGTAAGCGGCGTAATTTCAATTTGAGAATCCGTATAAATACATAAAAATATTATTTCATACTTTTGAGAGTAGTCGGTGGATACAAGAAAAATATCTATTTTGTGGTACAACAGTTGCCTATCAATCACGTCCATTAGTTGGACAGTCAGCGTCAGTCATCAGTGGCCACGTCCATTAACTGATTGTTTCGCCGACGTTTGGAAAGAGAGGATATTGCCAAGGGTATCTTCTGTATCTGTTTCTGTTCACTGAAAACTCTTTGTTCGATAAGCAGTAACTTCCTTACACATAATTACATATTATATAGGAGGCCATCGTATTAATTTAAAATCGTATCTATAAATTTGTCGTAAAATTTAATTTGACAGGCTAAAATGATAAAGACCTAACTTATCTATACTGAAACAACAGCATTTGGTTTTCAAATACGGAATTTTCCCAGTTTAACAAAATAAAACAGTCGGAAAAAGCGATTTACGAATTTTCGGATAAGGGAAAACAACTGACTTGGATTTATTGCCTTTTTTTGGTTTAAATTGTCTCTTTTCATGTTGCTGAAAAATAAGGATAGACCTAAGAAAGTTTAAAAAAGTTTACGTATATAAAGTGAGGACATAAAGTACGGAATAAATTTATTTTATAAAAATGAAAAACTTTATAGAAAATCGCTCGGACATGTCAATTTTATGTTTTACATATTCTAAAAATATTTGTGATTATACAGGGAGGCTCAAAAAAGTAGGACGTTCGTCAACTTTACTTTTTTAAATAGAATACCTTGTATATTTTTACATTTTCGTATTTTGCGTCAAATTCTAAACATTTTCCATGTAGCATGTGATATACCTATAACGGATAGTTTTAGAATTATACAGGTTTAAATTTTTAATTTTTTTGAACATGTTAATTACTGCCAAAACACAATTATTTCTGTATTATCTGGTAGTACTAACGTAGACTGTGAAAGACTAGCGAAATTAAAAATTATTGGACGGATGAAAAAAGTTATAATTGGACAGATGAGGTTTTTTCTTTCGAGCCAGAAAATACTTCTCCCCTTCCAACTTACACACTCTCTGTTTCCCAAATAAGACCTAAACTAGAATACTGTTCGCACATCCGGGGAGCGGCATCACCTTCGACACTTAACATCCTTGATGCTATCCAAAAGAGAACCATTCGACTCATCAATGACACAGTCCTCACAAGAAAACTTCCTTCTCTCACTCATCGCCGCGCTGTTGGGGATGTACTTCTTTTCTACCTAAAGAACTAGCCGCTGTACTTCTGCCCTTGACTGTTCCTAATAGAACAATAAGAGGCGCGGTACGTATGCATCCCTTTACTGTCCATCTACAAAAGCCTAGAACATCCCACTTCTCTCACTCATTCATACCCAGGGTCTCCAGATTGTGGATCAAATTGCCTTAAGATGTTTTCTCTTCCCCTCCCAACCCCCAATCATTTAAATTCCGTGTCAATAGATTACATGTCTCTTCTCTTCAGACGCCCACGGTACTTAGGCTTGAAGTCTACGTGGGCTGTATCAGGTAAAAAAATGATAGAACTAAAGCTGTTCTGGTGTTAATGTGGCAGCTCACAGAAACATTTTATTAAAAAACTATTCAAAATTGATAAAATGTTTAATATCTGTTTTATTCAGAAACACCTCATTATCAAAGAGAAACTTTTTAAAAACCATTAGTTCGATTTATATTTCCCAAGGGTATATGTCACGTTAAAATTTAGTAAAACTGGTTGCAGTATCAAACGGTTCTTAGAGAAAAAATCTAGGAAAAATTAAAGACGTTTATTTATACAACCTTTTTTCTTGTTACTCTGAAAGCAAATAATATAATAAATAAATAAATTTTTATTACTAATTACTCAAAATCGAGTATTATTCCCACGCAGCGCCAGCGTTTATATCCTTCTAGGCATACATTCCACCAAACTGCTTACATCCTTCCGGGGAATAGCTGCCTATTACTCTGAGAGTGTCAGATGGTACTGGTCTTCCATCAAGAATATCCCGAAAGTACTCTATAAAGTCCAGATCAGGGCCGGATTTAACTTTTGCGGGTCCCTGGGGCACTGCTAATGTGGGGGCCCATTGCAAGGGCGGTGAAACAGAGAGAAAATTTTCTCCTCTAAGTAATAGTAAGAAATTTTCAACTATTGTTCTTCAAGTATAGATGAAACAACATATGGGGGCTCCTAATAATGTGGGGGTCCCGGGGCCGGGCCCCAAGTGCCCCGTTACAAATCCGTTGTGCGGTGGCCATTTCATCTATGGGATCATTTAAGTATTCTCTGATTATCCCAGCGGTATGCCGTTACGCGTTATCATACATTAGGAGAAAATTATAGTTCACTTGACATGGGGAACATGGACGACAAAAAATGGGGAACAACATAATCTGCTAATACTTCATTAAGGTATGTTTATGAATATTCCACAGTCGTGCTGAATAAAAGCACAAGCTCTCCTGGAAGTTAAAATATTGTAATTCGTTAGTCTATTTTTTAAAAGGGTACATGGCCAACAAAAATATCGAGATAAATCAGAAAAGAAATTATTTAGATAATGACTTTGACGGCAAATTACTTGTTAAGTTTCCTACTCTGTCAGGCTGTTTCAAGCTTAAGCAAAAAATCAACATTTTGTTTTCCCTTGCATGCTATGTAAAATTCACGATAGGTACGTTACTGAAATGAATCACCTAAGGACCTCAAACTGCAAAATCTACATAACTACACAATCGACAAAAACAACAATAAATCAATAGCTGTTGTTTTATGTTAATCTGTTAATTACTTTATGAACTGCTTTGCCATGTTACGCTAGGAAAATTCTCATGCACTTGGAAACCAAAACTGGTTGTTTATAATGCAGGAAAGTTAGAGATTAATCGTTTGAGGTAGTTTAATAACAATGGATTTTCCAGGAGATTAAATCTGATAGTACTTGGGAAACCCAAAGGAATATTTGCCGTTTTGATCATTTCAGATAAAGAACCTGTATTAACCCTTCATAAATCCTTGTGATTCAAAATATTTTTTTTAAACTACGCGTACTTCGTATAAATTATTAAACTCATCAAAGATTTGATTTTTTAACCCTGTAGAATATTTATTTACATTTTAATATGGTTAATGCGGTTTCGAACATTAATTAATCCTTAACAAAATGTCAGTCTACACTACACTGATGAGCAAACAAAGAGACCTTATCAAAATTTGTTGAGACAGAATGAATTAACATAAATTCACCATTTGACATTACAAGCTTAGACTTTGACTTTAGAAGTTTTTAATGGTACTTCCTTGCACAGCCTACTCAACAATGCATATTAATAGAGAGTTATATTTGTCATAATAGGCAAAGAGGCTACTGCAAGTTAGTCTACGTCATCCAGTTCAAGAAAATAAATTATGTCTTTAAAAACACTGGCATAAATAAGAATTCGTCGGGTTGCTGGATCCCTCCTTGTCCAGTTTTTCAATAAATGATCATTTTTGCGATGATTATTAAAATTATAAAAACAGGCGATAGCTGGCAACATGTTTTTTTATTCATCTCTTTCATATATATTTGTCTTTCACATCCTTCATCTCTTACGAAGGTAATCTGGTCTTCATAGTTGCCACATTTCTTATTTTGTTGGTCTGTTACCGATGAAATGACAATTTTCAAGTTGTTTGTTGGACGGTATGTAGGTGTTATATGGTGTGGTGTGGCAAATAATTTTTTCCTCGTCAGAGTAATTTATATTGAAGTATAATCTACAAATTAAATATTACGTATTATATTATTATATGTTATTACAATAATGGTTCACTAATTTCTCTTTTTCTTCCGTTCTTGTGGGTGTGGGTCATACAGTACCTTATTGTGCCAGCCCGGAACTACCATGTCCACCGGAGACCTCATTAATTCACTGGTCGACAGTTTTGATAATATGAACGAAAATGATATTTTTTACTTTAGTAGTTGTTAAAATATCTATCTACTGTGTCTTATTTTTAGTACCTATTTGCATGCCGTGTGATTATTTCAACGAAATGTCTACATATTTTGCTTATTATATAAAAAACTTTGTGAAAGCTATGGGCAAAGAAGGTGATGGTTTGAGGTAGGTACCTACCTAAAAAAGTTGTTCCACAATTAGGTGATGCAAAACTGAAAGAAGGTGTCTTTATTGGACCTCAAATAAAGAAACTTATAAACGATAAGGAAAAACTAAATGAAAATGAACCAGTGTTTTGGAATTGTTTCGTAAATGTAGTAAAATCAGTTTTAGGCAACAAGAAACATGAAAACTACGAAACTCTCTTAAAAGAACTTTTAAAAGCCTTCCAGTCACTAGAATGTCTCGTGTCCCTAAAAATTCATTTTTTGCACTCACATCTGCACTTTTTTTCTACAAATCTGGGCGCAGTCAGTGCCGAACAGGGAATATTTCATCAGGATATTAGAGCGATAGAAACATGGTATCAAAGACGTTGGGATCCAGTCATGATGGGCGACTACTACTAGTTTTTTTTTTATCTTCTGACAGCCCACGAAGACCGAAGTCTAAGTACTATGTACCGTGGGTGTACTGGGGAATCGTCTCACACATCCAGAGCTGGAAACATCCCCAGGGATTTCACCAGCCCTTTAAGAGGATGTGTGGGGTGGTACCACCTCGGTCGAGGAAGAATTCCTCTACCACCTTCCAACAACAATCACAAAATATCCATGGTCGAAGCGGGATTCGAACCCGCGCCTCTCGGTTGCAAGGCTGGCGCCGTACCAACTCGGCCACCGGAGACCCATGGTTTTTGAAACTAGAAGATTCCATTTCAGAAAAGGGAAAAAACTGAATCATTTTGCCACTTTTTGCTAAACATTTTGGATTTTTGTATAAAACATCATAAATTACGTTTCCAATTTTCGACATATACCGGGTGTCAACGAAAACGTTTTACACGCACTAATTTTGTTCATATTAAAAATAGAAATTTCATTTTTGGGTTGAGGCTTTAGTTGACAAGAGCACATTTTTTGCCATAAAAAACAATTGAATATCGAGTGTGGTTCCTCCGGAGGCGAGTTTAAGTTATTTATTTTAAATGGCAACCTACCAATTTTTTAGACCATTAGATAGCTCTTTAAATTCCATTTTCGGTGATATATCACAAGTGGTAGTTTGCTTCCAAAATGGCGGCACTAGAGGCATTTTTCTCAGTTTGAGTAGGTCGCCATTTTGAAGTCACTGGTTGTTATTCTTGTAAAATAACTCAGTAGTTTAGTCAAGAAGATTGTTTAACTTTTATTTTTTAACATCATTTTATAAAACTCTTTTTAAATAATTTGTATATGCAAATTTATGTTTTTAAAGCTAATTTTCACCAAGACATTAAATAGAAAGGACCAAAAGTAAAATAGCCGTCGTGTAGTACATGTTATTAATTATCTAAAATTATAAAAAAGAACATTTTACCTATTTTTCTTTTAAAAAATATCAAATAAGACAAAGTGCGTTAAGAATAACATTATTTAATACATAGGGCATATTCCTAAGTTGGCTGTTTTCAACGCCACTTAAGTAAATGCCTAGCCGATTTTATGTTAAATAAATGTTCCTTTTAACGTACTTTGTCCTATTTATTTTATATATTTTTTTTTAGAATAAAACTATTAAAATGTCTGTTTTGATAATTTTAGGTAATTACTAACATGTACTACACGACGGCTATTTTACTTTAGGTACTTTCCATTTAATGTCTTTGTGAAAATTTGCTTAAAAAATGGGTCATGCTAATAAAACACAAATTTGCATATACAAATTATTTAAAAAGAGTTTTACAAAATGATGTTAAAAAATAAAAGTTAAACAATCTTTTCGACTAAACTACCGAGTTATTTTATAAAAAAAAATATCCAGGGGAAATGGCGACTTACTCAAACTGAGAAAAATGCCTCCAGTGCCGCCATTTTGAAAACAAACTACCCCTTGTAATATATCACCGAAAAGGAAATTTAAAGAGCTATCCAAAGGTAAACAAAAAATTGGTAGGTTGTCATTTAAAATAAAAAACCTAAACTCGCCTTCTGAGAAACTACAATCGATGTTCAATTGTTTTTGAAGGAAAAAAATGTGTTTGTGTCAACTAAAGCTTCAACCCAAAAATGGAATTTCTATTTTTAATATTATGAACAAGATTAGGGTATGTAAAATGATTTGGTTGACACCCGGTATATGTGTTTACTTTGTTTCAATAAATATTACAGTACCAAAATAAGGTATTAGCTGTATTAAATGAAATCGCTCCCTCAACCCTGTATCAAAAAGTACTGTATTACAGCTTTCAGCGTATTATTTTTGAATTTAGGGCAACAAAATCCTTTAGTACCAGCACTTTTCATCAATGTTACTAAAAAAAAGTTTAAATTTGTTGAGTAGTGTTGAACGATGTTTTGTTGAGACTATCTTAAAATTGTCTGCTTTTAAAAATAAAACAGATTTCAAATGGGACAGTATTTTTGCTGTGTTAATAAAAAGCAATGTAACTCGGTTTTAAAATGCCACTCCGCCTGTTTAGAATTCTCAATGCATAATTTTATCCGTGTGGAGTAACGACTTCCTGAATAAGAAATCTTGCAAACTGCAGAATTTCTTTTAGTTTTTAAATTTCTATTTTTGTTTTTACCACCAAAACTAGTTTACAGACAGAGAAAAATTCTTACACGAATTATTCTTTTTTATTTTAGGACACAGAAATTTATAAACTGAATACAAACTTGTGTAATATATACAGGGGGTTAGGACACAGGTGTAGAACTGACATGACAACTTATCAAGTTAAGGTTGGCCTGCACCATGGTTCGGCATTAAGACGCTTCTACTGAACCTTGTGATGGATACCATGACCCAGAAAGTAAGAGATGAAGCCCCCTGGTGAATGACGTTTGCGGATGATAGTGTTATGAAGCACAAGCAGTGGTGAATCCAGGGGGGGGGGGGCGCCCCCACCTGAGAATAAAAAAATTGTCAAAACAAAACCAAAACTTTCCTTAAATAATAAGAAAAATAAAAAATTTTATATTTCCCCCTCCAGTTTTGTTTGATTTTTTGTTTCGTTTTTTGAAATTGTAACAATTTCGTTTTTATTTTATTAATAGATGTCATAATTGTCCAATTTGCACGACTGTCCGTAACATACATATATATGTTTTTCTACACTAAAATAATAGAAAAATAAAACATTAAACTAATTTTAACCTTTTACAAAAAATAACGTTGCCACTCGTGCACGCTCGGCGATAATATTCCGTCATTGGCGGCACGATTCAAAGTGCAACCTATCATTTATTACTGCAAGTAGACTTTATGAAAGTTTGTTAAAACCACTTGAAAGGTGAATATTTTTGGTTCAGATGTAGCATATTTTATAGAAGTTGATGTTAATTTTTCACCGGGCAGTGTAAAGTGTGAAATATTTTTTTATAAAGGTTCACTATCTGTTTAACGCGTGATATATATATATATATATATATATATATATATATATATATATATATATATATATATATATTTTACTTTTCGTGTATTAATCTTTTAAAGTTGGAAGTATTTTTTTAAAGTTTATTTATTTATATCTTTTCATAGATTTTGATCTATTCTAAATTGCAAATAATTCTAACCCATTTTTAATATAAAACAGGAACTACAACGCTTGACAAAATATAATAAAAGAGGTCGTTAAGCTTTAGGGTATTGAAAAAAACCTATTGAGTTGTGAATTAATTATTTTTAACATAATAATATTTTTTCTAGTGAGGCGGCTAAAAAATTAATATCCAAATGCTTTAAAAATGTAAAATTTTATAGTTAACTGACTTCTTTGTTTTTAATTCATGTCGCATCTGCGTTCAAATTCATTTTATTTCACTATATACGACGAAAGTTAAAAACTATAACTACTAGATAACCACGAATAACAAGTTCTGGTTATTCTGTCTAACAGTTTCTCGAACGAGAAAAGTTGAAAATACAGAAAGTTTGTTTTATTATTTTGTCCGTAGTTTATCACGCAAACTTTGCAAATAATAAATAACCATGGTTAACTTAAAAACATTTTCCATTTTGCTGGGAATTAAAATAATAAAATAGACCTTTTTATTTGTCACAATAAAGTGACTAGTTTTGTCTTGTGGATGATAAGGGAGTATTTGGATCTGGTTAGACTCAGGTACTAAATTCTGAACCGGTATACAAACGTAAGGTAAGCTCGTTTCACGCTCTTTCGTTGCTTTTTGACAAAATGGTAAGTACCTCAATAATTGTAAATATAAATATTCCAAGATTCTTAATAGGCGCCAGAGTCAAAGTGGTTTAAATACGGAATAATTTTGAAAAAAAAAATCTTGTTAAATTATGAATGATTAATATATTGTTTATTGATTTATGTCATTCGATTTATTTGTAAACTAAAAAATTATTACTTAAATTCAACTAGAGATTTAATTCGATATCGCTGTCACTTTCATCTACATTAAAAACAAGTGACTCTATGTTATTAGTAAATTAAAAATATGAATCTTCGACTTTAATAACATAGTTAATCGAATTTTTTCAACTTTCTCTAGGAATGCACAACTTTTCTAATTAATGTCACAACACTTGCACTTAAAGTTGGAGAAGTGTTTTCTGCTCTAACACGCCCGATTGGGTTAAAATACAGTAATAGGGGGGAAGGCGTAAAACCGTATGCCCCATATCGGCAGCAATGATATTACCTACATCTTCATATTAAATGTTTTTAATATTTCTAGAAGATCACATTTTTATATGTATTCTGTTAGGCACATTGGGCAAAAGGTGACTTTTAAACCAACCTTCAAAAAATTCTGCTGTTGTGTCGACATGGTAGTCCAAAGATGAATCTTTAATATTTTTAGAAGACGAGCACAAATTATTTGGAACCCAACCATCTTCCGGACCAGCATGTAAAATGGTAATTCTTTTACCATTGTTCGATGGGGCTTCGGTTTAGCATGTTCCTGATGGATCTACGCAGCGTTTTGCTGGGGCGTCATGTGTATCAAACCATGTTTAATCAAGGCAGATAATGGAATGATTTTCTAATCTGTACTTTCTTATAGATTTTAAATAATCAAAGCGCTACCGTCGTAATCGTTGTGATTCCATTATTATTTGTCTTTTATTAATGTTCGGATATGTAAAACCCATTTAAGTTGATACTCTCCAGAGGCTTGTCGTGTTGCAAGAAATGTTGGTTTTATCTTTCATTAGTCTCTGCTTTAATGAATACAACGTAGGCACAATTTGCTCTTCGTACATTCGCTTCGTACATTCGCTTTCGTCAAAACACTTGCTTTTACCAGCATTACTATGTACTTTTTTGTCTTTAATTTGCATTGTCACAATATCCTTAACGGTAGACAAAGGAGTTTTCGTTAATGAAGACATTTCTGCTGCAGCTGCATTTACATTAAATTCCTCGTTTAATAAAGAAACACACACTTTTTCAACAATTTGGCATCGGGCGATAAATATATATCCTTTTTAGATTAGCACCAGACGCGGCCCGTGAGTTTTCTTTTACAGGTGGGGCAAATTTGATGGACAACTAGTGATATCAATGTATCAAGCAAAATACACTTTGTTAATTAAGGAAGGTTTTTGAATAAAGTGCCTAGTTCTGTCAAGAGATTATTTACCTACACAAAAACACGGAAAAAAACATAAAATACTAAAACTGCATTTTTGCAACTTTTTTTTAGCTCTCATGCAAACAATTTCTTGCACCGTTAAAGCCATTGTTAACACAAGGGGTCTTGTGCACTTAAGGTATGATGGAGTTAACAAATTGTCCAATAGGCAAAGGAAAGATTACCTTCTTTCGAACACTTCAAAAAAATCGTTGGATGATCCAGTTTTTCCAAGAAAATAGGGGACACAATAAAAATTTTGAACGTAGCACAGCACGGATTTTTACATGTAAACAGATGACACACAATAACAAAAATATGTTATAATCATCCCTAAGGATATGTATCACATATTAATTTATAATGTCACGAAACTACTTGTCTAGTTGTGATTAGGTACTGAAGTTGTTAATGAATTTTAAGTATGGTTCACTCACCGGAATGTTTCTGTTTAACATGAAACCTTAGATTACTAAAACATTCATATAAAGCATTTATTACATTCTCTACACGAACAGTTACCAGAACCAAATGGATTTCTAGTTATTGCTGCAATTATATCCAGTTTATCTGAAACATAAATTGTTTACGATAGAAACACCAGTTATTGCATAATAGAAATGTAGGTACCTGTATGTTTCCTCTTAACGTGAGCTCTCAAGTTAGAGGGTTTATAGAAATCCAATTTACATTTCCCACCATGTGCGATTTTAGATTCTCATTATCAACATTTCTTGTGGATTAACGACTCTCTAATATAACAGTACTACCACATACACAATTGAAAGTATTTTACAAATAATACAAAACACCAAAGCAAAACTAAACAGTATTCTCGGTAGGTTATGTATGCACCGAATTTTGACATACAGCTTTAAATCGATAGACGGGTCAGATGCTGCGTTGCCAAGTTATTGCCAAAGTCGTAACTACTGTAGGTTTTAATCTTTTATAGGCACAGTTACAATTATTATTATTATTAGTAATTACCTAAATATTTTTAAATGAAATTAGGTAAGCTTATATTAAATGTATAAATGTATCGCGAATATTGTTCTAATAATAAATTGGTCGGATTTAAATTAGTCAGCCAGAATTTGCGACAACCTGCGATGGGCATGCGCGCCCCGAAAGCAATATTATTGGTGGGACGTAGACAAATTTTGTCTTTTTAACTTCCTAAAGCTCGTATGTTTATTTCTCACTTAGCTTTAATGGATTTTATATAGTCCATACATACCTATGAGGTCAATCTAAAATACGGCCACTCCGGAGCAAGCTTGGCTTGATTCATTCTTGGGGAGTTTTCGCATAGAACTTGCACTTTTTTGAAAGAAAATATAAGGTTATTTTTTGGTTTTAAAAAATAAATTATTAGGCAGATCACTGGAAATAAATTTAGGTAGGTAATTGATCAAATGACCTTATGAACGAGTCGCGCCTTATTAGCACTACCGGAGACAATATGATCAACGTTTTTTCAAGGACGCTAAATTTTGAACACGTTCGGAATAACAAAAAATACGATCGAAATTATATAACAACTGCACGGTTTACCAAACCGATAGGAACTATACTAAAATATTTCGAAATTATCAAACCAAAATTGTTTACCTGTTATTTTATTAGGGCCGATCCTGTTCACAGCTCTTGCAAATTTACCGGTTTTTATTACAGCTGGCGTCGATAATAGTTTATTGCAGGCAATAGGTCAACGAAAGAGCTTGAAACAAGCTTTAAAATTCTTCAATTCACAAGATGGTTTACAAATTTAATGTCATATCTGGCAACAGGCAACCAGAAACATGGATTGTTTATATTTTAGAGGTTGTTTAAAAAATCATAATACACTTTTTGAATATGCTCAGCAATGAAAACAATATGACAAAATACTAAAAACGGTAAAATTGCAGCAAATTGCAGAAAGATAATTATTTAATTCGGGATTGGCTAACACTGTGTCAAATTTTAATACAATGTTCAATTTCAGTCAAGTTAGCTATGATTTAACGAAAGCTGGCCAAGGCCTGCTTTAAAAAGACATCACAAGGTCGGCGTTCACATTCAGACAATCGGAAGCGGTCATGTAGCTGCCAAACATAAAAAGTTGTACTTAACCTCCATTGAGTTTGTTGCGAAGTGTAATTATTGTATTTCTGGACGAATAATAATTATAGAAAATAAGCAAGGGGACATATACTGCAATTATTCTGAAAAAGAATAAGAACTATTGCTAAAATTGTAGGAAACTAACAACACTTTATTTTTATTTAAAGAAATATACATACTTTATTCAATCTCCATATTATAGTTGTTTACTCTTAACTAATACTTTCATGATGTTCTACACAAATGTCCCGTAAAATCGTAATTAAAGCCTAATTTTCCAATACTAAACTCTTTAAATCTTTCTCTGTACCTTAACTTAATTTTTTCTATATTAAACCTTATTATGTTTTACTTCAAATCTTTTCTTATCGCGTTTTCCATCATTGGTCCATTCAGTGCGTACTGAATGTGTTTTCCCTCCTTTTTTAAGCACAGGGAAGCAAATAGGATCCAAACACACTCAATGTGCACTAGCTTTTTCACTGGAAAATTGTATGTATAGCGCAGCTTCTTAAAAGGATACTGAGGAGAAGCTATTGTTGTGGTTGATTTAACTTTGAAATATAATTTTACTGAATAAAAATTTAAGCTGCTTCTTTAAACAATTTTGTAATATAGAATACAGCAATGACAAAGTCATGGCTATGCCCAGAAAGCCATTAGCTTACACGACATGCAATCTTTCACACCAGGTAACAGTTTTGATTTCTATAAGTATATTTAGCCATTTTATTATATACAATAAGCAGTATGAAAATATATTACATTTTTTAATGTTGGCCTCTAATAATGTAAACAGATTATTCAAGATAATAGATTAATTTATCCGCTCAAAAAATCCTCCCTCGGAAATCCACAAAAATGTTTATGAGAAAACGTTAACCAAATAACATACGCTAAGTTATTTACGGACCCTGGGGTTTAAATAGCTTCCACATGCTTTAGACATACCTTTTTTCCCAACAAAAACAGCATAAAAAAGAAAAATGTTCTCTTAGGCTTTTAAAGTGAAAAATTGTTTGTATTTACTTTTTAACTTGAGCTCTGCCTTTATAAAATTACTAAAAGAGGGGTTAGTGAATACCACTTTTAGCACATCCATTTGCACCCTGACTTTAAAATAATCTGTACATAAAAGCACTAAAAAAAGTGTCCTCTCAACAAAGCTATTAATACACGAAATATATAGGGGACAGTGGCAATAAGCGGACCCAATCAATTCAGTGCTGAAATAACCCT
This sequence comes from Philopedon plagiatum, assembly GCA_963971165.1. Classification (NCBI taxonomy): domain Eukaryota; kingdom Metazoa; phylum Arthropoda; class Insecta; order Coleoptera; family Curculionidae; genus Philopedon; species Philopedon plagiatum. Next base: position 31,075,375 of record OZ020190.1, on the reverse strand, counting down.
GTGTACCCTTTCAACCATTGAGTAAAGTACACAAAGTAAAAAGGCAACTATAGCACTAAAATTTCTGCAAACATTATTCTCAAGTTTCACTACTTTTATGTACGTAGCAAAAAAGAAAATGTGAATTTGTTCCGTTTCATACTACCGATGAATACCAAAAATTTAGTCTAAAAACTTACTGCTTATAACTGTAATAAGTATGTCCTTTTCAAAACTCCTTCTGTTCTTTTATATGCGTCGGGGTATAAAACGGACAAAATTCGCATTTTCCATCCCGCATTTCGAACCCGAACAAAACTTTGTTCAGGTTCCTCTAGATCAGGTTTCCTCTGATCATGCGCATTAGTATATTCCTGTTCGGGTTTGCTGGAACTGCTTTTAATTTTATACCGAATAAGTAAATTGCAGTTTTCGTTTTTTCTCTCGGTCTGACTCTAAACTGTCCAAACTAATCCCTCGTCTAGGGAGGAAATCGAATCGAAACAAAGTGCTAATTAATATTGATAACCTGGAAAATAACCTTTATGAATTTACCAGAACTTTTATCAAATTCTTTGTCAAGTGCAAGTTCCTCTTCATGCGATGCACAGAGCGTTCGGTTTTTTGTTCTGTGGAACTAAACTGCTGGCCACTCGAACTTACACATAGAGATTTTTAGGCAAAATTTAAAGTTCAATATTTTCAACAGGAATGCAAATTTTTGAACGCGTCTTGCAGATTTTAAGAGCTAGTTTTTTTCGGATCAAGCTGCATGACGTATATTTATCGTAGGACCATAGGTTTATTATATACGGGGTGATCAATGAAGTCATGCAAAAAATCAAAAAGTTTGTATGAGTGAAATTTCCGTAAAAAATTTTTTTGGTCGTTGCAATATGGTTCGTTACTAAGGTAACATCAATATCTCTAGACGTTTTTGTCACTTTTTGGATTAAGGCCCTTAGGTCTTGTACACACTACTAAACATAAAATTTGGGTAGCAAAATTTTTAAAACGCTATAGCTTGACATTGGATTGACGGTTCTTGATGATTTTTTGCGGATTTCGAATCCTTATTTCACGTAGATTTTCTATAATCTAAGCATTTTATTTGGGTGTTGAAATATACAGGTTGAAATTTACACATTATACCGGGTCGATAATAGACAAAAACGTAGCGACAAGAACAAGTTTATTACATTATATTCTACAATATACAAGATTGGTTAACAACGGCCAAAAGTCAATTATTACAAAATTTCTAATTCTAAACCTAATTTAAAGGTTCCTGCAATCCCTAAAAAAACCCTACTTTGAAATTGAAGCGTCGCGCGTAGAAATTACAGCCGATCATAAATATGGGCATGGGGGTAGACAAAGAACTGAATGACTCTTTGAGACAATAAACTGGGGTGAAAGTGTTGGACAAAATAGTGAGAAGGACATTAAACAAAAACAACTTGAGGTGAGAATTTATTTTTACAAAAACTTAAATAATGCCAAACCTTAGAGCGCGTCGTACCCTACGTTTTTGTCTATTATCGACCAGGTATAATGTGTAAATTTCAACCTGTATATTTCAACCTCCAAATAAAATGCTTAGATTGTAGAAAATCTACGTGAAATAAGGATTCGAAATCCGTAAAAATCATCAAGAACCGTCAATCCAATGTCAAGTTATAGCATTTTAAAAATTTTGCTATGCAAATTTTATGTTTAGTAGTGTGTACAAGACCTAAGGGCCTTAATCCAAAAAGTGACAAAAGTTTCTAAAGATATTGATGTTACCTTAGTAACGAACCATATTGCAATGACCAAAAAAAATTTTTGCGGAAATTTCACTCATACAAACTTTTTGATTTTTTGCATGACTTCATTGATCACCCCGTATATAATAAACCTATGGTCCTACGATATATATACGTCATGCAGCTTAATCTGAAAAAAACTAGCTCTTAAAATCTGCAAGACGCGTTCAAAAACTTGCATTCCTGTTGAAAATATTGAACTTTAAATTTTGCCTAAAAATCTCTATGTGTAAGTTCGAGTGGCCAGCAGTTTAGTTCTAAAAAAAGTTTCGAATATGCATGAAACGTGTACATGGTTCTGCGCAGAGCTAGAATAACTTTGGAACAATCCGATTTTCAGAATTCAAACAAACATTATAGTAGCTTATGAGACAACTATTATCACGGTCAGTTTTTGGCATTCTGATTTATAATATTTTTATTGTTGGAATTAGAGTTTTGACATGTGGTGCCACCTTTGGTTCACATGACCAGGTGCACTTCCGTTGGGAGTTTTAATGTTTTCCGTAGTTCGAAAACGGAATAGCCGGTTTAGTTGATGTGATTGTTCAGAGAGATCGCTTGATAGTACTGTTGAACGGTTAGTGATAAGACATCTCGCCCTTCTAGGTACGACCTTAGACGCGTGTTGCGCGCGACGGTTTTGTACGGACGTGTAATTTGATCGTACCTGATGGTATCGAAATTTTCGCTTTGAAAGTCTGTTGTTTCAGGTTTATATAACTAACAACATGGTACGAACTTATAATCGAAGCAAGGCATGACATGTCTTTTTACATGTAGTTTTGACATCCGACCGTCCGACGTTTTGAAGGGTTGGTTTCCGTTGTTGTCGATACTTGAAGGTATTGAGTGCAGAGTATCTAATAGATACTATTCTGAATATCGCTACAACAAATGGGAAAAATGAATATCGGGTTCTAGGTGGCCGTGTGAAGCCACGATGGGTCTTTTGCGTAAAGCTATAGACGGTAAAGCAGTGGTCATCCCTAAACCCTTTGAAGGTAGGTACAGGTGTGGATTTGGGATGCTAACCCAAATATTCCTTCCGGGCATTTAGTGTACCTTTTGGCTGTTTTGATGCCGTTGTTTAGTTGTTATGCCTGGAAGGATAAAGTTGTTAAATGGATTTGAAGCTATTATGGCGGACACGCACACTTCAGACCCGCCCAAAAACCTTTAGGTGGGCCTTTTTTCCGCTGAATAACTGTAGAGCTCGTTACGAAATCACTGAATTTTGAGTTTTAATTTTTCCTTCTAGCGTTTTGAACGTTTTTAACGTTTTTAATTAGTTCCTTAATTAAGCCACTGTATCATGCTAGTGGATCGGTCTATTTTGTGTTAATTGACTAAATCTACTTGTTGCTTTATTAAAAGTTACGCTGGCGGATTTTTTTTGACTTTATTTTATTTTTGGGGCCTTGTTACGCCTACATTCTATTTTGAGTTTTCATTACGGTCTCTTGGCTATGATCTCGTGTCTTAAGAGCTTACTGTAGTCTGATTTTTATTTTTGATATTGTGTTGCTTAGCTTTACACTGTGTAACTTAGGGCTGGGAGATTTTCTACATTGTATGCCACCCAAAAACCTAGTGCATTGGCCATGTCAGTTTAAATATGTCAAAATTGAATTTATCGAGTTTTATTTGTGTCTAGCATCGCAGTAGAGCTATATAATGTTATCAAGTGGCATATATTAAATATTTCACATGGTACGAACTTGACTACGTTGGAAATATTAATTTACTTTTAATTATTAATTCCTTTTATTAACCAACCGCCGTTTTGTCAAGATTGTGTTGCGTTGTGATGATCAGCTGATTTCATTACAAATTACTAACATATTTCTCTGTTAATTGGCATCTAATTACATTTAAATTTTATGACAATATTGTAGTGTGTGGCCCTACATTTTCATTTGTATAACCAAGTTATTACCTAAATTCCTTGGTTCCGTTTATTATCAGTGTTTAATTTGATTTGGTAAGTAGTTTAGTACATGCGTTACCTGTGTAGATATAATTCGTTTATATGAATATTTGTGCATAGTGATGCTAACAGCTTTTCTTATGTAAGTTTTATTTTCACTATCTCTTTAATTAATTGGTTTCACGTAATGCCTGTAGTTCTTTTTTTGATTAGATATCTTTGAATTAATTTATTTTTGTATTACTGTCAGTCATAGTGATATCAAGAAGTAATTGCTCGAGGCCTTCAGCCAGTTATAGTTTTGCTTTGCATTTGAGTTTAATATTTTGAACGTTATATTACACGAGTTTTCCTTTCCTTAATGCACCTTTTTCTTTTTTATTATTAGGGTCTCAATCCGAAAATTATGTCTCAGTCTTAACTACATCTTATCTCAATCTCGACCATATATCTATCTCATCTATACTTCTGTTACAACTTATCTTTATCTCATTCTCACTTAGAGGGAGTCTCAACTTTTTCTCAACGATGGGGATTAACGCGCCCAGGCCGTCATAGACTTGTGCCTGGACACCTTCACCGGGGGTCAACAGCACTCCTTCAGACAACCTTTTTATCGTTTAGTTTAATTTTCTAATTGTTGATCAATACCAACTTTACCAGATATTGGCCTTAATTATGTTTGGCACAATTTAATTGTTTAAGTATTTTTCTCAATGTAGTTGACTGATCTCTGTCACCCCTTCGTCATTAGTCAGTTTAACATTATTTGTCTTGTTCTCCATTGTGGAGCAGTTTATTTTGAGATACCTTTGGGACAAGATCAGTTAGCCATATGACATGTACATTTATTTTCTTTATTTGCGGCGCTTAAAGTGGTAACTTTAAATTTTTCTTTGTTGATGACATTTTCTTTTGTAATCTTACGTTGATTATTTTTTAAGGTCTTAGGCCTTGTGAGTTTATGTATATTCGCTTTAGTTTGCGGTGATCTATTTAAAGCAAATCGATTCGTATGGTAAAATTTCTTATACTTTTTCCGCCCTTCGGAGCTGGAATGTGAAATTATGGTATAAACTGTCAATGCGGCTGACAGAACTCTACTGATTTTTTTTTGTTTTGTGAAACGATTTCTATTCCTTCCTTAGCGAAAACAAATTGTAGATTTGTTTAAAAAAATGGTGTTTTACTTGACTCACAAAGCGGCGCAGTATCAATTTAGTTAGTTTCTATTATGTTGGCTTTAGTTACTAAATGAGTTGAAAGCGGGGTCCCAATGGTATCTAGGAGGGTTTCTGTTTTCAACCCGGCTACAAAAACAGTGGCGCCCTTTTAAACCCCCTCACTCTCAGGCATTCGAGCTAGGGCATTCTTTAGCACGCATGCGCAAGCTCTTCGCCTTCGGCTCGACTCGTTGCCTTTTTAAATTTTGAATTTTCAGGACTTCTGAATTTTGATAATTTTTTTTTTACTTTGGATTTTAGGTGTGAAGGGTAAGTGGAAGTAAATTAAATTATTCTTCATTTCGGAAAAGAGCGTGGCACTATCCAGGTATTAAGGGGTGATATAGAGTTAGAATTTTCAAAAAATCGATTTTTTTTAATTTCATTTTCGTAATGTACATATCGTCGCTGATCTTACCAAGGGGCGAAAGCGCCAATTTGCGAATTTTACAGGAGAGCATTTTAAAGAAAATAGGTCCTATTTGGAAGGATTTGTTTTATTATTTATTTCAATTTAATTAAATTCAACAACGAAGCCTACTAAAACAATGAATAAAAAGTTAATCGAATCGGCGAAATGAAATAATTGAAAAGTATGAGTAAAGAAATGAACTAATTCGTTAATAAATGCCCAATTTAAAAGTCCGAAAATCCGATTTTCAATTATGAATATCTCGGAAACTGTTGAAGATAGGTATAGGATATTATACACGAAATATACTTAGATTTATCTGGAGAATCTAAAAATTCAATAATATACAGGGTGTTCCGTTTAAAAAAGTAACATTGCTGACATTTCGTAATGGGGAACCCTGTATATCCGAAACCAAATTTTACTTGCGCTTCTCAAAAGGACCTATAAATGTTACATTTAAACGATATACCAAAAACTTTAAATAAAAAAGTTACCTATTGGTCAAAATGTGGCCAATAACCCTGTACAAAAATAGTAATTTACGTAACAAGTTCCGAAAGTGATATTTTACGGGAGGAGTAGGAATTTTCCAGGACGAGCCGCAGGCGAGTCCTGGAATCCTGCGAGTCCCGTAAAATCACTTTTGGAGCGTGTTACGTACAATATTTTTTCTGCAGCCGTTTTGCATGTTAAAAAGGATATCGTTGGATAATAATGTATGAACTTTATATAGATAATTACATATAACAACCACTCTTATGAATACATTATTTATGAATATTAATTATACAATTATAACAATTACTTATATTAATATTATTAGGGGTATTAACAGAAGTGGCAGTGTTGAAATTAGAATTAGACGTATTAGTAATTGTACTAGTTTTTAAGATATTAATTTCTTTACTGCCCTTTTCAATCTGTGAAGCTATGTGAATTTTGTTTTTTAAAGAATTTTCTATGTATCCCTCTGCTACACTCGTTGATTTCCATCCTCCGTGTCTCTTCAAGTTGGTTATACTACCACCACTTTCAGCGAGTAAAGTGGCTGAGCTTCTACGTAAACAGTGCCCGGTGTATTCTTTGGGATTCGGTAATTTAAGAAATTCAGCAACTGTGCAAGCGATTTTTCCAAAAGTGTGAATACCAATAGGTTGTATAGTACATTTTCCGTTTTTATAATAAACAAATAATCTACGATGTGGTGTGTTTGCTGGACGTAATGACAAATATTTTCTGTATAAAGAAATATTATTTTCTCCAATGACGACAAAGGTTCTTTCCATATTCGTTTTAGAATTAGGAATTTTAATCACTAACATGATTGTTTTATCTTCTATATCATCCAAATTCATTTTACAAAGCTCTTCACGACGGCAAGCGCCTGCTAAACCAATTATTAATGCAACCTAAAGTAAAAAAAAATAGTCACAAGGAAGAAGAGGAATTAGATTTAAATATATTACCTTTGTCATTAGGTAGTCATTATCTGCAGCTTTTGATACGAAGTGATCTATTTCTTCTTTATTCAATACTTTTGATTTTTTGGGTTTATAGCCAACGGATTTTCTTTTAAGGAAAGCAATAACTTTGGGATAGCGGCTTATATCTATATTATTTTTAATATTAATTGTGGACTTAAGCATCGAGTAGTTGCTCCAGAGGCTTGACGGCTTTAAGATTTTAGATTTTTCCATTAAATATGCAAGAATTACTTGTTCATTTATAGTATGCACATTTTTATCTTTGCTCCATTTATGAAATGAACTGTAGACTAATTCATACCTCTCTCTTGACTTTACCGGCAATAATTCATTAGTAGCCGCTTTAGCAGATTCACTAATCTCATCTGGAATTATTTCAGCCTCACTTTCACTACTGGTTTCCATTTCTTTGAATTAAAAAGCGAAAACACACACGAATATTACATGACAAGCGCTGTCATAATTAAATACAAAGTTTTTGTTATTGTTAAAGCCGCCTACTTAGATATCTAAAATCGTCCCGAAAGTGAAATAAATCGTCCCGGAAAAGCTACTTTCGGTACAATTTTTTGTAAAAGGGTACTTTCGATTTAATAAATCATACCGAAAATTCTATTTTCGGGACGGCTGCAGAAAATAGTAATTTACGTAACAAGTTCCGAAAGTGATATTTTACGGGAGGAGTAGGAATTTTCCAGGACGAGCCGCAGGCGAGTCCTGGAATCCTGCGAGTCCCGTAAAATCACTTTTGGAGCGTGTTACGTACAATATTTTTTCTGCAGCCGTTTTGCATGTTAAAAAGGATATCGATGGATAATAATGTATGAACTTTATATAGATAATTACATATAACAACCACTCTTATGAATACATTATTTATGAATATTAATTATACAATTATAACAATTACTTATATTAATATTATTAGGGGTATTAACAGAAGTGGCAGTGTTGAAATTAGAATTAGACGTATTAGTAATTGTACTAGTTTTTAAGATATTAATTTCTTTACCGCCCTTTTCAATCTGTGAAGCTATGTGAATTTTGTTTTTTAAAGAATTTTCTATGTATCCCTCTGCTACACTCGTTGATTTCCATCCTCCGTGTCTCTTCAAGTTGGTTATACTACCACCACTTTCAGCGAGTAAAGTGGCTGAGCTTCTACGTAAACAGTGCCCGGTGTATTCTTTGGGATTCGGTAATTTAAGAAATTCAGCAACTGTGCAAGCGATTTTTCCAAAAGTGTGAATACCAATAGGTTGTATAGTACATTTTCCGTTTTTATAATAAACAAATAATCTACGATGTGGTGTGTTTGCTGGACGTAATGACAAATATTTTCTGTATAAAGAAATATTATTTTCTCCAATGACGACAAAGGTTCTTTCCATATTCGTTTTAGAATTAGGAATTTTAATCACTAACATGATTGTTTTATCTTCTATATCATCCAAATTCATTTTACAAAGCTCTTCACGACGGCAAGCGCCTGCTAAACCAATTATTAATGCAACCTAAAGTAAAAAAAAATAGTCACAAGGAAGAAGAGGAATTAGATTTAAATATATTACCTTTGTCATTAGGTAGTCATTATCTGCAGCTTTTGATACGAAGTGATCTATTTCTTCTTTATTCAATACTTTTGATTTTTTGGGTTTATAGCCAACGGATTTTCTTTTAAGGAAAGCAATAACTTTGGGATAGCGGCTTATATCTATATTATTTTTAATATTAATTGTGGACTTAAGCATCGAGTAGTTGCTCCAGAGGCTTGACGGCTTTAAGATTTTAGATTTTTCCATTAAATATGCAAGAATTACTTGTTCATTTATAGTATGCACATTTTTATCTTTGCTCCATTTATGAAATGAACTGTAGACTAATTCATACCTCTCTCTTGACTTTACCGGCAATAATTCATTAGTAGCCGCTTTAGCAGATTCACTAATCTCATCTGGAATTATTTCAGCCTCACTTTCACTACTGGTTTCCATTTCTTTGAATTAAAAAGCGAAAACACACACGAATATTACATGACAAGCGCTGTCATAATTAAATACAAAGTTTTTGTTATTGTTAAAGCCGCCTACTTAGATATCTAAAATCGTCCCGAAAGTGAAATAAATCGTCCCGGAAAAGCTACTTTCGGTACAATTTTTTGTAAAAGGGTACTTTCGATTTAATAAATCATACCGAAAATTCTATTTTCGGGACGGCTGCAGAAAATAGTAATTTACGTAACAAGTTCCGAAAGTGATATTTTACGGGAGGAGTAGGAATTTTCCAGGACGAGCCGCAGGCGAGTCCTGGAATCCTGCGAGTCCCGTAAAATCACTTTTGGAGCGTGTTACGTACAATATTTTTTCTGCAGCCGTTTTGCATGTTAAAAAGGATATCGATGGATAATAATGTATGAACTTTATATAGATAATTACATATAACAACCACTCTTATGAATACATTATTTATGAATATTAATTATACAATTATAACAATTACTTATATTAATATTATTAGGGGTATTAACAGAAGTGGCAGTGTTGAAATTAGAATTAGACGTATTAGTAATTGTACTAGTTTTTAAGATATTAATTTCTTTACCGCCCTTTTCAATCTGTGAAGCTATGTGAATTTTGTTTTTTAAAGAATTTTCTATGTATCCCTCTGCTACACTCGTTGATTTCCATCCTCCGTGTCTCTTCAAGTTGGTTATACTACCACCACTTTCAGCGAGTAAAGTGGCTGAGCTTCTACGTAAACAGTGCCCGGTGTATTCTTTGGGATTCGGTAATTTAAGAAATTCAGCAACTGTGCAAGCGATTTTTCCAAAAGTGTGAATACCAATAGGTTGTATAGTACATTTTCCGTTTTTATAATAAACAAATAATCTACGATGTGGTGTGTTTGCTGGACGTAATGACAAATATTTTCTGTATAAAGAAATATTATTTTCTCCAATGACGACAAAGGTTCTTTCCATATTCGTTTTAGAATTAGGAATTTTAATCACTAACATGATTGTTTTATCTTCTATATCATCCAAATTCATTTTACAAAGCTCTTCACGACGGCAAGCGCCTGCTAAACCAATTATTAATGCAACCTAAAGTAAAAAAAAATAGTCACAAGGAAGAAGAGGAATTAGATTTAAATATATTACCTTTGTCATTAGGTAGTCATTATCTGCAGCTTTTGATACGAAGTGATCTATACCTTATTTTTAAAACAAGCAAAAACTTTTATAAAGAATGACGTTTTTTCGTATCTTTCCCTTTTTGGTTCATATGTCCTCTTGTCTACCCCATTCGTGGGCATACTGTATAAACAAGATACCTATTTCCCATTTCACAAAAACTCTCTGGGACGTGCTGTGATGTTTTATTTTTAATGTTAATGTTAAACCTGTTAATATTGGTTATCCATTTAAAATAAATGAAATTTTCAATAAACTGGTATCAATGCAGATATTGTAATTATGTGGTGTTTTATTCATCAGGATGTCGTTTCAGAAAATGACCGAAAAATATAGAGTTCGATGTTTAATTTTCGACTCAATGGGCTAAATTAAACCGAGCAAATTGAAATATATCATGTTGGCCCACATACACAGATACGATAAAATGAAAATTTATTGACATGGTTTCGGTTTTAATTCGGAAATAAAAAAATACACTTATTTGTATGCTTGTTACACATTTACTTTTTGCATACTTTTTTTAATAGAGGGTCAGTCTCCGAATTTTCATGTAAACAAGCTTTTTTGACAATTTTATTCGTTGTTTATATGTACATATGTCTAGCTGATACGCATGTTGACGTTTTATGCCATTGTCTAAGTTTACGTCAAATTACTATACAGAGAGAAAACTTAACTTTTTGAAATAAGCATGTATGTACACTGAAAAAATTATATTGTTATCTGTTAATAAAGTATTGCGAAGAAAAATATAGTTACAATTATAACTTTTATTGTTAGTATTCCCAAAGTAAAAAAGCCAAATTGTGATCGTAGCCAAATATATATCGTTATATTTTTAACCACACGGAATTGCAGCTACAGCAATAACGTATAGTAATTGTATTCAAATAGTTATTTTACCAAAATATTTAGTTAAAATTTGATAATCATATATTTTGTTAGCTGTGCCAAGAAGATATCGTTAAATTTATAAGCTACAAATCCTGTATGATTATTCTAGCAATAGAGAATGTTTAAAAGCATTTTGACGTCCAGCGACAGAACACACTATCTTTTGCGATGATTGTCGGCAACATTAAACGATGACCTCGAGGATGGCTGTTAGTTCTACTAAATCGCTGCATAGAATTGCCTGCCTTTTTTTAACACCACAAATATGGCGGGAATGAAGCATATGTGCCGGGATTGGTGAAATTCTTTAGTATTTCCAGGAATAACAACGAAACAACGTTTTGTTTTGATGTTTGGCAAGCAAGAGGACAAGAGCTTGGCGGCAGCGCTAAAACAATTCTGAAATGTTAATGCGTTAATACGTTGCCAAGTCACTGTCAAAGTCTTAATTAGAAGGTGTTAATGCTTTATGGGCACAACAATAACAATTATTATTATTACCCAAACTTTCACTTTGGCTCCCACATGGCGCGCATGCACCAACTTTCAAACTCGATTGGTTTTTTGCTCGGGAACTTCAAAAAAAGTAAAAAAAAAGTTTAACGTGGAAAACTGAGCAAACGTGTTTCCAATAGACCTTTTAGAGACGATCTCCTAATTTCTATATAATATTTTACATGAAATTTATATATCTTAACTTAAATAAACGTTGAACGATCGGTCCCAGTTCATGAAACTGAATTCCTCATCATTTTCTATAAAACTCAATTATTGTTTATCCTGAAGTTGTAAAAACATTTTGGGAACATTCAATTTTTTTCCAAGGACCCATATCCAGAGGTCATGCAAGAACTAAATAAACTCTAAGGGTTACAAAACCGTTAGTCCAGAAATTTAAGGTTGTGAGTTATTGTTTAGTTTTGCTAAGGCCAAACTAGAAGAAAAAACATGAAAACATTTTTATCTTGATTGTTAAAAACATTTTTAAAAATTAGTAGTATATTAGTCAAATAAAATAAAATATTCTTTTTTGGTTTCTAAATAAAATTATGGCAAACAATGGGCGCGCTATTTGCATCTTAAACTGACAAAAATATATGGCTTATAGCCCAGTCCCGCTGTCTAAAAACGTGAACTAATTTTTAGGAGCATTTTGATGTAGAGGGGGCATGTCTGAGAATATCTGCTATCCCAGTAACAGCTGAAATTGCTGCTATGATTTGTAATTATCTTTGAATATGCTAAAACTAGTTTTTCGTCTGTAGCTCTTTTCTTTAGCACGGTAGGTATAAAAGTGATCAAACAGGAAAGTTGTAGGTGTTGAAAAAACCTTCAATCGTCCAAATCCGGTAAATAGTTAACGAGATAATTGCAAAAAACTACTAAAAATTGCCATTTTTTTTTAACAATAAGTAACTTTTGCCGAAAGAGTTTTGTGCTTTTCAAAGTACACCAGGGGACTTTTTATATGCTAAAGTGCCCTATTCGTTTCAGCCCGATCGCATTTTTAGTTCAAAAGGTACTCTGTTTATTCGATTTAGGCTCCAGAGGAGCAATATTTAAAAAAAAAATTCCGACTCTTTGGGCAAGGCTACAGACCCCAGCTTGGGCGCAAACATTTCTTTGAATCTTATTATATCCTATGGTGTATTAGGCAAACTGGTTTTATGTTAGTTTGTATTGTTACTGTGGCGAAAACAAAACCTGAAAAATTGGCCCGGTTTTTTTTTTATAAACATTAACAAGATCTCGGGGATGACTCCTCGGATCTTCGTCGGACTTGATGCTTTGGTTAACTGGTATTCTTATGCCGCTTTTAAGATGAAGTTCATCGTTCTAAGTCCTTTAGAAACGGAGATAGAATTTTTTTTTTCATAAAATCACTGCGACGTTACCTAATTATTAATATTAAGATTTGAGATTTACACCGAAGAAAGAAGAATAGTTATAGTTTATGAAAATATATTCGTTTTGCTTAAAAAGGTGATCCAATGTCATTAATAATAGTGTTCAAAGTGAATGCTGTGTTGCTGACGCCGCGCCGCGCCGCGCCGCTGTGAACGCGGGAATGGGGGATCGACGCTCCACGCTCTCGCGGCCACCCGTGTCGCGCGGAACTAGACTCAGCCGCTTCAAATTTACAAATTTTTCATATCTCCGCAATATCGTCGTATCGCAACGTTGTTTTTATTTAGATACACAGCTTGTCGAGATACACAAGAATTCGCTATCGTTTTACTTGTAGAATTATATGCTTGTACTCAATTTTAACACTTAACTTTTTTAAGGTATTATTATGCAATAAAATATTATTGTGAACTTCTGCAAATGATCACTTACACTTTATAAAAAACACAGTAATTCATGCAGTATCTCCTTTTTTTTGGAAAATTTGAAAATATTTTAAATAAAAACGAACCACATTTTACATACTTTGATAGTTAACATGTATCTAACTAAAACCAAAAAAGCAATACTTTAACTTAAATAGCTTTTTATCAGTAAGTACTAAATCGAAATGAACTTAACGCTGGTTTGTAAAATTGCAAAAACTGAGATCCGTCACTTCGTGATATTGACGACGAAATGTGTATCGTGTTAGACAAAGAACCTGTTTCCGGCGCGGCTTCGAGCGCTTGTAGACGTCCTTTTCTTCACCGGACTACGGACCGTATTTTTTACCGGACTTGCGGTGTTGTTTCAGTTATAATAAAAGTGTGTACATGCAGCGGATACCAGTCCAGCGACTATAGAAGGATTAACGTTTTTTGTCGGTCGGTGGTCAGGAGAAAAAAACGGACATCTACAAGCGCTCTTATACGGGCCGACAGCTGCATCTGCGCTACTCGCACAAACAAAAAGACACGGGTGGCAGAGTTGCCAGAAGACATGAAATAGAAATCGTAATTGACGGCCAAAATTCGTGAGAAATCGTGAGACCGTTTTGATTGCATAGGAAGTAATAGTAATAGTAATAGTAATTTATTAACAACAAATTTTACAAACTGCCAAATTAAAATATGTATAAATATCAAAGCTATAATATGGCAAGCAGTTTTGGTATTTAATTTATATTACCTACAAAGGTAAAAATTCCTTGTGTGTAGGTAATACTTTTAATTTATAATTTGGTTTTTAATAAATAAATTTAAGTAACATTACGTATTGATAATAATATAAACGAGAAAAATAATTTCTTAAAAAAAAAAAAAAAAAAAGTTTTATTTTTATTATTATTATTATTCTGAAATTCTTTGATTCCATGGCCTTTCCATTATTTCTTTACATGTTGTTATGTCTTTTATAAAATATTTTTTTATTTCTTTTGAAAATTTTCCTTTCGAATATAAATTAAAATCATTTGGTAAAATATTGTATATTCTTGTTGAAAGAAACTCAAACATTCTCTGAGTCACTGCCTTAAGGCAAAAAGGTATTCTGTATCTCTGTATTTGTCTAATATTGTTTTGTTTTTTAATATTTAGTACTTCATCGAATTTTCTTAAAAATTTACAGGAATTTATACAAAAAAAAAAAAAAATAAAAAAAAATAGGATGCAATAATTGTATTCTGCAATCATTTATATCCTAAATGAACCTAAACGAAGCTTGTTTGTGTTTGGTGAGGTTTACGTTCCCTTGTATTTTCTACGTTACTCTGTAGTTAATTACTTTCAAAAAAGTGTTGTTTTTAATATGAATATTCGACGTCTTTTTCGAAACAAGGTTTAAAAAATGTTCTTTCTAAAAACATGTTTTCTTGAAAAAATTTCGTTTCAAAAAGTGGTTAAAAAAATTCGAAGTTAGTTTCAGAAAAAAAAATGAAAACATCCCTAGTTTTCGAATATCTGTATTATTGAAAAAGCTCTGGTTTTGAGCAAATAACTTTTGGAAAAAATGTGTTTTCGACAAAAATTTCACATATCCGTCCAAATGGACAAAAGGTACAAGTAAATTACGAAAATGTTAGAAATTGGTAAGTTAGGATGACAAACCGTTCTGTTTTCGCAAGAACAGGTTTAGATATGTCGACCATTATGAAATATTACATTTCTTAGAAACCTAAACAATAAAAAAGTAATGTCGCACTCGAGCTTGCCCGCTTTTTTTTTTTTTTGGTCTGGACTTTTGTGTAGCTTTAGGTGACGTTGCGCCGTGAAACGTCAAATAGCACATAGGGGAGAAACTAAAATTTAGAAACTAAAATTTGCAAAATTGCTTAAGAGTAAAGAGTAAAGTACCTACCTTTATGTTTAAAAATATGGCAATATGTTAGAAGTTATAGAGAAAAAGCCACAATTTCTCGTTCAGTTAGTGTTATCAAAAGAGTTACACGTGTTTCGACCTTTTAGGCATCATCAGACTTTATAAAATTTTAAAGCCTGTCAGGCTAGAATAATACAACCTAAGTAACAGTACAAACGTATAGGGTTTAAAATTACTGGCTTAATAACTATAGCTGTTAAAAGAGTTAAGACATAAACAATTATTATTATTAGAATTAAGCACCGTAAACCAATTATGAGGGAGTAACTCTTTAGAATTCCTGTTTGTCCAACTTGCCAACTTTTATCTGTCAACTCAGCAAAGAGCACGTTAGGGAATAAACTCAGTTAATTAGGAAAGTACAAACAAGAAATAAAAATTTTAACCGGCGCTTTACAAAGTCAAAGTTCCGATCTTTTATTTCTCCAGGCTGAAAATGTTTTTCCCTGTTAAGTAATTTTAATTTTCGGTGGAGTTTTGTGCTGACCTAATTAGGACTCGATTGGGCAAAGAAGGGCTAAGAACCGCGAAATAAAAGAAGCAAATATTTTTTAGGGAAAAAGGCAGAATACTAGTTGTTTGCTTGACCTAAATTATTTAAATTAGTATTTGCTTTATTTAACCTTCAACGTTTAAGTTTAATAACATGAAAGAGTTTTAGACGTTTTGAGAAAGTAAACAACATGGGTTAGGTTGCCCAAAGCTTTATAAAAGACTATAAATAGAAACGTTCAATAAATTTATTAGAATTGGTAAAACATAGCTTAATATGTAGGATGCTACGAATTCGATTACAGAATGTCCGAGACGGTAGAAGGTTATATTCAAAGTTGCATATTGACGCGTGTAATATAATGTATACAGTGTGTTCCTGAAAATGTGGGCAGTCACTTGCGAGTGAGGCCAAAATAATACGAGTTTACATAAATTATTGTTCTATGGTACCTTCTCAGTAGCCTAAAAAAGAGCAGCTTTAAAGAGTTTTTCTTCTAATAACCTTTTAACTAACAAACCTGCAAGTACTGAAAAAATTTTATCGATATTTCAGACACCCTGCATGAAAATTGTCAATGTTCTGAAGACAGAAGTTTTATACCTATAAACCTAGACCTATTAATATTGTTTTAGAAATGCGTTGGCCCCAAAATACTAAACAAATGTCAATTTGTTGAGGTTTCAACATTTCGCAGGCCATATTGATGTCAAATATTGTTTCTAAAACAGATTAAAATTTTCTTATCATCGTTTTTATTTGGCTACTAAGGTACGATTTTTAAAATTTCCTTTTTAACTGGCAACTCTACAATACATACCTAGTGATAGCAACCTACGTATGCAAACATATTAGTTTTAAACCACTAAATAAACAAGATTATTTACTTTTAAATTACTGTAACCTTACGGTATTTTAGAACAAAAATGGCGCAATGAAACGAAACAATAACAAATAACCAAGAACATCTTAAGAGGTTACACCTTTATTTCGCATAGCTAATAAATAAAAATACAAATTGGTTTCAAAAATCAGTTTTTTTTAATTTTCCTTGGAAGTTGGACCCATGCCAAGAAAAAAATCCGGGAAGAAATTCTACTTCATGAAATGGTTTGTCGACGATATTAAAAAGTCCTTAAGTTTTCCCATTCGAGCAAGGCCGGTGTCACCCCTTTCCAGCGGGTAAAGAGACCACAAATCTGTTTTGTGCCTGTTTTCTATTAACTTTCCGTCCAAAATATTTACGTATATACTAAATTGAAGATAATTAAATCTCTATATAAAATAAGAAACTGATTGACCGACATATCAACGCACAGCCCAAACCGCTAAGTCTAGAAACTTGAAATTTTGCACTGAGGTTTCTTATATAACGTAGGCATCTACTAAGAAAGGGGTTTTCAAAATTCAATTGAGTGGAACAGGGGTTCAAACTGAACTTCTGAATGGAGAAAAAATGTTAGATGGTATTATTAACTCGAAACTTCATAGGAGTACTATAAAAAATTTAATGTTTAAACACGTGTTTTACAAATTCACAAGCACCCAGACAATTTCAACAAAACAGAGAAAGCAGTAATAATACATAAAACAGGGATCATGATACTGAAGAATACAAAAATTGTACCATACAGCAAACTACAACATAAGGTGACTAATGTCACAACCAACCAATCACATGATGCCACACATGAGGCCTCAACCATCCTAGCGATCCATAAATATGACCTGAGACCACGCAGAGTTCCAGTAGTTCGCGAGCAGTTAAACTGAGCGCATCTTCTGAAGATGCCAACCACTCGTGTTGGCGAAACGTCAAGAGTAAGAGACAACCGACGACGGCCTAACAACCCAGAAACCACACAAATATTGGACGATGGCCGCGAAAGCCTCTTTCACAATTCAGAAAGAACATCTTTCTCCACCTAGGTATTATCAAGAACCCTTGGAGCGCAAGTTTCAATTTGTACTTGATCGGATTTATTTTTGTTATCGCTGAATACAATAACGCTTTTTTAAATTAACTTTGAGTCAAATTGATCATAATATAAATAAATGAAAATCCATTAGAGTAGAAGCCATTCAGCTTTGCTTAATCTTAGCTAAGAATGGGCAATATTACCAGATAAATCAATTCGGATCGAAAAACCACCCTTTGATTCAATTCAACGCTTTACCTTTTTTGATTCACCGGATCATATACATCGAAGGGAATATGAGAACTAAAATACAAATAAAAAAAATGATCCAAGAGAAAACAAGCTTTTATTAAACAAAAACTACACACAACAAATAGAATTTATTATCATCTAGCTACCTGCTTACGGAAAAATCTATTAATAATAATAGAAATAACTCAGTAGCTAGTCACTTTCTCCAAAAAAACCGTAATTTCAGGAGCTCTTCACAGTTGTCTTAGCCAGCGCCCGAAGCTCATAATCGAAACATGATCTAATTATTCGATTCACCACCGATTTATACTTGTAATGCATCGGAATTAATTAATCGATTCAGCGTCCAATCGATCCCGAATCCCCCATCTCTAATCTCTGGTGGCCACTTCTACAAGAAATACAAATCTGACGTAAAATACCTCAGGAACCTTTTTCTATAGAAAATTTAATTCTCTTAAATTTTCACATAACTAATTTCGATGTAAAGTGAAAGGAATCTGAGAACATATCCAAAAACTGATTTCGGCGTTCTCGACTTCGCCCGTGGTGGAAAACTAGAACATTTGTTGGTAACATCCAAAATAGAGAATGCGGGATCCCGACCAATTTTAGGTCTAGAAAATCCCGGAACTGGAAATCAGTAAATCAGGATTTTCGGGATTGTCACAAAGTAAGCTAAGTTAGTTACCAACAATGATGCTTTGAGGCACTCGAGCAGTTTCGACATCTATAGTGTCAACTAAAAAATTATAAAGCATGTAAAAATATAATTATTTCTCTTGTAACTTCTTTACTTGATCAGTGCATAAGAGAAAATGTGTCCTGACATAGTTAAGAGTTCAGGAGTGGTTCTTTTTAAAGGAAGGCGCAACAGGAGGAGACAAATCGCAGGTCCATCTCAATGGTACCATTACTAGGTAAAATATTTGAGAAACTTTTAAACTTACAATTAAATATATTTTTTAAACAAATATTATACTGATAACTAGTTTGGTTTTAGATCAGATAAATCAACATAATAATATCCTATCATTAACGATATCGTGGCTAAAACCGGTAGGGAGTTGAGGATTTTTTGCGGGAGTCATCACGCGAGATTTGTCGAAGGTTTGGGAATGCTTTTTACAATTATTTTTCCAGACGAATTAGAATTTTACCACTTTTACGCAACGAGCAACACTTCTGACACACTTGACCAACAGGAAACAAATGCTTTCGTATATTTGTCAAAGATACGAGCAGCTTGTGTGATGCTTTGCGGCGTACTCCAGGGATCTGTTCTGGGTCCGGTGTTCTTTTTGACATATGTCAATGACATTTCAGAGGGAGTGTCCGGCGCTGAGCAGATTCTCTATGAGGGTGACGTTACTGAACTTACATTGGGGCCAAATTTAAATGATATATTCATAATCATGTTGGAGAGATGTTGTTGATGGGCTTTCGAATTCCGGGGTTGACTTTTATAATCCCGCTATCCCGTGATTACAAAAAGGAACCGGGATTGTATTCTCCAATCCCAAAGAACCTTTATATCCTATTAAATTTCTCCCCAGATTTTTTCTCTAATTCCTTCCATTAACCAACTTGGCGCATGGATAATAGCACTTAATTAAGATAAATGATAACTATCATATAATATTTACATTTCCTAAAAATAACCACAATAACTACCGCACAGTGCTGCTTATATTATCTTTAGACATATTATATGATTCACCGCACAAATATTTAGCCACCCTTTGAATGGCACCAGCGGGAGGTTGGTAATAATAGAAGAGTCATTAAAAGGGTTGAGTTGAGGCCTGCTTTTGTCAAAGATTAATTTGGTTTTCCTATGTGGGGATATAAAAGATAATATTTCTTCATTTATCGTAATGTTGTTTCTGAAGTGTGTATAGAAACATATTCGCAACATATTTTATCTTTATTGACCATAATTATAAGTTACAACTTAAAATCCATTTTTTGGCCTTTGAAGCGCATGAAACAAATTTACAATTTATTTTATACACGACATGACAAGCTGATGGTTACAATGACACTGGGTTTTCTAAAAAATATATTTGTATTATTATCTTAGCAACGGGTGTACGTAATGAACCAAAGTCCCTGCCAATTTCGAGCCGCACTATCGGACAGTCCATTCTGGAAGCAACTCATCGTACTTTTAGGCCCTTCATATCTTTACACTGTAAAGAATTATGTAGAGGAAATTTATTTTCTGGAGAAAGATTGGCAAACCTTTTAATTTCATACTTCTATTTGCTTTACTTTCCAAGTGAATTAAATCCTGAGTTTAGCTATTTTGACACTCACACCCGCTGATCATAAAAATTTTAGTATACCTCCCGCTGCTTTAGAATTTGACACAAAGGTGGTTTTAGAACACAAATAAAAGAAAAAATACAAAAATCGCGACTGTCTTCCTTTCAACTCCAAAATAAAAGAATATGTGGATCATAATCTAATGTATTGGAACTCAATTAGTAAAATAAAAGAACATGTGGATCATAATCTAATGTACTGTAACTCCATTAGCGGTCTTGTAAAATTCGTTGCTTGATTCCAGTACGTAAATAAATATAATTTATGATTAAAAATATAGTTGCAGCAAAATAAATACACATAACGAAAAGCTATCTCTATAAACTACGCATGCAGGAAACTACACCTTCCAAGCGAAATTACTACCGTACAAAAAGAAGTAAAACCCCAACAAAAACTTTAGAGGAGGCACATTAGATCTGAAGTGTCGAAATAAGCAAAAAATTATGTAGTGGATGAAAAAGGTGTCCCGATTATTATGAAACTCTTTATAAAAATATTTTGTTGCTAATTTTTTTAATAACAATTTATTGCAAAAAAGTCGTTTATTTTGTGTTTTTCTCCGTTTTCCATCATATTTCAGTTATTTATTAAAATAGCGGAACGCCGTTTATGCCATCCGCAAGATGAATAGTATATTACATAACAAGTGTTGAATTGTAGGACTAGGCGATAGCCGAGTGCGATAATCCCACGAGTGTGCGAAAATTACTTTCACACGAGTAATGTACAATATTTTTCCTACGACCACAAAAATATTTAGCAAAAAAACCCCAGTTTCTGTATGTATTTAATACCCCCACTTTCAACACGTGTGCTGAAAAACATTTCAACACACGTGTTGAAAATAAAAAAAATGAAATTGCCACCATCTGTTCAAACGTCATGTTGACAAGTACTTTTCAACACGCGTGTGATATAAGGCACTTTCTAGCCAAGTTAACCGTGCTTTTTTTCTCACTTTCATAGGTGGTCATAGGAAAAATTAATAATTGGTTTTCCTAAGCGGCTAACACACGAAAATGCATTTTTCGGAAAACAGACAACTGAAAATGTTTCGTAAAAAGATAAGAAGTCTATGGATACACCCCATACAGAATTCTTAGATAGAGGTATCAAGAAGAGATTACAATATGTATTTACTTTCTAATTTTTTTAAAATTTGTTTATAAATAGAGCTTGAATCAACCAAGTGGAAAATTTCACACTTAAACAAGAACACGGGAAACTCAAACATCCGAAATTCTTTCAAAATATGATTAATTGATTGTCTTGGCGATTATTTATAAGTGCAATTTTGTTTTATCCAAATATCTTTAACTGATCAAAAGTTATGAGGATTTGTTTGCAGGGCGTGACGCTTGTGAGTATATACCGCTGCATCCGGTGAGGGCCCTCGCGCGTATTTTTTGAGCGGTTTTTTATTTATTAAATACTGACGAATCTATTGGGCGTAGGTTATCGGCGTTCCGCTATTTTAATGAATAACTGAGATATGACAGAAAACCGAAAAAAAAAACATGAAAATAAAACGACTTTTTAGCAATAAATTGTTATTACATAAAATTAGCAACGAGATATTTTTATAAAGAGTTTCATGCGTTCATTTGGACACCCTTAGGGACCCATTCTAATTCGACCCTCCAGATCTAACGTGCCTCCTCTAATTACTATAAAATGAAACCAAGGTCTAGTGACCTTTTGGCCATAAATGGAAAATAAAAAAAGAATATGACGTAGAGCCTAGTTCAACATCATTGTTGCTTACTGACTGGGTCTAAAACTTTTTATTTTAAAAGTTAAATCAACCTCTATCTTCAACTTGTAATAGTTACAGCCATGTCACGTTTCTGTAATGCGTAGGAGCCAAATTCCATAAGGTTAGTTGTGGTTGAAGCTATAGGTTGATATAACTTTAGAGAAACTAGTAAACTAAAAAATTTTAGACCCAGTAATTAACAATGATTTTGAACTTGACTCTACATCATTACTTTTAGGGCCGAACATCCACAAGAACTTGGCTGAATTTTACGGTAATATTTTGTGAATAGAAATAAACTGCAATTAGTAGCAGTCATGTTTTTTTTAAATATCGCAGTTCTCTCTTATTTTATTTTGTTTTGCTTTTATTTTTAGATTTGGCAATATGGAAGACCATCGCCCGTAAATATTAAAACCCTACATCAGATCTAACTTGGGCCTCCGGTGGTCGAGTTGGTACGGCGCCAATTTTGCAGCCGAGAGGTGCGGGTTCGAATCCCGCTTCGACCAGGGATATTTTGTGATTATTAATTATTGGAAGGTGGTAGAGGATTTCTTCCTCGACCGAGGTGGTACCACCCCACACATCCTCTTAAAGGGCTGGTGAAAGCCCTACGGATGTTTCCAGCTCTGGATGTGTGAGTCGGATTTCCCCAGTACACCCACGGTATATAGTACTTAGACTTCGGCCTTCGTGGGCTGTCAGAACATAAAAAAACTACTTTTAGGGCCGAACATTCACAAGAACTTGGCTGCATTTTACAATAATGTTTTTGTGGATAGAAATAAACAGTCATGTTTTTTTAAATATCGCAGATATCTCTTATTTAATTTTGTTGTTTGATTTTTCGATTTGTCAATATGGAACACAATCACCCGTAAATATTATTTTAAATTAACAATTCATTTTATAAAAGTTTTAATAAAATACTTGTAATGTTTATTTCGGTAACAGGCGACAATAATTCATTATATCTGTCACTAAAAAAGACAGTTTTAAAAGGCTATAAAATAATTAAATTTAAAATTTAGATTAAATAACTCGCTTTATTGTCATATTATGATTTACCATGGCTTACTCAAACTGGTGCAAAATTTATTTTAGTTTTAATATGAAATAAACGAATTTCTAACTAGAGATATATGAGAGGGATATTAAGAGCAATATTTGTTTTTGACAATAATTTATAAATAAACGGATTACGAATTATTTTAAATATTTAAATTTGCCAATAATTTGTTGTTTAACCAAACATTTATTAAATAAAAATCGCCTGTTCTACTGGTTTATCAAAGAAAAAATATATTTATAAAATGTGGTTTCAGGTTCATAGGTTTACTGAAAAACTTTATTAAACTTAAGTATTACAAGGTCTGCCTCGACTAAGTTTAACCCTAAGGTCTTCCCACTTTAATTTTTTATACAGATTGTGGATTGTGTTCCAAAAAATTTTAAGGCGTATTATCTTCTTTCAAGTCCTGGAAATAAAATCTTCTTACTGAAAATATTTAATATTTTTAAATGGCTTTGATAATCCTAAAAAAGATGAAAAAGTTAGTATTTCGTCACTTTATGGTTACCTATCTCTTAAATCGTACGTTCAAATACGATGGTTTATGAATTCATTTTAAAGATAATGCAATTATCTACAAATTTAAAAAAAAAAATTACCTCTACATCTACATCTGTTTAAAAGATATAGGTAATAGAAGGTTGAAAAATTGAAACAAAAAAATTAGGGAATCGGAATGTTGTGATTTATCTCAATAATTATAAGTTAGGGTTAAAACTGTTCATCATTTTCAAAAAAGTTGACTTAATTTCAAGCAAAATGAAAGAAAAATCATCTTTTATCTGGAATAAAACCAAAGATAGGATCGTCGGATACTGTATGTCCGCGTCGACGCGACGATGTTGACAGTGCCACCCGCGTAGAGTGCTGACATTAAGTAGCTGTATTATAAAGTTTTTTCGAGTTCTATTTACTTCGTGAAAATTTAAAATTAATTCATTTCAATTTAATTTCCTTTAAATGAATTATTTCCAATGTATCATTCATCGGTGCGGACATACAGCTTCCGACGATCCTATCTTTGGTATTATTCCAGATAAAAGATGATTTTTTTTCATTTTGCTTGAAACTGAGTCAACTTTTTGAAACTGATGAACAGTTTTAACCATAACTTATAATTATTGAGATATATCACAACATTTTGATGCCATGTGTTCTAATTTTTCAATCTTCTATTACCTATATCTTTTGAACAGATGTAGATAGAGAGGCTATTTTTTTTTTTGTAGATAATTGCATTATCTTTAAAACGAATCTATAAACCATCGTATTTGAACGTACCATGTAAGAGATAGGAACCAAAAAGTGACGAAAAACTAATTTTTTCATCTTTTTTTTTAGGATTATCAAAGCCATTTAAAAATATTAAATATTTTCAGTAAGAAGATATTGTTTCGAGGACTTGAAAGAAGATTATATGCCTTAAAAAATTTTGATACTACTCTTTTTCATCAAATAAAGCCACTTAACCTAAAAAAAATTAGTAAAATCAAATTTTCTTTTCAAACTATTGATCTAGAATTTTCTTTTTGGGCTTAAATTACTCAGGCCACACAACTTTAACACAATCTGAAAAAAATGGAAGTGGGAAGACCTTAGGGTTAAACTTAGTCAAGACACACCGTGATTACTGTATAGAAAAAAAAAGACAATTGTCTAAATGTATATATTATTATTCTAAAAGAGATAAACTTATTAAGGAGAATGTATTTTTCTTACCATCAACGTTGTGCAGCTTATTAAATATCCCTTACCTGAAACAAAACAAATACACATAATATTATAAAGAGTTGGGCATTTTAAAAAGTAAAATAAATAAATTAGAGTTTTTGGTAAATCCCATAATTTATTAGACAATACATTTGGAAAAGTTATTAACTTTTTAAAGTTTTTTATTTAATTATGTCGCTAAAAGGCAGCGGCCCTGGCTGGTCCCTTCTCAACTATCCTTCCATACCATGTACCTATTGTATTACACACCTATAAAAAATAAGGGTAAGGGCGGTCATAGAAAGATATCCAAGGGAAGGGTTACTTTTTGCAGGTGCTTTCCTTAAGTCAAAAATACCGACCTTTTTCAAATGTTTTTCGTCGATATTTTTGCACCTGCTCAACGAAACAGTTTCAACGTTTTTGCAGTTTGGCTCTAGGGGTAGGTAATTGCCCCCATTACTTCTTCTGTAGGGCTGCTTTTGCCCCCCCCCACCCCGCTTCTTATTTTGTATTTGGTAACGTTGTCAGAATTGTGCAAGGTTAAATCTTTAAGAACAATCCCAAAAAATACTCTTTATCTGCGGCCTCTTTGATAAATATACTTATTGCTTCATTCATGTGTTTTAGTCACGTGGATTAATTAGCTCATTACATCAGTCCTTTTGATTTTAAAAATTTATAAGCAAAGAGACATAAGTACTTAGGTGATTTAATTATTTATATGCCTATCTTCTTTTAGTAAAAAATTAATATTATTATTCTCGTGATTGTAATGATGCTTATATCGCACTTAAGTAATCCTAATAATTATTACAATCCTATAAGAAAACATAGAAATGCAATTCTATTTTAAGGCGGTTTATTAATTTTCTATAATAATGCTAGGAATATGGTTATTTCACTGATCAATTTATTTGAGCGCATTTAAAAAAGGAAAGAAAAAATAAAATACCCTTGAAAGCCTTTTGAACTCACCCAAAAAGCATCACCGAAACTGGATGCTGAAATTCTCTCCCGAATTACCGTAACTATAAATTTTTATTCGCTGTAGCAGACTCCATTCCGAGTACGGGATACGAATGCATCCGTGACATAAAACTATGCTTTTGAAAAATCGTCGTAAATGCGCCAGTATTTTTCTTTTCGTATAGAAATCGCTATCTCTAGTTTTAAGCTTTTCGGGTTGTTTCGCTCTTATAATTTTAAATTAAAGTGTTTGTGGAAAACTAGCGGTAAGCTTTTTTTTATAGAAAATGTCAATGTAGGTGTGCATATATGCATATGTATGCATATACAGGGTGTCTAAAATAGGTGATACCACTATTGCTATCTCCGAAACGGTAAAAGATGCGAGGTCAGTTAAATTAGAGAAAATATGCCATTTTTAGTCTATATTCATATTCAGTTTACGGAGTTGCCTAATTCTCTATAGTTTCTTATCTACAGGGGATTTTTTAAAAATAATCAAAAATTTAATTCTTAAATATCTCGAAACTATTATAGGTAGAAAAAAATTGTTGTAACAAAAATCACACGATTTTTTATCTTCTATGAAGCAACGTTATTGTTTTGTTTATACCATTTGTTTTTATAGAGTTACTGATACTAACTTGTTTTTTTCAAATACGGACCTAGACTTTTTGCTCTATTTTTTGAAAGAATACTTTATACCCTTTACAACTGGGTATAAGTTGAAAATATTTTCCGACGTTTTGATCAGGAATAGCAACATCATCAGGATTTTCTAACAATACGGACCTGGGATCTTCCATGTTAAGGCACAATTCACAACCTATCGCTATGCTTTATGGTTTTTGTGGTTGTAAAATGGCGCATTTACTTGAAAAATGCCAGGTCCGTACTTTTAAAAAATAGTCAAAAATGTAATTCTTAAATATCTCGAAAACTATTATAGTTAGAACAAAATTGTTTTGATACAAATAACATGATTTTTTACCTTCTCTAAAGTAGCGATATTATTTTGTTTATTTCATTTGTTTTAATTAAGTTACTGATACCAACTTGCTTTTTTCAAATACGGACCTGGACTTTTTGCTGCATTTTTTTAAAGAATATTTCATACCCCTTAAATCTGTGTGTCACGTGATTATATTTTTCGACGGTTTGGTGAAGAATAGCATCATGAGGATATTCTACCAGTACGTACCAGTACGACATTCTTTCAAAAAATGGAGCAACAAGTCCAGGTCCGTATTTGGAAAAAACAAGTTAGTATCAGTAACTCAATAAAAACAAATGGTATAAACCAAACAATAATCTTGCTTCACAGAAGGTAAAAATTCGTGTGCTTTTTGTTAAAACAATTTTTTTCTAACTATAATAGTTTTCGAGATATTTAAGAATAACATTTTTGACTATTTTTTAAAAATCCCCTGTAGATAAGAAACTATAGAGAATTTGGCAACTTCGTAAACGAAATATAAGTAGGGCCTAGAAATGGCTCATTTTCTCTAATTTAACAGGCCTCGTATCTTTTACCGTTTCGGAGATATCAATAGCAGTATCACCTATTTTAGACACCCTGTATAGACAGGCAAAGGTACTTTAACATATTCGAATATTTTCAGCTTTTATTAAACGTATGATCTTTTTTTATTATAAATTAAAACACAAATTAGACATCACCTGCCGAAACAATGTCTGATCGGATACAGTTATTTCAAAAGCTTATATTAGTCAGAGCGGAAAAATTATTGTTTTACAACCATTGACATATATTTACTACTATTACCGAATGTGGCAAAGTTCCTGTGCAGATTCTGTAAACACAGTTCTACGGGCATGCGCATTTTAGAACCCTCAGCTGATTGGTTGAGATTATATAACCGTACTTTAACGTTTAGTATATGTGTTACCGGCAATGTAGGATGCTCCGCCATACTAAGGTTTGCCTGGGTAAACCCCACATTGCCGGAACGTTTTAGGCAAGGTCCAAAATTGTTCTTCTATTTCGGAGTTGGCCTAGAATGTAATCCGGCAATCTTAGGTTTGCCAAACAAGTTTTAGGAAAAGTCCGAAATATGTTTTTACCTTTGTGTTGTACCATGATATATGGTATATGTTAAGCCTGTAAATAATATGACTCAATCGTATTTTAGTAAGCTAAATATACCTACATATATACTTATTCATCGTTTTTATTAAATGATAACAACTCAAGCAAACCACTTGGGTTCCAACCCTGACGCGTACATGCCGAGAATAAATAAATGCGTAAAAGTTATAACTGAAAAATATTCAGCAGTTACAAGGAAATAAACAATTAAACTGTTTATACCAATTGACTGCGCCAGAATTTTTCAATCCTAATAATTTTCGCTCAATCTACCTAATTCTCAATCTTCAAGACTTTTTTCAGATTTTTCTGAGCGATCCTTCTAGTGATAAGGGTGTGGGACAGCACTTTTTAAGCGTTTCTCCCGAAAAATGTTTAAAAAATGCAATAAAAAATACATCATATATATTGTTGAATTCTTGCTTCAATAGGCTTTCATTTGACACCCTACACGATGTCCTTGAACAAAAATTCCGTTACCCAATTTACCTCCCGAAATTAACCCCCAGAATCAAAATGTAACTTTTTATACTTCAAGTCTATAATTGGGCCACCACACTCTATCTCTGTGCCAAATTTCAAATTTTCACGTCGAATAGTTCTAGAGAAAATCGCGTGTGACGACGGACGGACGGACGGACGGACGGATGGACACCGAAGTGATTCCATGAGTGTTCCGTTTTACGGAATACTAGAAAGAGCGAGAAAGTGTTTGAAAGTTGAAGGGGGACATTTCGAACAAGTTCTCAAGTATGACAGACGATAAATAAGTGGAAATTAAATGGCTAATATTTTTTTATTTTATAACCTAATAATAAATCATGCCATTTAAAATTCCAAAGTTACCCCGCCGCTTAAAATAGAGAGAGGGGGTGAATGACAAAAATATGTTTAAATATGTCACCCATCTCCCTGTTAACTCACCAAAACTTCATGAAAAAATTTGAGATATCGCCTTATAACACTTATGTACAAAGCTCACGCTGTTTAGCTCCAAGACACAAACACTTCGGAAACCAAACAAATAACAAACATAAATAATAGAATAACTGACACGTTTTTAATGACAGCTTATTAACAGTGAAAAGACAAAAACTTGTCGAAACCTAACTAGGCAACTACAAGATTTAAATTTAAACCAAAACTAAGCAATACATCATTTTAGTGTAGTATTCCGCGGTATGTGTTTTTGCGCCTTATAGGAACCTAAGTAAAAAGTATGAAAAATAATGATAATAACTATTTTCAAATTAGTGAGTCATTTCCTGCTCTTAAATACCGTAATTAAACTCTCTGGTCCTATAATTTATCTTCGCCAACTCATTTTCTGCGAGAGAATTTTTTGCAGTCCAAAAATGTTATCTAGAAGATTTCTTTTATTATTGGCTTGACCCCATTTCGACCCTCCAATACTAAAATTTTAATTATATAAATCGACAACGTCAGTCACGATTAATTAACTTAAATTAAACTTTTGTACGATTAAAAATATTTGGCAGTGAAAAAATATAATCGATGTTTTCCTGCCATGGATTAACAAAGGCATTAAAAGCTTTTCAACTTATATAGTGCGACAGAATGTTTTGATAAAGCCTGTTTCTCTTTTCCCCTGTGATTAATTTTATTTACAAACAGTAAACCGTACTATAAAATTATTTTATTAGCCAAAGCAAACAATATAGTTATTGTAAATATTGATAGCATTGTTCTGTAGTAAGTTGGTGTTGTGGTGTCGAGGTAAATTGCGCTGGATAAGAAAATTACATTTCATTATAGTATCCTTAGTATTATTTGAATTTCCTTGTTGATTTTGGGAGGTTGACTACCAGGGGTGTACGTGACTATGGTTATGAGGTGGGGAGAGGAAAATTTCCAACTATGCGAAGTCAAAAATCCCGACTTTAAGTAGGAACAAGTGTCGACCTTTTTTACAAAGCTTGGGTTTGTTTGGGTTTGATTAAAATTACATTTCAATATAGTATCCTTAGTATTATTTGAATTTCCTTATTGATTTTGGGAAGTTGATTACCAGGGGTGTATGCGACTATGGTTATTAGGTGGGGAGAAGAAAATCTTAAGTAGGAACAAGTGTCGATCTTTTTTAAAATGCTTCCTAGGATTAATCCAAGGAAGCACCTACCTTAAATACTTATCCGTACTAAACGGTCGATTTCTTTGTAAATAGGCCTAAACTCTTACTCTAATCTTATAACCGCAGACCGTTGGGGGGGGGGGGCATCATTATTGGCAAAACTTGTCCAATTTTTAATACGTTCTAATAACCTAGACGTTTTACAATTATAAAATACTGGCATACATGAAGTCAAAATTTAGAAAGAGTTTTTCAGTTATTAATATAATTTATGATTATTATTATTTATTAATGATTTGCCTCTGGATTCACTTAACAAGTTTAAGACTTAGTGTTGGTTTAAATTTAAATCTTATGGTTGGTCAGTTAGGTTTTGACAAGATTTTGTCCAATTTTAATAAGCCGTCAGTAAATACTTACAAGATAATATTTTAGCGATTTGCTAGGTTTCAAAATCATTTTTTTTGTGAACAATATAGTAAATTTTCTTTAACGCGGGCCATAGGATTTTACATGGTAAAATTTCAACCCCATGTTAACCCCATTTATATTATAACTATAAAGTTAAAAGACTTGAAAATAGATTAAATCTAAAGTCCTAACAACAAGTCAAGTTATTAACTGTACCAAAAAAATTCTGAAAACTACTTAAAAAATGCATTTTTGTTTTTGATAAAAAGCACGTTTTAATCCCCTTGTTTTCCTTGTGTTTACCTGTGTTTACCAGGTAAAGGTGACACTTAGACATTTCCTGACGTTTTTAACTTTATTGTCACAACAAAAATATTTAAAAGATGTCCATTTACGCTCTCAACGAACGAATTGAAATGGTTTCAAACTGCATAAGAGGGATGTCTTATCGAGAAGTTGCCGATCATTTTGCAGCAGGATATCCAGATCGTCCAACACCTAGCAAGACAGCAGTGCAACGACTGCACAATAAATTTATAACTACAGGATGCCTTATTTCTTCGTACGCAAAGCGAGAAAGATATGCCCTTGTAGTAAATGACATAATCCATTAGTTAATCTCACGCAGCTTGTTGAAACTTCGAATGTATCTAGAAGCAGCTGCTACAAGGCATTTAAGCAAGAGAAGTTAAACTCATATAGAGTTCGAAAGGCCCAAGAGCTTCTACCGCACGACTATTTTAAACGCATGGTATTTGTGAATATTGGATAGATAGAATTATTAGGAATATCCCAAATATTAGGTACTCAACTTATTCTTTCAACCGACAAATGGAACAGTAAACAAACAGCAGTGCAGAATATGGGCTAGGGAAAATTCTTACGTAATTCTGCCAACGCATACACAGAGGCGCGAGAGGGTTAGTTTGGGCAGGAATTCTAGGAAATAGGATCATCGGACCATATTTTATAGACGGCGCATTAACAGCAGAAAAATATCTGGAACTTTTGGAAACGGAAGTGGGTCCAGCGTTTGCAAACAGAAATGAAGAGATAATTGTTTAACACGATTGAGCGCCAGCTCATAGCGCAGCAGTGGTGACTGAATTTTTAAAAACCATGTTTCCTGGTAGCTGGATTGGACGATTCGGCCCTTATAAATGTCCTGCGCAAAGTCCCGATATTTCACCTTTAGATTTCTTTTATTGGGGATATCTGTCATCCAAGGTTTTTGATTATGTGAGAGGGAGACCTAATGATGTACAGGGTCTTCCAACGAGGACTGAACAGGGGCTCATTTTTGAGCTTCCTTGTATTTAAAGAAAAATCTAAAATAGCCAATCGATGTACTTTTTCCTGCAGAATTCAAAAATGAAACCAAAAATTTATTTGAACCAGAAACAAAAGAGTTACGCTATGGATAAGGTGTTTTTTAAATGGAACATACACAGTAAAAAATCCAGTTGATTAACCACAAGAGATGTCTGATTTTATTGGCCGGATTAAATTTTTTGATTTAATTTGTAATTATTTTCTAAATCAGTTTCATAACCTTCGTTATGATTCAAACAAATTACTCATTCTCGATTACTTTAAATCGATACTGATCAAATGCATAAAAAAGACAAACATTTTAAATCATATTTCCTTGTTAAAATAATCACAATAATCAGTATCAATCACCTATTGACTAAAAAATACTCAAACTTCTAAACCAAGCCGCCAACACATGCGCAGTACGCAACCTTTTAATCACAAGGGAGTACCGATATCCATCCACCCCGCTGCAATCTGCAAAAAGTCCATTTAATCGGCAGTAGGTATGGGGGTTTCTGTGGTAGTGCAATGTGCAATGTGAGGTTATAACGAATGAAGTGGTCAACCTGTTCTAAAATTTTACGAATATTCTTTTAAAAACTTTGTTGTTACATCATGTTGGTGAAATTATGTTTCAAAAACAAAAGAAATACGCAAAAATCTCAGATCTTGAATCCAATCCCTTGGAGGAACTCATGCACCAATGTAAGTTATTTTCCATGTATTTTCAAAGAAAAGATTTGTCATGCCAGGTCTTCATTAGTGTTTTATGTATTTATTTACAGATGAGTAAATAATTTTCGTGTTTTTACTTCATATAATTATTTTCAACTTTTACACTGTAAAAAAGAAAATTATTAAATTTTAAATCAAATTCAACCCAATTTTGACTAAATCCAGGTCCACGCCTCACCTCCCCGGGTTTTTGTTTATGATATGGGACAAACAATTCCCATGCTTTGGGAATTTGCATTGCCTATCTTTTATATAATTTCATCTGTTTGTTCTTTAATGTGTTCCCTTTTCTTATGTATTATAGTATTGTCATTTAATAAATAAAATCGACGCCCTAATCAGGTACTTTATAGGGCGGAGAGGGGAAGGGCGGTGCTACTGATGATTGCATATCAATCACATTGGATTTAAGATTTAATAAAAAATGATTAGAGTATTATAGAAATTTAATCATTATGGAAGAAA
The DNA here is from genome assembly GCA_963971165.1 of Philopedon plagiatum. NCBI lineage: Eukaryota > Metazoa > Arthropoda > Insecta > Coleoptera > Curculionidae > Philopedon > Philopedon plagiatum. Next base: position 31,042,545 of record OZ020190.1, on the reverse strand, counting down.
ATTTTAATAAAAATTGATTTAGATGTAATCAGAATTAATTGTTAGGTTAATCAATTTTGAATAAGAAAATTTAATCACAGATCCTTCGATTTAATCAATATGCAGTGTTAATTTTTTCAATCAATCTGGCGTGGACCTGGATTTAGTCAAAATTGGGTTGAATTTGATTTAAAATTTAATCATTTTTTTTTACAGTGTAGCATTTTTTATACGATTTTCGGAACGAGTGATTTTTTTTATGTCCGTTCTGATTAAAATATTTAATATTGTGACAGCTATTTTTATTAAATTTTAATGTTTTATCCAGTATAATTTAACTTCAACCTGTTTGAAACATACACTAGGTAATAAAGGTAAAATCACCTTGAAATCCTTCAAAGTCAAAAAATTTGACAAATTTACTATAATATAATATATATATATATATATATATATATATATATATATATATATATATATATATATATATATATATAATATTGCTTCTCTTGAATTTTCTTGGCATTTGTAGAACAAGATAACAATCTGCAATCTCTCATCTAATGAATATTTCATTTCGGCAATATTATAGTAAATTTGTCAAATTTTTTGACAGAATTTCAAGGTGATTTTACCTTTATTACCTAGTGTATGTTTCAAACAGGTTGAAGTTAAATTATACTGGATAAAACATTAAAATTTAATAAAAATAGCTGTCACAATATTAAATATTTTAATCAGAACGGACATAAAAAAAATCACTCGTTCCGAAAATCGTATAAAAAAAGCTATGTTCCATTTAAAAAACACCTTATCCATAGCGTAACTCTTTTGTTTCTGGTTCAAATAAATTTTTGGTTTCATTTTTGAATTCTGCAGGAAAAAGTACATCGATTGGCTATTTTAGATTTTTCTTTAAATACAAGGAAGCTCAAAAATGAGCCCCTGTTCAGTCCTCGTTGGAAGACCCTGTACATGAGCTGAAAAATAGAATTATAGAGATATATGTTTTTGTAATTTTTTAATCTTATAACCTTAAACAATCCCTTCTGGGAGTTGCCATTAAATTAGTATTTGTAAGTACAGCTCAGCGCAGTCTATGGCGTGTAACTCACCAAAAATGATTGTTGAAGTTTTAAGCAGGTATCGTAAGCATAAAAGCGATGAGATTTCACGAAATTAAGAAAAAGGATCGGCATTTTGATAATGCCATTTACCAGTAAGTGTCAATAATACCTTAATACATGGATATATAGGTACAGGGATAGACAAAACTTTGTCTTATTATAAAATAAATCTATTTTTTTTAAATATTTTGCTCAGTTTTATCAACACAAACGATATCGTAGCTTGTACACAATGCCGGGAACTATCTTTGTTTAAAATTTTAGCTTCAGATCTTTAATAAATCAAGGCCTAACACGGGGTCGAAGTCTAATCATGTAAAATTCTATGGCCTGCGTTAAAAAAAATTACTGTACCTAAATTGCCCTTTTCTTTATAAGTTTACAAAAAAATCAAAAATAAATTCATAGTAAAACACTTGGTTGTCTAATTCTTAGACTTGTCAATTAAAACCCTTAATTAGCAAATTAGACCGGTCTTATCAATGGTGAATCTGACCGTTGAGTCAAAGGAAATAAAGAAATTACAACAAAGGGTACTGCAAAAATATTACCGGTCTCTCTACTGAATCTTATTGTAAAAGCTGATATAATTAAACAGTTTTGGGTTTTAACTTACAAGTAGAAGAATAAGATAACTATAGAATATTCAAATCTGGGATACAATGTGACATTCGAGAAGCATGCCATTAATAGACAAGGAATGTATGCCTTGGGTTTTTTTCAAATAAATATTTAACAATGTATCTATGTATATACAGTTCCTGTAAAAGCAAATGAATATAGTTATTAACGTTATCAAAAAAATTTTGGGTTTATAATTAAATACAATAAGATTACATGTTGGCGGATATTTTTCTTCTATTATTTTCTTGACCCAATTTTTACCCTCTATAATTAGGATTTTTATCGTAGAAATTGAAAAAGCCAGTCACTGTTAATTATACTAAATTAAATATTTAGTTTTGCAGTGTAAACATCAAATCGATACTTTTTCTCATGGGAACTCATAAAAGAAAAAGGGCTCATTATGTAACTTAATGTGTTTTGATACGAGTATCAATATCAACGTTATTATTTTGCGTTGTAACATGTAATAACAGAAAAGTCCACTTTAAGAAAAAAACTGTTGACACATCACGCGCCATGGAACACTATTAGGTCAGATATAAATTATTTTATATCATAAAAAAATTTTTCATGAATTGGGATGTTACTAAGGAATCCTAGAATTTTACCTCTGGAACGAGGTCTGCGTTCCCTGTCTACGGGTGTCAATACCCTTAATTTTTTTTACCATGTTCTTGGTTTTTCTTCTTTATTTTCGTGTGATGTGTTCTCAAAATAGTAAGGTTTAAGACCATCATAATTAGTACGTCTTTTTCAAAACTAGATATATAGAAAATATAGGTAGATTTTGACCGTAAATTTTGCAGAGAATGTCAAAATCCAGGATTAATTGGAATTAAATTAACTGCATAATGCCTTTGATTATGCATTGCTGCCGTAAAATTAATTATATTAGTGAATTAATAATAAATAAAAATGAATGTTCTCGTTAATGTTAGGAATTCTTTTTAAATACAAATTCGTTCAACAAGTTTTTTTGCTCTGCCTTCCATGACATATTATTTAAAAGTTTACGAATTAATTTAATTGTTAACTATATCAGCTGATAATCTTTTATCTTTTTTTGATAAGTTTAAATTAAAAAGATATTAAATATCAGCTGATAATTAGGGTGATTCGATATTTGTGTGGAGACGTAATATAAGGCTGAATGCACTTTGATCCCTTTTGCGGATCAGTCGCGCGACTTAATCGCGTTTTACCTGGTTAAAAAGTCATGCTTCGCCAAATTTGAAAAGTAAAAGTAATGCCCCTTTTAAGCAATGTATACACAGTGTGCCAAAAAACACATGTTCTTTTCTGAATAACTGAAACTCAATTTACTTTCTACTTCTACTTAATATATATAATAGTGTACCAGCGAAATGCAAGGGGAACGCGGTACTGTCGCGCTGCGATAGGGAGCAGTGCTGTTGTGTCGCGCTAGTGGTACCAGTAACACCAACCCTTCAGGTTACATAGTTACCCTCATCTGAAGCTGCCCCTGCGTAAACTAAGCAGTAAAATGTAAGTGATTGTGCTGATTGTACCTGTTTAAAATATAATGATAATTGAAAATATATGACGGGTAGGGGACTTGACGTCTTAAGTTGTTCACATCGTTGTAATTTACTATGGGTATTTTTATTTTCCAATATAAAAATCGCTAATGAGCCTAAAAAACAGTCTTTAATCCTAAATTTTGGCGTTAAAACGCTAGCTATATTAGTATAGTAAACAAGTAAGTAAAAGTAAGTGATTTAAGTGCGATTTATTTTTAATATTTTTAACGAAGTTAGTTTTGAACTATATTATAAACAATAATTTATTGTCGGATTTGTAACCTTTTTTGAGAGGCAGAAAGTTTAAGCTAGTACTAATGCTTATCTCATTAATAAATAACGCAATAGGTAAGTACCAATTATTTGTGTTAACGGTACAATAATAGTACAAATTTCAATAATTTTCAAGAGTAGTCAGGGTTGCCAACAGCGATTTAGGCGGGATTGTCCAGATTTAGTTGAGGTGCCCCGATTTATTCCCCGTCCCGATTTTATGGCACAACATCCCGATTTTCTATGACCTAAGGTAAAAATGTCCCGCGTTTTAAAATATAACGAAAAAATCGTCACAATTTCCGGCCAGTCGTGCTTAAATTCTAAGAAAAAGACGTTTTATTGAGTTAAGAAACAGAATAAAATAAATAAATTTAATTTCAGTGTCGTTAGTTGATACCACACCGTGTTTGTCAATAAATATATATTTCTTTTTCTTTTTTTTTTGTGGATGTTATGAAGCACTGAATAATATATAAACCAGATATTTTTTTATAAAATGGCGAATGAGTCAAAAAGCCGTCCATGTGTCCCGATTTTCAGAAATTAAGATCTGGCAACCCTAGTAGTCCATTTATGTAACTAAAAAAATTGCTACTTATTAAATTAAAATACACATTTTTGGTAAAATGCGTCTGTGGAATTGAAAATTCTTTGGATTATTTTCGGTTTTACTAAAACTGAAAAAAATGACATATCACGATAATATTTAAGTTTGGCAAGGCCCCGGCTGGATCATTTGTTTTTTATTTATAATATTAGAGCATATGACGTCATGCATTTTAGAAGGGTCGGATACGGGGGTGGTTTAGGGTATTTTTTAAAATAAAAGAAGTGTGCGATTTGAGGAAAAAAAGTATTGGGAATGTCTGTAGACTACCTCAGGAGTCACCCATTCAAATATATGCAGTGAATTTCATAACACCCTGTATAAAATAATAACTTACGTTTCTTACCACATAAACTATGATATTTACATAATTCGAGAAATTAGTATTACAGTCAAATACCTATTTTAAGTCATTTAATTTAAAACACATAAAAATCCTTATTTCGACAATAACGACCAATAAGGTCACAAAATTGAAACAAAAAATCAGTGTTGTTTTTACATTACGAACCCGTTAAATTGTCTTCTTAACGAGTCGCGAAACAGCCAATTAAAGTTTTCTCATGCTCAAGTTAATTTGCTACTAAGTACCATTAAAAAACGTTTAGCCAATCGTCTGGCAGCAGCTTTAATAATAAAACAGCATTAAAACTAAAGCTCCATAAAACAATAAACATGAGAATCCGCTTTGCCTTTACTGTCGATCACTGATGCCACATTCCAGAAGCAATAAATGTCAACGCGTTGTTTTTCTTTCAGAAATTTTCTGCAGCTCCCGATAATTTACTGATAGATCGTGAAAGGATTTTTGGATACATTGAAACATTTTAGCTTGCTTATATTGTCAACGAAGAGTCTCCGAATTCGCTTTTAGGGCAACAAAAATTCCGGTAATATTATATGAGCTTGTTCTTCTGTATTTTATTATCTTTTCTCATGGTAATACGCATTTTATATCAGATATATTTTGTCGTAAAAATATTGTTTGTACATTCTGATTTTGACATCGACCTAAATAATATACAAGCTTTTTGCTTTTGCTTTTATTTTCATAATAATCTGGTAACGAAATGTCTACCTACGCAACTTAAGGGTAGAATAAAATACTAATCACCTAATTCAATAAGCTTAGAAAGGGCTAAATTCCTTTTGGTAGGCCACTTAAGTTTTGACAACTTTTAAATGTGAATTTGTTTATGTCAGCCAAACTTGTGCTTTATTTAATTATAACTTTAACTGAATTAATTTTAATAAAAAGTTATAAGATGGAAATTATTTGTATTAAACCACGCAGTCGTTGAAATACGAGAATGTGCTGTAAAGTCCATGGAATTAAACCAAAAAAACATAACTTTGCTGTTTGAAATTGCGTTTATTCTCCAACATAATCCCCTGGCACCTCCATACATTTAGACCAGCGACGATTTAAAGCCTCTGTGTATTGTTAAAATTTAGACCTGTCAAGCTATTCGAAATCGCGAATAAGGCGAGTGTAGCAGCAAATCAAAGCCTAATTCATGAATTTTTGCCATAGCAATAACACCCGTGGCGAGCCGATCATTATATTGATGGAAAATGTTTTTTTTTTCTTTGCTAAATCAGGACTCTTTTTAGTAACTGTTTGCTTTAATTTATCCAAAAGACTTGAAACTTCGTCTGTGATGGTTTGTCATTTTAGAAGATAATCAATTCAATGAACATTTTACATCCCAAAAAATGGAAGCCATTATCTTTCCCGCCGTTGAAACAACTAGTGCCTTCTTTGAGGGAGGAGAATCACTGCGGCGTCACTGTTTAGAATGTTGTTTTGTTTCTGGTGTGTAATGGTGGAACCAAGTTTTATTTGTGGTGATAAACCGGTGCATAAAATCCACTTTTTTCTTTCGAAAACGCTCCAAATACTTACGAGATATTTGAATCGGCCCTGATTTTTTATTCACAGTCAGCAGTCGCGGCATCCACCTTATGAATAGCTTCTTCATGCCCAACTCTTCATTTAAAATGTACGTTTTACGTTCTTTGAAGATGTTTACAGCCTCCGCTATCTCAGACGTCTGCAACTGACAGTCTTTTAATACCATAGCATGCACTTCTTCAATAGTCTCTGGTGCAGTGGCAGATTTTGGCCATCCACGCGACGGGGTGCATCTTTAACACTTGTACGACCACATTTGGACCCAGGAACCCATTTATCAACATCGAAAAATGAAGGGGCCGAGTCCTTCAGACCATCCTTTATCTGATTATGAATGTCGTGTACTGATAAGCTTTTCAAGAAGATCTACTTAATTACTCAATGATGGAACTTCAACACTATCCATTTTGTCAAAAACTCACAAAGTCTGAAACAACGCCATCTATCCCTCGCGCCCACAGACATTACATTAGATCTGTACGTACAACGTATTGGCTAAACCAGCTGAATCCGACCAATGCATGGGCAAAAAAATGACGAGAGGATATCCCGCCCAGAGACCTGTTGCCAAACTTATCTCGATTTTAAAATTTGTAGGTTATGTTAGTTTTATTGGCGGATTGACGCGAATTGTTTTTAACGGTTGGTTGATTCCAAGGCCTTAAACTAGATTTAGTACCCTTGGGTTGATTCCACAAAAAAAATGTAGTTTGACCTTTTGAGAGATTTTACAGAAAAATAAAATGCTGGTAGTGTCTAGTATCTGTGAAAAAGTTTTTAGCACACACTATAATCATAACAGACATGTCAAAGAAGTTCTTAAAGAAGTTCCAAAGCCTGTATCCTGTGAAAAGAATAACATTTGGAGTACTTGGAGCCTTGAACCAAATTATGATAGCGCATTTAAAACGGATAAGAATTTAATGGAGGATTTGCGAAATATTTATTCAATAAAATTTGAAGATGAATCACATCCTTTGGAGAATATGAATGGTTTGGATGAATTATGTTTGCCATGTTAATAGTAATTATTATATTAATTACTGAACTTATCAAGCAGTATTACAATCTGGTAGGGTCTAGCCCCCCCCCTCCCCCTTAAATTTCATATTGGTCTGTAAAATTTTAGATGTTTAGATGCCTATTCATTCACCCCAAATGAAAAACATGGCCCCTTTTCAGCCTCGTTATAAAAAGCTAGCGTTGCCACTAAACAGGAGTTGCAGTGCAGGCACATTAATTTTATTCATTTCAGATTTTGATAATGGTGAAGCATGTAGTAATATGTTGTCATGTGAATGTAAGTTGTATAAAGAAAGGAAGCTAGCTAGTATAAATATTAAAGAGAGGTCAAAAAATACGGACTCCAGAGTCAAGTCCACATCTCCGAAGAATTATCAGCCCTTCCTAAAGAACTTCAGCTGTTAAATAAAAAACCCTTACCATAAAAGCAATAATGGTTGCAAAATTTGGAAGTTTGGATTTTAAAAATTTGATGATGAAACAATTAGTAAAATTCATTACCATTTAACAATTGCAACTAATTTGAGTACTTTTCCAAAGATTTCTAATGTAAATAATGAATTTGAAATTAAAAATTGGTGTTCAAAAGACTAATTCACCCCCAAACTAGATTTACTTCCACAAAAAGCAACGTGTCGAAGCAAGGACAAGTCTCAGTACAAGAAGCTAAAAATATCCAAAAAATTTAAGTCGTACCCCGAAGATTAATTTATTTATAAATAAATCAGTTTTACTATTAAATGATCATCAATATTGTTAATGTTTCATTTTATTTAGGTAATTGTATATTAATTTTACATTATTGCAATATTTGTTTTAATATCTCTAAATTAAAATGTTTATTTTCTTACTAATATATTGATGATGATGTCGTTGATTTTAAAAAATGCGGATATATACGCGGACGATCTTAAAATGGTCTGTGATATAAACTGTGTACAATTTTAAATAATTAAGTTTTGATTTGTTTTGCTTCTTGATGAATAGTGGTAGGTATAGAGAGTAATTATTATTCTCTACTACCTACTAGTATTTAAAAGATTCACTGATAGTTCAATTTTTTAGTGTTAGTGTTTAGTTATTTTTGTGGACAATGGCCGATCAACGTGGAAAGTGTATGATTGTGTTTTGCCAAAATTTGTTGTTTTTCCCCTTTTTCTTCTACGATGGTACTTTCTAATTTACTTGGCTTTACATTACTGAAGCCACAACGGTACATGTTTAGTTTGAGTTGAGTTAAAAAATTAAATATTAGTAGTATAACTACTTTTTTGATAAAGTAGTTAGTAGTTATACTCCACGCGAGATAGTCGGCAATATTGTCAATAAATGTCAAAATAGATCAGCTTATTTTAACTATCAAATAATAAAAATCTTCTTATGTTTCATAACTGATTTTTTAGATAAAAGCTCACTCAAAAAAGAAATTAATGTAAGTATAATTGCAAGAAGAACTAAGATTTAACTTAATAATGGGTTACATAATACTGACAACACTCTTTAATTTATTGGAGAATTTCTGAATTACTGTCTGTCTACATCCGAAGCATAATTTTCAGTATGGGCAAACATACAAACCATAATAAAATTATGGCAATAAACTTAAATTCCTGGCAATAATAGAGTTTCTAATGTTCCCAAATTTCGGCAATTTACAAGAGTCTTGGCAATTTTCCGGGCATTTTATTTGCATTTATTGCCATTAGGGAATATTGTCGACGACACACCGCTAAGCCTAACCAAATATGGACAATTACATTACTATCTTCAAATTAGTGATTTCTTAAAGAACTTTTACTATTAGAAATTTTAAAAGAAAATTCATCCAATTTTGAAAGTCTAAGGTGGGTGGATTTCGATGCACGTAAATTTCTGTACCATCAAAAATATATATTTCGTTCACAATGATTTTTCCTTTTAAGTTATCTGCTGCAAATGCTATCTATGAATGTACTGGAGGCAAAGCGACAAATTTGATGTTTTATACTTTTTCCGTTTTTAAAAGAGTGAATTATGATCGCTAAATATTATATGAATAATAGCAGAAAGTTTAAATTTAAGATTGTCTGATTTAATATAAAAAGCAATCCCGTTGCGCCAATGTAATAGGGCCAAATTTTAAATAGATAAGAAACGATATCGATTTTCCGTATAAACGATGGGCAGTAAATTTAACGATCATCTTAAGATTTTGGCTGCTGGCCAACCCGCATTGTATCTGAGCCAAAGATTCACGGCGTACTTTATGCTCCCGGAATATTGATAACTAAGGATGGACAAAACGAGTCTATAAATATTTTCATTAAGAAATACGCCATGTATAAAGACATTTAGTAAAACTTTATAAGAATCATCATGATTTTAAATACGGAGGACTTGAAGGGAGGAGACCGATCGCAATACGTGGCCGCGGTCTCAAATTTGCATCAGTAATTCAGCTTTACGATTTCGCCGCAAGCGGCGCATGTGTTCCAAGTGGTGTTTCAAATACATGGATTCTTATGGGTGCGATAACTATTTTTATTTAAATAGTTTCTTTTCTTTTCTATGAAGAACCAATAACCACTTTTATACGAAGTTAAATCTACTTTGTCACACTTATTGGAGAACCCGGCCTATATGTACTTCCAACAACGCTGGCTTTTAAAATACAGGGTATTAAACATTCTAGCCAAAAAAAACTTTTTTTTGCAAATATAATTTTTTTCTTATAATTACCATATAGAATCACAAAAAAAAATATATTTATTTATATTCTTTATTACAAATTTGTTACTTAAGTATAAAATTGCAGTAAGATTGTACAGTTAGCTAATTTTTGGTAAGGGATGAATATATTACCCCATCTTTCATTAGTTCTTTTACAATTTTAATGGTTTCCTTAAACATTTGATTTCCTCTCTTCGAGCTGCATCAATGCAATTCATCTGTTCACAAATAAAATGCATTCTACTGACACGATAGACTGGAAGTATTGGGGAGGTAAAGTTTTCTTTATACTCATGACACCCAAAATATCTTCTGCCCGAAAATGCAATGCTCAAACAACATCACTGGTGCCAAATATTTTATCAGCCCTAGGAATTGCTTGTTACCATTGTTGAAAAATTTTGGGGTCCGAATAAATAATAGGGAACTTGCACAATTTTTTTTATTACATAAAAATGTTCAGTCACATCAAAAAATAACATATGCAAAATATTACGACTTAAATATCACTACTTAATTTTTTATTAATTATTAAAGTTCGCGCGCCAATCCTAACATTCAAAACGAGCTCCATGGCGCGGGAAGGTGTGTGACGTCACACCGTGTGTCGGGCCAGCAACGTTAAGCTGCAGTGCATTGACATCGAGGTGGAAAATTGAACAGGTAGGGTCTGTTTACGTTTGTGTGTTTACTTTGCGTTTCAAAAATCCCAAATAATGGAAGATACTAAGAAAAATACATACTACAAATACTGTATAGTGCCAATGTGTCCTAATACGACTTTTAAAACTTCAAATAAACTGTTTATTCATGTACCTGAAGATAAAAATCGCCGCGTAAAATGGTTTAAAGCATGCAGAAGAAACGTAAAAGACATTTCTGAAAAAAATACTGCACTTCACGTATACGAAGATCATTTTAATGTAATAATACTTTAAATTGTTTTATTCGTATCCTTAAAATATTTTTGAGGTAAATTTTTGGCCGATTTATATAGATGTGGAAAAATATTATGGCGCCAGAAACAGCCGGCTGCGTCTATTAACATTTCTGTGTATTCTTGGATATATTCCACCCATATATGAGAAAACTCAGAGTTTTCGTTTTTAAATTTGGATCTGCAACACAGAATCAACATTTCCTTTTGTTACATATAAACATCTGCAGCTGAACTTGTGCTTTGTACTTTGCCGTTTGTTAAATAATTAATTAGATACCGCTTTTTCAGACCGAGGACACTTTATTTCAACTATATTCCACAGATATGGCATCTGGAGAAGCTCCAAATATTGGATGTCTTGAATCCAGCTGTAGTCCTATATGACTTAATTTAATTGCAGATCCAACCCGGTTTCAGTCTCCTCATCAATGTTGCAAGTTACAGCATATTGATTTTTCCTTACATTATGTTCGGGTGTTATCTTAGCTTTCACTGTGCAAATATTCTTATCTCTTCGAACTTGGACCCATCCTATAGTAGAATATCCATAAGAATACCTCCCAGATCTTTAATTAGTTAATTATACTTATTAATACTTAGAAAAGGCATTTATATATTTTTTGCTACTATAGTCAATACAAACATATTTTTGTGCCTAACGAAACGCTAAACATTCTAAACAGCAATTAACAGTATATAAATTTAACAAAAAACACAAGTTGCAGGATATAGTTTTAAGTCAAAGGAAACATACTTTTAAATATTTTATAGTTTTTCACTATTTTTATACTTTAATCTAAAATAGGTACACATTTTTAAGGCGTTTATCACTACATTAGTAGATTTAGGTAAAACAATATTTTATGTTCCATAAGTATCTGAATAATTCACAGATCTATTTAAATTTTAACGCAAATGATAAAATAAACTACCTAACATACATATATTGTACCGACTTACTTGCAAGCTTTAACACCGCGAACTTCACCAAGCGAAAAACTCTCGGAGTTTTGTTTTTTATAAAAGTTGCCACCATAAACATATCCACAGTGGGTAAATTGTCTGAGTGTCCTTTTAAAAAACCTTCATCGGTCATCTTGTAACAATATTTATTTGCTCTGAAACTGAAACTCCAAACAAGCACACTAAAGTTACCAAACGATTGTCTAATAAATACATTTCCGTACTCTTGGCGTGCTGCCGCTCACGGGTCATGTCTCGACGAACGGTTTGACGTCACAACCAATGGAGTCGCGTAACTAGAATTGTTCAAATTATGCAACTTTTAACAGTTTATATTTAATCCAGGGGATTAAAAAATTATTTTTTTTGTGTACTATGGGTCTTTTGATGATATTAGCTTACGTTTAAGAGTGTTAGTTTTCAAATTTACTTTTCATGCAAGTTCCCTATTGTACAATAAAATCTGGTTGTGATTTTTGCAATTACCATTACACCTCACAATGATTCTGTTGTTAAATTTACTTATAATTTATTTAATCAATACATGACACAACATATTTCCAATGGCATTTTATGTACAAAGATGTTGATAAAATAGTGATTTGGCCTGGATTTATTTCAGAAATTACTAATATTCATCTGAATATTAGTGTCTTAATCCAATATTTACAAAAAAGAAATAAATTAAACTATTTTTCATTTAATATATTTTTAGGTGATGCTGTGTTCAAAATACACGACTGAGAAATATCCATAAAATCGACATCATAATATACTATTTTCATGAATTTGTTAGCCCTTAAGTTAGTTATTCCAGTAACTCAGCGGTGAAGAGTGGTGGTCGCGTCGCGTCAAGCGCCGTGACGAAAGTCGGTCAAGTGTCTAACCAGACACGGTCACACACATCATCGGTGTGAAAAGTATTGAGTGCGGGAAAAAGTTCCGCTTCTCTCGGGTCCAGTACCCCCCCCCCCATTTCTAACGTAGTGAGTGCGGGAAAAAGCCCTGTTTCTCTCTCGGGTCACCATACCCCCCAATTAAGACGAACATCGTTAGCAACATAGTAAATGATTACAGTTGGAATTTGGAGCCTAATTTTAAATTCCTAGATGATAACGCTGGCCCACATAAAGCCAGAGTAGTTTTAAAACATCTAGCATTGGATGAAATTGATCACTTGCCATTACCTCCACTCTCTCCAGATCTAAACTGTATGTCTGGGACATGCTTGGAAGAGCAGTAATTGGCCTCTTCGTGACGTAAGGACACTAAGACAAGTTATTCCAGATTTATATGATGTCTTGGACCAAGATGAGTTAAATCACTTAATTTTAAGTATGCATCGATGAGTCCAAGCGGTTATAGACAACAAAGTTGCAGTTTTCAAAAATATTTTCTGTATTGCTACATATCAGAAAAAAATATTGTTAAATTCTGATACTAAACATTTTTAAGTTGAATAAATCGATTTGCTGACGTATGTCAACTTTTTTCCCGGAATTTTTTTTCTCAGAGAAACCACAATATCCTTAACTGATTTCGATCAGTTTATTTAATTTATAATTATGGAACTATTAGAATTGGGTTTAGGAAGTGGTACATAAACTAAGCCTATAATTTTTAGGTGTAATCAGAAATTAGGGCAGAAAATAGGGTTTTCCATTTTAGAAAATATAACAGTGATCCGCCACAAGCCACAACTTTTTGATCAATCCTATTTATTTCAGCTAATTTTCAAATTATAGATCTTTAGAAGGTCTAGAAGTTGCATTTGAAACATTTTTTGTCCAGTTTTTAAATTAACCAGCCGGTCTGAAAGTTTTTATTCACTGATATTTTTAGATACATAATGTCCGAAAAGTCTTATTTATTATGGGCAAATATTTTTGCTATCAGTAAAGATAGAGCCACCAAATTTTAGGTGTATCTTATTGGTTAACAAATCTACTTTTTTATATAATTCAACTATTTCAACCCCCTTGGGGGGGTTACGCTAGGGAGTTGAGATCAAAAATTGTAAATGCAACCCTATGCCATGTGGTCCTCATTTTAAAGGCATTTAAAAAAGAAACATTTTACTGCAAATCCGAGGTCCGTATCTTAATCCGTTTTTAAATGGTAAGCGTAATGAAGAAAAAAAATTAAAATTTAAGTAGGTAAATTTATTTCTCTTATTACTTTAAAAGTTGTTCAAAACGACCACCATGAACTTCTTGACAGGAATAAAGTCCATTTTGGAACTTTGCCAAGAAGTAATACGTGCCATTATCAAAAATGTGAGAAGTTAGCTCCAAAATCGACTTTTTTACTGCCAAGAAGTTCATGGCGGTACCATTTTAAACAACTTTTAAAGTAATAAAAGAAATGAAGGTACCGTTTTAAATTTTTAATTGGCATTCCATTTAATAACGAATTAAGATACAGACCTCGGATTTGCAATAAAATGTTTCTTTTGTAAATACCTTTAAAATGATGTACCACCAGCATAGGGCTGCATTTAAAATTTTTGACCTCAACTCCCGAACGTCACCCCTCAAGGGGTTTGAGAAAGTTAAATTACATAGAAAAGTAGATTTTTTACCAATAAGGTACACCTAAAATTTGGTGTCTCTATCATTATTAATAGCAAAGATATTTGCCCATACTACGACTTTCCGGACGCTCTGTATAAATAATTAAATGATAGAATACCAGTTCAGTAAACTATTAGAGCAACAAGACAAGGTCCAAAGGGCGGACATCAAGCCATTTACATGAACAAATTTGTACAAAAAGATATTGGTACATGCAACTAAAGCCTGCATGTGAACTAGAATTAATTTAATGGTTGAGCGATTCAGAATAAACAAGGCAATATTAACTATTACCTAAGCTTATTTCTGAGTTTTGCTTAAGCCGTTTGTACGAATGTAATGGTTTAAAAGTCTCAAGAGACAGAAAAGCGAAGCTTGGAAAATTTAAAATACTTTTTTTTTAAATGTTATCTTTTACTATTCCATGACGAACCTAAAAAAATATTGAATGCGAGACTAAAATGTGATTGAGCATTCTAAAATTTATTGATATGGCCTAATTTTCGAAACTATAAATGGTTTTCTAAAGCTTACATTTTATTATTGTCATTTTTCTGAATCTGGTGTCATTTGTAACTTATATACGAAAAACGAAATATCGAAAGGACTGAACAGGATGAACAGCCATAGCGACTCCACAGACATTATCATACTTGTAGAAGATGTATGAAAGGGTTTGAAATAAGTCTTCTTGACAGCGGGAAACAAACCTTGAATGCGGGGAGTGAGTCAAACAGCAAGAGTGGATGACAGATGAGATATTGAACCCCTGGACGCACCCAGGACTTTGTCTTGGGGGGGGGCTGATTTGTCTGGGAGGGGGGGGGGGCTGAATAATGCAATTCGGTTAATTTCTCCAATTTTTAATTTTTGTTTGTCTGGGATGTTAGTATGGGGGGGGGGGGCTGCAGGCCCTCAGCCTCCCTGGGTGGGCCACTTATTGGACCTAATGAACAAGAGACGCCTTTTGAAGAATAATGAGAATAAGAAATAATGCCAGATACAAAGAGAGACAAATCAGAAGAAACATTCGAGAAGCTAAGGAAGAATGGATATCGAAACAGCGTACGCAGATTGAGGAACTTCAAAGAAAGCAAGACAGCTTTAATCTGCACAAAAAAAATCAAGAATATCACGACCAGGAAACAAACACATACTCAAAGCGTTCTTGGGGACACCGACAATAAGATCATTACGGACATCAACAAAAGACTAAAATTGTGGACAGCTTACATTGAGGGACTCTTTAAACGTGATAGAGCAAAGAACACCAAGCTCTCGACGATAGCCCCAAAATCATAAAATATGAAGTCGACCATGCCATTAAAATGGCAAAGAATGGAAAGTCTCCTGGACCTGATGAAATATACGCCGAACTACTAAAAATAGTATATGACGAGGGAGTTGACGTACTCACAAAGTTATTTAACGCCATATATAAAACGTATTATTTCATCAGACTGGCTCAAGTCAACATTTATAGCTATTCCTAAAAAACCCAACGCTCGACCCTGCGAGGATCACAGGACTATCAGCTTGATGAGTCATGTATGTAAACTCTTCTTGAAAATCATACATGGAAGAATTTATTAAAAATGCGGATTCCCTCTTAGATACACAATTCGGCTTCAGGAATGGACTGCGGACACGAGACGCCCTGTTCACCATGCAGGTTTTGTTGTAAATATCTTTGGTCGTCAACATAGATGTTTATGCCTGTTTTATAGACATCGAAAAGGTGTTTGACTGGGTGTAACATAAAAAAGCTTCTTTTAATTCTGAAGTCCCTGAACCTGGATGATAGAGACACTCGTATTATTGCCAACTTGTACTGGGGTCAATCAGCAAATATAAAAATAGAAGGATCTTTATCGGAAAGTGTGCAAATTAAACGAGGTGCGAGGCAGGGCTGCGTACTGTCTCCGCTTCCCTTTAATATACGAGTATTCTCCGAGACCATTGTGTCCCAAGCATTGCCTAATTTTTACAACAAAGGGATTAATATCAACGGAGAAAGTTAATAACATCAGATACGCCGACGACACTGTGCTGATTGCTGATAATATCGAATATATACAGATATTACTAGAAACTATTAAGACATCCTGCAACAACTACGGTCTAAAAATCAATATTTAGGAAACCGAGTTTATGATCATCAGCAAAAAAAACAGAACATTCGGGACCATTTGCAACTAACAATAGAACTATTGATCAAGTTCACCGATTCAAATATCTAGGATGTACAAAACAAAACACAGCACCTTCACGGATGAAGTGACGATACGTATAGAACAGGCGCGTAGTGGCTTCCTCAGAATCAAGAAGCTTATGGGCGATAGAAACCTTAGCTTGGCTTTGAGATTACGTATTCTCCGTATTGCTTTATGTACTGAAAGGATGAACCTTTAACTGAGCTGAATGTAAGAACCTGGAATCCTTTGAGATGTGGGTATATAGGAGTATGCTCAAAATATCTTGGACATTACAAGTCACCAACATCGACGTGCTAAGAAGATTGAATAAACCAATGGAGGTTATGTTGACCATCAAATGGAAAAAAAACTTGAGTATTTTGGACATATCATACGCAATGACAAATACAATCTTCTTCAAGTTATCATGGAGGGAAAAATTGCAGTAAACCGAAGTAGAGGCAGAAGAAGAATGTCATGGTTACAAAATCTGCGTGACTGGTATGGCATGAGTATTGAGTAGTGGGGATTTTTCGCCCTGCGGTTTCCAAAGTAAGCATAGCAGTGATGATCTCCAACCTTCGATAGAAGATGGCACCCGAAGAAGAATAGCTTACGATTTATTCTATTATTTTTACTATTTGCTTGGTTTTCAAATATTTTTTTTCCCGAAACTAAGGGCTAAAGTGTAATTGTATTATTGTGAAAATACAAGCTTACGAGTAAATTGCCTTTATAAATTGGTGAAAAAAAAAACAAAGATCAAATTAGGCTGGCCTTGGCAATAGTAAATCCGGCCGCTACTAGTTTTCAGATGGTTATGTAATTGGAAAAAGAGCTAGCGAAAATATATTGTCAGATTGAAATATTTGCCAACAACAGATTTTTATTTTTGTGCAGTTTTTATTACAGGACTATTCAAACCCAGAATAAAATAAATTGCCATTTTCTACAGGACTATCTAAAAACTTACCACCCTATGCTGTAACTTTTAAGGGCACATACCTGAAATAAAAAAGAACATTATTGTTACTTTACCAATTTAAACTTACAACAAAACTAGAAACCTAATTACCTAATATAAAAATGCTACGCTATGAGGATATTCAAAACTTTTCTAAAAGATTGTTAATTAATTTTTTGTTATTAAAAAAATTAATTATAAAAAAAATTCTAAGGATTACTAAAATGAAATGCTAAATGGGTACCCATATAGGGTAATCCTTAAGTATATGAGGCAAATCCAGGATCTGATTCCTGAGCTTATTTTAGGATAAAAAGTTTATATGGACATATACCCCAAAGGTCTTAGTTAATAAGATACAGGGTGTTAAAATTTTAAAAAAATATATTATTTTCCGCAGAATTTCGGAAACCCTTGAAAATACGTTATTAAAACTTGGTGTCAATTAATTCTGCAAAGGTTTTCTTACTTTCATCAGTGGCGTGCGTAGAAATACCATCAATAAAATTTTTGTAAAAATAGTCGATACGCCACTGATTTTTTTTACCTGCGATACTTTTTTATACATTATTAATATAAGCTGAACAAAAGTTGTTTCTATTATGTTTAAAAAAAAAACGGTCATTTCTAAAAAAAATTGAAAACATTTTATGTGCTGTTAAAAAATATATATTTTCAAATTTTAAACGCTTTAAAACGCTTTCAAACGCTTCAAAATAGGAAAATTCACGTGCTTGTGTGTAAAAATACTCCACTTTCCTTAAAGTTAATGACAGCTTAATGAATAGCTTTGGAAAAAAACTGTGTTAAGACATCGCTAATTCGTTTTTTTTTTCAAAGCAGGTTTATGCCACAGATTTTCTAAACAATTGTGGGAATGTTACAAATTAAATGATAAAGAAATCATTTAAAGCTTTCATGAGTCTTTTTTGTTCTTGGTCGATCTAAAAGTTTTTTAAAGTTATGGCTGATTTACAAAATAGTGCTCATTTAGCAGATATGCGTTTTGTTTATGGCCTTGCTAATGGAGATGCATATGAAGCATTTACAAGGCAAGATATCCGAATCGTGTGGCACCGTATGCTTGGACATTTGCAGTTCTCCATCGCAGTTTATCAGGAACAGGAAGTTTTGCAAGGGTCTGCTATTCTCGGCAGGCCAAGGACGGAGAGAACACCACAATTAGAAAAAGCAGTATTAAATAGAATAATTGAGGAAGATCCACGAACCAGTACTCGAAAAATTGCGCATGAGGTACACGCTAGTCAGCAAACAGTTTTGAGTATTCTTCACGATCATCAAATGTATCCTTATCATATACAACGAGTTTAGGCCCTTTTACCACGTGATTTTCCTCAACGTGTTAATTTCTGTCAGTGGTTTTTGGAAAGGTTGGCCAGAAATCCCCAATTTTTGGATAATTTCCTTTTTACGAGTAAAGCTAATTTTTCTCAGAATGCCAAAACAAATTTTGATAACAATCACCTTGGGAGTCAAGAAATCCCACACGCTGTTAGCGAAAGACATTTTCAGTACCAATTTTCGTTAAATGTATGGGCAGGAATAATTGGAAACCGACTAATAGGTCCTGTATTTCTTCCCTTGCGATTAGATGGCCAAACTTATTGCAACTTTCTAGAAAATCAGCTACCAATAATAATCCAATATTAATGGCAAGAAGACTTGCCATTTTTTATGCAAGACTGAGTTTTCGCTCATTTTAGTGCCACAGCTAGAGAATATCTAAATGCAGTGTACAGTGTACGGAAATCGATAGATCGGTAAGGAGTTGAACCACCTAATCAACCGTGGCCGCAAAGGTCCCCAGATTTAAATGCACTGGATTTTTATTTCTGGGGGCATTTAAAATGCCTAGTTTACAAAACGTCAGTGGAAAACCAGGTAGATCTCAGAAACCGGATAATAATGGCCTGCGAAAATATTAAAATCACCCCAGGAATTTTTGAACGTGTTCGTTATTCAATGAGAAGACGGCTAGATGCTTGTATATTAACAGAAGGTGGCCACTTTCAACAGTTTCTCTAAATCCTGTTTGTTTTGTGTGTAAATTGAAGTTAACAAATAAGTTAATTATTACATACGAAAAAATTGAAAATAAATTATTTTATTAAATAATTTATAACATCTCTTATCCTTATTTAATTAGAAAATAAATTTTGTTCAGTTTATGTCGATAATGCATAAAAAATCTTATTTTAACAAAAAATTGCAGTTAATTGCAAAATTAATTGACAATAAATTTCAAAACCAATACTTTAAGGGTTTCTGAAATTTTGAAGGAAATATATTTTTTTAAAATTTTAACACCCTGTTAACACCTTGTTGCAAATCATCGATAAGAATTATCACATCTTTGTCCCAGAAAATTGGAGCAAGAATCTTGCCATCCGAATTTTGAACATATAATTTTTTTGGTGGTGGAGAACCAGATTGCTTACACTTTTTGGATTGCTCATTAGTCTCTGGGTCATAGTGATGGGCCCACGTTTCGTCCATAGCAACAAGACGATCCAAAAAGTTCGAGGAATCTTTTTTAAAACGACGGCAGATTTCCATCGACGCTGTCAATCGAACGCGCTTCTGAATAACATTCAAGCATCTTGGAATCCATTTGGCCGAAAGCTTTCTCATACCCAAGTCGTGATAAACGATGTGAAACACATGTTCATAGGAAATGTGCACTGCTTCTGCTATACCTTTAAGCCCAATTCGTCGATCTTCTAAAATCATATCATGGACACAATTAATGTTTTCCGGAGTCGTCACAAAAATTGGCCTTCCAGAGCGGTGTTCATCTTTGACATCTGAACTTCATCTTTTAAATTTCGAAACTCAGTTTTTAATAGTGGCGTATGAAGGATACATTTTTTCAAAATCTAGCTTTTTCTCAGACATGCCGTTTTCAAAAATTCACAGGTTTGTCACCGTTCAACTTATGGCTGTCAAACTTTGACAACTTAATTATAAAACATCATAACTAGAATCAATACCCAGTAATTAATAAAAAGTATATCATACTCGAATATATTGTACTAAAAAGAGTATTGGTTTATCACAATAATGAACAAGAATTTTTCTGTAATTTCAGTAACAATTTTACAATATGCGGCCATCCACAGATTCAAGAATTTACTTGTAAAAACAGCAACAGATCAGATATAAAACATTAATAAAAAAATGTATATCATACTATAATATGTAATACTGTAATGAATATTGGTAGATCATAATACTATAAATTAAGAATAAAGAGTTTTTTGCATAGTATCGAATACACTTAAACCTGTAATATCGTGTGTCAAGAAAACGTTAGTCGCCCAAGGATAGTTTCACCTAAACCTAAGTATTGCTTGCTGTATGTGCTATAAAGTATGTCAATTGACAGATATATGCTAAATCTTGAAATTCAATTCCTTTACCCTCGAAGATATTGCTTTTCAGGGGCATAATTCAATCAACGTTTGGTGTGGGATATTAGAAAATAAAATTCTAGGACCATTGATTTTTCGGAGAGCATCAACTGGCCAGCGCTATCTTAATTCTTCAGAAAATGAAATCGAAGATATTCTCGACGAATTGGCACTGTAGCAAAAGACATTCCACTTTTAACAGGGATTTTACTAATCTCCGGTTTTAAACCTAATTAATCTCCGAGCAAGATAAGTTCTATAATTCAACTGTCGACGAAACAGATGGGTTTTATTAAGAGCAACTTTAGAAGCTTCGAGTCGCTTTGCCCAGATGGATTCGCATTTATTCAATTACTTTGCACCGAAGAGAAATTACTCATGGCTTTCTATTATAAACAGCCTATAGGACGAAATTCAATTTATAAGTAGAATTGTCTCGTTGCAGATTTTCCTTGAATTTGTATTCCGGTTTAATGCAAATCGGTCTGTCGATGCCGGAAAAGAGTTTTCCATAATTATTAGAGCTAAATTGTTGTAGATTTCTTTAATAAAGGACCAATGACAGAGCTCTAATTATATAACAAAAAGCAATTTTATTTGTGCTAGAAGAAATTAAATTTTCTTTAAGTTATAACTTACAAAAAAAGTGACGGTCCCAAAATCTTTTGAGTGGGTTCTTGGATTTTATTCAAATTTTCATTGATGTATAGCTATGTCCTTCCTACGGGGTATTGTTGTTTAAAATAGAAGAAAAAGGCAAGTCATATGTTTTTCTTCAATATTTTAGACAGCCTGTAGAATGACATCTAAAATATTCAATTCATGTTAACCTTTATTTTGTAGCCTGATCGTTGTACATCTTATTGTTTTTTAATTCAGTATTGTATCTCTCTTTTTATAGGAAATACAGCCATATTAGGTGCCATTATATATACAATAAAAAAATAATCTTAAAAAGTAAGATGACATTTTTACTTACATTTTGAGAGCTCCAAATTGCCTTGTTTTTAAGTATCACCATCAGCAAGAGTACTTTTCTTTGCTGATTTACCACAAGAAAGATATCAGCAGCGTGAAACTGAGTTTGAACACAAAAATATTATAAAATTAAATTGAATATTATTTTTTAACATTAAAAAAATTTAACTTTATAAGTTGAATTATAAAAAAAGGAAACTTTGTTTAAATAAATTATTTCGAAACAAATATCTATTACGATCTTTACTCTGTTACGAGTTTATGTCTGATTATCCGTATCCTTATTTGTTTTATTCTTAGCTGAACTCGATGGGGGAAACTGAGGAGACCTGTCACAAAACAGTTGTTATTGGTTTTAAGAAAAATATCTTGTTGACACTGTTATGAAATTAGGTGCATCTGAAAATTGATATCATACAAAAGCCATTATCTTGAGAACGGATTGCATTTTTATCTACTGTAAGTAGTTTTATTTCATATTCTTTTTTAAATTACATTTTATAACAATATTTTATATTTTCAAGAAAACAAATTATATAATTCTACAGCAGCATATAATTCTTACAGCAGCCGTAAATTTTCTAAATAAGTGCAGCAAAATTGGGTAGTAAAATTAAATATTATATTACGCAATTTTAAAAGGTAAAAAATAAACTGCTGGCCAATTCAAGCGGGACAAACTAAATTTTTGATAAAATTTAGAGTGGAATATTTTCGAAACGAAAAAAGATTTTGATTTAACTTTTTCAGTATGTAATTGAATAGTTCTTCTAGTTTTTATACTTCAAGGCACTATTGCTAGCAGTCGCTGCAACTCTATTTTACAGGGTGTTAAGTGAAACCCTGACTTTTTTGGAAAAGTTTTCCAGTTCCGAGAATCTAGGAAGAATTTTTTTTGAATTTTCTTTTCATACTAAAATGATCCATGGTCAAATACAAAAAAACAATTTCTCCGGATTTTCTCTATTTTCATTTGTTTTCCGTATACAGGAGTTAGTCGAAATTATCGACTTCTTCTTACAAAGGAACCCCTAATTTGGCCGTTTATTCACAAAAAGCGAAAGACCAAGTAAATTTGTAGTTTGAAGTAGTCCAGCTAAAAAAATTAATACAAATTTTTGTACAGGGTGTAGCAAGTTTGGATCACGGGCTAGTAAATTATTATTTTTTAATTTCTACTACTTTTTCCTAAGTTAACTATTAATTATCACGTGCTACGTTAAAGGGTTAAAATTTGTTAGGTCCGATAACAGTACTGGTTAGAAAGATCCTTTTTGCCCAAACGGGTTTTTCATTTTTTGTCTAGTCCCATTTTTAGTGATTAAACGGCTCGCATTTTGAACCTAACTTTTTGCAATTGCATCCATGAACGATTGAAGTGAGAGTGCTTTTTTGGTGGTACATAATGAATGTTTTATCCAACAAAAAAACATGTAGTGGCCAAACAGCTAATGATGCTTATTCGAAGAATTTTTTAGCATTATACAGGGTTGCAAAAAATATACCACCTATACTTTGCAGGTGGATTTCTGTTAATTTAGCGGCGTTTCTATTTCTTAGTCAAAAGATCTAGTAGGCCAAAAAATAAAACATTTTCTTTGCTATTGACAGTTACCAAGGCAACAAAGTATTCTTCTTTGAATTGGTGCGTTATTATCCTTTATAATGGCTCGATTAAGTGCAAAAGAACAAGCTAATTGTTTGCGTTTACTACAAGATGGGGTAAAAATTAGTATTATTGCGGATATGTACGGGGTTGGGCGAAGTACAATATCTCGACTGAGTCAACGCTTCCACGAAACGGGAAGTGCAAACTATCGTTATGGGGGAGGTCGCCAAAAGAAAGTCGGCATTGCAGATGAAAGATGGTTGGTTAGAGAGGCTCGTCGAAGGCGAAAAATTTCATCAGAGAAAATTAACCAGGAGTTCAGAGCAAGAACACACATTCGTGTGAGCAATAGGACCATTAGAAGAACTTTAAACAATAATAACTTAAGGTGAGTTACTTCAAATGAGATCTTATTTTTTGTACCAATATTTTTAGTGTTTCATTTTAGTAAGTCGGCTATTATAATATCGACGTCAGCTGAGGCGTGAATCTTGGATTTTGCGCACCGATATTATAAATGTAAACTTGAACTAAGTTGTTCATAAATTAAAGTTTTGATAGGCGACCCTAAACACATTATTTGTGCTTGCAGCGTAATGTTCCTTAGTTCTTCCCTAGAACTAACGTTATGGAAATTGACCTAATTTTGCATTTTAGTATAATAAAAGCTACTGTTGGCTTATTTATTGGTTCATTCGCTACACCTATACTACAGATTTTTAAGTAAAAATTTTAATTTTAGAGCTCGGCGACGTGCTAAATGTGTGCGACTTCTACCACAGCATAGGCGAAGACGTCTCCAGTGGGCATATGAACATCGCAATTGGCCATTAGATAGCTGGGAAAACTGCATGTTTGTAGACGAGTCAAGATTTAATTTAATTCACTCGGACGGCAGAATATTAGTTTGGCGTGAACGTGGCGAACGGTATATGGAGGAGAATATGGCTCCTCAGGAACCTTTTGGTGGTGGAGGCGTTACTGTTTGGGGTGGTGTAATGTTTAATGGCAAAACGGAACTTTTTTTAACATTGGAGCCCATTAACGGTCAGGTATATAGGGACGAAATTTTAAGCAATATCGTTCTACCATTTGCAAACAATTTTGGGAACGATTTTGTGCTAATTGACGATAACGCCAGACCTCATAGAGCACGCATTGTGCAAGAGTTTTTGGAAGCTAATAATATTACCAGGATGGTCTGGCCTGCAAAATCACCAGACATGAATATTATCGAACACGTCTGGTCTAAATTGAAATTATTGGTAAGTTCTAGGGAAGATCCTCCTCAGACTCTAGAACAACTTGCAGACGCCATTGTTCAGGAGTGGGAAAATATTCAGCAAGAATTTGTCAATAATTTGGTAATAAGCATGCCTCGAAGATGCCAAGAGATAATAAATGTAAGGGGAGGTCCTACTAGGTATTAAGATTTGTTTTGTTTTCGTTAGTTGCAAGTTTTTATAATACCTTCAAGTAAAAAAAATGTTCTATAATTTAAAACGTTTTCTGTTTACCTATAAAAGTAACAACCAAAATTTACATTTTGGATCTCCTAAAGTAATGCCGGGAAAAATAACTACTAAATTTGAAAATTACGTATCTTTTCGAGTACTTTCAAAAGTAATTAAATCTTCTGAAATTTCTATACCTTCTAAAAACTACGCTATACAGAATTTTATAACTTGTTCAGTTGAATTCACTATCCATCTCCAATTTTTGACGAGAAAAATGTACTCCGTGACTATTAATTTAAGACACTTCTTATTAATTAAAATTTCTCAATGCCATGTACTGACTTTTTAGAGCAGTGGTAAAATATTTTTCTTTTATAATGAATAATCGAAGTTTACGAAAATCCAAAGATATCGAGAAACACGTGGCTTCTATTATAAGTAGTAACTTCTGCACAATCCTGTATAATGTGAAAAAGTTCCGAATGAATATTATTCTTTTTATCTGTATCGTTACTAGATTTTATTAATAATAAGTAGGACATTTTCTTTAATAATTATTAATATAGCAAAAAGGAACTTTATGAATACCTAAAGGACTCTAAAATCACATGATTTTCATATAAAATGTAGGTGATATGTTTTGGGCAAACGCGGACAAAAGCAGCGAATAAGCATCTTTAGCTCTATGGCCACGACACTTTTTTATTGGTTGGTTAAACCAATAAACGATGTCCACTTCAATAGTTCATGAATGCAATCGCAAAAAGTTAAGTTTTAAACGCAAGCCATTTGTATCACTAAAAATGGGACCAGACAAAAAAATTCAAAAACAGTTTCGGCAAAAAGTTCCAAGAAAATTGGGACTATATTCAATTAATTTGAAAATCACATGACTTCCATATAAAGTATAGGTGGTATATTTTTTGCAACCCTGTATAATGCTAAAAAATTCTTCGAATAAGCATCATTAGCTGTTTGGCCACTACATGTTTTTTGGTTGGATAAAACATTCATTATGTACCACCAAAAAAGCACTCTCACTTCAATCGTTCATGGATGCAATTGCAAAAAGTTAGGTTCAAAATGCGAGCCGTTTAATCACTAAAAATGGGACTAGACAAAAAATGAAAAACCCGTTTGGGCAAAAAGGATCTTTCTAACCAGTACTGTTATCGGACCTAACAAATTTTAACCCTTTAACGTAGCACGTGATAATTAATAGTTAACTTAGGAAAAAGTAGTAGAAATTAAAAAATAATAATTTACTAGCCCGTGATCCAAACTTGCTACACCCTGTACAAAAATTTGTATTAATTTTGTTAGCTGGACTACTTCAAACTACAAATTTACTTGGTCTTTCGCTTTTTGTGAATAAACGGCCAAATTAGGGGTTCCTTTGTAAGAAGAAGTCGATAATTTCGACTAACTCCTGTATACGGAAAACAAATGAAAATAGAGAAAATCCGGAGAAATTGTTTTTTTGTATTTGACCATGGATCATTTTAGTATGAAAAGAAAATTCAAAAAAAATTCTTCCTAGATTCTCGGAACTGGAAAACTTTTCCAAAAAAGTCAGGGTTTCACTTAACACCCTGTAAAATAGAGTTGCAGCGACTGCTAGCAATAGTGCCTTGAAGTATAAAAACTAGAAGAACTATTCAATTACATACTGAAAAAGTTAAATCAAAATCTTTTTTCGTTTCGAAAATATTCCACTCTAAATTTTATCAAAAATTTAGTTTGTCCCGCTTGAATTGGCCAGCAGTTTATAATCAATTTATATTCCGATTACCGAAATTAACGTATTTCGGTAATATATAAAGTAATTTTAAAAGAGAAATTTTAGATATACGTTATTGATATGAAAAAATATCTAATGAATATATTGTGTACAAATTTATTTAATTTATTAGTGAATTTTACCAAAAATATAAAGGGAAAATAAATCAGGACGTTTCTGTTAATTTACGGCACTTTACGTGGGTCCATTTGTGACCAACGGAAAATAACTAAAATTTAACTAAAGTTATTTTTTGTAGTGTAAGCGAGTCCTAAAACTTAAGAATTATATGAATATTTTTGTAGTGTTTTACCCTTAAAATAATTAATTTACATTTCATGTTGACTACCAAATAAATTACTTAAGAGGGGTGCGTAAGCAGTGACGCTCATGTATGTTATTAGTGGACTTGTATGAAGGAAATTAAATGGAATCTGGATACACCTGGCTCAATGATAGTGATAATACTGACGATTACTATTTCTTAGTGCAGGATCTATGAAACACAAATAATATAGTGGGTTTTGACAGTATCGTACTATCGAAAACTACTTTCAATCTTCGAATAGAAACAAAATTGCTTTAAGGGGAGAAACTAATAAAATTATGACAATTGTAATACGGTACGAATACATTAGCAATTTATGCAGTATACCCCGAAACATAAAGCACGTGCATATTTTTATAGAAATCAAACGGGTATAAAACGACGTGCTGCTTAATAAAAGGACAAAAACATTTTTAATAAGAAAGGATCAATCAGTCAGTCAAACCCAAGAAATGCCATATTATTAAATAAATTTAGTCCCGGCACATTAACGGAATAACTTACAACTGATTTTTTTTACATCTTATCAAACAATTAATTAAATGGTCAATGTGGTTGACAAGCTCTTAACCTGGAATTTACTTATCAACATTTACTTCTGCTACAAACAATGTTGGCATACACTCGTATACATATAAATTACAGCCGCAGTTGCTTTAATTCTACGGAACTTTACCAAAGAGTAATAAGTCAAGCCAAATTACTAGCACGAAGTGGATACTCGAAATCACCTGTATTGCAGAGAGACATATTATTCAGAACTAATTGAGACCTGCGGACTCGGATTTCTTACAAAGGGTATTAATTCCACAGATGTTAACTCGTATCTAATAGAATTCTTTGTGTCGAAACCTTGCTCAAAACAGTGAATAATAATGTTTCATCTTTGCCATCAATTTCATAAAAAATTAAAACTGAAAATTGCCATTATTATATACGGTCATTGTCAATTTAAGATTTCTAACGTGTACTGTATTTCCATTTAGATCGCAAGTTTAAATAGGGAATATCCATATAACCCAAATAAATCTGAAATATATTTTTTTTATATTCTCTGCATAAATTAAATGTTCATGGCGTTTGCTGTTATCCATTTATTTTGGTCTTTAATAACAAAAAAAAGGATTTAAATCTGCAAATTTTCGCGCGAATTTCGAAACTTGTAAAACGTGATCCCATTGGCTGTGTCGTCAAAACTGAACTTCCGACTCATCATGAGTACATGGCGAATTCCAGTGTTGTAGAGTCATCGAAAACTCAATAAAAATGGCATTTAATGCGTAACTCATCCAATGAAATGTCCCTGCACTTAAAGTAGAAGGTTCCTAAAATCTTATTCATGTATACGTTAAGCCGAAATCGGTCCAGGAACATTTCAATTTTGCAACGAACAGTGGCATTTTGACATATCATCTTAATAATTTCAAGTAAATAAACTGCAATTAATTCTTTATTTTCATGGCAATCTTGGAAAATTCAAAAATTTTCTAATTTTAGATGTCCCCGATGCAAATAAACCTTTTTATTTATAACTTTACCGAAAAAATAAGCGCTTTAAATTAGTGGGAGGTATTCTTAGATAATTAATGGATAAAATAAACCCAAAAAGAATCACTAAATAGGGTAAATAGTGTGGAATAATGTCGGTTAAAAATAGGATTTGTCGGAAAAAATCAAGAAAATTCGATTTTTACCCCCTAAATACGCTCCTGGATGACCCCTTCGGTATTCATTTTACAGTGTGATTATCCCTTTATAAGATAGTGTTGAAGCATTGTGGAAAAATAGATAGGAAAATACAGAGTGAGTCAAATGTACCAATGTATAGGGCACAAAAAGTAAAAAAATCGAAATTTAATCGGCGATTGCTCCCTTCCTATAGAGAATGAAGAAATTAAAAAATATGGATAACACCTTTGACGAGCTCTTTCCGATGACGTATATGGGATTTTAATTTGAACCATTTTGACCCCACAAAAAATTAAAAACCGCGAAATATTTGGGTCAAAAATCTAAATTTCCAGTTTTTCGAAATATTTCCATTTTCCAGTGATTTTAGGTTTAGGTAAGTATATTGCCAAAATAGTATTTGAGATTTTAAGGTTTCCCTTGTAAATCCGTTTTTCGATCTGACGTTTTGTTTTCGAGTTATTAGGTACCAAAGAGGGGTCTGGAAATGGCATTTTTCGACTTAAAAAAATTCAAAAGAATTACTTGCCAATTTCTGATCCTCACCAGTTTCAGTGGAGTTCTGAAGCTCCGGATCCCCTACAACCCCCGAAAATTTGCATCGATTTAATTCACATTTGCGACCTGTACCCGATTTCAACGGAAGTCGAGGATATTTCGACTTTGACGTTTAATAGCTCTGAAACGAAATATCCTGTATAACTGAATTTTTTACCGAAGCTAGTTGAACTATCCCTCTATCAACCCAAAAAATTCGATTTCTCTCCCTCTGACTGTTTTCGAGAAAATCAAACCTGTTTGACTTTAGGTTAAACTTTACGTTAACATGTAGATTTTTGCTGATCTCCTGACGTCACTTTTCAAGGACAAATGTGGCTGCTTTTAAAATTGTAATAAATTATACCGAAAAGTAAACATTTTTTGTAGCTAAATTATCCTAGTAATTTTCTCCAAAATATTTTTTTTGGGTTTGTAATGACTTCCTTAAACGATTTATGCAATAAAAAAATATGTGCATATTCCTTATTGTCATTGGCTGTACCGTACTGTTAAATTTTGACCTACAATAATAAAATTTGAAATTTTTGTGGAAAATGTTTTAAAGCCGTTTCTTTTGAAAATAAACGATTTACCGATACCGACCCTGTTTTTATATCATTTTTTTCTCATTACCTTTCAAAATTACACAATACATTGCCATGTAAATATATAATATAGCACTCATTTCTCTAGTGTAAACATTATCAGTGCTATAATGTCTTACAAAAGATAATTAAAATAAGGACAACTTTAATGGAAAATTAATTTTCTTCATCAACGGTGCTGTAGCGCACTGGTCTTCTTTGATTCACAGAGAAGGCCTGTGCTTTAAGTGGAATAAGCGTCCACCTACAGGCTCCCTACTGAGAGTGCAGGGCAATCAAAACCAGTAAATGACCGAAATAACTGTGGGAAAAATAAAGCTCTTCATTTATCGTAAAGAAGCTTAGCAAACTTTTAGTGCGTTTAGACCGAAAAGAATTATTTATTTATATCGTCTATCCATTATTTAAACACAGAGATCGCTTCTCCGGCGTAATTATAGTTCGCACGTTTCCATTCAACTATATTTGTACTGGAAAATTAAATTTCACCATAAAATAAGCAATTAAAATAAACTAAATAATTTATTATCGAGAGGTACAGTTTTGTGTTTTGCCTAATGCATTGTAATGATAATTAATTTTGAAGGTTAATTAAATTTTCCAATTTGCCAAATTTTACGCTCTTGTTAGTCATATTTCCCAAGAAAATCAATATTTTAATATCAAATGTGCCTTTGTTTTTTTAAATTAAAAGCATTGGTAACGATTGCATGTGGTGTCTCTTGTTCTGTTAAAATACTTTTGTCTTAAATGGGACTAAGGCATTGAGAGCTTTAAAAACCCATATTCTGCACCATAAACCCCAACTCACTGATTAATACTATATAGGGGACCACGATAGTCTTTGGATAGCGGATGTTTTAGAGTTTTTTTAAAATGTTCTACTTAACAATTTTCCGGTCACTCTTGTTGAGAATAGTTCCAACCGGGTCGATATTACTTAGCCAAACATTTTTGTCATAAGAAATAGTTGGTTTCGCCATTGCTGTGTAGACTAATATCAAATAAATAAAGCAATGTGTGTCGGCGACAAATGTGAAATTTTCTTACGGGCCACGTGTTAGATCTATTTATTTTATATTCAAATTCACGTGACCTTATTTCCAAATGTCGAATATTAGTTCACAATTTAGTCGAAAGGACTTTAAAATTACGGCGACAGGGTGAGCTTTTTTCATTATTTTTGTTAAGGTCGTTAACTGACGTGTAAATCAGTTATTGTGAAAAATTTAAGATATAGAGTAAATTCATGACAGGTACTTTCCTAATAGTTTTTATTTTAATTATTTTGAAATTATTGTAAAGCTTTAAATTTGTACAATGCGTTGCTAAGGGATAGAGCCACATTATCCCATATTCCGGAAAACTGCAAAATATTTTTTTCGTATCTTCGAAAACCCACGAAGCTTAAGTACTAATATACCGTGGATTGTATATAGTGGAAAGTTGACTTACACACCCAGTGCTGGACACCAGCCCTTTAAGAGGGTGTGTGGGGTGGTATCTCCTTGGTAGAGGAAGAATTCCTCTACCACCTTGCTTCTATTTGTTCTGTAAAAAACTTAAACGTCTTCACGCACCTGAAAATGTGTAGGTAGTCTATTCACGGAATGTTAAAAAAAGAACCCCGTGGCAATATTAAGCTTTGTAATTTGAATTGCAGGTACTGAATTGTTTTATAGCTTAGGCCTTAGGCTTTTTGTCTCTGTTTGAACTTAACGGTCAGCTAGACTGCTAGTCAGCATAAGAATAATGTTATTGTTACCATTACAGTAAAATTCCTCTAAAACACACTTCTTTTGAAAATGTTTAAGATTAACAAATACCAATACACCACCGACAACAGAGTAAAGCCATTATTTTAATGCAAGAAACCGAAGCTTGACTATAATTAACAGAAACAAAAGTTCTGTTAAAAAAATAAACACAATACTTAAAAGATTCTACGGTATTTTGTCAGTATCCGCACTACTAAAAACTGAAAACTAATGTTTTTGATATTTTTAAAGTAAAATCTCTGTAAACTTCCTCTAGAAAAGTTTTACATTAAACTTAACGCACAACTCTCTTAGGGTTTTTAGATACGTAGGAAAGTAATATCGTATTTCACGTACAGTCGGGAGATAAATTATTCGTCCAGTTATAAAATTTAAAAAAGAATTGGGATAAAATTAAAACTACTTAAGTTTATTTGCTTTTCAATACAAAAATAAAAACAACTATTCATGTACTAAAAACTGTAATATAAAGTTCAACCTAGACAATGCCTTTCAAAAATATAATTAATAATAAAACATAATTTCTTAAAAACCAAGGGAGAAAAATTATTCGTCCACCAAAATTTTTTTCGAAATTCGTCCAAACATGCCAAAACTAATAACGTGTGGGGGTACCCTTTTGATTTTATAATTTGTTGTAACCTGTTAGGCATTGACTCTACCAGTTTTATACCAAAACCTACTTCAATTTTTGACCATTCTTCTTGACATCTTGCTTTTAACGCCTCTTTGTTGGAAATTTTATGTTCTTCCACCCTTTCTTTGGGTTTCCACCATAGATGTTCATTCGGGTTAACGTCTAGGGATTGCGGTAGCGTTTCCAACACTCTTTGTACGCTATCCAGTATCCACTCTTTAACGACCCGCGCTGTATGCTTTGGATGTTGTCTCGCTGAATTTAGAAATTGTCTCCAATTCACATTTTCTCCGCGCTTTGTCTTAAATTCTTTTTTAAAATGCCCATGTAGACGAACCGATCCATAGTTTCGTCAATAAAATGGAGGTGGCCCACGCCATGACATACACCCTCAGATTAGAACGGAACCCTCCGTGCTTTACCGTTGGAATTAAATTTTTAGGTTTGTAGGCTTCCTCGCGCTTTCTGTACACCGAAACCTCTTTTTATTTTACCAAACAACTAAATTTCTATTTCGTCAGTATATATGATGTTTTTACAGTACTCAGTATTTTTGTCAGAATACCTCTGAGCAAACTCGAGATGCTTCTTCTTACGAGTATTTTTCTTATTTACTGATGGTATCTTTCGACCAACTCGTGCCTGTATACGCTGGCTTCTTAAAAATTTTCTTATTACCGTTACATGGATAACCTTTTTGTAATCTCTGGCTTAACTTTTCGCTGTATATGTCGCAGTAGTACGCGGATTTTCACCAACTTTTCTTAGTATTTCTTGTTTCTCTCGAAAAGTCAGTACTTGTTCTTCCTCTCGCTGACAAGGTTTTTGTTGTTTGGATTGTTTCATATTTTTTGTTTTTATAATATATTCAACTGTTGACCGGATTCTTCCAACAATTTTTCTTATGTTTCTTTGTGATCTTCCTTCTTGATATAATTTTGTTATCAAATGTCTGATTTCTTGAGGCATTTGCGACAAATTTTGAAAATTTGCCGTATTCTTTAGACCACGGAGTCTCAAACTGCTATTAAAAATAATTTAGAATCTATATTTAGGAATTGTTATCAGTATAAGAACAGATAAATACATTCTATGTACAATGTTTAGAGATTGTGATTTGACAATAGTTATCCATCTCAAATTTTCCTGTGCTAACACTCAAACGGGTTTCAAATAAAGTATCCAAAAAACAAGAAACTTTTATCTCATCACGGTCCTATAATTTTATTCCTGTCACGAGGAAATTGCCGGATTTAGCAAAGCCCCTTTCAAATAGTCGGACAAAAAGCGTATACGTACTAGTACTCGAAGGGCTTTTTTGGCATCGGCCTCCGTCATTAATAATCTAAATCTATTCTTATTCTTGACACTTAACAAATTGACTTTAGTCAGGCATGGTGGAAAATGGTCGAAATTAAGCTTTTTTAGTTCTAATAGAAACATGGTTATTTATTTTCCTATCTTTAATTTGCATAGCAACTTTTTTCGAAACACTACAAGTATATGTTAATGTGTAACTGTAAATTCGAATACATATTTTACTTCTATATAAATACAAAACATAATAAACACAATATTTTATCGGAGTAACTTCATTTTGGATGACTAATTCACTAGACGGTTGATAAATTGGTACGTGGACGTACAGACGACCAATTAAAATTTGGAGAGTTTTGTTTACATAAATTTTTGAATATCTAAGCAGTGACTGCAGTTTAGTCTACTTCATCAAGTACAAGAAAAAAAAACTGTTTCAATATGAGAAATAGACATTACGTAAATAATTATTATTCATTAAGCTGCCGAATCCCTCATTGTCCAGTTTTACAAGAAATGATCATTAATTTTTGTGATATATTTTTATAATGAAGATATTACGATATAAGGCACAAAAAGATTTTTTTATTAAATAGGGCTCGATTAATACTACAAGAAAATTGGTTTGCCATCCCCTACTTTCTCCCAAATCCCCGGCGTTTATCACGTACAAAGAACAAACAAACAAAAAAAGAAACGTATCAACTATGAGGATCAGATTACTTGTGTAAGGGATGAAGGGTGTGAGAGTGACATTGTCGAAAATATTAATTATAAATGGAAGATAAAAAAATCACTGTTGCCAGCCATCGTCTCTTTTCCTAACTTTAATAATTATCGCAAAAATTATCATTCATTAAGGAAATTGGACAAGGGGGAGGATCCGGCAAAATCCACGATTCCTGATTTACCCGATGTCTATTTTTTGTTAAGAAAGAGTTTCTTTTCTTATACTTCATGGCGTAGGCTAACTTGTAGTCGCCGCTCAGCCTACGTGTGACTTATATTATTTTTTCTTCAGTTCTAAAATAATTAGATTAAAATAAATAAATACACTCTTCTGCTTTCACTTGTCGCTTTGGAAAATACCTACCGCAACTCCAGAGGCAACCAAAAAATAAAGCGTACACACGATGAAAAGTCATATTCCATTTTTATTGGCTGTTTACACACTTTTTCATAAACCAAAAAATATTTTTACCTTCGGAGATTAAAGTGTCAGATTAATCCACCTATCTCTTTAAAATGTAGACATTATAGTTGCAATCAAAAAACGTAGTCTTAAAACAAAAATATCTTTCTGGAACATTAATATTATTCGCATCATTTAAGGCTTTGATAGTCCCTTAAGGCTTTAATTTAAATTATACTGATTAGTGCTAGATTTAAACCGAAGTCCCTTAAGGCTTTAATTTAAATTATACTGATTAGTGCTAGATTTAAACCGAAGAATACTTTTTCTTAAATTACAATTTTATGTTAATGTTGGTTGTGAGTAATATCTAACTAAAGAGTTGTGATGACAGAGATTAACGGTCAGATAGACTTCGCTAGACCGGTCTAACTTGACAGCAGTTTTAACTGAGAAGTGTGACAATAAGACGACTTATTTTTATAATTTGAATTTATTTCTAAATATTTTCGCAAATCCATAAAGAAAAGGATACTCTAAGTACTTATTTTCCACGATAACAGGACTATATTCATTTTCGCACACGTCTGTAGAGTAGGTAATTCATAAGTTTTTAATAATGACATTAACAGTGACAGGACAAAAACTTGTGAAAACCTAACTGATCAGCTAATATCATATATCAAAGTAATATATTGAAAATTATATATAGTGAGCTCAAAAAAGTTGGAATAAATTGATTAAAAAGTCAGGTCATTATTTTTCAGGTAAGTGCTGGCACACGTCAATTTGTATTTTTAATCGCACGATTTTCTAATTGATTTTCATGTATACAGGGTGCCTCAAAAAAGCAGGACGAACGTCAACTTTAGTTTTTTGAATAGAACACCCTATATATTTTTACATTTTTGGGATTCTATGGTCGATTCTAGACATATCCTATGTAACATTCTAAAAATTGGCGTTCTTCCACTTTGACAGGCTTTAATATCCAAACGGTGCATCTTAAAGCAAAACGGCTTACATGTCCCTATATTAGTTTTTTATTGTCTACAGAAAAATGTCAACTTCCGGTTTAACAACCTACCCTGTATGATATTCTAATTCAATCTTATTACTTTTAAATTCATTTTACCACAACATACTTTTGTAAATATTTCCTGCAAATGTGATTTTTAAACAAAAGAGTTATTCAAAAAAGAATAATGTGATCACTAGTTTTGGCCCACCATATATATATATATATATATATATATATATATATATATATATATATATATATATATATATATATATATCGCCACCATAATTCAAAATTTAAGCAATAAATATAAATATCATATCATATTAAATTATGCTGGCGCTTCAGCAGGAAACGTGTGAATCATACTCCATAATATTTTAATAGCAGGCATGCTATTTCTTTATCCGGCAACGCGGATGGTCTGGGTCCGATTTCAGGCGCTTTAAATATTTTATGGCTTGTTAGAACATTTATATGTATTAAAACCATCCATCAAAACTAACAATTGAGATAGAGATAGTGCCATCGTGCCGATAAAAAACTAGGACAGCAAAATCACAAAACTGGGAAAGGAAATACATATTTCCTAGACTCTAAAAGATGCTCTAGAGCTCGACAGGTAAAACCACCTAACTTTTAAAAAGTAATCTAGGTTACATAATTTAACGTTTTGTATTTTGCGATACGAGGTGGCATCAAAATATATTTCTTGTATAAATTTGAGGGACAGTTTATATGGAGAAACTAAATCTATTGGGCATTTTTTTATTTGTAAAAAAATCAAATATTTAATTTAAAGTATATTTAACATCGCCTGAAAATGAAAAATAAAACCAAATATTAAAATAAATTCAATGAAAGATAAAAAAAAACACAAAATCTGTCAAAGTAACACAAAATTTTTAATATTTGGTCATAGAACCATTTCTGTTTATTACTTCTTGAAGCCTTTGCGGCACACTTAAAACTAGGTTTCTGCATAATTCGCCCGTTACTTCAACCCAAGCTTAATTTATTCTGTGGAGTAATCCATCCCTCTTTCTTGGTCGAAAATCATGTTTATACATGAATTTGACCATTTTACCACAAATGTTTTCGATCGGGTTCAAAACGGGACTCTTCGAAGGCCAGGGCCAGGCTATATTATTTTCTTGGAGAAAATTTTGCACAATTCGTGCTGTGTGTATTGGAGCATTATCATGCTGAAATGTAAAATTTTGACCATATAGAGCATTTATCAATGGTATCATCACTTTATTTAGTATATTAACTTCCTTCCATGATTTGGCAAACTCCTGGCTCTCTAGCGCTAATCCAACCGCAGACATTTATAGAGAAACGCCCACTTTGGTTGGTTTTGTGGGTGTATATCTCATCATACCGGATGCCGGAAGGCCTATAAACCCGAATTCTCCCATGATTGAAAAGTTTTCTCGTCAGAAAATACAACTAGTTCCCAGAAATTATTCTGATTTAAATATTCATGTGCAAATTCTAACCTGCCCTGTTTATTTCTTTCCGTTAAAATATTTTATTAGCAGGACTTCGTATATCGAAATTTCGAACTCTGTCTCTAGCAGAACCTGGAAAGTTCGTCTCTTCTTTCGCCTTTATTGCAGTTTCGAATGGATGATCCCTTAGATAATGGGCTTATCCGGCAATTTTTTTTTATTTCATAATGGAAAAATGCCCCATTCGAAAAGCTTATCCCCAAAAGATTAGATTTTTTTTCGATCGAATTCACCCTCAAAATAGCGGTCAAACATAGCTCATTATGAAACGGGACGATGGCATCTGGTGACGTAGTCCCACGATGAGCGATCAGCGTTGGCACCGCTGCAAAGATCTTGTAATGAACTGTGTCAAAATGACACTTGTCAAAAATCGTATTCCCATATTCCTCTTAGGGACCTTTAGGTATTATTCATCCAACCGACGTAATTTCTTGTGTGTATTTCGATTGACTGATTGTGCAATAATATTAACATATTTATTAAAAACGCGAAATGACTAAACAAGCCCATTAAGCAGTATTCTATCTTGATGTTCAATAGAAATTTTAGGGGGAACTGAACCCACTTTTCTAGTAATAGTCCCATGCCTTGCTATTTTTTGCACAACTGACTGTAAATAATAGCCTTTTGCTGGGGGGTTAATTGTGGCATATTTTTAGAGAAAAATGTGCTTGACAAGTTAATGACAAAGTGACAATCTATAATGACGTCAAATTTTCACATGAAATTTTACTGGTACCAGGCTCGACAGTAAATAATTCCTAATAGTTTAGGAGAAAAAAGGAAATTGTGCTGTCCTAGTTTTTTATCGGCACGATGGTACATAATACAATAATACATAATAAAAATAATTACTAATTGTTTGTCAGGTTGTATTGTTTTTTAAGACGGGCTTAAAAGGCTATACATATTGGCAAAGGAGCAGGCGCGGCCCTTGAAATTTTAAAGTTGTGTATCTCTGCTGCTACTTATGGGACCCATGCCAAGTTCAGGTTTTTTAATAGTGGGCCTACTAGGAATGTTTTGGCGAAGAAAAAAAATATTTTTTAATTTGCGAAAAAAAGTTGAATTTTTGAATTGACCCACCTGGGTAAAAAATTAACAGGCTTAGATATTTTATTTATTATTTTTTCCAAACAAATTTTACATCATTTCGTCGACAATTCTAAAATTTTAAGAGAAAAAATGTGTTAGTAGAAGGTTATAGGCATTTGAATTTTTTTAAACCTAAGATATAATTTTCAAAAAAATTCAAATGACTTTAACTTTCTACTAACACATTTTTTTCTCTTAAAATTTGAGAATTGTCGACAAAATGATGTAAAATTTGTTTAGAAAAAATAATAAATAAAATACCTAAGCCTGTTAATTTTTTACCCAGGTGGGTCAATTCAAAAATTCAACTTTTTTCCGCAAATTGCAAAATATTTTTTTCTTTACCAAAATATTCCTAGTAGGCTCACTACCAAAAAACCTGAACGTGCCATGGATCCCATTAGTACCAACAGAGATATACAACTTTGAAATTTCAAGGGCCGCGCCTGCAAAGGAGTAAGATAATTTTTAAGAAATGAAAAAATTATACCAGCACTGGGAATTGGACATAAAAGTTTCGCCTAGCAACCTGGGGAATAATTCCAATGAATTTTTTTCTTGAAAACGTAGGGGTGATGGCCTGTGATCCTTTTGAATTTTATTAAGGGTTGCGAAATTAGAACGTGGGATTACCCCATTAAAATTGAGTTATTTTCCTAAAAACCTATTCTTGCCTCTGTAAAAGATATCTAAAATACAAGTGTTGATATTTTTATTAATATTTACTGTTACTGTTACTACATGTGCAAACAAGGTATGTATTGTAGATATTCCCTTTTACATTGCCAAATGGTATTTATTGGGATGCTCGAGTTTGGTGGACAACGTATGAAACAGTAGGCCTGGAATAATGTAGTTTTAATTTAAATTCAAGTATGCTATAACAAAAATTGTAAAAAAGTTTCGTATGTCATAACTTTTATATATTTTTAATGTGTTACATACTAACAATAGAAATACTAAAAATTCTGTAATTATTAAAAAATGTAAGAAATTACATGCAAATTATTTATAGTAGGTAGTAGTTATTGAATAATTAGATAATTTATTTTAATGCCTTTTAATAATAACCTATCATTATGTAAAGTTTATAGGCAGGTAATCTAGATTACGAAGTATGCAAAATCCGATATATAAACCTACCTTTAATCTAAAAATGGATCTATTCATGTAATAAACTACGAGTATAATGGATTTGACAAACTCAATTATTAAATCTATAAGTGAATTAAAAAACTAAATATACAAAGAAAGTTTTTTTTTAAATAAACCAAAGAAAAATCGGGTATAATGTATTCAAGTTACATTTTTTGCAATACAAATAAGGATTATTGTGTTATAAAGCAAATGAAGATTTATATCGCAGTCTTTTATTGTAGAACATTCTCCCTAGGTCATTGCATGATATGGATAAGGAGGTGTAGAATTTTTTTACTTGATAATAAACCTGCTATTAAGATTTAAAAAAAATCCATGTGGTGGAAAACAATTGTATAACATATTTTAAAAAATAGAATCGTTTGATAGTCACCATTTTCATTAAAAGTACTAATTGGCTCAGGTCCTATAAAAATATCTGAAATAACGATTCTTACAGTGTATTAAATTTTAAAAAAGACGAAAAATTTTATCCCGCGTATCCTAAAAAATTTAATTCTTTAGGATACGCAAAATAGAACCTTTCTTTACTAAAGAAAGAATGAAAAATAAAGGTTTACAAAAAAATGCATCACTACCACAACGCCCCTAAATTGGAAGGTTTTAAAAAAAGAGGATTTTTAAATGTTCGTTTTAAGTTCCTTTACAAAATTGTTTTTCTACTTCTGTTATAATAGTCGAAATTGACATTTCAAGCATTGGTTTCTAGATCGAAACCGTTCACCGTTTTATCGTAGGATATATGGTCTCAGCGTGTCCATGACAATTTACTTTCGGTTCTCGATATATTTTCAGTTCGAGGTGCTTTTGTACGAAGTATTTTTATATTATATAAAAACAATCACGCAGCTGCAAATACATAAAAACAGTTAGTTTAGCTGAACTTAAAAGAACTAAAAAAACTAAATAAATAAATAAATAAATTTAAAAGCACATAGATACTTATTATGCAAATTAGCGAAAATTGATACTGACAGTGCAACTTCTTGCAATTTGTCATAAG
Organism: Philopedon plagiatum; assembly: GCA_963971165.1. Lineage (NCBI taxonomy): Eukaryota > Metazoa > Arthropoda > Insecta > Coleoptera > Curculionidae > Philopedon > Philopedon plagiatum. The sequence continues at coordinate 31,002,031 of OZ020190.1, read as the reverse complement.
CACTGAATTTAGGAAAAAATGGGCAATTAAAAATTGTATTGCGTGTTTAGTCCACAGTTGTAGAAAAAATAGTGTGTACACCACCTTTCGAAAGTGCTTTGCAATCACTTGTACCATCGCAGCCCTCGACTGCGTCTCGAGCGGCGAACTTGCTGCCCGCATTGCAAAGCTCTAGTTTTGAAACTGGGTCTACAAATACCTATTTGATAATATTATGAAATTTATTGTTTTACGGTATGCAAAATAATAAAAAATTTAACCAATAAAATCGTATTACTGAAAGGAATTTTTTTATCTTGTACATTTATTTACATATTCCTAAAACTTTCCTTGTCTTAGTAAAGGGTATTGAGTATTGTCTGAAAAATCAAATATAAAAAATATATTATTATATAAGTTCCCTATTTAGATTATTTGTTCGCGCTTTATTATTGGACGAGTTTAACTAACTTTTTTATAAAATAAAAAATTTTAAAAAACTAGGTTCTCGAAATTTATATTTCTTTTTCGACACACTGCATATCATACAGACTTTTTAAGTACTTATGTTTGCTGTGATTGAATAAAAATGCTAGTTTTGCAAACTTTTGCACACTGTAGAAGCTTTATTACTTACTTTTAAAATATTTAACACATTGAGCGCCACAAAATATTTAAACAAACTTAATACCTACATGCACTAATCTCACTTAATTTTGCAATCATTACAAGAACCACCAAATTAAGTCGCATAAAAACTGAAACAGAAGCGCTTACATAACGCATTTAAAACTTTGAACGTAAAAAGTTTTCTAATGCGCTTACCTAGAATATTCATATCTCACCAGCGCCACACTAGATGTCAGACTGGTCTGTTTCCAGCCGTGTTTTGTTCCGCACTGCGTGTTACGTCACTCTCCCTCCCTTTGGATATGCACGTGGAGGGCGGGAATTAAAGCTGGCCGTTGCGGAGGATAAGGGTAATGATAGCGCGAATTGGGTTACTTACTATTTCCGAATGAAAGGATTTTTCGAAGTTTCACTTTGGTTGATTTATTGCAAAGATTTAAATCGAAATTACTGTTGCAGTTCATTTTGTACGGTAATTATTTTTTACGCTTTGCCAAGACAACAGCAATTTATTTTGTGCGTTGATGTATAGTATTTGAGTATTACACGCAAAAATATTTTAAATAAGGCTCGAAAATACTGTTCACAATTTGCTCGGGTGTGACGTAACACGAAATCCAAACAAGAGTAAAGTATATATTTTGAATTCTCTCGTACGATGGTGACCAAGTCACGTGGTATTAATGGCATGCGTGTTTGATTCTGGTCTATTTAGTTTTGTTAGGTTGGTAGTACAAATTTCAAGACCGGACTTAAAAATTACACACTATTAATACCATCAAGTGAATTTTACTTACAGCGCTAATAATAATATACACCAACAAAATAGTAAATAAAACCTAAAATGCCCAAAATTGAGTTCACTAACACAGTAAAAAAAAACTGATAGAAGGTCAAACACAAAAACACAGTGACGCGCCAGCCAAATACGGCCCACTAAAATCTGGAATCAGGGAATATTTTGAGGATACTTAAAAAGTTATTTAAATTGAAGAAGTGTAATTAAATTAAGCATAAACTTTGTTATAATGAAACAAATTAAGCTTATATGATAAATTCATAGAAAGTAATTACCAAAAGATTTTGCAATTTAAAAAAATTTCATATTCAGATTCACTAAAAGAGCATTCATCATCAGCTGATACATACTAATTTGTTTCAAAGAATATCACCAAAACCAACCAACGAAATGATACGAAATTTTGGAAATATATTCTAATTTTATAGAAAAATGAGGGAAAGTCATTTAAAAAGAAAAAACAAAAAATTATTTTTTAAATTTTTGTTATTTTGTAATATTCTTTTTAAAGACTTTCCCTCATTGTTCACCATTTTCTCTATAATTTATGCTGAGACCGAATTTTTAATTAAACCTTTAGTTTTGGTGCTTTGAAACAAATTAGTATGTATCAGCTGATAATGAATGCTCTTCTTAAATTAAAATCTTCTAGTTGATTAGGTATCGTTTGACAGGTTCTTGTCCTGTCATTGCTAATACATTAATTTTTAAAACTTCTGAGTTATTCTAATATTAGCGATTTGCTTGGTTTCCAAATAATTTTCATATTGGAACGTACACTCCTGGACAAAAAAAGGACACATAAAATTTTGTTTAAGTTTAACCTTAAATAAATCTTGCATCGATTTTAAGGATTTTTTTGGTATATTGCAGATGCTTTCATCTTGATTATTATCTGCTTTTCAGTTTACAAGAGTTCTAACGAATTTGGTGTTATACAAGTAGAACCAAAATTTGCATTTTTTGTCCTAAATTTTTGAACCCTCTGTGGAGAAATTAAGCGGCGAACGTTGTTTTAGTGTATTCCGTTCTATCATCTTTCTTTAACATTTACTTTTTTGACTTGTTTCAATATTTTATACTAAAGAGAAACACAAATTCTAAAAGAGAACTGTGCAGTTTACAAAAACTGAGAAAAAAACACTACATTAAATTATCACAGATTAAACAAATAAAACAAACACTAATATCGTGTGTTGTCTGCTCGTATTCTAATAACTTTTGCCATACGACGTGATAAGCTCTGAATGCAATTATCAATTGACTCTTGCGGAATGTTTTGCCACTCTTCTAGGAGAGCCATTCGGAGATCCTGGGATGGTTTCTGGTTGTCGGTTGCGAATAATCCTTCCTAACATGTTCCACACGTGCTCGATCGGATTTAGAATGGACTACATGGGGGCCGATCTCATCGTTGAATGATCCAGATAATCATTGACAACTCGTGCGACATACGGCCTAGCATATCGTGCATTAATTAAAAATTCTGACTAACAAATGTGGCGGAATGGCGTGGGCCGCTAAACATTCCTGGAGATAACGATCTGCAGTTAAAGCACCATCTTCGATTAAAACTAGGTCTCTATGGGCACATAACGAAATTTCAGCTCAAGCCATGATACTACTGCCTCTAAAAGGTGTTCCTGGAGATATGCAACAGTAATAAAATCGTTCTCCTCGTCTTCTCCAGACACGCTCGCGTTTATACGGTGAATGCAAACAAAAACGCGGTTCATCTATAAATAACATACATCCCCACTGTTCGTCTGCCAGTCTGTGTGTTCACAGGCAAAATTTAATCGTTGAGCACAATGGGCTACGAGTAAAGCTGGACAAGCAATTGGTCTTCTTGACATCATTCCCTGTTCGTGTAATCTACGGTGAACGGTTCGTGCAGAAATTATTATGCCACGTACATTTTCAAGTCGACGACTAATAACGGTAGATGTTACTCTGGGGTCCCGTAAAGCAGGTAGAGTAACAAAATGATTATCACATTGGTTTGGTTGCGACCAGTCTGACCAAAGCGACTGGTCGCATCTTGTATAGTACTCCTGGCTCTGCCGAAGACATTTGCAATGTACCGTATATTACGGCCATCGTTATTCAGTAGAAAGGCTCGTGCAACATCTTTTGTCCACATATAAGAAAAAAGAAACAATACATTCGATAATGGCAGTACATTGACACTTTTGATAAACAATGGAAACAACTAAAAAATACGTTACAACGCAACGAAACACCAGTGTCCGTTGCTGGACTTACAATGAGTTTTAACGTTATTTACGTATGTAAGTTTTAATTTTAAGTTAATTTTAATTAAGAAATACTTAAAAACAGACACTGAAACAACTCTTAATTTCTCCACAGAGCGTTCAGAAATTTAGGGCAAAAAGGCAACTTTTGGTTCTACTTGTATAACACCAAATTCGTTAGAACTTGTAAACTGAAAAGCAGATAATAATCAAGATGAAATCATCTGCAATATATCAAAAAATTCATTAAAATCGATGCAAGATTTAAAATGTTATTTAAGATTAAACTTGAACAAAATCGTATTTGTCCGTTTTTTTTTGTCCAGGAGTGTATTAATATATTAATATAATATATTAATATATAAATATTAATTGTCAAATAATACCGTTCTAGCGTTGGAAAATTTGGCCGTTAACGTTTTTCGGCTAAGTATTTGTAGAAGTACTAAAAATAAATTCAAATAACTATGAAAGTTTCTAGAATTAAAACACCTCTTTTATTAAGAATAACCCACAAATATTATGTAGGCATAAAATATCGAAATTATAGGTATTTCCACCTCTTTAAAGTTTACCGGCACAGCGTGGTTGCTCCCATTGCAATTCTTATTATTTATCTGCCCGTTGCGCTGTCGTGTCGCGTGCGTCCTTCCTAATTTTACCCTAATAAAACAAAGCGAGTAGCTATAGGCTTCTTAGTTCCATTGATGCCGTTTCTTTCTGGTTTTTATTGGTGAAGTCACTAAATCAGTGCATGGTATTATGAATTTCGAGGAGCTTTTAAGGAATTGGAAAATGTTCAAAGCCGATTTCCTTTAAAGTGATCTCGCTATTTATTTGTGTAAAAGTTAAGAGGTCTTGAAATCAAACGTCCCATTTATCAATTCGAGAAAAGGTATTTTTATTTAGATGGCAGCTTCTCTTTAAATTGATGACCAACTTACTTATACGAAGATATAGTGAATGAAAATAAAGAATTAACAGAGTTTTATTTTAAATAGGTACACTGTTCTCTTATTAAGGAAATATGGTCAAAGACATAGGTTTCGTACTTTAAATAAATATTTCTTTGAATTATATTAAAGATAAGATTTGTGTATTTTAAAGTAATTTACTTTAACTAAAAAGTTAATTTTTTTTGCGTGCAACAACAAGTTACTGCATTACATCAAATGCAACTTTAACTTTTTCTTTATATATCGGAGATTAAAAGTTCTGTTTTAGTTTTCATTTTTGACGACTAAAGTGACTTTTAATCTCATAAAAAATATCCTAATCAAGAGACTAAATGAAGAATAAACAAATGTGACAGCGACAACCCACTTCTGCTTCAAAAAATATTACAATAACAATATAGTATTTCGTGTTATTGATGTTTATATTTTTGTGAACATTACTACAACTAATAAAAATAAATAATCTACATTGAAATCTAGGAAATAACCTGTATTCAAATTGTTTCAATCAAACTGCCAGGAAATATATTTGATAACTTAAAATAAACATTTTATTTGTATTGTGTGATCGTGTTTGTAAAAATAATTTTGTTTTCCTTCAAACGTCAATAAACCTGACATTTTTCTACTAATTTTTTGACGTTAAAGTTTTGCTTTTTTGTCAGTAGGCGCTTGCTATTGGTGCGGAAGTAAAAGTACTTTTTCTGCCGCTGAGAGCGGAGGTAAAAGTATGACTGTGCATGTGTGCTCATGAATAAATATATGTTGAATAATACAAGAAAGTTATAAACATACTTTATTTATTTAAATAAAAATACATCTAAGTAACTTATTTAATTATTTAAAGATTAAATTAAAAATACAATTATTATTATTAATTGTGGCTCCAGAAAAATTAAGACTAGTTGTTGCGATGGTAGTAACCTGATTTGTTTAGGTATTTTTTAAAAAAAACGTCATTCTTCTAATAAATTATTACAAAATGTCACCACAAGTGTTTATAAGCACTCAAATACTATACTCTTAGAACATAAAAAATGCAAAATCAAAATATTGTCCCTCTAGCTCCTATTAAACGATTCACTGTGCGCCGTATCCCATCGCGTATGAGCGGAGCTAAGCGGGAAGCGTTTCGACTGAGCCAAATTAAAAATTTTGAAAAACGTGTAAGGACAAAAGTTGTTCCTTACTTTACGAGAAATATTTTTGTCGAAATTTTTTTCTCTAAAATAATGATTCAGCTGTTACAAGGAAATAAACAATTAAATTGTTTATAACTCTATCTCTGTACTAAATTTAAAATTTTTACGTCCAATAGTTTCAGAGAAAATCGCTTGTGACAGACGGATGGACGGACGGGCGGACACCGAAGTGATTCCATAAGTGTTCCGTTTTGCTAATTTAAGCACGGAACACCAAAAAGAAATTAAAAGGATTTTAATAATAATAATAATAATAATAATAATAATAATAAAGGTCTTTATTTAATACTATATATTGAATGGCGACTTTAACGGACTTCAGAAACAAATATGGCGACTAGTTAGAACTCAAAGAACGGAAATTAACGAATTAATTGAACCTAAACATATATCGAAGGAATCCTGGGTTGAATATCTGGAAGCACTCTATAGAAAGGAAGAATGCACCATCGAGCATACCAATCCACCAGAAATAATTACGAATGACCATATACAAATAGAGAGCACAGACGCAGAACTGGCACTTCGACAATTAAAGAACAGAAAAAGCCCTGGTTTGGATAGCATGCCCAATGAACTGCTTAAATATGGAGGGCAACGAGTTGTTCAGCAAGTAACCCAACTGGCTAAGACTATCTTTGCTCACCACAGAATATCGTACGAATGGCGGACGAGCATCACTATTCTTATGTTTAAAAAGGGAGACAAAAAACTGCCAGAGAACTACCGAGGTATAAACTTACTCAATACAACAGTAAAACTAACAACTAAAATAACCACCAATAAAATAAATAATATTATTTCCCTCTCGGATGAGCAACAAGGTTTGAGGACAGGAAGATCATGCACCGACGCCTTCGCTGTAAGGCAAATTGCAGAAAAATCTATTGAATATAACAAACCTGCATATATGTGTTTCATAGATCTGCAGAAAGCATTTGATCGGGTCCAGCTGCAAGACGTTGTACACTTACTTTATAACAGACATATACCATATAACTTAATCAAAGTCATAGAAAACATATATAGCGCCAACACAGTACATGCTAGAATCGATGGAGAACTTACCAAATCAATACCCGTAGAAAAGGGAATCCGACAGGGCGACTCCTTGGGCCCCTCGTTGGGCCCATTGCATTTTAACGTGGTCATGGATGAGGTCATAAGACTAGTTCGCTGCCTAAAAGGATACAAAACGGGCAATAAAAATATTACCGTCCTTTGTTACGCCGATGATTCTGTACTGGTTGCAGAGAATGAGGACGACTTACAGAGGCTCCTATACCGCTTCAATTCTGCAGCCAAATCCCTGAACATGGTAATATCCGTCCCTAAAACAAAATGCTTAACGACATCTAAAACACCCATCACATCCAAACTTGTTGTTGATGACCAAATTATACAGCAAGAAATGACATTCAAATACCTCGGCATAGACCTTTCCAGATACGGTGATGTTGAATCAGAAGTAATACAACAAACAAATTAAACAATGAGAGTAGCTGGGTGTCTGAACGATACCATATGGAACAACAAATACTTACAAACCGAGACCAAATCAAGAATTTACAAAGCTGTCATAAGACCAATAATGGCCTACACAGCAGAAACCCGGCCAGACACAACAAAAACTAAAAGGCTAATGGAAACATGCGAAATGAAAGTTCTACGAAAAAGAGCCGGAAAAACGATACTGGATAGGGAACGGAGTGAAAATGTAAGACGAACGTGTAATGTGGAAAATATTAACGAGTGGATCTTGGGAAGAAAGCGTGAATGGAATGAACACGAATGGATCAGGAAAGATTAGTAAGGATCGTACGTGATAAATCACCAGTGGGGAGAAGAAGTACTGGAAGACCACGGAAAAGGTGGAGCGATAACCTTACCATTAATTAAGACTGGGCGAGTTACGAAGAAAGAACAGGCAGCCTGCCTACCATGACGAAGGAAGAAGAAGAAGATTATATGAATGTACGCGCCTTTTGATAGATGCCTATATAGGTAGGTGCATATTATAGACATGAGAATGTTTATGCGAGTCTGAATGGCAGCCGCTGTTTTTTGTGACCTGTCGAAAACCTTTGATTGTGTAAATCACCAAATCCTTCTACGTAAACTAGAAATTTACGGATTTAGAGGTAAAGCATTAGAGTGGTTTGGCTCATATCTGGGGAAATGGATTCAAAGGGTTTCATTTCGGGGTTCCTGCTATGAGAGGTTGCACGTTGGATGTGGTGTACCGCAGGGGTCTGTGTTGGGTCCAACTTTGTTTTTGCTCTATATCAATGACCTGGCTAATGTTAGTATAGCGGGAAAATTTACGATTTTTGCGGATGACGCAACCGTATTCTGGCACAATGCGGCTGTTGATCAATTGAGCAGCGACATTAACCGCGACTTGACAAAAATCAAGCAGTGGTGTGATTCAAATCTGCTTTCCTTTAATGTTTCGAAGACTGGAATAATGTCATTTAAGGGTGATCTACAGGATGTTCTTCTGGATAGTAGGATTATTCAGAGCCTGCGAGAAAATAAATTTTTGGGAATTTATATTGACAGTAGGTTGAAGTTTGAATGTCAGATAAAAGAACTTGCGTGCAAAGTTATAGTCTAGTTGTTACGCTATAATGGTTATTTCCAGAGAATTGGATAAAGGGGTTGCAAGAACAGCATATTTCGCCTTGATAGAGTCTCATTTACCCTATGGAATATGCTTTTGGGGGGCATACTTGAAGCAGCTTTACACATATATAAATATATGTGTAAAGCTAATGTATGAGATTCGTGTGGTCCCTTGTTTTTGTCGCACAAAATTTTAACTTTAACCTCCAAACTTATTTTGGAATCGGAATGTTTGATGCATCAGAAGTATCAAGCTGATATAAACAGGAGCATGGTATACAATACGCGGAACGTATATAATATTTCTCTTCTCCGTCCAACCTCGGCTAACACTCAAAACTCTATAATTTATAATACAAAAAAAAGTTTTTATTCACCTTCCTTTAGCTTTAAGACAGTTGAAGGATACCAGAGGGTTCCGAAGGAGGTTAAACGTGTTGCTGGTTGTGAGACCCTACTATGACATATCAGAGTTTTTGATGAAAACTTTAATTGAAACACTTTTAAAAAATAAATTTTTAATGTGATGACGGTGCAACTTTTGGTTTTACATTTTTTGTTTGCATGTTGACTTTTTACTACTTTTGATTTACAAGACTTTGTCAATTACCAATTCAGGGGTAGCCTTGTGTTATCAGCCTTTTTGTCGTTGATTTTGGTTTTTTAGATAGGATTTAGTTAGCGTTGCTTGTTACTTTGGCATGGTCTTGATGTTAATTTAAGATAGTCAATTTTATTGTTGCTTTGTGTGTTTAATTTGACCCTTTAAATTGTGCTCTATGGCTGCTTTACACAGTATACACAGTACACAGTATACAGTAAATAAAATAAATGTAATTACATTATAAAAGGTCAATCAAACTAATAAAAAGCTATTCATCTTTACAATTAGGGAGGTGATAGGATTTTGTCGTAACGTAACTTGGCGGGAGGGGTCGAAGGGCACGTTACGGATTGATACGAGGGTGGAGGGGGGGGGGGGGGGTGGGTGGCTAAATTTACTCAAAATTAGCGTTACGTAATTTATGAATCGCCCCTAGCACCACGCTGTAATTTTAAGAAGTGTAGGTTAAGAGTATCCGATAATATAGTATCTTTCAAATCTGTTTTAAAAATAACCTCATCTCATCTCATACACCTTATAAACTCATCTCATACAACAAAATTTGCCATATACGTGTCTTCTTGCTGAACTAGTATTAAAACCTATAGTCCGTATATTCTGCCTAGAAAATATAAGATAAAATATTCGGTGGCCTATATAAAGTAATATGAAAGAAAAAAATATATTAAATACACTTTAACAGAAAAGCCAGAGAGAATGAAAAACAGGCACCATATGGCGCGGTCATTATTGTGGCACGCTCAGGGTAAAATATTGCGATGTTTTAGGTATGTATTTTTCTGAAAAAAATATAAACAAGGCTCTTGCAGTACGTGTACGGGGAAGAAATGTGCTTGTAGAAAAATATTGCTTGTATCTTGCTTTTAATGGCTTTTAAGGCTATTAATATAATAATATAATAAGAAAGATACTGGGGTAGGTGTGGACGAAATGATATCACATGTAAAGTAGAAACGCGTCACAATTCGAAAATTAGTCATTTTCGGCCATATTCTCCAACGCTAGACCGTTCCAATATGACAACCAAAAGTTTTAAATCGACAAGTGCAAACATAAGACAAGTAACTTTTATACTATGAATTTGTTTGTTTTTTCGCAAATTTATAAAAAAATGGCAATTTTAGTACGTACTTTTCCCAATAATGGATCTAAATTCATTCTAGGAACACGTTCCAAGATGAAAATAGTTTAAAATATTAGAATAATTCATAAGTCTTTAATGACGACTTCATAACAATGACAGCCGACAGAACAAATCTGTCAAAACCTAACCGATCAACTAGATCGCAATTTAAACCAGTACTAAATCTTTAACATTTTTAGTAATTCTAAACGTTTAAGTTTGTGTCCTTTAAAAGTACGAGTTTTTTTTTATTTCCTATTGTGGCAAAATGGGATAATTCTATTCTGACTATTGACAGCCCAACTAGCAAAATTGATCTCCAAAAGGACAAAAGTATTATATAGGTATCCGTTAGTGCTCTTTAAAGAAGTCAATTCTATAATGCCCGGAGTTAAAACCATTTTAGCGAACGAACCAAATTATCCCATAATATAGTTGTAAGAATTAATATACAACAAATATTAAAGTACAAAAGGCAATCAGATGTATCTCCGTTTTATTAACGTTGTATAAATATTTTTATCACCTTTTATAAAGCTTTTTTAAAACAGTTTTAAAAGATATATACAGGAGCTGTATAGATAGTATAGCAATTGCTAATAAAACTACTATAAAATAGTTTTATATACATTTTATAACAAGTTGTGTAGCTCACTTTAAAACTATTTAATAGAAGTGGTATATATTTAGAGAATACAACATTTAAAGAACTACTTTACAACTATTTTATAATGTATTTAGAATCTTGTCAAATTGTCACTATTATAAAATTCTTATAACATTAAAATGTAGTTTATTAGAATAAACCGTGTACTAACACTGCGTTATACAACTTAACCGCATTTTCGTTCATCCTTACATAAACATGAAGCCTACAGAAATTTCTCAGTGGAAAAAAGTTAAACAAAGTGGACATTTTAAAAGAACCCAAATTATTTCTTTTTAATTTGCAACTCATTGTGAACCAATTTGGTTCTGGCGTTGCATTCACTTCTTTTTGAAGTTTGTATGCACATTTTCGTGGCCAAAATAATGTATTGTTAGTTTCCCACGATTCTGGAACAATTGTCAACTCCTTTGTGCCATTTTCTATTGTCGGCACTATTTTAAACATGATTAAACAATTTAAAAACAAATATGTAATAATAACTGCACGACGTGAAAAGCTCAGGATTAAATCGAAACAAACGATGATACAAAATAATTTTTAGGTTAACTCCTTTAACTGTGCTGACAACAACAAAATTACGACTAAATACTTATTTAAAGCAGTTGTTTTTATTCTTTATACGGAAATTATGTTGTATAAAAGTGGTCTATCGACGCGCTATACAATTGTTAAGGCACGAGGTCGAGGCTGAAAGCAGGGTTGCCGAATTGTAAATATTTTAAGATTATGTGTTTGGGTTCGACAAAAATACGAAACAGAAGTTAAGATTCACGTTGTGCAATTAATTAAATAAGTATTTGTTTCTAAGTCGTTTAAATCATGTATAAAATAATGCAGATAATAGAAGCAAAAAATGAATTATTGACAATAATTGTTTCAGCATCCTGGCAAAATAGGTAGGTACCTATATCAATACATTATTTTTTTGATCAAAAAATGCGCATATAAACTTCACTCGTTGGCTAATAAAGGTAACAATTAAAAAAAAAGAAACAACAAAAACGTTGGTATATCCAGCCCGTTAAATGATGAAACTTTTTTATTATTATAATAAAAATATGGAGAGGTAAAAATTACGCCAAACAAGTTCCTTTTGCTATATGACTTTTGACAGTTGTAATAAAAGTGTTTGGCTCAAGGTGGTCCCAAAATTTAAAAAGTTTCTCGACTTTTGTCTAGTAATACATTTGCCTACTTAAAAGTTGGCAACGCTTCAAAAACGGTAAAGATGGTATCTATGAACGGCACTTTTAGCGCATACTTACACAACATTACTCAACTAAAGCCTCGTATAATGACTTAAAAAGAACAAACGACACTTTTAGCGCGTACTTAGACAACATTACTCAACTAAAGCCTCGTATAATGACTCAAAAAGAACAAAAACATTGTATAAAAAATCCGCCATGTTTTTATCAGTTATTTTCCTGTTTCGACTAACGCCATTGTGAAAAATTAAAGTTTTAAAAGCAAAATACCCATTAATTACTAAATTTTTTGGAGAAACACCATCATTATATAATTATTTTATCATTTACTTATTAAATCTTGCCCAAAATATGAAATATAAAATTTTTTATTTTTTTTTGTTAAATTTAACTGAACCTAATACACTCAGTTTATGTTAAAGAGAAGGCGCTTGCAGTTTTTACTGCACAGTATATATTTTGTCAGAAAAATTTGCCGCGCACCTAAAATTATCGTATAGTTTGCGGTTTATTCAAGATTCTATGAATACATGATTAACATATTTTTATATTAAAAAGGTAACATCGCCATTTTAAAATTACGAAATGTTATCCATATTGTACTTCCTTGCTGAACGTACGCTATATATTATTCTTGCGATACTTTGGTGTAGTTCTTCAATATTATAAAATTAAAAAGTTTTTTAAGATTTACCAAATTTTCATAGATCTCTTTGCATCTGTATAACCCCTTATATGAGGTTCATAGGATGAATTTGTAACACCTTGAACAGCACTGTATAAATATTTTTAAATGCATTATATACTGTGTTATAGGATGCTTAAACAATATGTTTATAATGGAATTTTTATATGCCTATTAACATAAATGTGTTGTATCTATCTATATAACAGTTTTATAATTGTTATTTAAGTATGCTTATATAAATGGTATAATGGCCGTATAATGCCACAATACAGACACTATACTATTAAAATATTTTATAAAATTGGGCCTTTCTTGGTTCTGTAGCTATCGTATTACGGTTTAAAAACTGCTTTTAAAATAATTTGATTTTATCAACTATCATTATTGTGTAGCTGTTTATACAAACATTATAAATATCATTTTGCTAGTTGGGAGGTAGAGGGCAGTATATGTCACTTTTTATTTTTTTCTGTCAGGGCCTATCGATAGAAATTGTTGTGGAAAAAACGGCACTTCAAAAGTCGCACATCTGCTGATCAGTGGCAGTGTTAAACGTCAACACTTTTGACAGCTTTTTGCTTTTTATTGTGTCATTGTACATAATATAACATTTCAGTTACGTAATTGTTCAAAAAAGACGTAAGTTTTATTTGACCCAAAGTTGACTTTTTGTAAATAGTTTGTCTATTGTTAGACTTGCAAGAAATAGACAGTATTAGGCCCTGCTACGAACTGTTTTATCGACCAAGAGTTTAGTTGTATTCTGTTTGTGATAAACTAAGCAGAAAGGTTGAATAAATTGTTTTGTCGGTACTATGCACATCCTCTTGTGTAGTCCAATATTTAGAGGTTTTACCTTCTAAATAAATACAAGTGTGATGATATTTCGTACATACCTTTATTTTGACATTACAGATAAGGTGCAGAAAGTCCATTTCAAAATGTTGTATGCTAAGAGAATTATTCAAGGTCAAAAGTCGAGAAAATCAGTTTTTTACGAATATGTCGCTGTTTATTGATTGTATGATAATTCTAGTTGTTAGAAAAATTATTTATCAGAATTTTCTACAAAAAAGGATATATACATATTTTACGCACGACTAATAGTTTTCGAGAGGGGTATGAACTGTACAATGCATAGTTTCCCCGTTAGGCCTAATCCATGTTTTCTTTATCATTTTCTTCATTCACGTCTTCTCCTTCTTTTTCTTCTTCCTTTTCTTCTTCTTCATTATAATTTTCATCTTCAATAAAGGTATTTCCTTCAGTCATATTTGATGTTAAAATATTAATGGGATTGATATAATCATCGTTTATATTTTCGGAAGATTCAGTAGTGTCACGAGAAGCGACATTTAAGCTATTTAAACAGCAGATATTTCGTAAATTTATTTTGAACTCTTTCTAGTCTAGTGATATTTTCCCATATATTCGTCATTTTTCCAAATTTCCATACATTTTTATTACATTTTTTATTTAACATTTCGGAAACCACTCTACGTGCTGCGATTGCATATCGCTGGCCTCGCCTTTATTTTATGAACCCTGACCAGTTGTACTGTTTGTATAAACTGTCCTTGAGGGGTTCATATAAAAAGCGCACCAGCGAGATGCAAAGGGGGGCGTCGTGTCCCGACGGGGAAGGCGTCACTGTGGCGCCGCACGAATAGTACGATTAGCGCCAGCCCTTTAGGCAGACTGAGTACTGCGCTAGAAGCTGCCCCCTACGCTACCCAGTCTAGATACGTAAGTGCATTGTTTGTGTACCTGAATAAATTATACAGTGTTTTGGTAAACCGCAGCATAATTCACCTACCCCCTGACGACCCCTAACGCAGCCTATTTTATCAACCCCTAAGGCCGATACGTGACAATATGATACTGGTAGTAGGGGTTCCATATTACAGAACAATACTCCAATATACTGCGGACCAAGCAGTTGTAAAGAGCAGTCAGCGCCTTGGTGTCATAGATATGTTTTGTATGTCGTTTCATAAAACCCAACATCCTAAAACCTTTAAGTATTATACTGTCTATATGCAGAGTGAATGAAAGACTACTGTCGAAAATCACACCAAGATCGTTAAAATAGGACACCTCTTCCAGGTTAACATTATTAATGGAATAAGTCTGATTTTGCGGATTGTTACACAAAATTTTAAAACCTTACACTTTTTTACGTTAAGCTTCAGGTAGTTACTATTACACCACTCCACAAAACTATCAAGGTCAGCTTGCAAACACATGTCGTTAGGTGAGACAGCCGAGTACAACTTTAGATCGTCCGCATACAAAAGAAAGCGGGATTTTTGAAAGCAATGATGGACGTCATTTACAAAAAGAACAAACAAAATAGGTCCGATATGTGACCCTTGAGGGACTCCAGATGTCACGGAAATTTCACCGGATACCGATCCATACACAGTAACGCGTTGACTTCGTAATGTTAAGTATGATGCAATCCATTCCAGGTATGTTCCACAGACGCCAATATTATAAAGCTTTTTTAGGAGCAGCTTGTGATAAACAGTATCAAATGCCTTTGACAAATCGGTGTAAATGACATCGACTTGCTATCCCGCCTCCACCGAGGAGACCAGAAAGTTATGATAGACAGCCAGATTTGTGGACGTCGATCGGCCTCCAAAAAATCCATGCTGTTCCTCCATTATGTAATTTTTATAAGTATTGCAAAGTTCATCGCTTATAATGGCCTCAAAAATTTTATGTATAATAGAAAGCAAGGAAATACCGCGATAAGTTTCTACGTCACTTTTGTCACCAGATTTAAAAATTGGAATTAAATTGGCATGCTTCCAGATGTCCGGGAAAATGCCACTGTTAAACGATCTTTGAAATAACAAACACAGTGGCATAGCCAGGGATGAACTGCAACTCTTCAACAAAACAGGATGAACTCCATCAGGACCACCACCTTTGGACGTATCCAGACTCTTCAATCTATCAAGAACTTCCTCCACAGTAAAATAGCGGGTTGACAGCAGGCTGGCAAACTCAATATGACATAAATCGCTTATATTTACGTTGTCGTATACAGAATAACACGAGTGAAAATGACTGGAGAAGGCATTAGCTATAAGATCAGGATCCGTTAATTCTTGGTTTTGGTATTTCATGACACTGGGCAAGCTGGAATCTTTCTTTAGATTGTTTATAAAACTCCAAAAATGCGTAACGTTTTCTGGGATGAGATGTTCAGTTTGTGTTACGTACAACATGTAACACATATCAGTTCTGTACTTAACTTCACGACGTACACTGGAATACGCATCATAATCCGTGCTTTGACCAGACCTTTTAAACTTATTGTACAGTTTATCTTTTTGACCAATTAGTTTACGTAACGGCGCATCAAACCCTTTTGGATATCTATGATCTTTTATAATTTTTTGTGGAATATACAGGTCTATACCATGGAATAATCTTTCATAGAAAATCCTGACCATACAGTTTATATCACTTTCTGAAAACAAGAAAGACCAACCCAGTTGATTGAAATATTGATTTAGGTTAATATAATCTCCTTGGAAAAACTGATAAACCTTTAGTTCGGTTTTATTTTTGAGATATGTAATACAACGGATGTCATAATTTATTTCAAGTGCAGGATGATAAACGTCGATATTTGTTAGAGGAAAAGAACTGGACGAAACTGAGACCCCCGGAGATGGTTCCGTAAAGATAAGAACCAAAATTCTGTTTAGACTATTTTTCACCCCATTTATTTGCTGAAGTTCCAAGAAGTACATTGAGTCAAGCAGAGTTTCTGCACAAGGCGATGTAAATAGAAATAGAAGAGAGTAAATAGAATACATTTGAGATGTTGAACGATAAAATATTTTTTTATTGATAGAGCCTGCGGCGCTTACTATTATTAAAACTGGTCTGCAAGACCAAGCATTAATTTTTCTCTAAATTCTTATAAACTAAAATCCTTACATACTAATATCGCCCAATGGAGTCCTAAAGGTTAATCTGTTTTTACTCATGGCCATGACAATTAGCACTCACACACTTGCGCACTGTACTCGGTTTCTAAAAGTCTATACTAGTTCAAAGGGCTTGGTCTTCTTCAGCCATCTAACTAGGTCCTGATTGGCAAGAAGCCTGATGGCTTCGAAGTTAACATATTGATGGAGTCGAGACTCGTGCTTGATGGCAAATCTTTTAATTTCACTAGCGACATACGGGATACCAAGATCGCGATGTAAGTCACTATTAAATATGTACCACGGTGCATTAACTATGTTCCGTAGTACTTTATTTTAGATGGTTTGGATACGTTTGACGTGGCCCTCCTTGGCATAGCCCCGTAACTGGATGTCATAAACCCAGACTGGTTTTAAAATCTGGTTATATATCATGCTTTTACAGTGTATTGACAGCTTAGATTTTCGTCCCAAGAGCCAATTCAACAGTCTATATCTTCGTTTCTCATATAAGGTCAACAAAGGAACTAAAAAGGAACTATTTCCTAAGAAAATTAGACATTAGATAAATAAGAAGTCATTGGTTTGCCAAATCTCCCCTCGCCCATTTTTGCAACAAATAATGATTTTTCTGATATCTTCTTTTAAATAAAAATACGTAATAATTTATTTTAGTAAATAGGGCTCGATTAATACCAAAAAAAAAATTGGTTTGCCACCTTTTACTTTGTCCCAACCCTGGGCAAGCCAATTTGAAAATTATGAAAAGATAAAACAAGAAAACATAATTGCGGTAAATATGAGGATCGGATTACCTGCGTAAGGGATGAAGGGTGTTAGAGTAAAATAGGCAGAAACATTAAATATCAATTAAAGCGATGAAATAAGCATTGTTGCCAGCTACCGTCTGTTTTCATAATTTTAATATTTATCGAAACTCCAATATTCATTTTTCCAGACAAGTTTCGAATCAGGAGTTGGATAATAGACGCAAATCTATGTACCTATCCCTTTCCCAAGACCTTCAATTAATCTTAGACTGGGATGCCAAGAACCTTGTTCAGTTCAACGCCTCCAAAACCCAGTCTTGCTCCCTGTCACGCAAAAAATTTACCAACGCTTACCCCATCCACATGAATGGCCAAGCCCTATAAAACAACGAAACATTCGATCTTGTTGGCGTCGCTTTCGACATGATCTCAGCTGGCACAAACACATTACTTCAGTAGTCACATCGGCAGCTAAAAAGCTAGGCTTTCTCTTTCGAGCCAGAAAATACTTCTCCTCTTCCAACTTATACGCTCTCTATGTTTCCCACATAAGACCTAACCTAGAGTACTGCTCCCACATCTGGGGAGCGGCATCACCTTCGACACCTGAGATCCTTGATTCTATCCAAAAGAGAGCCATTCGACTTATCAATGACCCATCCCTCACGAGAAAACTCCCTTCTCTCGCTCATCGAGGCACTGTAGGGGATTTATTCCTTTTCTACAGGTACTTCCACGGATTTTGCGCTGAAGAACTAGCCGGTATTATTCCCCCCTTGACTGTTCCTGATAGAACAACAAGAGGCGCGTTACGTATGCATCCCTTTACTGTCCAGCTACAAAAGCCTAGAACAGACCACTTCTCTCGCTCATTCATACCTAGGGTCTCTAGATTGGGGAACAGATTGCCTGCAGATGTTTTCTCTTCCCATCCCAACCTCCAATCCTTCAAATCCCGTGTCAATAGACTACATTTCCCTTCTCTTCAGACGCCCACGGTACGTTAGTACTTAGGCTTGAAGTCTACGTGGGATGTCTTAGATAAAAAAAAACTTATCTACTAAAAACTAAAAGTGACCAAAGTCGCTGGCAGCTTGTAGGAACTCATTAATTTTTCATCTTTACAGCAGTATCTTGTCAATATTTAAAGGAATAATATAGGCAATATACTAGGTTTTACTGGTGTACAAGAGTTTGCTATAATCATTAATACGTCAAAATAATTAAAGTGTCACTTAAACTTGTACTTCTTACAGAATAAACTTTACTAAATGCAAGTTAACTTGCTTACTGGAAACAAGACTAGAACAAATACCACTTAAGGTAAAACCGGTGTACCTACACTATCTCAACTGTATCGTGGTATTTATTCTCCTGGATTCCAAACCAACCTGGCCGAAAAAATATTATTGCATTTTTCTGTGACACTTATCACCCTTCACCTAAGAATTTATATTAGGTAGGTTATAAATTTATATTTGTATTTATATAAACATTTTTGTCCTATAACTTCATATAATTTATAAGGTTCAAAATATGTTCAATACGATCTGTCAATTTGAAAATCAGGTTAACATGTTCTAGACGCAGATTTAAGTCTGACATCATAATAAATCTGTACAGGCTAAATTTACTTACTATGTAGTTGGGCATTTTGTGATCAGTGATGTCTTATCTACAGCTTACCTGCAAAAAAGAAATAAAATAGTAACAGGTTTATTTACAAAAATAATTATAATATTCACAATATAAAACAGTTTGCGCCTATCCCAAGATAGTTTATAGCAAAAAATACAAATAGAGAGAAGAGCGGTTCCTATGTAAAATGAGGTACAAGACAAATAGACATTAATGACAAATGACAATAATGACATTTGACTACTAGCGCCACCAACACAAGGTGCCTGGGCCCCTATTCTCGAGATTGGGGAACGCGTTCACCGGTGATGTTGCTAGGCAACAGCCAATCGTAGTCTTCATACCTTGGTAACATCACCGAGGGAACGTTCTCTTAGACTCGAGAATAGGGCTGCTGGTGAACTAACATTCTTTTTGGCTTTTAGGTTTTTAGTATTTTTAAAAAAATACTAAAAACCTAAAAGCCAAAAAGAATTTTAGTTGACCTTGTCAACAAGATTTTATTAATATTCATTTTCGATAAAACTGGCATTAAAAATTTTTTAATGCCAGTTTTATCGAAAATGAATATTAATAAAATCTTGTTGACAGTGTCAACAAAAATTAATTAATATACATTTTTACGAATTTTTAAAAATGGTATTTAAACTAAAAATAAAACTCGTATGGATAAAGATAACACTATTTAATACATTTTAAAATAAATTAAACAAACAGTATTTTAAGGTTAATTTTATAACTAAGTAATCACAAGCAATAACTCGGAGTATGCATTATACTGATAAATGAATCTCCAGTAGTGGTGGGACATCTCGAATAAAAAATAATCGATCATTCGATTATTGAAATCACTCGAGATATCTCAAGAGGTCAACGAGATCATTCGAATGATTTAACCGAGAGGTTGGGCACTCGACGTGGCTGGGGCCGGGGCCAAGATTATATAATTTTGAATGATCATTCGATATTAAAGTCATTGTAGACCTAATCTTTCGATTATTTAATTCATTCGATTATTCCCAACACTAATCTTCAGAGAGGTGTTCGTGTCAATGTACCTGCATCAATTAGGCAGTTGCTCAATTTTTACTAAATATTTACATTATGATGCAAAAACAAACTAATTTCGTAAAAAAATCTAGCCCCAGTGCAATAATTTATAATTTGTGGCTATATTTATGTGATACCTTGAAGCTTACCATATAAATATAAACACCTCTCTGATAAAATGTACATGTACGCAACTATTTATCATTCAACATTTATCAATATAAAATATTTTTGTGTTATATAAAATAATCTGTTCGGCCAAAGTCAATCAAATACATAACTTTGCCAGCACTTCGTCTTTCAATACTTCCTATTATAAGCAATGCCAATAAATCTATTGACAGTAAACAATACTTATTAAATATTTTTATCAATAATAAAGTATCTAAATTTAATTATGTCCATAATAATTATTCTGTCTTCTAGCTATTGTAGTACAAAAATTTGTAGTTTTTTATTGTTGCTTCTTGTTAAATAATAATATACACTTTTAAAAGAAGGGAAAAGAAAGGAACTTACAAAAAAAAATTCTTTTCCTTTCAATGGCACAAGATATTTCAGCACCACCTGACATTCAGTCAATACGTAAACTTAATTTAACATACCTGCAGCAGATATTTAGAAAATCAAAATAATAGATCCACAATGAGAGTTCCATAAAATTAAAAAGGATACAAGTCTTGTGAGTTGTCGCATTAGTTCAGCATCTAAGATGATCCATGTGTTCTTTCTTCGCACTTCATGAACAGCTGAAATTTTTATTGAATTTACTTTAGAATAAAGCAAAAGCGAATACACTTTATTAACATGCTTTATTAAACATGTTTGTTCAGATTCACTAAAAAGGTTTAAGATTAAAGGTGGGTTTATGCAGACCACTTTAAATTTAATTTAACCCTAATTTGACTCTATTTTTAATTTAGTATGAGTTTATGATAGTTTTAGGCTCCTACAAGTGAATTTTATAATGTGCGCTTATTGGTGTATACTTATGTAGAGTGTCCATGTAATGACTTTTTTTTATAATTTTAAGCATGCTTTGTCAATAAGATTTTCTTTGGACAATAAAGCTTTATTGATTGATTGATTGATTGATTGATTAAATACACATGAAGGCATAAGAGCGTTTATCCACAACTTTAATTTAATTTTACTTTAATTTTAACTTTCAATGAAAAATTTTTTAGAGCAAAATTAAATTTAAATTTAAAGTGGTCTACATAAACCCACCTTTAGTACTGGTTTAAATTAAAATAATAATATTCTAGTTGATCAGGTAGGTTTTGACAGCTTTTTGTCCTGTCATTGTTCCTAAGTTGTCGTTAAAAACATAACCTAATCTAATATTTCAGTGATTTGCTTGGTTTCCCCATGATTTTTTTCTTGGAACGTGCTGCTAAAATGAACTTAGTTCTGTTATTGTGGAAAGTACATACCTACTATAAAACTTAGTTGTCTTATTATTGCACTTGTCAGTTTAAAACTGGTTGTCAACTTAGACCAGTCTAGCATTGGAGAATCTGGCCGTTTAAATTTTAATTTAACAAAATTCCCTAATCTTAATTAGAACTATATAAAAATAGTAAACAAAAACAATTTATTGGTTCTTTACTTTGCTGATAATTTAAGGTTAGAAGCTGAGATTTAAACCACAATTTGCTGTAAAGGGATGCATCCCACCTATATGTACGTAAACCCAAGCTAGTCATCGTCACCTTTCAGTGTGATTTTTCTTATGTTAAATGGGAAATCTACATTAACTTTATGTTATTTATAAGTTGAATGATCTGTTCTACAAAATCTAGTTAATACCTACATCCATGCAAAAACATCTTGGTAAAATAATTTAGAAAATGTCAATGACCTTATCTCTTTATACCGGGGTTAGATTTTAATAATAAAACTTATGTTGTTCAACTTTAGATAATGTGTTATTTACTCACCTCAAATTTAAAGGAAACACTCCCAGTGCTATTTTAGCCTATATAAAATATTAACTTTAGGGATTAAAGATAAGATTTTTTTCCTCAAGTTTTAAAAGATTTTTCTTATTTTTGGTTTACAAGACCGATATTTTATTTTAAATTATTTTATTTGTGAAAAATGAGAGCTGGCCATTTGGTTTCAACCAGAGCCATTTAATCCAAAAACAACAACAACAACATTTTATTTGTTATTCGGGCACAAGACATAGATAGTGTCAAAACAAAAGTTCCCCATATTCAAGAAACTTAGAAACATATTACAATTACATTTTAATATCACAAAATCGGTTGGATATTATAAAAATTATTTTGGAGAAATGCCGATGACCTCACCTTTTCACAGAGGTTAAAGTAAATAAGACATTTTAGGTAAATTTATTAATTACTTACCTCAAATTTGAAGGCACCACTCTTGTTCTGAAAAACGCAAAGCCATAAGGCCAAACTTTTTAAGAATACAAATTATTGAAGTAGTAATAAACTAATAAATAATTATTGCACCAAACATCATGTTTTGTGAATTATTGATTCCAACCATAGAAAAATATTTAAAGGATCCCAACCCAAGAAAATGGCGCCCAAACCCAAACGAAAGGACGGGCAAAGAAAGCTAGGTTCATTTAACTTTAGTGTTAGTCCCTGCAACAGTCAAGAGTATAAAGACAAAGTGAAACAACCAGAAACAACGTTTACTCCCTATTTGTTAGACTGAACCAGCATTATGAGACCAGGTTGCACCAGTCTAAATGAACAATCTGTTCCGTGAGCTAAGCTGTTCTATTGGCCCGAGAATAACCAACCGTATCCATGGATAGCACATCACGTGGTTTTTAATCATAATTTGTAGTGATAGTCCCATGATATTTACCTCACCTTACTTGGTGAGGTGGCGGTACCCCGCAAAATCCCAGTGTTGCCATTTGGGGCGACAAGTCGCCAAAATGACGACTTTTTGTCTCGTGAGAGTGTGGCGGCGATTTTCAATAAAAAGCTTATTTTTGGCGACTTTTTACAGGTGAAAAAATTGAATATATGAATATACACGTTGTATACAATACGTAAGAAACAACGTCACAATAATAATCATGATTGCACCGAGGGATTTCTCAAAGAGAATATCTGAACACGCCACGAATTGTACGTCAAATTTTGGAGATTCCCCCAAGCTTGCTCCACAAAAACATTTTTTTATTTAATATTGACAGTTTTCTAACCCCAATAGCTCAAAAAAGCTGTGGGGACAAAGTGGGGACTTATCTTGGATCGATGGCGACTTTTTGCTTTGTTACTCTGGCAACACTGGGAAAATCCCTTGTTGCCATAAAGCCCATTTAAACCTTCAGACCCCTGGTTTATAGGCTTAAAGTAAAGTTTGTTTTCTCCTATAAAAAATGCTTAGATGGTTATTGGTTTGGTATCAGGGTTATAATTTTACTCATTGGCAACACTTCAGATGATTCAGTTAAATTCGTTTCATTACCTGGTTAGCAACACTGTTTATATGTTATGTTTTCAATAAGGACAAATAAGGACCAAGAAATTTTCAGATATGACAAATAGTGACAGTTTTGTATAAACTCGCATTTCTTGTCAAATATTTGACATTAAAATGTTGCCTACAAAATTATCAAAGGTACTAAATTAATTTGTCATATCTTGACTTTGACATTGTTTGTAGAAAAAAAACTGTATAGTACTTTCTTTAGTATAAAATTTAAGTACGCTTCGGGTAATGTGTCTTAAGGGGTTACATACAGTTAGAATTTTCACAAAATCGATTTTTTTTAATTTCATTTTCGTAATGTACATATATTCCAGTACATACACAGAAAATTTCAAGGCAATCCGGCGATTATTTTCGAAGTTACACGCATATTTGTAAAGACGTGTCAGAGCGATTGTACGCTATGTAAAGTGCTTTTGAAACTTTAAACGCGTTTTTCTCAAAACTGTGTTTTGAAAGTCGGTGACGGAGATTTCTCGGAGACGGCTGTACCGATCAGTCTCAAATTTTAACACAAGCTTCTTAAGTATATTTTTTACTAATTCATCGAAGGTTTTTTCTCACCGATAAATAGTTTTTTTTATATAAACAATTTAATGCCAAAATTTTGGTCAAAAATCGATTTTTTTTTGAGAAGCCGCCATTTTGTCAAAAAAATTTATTTTGCTTATTCCGTCGATTTGTTAGAAGATTATACATTAGTTTAACGAAATCCGTTTGGTTTTTTCATTTTCGATGATCCAGTCCAGAGATATCGTTGTCACCGCAAGATGCCTTTTTTGAGAGGAACTCCTGGAGACCAGCCATAGCAGCTTTCAAAATTATTATTTTTACAAATACAAAAATCTTAAAATACAGTTTAAAAGTTACCATAATATGTGTACAAATTTTCACATTAATAAATTTAAAAGTCTTCTCAGGAAGAATTCTTGAAAAATCGCTTTTTTAGGCCTCCTAACTGTATATAACCCTTTAAAAAGTCCTTGCAATGGAAAATTTTAATTTATAAGTGGTCCATAAAATAAGATACCACTTAATTGTTCTTTATAAAAGTAATGTTGATGCATAACTTTAAAAAAAACGTTACCTGCTAAATAATTAGTTATTTTAGCCACTTGTTACCATGTAGTTTTATTATCTGAATTTGGTCAGAAAATTAATCTTATAAAATAAATTTTGCTGTTAAAACACCATTAACAAATTACGACCAGCAAACAACAAAATGGTGGAAGCCTAAAAATTTAGCAATTATAGCAATAAAAATTAATATTTAATGAGAACGCTTGGGGGATTATTCATGAGAAGCTCGCGAAGTGAATTTTAGTAATAACGTCACGGTAACTATTAAGGTGCATGATTATTTATAGTAGATGAATTATTATCAACATGATAGCAGTTTGGGTTATGTATGGATGAATGTGCAAGTGCAGGCCACATACTTCAAAAAAGCGGTGATATAAGCAGATGAAAATAAATATCCGATTAGGAAATAAATTACATTTCAATGTATTAAGAATTGTGTATTTTTCTTCAATAATCAACATGGGCAGAGATCCATTTTCAATAATCATGTATGCGTATTTTAAGCAATGTTATTAGAAAAAAGTAAACACGATATACCATATTCATATTCAGTATAGGATTTTTTGCTTTTAATGCTTTTTAATTATAATTATTAGAATATTAACCTAGGTTTACCTTGTGACCTTGTAGGTTATTGAAAGGTTTTTGTTGGGGAAAGGTTCTAAATAAGTTCAAACAGTCTTTATTAACGTCTTTTCTGCCAAGAAAGTCCCATTTTGTATTCAGTATTTAGTGTTAACTGAAAATTGACTTTTTGGATTAAATACCTTAGAATATTTTGGTGGAATATCAAGTTTGAATATAAGAAAAACCATGATGAATACATAATAATCCAAATATATATTATCTAGTGAAGCGAAAGCGGAGAAATTTAAAATAATACCATAATATTTAATATTACTATAACGAATTATTTAAGCAGCAAATATTTTATATAAAATAAATTTACCCTGGTTAAGTAACAGCAACAATAAATTGCAGTTGAAAGAAGGGGATAGACTTTGTTCACAAGGGAACTTGCCCACTTGGTTCACATTTAATGTGAAGCAGTTAAGAAGGACGATTAACGTCAGAGTGAATGCACAGAAAATTAAAATCATTATTT
The DNA here is from genome assembly GCA_963971165.1 of Philopedon plagiatum. Taxonomy (NCBI): domain Eukaryota; kingdom Metazoa; phylum Arthropoda; class Insecta; order Coleoptera; family Curculionidae; genus Philopedon; species Philopedon plagiatum. The sequence goes on along the minus strand of OZ020190.1, from coordinate 30,976,186 downwards.
TTAGAAATTTTGGCAAATCCGAACAGGGTTTTCATTATATTTACTTTTAAGACTTTTGGTTCAAATCTTAAGCTTTCGTACAACTTCGTACTACGAGTATAAGTACACATTTATTCATTTAGTTCATTTTTAAGTGATCTTTTGGGAGTAGATGGCGTCCAAGTGGCAGGTCACGGTTCCATGTGCAGCATAAATTTTCATCAAAAAGTTGTGTCAGGTCTTTTATCTTTTAAACAAAAGTGGTGTTCTATAAGTATTATGGTGATGGGGTTTCCATGAACACAGAAATATTGGGCATTAAGTATAATATTTGTGTTTTAAATCGGAATTTCCGTGTGAAGAATATAGTATTCCATTATAGTTGTGAGTGCGCAAGTCTCCTTTTAGATTCGTAATGGGACTGTCAGCTGCCGACTGTGAAAAGATAAAATCAATTGTTAAATCATGATGATGGTAGCCGGTTTGATCAACGTTTTAATCAGCAAAAAAATCAAATTTCGCAGATGGCTGCTGAAATAGCGAATTTGAAAGACAAAAATAAACATTTAGAGCAGGCCTGTGATAGGTACGAGCAGTTATTCAGGAACTTCCGCATATTTGGTGTTTCAGAACAACAAAATGAAAATCTTCGTGATGTGGTGCTCGATATTTTTAAAAATAAAATGAAGGTAAATATCAAGGACGGGGATATTAAAAAATGCCATCGTGTAAAGGCAAAAATGCCGAATGATAAACTGCCAGCAATTTTAGTTACGCTTTTATAACGATACGACGCGAGTGTCAGTGCTGAAAAAACGTAAACAACTGAAATCCACAGGAATTCAGCTGCAGGAGGATCTAACTTCATACAAAGTTTCACTATTAAAACGGGCTGATTCAAAATTTACTTTTAAAAGTGCTTGGTTCTTGAACGGAAATGTCTATGTCAAAAAGAGTGGTGAAGTTTATCGTATCAGCGATAATGAAGACTTGGATAGTTTAGCATGAAAGGTGCATCTTTATTTTGAAATTTACATTAAACCATTTTTGTTTTGAGCACAATCTTTTTTTCTGTGGTCAAATGTTTTGATAAATATTGGCTTGATTTTTCGGGGGAAAGCGGGATAGGGTGGTTTTTGTTCTCTCATAAGTAAATATATATTTAAGAAATTAAAAGATAGGGGGTGTCTTCCTGAAGCAATTGCAAAATCACTTTTGACTTATAATGGTGTCTGCCCTAAATATTATGGACTACCTAAAGTACATAAGGAGGACATACCTCTAAGACCTAGTGTATCATTTGTGGGTGCTTCTACACAACCTCTGGCTAAGTTCATCTCGGGAATCCTTGACAGAACTTTCACTAATTTTAATAAATTTAGAATCAAAGATACTTTTGAATTTTCAGAAAAACTTAATAATTTCCAATTACCTTGAGGCCTTTGTTTTGTTGTCTTTTGATGTTGTCTCACTCTTTACAAACATACCATTACCATTAATAATTAGTATTTTTCAAGAGCATTTCAATCTCATTAAAGAACAATGCGCAATACCACAACAAGAGTTCATTGATATAATCATTTACCTTTATAATAATACATTTTTCTCTTTTAATGGTAAATGTTATCAACAAATTAAAGGTTTACCGATGGGTGGTGCTGCCTCCCCCTCAATAGCAGAAATTGTTATGAACAAACTACTGTATTTTGTGACAGATACAATTGACTTTGAATTCCCTTTCATGTGGATGATTTACTCACGGCAGTCCCTGCTGATAGAGTACAGTACACTCTGGACATTTAACTCATTTAACTCATTTAACCAGAATCTAACGTTCACATTTGAGGGTGAGACAGACTCATCTGTCCCTTTCTTAGATACTTTAGCAGTTAGGAGTGTTGATAATGTAGTCATGTTGGACTGATATAGAAAAAGTACCAGCTCAGGTAAATACATACCTTTCACTTCATACCACCCACAGAAACAGAAATTGAATGCAGTACTGGCTCTAAAAAACAGAATTACAAAAATTTCTCACAATGCTTTCCTACAAAAAAACTTACTGATTTTGAAAAATTTACTATTAACTAATTCTTACCCACAAAAATTAATTCACAAATTGCTATTTTCTAATGATAACACATCTAGTCACAATAATGTGGACAATTTAAACGATAATATCACTTTGAAAAAATATGCTAAATTGCAGTATATCCACAATGTGACTCCTTCATTGGTAAAAATATTCAATAAATTTAACATAGTTATTGCCAACTATAATTTAAAAAAGCTTAATCTGTTCTACTCTAACTTAAAAGATAAAACTGCAAATAACCAAAAATCAGGTGTGATCTATGGGGTACCTTGTGAGTGTGGAAAGTTACATAATATTGGACATACTAGTCAAAAACTTTCAAAAAGACTAGCTCTCCATAAAAGTGACTGCAAAAATAAACCACAGGCTACTAGCCTTAGTTTTGATGTTAGTTTGCATGTTAATCAAATATATATATATATATATATATATATATATATATATATATATATATATATATATATATATATATATATATATATATATATATATATATATCGTCCCCAAATTCACGAAGTGGCGAATATGCATAAATGCTATTTTTGGCTTATATGGTGGTTGAATAGGATCTAAAGCCCACTATGACCTCTCAAACTGGCGAATATGTATGTCTAATGCTTCCAAAGATATTTGATATTTTAATTTAGGCCGATGTACAAAATGAAAATTTTTAGCTCTTACAAACAGGCGTATTTCATATTCGCCTCTTTGTAAACCCATCTTAATGTTGCAGCGTGTGGCGAATGTGCGACGTCGGCCAGTTTGGGGAATTACCTGCTTATTATTTTAACCTAAAAATTTTTTGCTTCTGGTGTTAAACGTTTAGATATTTTGCTGTTTTTTTAAGTGGCTTGCGCAGTTTTTTTTTTAAATGGATGCGCTAGTATTATGGCAGGACGGTTCTAAAAATGTAGTGGATATAAAAGAACTAGTTAGTGCGGATAAATTGGAAAAGATCCTCAAAACAGGATGCAAAGTAAAAATGTACTATAGGCAACGATGGTATTATGGCGAAATTCTAGACACCGAAGAACAAGGTAGTGGTTAGAACTATATCCTATGTATTTAGATCCCCTATTAAAACATTGTTTTTTTTTTAGGAATAAGATATTTGTCGAGCGATTGCTGGGATGCGACTGATGATATACCACTCTCAGTCTTAAAGAATAGTTGTATTGAAAAAAGATATTTGTCGAGAGATTGCTGGGATGAGACTGATGATATACCACTCTCAGTGTTAAAGAATAGTTGTATTGAAAATTGCAAAAATGTTTTACGTCCTCATATGGATATGGATCAAACAGAATCGCCGAAAATTAACATTATTTCAGATATATGCATCAATAGACCAGGCAAGAAATAATTTATTCTAAACTTAATGAAATTGAGACAAATAGTCATGGTCTTTTAATATTTAAAAACTATAAAATTATTTTTTTTTCAGATTCTAAAACAGAGATTGAAGATGTCCCTGTGTTCATGGATGATTCTGATGATTCAAACCTTGATGAAAATTTTGTACTTCATTGTGAGTTTAAACTCTGCAACCGAAAAGGTCAACAGTTTTGTGGTTGCGGATTCTGGCTTTGCAATCGGCATTACTTTGGCGAAATTTGTACTGTTCATGACACCGCGGATTCAGATTCAGATAAGCTTGCAAAAATAGTACATAAAAAAGTTGATAGTAAAGTTACTAAGGCTGACCTTGAAGTACCCATCCAGCAGCAATGCGAATTTACTGGGTGCATAGAAGAAGTTTGGGCTGCCTGTCATATATGCACAGCACTGCTCTGCTGGGATCATTTTGAAGAAAATGTAGGTTGCACAGAACACAACACATCTAGTAACTCTGACTTAAATAATAATAACAGCAATGATCATAACAATCCAACTGTGACTACGGAAAATTTTGAGCGGAAGTATAAACCAGAAGATTTTGTAGTTGAAGGTGGTGAAACGGAGATACCCCTCAAGAAGAAAGAAAGTCGAAGTACACACCTAAAACACGTTAAGAAAAGGAAACTAGCTGGCAAGGGTTACACAATTTCTAATACGATGAATTTAGTCCCTCCAAAATTACTAAAAGAGGCATGCCATAGCGATTACTGCAAGAAATTTGGCAAAAAATGTCATTTATTTTCAAAAGACCAGCGCCAAGAAATTATGACCGATTTTTATTCACTTAAGAGCTTAGATCTTCAAAGGCAATACTTACATATGTAATTTAGTGGAAGTTAGTTGTCCTAAAAGACAGAAAACCAATTCCAGAAAAGGCAAGAGAAAAGATTTTTTCTTACCCTATTTTGGGGAAAAAGTACCAGTATGTAAAGTTATTTTTCTAAATACTCTAAGTATATCAGAAAAAGTTATGAGAACGTCTATAGAAAAAAAGAAAGCAACTGGTGTAGATGAAAAAGAATGTCGGGGTGGAAGAACAGAAACAATGAAAAAGCGAGATGAGAGAATTAACAAAGAAATTGTAGAGCATATTAATAGGTTTCCCCGGGTTGAGTCCCATTATTGTCGAGAAAAATCTTCCAAGGAGTATCTGTCACCACAACTTTCTATTACGAAAATGTATGACATATACTTAGAAGAATATCAAGACAAAGATCCTGCTAGTTTGAACACATAGGTACAGAAGAGTATTCAAATCTTTAAATGTATCAGTACATAAACCGAAAAAAGACCAATGTACTTTGTGCAATACGTATCATAGCGCTGACGACATTATTAAAAGCAATATGAAACAGAGGTATGAGAAGCACGAAGCTGAAAAGAAAAAAGTAAGAGAAATTAAAGAGAAAAGTAAGCAAAAAGCAATAGAAAACAAAAATCACATTAGTGCTGTCTTTGATCTTCAACAGGTTATTCAGTTACCAATTACCCAGGAGAGCGCACTATTTTACAAGCAGCGTCTAAGTTTTTATAACTTTACGATATATGAATTAGCGAATAAAGATTGTTATTGTTATACTTGGGATCAAACTAAAAGTAAAAGGGGGGCCTCCGAAATCTCATCATGTATTTTCCGTTTTCTGCGTACTTGTGACGAAAAAGGCGCCGAATCAGTAGATCTCTTTTCAGATGGCTGTTTCGGCCAAAACAAAAATTCTGTATTGCCCGCAATGTTCTTGTATTTCTTAAAAAGTAGTAAAAACGTTAAGACGATTACTCATTACTTTTTTGAAGTCTGCCACGGCCAAAACGAGGGGGATTCTGCACACAGCGCTATAAGCAGAGCTATAAAAGATGCTGGAGACTTGTTTCTACCTAATCAGATTATTCCCATAATTAAACTGGCAAGAAGAAAACATCCTTATATAGTCACAGAAATGAACTATGATGATTTTTTAAACTTTAAAAAGCTTTCGCAGGATTTACGAATCCTTTCCTTGAGAAAAGCGCAAGATGATACTTCCTGTGAAACTGACTTAAACTGGACCAAACTACTTAGCGTAATGGTTACCAAAAGTAATCTTAACAAGATATTGTTTAAAACCAGCCACTTTGCGGATAATTTTAGTTCCATAGTATTGTCACGAAATGTAGATTTGTTTAAAGTAATAGTTGATAAGTTGAATAATGGAGTTCAAAAAGTTCCTGAAAAAAAATTTAATTCTTTGGTATCATTATGCCAGGGAGTCACCCCAATAACTACGTAGTTATTGGTCACCCCCGTTATACGCATTCTTGAATACCAAGAATTTTATAAAAATTTACCACATTAAAGCCGTTACGTTTAAGTTTAATTTCTTTCTTTCTGTTAGAACTAGCAGAATAAAATTTAAGTTGATGTTAGGTACTTAAATTTTAAGTTTGAAGAGATTTTTTTATTTGTTTGTTTTCGATTGTTTTATTTAGTTATCTGATACGTTTTTTCTACCCAAATTTAGTTTTTAGAGGTTTTATTACGCAGAATGTATAGTTTTTTTGTTAAGGCGAATGTATTTTTTTCAATAAAGGTGCTTTCTCAAAAAGGCGAATGTTCTTTTTTATAGGTTAGAAAAAAATAATAATACTTTTCAATTAGAATAAATAAATAACGTTAGCCCAGAAGACCCCTGTTAAAATTTCATAACGTTATCTTGAATAATATAGCCAATATAAGGGTTTAACTAACCCCTAAATCTTTCAACGGTTCTCCTCAAAACCCAGCGAAACTTACATTCGCCACTTCGTGAATTTGGGGACGATATATATATATATATATATATATATAGGATGTTTCAAAAAACATGTGCCATCGCTTAAGAGGAGATTCCTTGTAAGAAACTAAGGCAAAAAGTTTATATAAACATGGGTCCGCAGATGCTTCGTTTCAAAGATACAGGGTGTTACATTTCTTAATTTTTTTCAGTTTTTCCAAAATATTTTCAAAATGGCTTCATCAATTTTGATGAAATTTACGTTGTTTAAAGTACTTAAATTAAGCATAATTCTGACCATGAAAAGACGTTGACAGGTCCTCCAGGGGGTACATATGAGAAGACGGTACAATATTTTTCGAATAAAAACATGTACGCCACTGATTTTTTCACATTTTCCTATAACGGTCAATAGTATGTTAAATTCTTAACAAAACTTATCTCTCCATATTTTTTCAATAAAGCATCCGCGGACCCATGTTCATAAGAACTTTTTGCCTTAATTTCTTTCAAAGAATCTCCCTTTAAGCGATGGCACATGTTTTTTGAAACACCCTGTATATATATATATATATATATATATATATATATATATATATATATATATATATATATATATATATATATATATATATATATATATATATATAATTTACTATCCCGTTGGTTATAATACAATTTTGTGGAATTAAAAAAAGAATGATTGTGTAGTTAATAACATGATAACTATTATTATAAATACAAGGTTCTTCTAAATTAAAGTTATTGTAAAACGGATAAATTTATTTACGACAGATGTGTTTGGCTTTTTATATGCTTTTTTCTGTTTTTATTTTATGGTAGTCCGGCAAGTGAAATTTATTATATTTATATTTTCTTATCTGATTGCTTGTGGATCGAGCAGCCTCTTTTTTAGTATTATTTTCGATTTTGTTTCTTTTTAATGATACCTCCTGTTTTTAAAGGGGCTAGTATTTAATAATTAGTGAATAATCTAGATATTTCTGCTATGCGGTGTTTGTCGAAACAACTAAATTATTAATTTTAATATTATCCTTTCATAATTTCTAATTTCAATCTTTTTATTATTATTACGCTTTTTGCCAGCAGTCGCATATTTTGTACTCTGCAAGGAACTTCCATGATCATTGATCATTGTAATGTTCTTTGCTTATCAGTTATTTGTACGCATTGCCCGCCTGTACCCTTTGGTTATTTTTGCTTGCCTAAATCATTAGATTAATATAGTTGTTTTCTTTTTATTATAATTTTTTTTAGTGTTTAGCATTAATATAAATCTTAATTTTTATGTACCTGATCTTCCTGTTCTCTCTTGCGGTGATCTTGAGCAATTAATGAGTTACCCCTATTACTGAAAAAATTATTTCATAACTTAATGTTTTCTACATCTTAGGGGTGACAGTTTTTTGCTTTGGATTGCTTGTGCAGGGGAGCGGGCGGGTGCATTTTTTTTATATATATCTTTCATTGAACTTTACAGATCAATTGAGTCTGGGCCATCTATTTTGCTATCATTATGTTCAATGTTCTGACATTTAGGTTAATTATAAGGGTAGCTATTTAGCTAAAATTCGCCTAATTGTAGTGTTTTGTAAATTTTGGTTTTCTTTTCTTTAAATAAAGACGATTATTATTATTATTATTTCAGTTTTCTTCCTTAAAAAAAATTAAAGCTAAAATGGTTAATTTCATTCAGGTTTCCATAAAATAGTTAATGTTGATTGTATTTACATAAGCATTCTCTCTATCCTATATCCACTTCAAAAAAATACGAGGACCACAAACTATATTGATCATAATACTATATTATCAATATCAATCAATAATATATTATCAATATTATGATCAATATTACATATTATATAAGAATATAAGGTGTGCGGAAAGTCTTAGTATGGGCAAATGTCTTTGCTATTAATAAAGATAAATACACCAAATTTTAGGTGTATCTTATTGGTTAATAAATCTACTTTTGATGTAATTTAACTTTTTAACTCCCTTGAGGGGTGTCGCTAGGGAGTTAAGGTCAAAAATTTTGAAAGCAACCCTATATGCCGTGTGGTACCTCATTTTAAAGGTCTTCAAAAAAGAAAAATTTTACCGTAAACCAGAGGTCCGTATCCTAATTCGTTTTTAAATGGCAAACCTATAAGAATTAAAAATCGGAAAAAAATTGTGAGTACCTTTATTTATTTCTCTTATTCTTTTAAAAGTTGTCCAAAATGACCACCATAAACTTCTTAGTAGTAATAAGGTCGGTTTTGGAACTCTGCCAAGAAGTGACACCTGTCATTCTCGAAAATGTGAGACGTGAGTCTCAAAATCGACCTTATTATTGCCACGAAGTTCATGGTGGTTATTTCGAACAACCCAGTGGCGTGCAATGCCATTTAAAACAGGGTAGGCAAAAATGATATTTAAGTCAAAATATTTCCTTTCGAAGCATTCCCGTACATAAATTTCACGTTTTGTCACAACTGTCTCGATTAGGGGTCGGTAAATCAACGCGGCCGAAGAACAACGAAATTATTTATTAAATTAGATCAATACGGAGCTCTTTTCTTAAAAATTCTTTTAAAACATCATCATAAAAGTTAGTTTTTCGTTTTAGATCCTGCAAAAGGTTGCTCTCCAGAGAGATTATTTTTAATTCGCTTAAGCGTTTCTGTCCCTGTGTGTTTCGTAAATACTTACGAATTATTTACTTAATCCAGTAAAAGATCGTTCTGCAGACACGCTGCTAGCCGGAAAAGTTAATACTGTTTCTTTGAAGTTATCAGTTCAGAAAACACTTCAACTCATCTTCTTATACCCGCAAAATCTAATGATTTTGTAAGCATTTAGTCCTGCAAACTCTGAAGAAGAATATCACCATTGCAGTTCATTCTTGAGTCGGTCAAAATCAAATTTTTTGTTGTACTTCGATTTCAACTTCATACGAGGATATTATTTATACTTCTTATTATTTACGTTACGTTATACCCTTTTAAAAGATCCTAATTATGTTGTAAACAATATAGAGACAACTTACTGTTAAATTCAGAACGAGTTTACTATTTCTAAAAAGTGCGATAAAGCATCAACCTTGGCAACAGTGGAGTTAGAACGTTGGGGATGGCTGGTGAACGGCCTCGCCCTTTGAGTTGCATGTATTTGTTGCATCTCTTTCTACCGTACAGCCTCTCTTGCTTTTACTCGTATAAAAGCACTGCTTTTTCTTTGCCATACGAGCGTAATATGAAGCAAGCTGTATGCTTTCAAGACGGTCTTGTGGGATGCTTATACAGCGATATAATTTACGACCAATAGTGCAAAGAAGGCGTTACGTGGGATGGGAATGATATACGATTAAATTTTTGGTCCTCTACAATATTAATTTATAGAATAATAGCTGCCAAAGCTGGATATTATACGGATAAAAATTGTGCATTAAAAAAATTAAAATTTTATACCGTTTGTTCGTAGGGTAGGCAGTGATTTTTTGCCTATATTGTATGCACGCTACTGGAATATCCTTTAAAGTAATAAAGGTATTTAAACTTACGACCATATTCTCCAACGCTAGTCCGGTCTAATTTGACAACCAACAGTTTTAAACTGACAAGTGTAAGAATAAGACAACTAAGTTTTATACTATCAATTTGTTTCTGAGCTTTTTCACAAATTTATGAAGAGAAGGGCAATTTTAGCACGGACATTCGACAATAATAGAACTAAGGTCATTACAGCAAACCGTTCCAAGATGAAAATCATTTGAAAACCAAGCGAGTCGCTGAAATATCAGAATAATTCATAAAGTTTTAATGACGACTTATTAACAATGACAGGACAAAAATCTGTCAAAACTTATCTGAGCCACTATAAGATCTTAATTTAAACCAGTACTAAACCTTAAACCTTCTTAGTGAATCTGAACGTTAAACTTTTATTCACGATTTAATTTTTAAAATCTTGCCATTTAAAAACGAATTAAGATACGGACCTCGTGTTGCGATAAAATGTTTCTTTTTTAAAAACCTTTAAAATGAGTTACCATATGGTATAGGGTGGCATTTCAAATTTATGACTTCAGCTCCCTAGTGTCACCCCTCAAGGGGATTGAAAACGTTAAACTACATAAAAAAGTAGATTTATTAACCAGAAGATACACCTACAATTAGGTGTCTCTATCTTACTAATAGCAAATATATTGGACCATTATTAAGCTTTACGGACACCCTGTATAATAATAATAAGTAACTGAATTCCCAAAATTTCATTGCTATATCAAAGAAGTTTATGCGGTATGCTGTACTGCTTAGTATGCATTTCTCAAACTACAACTAACATTCGATAGAAAGAAGTTTGCTAGTCATTTAAATGCAGATCACGTTTAGGGCCCAAAATTCCACCGAGGTATAGTTTGGCACCTAAAATAGGATATTTGAACAGTTTTCTTTGTAGGTTAAAGGTTATAAAGTTCAAGCTATTTTCGTTGGCGTGTTTTCCAGGTTAATACCTGCGTGTCCTAGTGAAATAAACAAAACACCCCAATCTTTAACTTGGTAAAATAAAAATATATTGTGCACCGCTTTTGTCATAAAGTACAAATTTATCGAAATCTCTGTAAGAATTTATTATTATTTTGTACTGTAAATTCTATTATGCAGGAGAACATAAATTGGAGGGTTTATGAGATAATTTTTAATTTCGTAAAGCTAAGAAAAATCTAAAGGTCTGAAACGGAAGCCCCCTTCCTCCCGTCGTCCTAACAGGATTCGCCATGATAATTGTAGCGCGTGGGCATTGTCACCCTAAGTACTACCTTTACTAAAAGTTTCATATTTTCAGAGATGAGCATAGTAGTCGCCTATTAGTCTATATGTACATAATATTTTAGACAATAATAAAACTAAATTTATTTTAGAAACAGGTTTCAAGATAACAATGAGTCTAAAACTGAAAAAATCGCAAAAATAAGAGAATAACTCAATAAAATCTTATCAAAACCTAACCGACCCACTGGACGATCTAAATTTAAATCACTAGGTATTAAGTTTTAAAAGTTCTTAGTGAACACCGGGGTATCAATTTAACTAAAAAGACTTAAATTTAAAGTCTGTCCCAGCTTGTTAATTAGGCGGTTTATTGTTAGTTATTTCCAAGTAGATAGTCTTGGCAAAAAGATATATGGCATATAATCAAAAAATAAATAGAGGTTATGTTTCTTTAATATTTACAAAAATATTTTACTACAATATTATCAAAATCATCTTTAATAAAGTGTTTATTCTCCCCGATAAAAATCTTTTTATCGTTTTACTGTTAGCGCCCTCTAAATATCTTCTAAGCTGTCAAGTATATCTTACAAAACTTACTTTAATACGGAATTTCAAGAAGAAACTACTAGCGGGCGCACTCTGCATTTTAAATAAATTGTGCTGTTGAAAAATATTACAATATTCAGCACGTACAATAGAGTAAATAATATTACGTTGTCTTTCTCGAAACAAGACTACAGTCTTTTAAAAATGACTAGCAGCAGCTTATTCTAAATTTAAATATGACTGTTAAAAAAAAATTAGGATCATAGACGGCATATTTATGGATCTACTGCTAAATGTTAAGTTTAACTTTACATAAAGTAGATTTTCTGTGGTCTAGTGGCTAAAAACTCTGTTTATAGACCACGTGATTTTACAAGACTATTAATATCTTTGATGATAGGCTAGAGAGAGAATGAAGGTTATGAAAAGTAACATTCCAGTTTATACTAGTGTGCAAAACAAACTAGTTTTAAAATAGACAGAAATTGCTTTAGACCTAAAATCAAATTAAAATTTAACAGATTGGACAGCTAATAGCGCTACCATATTTGTCAGCTGAGAACACCCTATTGATAGCAAAAGTTACGTAATCTTTTAAAACCATTTCTTTCAGCACAGAAAATCAAAATATGTATGTACTCGTATGATATTATTTTTTCATTTATAATTACCGTTAAAGATACGATGGCACAAGTTTTTGCAGAAAACAGCAGCATCGCTATGGAAATAAAAAGAAAGCGTTTCTTTAAGGCACATAATAATATAGGTGGAATTTTGCCTTGTAGGGATGGACTTCAGAAACGAAAAAAGACGACAAATAGTTGTATTACTAATGTGGTGTTGTGATGCATGTTAGAATGAATGGATAAACAGAATCATGCAAGTCCAACTTTAAATCTTTAGAAATTTTGTGTACCCCGTCTCTATATTTCTTGGTTCCTAAAAAGCACAAACATTTTTACTTTTACTCTGATTCCATGTCCACCGTTATAGGAGGAAGAGGTGATTTAGACCGTCTCATAACTCGGCTTATTTTACAAGAGGTCGATTTTAGATGGCAGTCAAGGCCTATAGTATTCTCCCTGTCGATATTAGAAACGTACAGATTCACTAAGAAGGTTTAAGATTTAGTACTGGTTTAAATTAAGATCGTATAATTGATCAGTTATGTTTTGACAGGTTTTTGTCCTGTTATTGTTAATAAATTGTCATTAAAAACATGAATTATTTTGATAATTCAGCGATTTGCTTGATTTTCAAATGATTTTCATCTAGGAAGGGGTTGCTGTAATCAGTTTAGTTCTATTATAGTTGAAAGTGCATGCTAAAATTGCCCTTTTCTTTATAAATTTGCGAAAAAGCTCAAAATCAAATTCATATTATAAAACTTAGCTATCTTATTCTTACGCTTGTGAGTTTAAAACTTTTGGTTGTCAAATTAGACCGGACTAGCGTTGGAGAATCTGGCCGTAATAATGGTTTATAGAAAGGCCACGTAAGTGTTTGTTCTTCTAATTGTTTCTTATTATTTTAATACTAATTAAATTAAAAATTTTAATAAAATGCATGATTATAAGTAAATAAATAATAATAATTACGAAGTTGATATGTAAATTTATTTGATTTGCTGGCAATACGGGATATTAATACAGGGCCACCAAAAAGGGGTACTACTAGATAGTATGGAAGAAATAAAGAATATATGGAATACCATAAAGAAGGAAGGAGATAGAATGACAGGATATATCTAACGACATTCTGCTCCTTATAGAAATGAGTTTATCGTCGTTCCCTGCCGAGTTAAGTTGATTCAGGGCCACCAAACTGATATACTCTTTATATTCAGAAACGGTATCTTATGTACAGGAGTAACCAGCAAATCAGATGCTACTTTTTTTCTACAAAGTTACAAACGTACATATGTTTTTTTAGCAGTAAAGTAAATGAAAAGTTAATATAATTATTAAAATAAAGCGAAACCGTGAGTAACATATTGTATACCTATAGGTATATTTTTTAAATCAATGCTTGTATTTATATTTTGTGAATACGTCGCAAACACCCACTCGAACATACTTAGTAATTGAAGTTAATAATAAAATCTAGCTTATTAAGTAGAATTACTTCGTTGACGTTATTTATAAGTTTTCGTTTAGGAAAAGAACAATTTAATCCTGTATTCAATACCAAACACTAATCCTCTTAGTCGAGTAATTGGGAAGAAGATTTATCTTTTGGTTAGGCATTGTTGTCGGTACAAGTACCATGAAGAAATTTTACCATCGAATAAAAATATTATTTTTAATTGAAATCAATAAAGTATAAAAATAAGTAAAAACTTAATCAGGAAACATTCAACAGAATCTCCAGTTTGTATAGGGATATCCAAATAAAAGTAAACAGGCCTTATAACGTTTTATTTTTAAAGATGGAAAAAATGTTAAATATGAAAATTTTGGGAATTTTTATGGATCATTCATATATCTTATCATCAAAACAATTCAGTATCGAATACAAAAAATACAGTATAAAACATCGATTTTCTCGCTTATTCTAAATTGGATGGTATAATTTTTATCATATTTGTGGATTCTAGGAGAAGTTAAAATCATATTTTGTATAACATACCCTATACGGTTTTTCAATCATTTTTGAAATATTTCAAATTAAAAATTATTTCGCATAAATATACTTTAAACGTAACTATCAAGGTTGCGAACGAAATACCTGCTACCTTTTTAAATTTTCTTCGAGGTAAGTCAAAGTTAATGGTTGACAATAATACTTTAGTCACCGCAAATTTATAATTTTATTTTTATGCAAAATGAGTTATTCTATTAAACAATAAATAATGTTGATTTTTATTAGTTATTAATATTTGAAAACAACAACCAGTGATTATGAATTATAATATAAATAGATAAATGTTAACATTGGCGAATAAATATAAAAAAAAATTCCGCCAGACATATCAACCATTTAATTCTTTCTACTTTTCATACATTCTTCTCTGCCTCTGAAGTGTGTTTATAATACTTTCAACATCATTTTCGTTCAGATTTATCACTTCATGTCTCACCTTTCTTTGAATTTCTTCAATATTTTCATTATGATGGCTGTATACGAGATTTTTCAAATGACCCCAAAGAAATGTATCTAAACGTGTGAGGTCTGAGCTATTTGAAGGTCAACGTAACGTTCCATATCTACCGATCCATTCGTTATACTGATGATTTAAAAAATTGCGAACCTCAATTATTTTATGGGGAGGCGCTCCGTCCTGTTGTCATATAATACGTCGACGTTCTTCAAGTGGTCTAAAATTCATCGAGAATATCTTCGATTTCATTTTCTAAAAAATTAAGATAGCGCTGACCAAGTAATGCTCCCCGAAAAAACAATTTTCCTAGAATTTTATTTTGTAATATCCCACACCAAACGTTGATTGACATTTCGTCTATTAAACATTTCTGCAGTTGAGAAAGTTAAATTAGGATCTTTCTGCATTCTCTCGTTAATATTTGTGACAAATGTATATCTCCTTTCTTTTTGATCGGCCCTAAGCTTTTGAACTGGCATAAATTTAAATGGTCTATACATGAAATACTTTAACGTTCTTTGAACTGTTCCATAAGTAAATATTTTATCTATTCTTCCGTATCTGATACCGCACACAATCCGGAATTGATTTTTTGGATTCTCTTGAAAAAATAATAAAATCGCTTTTTCCGTTTCTTCATTTCTTTCTCTTCTTCTTTTTCCATTGCCTAGAATTCCTCCTTCGTCTAGTCTTCTATTTGTTTTTATTATGGTGTTTAATGACAGACTTCGTTGTTTCTCTTCAATACTTTCTTCATATTGTCTTTGAGCTGCTCTAACATCATTGTTATTTTTTAAATATAATTTTAATATTTTGTATTTCTCATTAATAGAAAAACTCATTTTGCGTACAACTAAAATTATAAATTTACGACGACTAAAGTATTAGTGTCAACCTTGACATTAACTTTGACTTATCTACGAAGAAAATTTAAAAAGGTAGCAGGTATTTCGTTCGTAACCTGGATGGTTAAAAATCATGTATCAATGTAAAATAAGCGGGAGAATCGATGTTTCATAACTTTTTTTATTCGATGCTCAATTGTTTTGCTGATAAGATATATGAATGATCTATAAAAATCCCCAAAACTTTCATATTTAAAATTTTTTCCCACCTTTAAAAATAAAAAAGTTATAAGGCCTGGTCACTTTTATTTGGATATCCCTGTACATTTCAAAAATAAATTTTATAAGAAAGGCCAAAAGTATGCTTGAAGGATGTTTAAAGCTTCTTATACGGTAAAAAATATAAATATAACAAAGGCATTTTCACTTTTATTTGGATATCCCTGTACAGCATTACACTTCCCTCGATATATAATGGAAATTTGCTTTAGTTAAAATTAAATGAGACTCTATAGGGTGCAGTGGCGGTTCGCCATATGAATCAAGTGAAACACTGATTCACCTAAAATTTCGGTTAACTAATTCAGTCACATAGTTTAGTCCTTTATAACCAATTAGGAGACTTATTTAAATAATGTTCGTAGGATAATGATACTAGAGCAAAGCAAACGATTACCAGGATTGTAAAACGCAAATATCTCAGTATTTCTACACACAAAATTATTTTAAAGGGAAACCAATTTTCTGCTGAGCTGTCAAAAAAGGTTGTTTTTAAAAATAGATAGTATTGCATCTTAAACATTCCGTTAATTGCGTTTAGATTCTCTTTTAGCAAGGGACTTCTACATACAGTTTTGTAGACATTAGTTATTTGAAACGACCTTGGTTTTTGGAATTATTATTAATCGATCGGAGAGAGTTATGTTAACTATTGCTATAGTGCCTAATACATCATTCTCTAAATTAGTTAGATTTAATATAAATCCAGCATTAATTACCTCTAATCTTGACCTGCAACGTAAAATCAAATTGAAATTAATAAGATTTCATTTATTTAACCACTTTAATCGCCACTGACAACAGCCTAAACAAACAGCATTAAATAATAATACACTGCCGCCCGCGCCGCGCGTGTAATACCGACAAAAACTAGAATCACAATCAGCCACCTGACTTGGGTTTCAATCAGGCGCTTTGTTTACTGTGATTGTCATAGTAACGATCATGCTGCGTCGCGACAGCGGCGGCAAGGTGTATTGATGGTGCATCGCATTATTAGTGTAATTCTTATTTCTTCCGTCTCTCCGGGCAGGATTTCAGTATTAACACCGCGGTTTGGAATAATTTAAAATAGAATCGTGCGTGTTTTGTTGAAAAAATATTTTTCCAGGTGGAATAATATGGATCAAAAATACTTTTTAAATTCTGAAAAACCTAAGCCTAAATTGGACGTAAATCAAGAAGTAAAATTGAAGGATAGAACGTGTGTTTGATCAGTTTCAGTGGCTATGTGGCAGTTAATACCATAAAAAAACCTTTACTTTTTAAGTATTATTCTCGGCATATTAAGAAAATACCATTTAAGTTTTTTTGAAGGGCGGAATACAAGTTAGTGTGATTCACTTATTTGGGAGGACACGAGCCGCCACTGATAGGGCGCACAGTGAAAATCATAAGCACAACACCCGCAATAAACACAGTTTTATTCCAGCATACTGCCGATTGAAAAGGTGTCAGAATGGTCCTGGGTACTTGGCAATAAAATTTTATAACAGTTTACCTAGTACAATAAAATAATAAAATTTATCAAAATTTAAAACAGAAGTAAGAAAGATTCTCTTAAAAAAATGTTTTGCAGCTATAAGGAATATTTGAGTAAAAATATACTTTAGAGTTGTTAATGTGACCAAATTGTAAATAAATTAAATTAAAATAATCATACTAAATTACGGTATACTTTATAAGTGTTACGTATTGTATAATATTTTTACGTTTTATGTTGTTTAACTTGACGAATGTAAGTACTGTTGTACATCTGACATGAATAACGTATCTTTGTTTATGAATATTACATACTTTAACAATTTTTTTGGTAGATGTCCAAACATAAATAGACAATTATGTATATACGAGCCCTTGTCATTTTGCAGAACAGTGTAAGCAAGGCAATATGCTGTGGGGATTTGAACCCATTATAGTTAAAACTGACTTAGCAAACTTTTAAATTACTTTTTAGGGACTTCTTAGCTGTTTCCGGTATTTGTTGTTTCTAAGCTTTTACGAAAAATAAAATCTATCACCAGAATTTACTAAAAAGGTTTAAAATTTATTACTGGACTAAGGCTTTGACAAGTTTCTGTCCTCTCACTGCTAATAAGTCGTCTTTAAAAACTTACTAGTGATTCCAGTATTTTTTTTATGTTCTGACAGCCCACGAAGACCGAAATCTAAGTACTATGTACCGTGGATGTACTGGGGAAATCCGACTCACACATCCAGAGCTGGAAACATCCGTACGGACTTCACCAGCCCTTTAAGAGGATGTGTGGGGTGGTACCACCTTAGTTGAGGAAGAAATCCTCTACCACCTTCCACCTTTTAGCAATTTGTCTTTTGTTTCTAAATTACTGCTATGTTGGAATTCGTTGCTAAAATGAATTTAGTCCTATTATTGTGAAAAATGCATTTTTTTGCAAAAAGAAGCAGAAATAAATTCACAATACAAAACTTAACTGTCTTATTCTTACACTTGTGAGTTTAAAACCTTTGTGAAATTGACCGGTTTTAATATATTATTCTTACACTAGGTTTCTAAAAGTGTTTAATTAAGTAATACATTTAATTGACGTGTCATGGCATTACCCATGTGCACTGTTGCATTTAGTGTCCAGTCAGGTATTTATTAATTAAACTGATTTGTGGAATTGACCAAGTGTTTTCTTTTGGCACCATTTTGGAACAACAAAAATAAATAGCGATAGTTTTTTTAACCTAACTTTGCCCGATCGATTAATAATAATTCCAAAGACCAAGATCGTTTCAAATAACTTGTCTACAAAACTGTATGTATAGAAGTTAGAAGTACCTTGCTAAAAGAGAGTCTAAACACGAGTAACGGAATGCTTGAAATGCAGTAATACGTTCTCTAAAGACAAACTTTTTTGACAGCTCAGCAGTTTAGTTTTTGTTTTCCCTTTAAAATAATTTGGTGTGTAGAAATACTGAGATATTTGCGTTTTACAATCCTGTTAATCGTTTGCTTTGCTTTAGTATCATTATCCTAAGAACATTATTTAAATAAATCTCCTAATTGGCTATAAAGGACTAAACTATAAGGGTATATTATTTAGTTAACATAATAATAACTTTACATAATTAGCATGTTTCCAAACTTTGGTAAACCAATGCCATAAAATATGTATAAATAATAAGCAGAATATATAGTGAAATAATTAACATTATTACATTATTCAAACTTACTTTAGACCATATACCCATAAATAGTACGTTATAAAACAGCCCACAAGTCTGATTAATAAATTCAATTAATACCCATTGTAATAATCTTTAATTCGACGGTAATAGTATGCAAGGGGCCCTAAAAACCGTGCTCATGGTAGAAAGTAGATAAGATTTCATTGACATAAAATGTTAGGGTCGAAACGGCTTAGTTCTTTTTAGGAGCTTCTGAATTCTTTCTCATAGAAAAATTTGTTGGGTTATAGTTCCTAAATTATTCGGTCAACTGCAATAAAAGTAACAGTTTTGCAAAGCAACTGCTTTTACTATTTGGCGTTGCAAATCAGATAACAATTTTGTAAGTCTTGGGAAGGTGCAAGTGTGATTAGGGAAGGCTATAAGGCGTAAAAGGACAGAATCAGATGATGACCACGATTCTGTAGGCGGGTCCATGGAATTTTTTTTTAAAGGCATAGCAAGAAGTTTCGACCCTGACAACATTTTTTGTCGATGAAAACTCTACTTTCCACCATTCTCGTTTGGGCACTTTTTTGGGACGTATTTATTACAAAACATACATATATCGGTTGTCAACGAAATTTCTGCCAAGTGTGTCATTCTCTTGATTCAACATAGATTTGAATATAGGGCAGTAAAGGCAAAAAAGTTTCAGAAATTTATACCGGGTGTTGCATCGTCGAGCGGGACATAGGAAATCCCATGTAATTTTAAATGGGGTCAATTATTGACTTCCCTAATTATTTTAGAGAAAAATTCTATTTAGGTTTATTAAAGAGCACTAAAACCCACATTCAAAAGAATAACTTTAGATATTTTTGATTAGTCCGTTTACGAGTTATCGCCGATTTCTTTTTAAATATTTCTCCTTTTTTATGGCCCCGTATTTGCGAGCACCAGTCAAGGTAAAAGATGACTGTCAAATGAAGTTGTCATTTTGAAATGTGTGCTTTATTGTTATAAAAACTCGTACATCGGAAATATTAAAGGTGTATTCATGAATACAAATAAATCTGAAATGAACTAAAATAAACTATCCAACTACAAGGTTAATTATGACATTTTACATGCTTCAATAACTTACTAATTAAGAGGTACTACTATTAAATTGTACAAATTTAGGATTTAAGATGTTCAAATATTCCTCCATTGACTGCTAGACAATAACCGAGGCGATCATAAAATTCTCTTCTTACATTCGCTAGTTGGGAAACTGAAATTCTATTGCATTCCGCAGAAATAGCATTTTTTAACTCGTCTACATTTGGGAACTTTTTATCCTTGTATATCCTGTTTTTTAAATGGCCCCAGAGAAAGAAATCATTTGGCGAAAGATCAGGAGACCTGGCTGACCAATTTACTGTATGATTTAGGCCAATAACATTTCCATTGAAAGCATGGTTTAAATATTCCACGACAGCCAGGGAACTATGTGCCGGGCAGCCATCCATTTGGTACCATACGGGGACATAAAAAAGGAGAAATATTTAAAAAGAAATCGGCGATAACTCGTAAACGGGCTAATCAAAAATATCTATAGTTATTCTTTTGAATGTGGGTTTTAGTGCTCTTTAATAAACCTAAATAGAATTTTTCTCTAAAATAATTACGGAAGCCAATAATTGACCCCATTTAAAATTACATAGGATTTCCTATGTCCCGCTCGACGATGCAACACCCGGTATAGAAATCAAATTTAGGATCCGACAAAGGGCGTTTTGTTTAAATTTTTGAAGTAATTTCAGTTTAAAAGTCAGTTTTCCTGGTATTTTCGGTTAAACCGGAAGTGGAAATGTTATGGCATACCATCGTTGTTGTATAATTAAATTGCACAATTTATTATTGATATATCATTTTCAATCCCATTTTTTCCAAACATCTTTTAAAGATATGATTGTTTAAATAAAAAATAAGTCTGGATGGAATAAATACTACAAATAGAAAAAGGCTGGCAAACTTTTTATAATTAAAAAGTCACTAGAAAATTACGAAGAAAGATTTGTTCGCGAGACTTGTTTAATTTTTGCAACTTTCAAACGCAGTGACTTTTATAATTTGCAAACATTAATTTCTTTCCTAACAATGGAGTGGTGTAATACCCAATCAATAAATCTAAATGTTTTATACTGTTTTCTCTCAATTCAATAAATAGACGAGTTATAATTAAAACTTACCGACAAGCAACTGAAAAACTGTTTAATGAATCAGCGTTCAATTTAAAAGGTAACGACTCACGACATCATGTTAAAAATTCTATTTGTACTTTCATTTTAAATTTGACCCACAAAATTTCAGCTGAATATATAAAATGAAAAGCCAACATTTGCTTTGAGCTAGTAGGTGGCGAATGTAATATTAAAAACTGATTAAGCATTTCAAATACCGGTGATATAAAGTCTTTTTACTTTAGGAATAAAAAATTTACACTTTAAAAATACGGAATTTACAAAAGTCGGATTATTTCTTGTACACTGCAATAATTAGCGTATAAAACCACTACAATTAGGGCATAGCTACTTAGTAATCGCGAAAAACGTACTAACAGGCACTAAATTATAATTTTGTTGTAATAGGGAATATGTATATAACCCACATAAATCTGAAATATTGTTTTTATATTCTCTACATAAATTAAATGTTTATGGCGGTTGCTATTATTCATGTATTTTGGTCTTTACTAATAAAAAAAAATTCTACCGCAAACTTTCGCGGGAATTTCGAAACTTGTAAAGCGTGATCCAGTTGGCTGTGTCATCAAAAGTGTTTTTATGAGGCATAATGAGTACATGGCGAATTCCAGTGTTGTAGGGTAATCGAAAAATCAATAGAAATGGCATTTAATGCGTAACTCATCCAATGAAATATCCCTGGATTTAAAGTACAAGGTTCGTAAAATCTTATTCATGTATATCTCAAGCATTAATCGGTCCAGCAACCTTTCAATTCTGCAACAAAAACTGACATTTTGGCGAAATTTTGACACACAATATATTAATAACTTGGAGCAAATAAACCGCAATTCTTTGTATTCATGGCAATCTTCGAAAATTTTAAAATTTTGCATGTCCCCTATGCAAATCAACCTATTTATTTATAACTTTAACAAAAAATAAGAGATTTAAATTAGTGGGAGGTATTCTTAGATAATTAACGGATAAAATGAACCCAAAAAATCACTAAATAAGGAAAATAATGTGGAATAATGTCGATCAAAAATAGGATTTGTCGGAAAAAATCAAGAAAATTCGGTTTTTACCCCTTAGATACGCTCCTGGATGACCCATTCGGCATTCATTTTAAAGTGTAATTATCCCTCTATAAGATAGTGTTAAAAAATTGGGAAAAAATTAGATAGGAAAAAATACAGAGTGATTCAAATGTACTGATGTCGAGGGCAAAAAAATAAATAATTAAGAAACTTAAAAATATGGATATCATGTATTTCGATGAACTCTCTCCAATGACGTATATGGGATTTTAATTTGAACCATTTTAACCTCACAAAAAATTAAAAACCCTGAAATATTTGAATCAAAAATCGAAATTTCCAGTTTTTCCCAAATATATTCATTTTCCAGTGATTTTAGGTCTAAGTAAATTTATTCCAAAAAGAAAGTATTTAAGATTTTAAAGTGTCACTTATGAATCCGTTTTTCGATTCGACGTTTTGTTTTCGAGTTATTAGGTACCAAAGAGGGATCTGCAAATGGCATTTTACGACCTAAAAAAATTCCAAAGAATAACTTGCCATTTTTCGATCCTCGACAGTTTCAATGGGGTTTTGAAGCTCCGAGTCCTCTACAACCTCCGAAAATTTACATCGATTTAATTCACTTTTGCGACCCGTACCCGATTTAAACGGAAATCGCAGAAATTTCGACTTTGTATAACTGAATTTTTTACCGATTGCTCCCCCTCTAATTGTTTCCGAGAAAAACAAACCTGTTCGACATTTGGTTAAGCCTTACGCTAACATGTAGATTGACACTTATTTTTGTTGATCTCTTGACGTCATTATTCACTAAGGAGCTTTTGAAATTGTAATGAATGATACCGAAAAGTAAACGTTTTTGCAGCTAAATAATAATTATTATCCTACTAATTTTCTTCAAAATATTTTTTTGGCTTTGTAATGAATTCCTACGATTTATGCAATCAAAAATATGTTCATATTCCTTATTGTATAGTATTGTATTGTATACGGCAAGGAAAAATAAGAATTTAAACTAAAAACAAATAAATTATTCTTATCAAACCGCGCAAGTAATTATCCTATGTTTGTACGCCCCCTCTAAAATGGTTTACCATAAATGCTTTTTTAGAGTTTGGTAAAGCTTAGTGGACTGTATCTCCTTTATTGAGTTTTTTTTGTTCGGGTAGAGATTAACTCCCAAAGGCCGGATAAAATACGGATGATTTAGCAAAAAAAAAAATGATTATTATCAATTTAACATTATAAAAGATACTCGGTGATCAGTGGTTTATATCATTAAATCTTAAAGCTGACTTGGCTAGCAGGCTGTTTTTATAAGGAGACCCCCAAGACGACGAAAAGAAAGGGAACGAGGCGTTGAGCAGTGCATGTATTTGAGCCCTGTTTCTAAAATCACGCGTCTTGCGGCAACCTTCCAGCGCTCAAAGAGACCCAAAAAAGTTGATTTGACGTCAAGCACTGAATATTTTCGTTTTATTAGAATATTGACTTTATCGACAAATAAATATTTAATTCAATTACCAAAATTTACGTTCAGATTCACTAAGATGGTTTAAGATTTAGTACTGGTTTAAATTAAGATTTATACAAAAATTGAGAATCAATTCTCTAACCACCTGAAAATTCCTTATACAATAAGGATTTTAACAAATAATGGTAAAACAGCTATTCTCCGGGCTATATGCCCCTCCGAGCGCTGAATTACATGCCAAAATTTGCCGCATTTTCTTCTAACATAGTTAGATAAGAAAATACTAATGTTTCGAATGCAAGAAACTACCAGGAAGAAGGAAGCTTTTCCTTTAGTTAGAATGTCGTCACCTGCAGACCGGTTTCGAACTCGTTGGTTCTCATCAGTACAGGATAGACGAACATACCAATCTTCCGAAAAAGTAATCCCTTAAAGCTACAATGTCGTACTGCATAAGCAGTGAGACAACGGCAGCGCCATCCATTAGCAGTTTCAAGCACTCAGAGTAGAGTTTACCGTAAGGTAAAATTTTAAAAAATATATGAATGAAGTCTACTTGTCAGGGGTGTATATAAATATACAAAAATTGAGAATCAATTCTCTAACCACCTGAAAATTCCTTGTACAATAAGGATTTTACGAGTTCGAAACCGGTCTGCAGGTGACGACATTCTAACTAAAGAAAAAGCTTCCTTCTTCCTGGTAGTTTCTTGCATTCGAAACATTAGTATTTGCTTATCTAACTATGTTAGAAGAAAATGCGGCAAATTTTGGCATGTAATTCAGCGCTCGGAGGGGCATATAGCCCGGAGAATAGCTGTTTTACCATAATTTGTTAAAATCCATATTGTATAAGGAATTTTCAGGTGGTTAGAGAATTGATTCTCAATTTTTGTATATTTATATACACCCCTGACAAGTAGACTTCATTCATGTATTTTTTAAAATTTTACCTTACGGTAAACTCTACTCTGAGTGCTTGAAACTGCTAATGGATGGCGCTGCCGTTGTCTTACTGCTTATGCAGTACGACATTGTAGCTTTAAGGGATTACTTTTTCGGAAGATTGGTATGTTCGTCTATCCTGTACTGATGAGAACCAACGAGTTCGAAACCGGTCTGCAGGTGACGACATTCTAACTAAAGAAAAAGCTTCGTTCTTCCTGGTAGTTTCTTGCATTCGAAACATTAGTATTTTCTTATCTAACTGTGTTAGAAGAAAATGCGGCAAATTTTGGCATGTAATTCAGCGCTCGGAGGGGCATATAGCCCGGAGAATAGCTGTTTTACCATTATTTGTTAAAATCTTTATTGTATAAGGAATTTTCAGGTGGTTAGAGAATTGATTCTCAACTTTTGTATATTTATATACACATACACCCCTGACAAGTAGACTTCATTCATATATTTTTTAAATTAAGATCTTATAGTTGATCAGATATGTTCTGACAGGTTTTTGTCCTGTCATTGTTAACAAGTCTGCCTTAAAATCTTATGAATTATTCTGATATTTCATCGATTTGCTTGGCTTCCAAATGAATTTCATCTTGAAATGAGTTGCTGTAATGAATTTAGTTCTATTATTGTCTATATTACGTAGTAAAATTCCTCAGAAATAAAGGGTCTAGCCGGTTAACTATATTATTATGAAAAGTGCCCCAACGTCGTTTCCATGTTCTTACCTCGTAAATTATTGTTCTTTGACAGAAACATTTTTACACCAAATTTCAAACCCCCCCTCTCAGTAATGAGGGAGATATGGGGGTTGCATCCCTTAACTTAGAAATTCATTATCTTTAAAACTATTTGAGATATCTCAATGACATTTTAACTGTGCATAGTTATTTATAAGGTTTATATAATATAATTTTTTCAGATTTTTATATCATTAATGAATGGTCAAAAACAAGATGTTTAATTTTTAGGGGTGGTTTATCATACTTACCCCCGGAGTGACACCAACTAAAAAAAATTAGTATAATCGTCTATTCTCTAGTAATAACAAAAAAATTACACAAAGCTCGAATAGGTGGAACATTGTTAAAAAAAATAAAAATCAATGTGACATATAAAATGAAGCATATATTTTGGCGAATTAATGTAAGTATAAGTCGTACAAATGAAGGAATCGGGAATAACACATTGATTTTGATTTTTTTTTTAATAATGTTCCACCTATTTCAGCTTTGTGTAATTTTTTTATGTTATTACTAGGGAATAGACGATTATACTAATTTTTTTTAGTTGGTGTCACTCCGGGGGTAAGAATGATAAACCACCCCTAAAAATTAAACATCTTGTTTTTTACCATTGATTAATGAGATAAAAATCTGAAAAAAATATATTATATAAACCTTGTAAATAACTATGCACAGTTAAAATTTCATTGAGATATCTCAAATAGTTTTAAAGATAATGAATTTTTAAGTTAAGGGTTGCCACCCCCATATCTCCCTCATTACTGAGAGGAGGGGTTTGAAATTTGGTGTAAAAATGTTTCTGTCAAAGAACAATAATTTACGAGGTAAGAACATGGAAACGACGTTGGGGCACTTTTCATATAGTTAACCGGCTAGACCCTTTATAGTAGGAAACTTAGTTGTCTTATTCCTACACTTGTCAGTTTAAAACTTTTGGTTGTCAAATTAGACCGGACTAGAGTTGGAGAATCTGGCTGTTAAGTTTAAATGAGAAGCGAAAATTTTAAATATAACTGTAAAAACCCCCAAAACATAGGAAAACTAACTGTGCACAAAACAGAAAGCAAAAAGAAAATATTTTTAAGATGCGACTGAAATTAAAATAAAAACTAAAATTGAACCACCAGTTAGAAGAAGGAAATAAACGCCAAAATATGGTAAAATGACTTTTTATTAAAATTAGCATTTTTAAGGCACACCCCATGTCTTAGTGTTAAGATGGGCATAAAGACCTCACCCGTTACGTAGAGATAGGCGGTAAATTACATTAGTTTTAAGAAGAAAATATATCCCAGATTTATTCCCTTCTTTTTTTCGATTTTCCCAAAATCAATAGTATGGATTCATTTCCTTCTTCCAACTGGTGGTTCAATTAAAGACTATAATTTTGATATACAAAATGACAATTTTTCAGTCCAAAAACGGTTTTAATTGCTTAATAGGTTTTAACCATGGACGTCTAAAAAACTATAAACATAAAATGGTTTCGCGTTAAATCAATCATCCGTTTAAAAATGCTCTGGATAAGACTAAGTGAGGTAGACACAGCGGAAAAAATGACAACACTGTCCAACATTCAACCCAACTACACGTATGGATTCGATACAAGTTAATATAACCTCACTTGTGAAAAGAAACTTCAGGGTTCAAATTGTCCAATTTTTTGCAAACGTGACATTGCTGCACCATTTTTAAATGTTTTTTCGCAAAATAATGTCAGGTTCTTCAAAGAAAGACACTTTAGCGCTTCTCGCAAACATAAAAAAACACAATTCCACTCTCGAGTTCGTGGCAATCGTCAGCGAATTATATGAATGCCCGCTGGAGGCACTTCTCGATTCGTAGTAAAACTGGTAGTAAACAGTAAAACAGCGTTGCAACTTTTACTCAATAGCTTAATAACTTATCACAGGGAGAAGGGAATAAGAGTTTATTCAGTTATGATGCATAAAGTAGAAAAAATGTAGTAATTTTTTATTACTTAATACATATTTATGTATGCTAATCTTATTAGATTTTTTTTATCTTCTGACAGCCCACGAAGACCAAAGTCTAAGTACTATGTACCGTGGGCGTACTGGGGGATCGACTCACACATCCAGAGCTGGAAACATTCGTAGGGATTTCACCAGCCCTTTTAAGAAGATGTGTGGGGTGGTACCACCTCGGTCGAGGAAGAATTCCTCTACCACCTTCCTTGTTTATTGCGAGACACGGCATGCCCTGGCGGTCACCAATCCAAGTAATAACCGCGCCAAGCGTAGCTTAACTTCGGTGGCTCGATCACCAAAGTTAAACGTCTGTTAAATCTTAGATAAAAATATAGTCAAATAAATGTTGCGTAATACTGTATTGCTTGGATGGCATCAATTAGGCCATTTGGAACCTACATTTTGGCACCCATCTGCAGTTGACTAGTCAATACAATCGACCAGTTTTTAGTGCAAATCAAATGGATGATTGATTTGAATAGTAATTAACGTTGTCTGTAGTTTTTTAGACGTCTATGGTTTTAACCTAAGGCCGCACTTCAGGTAAGTAGATAGGAGGATAGCGGCAGGATATACAGCAAGCGACACGCGATATTCATAATATTTAACATGCACTTTTAAACGTCACTAAGCCCACTAGTTTCTC
This sequence comes from Philopedon plagiatum, assembly GCA_963971165.1. Taxonomy (NCBI): domain Eukaryota; kingdom Metazoa; phylum Arthropoda; class Insecta; order Coleoptera; family Curculionidae; genus Philopedon; species Philopedon plagiatum. Next base: position 30,948,193 of record OZ020190.1, on the reverse strand, counting down.
CAACCTACCCTACCCGCCTATCGTGCTTGATATTTTCATCTAGGCGCGAGTCATTTCAACTATGGAAGAGTTATTAACTGCAGCAGTTGATAAGAAAGAAACTACATTCATTCTTGAATAGTTAAAAGATTTATTTGGATAATTCCTTACAAACCTGTAAAAATTCTCAGTCATTGTCTCCATCTACGTTGCCCTCTTGCATTCCGTCTACGAATGCACCCACGACGAGCTTTTAGTTTTTAATCTTAAAGAGTATCGTTATGCTTTATACAGGGTGTTAATAAAGTATGTGGCCAAACTTCAGGGTATTATGCTTTACTCAATTGTAAGAAAAAATGTTCATTTAAACTCAGGCCCTAAACGACTTTGTTTTTAATACACAGGGTGTTTGCTTGAGTTTTTTTAAAAAGATTTTTCCTAAATATGTAGAAGACGCAAATTAGTATTAACCTGAAACATGGTGACAATTTCTAATGCATAAAGAGGAGTCTTTTAACCAAAAAATTTTAATGCATAAAGTCGAGTCTTTAAGCAAAAAACTGTTTTTCTCACTAAGCAACTTTTTTTTATATCTAATAGGATTTATGATTTAGCAAATAAAACTACATAAAATTCATGTCTCGAATTTTTTTGCTCAAATTAACCGTTTGCGATAAAAATGAAAAAATGTAAAGTTATGCATAACATTATTTATTAGTGTAATTTGTTGAAAATATTAAAAAAGAGAGCCATGGAAACAAAAACACTTCTTTAAACAAATTTGACAACAAGCAAGACTCCTCTTTATGCATCAAAAATTGTCACCAAGTTTCACCTTGATTTTGCGTCTTCAGTTATTTAGGAAAAACCTTTTCAAAAAAATTGAACACCCTGTGTATTAAGAAACAAAGTTATTTAGGACCTATGTTTAAATGAACTTTTTGTCTTAAAATTGAGTAAGGAGTAATACCTTGAAGTGTGGCCACATACTTTATTAACACCTTGTATAAGAGATACATTAAGTATATAAACATACCTGAAAATGTAATTCTTAGATCAATTCTAATATAAGAAACTTATACTTGTGTGTATGTGTGTGTGTAAGTAAGTTAATGGCACTGGTTAAGACCAAATGGCCAGCACCAAACTTATACTTGGATTCTTAATCGCTTGGTTAACAGTATAAAGGTTGTTAAATTTAAAAAAAACTTGTTAAACGTGCCAGTTGTTTTTATGTATATTGAAACCAGTTCATAGATCTATAAATTTACCATATCTTAAGTACGTACATTGATAACGTTGAAGCCTATGGTTAATGTTTGCCCTGAAATTTCACTGTTAAAAATTACTGATTTTTTTTATACTATTCTTTATGCAATTACTGGATAAAAACATACATATTATTGCTTAGTCAACTTAAGAAAAAAAATTTCTCGCGTTGCTAATATGCAAAATTAGATCCATAAAATATTCACAATCTCACAAAAAGAACGTTCATGAGGTTGGGATGTCTATTAAACAGCATGCAAAAAGATCTATTTATAATTCTACCTTAATGACACTCCTGTGTCTCTTACAATTTTAAAAAATAAAGCTCACTATATCCGGAAGGAGCAAATCATAGATTCAACAATTGTCAGCAACCAAGAACTAAAGGAAAGGTGCATATTATAAAGTAAAAAGTAATGAGAGGATCAATAAATAAAAGGCAGATTATGCAACGTTCATGAGCATAAGCAGCATGCAAAAAGATGCAAACGAGTATTTATAATTTTACCTCAATGACACACTTGTTTTTTCTTACAGTTTTAAAGAAATAAAGCTCACGATGATCAGAAGGAGCCAATCATTAATTGAAAAATTGTGAAGACGCAAGAAAACTAAAGGAAAGGTGCATATCATAAAGTAAAAAGTAACGAGAAGATCAAGAAATAAAAGGCAAATGCCAATCATAAAGTGAAATATTATAAATACAAATAAAAAAAGCGCGCAATTTTCTTTCTTTTAAATATTTTTACTTCAAAATCGCAGAATTGCTATAAATGAGAGGACTTTTGCCCAAGTAAAATAAATTAGGCTACTTTTATCTAGGACAGTCCGTGTAGACTTCATGCCTAAATTCTAACTTACTGTGGGCATCTGAAGAGAGGGGCAGTGTAATCCATTGATATGGGATTTCAAGGATTGGAGGTTGAGAAGGAAAGGAAAAACCTCTGCAGGCACTTGGTTCCATAATCTTGAGACTCTATGGATTAGTGAACAAGAGGAGTAGAATATTCTAGGTTTTTGTAGCTGGACAATAAAGGGATGCATATGCGATGTGCTTCTTGTTGTTCTGTTAGAATCAGTCAAGAAATAGAGGTTAAAGTATCTAAAGAAAAAGACAGATCCACAACAGTGCGGCGATGAGCGAGAGAATGTAGTTTCCTTGCGAAATTGTCATTGATGAGTCGAATGGCTCTTTTTGGGATATAATTAAGGATGTTAAGTGTCCAACGTGACGCTGCTTCCTAGGTGTGACAAAAGTAGAGAAGGTGTAAGTTCGATGGGGATACGTATTTTCTGGTTCGAAAGAGAAATCCAAGTCTTTAGCAGCTGATGTGTTTTTTGCCAGCTAAGATCATGTTCGAAAGCAATGCCAACAAGATCGAAAGTTTGTTTATTGTGTATTGCTTGGTCATTCATGAGGATAAGTTTTGCTTGACTTTTTGCGTGACAGGGAGCAAGACTGGGTATTAACTGAACAAGGTTATTGGCACCTCAGTCTCAGATTAACTGAAGATTTTGTGAAAGAGAAATATGCGTCTATTATCTAGCCCTAGATTGGAGACTTATTTGGGAAAATGAATGTTGGAGTGGAGAGGGCTATCATCAGCGTGGATGTGGATGGAATTGGTGGTTAAAGAAAGCAGGCCAATAATATAAGCAAATAGGGTTGGTTCAAGGACCGAACATTGGAGTAGGTCAGCACTGACAGGATGAACTCGTATATCGTTCACCACGACAGATATGAGTTGATTAGAAAAACAATTACCGGAGAAAGACCGTAATAAGTAGAGTTCGCAATTTAAAATTTTCCACTGAAATATAAATTCGACATACAGGGGGGTGCATCCTCGGCACAATATATTATAGTGACAATAATTAATAAATTGTTTATTTTGTGTTGAGAAATGACTGGCCTGGAAATTGAAATATTCCATTAAACAGTCCTGTACCTGTACACCTACCTAGGTAGTCGTAACAGTCGTAGGTACATAGGAAGATTTTGGGATGAAAAAAAAACAAACGTCGGAATTTAGAGAGATAAAATTTTCTAAGAACATTTGACATGAAAGGCCGATAAATGCTTAATTGCTGTTCGAATAACATTACAGGATTCTTTGAACTTGGTCGTTACGAATTATCTTTTATTGCATGCAAACTACCACCATGCCTTATAAGAAGGAAACGCTTTTTTCTGTGTGCATTATGCAGTACAGACAAGCTACAGGCGCTAGTCAAAGCAGTTGCGTTTTAAATAGTGACTTAAAAGTAATTAAAAGTAATACAAGTAAAAACCAAAGTCAGAGTGGCTGATGCCACATTCTGATATATTATTTGAAAGTGAACAAGGCGTATGGTATTTAGTATGTAACTCTGAGTTTCTGAGCATAAGCTATAACATGTGGCGCCATATAACCGATACACAGCATTTGGAAAAGTTGAAGATAAAAGATCTTTCTGGACCAGCCAAACCAAGGCAACAGGATGTAACGCAAACAGAATTTTATATGAATTTAAGTGAAGACTTTGTTGCAGCTAATATCCTACTTTATAAAATAAATAATACTTTTGTGAAGACATTTTCAGAAATATACTGCACCCACACAGTACCAGATGCACCAACACTTTGCAAGACATATGTTGTAAGTAAATTTTAGGAGATTAACAACACCCCCCAAGTGCTCACCAATGTGTTTTTGATGCTGCAAAAAGAAGAATGAGAACATGTTTCACTTAGAAGGTGGACATGTCCCTCATTTAAATTTATAATTTTTAGGTTCTTTGTTGTATATATATATATATATATATATATATATATATATATATATATATATATATATATATATATATATATATATATATATATATATATATATATATAAAAAGGGGGAAAAATTTTGGCTAATCGGACAAAACCAGTAAGTTGCGTTCTTGCATTAAAGTACGGGGAGTCCAAGACCTTATGGATAACCCCGGGCCGGTAGACAGTTAGCTTTCGTCCTTATTAGGACTCATCAGACTGACTTAACCCTTTGGCACCTTTCCACACATAGAACCCTCGCATATTATGTCGTCCGCTTTGGATAAAGACGGTACACAATACACGTGAGCGCCATCTATGGGAAGTCACTGAAATGCAATAACACATCTTACTAGAGTAAAGCTGCTACTGTAGGCAACCAGTAAAACAATAATACGTACGGAAACATGACCCCCGGTACCCGGTACCGATTTTGAGCATCACTCCAGCTATCCACAATTTTGTGGTTTATACTAAGAGTCGCACACTCAGTCCCACCGAGAGCCGTGCAACTCCGTCTAAAAAGCCATAGAACAAGAATAAGAAAAAATGATTTAGCGTCCGTCATATATAAAAAGGGGGAAAAATATATGACGGACGCTAAATCATTTTTTCTTATTCTTGTTCTATGGCTTTTTAGACGGAGTTGCACGGCTCTCGGTGGGACTGAGTGTGCGACTCTTAGTATAAACCACAAAATTGTGGATAGCTGGAGTGATGCTCAAAATCGGTACCGGGTACCGGGGGTCATGTTTCCGTACGTATTATTGTTTTACTGGTTGCCTACAGTAGCAGCTTTACTCTAGTAAGATGTGTTATTGCATTTCAGTGACTTCCCATAGATGGCGCTCACGTGTATTGTGTACCGTCTTTATCCAAAGCGGACGACATAATATGCGAGGGTTCTATGTGTGGAAAGGTGCCAAAGGGTTAAGTCAGTCTGATGAGTCCTAATAAGGACGAAAGCTAACTGTCTACCGGCCCGGGGTTATCCATAAGGTCTTGGACTCCCCGTACTTTAATGCAAGAACGCAACTTACTGGTTTTGTCCGATTAGCCAAAATTTTTCCCCCTTTTTATATATGACGGACGCTAAATCATTTTTTCTTATATATATATATATATATATATATATATATATATATATATATATATATATTTAATTCTGTATTATGCAATGACAATGCTAATAATGTAATTTCCTTAAAAATAAAAACTTCAGGACTTGACACTTTGACACTTTTATTTTTAATTAACCTTTTTAATTAAACTTTACCTATGTTACATTTCAAGAGTAGTAATTCAAGACATGCGTGTTTAATTCCGGGGCATACTCTGAGGATGTCTTTAATTAATATTTTTTTCACCAAAGACGGGCTGAATATACCTTAGAATACTGTCCATTAATTTAATTATCTAGTAAAGAAGCAAGTTCTTGCCATCTCACTATCCTCTTGAAAGTAATTTGGAAAACGAAGAATTTTATACGACATTTTTGTATTAATTAACGCTAAAAAGCTAAATAAGCTTTTTGCTGTAATAAAGGGAAAATGTCGAAATCAATGTTATTCAGTAAATTTTAGTAATACCTTCAGTTCGGGTATTAAATTCAATATAATAGGATTTGGTATTTAACTAAAGGCCGGGATAATTTCTTTCCTTTTTAATATAAAATTAATTTTGTAATTTAAAAAATATTATGGCAGTTTTTGCAGGCTTACCTATGGAGAAAAATCTTAGTTGTAATAATAATAATAAATTATTTTTCTATTATAATTAAAAACTATAAATTTTTTTTCACTATTATAAATCTGCAAACTATATAATGTACGTATATCTACGTCCACTTAAATAGCAGCAGAATAAAAAAAGTAGCTTGTTATTAAAAAAAAAGGTAACTTTTTACCTAAAGGAAATAAAATCTAAAACAATTGAACAAGGCATCCGTATTAATAGAATAACTCATTTTGCATAAAAATAAAATTATAAATTTACGGTGACTAAAGTATTATTATCAACCTTGACATTGACTTTGACTTACCTACGAAGAAAATTTAAAAAGGTAACAGGTATTTCGTTGGCAATCTGGATAGTTACGTTTAAAGTATATTGATGCGAAATAATTTTTAGTTTGAAATATTTCAAAATCGATTGAAAAACCGCATGGGGTATGTTATACAAAATATGTCTAGAACTTCTCCTAGAATTCAAAAATATGATAAAAATCATTACCTGCATCCAATTTAAAATAAGCGAGAAAATCGATGTTTTATACTAATTTTTTTTTAATTCGATGCTTAATTGTTTTACTGATAAGAGATGTGAATGATCCATAAAAATCCTCAGAAGTTTCATATTTAAAATTTTTTCCATCTTTCAAAATAAAAAAGCTATAAGGCCTGTTCACTTTTATTTGGATATCCCTGTAGATAGTATATAATAATAAATTTACACACTACGGAAATAAATGTTTCTTTATTATTTTAATTTAGTTTAGAACATTTTACTGATACCAATACAATATAGTATTATGTGATTATCGGCTATAAAAGCAATTTACAAACTATAACATTTTTGATTTCCCTGATGATTTACAATTTGCTTTTATTTTATAAAACGCAGGATTGTGTAAGTAGTATACGACATAAACGCTACCACATACTTACCAAATTTGTAGATGTTTTATCTTTGTAGTATAACAGTTTTTTCTTTTTACCTGAAATAAAATAAAAACCTGCTTAAAGAAGAAACTATAAGTTGTGTTCAGTAAGTTATAAATTAACAACGCAGTAAGCTGTAACGACACGTATTGCAAACACCATTCTCATAGTTACTAGTCAAAATTATGGCTTATTGCATAATAAAATAATAACAACCACTGTTTATATTTACTACGACAGATAAAACCGCACTAAGCAAATAATTAATTGTAGATGTACAAAACTTTTATACGTAAAACAAGCTATATAATAGGGAAAAAGAAAAATGTTTAAATCCTCCTTTTAAATCTAATCCATTTCGGATCCTTACATTCATTATTCATCGTAAAATTTCCGTGTTTTTCGTGATTTAAATTTCAAAACATTTCATTATACGTAAGAGCTTTTTCCGATTTAAAACACTGCACTGTGCTGTTCCGAAACAATTAGAATTTACAAAAAGCGAAATTTTAAGGGCGGGAATTACAAATTTAAATATACGTCCTAATGTATTGTTATCTAGATCCACCTAAGTAATATACTTTATTATAAAAGTTGCATCTTTAAAAAATAATACACATTTAATGAAAGTTTGTATATCTACTTAGGGTCACTTTTATAAAATAAAATGGGATAAACTTCAGGGGATTTCTTGGATTTGCTCAAGGGACCTCTAAGGATGGAGGTTAACTTCACTTTATGAAAACGGGCCTTACTGTTATGTACAACAGCTGCCGAGACTTTAAAGTTAAACAAACCACGAGAGGTTTTTACCATATTAATAATGGGAATAACCTCTTTGGGAGTACACATACACACTTAAAAATTCATGCTTCGGAGCTCGATGTTCCCGTATGTTCCTCCTATTCTTTAACTCTATTAAAGTTAGTGTCAGGTTACACTGCAGAAAATGACTGTAAAATTACAGTTTGGCTCCATAACATATTGCTTATTTTTCCTTAATAAATTATCATTTATAAAATAGCTAATTTCACAAAGTAAAGTAAAATTACAAATTAAAAATACAGTTTATATTCCGAAATATTATACGTCTCAAATTAGCGCCAATTTTTACGTTATATGCTCTGGAAATCTGTCAAGCCAGCGCCGCCCGGCTGTATAGGTCAATTGTTGTTGACGGAATCGCATGACTTGTTACTGAAAATGCCTCGAGATTAAACGCAAGCCGGCATTTATGGTTATTTCTTTTTGATATCTTCCAACAATAAACAAGCATTTTGTGTAGTTCGTTGTTAGTTTGATAAATTTTGACTTTTACAAATAAAGTGAGTACCTATATTATTTAACTAGGTTTATGAGCAGACCTTGTAATATTGGTTTAAAAACAATCAAACAATGTTTTTGTAAAGTATACTCCTATAATACGATTTAATATGTTTGTTGTTAAATGTGTTGTACATCTTTAAATCTAAATTTATAATTTTTACACTAATAAAAGCCCAACCATATATTTATTTTATTTATTTGTATATATTGCCTTTTTCCCACCAGCATACGCTTAGTATTCCAACATTGGTAGCTTTCTTTTGTTACAGATTTCCTGTTTTGTAAATAGTTTTTATACCTAACTTTTTCTAGCAAAAAGTTATAAAATGCAGCAGTGGAACTATCTAAGTAAATTTACGTTCTATTTCTTTCTGTTTTCCAATTTCTTATTCTGTACCGAGTTCTGCTTTATCCGCAATTATTGTCGATCCTAATTTGCAGATCCTAAATTGAACAAATATTTTTAGTTATGAGAAAAAGGTAAAAATGTTTTTCCAATTCCAACAGTGTGTATTTAAGATCCACAATTGTGTACGAATAACTCATTAAATAATATTAAGAAATTAGAAAGAAATATAAATCTTACAGCAGCTGTAAATTTTCTAAATATGTGCAGCAACAGTGGGTAGTAAAATTAAATATTACATTACGCAATTTTAAATGGTAAATATAATGAATTTATATTCCAGTTGCGGAAATTAACGTATTTTGGTAATATATAAAGTAATTGTAAAAGAGAAATTTTAAGTAAACATTATTGATATTAAAAATAATGAATATATTGTGTACAAATTTACTTAATTTATTAGTGAATTTCACCAAAAATATATAGGGAAATGAAATCAGAATGTTTCTGTAAATTTAAGGTACTTTACGTGGGTCCATTTGTAACCAACGAAAAATAACTCAATATTTTTTGTAGTATGTGCCATCTGGTGAGCCTTTTTGTGATTACGTCTCACTGCCATGCCCTCGTGAGGCAGAACATTCCAGGTAATTTGTATTTTACTCCTTAAATCTGCCAAAGTTCCTGGTGTGTTGAGCAATCTACTACAAATATTTCTGATCATATCAATACATATTTTACTGAGAAAAGATCGGAAGAGTGTAGAGGTCAAGAAAGCATATTTAGTTAAGATTGTTATATTATATATATACAGGGTGTAATGAAATTCACTGCATATATTGAAACCGGTAAATCCTGATATGAATTCAGATTGAATAAAAATATTCATAAATGGCGCTTCACGATAAAAAAAAAGGTAGATATCGGCCCTCAAAAAATTGTTTTAGTCCCAGCGCACCACTGGGAATAACTACATGGCCATATAAAAAACATTGAACGTGAGTCATAGAAAAAAAACTTTTGTTTTGACGTCAGTACTGGCTGTGGCGCTGCCAAGTCTCTCTACCATATTCATATGTAACAAGTTTGAAAAGATAATATTTTTGTTATCTTTACAGAAAAAAATTCTATTAAAGGGGGATTTATGCAGACTACTTTAAATTTAATTTAACCTTAATTTAACTTTAATATTGCTTCAAGAAATTTTTACAGCATTGAAAGTTAAAACTATAGTAAAACGAAATTAAAGTTGTGGATACACGCTGTTATGCCCTTATGTGTATTTAACTTGTACTAAATTAAATGTAAAGTAAAATTAGGGTTAAATTAAATTTAAAGTGGTCTGCATAAATCCATCTTAACTCTTGCAAAACTCTCAATTTCAAAAATTTAAAATATATGCAGTGTGTCTACTTAAGTTGGAATCATATGGAAAACTTTTTTATTACTAATTTTACGAAAAAAAGTTATTCTTCATAAAAAGTTCTGCATTGTCTAAAACCTAAAATGAAGTAACCAGACATCAATTTTTTGCAGTCATATACAAAGTTTGTCAAAAAATGTGAATTTTGCTCAAGAATAAAGTGCCTTTAATTTTGACAATATCGAAAATTGTAATAAAAAAAAGTTGATCAGAATTGAAAACTACAGTCAAATAAGCAATCATATCCATCTTCCATGAAAATTTTTTTTACAAATTTTTCTATAAGTATTATAAATTACTTTAAATTTTGCTAATTTCAATAATGAACATTTTTCTCTCTTGTTTATTAAAAACATGATAAAACCTTTCCCTTTCTTAATATTGTTTCTAAAAATTTCGCAATTTAATGCATAACAATCATTTATTTTGAAAATAGAAAAATACATACAAATAATAAGTTGTGTAACTAACATAACATTAACAGAAAAAATATAATTTAATTTTAAGTCATTCCACTAATGCCTCGGCATAGTCACCCTCTTTTTCAAAACATTTAATCGTTCTATTGCCAAATTTCCGTAATACATTCATTATCATATTTGAAGTAATTTCCTGGCATGCTTCTATATGATCCTCTCCAAATGATTAACATCTGCGGCCTGTGCTGGTAAATTTTCTGTTTCAAGTAACCCCATACGAAATTTTAACGCAAATGGATATGATTGCATATTTCAATGTAGTTTTCAATTCTGATCAACTCTTTTTTATAATAATTTTCGATATTGTCAAAAATAAAGGTACTTTACTCTTGAGCAAAATTCACATTTTTTGACAAACCTCGTATACAACTGCAAAAAAATGATGTCTGATTACTTCATTTTATGTTTTTTTAGACCATGCAGAACTTTTTATGAAGAATAACTTTTTTTCGTAAAATTAATAATAAAAAAGTTTTCCATATGATTCCAACTAAGTAGACACACTGTATATAATACATATATATATATATATATATATATATATATATATATATATATATATATATATATATATATATATATATATATATATATATATATATATATATATATATATATATATATATATATATATATATATATATGTATATATATATATATATATATATATATATATATATATATATATATATATATATATATATATATATATATATATATATATATATATATATATATATATATACAGTGATGGGCAGAATTTACGCAGCATATGGGAAAAATTTTTATTGTTAGATTTTAACAAATACCGATGTTGGCAATCGTTTCTGCATCATTGGAAACCCCAAACAGCATTAAACAGTGGCGTTCGTCTTTAGGGGTTTGGCGGGAAATTTAAAAAAATCAAAAGTTATACAGCAAAAATGACCTTAAATGAAAATATATCCAAATTTTTTATTAAGAAATGTTGTTTAGAATTAAATATTGAAGACGTACACAAATTTTAAAAGTAATTGAGTAAAAAATAAGAAATACTTGTTTTTGCCAAATTATAAATTTGTTAATACTAATAATGCAATTTTTCGTGAAAAATATTATTAACTGCACTAAAACAATTACTCCAAATCACGTTCCCTAAAATTATACTTTTTAGTTGCCTTTCTTAATAAGAAAAAAGAAATTGTTCAATTCTGGCTGGTACTCCATTGCTTCATAACGAAAAATTTTTATGGCCTGTGCATGCTAGACCCCTCCAATCAATTTATTATTAATAAAAGGCATACATGTTTATGTTTTTTAATACAGCGTTATTATTCTTATTCTTAAACATTTTTAAATATCATTCAAAAGAAATTAAAAATTGGAAATGATAAATATGTATTTAAATCATTCACCTAATTAATATTATATCTTATTTTATAAGAACGTAAATAATAAAAAAATAAAGTATCTTAAACAAGGGACAAGAGTAATTTTGACAATTTGACTTATCGGTCTCTAGGCAACAACGATGGTGTAAATTTTTCCATGGCTCACTTTATTATTTAGGCTTATTTAAAATCCGACGATTTCTGATTTATTTTACACGATACATTTTTGTTCCTAGTCGTTTCGAAATGTAATTTGGGAAATAAATGTTTAAATATAGGTTAATTTAAAGGAATTTTCGGAAAACTAAATTTGGAAATTGTACTTATTAAACTGCTTTCTAATCTTTTATTTTAATTAGGTGAATGATTTAAATACATATTTAGTTTATCATTTCTAATTTTTAATTTGTTTTGACTGATATTTAAGAATAAGAATAATAAAGCTCTATTAAAAAACATAAACATGTATGCCTTTTATTAATAATAAATTGATTGGAGGGGTCTAGCATTCACAGGCCATAAAAATTTTTCGTTATGAAGCAATGGAGTACCAGCCAGAATTGAACAATTTCTTTTTTCTTATTAAGAAAGGCAACTAAAAAGTATAATTTTAGGGAACGTGAATTAGAGTAATTGTTTTAGTGCAGTTAATAATATTTTTCACGAAAAATTGCATTATTAGTATTAACAAATTTATAATGTGGCAAAAACAAGTATTTCTTATTTTTTATTCAATTGCTTTTAGAATTTGTGTACGTCTTCAATATTTAATTCTAAACAACATTTCTTAATAAAAAATTTGGATATCTTTTCATTTAAGGTCATTTTTGCTGTATAATTTTTGATTTTTTTAAATTTCCCGCCAAACCCCAAAAGGCGAACGCCACTGTTTAATGTTTTTTGGGGTTTGCAATGATGCAGAAACGATTGCCAACATCGGTATTTGTTAAAATCTAACAATACAAATTTTTCCCATATGCTGCGTAAATTCTGCCCATCACTGTATATATATATATATATATATATATATATATATATATATATATATATATATATATATATATATATATATATATATATATATATATATATATAGTTAAGTATGTTTGGAATTATCTGGAGAACTACTGTTTCGTCTTCCTCGGTGTCTAAGTTGTTAAAAGACACCACATCGACTCATCAGAGGCCTTACAGTAGCATGAGCATTTCTGCTCCCATATAATTCCACAGTTCTTGCCTATAAAAGACAAACTGAAAGTTTTGAAAGGTAGAAGTTCTTGAGATTGCTCTCTGAGAAATGTCATAGGGATGTGGGAGTCTCGCGACATCTCCACACTACCTGAGACATTCTCATTTATGAACATACATATATACATATATATATATATATATATATATATATATATATATATATATATATATATATATATATATATATATATATATATATATATACACAGGGTGTTTCACTAAGGGTGATGAGACTGATGAGGTACCATATCTCAGGAATTGATACTCCAGAAGTTTTGGAAAAAAATTCCTAATAAGGAAAGTGGCCAAGATAAATTCCTGGAAATACTTTTAAGTTCCTAACTCTGCCGCTAGGGGGCGTAATTGCTGTGGTCATGTAAAAAAAGGCATTTTTCTGGAAAATATCCCTATAAAAGCTATGAAAAAAATGTTATACTGATAATTCCACTAGAATTCTACATCTTTTTGGTTTAACACTTTTTGCTGTAAGATGCAAAATTAGGGCGGGAGAGGAGGGGGAAAGTCTACTAATAAAAGTGTCCATAATTTTGGTTTCACTCAACCGAATTTGATGAACTTGGTCTCGTTTAAGAAAGGAAGGTTTGCTAATTTAAAGGCAATAATAGCTGTGTTACATTGACTTTCGCGACACTCGCTACAGGGCGTTATTTGAAAAACTCCTTGTTTTTTCAATTTTTCTCCGAAATTTTAAATGGAGTGACATAGTTATTATATCATAATCGAAAAGTAGAATAAATTTACAAGAGAAAATGTAAAAAATTCGATTCTATATCTTCATTAGTTTCGGAGTTATAGCCCAAAGAATAATTAACATTATGATAATTGAAAAAAGCAATTGTTTTTATAGGTCCGTGGTCAAGCGTGCCATGAAAAATAAAAAAATATTCTTAAATTTTTTATTACGCAGCAATCACGCCCCCAATTACGCCCCCTAGCGGCAGAGTTAGGAACTTAAAAATTATTTCCAGGAATTTCTCTTGGCCACTTTCCTTGTTAGGATTTTTTTTCCACAGCTCCTGGAGTATGAATTCCTGAGATATGGTACCTCATCACCCTTAATGAAACACCCTGTATATATAGAGGGAGAGAAAGAGAGGTCTTGTTAAAAATGGAGGTTATATGTTGAATTTAGGGTACAGCGATAAGTTCTAACACCTCCTGGATGTAAAATACGTGAAACCTGATGTCATGTTCAAACCCAAGCTTTGTGTATTTGTAAGGCAAAAAAAGGTGGGGATGGTATTAAGTTCAAATTATTGATTATTGATCGTAATGATACTGGCCTTTGAGCAGTGCCAACTAATCGGGTCTAAGCAGTACCAACTAATCCATCTGCTACAGACTACGATTGGTGTGGTTTCTTGAAAGCTAAAATCTAACGGTCTTAAGTAGTAATATTGGCATACATCATTAGTGTCTCCGTCATCGAGAGCCATAAATGTGTGCTCTAGTACAGTTAGAAAACTAAAGAGGCTGTTGAGAAACTCTTCATTGGCACCGTTAAGATCCTAATCACAAGTTGCACATATTTCTAGTACTAAGATAAAAAGAGAAGTACTTTAGTAGGTGCTAACAGAAACCATAATCTGACTAATTCGATTATCCGTTGATAATTTTTTAAAATCTTTTTCATAATGTTTAGTTTGAATTTGTTTTGTTTCCAAAATGTATGATTATATAAGATTTATGACATGTAATTTTTCTTTTACATGTGTAGAAAAAGCATACAAAAGGTTTTCTTCTATCTCGTTAAAACTAAAACCACAAATGTAATAAGAAAAGTTAAATCGAACTAAAACTATATCCATGCATTAAATTTTGCTAATATCAACCTCAAAACTTATATTCGCCAAAAATGGTATATTGTATGTTTTTCCTTTTAACTGGTCTAAAGACAAGAGTATGCGCTATTTTTTAGGTTCAGGACATTTTTTCAGCAAATAAATTACGTAATTTTAAAAAGCTGGTCTGCTATGGTAACAAAGTTCCATTTATTTCTGAATAGCCAGCCATATACTTTTCTACGATTGGAGAAAGGAAAAATGAAAGCGATTTTTCATGTTCGTATTTCCCGAAATATCCTTGGTAAACAGACATGGCCTGTAATTCAAAAATAAACTAAACTTCGTTATCGAACAAAACCTTGCAATGACAGTAAATTTTTATATGCTATTAAAAAATACTTTTTTAAAGCAAAATACTAAATACACCTGAAACTTAATCAGTTATTAAAATATTCCTTTTTTACTAAGAATACGCCATCTCAATCTCAACGACCTTTCTCTCAGTTATCTTGTTCTAGATATTAGGCGTCTGGTATGGGCAATACTTCGCACTTAAGGAACGAATACTATGTAATGAAAGCGACTCGAACTAAACAAGCGCTAAAAGGTCTCATTACATCCTCCACCATATCGATTCTCATGGTATCCCTTCTCGCCCGACACTACCGTTCGGCCCTATTTGCTCCCATTCAGAGAAGTGCTTTTTATAGCCCACTTTAGAAGTTATTTTACGGTTACAAAGGCGTAATCAGTAGGGAATAAATCATGACGATACGAATTAAGATCTTCCACACAAATAAAAGCGAATGGCTTAAGAACCTCCTTCGCTTTTACAGTCACAATTGATTATAAAGCAATTTTGTTTTCATTAATAAAATCCTTTTGTTGTCGAAACACGTTAGACTAACTAAATTCGTTAAATTACACAGAAAAAACTTTTCTATACCAAGTATCTTTCCTTTTGGTATATTGATTTATGTATATACAGGGTGTCCGGGAAAATGTGGGAAATCTCCCGGATATGAAAAAAACACGTGAAAAGAATACTACAAGTTCATATAAACTTTTTTCGTATAGGCCTCCTCTTCGGAGATATCAAGTTTTTTACAGATAATTATTGAACCACCAGGTATATTCCAATTTTTTTTAATATGATGTATACCAGGTTAGACCCTTCAAATTACTATCCAAGAAAGTGTTGTGAAGTACTCACAGCTGCAGGGACGGACTAGCTGTGACACTCATGACCCCATTTTTTTACGCCCTGTATGATAAGAACTTTGGACGACGTTTTTTACATACCTTTAACTATTGTCTAAAAATTAAGTACTCTTCATTCATGTCGTTAATCCTAAGCGTTTTCGAAAAAACGTCATATTATTTACATCATGTATTTGGCTTATTTCTATAACAGATACATCTAATTCTGTGAACTGCAGTTCGACCTAGGTTCGCAAAAAATGTGCGTTTTATTTTATCGGCCCCAAAAACAAAGTATTGTTGTTGCAAACGTTGCTAGGTACGAAAGAAATAAATATCCTGCATTTTTAGAACTTGTCAACTTTCACATCGCTGACACATTGATTCTTTATTTCGATATTAAATTACTGGTTTTTGGATTTCGAGGTGAAATTAATTGTGAAATAATTCGAAATATGGAATACACGTTTATTGAGTATGCAGATATGCATCTGATGTATGGTCTTGCATCTTGCAATGCTTTGGAAGCCAGGTTATAATGATCACGACAGATATCCTAATCGTACTCTTCCCGATCAGAAAACATTTCAACGAGTTGACCAACGTCTAAGGGAGAATGGTAGGCGATTGCATTTACTAAGGTAATATTATTAAATTTCTTCATAATTTTAGGAAATTTCGGGAAAAGAAGTACTGATGCTGGTCGGGGAAGAACAGTACGTACGCCGCAGTTAGAGGAAAATATTTTAAATACTGTATATGACACTCCTTCAACGAGCATTCGAAAATTATCAGCGCAGTTTAATACGTCGAGAACAATAGTACATGAAGTTCTTCAAGAACAGCTGATATATCCATATCATTTGCAAAAAGTGCATGAACTGATTCCTGAAGATTTTCCCCGTAGAATGCAGTTTGCAAACTGGCTATTGGATCAGCAACGAAATAATGTAAACTTCATTAGCACTATTCTCTTCACGGACGAGGCAGGGTTTACCAAAAATGGTATCATGAATTTACACAACTCACATGTATGGGCTGATGAAAATCCTCATGCAACTATTGTTTCGCATCATCAACATCAGTTCCAATCAATTAATGTCTGGGCAGGAATCATTGGCAATTATTTAATTGGACCATTCGTATTGCCGGTACGACTGAATGGACAACTTTATTCGGAATTCCTCCAGAACGTTTTTCACGATTTAGTAGAGCACTTACCACTTGAAATCCGCCGAAACATGTACTACATGCACGATGGAGCACCACCTCATTTCAGCATTGCTGTGCGGGAGCACCTGAATACCGTCTATCCAAACCGTTGGATTGGTAGGGGAGAACCTATTGCCTGGCCTCCTCGATCTCCCGACCTAACGCCGTTGGATTTTTACCTATGGGGACACCTCAAAACCTTGGTGTATTCTACTCCGGTCGATAGTAGGGTGGAACTTCTACGGAGAATCACGTTTCATTGTGACCAAATAAGGAACAATGCTGGGTTATTGTGGCGGGTACAGCAGTCCTAAATTCGTCGTGCCCGCGAGTGTATAAGACTTCACGGAGCCCATGTTGAACCCTCTTACGAAGATTTTAACTAAGCAGTTAAAGTTTAACGTTTTATTGAAACTATGTTGGCGACAGGGAAAAATTCCTCTTTTTCATATTCAACCCGACAGAAGTTAGGGGACTAACAGTGTAAATAAAATGACGTTTTTTTCGAAAACGGTTAGGATTAACGACATGAATGAAGAGTACTTAATTTTTAGTCAATGGTTAAAGGTATGTAAAAAACGTCGTCCAAAGTTCTTATCATACAGGGCGTAAAAAAATGGGGTCATGCGTGTCACAGCTAGTCCGTCCCTGCAGCTGTGAGTACTTCACAACACTTTCTTGGATAGTAATTTGAAGGGTCTAACCTGGTATACATCATATTAAAAAAAAATTGGAATATACCTGGTGGTTCAATAATTATGTGTAAAAAACTTGATTTCATTGGAGCTCTTTGGGAGCCCATATCTCCGAAGAGGAGGCCTATACGAAAAAAGTTTATATGAACTTGTAGTATTCTTTTCACGTGTTTTTTTCATATCTGGGAGATTTCCCACATTTTCCCGGACACCCTGTATGTACTTACTTCGCGTAAGCAAAATTACACTGTTATTGATTATAATTGGACCAACAAATAACTTTTTAATTTGAAGAGATAGAAAAATGTTTAAATTAGAAAAATTGTAGATCTGTACAAGAACCATCAGGAAGAGTTACTGAAAAAACAATTAAACATCAAATAAGCGAGTTTTGAACTAACCTAAAGTTTTTTCTTGTACATATTATTTTTTTGTTTTTTAAATTCTACTCGCTAAGAGCTCTATTTTCTGTGAACTTACCTACACCGATGTTCAACTGTTTTCCTTTAATTTTAAAAATTAAAACGAAACTCAAGCAACCCTCCATACCACCCGCATATGAGTTTATGCAAGTGGTATAGCGTTTCTATGGAAACATCAATAATCCTTACTTAAGTAACATGTGCTCTAACCAGGTGGTTTCATAGAAACCCTATACGACTTGAATTAAGTCATATAAAGTAATATAAAAAAACCTCCTCAAAGTATGCCGTGGAATCAATCACGCATGTCTTGAATTATTACTCTTGAAAAGTAACATAGGTAAAAGGTATAGATGAATGAAAAATAAAACTGTAAAGTTCTGAAGTTTTATTTTTAAGAAAATTAAATATGATAATCACAGCAGAGCAAAAAGCTTTTATGATCGAAAGTTCCTTTAGAAATGGTACAAGGGTTGATAGCCAGTGGGTTTATTCAACACGGGAAGCCATTCAGGATTTTCAAACCGAATTTCCACACATAGTCATGGATTTCGACCAGTTTCGCCAAGTTTTGACTAGATCTGTGGCTTTGTATAGAGAAACAGGAAGCGTGAGTAGAAAGGAGGGCAATGGGAGACTAAAAAGTTCCCACTGCACAAAAAGTAGAAAAATTGAGGCAAATTGTTAATGAACACCCTCAAACCCCTAGTCGGCATTTAAGTCAGGAAGTAAATGTATCCTATGCAACCTGCAATACAATCCTGAAATGTGACCTGCATATGCAAGAATTGTTACCAAACGACAAGCCGCGGCGAATGCAATTTTTACAGGGGTTTATGGGTAATTTGCATAATAATGAAAACCTTTTTTACTGACGAGGCATGGTTTTACCTCTCTGGTTATGTAAATTCTCAACAAATGAGCATGTGGAATTCTGAAAATTCACATTTCTTTATTATTTCTCTGCATTCACAGAAAGTAGGCGTGTGGGCGGTCATATCGAAACGAAGGTTAATTGGACCGTTTTTTTAAGGGACGATGAAGAGATGCGACAATACTTCTTTCAGCAGGTAACTCTTAATTTAAATTTCTTGGAAGAATCTTTCGAAGACCGAATTAGTCATAATATGCCAGTTAGGTGGCCATCACGGTCCTGCGATCTCAAGCCGTGCGACCTTTTTTTATGGCCACACATTACAAACTCGGTTTTCAAAACCCCTAGTAAAAATTTAGGAGACCCGCGGGCTAGAATTACAAATCAATTTCAGGAGATGAACAGCTCTCCCCAAGTACTCACCAATGTTTTTGATGCTGTAAAAAGAAAAATGAAAATATATAAATATTTAGTGTAGATTTACAATTTTTAGGTTCTTGTTCTATTTTATTATTTTTTTTTAATTCTGTACTATGCAATGACAATGACAATAATGTAATTTTCTTAAAAATAAAACTTCAGAACTTGACAGTTTTATTTTTCATTCACTATAGGTACCTTCTACATATGTTAGCTTTCAAGAGTAATAATATAATTATTCAAGACATGCGTCATTGATTCCATGGCATACTCTGATGACATTTCTTTTTTGATCTTACCTTATGAGGTGTACCTATATGGAAAGAAAAATAAAATGGGGAGCCCTGTGATACATCTAAAGGTTAGTTCAGAACTCATTTGATGTTAAATTTTTTTTCAGTTACGTTTCTTTATGGTTCTTGTACACAAATCTACAATTTTTCTAATTTAAATATTTTCCAATCTTTTCAAATAGAAAAATTATCAACTGGTGCAAATATAATCAATAAACCCGTACAAGGTTAATAATGCCTCTAGAAATATTGATTATAATTGATTGGGTTACGATAATCTTTACCTTACGAATATTAAACAACTGAAACAGATATAATATATTATGTTAAATTTATTGTCTTTAAAGCTTTCAGCTTCACAGGCATTCATTTTGTTTGACAGAAATTGGAAATACCTAAGTAAGTATTTTTTCTTTTCTATTCACGCGACAAGCTTTTAAGACAATAAATTTAACATATCTGTTTCTGTGATAACTCTGATACTGCTTTTATTAGGATCCACCCACGCGAACTACGTTCACTTATAAATAGTATTCAGCATTGCCCTAATGAAAACACTGCGTTTATTTTTTTCGTTTTAGTAGGTACCTACATGTAAATTTACATTAGATTTCATTTTTAAATTTTTAGTTACGTCCTAACCTATGCATTTCTGATTATGCATCATTATTACAAGGCATTTTAGCGATATCGTATTTTACTCGTCAAACCCTTTCATTTGATACCCACATCAAGGAGATTGTGAAGAAAAAGTAATCTGTCATCTTGTTTCGTCCGTCATATTGGGACACATAGCCTATCGAGTTCTTCTCGTCAAACCCTTTTATTAGATACCCATATCAAGGAGATTGTGAAGAATATGGTAATCCGCCATCTTGTGGCGCCCGCCATATTGGGTTTAGAATGACATCGCTCTACACGCCTACTCGTCAAACCCTTTTATTTGAAACCCATGTCAAAGGGATTGTGAAGCAAAAAGTAATTCGTAATTCGCCATTTTTTGACGTCCGCCAAATTGGGTTTAGAATGACGTCACATAGCTTATCGCATTCTACGCGTCCAAACCCTTTTATTTGATTCCCATGTCAAGGGGGTTGTGAAGAAAAAGGTAATCCGCCATCTTGTGGTGTCCGTCATATTGGGTTTAGAATGATGTCACACAGCTTATAGTATTCTACTCGTCAAACCCTTTCATTTGATAGCCATATCAAGGGGATTATGAAGAAAAATGTAATCCGCCATCGGGGCGTCCGCCCTTATTGGATTTAGAACAATATTAAATATATTATATTGCATTATCACCGGACTTACACATGTGTGCGTGCAGAATTTTAAAGCTCTAGACTCTAGCCTAATTAGAACTAAGTAGTCGAAATATTAATTGCAATATTTGACCTAAACATTCTAACTAACAAACCAACAGGTGAAGTTAAAAGCTTGTAAAATGATTTCTAATATAAAGCTTATTTTCAGTACTATGATGTACATAAAGTGGAAAACTAAGATGTAATAGCAAATACGTAAATAACACAATTATTCAAAAAATGTCGTTTGGTTCCTTATTGCAATATGGTGTCCAATTAAGCGATTTTTTGTTTCATTACGAACATTTTATTGGATGCAACATAATCGTTAGAAGTGGCAGACGTTTCTTTTTTAAACTAACACAACATTGTAATTCCGCAGAAAATTAGCTTTAACACATTTTGCTTCTAGGTGCAGCAATTTAAACTTGAAAGAATTGCACCCATAGGATACATTTTCATAAGTTGCATTACGACTTGGATAAGGAACGGCCGATAATATTTTAAATTTTAAGATAGCACATAGTTTAGAATGGTTCAAACTTTCTTACAGTCAGTGGCGGCTGGTGAAATTTTAAAGTTGTATATCTCTGTTGCTACTAACGGAACTCGTGCCAAGTTCAGGGGTTTTAATAGTGAGCTTACTAGGAATGTTTTGGTAAAGAAAAAAATATTTTGAATTTTTGTTTGTTTGATATCAATCAAACCCAACCCAAGCAAAAATTCAAATTTTTTTCGAACATTCCAAAATATTTTTTTTCTTTATCAAAACATTCCTAGTAGGCTCACTATTAAAACCTGTAAATTTGGCGTTGGTCCCGTAAGTAGTAACCGAGATATACAACTTTAAAATTTAACCAGCCGCCACTACTTACAGGACAGCATTTGGAATTCATTTTTAATCTACTTTTACACTATTAACAAAAATACGTCAAGTGCTAGTTGGATTCGTGTAAAAAGTGCTCTTTTTCTAGCCATACAAGTCCGGTTCTTTTCACGAATCTGTGCTCGTGAGATAGCTTTAGAAATACATTTTTTTTTGTTTAAGCAACAGCTCAGATTGGATATAAGTATGTATAAGTCAAATGAAAACTTAAAAGTGCCCTAAAGAATGCCCCGAACGGAACCTTGCTTTACAAGTTGGGACAAATATTAGTCTGAGATTTTTGTAGGCCCTGCTAATGACAATATAGCGACGGAATTTTAGCACAGTAACAGTTTAAAAATAGCCACTGGGCCACTGCACAAGGGAGGATCAGTGTTCTGTTATTCGTTTCTTGCACAGTGGAGGAGTCACACCCATTGGTATCCATAGCAGAATAAAGCTACAACATGGAAACTCATGTTTGTCACTCCAGCAAGTGTATGAATGGAGCAGCAAGTTCTAAAACGAGGTGATTTCCGTAACTAATGCTCCCAGAACTGACCAAGCAAACTGTATTGTGAATCCATTGCGGCAGTTGAAGCCATGCCATGGTTAAAAAAAATCGTCGGGTTATCCGTGACGAAATCGCTGAATTTTTGAATATAAGCCATGGTTCTCTACATGGTGGGTGCAAAGCAATTGACTCCAGAATTAAAACAACGACGTTCTGATGCGACGAACTTTTGCGATTATGCGAAGCAGAAGGAGATACCTTTCTGGCAAGGATTGTGAGTGGGGATGAGTCCTGGGTTCACTATCATCAACCCGAAATCAAGAAAGCAAGCACCTCTTCGCCATGCAGATCTGGGCAGATTATGCTGGCCCTTTTTTGGGATTCAAGAGGGGTAATTTTGGAAGACTACATGCCTATGCCTAATGAAGTTACTGTTACTAGAATCACAGAACTCCTAAAAAACGGTCTGAAGCCTGCCATTAGAACCAAAAGGCGCGAATTTCTGATTACAGGCGTTCTTACAACGTACAATGCTGGCAACCATCCAAGATTTGAAGTTTGAGTGTCAACCACATTCTTCTTATTCTCCTGACCTCGCCCCAAACCATTACTATGTCTTTGGTGTACTTAAAGAGTCATTATGTGGGAAGAAATTTCAGAGCAACGATGAAGTGATTCAGGCGGTGCACGAGTGGCTGTGCACGCGACCAAAAGGTTATTTTCTCTAGATATTCAAGCACTTCCAAAACGGTGGACGAGGTGCATAAAACGTAATGACTGTCGAAAAATGACTTACCAGTTTTTGATATTGCTTCAATAAATTTTATTTAATAAAGTTTTTAAGGTTTTTATTTGACTCTGCCTCGTATAGGTATGTTTCACTATGTTCCTCTTCTTTACACTACAATTCACACTTTTTGGAAGCGAATTCGAGAATCTTAATTTCATAAAAACTTCTGCAACATTAATCAGGCGGGTCCAATTTTCATTATAAACCTGCACCAGGGTTCGGCCCTAAGCCCATATCCATCTAACTTTATTATGGATATTATAACCAAGAAAGAAGGAGACGAATGTTTGCTGAAGATATTGTAATATCCAACACCTGCAGAGAAGAAGAAAGGAAAGTGGAGAATTGCAAGAGATCCACCAGAAGATAGAGGCTTCTTAAAAAGTAATATCTACAAAGAAAACTGGGTTCTGAGTTAAACAGGAAAGAAAAAGCACAAGTAAGGATTTATAAAGAAAAGCCAAAAACAAAGTAAATAATTTTAAACAGCCAGGTTCTACCATCAAAGAAGGTCGTATGCTGGATTTGGAAATACCACGCAGAATGCAAGCACGATTTAAGAATTGGAACAAAGTTTCCGGTGTGATGTAACCGTCCATGATTGTCAGTGTTAGGAAGATAGAAGCTGCAACAATGCGGAGAGAAAACATAACCAGTAAAGAAAGAGCATGAAAAAAGATCAGATGAAATACACATAAGAAGGTTATGTGGGTGTGCGAGGTAACGTACGAGTATAGATACAAGTTTAGGAATTAAAAAATAAGAACAACCAATGCTATGAAAATATATAAGACGATGCAGAAACAGTAAAGATTATGTTGACAGAGGGGTAATCTCAGTGGAAGTAGGAGAGGTAGAGGAAGACCAAAGTGAGAATGGATTGGGTGGATGAGGTCCACAACGAAAAAAAAATTAACATGGAAAGAGAGTCAGAACTGGGTGTTATCACGATAAACCAGGAATGTCGACACCATATAAAGTAGAGAAAAGATGGAGTCAAAGAATAGAAAGATACACCCCTACAAGACACCCTTTTAAATTTATATAGACGAGGACCTTTCTCTGCTCTCTTTTTTACGCTGTAATAATAAGCAGGTAATAAACTTTCTTTTACATTACGCCTCCTAACTTTGACAAATAACCACAAACGCCCAAGGCATAAGCTACCTTCCCCCATTCAAAATCTGATTCCGAAATACAATTTAAGAATCGTATGAAACGCAAGACGAAATAAATACCCACAAGGCATGGAAAACCATTACGCTTTGAACTGTTTTTTTTTAGTAATATGGTATACATGTGTACTTTGTAAATAATTAAACTTGTAACATAATAAAAGAATATTTTCAGTGCATAAAAATTTAAATTAAAAGGATGATCAGTAAAAATAATACCGTACCTATGAAGCCAGGCATAGAAATTTTAATTACACAAAACAAAGTGAATATTAATAAATAGGCTCGAAAATTCTCTCAAAAGTTGGTACTAGGTTTCAAGTAATATGAAATCTAAGTAAGTAACACTTTAAAACCTCCTTTAACTTTAATACATGAAATTTGAAGAAGTATAATAATTAAATTGAACATAAACTTGGTTATGATGAAAAAATAAAACCCTAACTTCACAGATAGTAATCATCTTGATGTAATTTAAGATGATAATTAAGATTTTGTTTTTGGAGTCGCATTCTTTATAACAAAATTCAAATATTTTTCGAGTAATTCTGTGTAGAAGTACTAAAAATAAATTTCAATATAAGTACAAAGGTTCTAGAATTAAAAAATCGCTCCTTATAAAGAATTATTCAAAAATATTACTAAGCAATACAAAACGGGAACTATAGTTATTTTGGCCATTTTACCATCGCGTCGTGGTCGGTTCTATTGCTATTCTTGTTATTTGTCTGTCTTTTGTTTTGTAATGACGTGTACGGTTTTCCTTATTTTATCTTAATGGAACAAAGTGAGCAGCTACAGGGTTTCTAGTTCCATTGACGCCGTTTCTTTGGGCTTGTTATTGGGGCACTCACTAAATTAGTGTATTAATTTAGAGGAGCTTTTAAGGAATTAGAAAATACCCGTGTCATAAAAAATTTTTAAAGCAGTTTCCCTCTAAAGTTATGTTGATATTTAATTATGTGAAAGTAAGTTATTGTTGAAATGAAACGTCCCATTAATTCAAGCCAAGAAAAATATTTTTATCTAGATGACTGCTTCTCTTTAAATCGATGATCATCTGATCTATATGAAGGGATATAGTAAATTGAAATAAAAAATTAAAAGGCTTTTGTTTTTAAAATAATTGCCTTATTAGGAGGAAATATCGTCAGACTACTTTCTACTTCCTACTTTATAGTATACGGAAATTAGCATTTTTAGGAGAAATACTTTATATATAAATTATATTTAGGATAATATTAGTCCTAAAATAAGGATCCGAAGAGTTCCCCCTCCTTTCGATGATGGAACCCCCCTTTTTAATGAAAAACCACTTTAAAAGCGGAGTTGAAGTAATTTCTTATATTTTTCTCCGAAAAAGCCATTACTACGAAAAAATTTAAAGAATTAAAATAAATTTGCTATGACATTCTACGTAGTAAATGTTCCATAAACTATGTGTCTATGTGTCTACCCTTTCCACGCAATCAGCCTTTAGTGCGCTCGATAAAAAATCGGTATTACGCCATTTTCACAGGAAATATCTCTAAACCTGCTACTTTTACGTAAAAAAATATTTATGTAAAACAGAAATTTTTCTACAAAATTCATATATTACAGTTTCTTTCTTCATTTTTTATATACATTTTACGTAAACCTGCACTACGAAATAGGACCTCATTTTCACACCACCCGTGACGTAAAACTCTGGGCGCTTTTTTAAAGCCGTGTGCAATCCTCTGATGGGGAATATAAGTAACTTTGTCTGTTACAATAAGCACATTATCGAACAGCGCAATCCCACTTTAACACAACTGCATCACTTCGAGCAACCCTTCGTGCAGTTGCAAGATATTAGTTGCAGTATTGTTAAAATAGGTACCAGAATGTTCTTTTTTTTTCCATCCCTGCTCAGTTGGATCCAAGGTTACTACTCCTTTCCATAACTGTATTTGGTGGAAAACTCGATATGAGTGTTGCCGCAAGTTGCAGATGTTGGTGGCGGTTTTGATAAAATAACAGGCTTTCTTGGGTTCTTTGCTTGTGCTGTGCCTGTGCCAAAAAAGCAGATGTGGTATCACATCCACTAAACGCATGGATAAAGAACACAGTGTCTTGAGACTTTTTCAAAACATTCGAGAACTATACATTCTTGCCTTTATTTTTCCCTGAGCATTCCTTCAAAATCGAATGTCCTTATTGTTAGCAGCTAGTGCCATCATTAGCAGAAGAACATCGACAGCCCGTCCAACGATGATAGCAGTCTCTAATGTTCTCGAGATTTGGTAGTTGCAATTTAAACGATTAACAGATCAGCATCGTCTTTGGCTGTATCTGTTGCATGTACCGGTCCTCATCGGACAACTCCTACAATGAGTTCTTTCGGCAAAAATTGACCATCTTATCTCTGAATTTCCCTCCGCTGAAGTTATCGTCCTAGGCGACTTCAACGTCCATAGCAAGGAATGGCTAGGATCCACAAAAACTGACGCAGAAGGCAGAGCGGCAGAAAACTTCGCAATCAGCAACCCGTTCACCAATTTAATCAGAGAGCCAATATACTTTCCAAGCATTTCTACATATGATTGAAATCCACTAGATCTTTTTCTTACCACCCACCCTGAGTCATACTTAACATCTGTATGTGCATACATCCATACATCCCGAGTTCGTTGAAATCATGCTAGAACGCACGATCTGGCACTACAATTCTGCCGACTGGGATGGTCTTCGAAACTTCTTCTTCGCTTTCCCTTGGATCCCTGTCTGTTTTTCCACTCCCGATCCCACCGAAATTTGCTCTCATATCACAGACACCATTGAAGCAGGTATTGAAGGTTTCGTTCCACATATGCCCGCAAGGAACCTAAACTCCACCATCAAAAGCCATGATTCTCCAAGGCCTGTGATAAAGCCAGGCTCAAAGAAGTCCAAGCTCATAAAAGGTATCTTCAAAATCCTACACCCGAAAATCGTCAAATTTTCAACGAGGCAAGAAATTAATACAACCAAACTATCCAAAAATGCTTTTAACAACTGCATAAAAGATAAAGTGCTTTCCTATCAAAACTTCTGTAGAAGCACTTATCCTCCCCTGACCTCTGACAACGAAATTATCTCCACCTCTAAAGGGAAAGTTGAATTATTTGCCAAACAATTCGCAGCCAATTTCACCCTAATCCCTTCCCCCCAATTTCGCTCTTCCAACCACTATGTCCATGCCCCACAAAGTGCCCGACATAATACTTAAGGTCAAAGAAGTTCAAAAAATTCTTCTATCCCTTGACACCAAAAAGGCTTCCGGTCGTTGTTCTAAAAAATGCGCTCCAGAGCCCATCAACTCGTCTTTTCCAGATCTCTTATGACAAGGGTATCTTCCCAGATAGCTGGACGACTGCTCGTGTGCTGCCTGTCCCGAAGAAAGGTTCTAAGTCCCTTCCATCCAATTATAGACCTATCTCTCTTCTCTCTGTTGTCAGCAAAGTTATGGAGAAAACGATCAACCTGGAACTTCTAAAATATCTAGAAAAATACAAAATCATCCATGACAGACAGCACGGATTTCGTCACCAAAGATCCACAGCTGATATCCTTAGCTTTGTCTCACATAATTGGAACAAGTATCTCGAACTTCATAGCGAATCTCAGATTGTTGCTCTTGATATTTCCAAGGCCTTTGACCAAAAGTATGACATGCCGCACTTCTCAACAAACTACCTTCTTACGGTCTTCCTACCAAACTATATGCCTGGATCGGTAGCTTCCTCCCTAATCGGCGCATTTCTGTCGTGGTTGATGGTCACTCATCTAACCTCCATCCTATCAATGCGTACCTCAATGTTCAGTCCTGGCACCAACCCTATTTCTTTTTCACATTAATGACCTGCTCTCTTCAGCTACCAATCTCATCCACAGTTATGCTGACGATAGTACTCTTCACTCCAATATTCATTTTATCAGACAAGTTTCGAATCAAGAGTTAGATAATAGACTCAGATTTGCTCACCTATCCCTTTCCCAAGATCTTCAATTAATCTTAGACTGGGGTGCAAATAACCTTGTTCAGTTCAATGCCTCCAAAATCCAGTTTTGCTCCCGGTCACGCAAAAAATCTGGCAACGCTTACCCCGTCCACATGAATGGCGAAACCCTACAGAACAATGAAACGTTCGATCTTGTTGGCGTCGCTTTCGAACATGATCTCACCTGGTACAAACACATTACTTTAGTAGCCACATCGGCAGCTAAAAAGCTTGGTTTTCTATTTCGAGCCAGAAAATACTTCTCCCCGTCCAAGTTGTACACTCTATGTTTTCCAAATAAGACCTAATCTAGAGTACTGCTCCCACATATGGGGAGCGGAATCACCTTCGACACTTAACATCCTTGATTATATCCAAAAGAGAGCCATTCGACTCATCAATGACCTAGTCCTTACAAGAAAATTCTATTCTCTCGCTCATCGCCGCGCTGTTGGGGATTTTCTACCGATACTTCCACGGATTTTGCTGTGAAGAACTAGCTGCTATAATTCCTCCCTTAACTGTTCCTAACAGAACAACAAGAGACGCGTTACATATGCAGCCTAGAACAGACCACCTCTCTCGCTCATTCATACCTAGGGTCTCCAGATTATGGAACAAATTGCCTGCAGATGTTTTTCCTTACCGTTCCAACCTCCAATCCTTTAAATTCCGTGTCAATTGACTACAGTTCCCTTCTCTTCAGACGCCCACGGTACTTAGTACTTAGCCTTGAAGTCTACGTGGGATGTCTTAGATAAAAAAAAGGAAGAGTAATAAATTCTTCTACAAATCTCTGAACGAGATGCGAAATTAAACGAACTTTATAATTGATATTGCTGATTAATTTTTTTTTGTGTGGAATATTAGGTGGTGTGTTCTCAGCAAAAGCAATTTCTGGAGAAAGAAGTTTTAAAAGTTCGCTGTTGTCGTTCGATGCTCGTTGTACTATAGGAATTTTCAGTGTAGCCGTCAAATACCACCGTTATGTTTTGACCATAATGTTCGCGAACAAAATGACCATATTATTATGTGGAAAAAACGTTGGCAAATGTTCCCGCTGTTGGCCATACCACATGGTGAAGTAAGTTGCCTCCGTCAAGGACAAATATATACAAATAAATCGAAGATGATGGCCCCTTCTTACAAAACAGGGGCGATATGTATTTTGTAAAAAAAAAATCTGCTTTACAATTGTTGATATAATCATTTTTTATGTAGAAGTAGCCAGTTTTGAAATATTCTCTGGAAAAATAGAGTATACCGACTTTTTACCAAGCGCACTAAACTGCCCCTTATTTTGAACGCCGATTGCGAGAGAAGGGTGGTAATTAGACACATGGTCTGTAGGAATTTTTTACGAAGAATTTAGTAAAAAATTTTATTCCCTCCCTTAAGTTTTTTCCTGGAAAAACGGTTTCGGAGAAAAATGTAAAAGATTGACATCAACTCGTCT
Organism: Philopedon plagiatum; assembly: GCA_963971165.1. Lineage (NCBI taxonomy): Eukaryota > Metazoa > Arthropoda > Insecta > Coleoptera > Curculionidae > Philopedon > Philopedon plagiatum. The sequence continues at coordinate 30,918,264 of OZ020190.1, read as the reverse complement.
TTGGGAGGTTTTTTTGGCAAATTGGGGTTTCTCATCAACGAGAGAGATGGGAACCCTTCGGATTCTTATTTTAAACCATATAAACTATTATTACCCCAAATATAATTTATATATAATTTTTTTCTCCTATTCGCAATTTTTTCACCTAATTTCCGTGTAGATCCAAAGTAATGAGTACGACTATATTATGTTCTTCATTTTATTAATTTTATTCTCTCTGTTATGTAGTTTTAGATAAACATGATGGAAATAATTTGTCTTAAAATGTACAAAAGTAATTTAACTTTTGACTCTCGGATAGCATACAATACAGTTATCACGCAGAGTATTTCAAGACCGCACAACCTACCTTAATAAAGATTGTATCGCCCCTTTAACTTGGGCATTGTCTTGGTTTGCTTTATCTTAAACGTCGCAGAAGGGCGTAATTCAAAGCGGTTCTGTGGCTTTATTTAACTTAGTTTACCCACTGTCTTGCAGTCTACGTCGGCTTACGCTTTGTCGAATTTACTACTTTGAAGTGCCAGCCAAAGCACGGATCCTTAAATTGTTTTGCACAAAAATAAATTCCTAGATAGCACTGTAAGTTGATAATGACAGACAACTAAAATACTGCTGGAACGCAAGGTAAAGGTTCAAAGCGACAGATTTTCGCCGGCAATTTTGTGACAGCTTAAGGTTTTATCAGGAATAAGAGGTCACAGAGAAAATCCCAAGAAAGTGCTTTTCAATACACGAGCTGTTTCAGTTTTCTTAGTTTAAGCAATACATTAAGCAGTGCTCAAACTAAAGCATGGTTTTAATGTGTATAGGGTACATATTCTCAATAATTCTTTACACTTTTCTTTGGTCTCAAAAAATATTCAGAAAAATAACAGAAGTCAAAAATTCGGCTCATTGTCTTTAAAATAAAATAATATTTCCGACCCGATATTTTACCAGTTTGTGACCGGCAGGGCCGGATTATCCATTAGACAAAGTAGGCACTGAGCCTAGGGCCTACGAAGCCAAGGGGGCCTGCGAATATCAATACCAAAATAAAAAAATCGCAATTAAAAATAAGAAGTAAAATAAAAATTTAAACCTCATAAAAAATTATTTATTTAAAAAAGAAATAGGTAGACTAGTAGCGTCGTAAGTTAAACACCGCAACGTCAACACTCGGCCACGGCAGTCAGTTCTCGGCCAATGACGTTGCGGTGTTTGACTTACAGCGTTACTAGTCTAATTTCCTAAAACTATAAAACAGAAAATAGGTTTATATTCTACTGTCCTAACTTAAACTATGTGTATAATAAGTACCATAACTGTATAGTATGCATTTAGTATAAAATACAAAATAAATATACTAATAACACGTCTGTAAACAAAAATGAACACAGCACAGGACCTTGTAGAACATCTTAGTTTAAACAACAAAATAATAAGCTGTCTAGATATACAGGGTTTCCGAAAAGTCATAGTATGTGCAAATATATTTGCTATTAGTAAAGATAGAGATACCAAATTTTAGGTGTATTTTATTGGTTAATAATTCTATTTTTTATGTAGTATAACTTTTTCAACCCACTTGAGGGGTGATGCTAGGGAACTGATGGCAAAAATTTTATATGTAACCCTATGCCGTGTGGTACCTCATTTTAAAGGTCTTAAAAAAAACGTTTTACCGCAAACCCGAGGTCCGTATCTTCGTAAGTCGTTTTCAAATGGCCATGAAAATTAAAAATCGTAAAAATAATTGAAGAATCCTTATTTCATTTATTACTTTACAACTTGTTCAAAATAAACTTCCTGGCAGTAATAAAGTGAATTTTGGAACTCTGTCAAGAAGTAATACCTGCTATTCTCGAAAATGTGGGAAGTGAGTTCCAAAATCGCCTTTATTACTGCCAAGTCATGGTGGTCATTTTAAACAACTTTTAAAGTAATAAGAGAAATAAGGTATTTCAATGTTTATTTTTCTTCACGACTTTTGATTTTTAAAGGCTCACTATTTAAAAACGAATTAAGATAAGGATTTCGGATTGGCGACGAAATATTATTTTTAAGACCTTTAAAATGAGGTATTACATGGCATAGGGTTGCTTTTCAAATTTTTGACATCAACTCACTAGCCTCACCCATCAAGGGGTTAAAAAAGTTAAATCAAATAAAAAAGTAGATTTATTAACCAATAAGAAACACCTAAAATTTGGTGTCTCTATCTCTACTAATAGCAAAAATATTTTCCCATACTAATACTTTTCGGACACCCTGTATAAGAAATACAGTATACTTTTTTAAACTAACATCCATCAATAAAACAAAGGCTTGCTTTTTTTAAATGTTAGGAATTCTTCCAAATTCGAAACTTTATTCGGGATCTCCAGTGGCCAAGTTGTTACGGTGCGGCGCTGGTTTGACAATCGAGGGATTGTGGGTTCGACTCTCAATTCGACCATGAATATTTTGTTATCGTAGCACGACTGCAACGTGTGTATCAAGGGGAGAGTGCAAAATAAATCGACGTCAAAACTGTCCCGTTCACTCCGGTTAAAAGCCGAGTAAGACCACATGATGAAGGCGCCATTGCACACTTCCCAGAAGGCAGACTGCACAGATGACTGAAGGTGGCGTGAAACCAGGAGTTGATAGCCCCTGTGGTGCAGACCGGGAGGGGGGGGGGCAGTGTAGTTGAGGACTGATACAATGAGGCAATGCCTAATGAAATCAATACCTCGTAAGTCACATATTGATATTTTACAGGAGAGACAGAAAACAATATAAGTTAAGTAAAAGTCAACTGCTTAAGCAAAAGTTATCAAATACAATTTATTTCAGATATGTGTGAATTCAGAAAATGTTTTTCTTTAATAAATCACTGTTATTTTCTAAATAACCTTGTTCTTATACGTTTTTTAAAGTTTTTAATTAGGCTCACTCGAAACGCTCCCCACTCAGCTCCGCGCATAAGCGATGTGATACGGCTTTGGTGCCGTCGGCGGCGGGTAGCGCGCCATATGGGCGGAGATCGGGCGGCCGAGGTTTGCTCAGGTTAAGTGGGGGGCTGATGCCACGGAACACTAATTGTGCAAGTATAGCTTACACTTGACCGAGTTTTTTTCTGATTTTAGTTATTAGTGTATTCGTATAAATCACTACAAATAAAATCTTTAAAAATACTTATATTAATTTTATTTTTATTTTGATCCCCCTGGGAAAAAAGTGTGCGGGCGCCCATGAAAATATGTGATATTCCTTATTGTATTTCAACGACTAGCCGTTCTTAGCAACATCTTCATATCGACTTTTTAATCAAAATTGTAAGTACCTTTCCATCCCTATTCAAATATTTTAGATTACATAGAAAACGCCACTAAAGATATTTTTTCTCATATTAAAAAAAAGAAAATGTAGACGCTCAACTTACAATTTACAATTGTATATATCTTCAATCATTTGTTTATATTTGCGTTATATTTTCGTATTTATTGTAATATAAAAAAGCTTACACTACAAGAAAACAAGAAACACAGCATTTTCTGGCCATCTACCCGAATTTTATTTTGCCGAACATAATAATTCAAAGATAAACAGACATATAGCTGCTGAATGCTAAGCAGCAAGAATTTTAACTCTGCGAATAAGAAAAATCAACAAGGAATGGCGAATTGTTACGTAGAAGAAAAAATAAATAAGATATTTGAGTTTATCGGAACAAAAAACATACAATTTTAAAATATATGTTGATTGAATTTTAAACATTAGTTTGTTACAATATGTAGGAGACTTGCTCAGAATGGTTTAATTTAATAATATGTACAAAATAAAAAAACTAAGTTTTGTACTATGAATTTATTTGTTTCCTTGTAAAATTGTAAAGAGAAGGGAATTTTAAGAATGTGTTTTCCACAATTATCTAACAGAGATAGAGATATTCGTATTATAGCCATCTTATACGGGAGTAAATCAGCAAATATAAAAATAGAAGGATCTCTATCAGACAGCATGCAAATTAAACGAGGCGTGAGGCAGAGCTGCGTACTGTTACCGCTGTTTTGTATTACACTCTTAGACCATTTTGTCCGAAGCATTGCTTAATTCTTTCAAGAATGGGATCAACATCAATGGAGAAAGAGTAAATAACTAACATCAGATACGCCGACGATACTTTGCTGATAATAGTGAAGATCTACAGATATTACTAGAATTCACTAACACATTCTGCAACAACTACGGTATAAAAATCAATATTAAGAAGACTGAGTTTATGATCATCAGCAAAAAACAGAACATCCTGGCACACTTGTAATTGAACAACAGAACTATTGAACGGGCTCACCGATTCAAATATCTAGAATGCTACCTAAACGAGCACAATACCTGCACGGATGAAGTGACGATACGTATAGAACAAGCTATATAAATGGGTTCTTCAGAATCAAGAAGCTTGTCTGCAATAAGAATCTTAGCTTTGCTTTGAGATTATGGATGGTCTAGTGTTACGTATTCTCGATACTGCTTTATGGACTGGAAGGATGGACGCTTAACAGAGTTGAATGCAAGAGGCTGGAATCCTTTGAGATGTGGGTATATAGGCGTACGCTCAAAATATCGTGGACAGAACATGATACCAATATCGATGTGCTAAGAAGATTGAATAAAACAATAAAAGTTATGTTGACCATCAAAAGGAAAAATGGAGTATTTTGGACGTATCATCCGCAGTGACAAATACAATCTCCTTCAAGTTATTATGGAGGGAAAAATTTCAGGCAAGCGAAATAGAGGCAGAAGAAGAATGTCATGGTTAAAAAATTTGCGTTACTGGTATGGCATAAGTAGTGGGGATCTCTTTCGCGCTGAGGTTTTCAAAGTGGGGATAGCGATGATGATCGCCAACTTTCGATAGAAGACGGTACACAAAGAATAGGAAAGACAGATAGTGTATGCAGAACATACCGTTTCTAAGTAACTTAGTCACTTGTGATAAAAACAGACTTACATAAATTTTTGTGTAGTCTTTCCTTTAACTCCCGATTCTTAATTTTTAATATCGATTATTGGTGTTCTGCGGATCATCCGTTCCTCTTTATATAAAAAAAAAGGATCCCCAATGATAGAATTACAATTTCAGGTTCTTTACGATATTGGCGCGATGATTTAAGATTAGGCGAAATGAAGCATACCGAGATTAGAATTTTCATTCATTTCGCACAGAATGGATTTATTACTTTCCGGTGCCGTAACAATGAAAACATTTGCCGTAATTTTCGCCGAAGGTGCAATATAGAAAGCGAGAGAAAGAGGGAGAATTTATAGACCAGTTCCCTTGTTTATTTTCGTCATTGCCATTGGTTGTGTGTGAACTTTTCGATTTCTTGCCATCGAAAAAGGAGAGAATTGAAATAATTATGATAGTTGGGTATGATGATCGGTTGAGAACTCAGCAGGAAGTTCGTGCTTTGTTTATTCTGATCTAATTAAACTAGGAGATAAGATATTTTTAAAAGATGTGGCAATTCTACCCCAAGATAAATTTTATTAATTTTAAACTTTTACGGCCAGATTCTCCAACGCTAGTCCGGTCTAATTTGACAACCAAAAGTTTTAAATTAAAAGTATAAGAATAAGGCAACTAAGTTTTATACTACGAATTTGTTTTTTCGGAAATTAAAGAAAACGGCAATTTTAGTACGTACTTCCGACAATAGCAGAACTAAATTCATTCTAGCAACCCGTTCCAAGATGGAAATTATTTGGACAACAAGCAAATCGCTGAAATATCAGAATAATTCAACAATATAATATAAACAATAACAGGACAAAAACCTGTCAAAACATAACTGATCAACTAGAAGATCTTAATTTAAACCAGTACTAAATCTTTAATCTTCTTAGTGAGTCTGAACGTTGATGTTTCGCATTGAAACTAAATCTTTAACTTTTTCCCTAATTTGTCTTCTGAAAATTTTCCTATCTAAGATACCTACCAAAGTCTGGCTATTTTGGTTCTAACCAGTGCCATTAACTTACACATACACATCCCTACCAAAATCCTTACACGATTTTAAGCAGTTAAAGTCCCCGTCAACTATAATTCATATTCTTATAAAAACATTTTTTTTTTATAATATGCCGACTGTCCAAGTTATTTAGTTCAGGAGAATAGGTTTTCTGATCCATATAAATAAATAATAAAATAAACTCGTTATTTGTACAAAATTATTATTTAAATTTATTGCAAACAGTGTATTTAAATTAGCTTACACCTTTCTTCATGTCTTTTAAACTTCCAAGGAAAACTAGAACAATACAATAGTTCAATTTTTTAATATATGCGTCCGGACTAAAATTTTTGGTAATTATTCGGATTATTGTATGCACCGAATTTTTTCATGAAATTTTGCACAGACCCTAATTTTGGGTCGTAGAACACGAATCCGAAGTCAGCTTTTGGCGGTCTCGAATGGTTTTTCCAAAAAAAAAAAAAGAAATTTAACTTTTAGGTTAGCTTTTTCAATGTATTTCTTTAAATTTCGGCACTTTTACTTAAACTCATCTATAAAAGTCATTACACACTATTTTTCTGAACCATATTTAGGCAAATTTATGTAAAAACACATTCAAAAAATAGAGAAAATATCAAAAAACTTAAGGAAAATAAACACGCACACCGTGGTATACATTCTCGAAATTTCTGATTGAAAGACGCGATGTTGCCAAATTTACAAATCGCTTTTCCCACAAATTTTAACAGTTTGACAAAATCTGTGCAAAAAGTTGTATACACCCAAGCAAACCTGAGCAAAAAGGTGGGCAGGTTTGCTCAGTTTTCATTGATATAGATACATATATATCTACATCAATGAAAACTGAGCAAACCTGACCACCTTTTTGCTCACCCAACCTGAGCAAAAAGGTGGTCAGGTTTGCTCAGTTTTCATTGATATAGATATACAATGTGTCCCAAATTGGTTGTGCATGTATTGGGATCTCGGAAACTAAAAGAGATAGGAAGACGGTTAAATGGGGAAAATTTTAGGCCGTTATGTTTCTAATTTAATGACACTTACTGAGCGGCTCTAAATATACAGGGTTATTAGATATTTTAGAAAAAGTAAAAAGTTGCATTTTCCAAGACCCCTTATAACTTATTTACTTCTTAAAATTTTTGAATTCTGTTAAAAGACCGTTACAGCAACTTTTTACGTAGAATTCGTCTGTATACTCAAATTCTTGCCACAACGTTTCGGATTTTTAGAATCATCATCAACTTCGTTTTTTCTTATGGCCGCCATATTGGATTTTATCGAATTTAAAAAGAGCATTTTTTTACTGTTTCAATGATGTATAACACTTAGGCAAAAAAATAAATCTTATTATAAAAAAAAGAAAAAACTTTTTGTTTCCTGAAATTTTTTTTAATTTTTTTAAATTTAATCTCAAATCAAAAGTGGTAGTTTAAATAATAATTACTCAAAATTTTCAAAAGCACACATTTTAACGATAGGTTTATGTTTACGTTAAAAAGAACATTATTTATTACACATAAAATCAGATATGGATTTACCTAAGTTGGCTTTGAAAAATAATTGAAGTTAATGAAAATAGTTATTGTCAGGTAGGTTAGTTTCCCAACGTCACTTTCGTTAATTTTTTTATAATGAATTTTAATTTTTCTAATGAAGAAAAGTTCGATATGCTGAAGTTTTATTTGCAGAACAACAGGAATGCTAATTTGGCATCTGAAATCTTCTTGCAACGTTTTCCTGACCCTAGAAGGGTGCTATTTTGTAATTGGTACAAAATTTTCAAAATTATGTTGTATGGACCGATGAGACCAGATTTACTAATTGTAGTGTTTTCAATCGACACAATTACCACTATTGGGCAAAAGAAAATCCAGAATTGCGGGGTCAAAGACGATTGCAGGTCCGTTTTGGGTTTAATGTTTGGTGCGGCATTTTTGGTAAGAACATACCCTCATTATACTATTCTGGGTTCAATCTGTTACTAAATGAAATTTTTTGTGAGAACATTTTTTTAGTTTTAAGAAATTTATGATTTTTTTTAGGAAATCGACTTATCGGCCCTTTTATTTTTGATGAAAATTTGAATGGGGAAAGGTATCTGGCTATGCTACAAAACCAAATAGTTCCCGCAATAGAAGAAAATATTCCTGACGACCATTTTTATAGAGTTTGGTTTGAACAAGATGGTTGCTCGGCTCACAATACAAGAGCCATTAACGAATTCTTGCTAGAAACATTTAACGGAAGGGTTATTTCGAATGGTGGCCAAGTTCTCTGGCCAGCTCGATCTCCGGATATTACTCCGTTGTATTTTTATCTTTGGGGGTATGTCAAGAACGAAGTTTATAAATTTGAACCTCCAGAAACAATGGAAATTCTAGAGGATAGAACTAGAGAAGTTTTAGCCCATATAAATCGAAATACCTACTTTGAGTAGGGTAGTAAGAAAAATTTTAAAAAATTGTCGGAAATGTTTGGTAAATAATGGACATCACTTTTAAATAAATACCTTTACATTTAAAATTTTTAACTAATGCCATATTGTCCGCCCAAGATATCTGGAACCGGCAGAAGAATTTAAAGAATGCAAGGAGAGGCTTAAACAACGTTGCCACTTTGTGTGTAAACCAGTTTTAAAAACTGTTTAATTTTTCGTTAATAAGATTTAAACTTTTCTTACCGCATCATAAAATGAGTTCTATAATACCTGTCGTTAAGAATTAGATAAATCTTCTGTTTTCAACAATTAATTTCCGGGGTGTTATTTCCCCACAAAATATTTAGCAAGAAATTACCAACATTGCACTATTTCCCTGTCTTCTTCGCCTCCTCGACTGAACGGTGACTTGGCCCGCGTCGGTAACACGCTTATTGAATAGAAAAATAATAGATAGAACTTATTTGGCTGATTGCGAAGTCGGTCTCCGTCTTTGTAAATGATTTATTGCCTCTCCGGGTCGGGATGTCTGTGAGTTGCCTCATAGCCGTCTCATCATCGGTCGAGAGTCGTGGTGTTTAAAAATGGAAAATTTGAAGGGAAAAGTTTTGCACAGTCAGGCGCGTGAGATAATTGCAAACGTAATTAGGGTTTGCGATGAAGAGGCAGGGAATAATATGATAAAAATTCCAATAAAAAATAAAACAGAAAGGGCTATGTTGTACACAGGAGTAGGAAGATCATCTATAACAAGAATTAGAAAAGAAGATGCTCTTAGACAACAACATAATCCCGCAAACTTATTATCTTCTCCAAGAAAAAAACGGGAACGAACAAAAACGACTCCGATTCTGAGTAAAATGGACTAAACAAGACTTCATAATCATTATAGGTAATATAAACAGAACACATTTTTTCCACCAAGTTTTCTTTTATTTTTTTAGTTACATTTTAAATCCTTCAAAGAAGGTATTGTGTAATAATTTATTTGAATAATTGCCACAGATTTATAAATATTTAAGTTTTTAAACAGGTTAGTTTGAATTTGTATGATTAAATTAATAGAACGCCGAAGCTGAACCCCCAAAAACGTTTTTTTGCCATCTATTATATTATGGAAACAAAGCATTGGCAAACGCTTACTAATCAGGTTTTTTAACCTATTTTATAAAAGAATTATTCCCTACATTCTTTAACGGAGTTTCCTACAAGTCTTTTATATATTAAACGAACCTGATTGTCAATACATTTTAATTATTTTTTATAAGGACGGATAAGTTGACACTACGCCACTGAGTAGTGCTATTTTAACATAGTTTTTATGCATTTTTATGACTTCCTTTCCCTTTCGTCCCAGTTACAGGGAACTTGGGCGGACTTATATTAGTATTTATGTTGTTCCATGTTGTTTATTAGGTATTTTGTTTATTTTAGAATTACTGTTCTTTCTCTTTTGATTTTATAATATTTTTTTCATTCCGTTATTAATTAAACACGTATTTTATTTAGTCTAAAATAGTCTTTTGTTTTGTTAAATAAATAATATTTTATTATTTGTCTGCGCAATGTTGCCAAATTTCAGGAAACAAAAAGTTTTTTCTTTTTTTTATAATAAAATTTAAGTGTTATACATTGTTGAAACCCTAAAAAAATGCTCTTTTTAAATTCGGTAAAATCCAATATGGCGACCATAAGAAAAAACAAAGTTGATGATGATTCTAAAAATCCGAAACGTTGTGGCAACAATTTGAGTATACAGACGAATTCTACGTAAAAAGTTGCTGTAAGGGTCTTTTAACAGAATTCAAAAATTGTAAGAAGTAAAGAAGTCATAAGGGGTCTTGCAAAATGCAACTTTTCACTTTTTCTAAAATATCTAATAACCCTGTACATTTAGAGCCGCTCGGTAAGTGTCATTAAATTAGTAACACAATTGCCTAAAACTTTCCCCATTTAACCGTCTTCCTATCTCTTTTAGTTTCCGAGATCCCAATACATGCACAACCAATTTGGGACACATTGTATCTGTATCTATATCAATGAAAACTGAGCAAACCTGACCACCTTTTTGCTCAGGTTTGCTTGGGTTGGGTATACATTTTTTTGTTAGCTTTTTTATTATTTCTAATTTACAACTTTTTCATGAAAAATAAGTAAACCTGGCAACGCCGGACACTTGACAGCTGGGAAAATAATGGCGGCTAGTAGCGAGTTAAATGGAATTTTCTAAAGGAAAAAGCAATTTTCTTAGCTATTTTTGCCTAAATGTGGTGTTTTGTGTGACGAAATAAAATAAAAATTATAAGTTTACAGATGTGTTTAAGTGAAAGTGTCGAAACTTAAAGGAATCTATAAAAAAAGGTAACCTAAAGTAAAAAAATTTTTTTTTTGAAAAACCATATGAGACCGCCAAAAACTGACTTCGGATTCGTGTTCTATGACCCAAAATTAGGGTCTGTGCAAAATTCCATGAAAAAATTCGGTGCATACAATAATCCGAATAATTACCAAATTTTTATCTCGGCTGACGATTTTTCGTTCGGGTACAAAAAATCGTCAGCCAAGATGAGAATTCTAGTCCGGGCGCATATAGTAAATTAATTATATTTTTCGACTATTGTATTTTTCTAGATTTGTTGTAAGTTCGAAAGGTCTGAAAAAGGTGTAAGCTAATTTAAATACATCGCTTGCAATAAATTTAAACAATAATTTAGTACAAATACCGAATTTATTTTATTATTTTTAAACCGTTCAGAAAACCTATTCGCCTGGACTAAATACTTGCGATATATTGGACAATTGGCATATCCAAAAAAATAATCAGTTTTTATACGAATATGAATTATAGTTGAGGGGGACTATAAACGATCTACCGAAATCGGGAGAAAAAAATGTATGCTACCATTTAAAAAAATAGCGAAGACATCAGAACATTAAACTAACAGCTGAATTTTTTTTAATATCGTCGTAAACTATAATTCAATTTTTTCTCTACATCGCCAGAAGCCGAACTCTGTACTGTTGGAAACATCAATTTAAAAAAAAACACGAATAGTCTTCAAATCTAACTTAATTTAATAATTGCCCAAGAAGGTAAATCGGGACAGCTTTTCTAAGTTTATTAAGGCTCTATTTTCACCTCTTAATATTTTAGAACTATTCAAGTCAAGTAACTAAAAGTTATTTGATATTGATAAGTTTACTTAGGTATGCATAGTTTTGATCAGATCACTGTCATTTATCTTACTGTCAAATTTCCTAACTCGTCAAAAACCGCCTTAGATGGTTTAATCAATTTTTGACTATATTTCTCTGCTGAAATCCAAAAAATAAATATTAAAAGCTCTAAAATAATGTTTGTACATCTACAGAATGCATAACTGTATAAAATGTATAGAATGAAAGTTAAATTTATTTATAAAAAAGTATATTGCTAATATAAATGAAAGTATACTGCTGAAGAAAACATAGCTTATTAGGTAAACAGTCAATTATTTTTCGGCATTAAGGAACTGGTATTTTAATACCAAAAGGCAACATCATCATGATTTATATAAAGTGCTTTGTAATCCGATGTCAAGAAACATTTTAGTAAGGTGTATTCTAATAAGGATATTACTGTAAAACGGAGTCAGTGACTATTCGCCAAAAAATTAGTGAGATCTGATGTAGAGCCAAGGTCAACATCATTGTTACTTGCTTGATAATATATATATATTTTTTTTTAAATTGGCCTCGAATTTTTAAAAGATTAGAAATTAGGTGTCAACTTTATTAATTAGTAATCTAATTATTATTTTATTTTAGGTATTAATTTAAAACTTTATTCTTTTTTTCATACTTTCATACTCAATTTTCCTTCCGCTATCGCTACAACATTAATAATAAAAAAACTTTGCTGAAAATTTTGACAAAAGAGAAAGAACTAATAATATGTTCAACCATTTCCCGTGTTTATTTATTTCATGTATACCCATTAATACTGTAGTTACTTTTAAGATAAAGAAATACGCGATTAGCATGCAGGGCGAGAAAAGTTTCCTGGGCCCATTCCCGTTTTGTGACTAGATACTAAAACAGGTAACTATAGGTGACCCTTTTTTTATATAAAAAAAAAGGCGATAAAGAAAGGCCCCAAAAAAGATACAGTAGCACGTGCTTTTTATAGCAGCTGACTTTGTTATAAAATGCACCTTTTGTATTTTAACGCTGTTAAAAATAAATCTGAAAAAGGAAATATCTTTGGCTCCCTAATCAAAAATATATTTAATAGTTTATTTTTAAAAAAATAGTCGCTTCGTGCAAATAGTTTTCTGTTTTAGGTATTAACTGAATGAGCTTATTAGTGCAACTATGTGTTGGGACCATGGATTTATTAAGAATGGATACGGGATGATTTAACATTCTTTGAAGCCAAAACAAACCATTCTAAGCGACACTGTAAACACATTTTGTAAACATTGGCCACATCTTATTTTACCTTGTATTTTTGTACAAAAAATACGTTAGAAGCATCACAAGATTTACCAAAAGTAATAAAAGCCCTAAAATATTTTATTTTTCTGCTAAATGATAATAAATTTAAGTTAAAAAGGTTTTATTATTTATAGGTTATATTATTTCTAAAGGTTTATTTTAAAGTCGCTCCGAGTCATTTATAAATCTATAAATCGCACTTTTTCTTTCCTAGTTCATTAGACAAAGACGTACGTGTAACCGAGTGTTCAGGCGTTTTTCCTAAGCAACCAGCAGAGACAGGAACACTTCTGAGCTCCAACACTCCAATGCTATTTTATCTCTTTCTAATACCCTACCATTCTTGATTCAATTACGTATCTCCTTAAAGTTCGTAAACTCTACCACTTGGGGAAATGTTTTCATAATAAACAACAAATATAAGGCGTCACGTTCGATTCGCTCACAGTATACGGACATCGAATCCTTTCTTAAAAAAACCATGGTTGGGACTGTTCATATGATTTTCCTGAGTTCTTTTTCTCAGTATTCTATTAGGGTGGTTGCCACGAAAGTGAGTCATTTTGACGCATTTTCGGGAGGTATAAAAAATGCGAGAATAATAAAAAATAATGTAATGAATAGAGTCAAATCTTTACTCTCTTTTGGTGTATGATGAACTAGTCAAATATTGCTACGTACTATCCACGTTGGGATGCACAAGAGTTATAAATAATACAAATTATAGAAATTTACTAGTAGCAATAATTTCACAGTGTTTTAGAGTCGACATTCGCATAGGTGTTTACCTTTTATAAGCGTATCTTTACTTGAACACAATTTTTCTGTAGTACTCTGATATCATTCGCTGAAAAGACATTGTGGGACATTTCACTACAATTGTGTACCTTTTTCCAACAATTTGTTCTCAAAAACGTCCAAGACCAATTTGTAGCAAAATTTGCTACAAGTGTATGAAAATGTATAAAAACTGTTGTTACTAATAATCCAATTAGAGTAAATTGCTCTACAAAGACTTTGCAGCAATTTTGTGTGAAAAAAAGTCCAAACGATTTTTTCAGTGTTGGAGCGTTTACAAAAATTTTGTACATAGTAAAAATATCATTATTTTGTTTCGTTTTGGCAAGACTACATAATAAATAGTGATTCAAGTAGAGCTTCCACGTGATATAGATACATATTTTCAAAACATCAAGTTACCTATGAACGTCAAACTGGGTTTTGTAACCTATAAACATTAACAAAATTAGTAATGGCAGAATACACGACAGAACAACGCGTTAAGATTATCCAAGCCTATTATGAAAATGAGCGTTCAAGAAAAAATGCATCTCGTGCTTTACGTGCATATTTCGGGGCTCAAAATCGACCTTCTGACCGCACAATTTAGAATTTGGTCCAGAAATTCGAACAAACTAGGTCCGTAGCTAATGTCCAACGACCCCAACGTTCGTCAAAGTGTAACCGAAGAACTAGGCACATCGATTCGTCATCGATCGCAGCAATTGGGTCTTACGTATTCCACTACTCAGCAAATTTTGACCAAGGATTTACACTTACATCCTTCCAAATTCCAAATAACGCAAAACTGAAGTCATCATTTACAAAGCCGTGTGTTTGCCGAATGGATGCATGAACATGGAAACGAATTTTCGCAAAAAATAATTTTTAGCGATGAGGCACACTTCCATCTCAGCGGATACGTAAACAAGCAAAGCTGCCGTACCTGGGGAGTAGAAAATCCAAGGGAGATTTTTGCGAAGAAAATGCATCCTCTAAAAGTCACTGTGGTCTGGCGGCATAATTGGAATAGGCATGTTTTTTTTTTAATTCATTTATGTTTGTCGTGATTTGCATTTCAGTATGGAGTTCGTGTCTAAAATAAAAGGCAAAGTGTTATCTGGGCAAAGTCGTGAAATTTTGTCAAATATTCTTTTTATGCGCTAAGAAGCTGAAGCGAATAAATCCATCAAGGATTTAAAGAAAGTCAAAGAGCGTGTTTCAACTACTACCGGTGCCGGCGTGTGTATTCGCACAATACGAACAACAGTGAGTGAAAAGTTGAAAATGGCGAATTGGACGGTTGTGATGAAGGAGTCCTTAGACGATATATTGTCAACTTTAAAGGGACTAAAAAAAAAGTACCAACCTTGCCTAAAATTCAAAAAACATTTTAGACTTCAATTACATCGGTTATCTTGAGAGTCTAAGGAAAATTGTGAAAAAAATGGGATTTAGGTGGCGAAAAACAAAAACTAACCGCAAACTGTTGATGGAAAACCTCGATATTCGCCACAAGAGATTCAATTTCTTAAGAAGAATGAAACAATTTCGAAGAGTCCAGAGAGTCTAGATGGAAAATGCGTGATTCACGTTGAAAGACTAGGAAAGGCTCCCCCCCCCTCCGACAAGGTAACAAGATGGGGAACCGAGTATTTCCGTCATGCGCCGACAACCCCAATGGAAGTCGTGAAGACAGCTACAAACCGGTGGCTTAAAACAATTAATTAACAACACAAAAACATACCATACCACGTGAAAATTCCTAAAGGCTACTAAAATTTGGAACCTCCAGATTGGCCACACTGGGAAACCCTGACAGCTGTCAGTACAGAAAACTAACCTGTCAATATAAGAATTTTATTAATTACATAATTTAAAAAGAAAATCTGGAAAAACGAATGCCGTTTAAATAATACAGAATGTTAAAGAGCAAGTGCGGAATCCAGGACAGTGAAGGCAATGTGACCAAAAACCATATAAATTAAGGGTGTTCCAATGTCAGGCAGTTACAGGCAAAGCAGTTCGCTATCGGAGCATGATTAAAAACTTTTTACTGGACCAGTTGAACAATATGGATATCGCAGATCTTTGGTTTCAACAAGACGGGGCCACCTGTCACACCACAGCAGAAACAGTAATGTTATACAACACCAGAAATAGTAATGTTATTACGCATAAAATTTCCTGGCCGCATCATCTCAAGGAATGCTTATCAATTGGCCGTCAAGATCATGCGATATCACTCCTTTAGATTTCTTTTTTTTGGGGTTATTTAAAGAGTAGAGTCTACAGAAACAAACAAAACACCATTGCAGAGTTAAAACAGGAACAGAAAATCATCATGCTTTCTAGAATTGACCTGTTCAAAAAAGTCACAATTACTAAACGAATAATTGCGTATAATGAGAGTTTTGTCCCACTGGGTAATTCTAAGCAATCACACTATACGTTATCCTTTGGCATGGAGCTATGTCCGGTAGGTTCAAAGAAGCCATTATAAGTTGTTTGTAAACCCAACCGGATCAAACTTAATATAAATCTTCGAAAAATGAACATATCGAAGAGTTAGATTCTTTAAAAACTGCCAAAATAAAAATCGGCCTAAATTTATCAGCTTTTCAAAAAGACCCACGTGGAGTAAGCAAGGAAAAAACATTTTACAATACTTACGTGGTATCATTTCAAAAGAGCACCTACTGTTTTGGCAAAATCTACCTTGCCATAATAATTTTTGTATTCCAATTTTTAACAAGTGTCTCTTTAATTTATAGAGATATTTTTTAATGTACCACTTTTTAATAAGCTTCCCTACTTTTTTTTTTGAGCAGTATCACATGTATAATAATAATCAGTACTATTGCTAAAATTAGTTAGTTTTTCCTATATTAAATTTATTAAAGAATAATTAAAGTGCTTTTACAATAATCAAGCCTATTACTTAGATAAACTCAATAATTTTATATTTCTATCTGAAAGGTCTTGGACCATCCTGTAGGTATGTATTATATTAGTAGCTG
This sequence comes from Philopedon plagiatum, assembly GCA_963971165.1. Lineage (NCBI taxonomy): Eukaryota > Metazoa > Arthropoda > Insecta > Coleoptera > Curculionidae > Philopedon > Philopedon plagiatum. The sequence continues at coordinate 30,901,537 of OZ020190.1, read as the reverse complement.
ACACCGGTTCTACAACACAAAGAAACTCGAAATTTTTAATAAAAAGTTATGTAGCTTTTGACATTGTTACTCCATTAAGTCCTCTAATCAGGAACAAAAATCCAATGCCTCTAGCTACATTTATTTCAATTTCAGTGTTGTCTCAACAACTAGACGTCACAACATTAATTTTTATCATTCTGTTGACTTCCTGTAATATCCTTGATAGAACGGTAGAATAAAACGTAAAACTTTAACATGTATCATGTCAACTAGAATAGGTTCAAATTCTTAACATTTGTTACCCATGATCTTTTTCGGACAAAAAAACTTTTTTAGCCCAAATAATTTCAAACACAAAGGCACTGTTAACGTCTGTCATTCTTTATGATATTGGTGTGATGATTTAAGATTAGGAGAAATGGAGCATACCGAGATAAGAACTCTTATTCGTTTTGAGGGAGGATTTATTACTTCCTGTTGCCACCAGGGTGAAAATATAACTGTTATTTTTTTTGAGGTAAATACGAAAAAGTGTTTGGGAACAGTTTAGGATAAAAAAAATTCATGTCTGGTCGTTATCCCTGTTAAGCTCTTATTACTAAACTGCAACGGATTTATCGACGCATGTTGCATGGTTAATGTTAATTAAAATTCATGACTAATTTTTTTTGGGATGATTAAATCGATCATCTAATTATTCCATTTTTAATTAGAAATTAATTAGTTTCTGGAATAACAAATTTGTCACCAAATTGTGATCACCAAACTATTTTATTACGATTATCTGTTTATTCATGTACAGTCACTAGCAAATTTAATTAGTAAATAATCAATTTTTTTCCAGAATATCAAATTTATCACCAAATTGTGATTACCATAATACAATCTTTATACGATTTTGATAACAAGATGTATAATTTGCTCAAAGAATTGATTTTGTATACGACAAAAAATATTCTTAATTGTTTATTTTGGATACAGATTGCTGTACATTTGCAGACATATTTGGAGTCGGTTTAGTAAATCTGAAATTAAAAATAATTTCTTGGATTTAGTTAGTTATTTAGAGGATTTCGTTAAGGGACAAAGATACATTTTGGTGATCATTGTAAGTGTACCCATTTTCTTTCTGAGAGAGTTTCTGTCGGCTTCGAGCTTAAATATGTAGTGATGTACAGTAAGTAGCGGGGGGGGGGGGGTAAGTAAAATGAAATCTAATTTGCTGATACAAAGGACTGAAGGAGCGAGAATTCTACAAGTAGAGGGATTCATATTTGGCCACTATAAGTTTGAAGGAGTAGGAAGAAGCGGAAAAAATGACGTTATGGACATGTGCACTTGAACAGTAAAGGAATGGTCTCAAAGAAATAATAAATGCTAGCTCCTCTGAGCAAAACCGTGAAATACATATATCTGTTTAAGAGGGCCATCAGTGAGCTGAGTTGGATGGCTCTTCTTTGAAAGGATCGAAGATGCTAAATGTCAAAGCTGATGCCGCTCTCCTGGTGTGGCACCAACACCAACATTCTAGCTAAGAAAAGGAAAGTATTTTACAGCTCCACAAAGAAATCCATGCAATATAGCAGCTGATGTGGTTATTGAGTAAATACGTTTAAAGTCAGCGCGACACCAACAAAATCGAATTAATCTATTTTGATAAGGCTAGCAGTTATGAGGATGGGATGAGTAGTGTTGGGTTTCTTGTGTGACTGTTAATATAACTAGCTCATGGTATATGTCCATTGGTGCACCGTATATCGGTCAGCGCTAGGGTCTAATGGTTAAATAATTATTAAAGACATGAGTGGCATGTTGCAAAATTACAATTTTCATATCTCTAAAAAGGGTCTTCATTTGTATATAAACGAATGGACCCTGGATATGATATCTACTGTGTGAAGTCTACTTGGAGATTTAAAATATGATTTTTGAAGGTTCCTAACATTTGACATAGACGTATTAGACGGAACAACTATATCCATGTCAAAAAAACGTTAACGAAGGAAATGCGACATATCACCTTTTCCACTCATGTCCTCAATTATGAAAATCATCCTTTAAATCCCCATATTAAATAATTCGAAAAGACAAAGAGTAACTTGTACTAGCAGGTTTACAATGTGTTAAACAAGATTGGCCTCATTCGGATTCAAAATGTTGTCAGATCAAAAATTTATACTTATAAGTATAGGACAGTACTAATCAAATCGGAACATGTTAAATGAAAACTCTTCGTTTAGTCTGTCAAGCCAGTACACCAAACAAAAGTAAATTTGCCAGCTAGTCCTTCTCTAAAAATAAGATTTCCTTCTACTATACTTGGTGCTCGTTTATGCCGCCGCTATTTATCGCCTTGACGGTTGGTCAAAAGGTTAAATCCACCTCCGCGCCATTAAAGCACCGCAGCGCGTCTCATACTATCAAAGTTAGGTAAAGTAATTGATTATACCGATATCAAAGGCTTTAACATTGCTTTCGTATCTCCGGTTTGGCTATTCTGCAAGTTTTAACAGATCGGCTCGAAAGTGGGTCCTATTTAATTCCTGGATAGCTTAGGAAACTAATATTTGGTAATAATAGCAATACAATATATGCTACGCAAAAAAAAGTAAATGTTAATTCAAGCTAGAAAATTCTCTCAAAAAATTGCACTAGGTTTAAAGCAACATGATAAGAGTATAACTTCACTTTTAGATCTCATTTAATGCAATAAATTTATTTTACCAAAACTGTTTAAATTAAAGAAGTACCTATAATTAAATAGAGAATATGCGTAATAACCCATATAGATCTGAAATTTTCTTTTTATATTCTCTACTAAATTAAATGTTTATTGCGGTTGCTGTTATCCATTTATTTTGGTATTTATTATCAAAAAAGGATTTTCTACGGGAAATTTTCGCACGAAATTCGAAACTTGTAAAACGTGCTCCCGTTGGCTGTGTCATCAAAAGTGTTTTTATGACTCATAATGAGTACATGGCGAATTCCAGTGTTGTAGGGTCGTCGAAAAATCAATAAAAATGGCATTTAATGCGTAACTCATCCAATGAAATATCCCTGCACTTAAAGTAGTAGGTTCATAAAATCCCGTTCATCGGTCCCGGACCCTCTCAATTTTACAACAAAAACTGGCATTTTTGCCAAATCTCATTGGAAATTGTAAATAGAACATATTTATTTTTATTTAGGTTTTACATAAAAATCTCAACAATTTTAATCCTGTCAATGTCAAATATTTTTGAAATAAGACAATACCGGTTATTTTTTAAGAATGTTTGGATTTTATAGGATACCGATAAATGTCAGCTGGATGGTTTAAGTCAGAATTTGTGTTCCTAATTTTATTCTCTCAGTTTGTTATTTTAAGAATTGGAAGGGAAACAGTGCTTTAGATTTAGAATTTAATAGGTGCCAAAACAATTTTGGATTGGGAGAGGCTGAGCTATGGCAATTGGATTGTCTCGTTGTTGTGTGATAGTAAAATCGTGTATTTACCAAATAATATTTATAAAAAATATCCGTCTTTGGGGATGCTTGTCTCATTTCTTACACGATTTGTGGTTTTAGTCACACAGATATAAAAAAACCCTTATAAAAATTACCTATTCATTTAAATAACCCAACATCATCTTTTATACAACCTGGATCATAACCCCTTTGAGTTTGTTTCCAGCATTAAGCAAAAACCTTAATGATAAATTATTCTTTTGTTTAATGGAGCACATATTTCATGCGAAGAGAACAGTAAAAAAGCCGTCCACGCATAAAATTACTTAAGGCCCTACATTTATCATCACGCGGAGCCTTCCGAACAAGAAAATCATTTCCGACAACTCATAATAATATTCTTAACGTAAGACCGTAATGGGCCATTCTTCAAGATATTGCCGCTCAGATGATTAAGTACGTGAAATGAAGCGGACTAAGATTACATTTTTCCTTTGATAATGGCATTTTATTGTCCTTTCACCATTGCGTTCATAAAATATGGGTTAATTTAAAAAATTCATAAAACATTTTAGTGCTGGTTGCATCCATTAAAAAATCCTTACGAGGACTTTTGAACGCATTGATGGCAGTTACAAAAAGCGACTTGTTCTTTCACTAAACCTATATTTCATAATTTTAACACTACCATATTCAATCAGAACATGTTATATGTGCTTTACGATAAAAAATGATTCTGATGTATTCTATAATCTTTTAATTAAAAAATAAAAACCCATTAAAATCCGATTGAATTTAAAAATTCAGAAAGTGACGAGCGGTATGTGTTCGACATTTTAGGGCCACGTGCTATTCTGTGTGACCATATTTTTGCAGGAATTTAACTTTTTTGGTGCATTATCAATATAATGAAGTAGATCATAACGGATTTTTAGTGGATAACTGATTGCGTGGAATATATTATTTCAACAAATTATATTATATCTCCGTGCTGAGTACAATTTGAGAGAATCACTAGGTATTAACATGTATAAAATCATTACGGCCAGATTCTCCAGACGCTAGACCTAATTTGACAACCAAAAGTTTTAAAGTAAGCATTAAGGTGGATTTATAAACTCAGTTGAGGTTCAGTTGAGGTTGAGGTTCGCAGTTCGTGCAGTTGAAGTTCGCAGTTGAGCTTTTTGGGCCATTTATAAACTCAGTTCGCTGCTTTCATTTCATTGGTGCAGGGTAAAGTGAGGTTAATGACAACTGTGACATCATAAACATATTTAGAAAAAATAAAAAGCACACAATCCACAATCGCAATATTTGGAAAAAAATATATGGAAACACAGGCACACCAAAAGGAAAAACAATTGTTTTCTTTACAAAATGATGGCAAATGATCGGTAGAGGTGTGGCTTCACCATCACATGTAGTAATTCTGCGTTTTGATTGGTGGGAGCCCAACTGCACCAACTGCGAACATAAAATTTGGTTATCTCGAACTTTACGCCAGCGTAATGGAAACTTCTGAACTGAACTGAACTGTGTTTATAAACGCCAGTACGCGGTTGCGTTTATTTATCTTGAACCTCAACTTCAACTGAACCTCAACTGAACCTCAACTGAGTTTATAAATCCAGTGTAAGACTACCAAGTTTTATACTATAAATCTGTTTTTTCCCAAATTTATAAAGAAAATGGCAATTTTAGTACATACTTGCTACAATAATGGAAATAAATTTACTTTACCAACACGTTTCAAGATGGAAATCATTTGGAAACCAAGCAAATCGCTGAACTATTAGCACAACTCGTAAGTTTTTATTGATTACTTATTAACAGTGACAGGACAAAAACCTGTCAAAACCTAACTGATCAACTAGAAGATTTTAATTTAAACCAGTACTAAATCTCAAACCTTTTTAATGAATCTAAACGTAAATGACGAAGAGATCTTTATGACTGTAAAGTACAGGGTTATTAATTATATTGATTATTATTGAACATCATTAAAAGACAGTTTCCTTTGATATAAATTTATTTTAAAGGATTACAAAGAATAATATCAAGCACTATAATCCCAAAAAAGTATTTATTGTTAAGATACGATTTAATACAGACATGTCATAAATGTAGTGGACTTAATTATTTAGTACATGAATTTAGGCCATTTATTAATAATAACGTAAGATCATTAAAAAAAAAACGTTCTCAAAGTATACCGTGGAATCAATCAGGCATGTCTTGAATTATTACTCTTGAAAGGTAACATACATATAGGCGAATGAAAAATGGAACTGTCTGAAGTTTTTATTTTTAAGAAAATTAAATATGGTAATTACGGCAGGACAAAAAGATTTTATGATCAAAAGTTACTTTAGAAGTGGTAAAAGGGTTAATGTCCAGTGGTTTTATTTAACACGGGACGCCATTCAGGATTTTCAAACAGGATTTCCACATATAGTCATGGATTTCGACCAGTTTCGCCAAGTTTTGACTAGATCTGTGGCTTTGTTTGGAGAAATAGGAAGTGTGAATAGAAAGGAAGGCAGTGGTAGACCCAAAGTTCGCACTGCACAAAAAGTAGAATAACAGGCAAATTGTTAATAAACACCCACAAACCCCTATTCGGCGTTTAAGCCAGCAAGTAAATGTATCCTACGGAACCTGTAATACAATCTTGATTTTTTTTGGAGGGACTCTCAATTCGGCTCGATACCGTAATGAAATTTTAGAAAATTTTGTAAACGCATTAGACGATGAAGAGATGCGACAAGGCTACTTCCAGCAGGACGGTGCACCAATTCACCTAACTCTTGACAATTTAAATTTTTTGGAAGAATTTTTCGAAGTCCGAATCATTAGTCGTAATGATATGCCAGTTAGGAGGCCACCACGGTCCTGCAATCTCACGCTGTACGACTTTTTATGGCCACACATTAAAAACTCGGTTTTCAAAACCCCTTGTGAAAATTTAGAAGACCTACGGGCTAGAATTATAAAGTTCAGGAGATTAACAACTCCCCCCAAGTGCTTACCTGCCAATGTTTTTGATGCTGTAAAAAGCAGAATGAGAACATGTTTGGCAGTAGAAGGTGGAGACACGTCTCTCATTTAGTTTAAATTTATAATTTTAAAGTTTTTTTTGTATATGTTTTTTTTAATTCTGTATTATGCCGTGACAATGATAATAATATAATTTTCTTAAAAATGAACGTTCAGATTCACTAAGAAGGTTTAAAATTTAGTACCGGTTTAAATTAAGATCTTATAGTTGATCAGTTATGTTTTGACAGGTTTTTGTCCTGATATTGTTAATAAGTCGTCATTAAAACTTATGAATTATTCTAATATTTCAGCGATTTGCTTGATTTCCAAATGATTTGCATCTTGGAACGAGTTGCTGTAATGAACTTAGTTCTATTATTGTCGAAAGTATGTACTAAAATTGCCCTTTTCTGTCTAAATTTGCGAAAAAGCTCAGAAATACATTCACATTATAAAACTTAGTTGTCTTATTCTTACACTTGTCAATTTAAAACTTTTGGTTGTCAAATTAGACCGGACTAGCGTTGGAGAATCTGGCTGGAAAACTTCAGAACTTGACAGTTTTATTTTTCATTCACCAATACTTTTCAACAGTAATAATTCAAGACATGGTGATTGATTCCCGGCATACTTTGATTACGTTTTTTGGATCTTACGTTACCTCAACAATTAGTAGGTTTTTTGAGATTATATTTCTTCGTACAACTTTTAGAATCAACAAAAAATGTACTTATATCATAAGAAAGTATATTTTTATAGTTTTGTTCGGTAATAAAAAATAGCCTGTCTCTTTTCACAAGGCTCTCCCTTCAAAAATAAATAATAGTAAATATAATTTGAGCTAGTCTCCAGTATGGAACATAATAAACGGACACTAAAAGGAAGTAGTTTAATTTTGTCCCCACAAATTATACCGGCGCAACCCAAAATATTATTTTAATTTGCCTCCAAAATGTCAATTTTAATTTGACCCCATGCATTTACCCGGGTATTAGTTTTAGGAATTATTAGTTCTGTTTGTTATTCCGGTGTGTATACGGCGTCATAATTTGCAGAAATCACATTTAACCGTTACATATGAGATCCAATATAATTCTCTAAAATTGGTACTAGTAGTTTTGGGTAAAACACATTATTTTATATAGTTTAAGGTTAATCATGCTCTGTAATAAATCGAATGTATAAAAGAAGTTGATAAATCTATCCTAGTAAAAACCTTACTGTACACTGTAAAATGATGCGGGAAATTTACTACAATTATCTTGATAAAAATCCTAAATTATTACAGTAAGGTGTTTGTAATATTTTAGATTTGATGTAAAATTTAAGGATTTTTCGCGTAAAATGTAATTTCCTTATGAGAATACTCAGCATGTAGTAAAATTACTAACTATTTACACGACATATTGGAAAAGTTACACTAAAAATACAGTTAATTCTGAAAACCACAGCGAAAATGGAAATGTTTGTAATTTCACGACATTAATTGATGTAAATTCACATTGAAAAATTTTGGCTCCTTCCGAGATGTGCATGCGTGCATTGGAGCTGATGCAGTCATTTGTTTACGGGCCTCGAGCGCTTTGGCTGTGTGCGTAATTTTTGTGCCGTATTTGTGGTAGTTCTGCTGTGTTATTTTATACACTATTTAAGACCGTACTAAATTTAAACCCCTTTAGTGAATTAGGCTGTACATGTCTATGTCTAAGTCGACGTATTTGGTTCTTATAAAATAAATGTTTATGTTCCTGTAGAGTTATGATTATTTTATTTCGTAATGCCTTCGTATTACACTGCCTTCTTCACAGATTCTGTAGCCTTTGAGGATGTAAATAACAAGATATAACATTCCATAATAAAAAAGGACGCCGCTGCCGTGTATACCCTAAAATAGTCTTAAAATTACGATAAACATAATAATTTTTTTACAATATTCAACTGTAAAAATCATATTATATTACAGGCAGATATTTAAATTTACAATAATTATTCCAACAAATTTCATACAATTTTACATCATCTTACGTATCCAAAATGTAGAAGTACATCATTTTTATTATAATTGTGGTATTTTTATATATATTTTACGCTGATTTCACAGCGATTTTTTAGGGGAATTTACAAATGGTATATTAAAACATATTTACCTAATAAGTGTCAAATTACAATTAGAATGTAAATTCGCGGTGATATTTGGTGGCCAAAAATAACCAAACATATTTATTGTAATTTTACCATATTTTCGTTTACAGTGTAGAATGGAGCCAAGTTCTCGGTAATGTTCGGCGGTAAAAAGTAGTGAGATCTGATGTAGAACCAAGTATAATGTTATTGTGTCTTATTGGCAAAATAAAACTTTTTATTTTACAAATTTCTTAATCAACTTCTTAATCAACCTATATGTATCTTGAACCAAAACTGATGTGATTTTGTTGTTACGCATTACACAAACGTGACACGGCTGTGATTATTACTTAAAGTTACAATAAACATTATAATTTCCCTACTCTTTCATTCTGTATGACTCCCCGCTTTAGGGGTTGAAATGAAGAGAGATTCGGTTATTGGATTTCCCCCTTTGTATATGTGTACTAAACCTTATACCCCGGTACAGCATTTCAGTATTCTAAGGCCACGGGAAAAATTCTAGAATTTTTATGATCAGTAAGTGATTAAGGGAGTGTCAATGTAGCCAATTTTTGAACTATATTATCTTGGAAAGTAAGAGATAGGAACATAGAAGTAAGAGGTTTACCTATTTAAACTTGCAAACCTTGGATCATATCATTTTCTCCAGTGCAACGACATAGGGATCCAAAACTACGACGAATTTATTCCAAAAAAGGGTGTCCGGTATTGTAAGGAACGAAAGTATTAGAAACCATGAACATATTTTGCCGAACTTTTAGTTTAGAGAAATTATTAAACTAAAATATATGTGAAATTTATACTCGACCCAATTAATTGTAATCGAAACCTAAGTCAACAGCTTTCTGAAGGAAGGAGAAAAAAGCAATACTTTTTTTAACAGGATAATATGGACAGATGAGGCTTGCTTTATTACAAACTGTGTATATAATAGACATAATACCCATTATTAGGATCAAGAAACCCTCGTGTTCTAAAGACCGTCAAAACTTCAGGATGGAAAGCTTTCAGTATTTGGTGTGGCGTTATTGGTCACAGGGTATTAGGGCCCTTTTACAAAGGTGGCCTAGATGAGTTACGGCTTAATATTCTCAACCAAGATATTGGGCAGCAAGATGGCGCCCCTGCATACAACACGCCAAACGTGACTAAGTATTTAAATCAAAAGGATCAGACTTGGATTGGTAAAAATGGTTTAATTCGTTGGTGTCCCAATAGCTCTGATCTGGCATAGAATATTAAAATAATATGTATCTGAGAGAACACAAACTACTTAAAAACGTCAAGAATAAACTTACCTGTTTAAGAGGGCTCCAGATGCTAAATTTACAAGACGAATTTAAAAAAAAAACTGAGACCAGTGTTCTGGGCCAAGGGGCATCCGATCGCCATGCAGATGTTGCTGACTGTAGAGAGAAATAAAGAAAAGACCCTTAAAAATCGAGATTTCCGCGAAACACGTGGCATCAACGTATAGATTAAAAAAAAGAAGATTTATAGAAAAGACCAGATTCACCTTTCAGCACAAATCAACGCCGGGCTTCAAAACTCCACACAAGGTAGATAAATATCATTTTCAAAATTAAAATAATCGGCCAGGCTTTTAAATCTACCTCGTTCGAGATGACTTCTAGACTGAAAGTGAGCTGACCCACGGCGAAGACGAAAAACATCACAAGTCAAGATAACAAGATGGAGTCCTAACTCTAGGCGATAAATAATTAGCAACGATGCCTACACGCTCCAGGGGAAAATCTGAAATTCCAGGTAGGCAACACTGACAAACGGCCCCGTCGCACAGTGGTTCAAAAGCAAAAAAAGTCGATCGAAATTCATATCTCGAAAATAAAAAGCTTTTCAAATGAAATTGTGTGGTATTGTAAGACTAAAAATACAGGGCGATGCATTAGGGATGCACAGAGCCCAGAGGGGGCCCCAATTTTTTGGGAGCCCTTTAGTCTGAATTTTGACTTTTTAATCATATGAGCGTAATGAGGCTCCGTTTAGAAGCTCTTCGCGATTGTGCAAGGGGTTTCTATTTCTATATTATGTAGAAATAAGAACAAAAAATTTTGCGATTTTCCAACTTACAGTTTATTTGAACTAGTTTAAATCTTGTATAAGTATATATTATTAGCAATGAAAAGGAATTTCATAATTTTTACAACAACAGTTATATTGAAAGATTGACATTGCAAAATGAAATCATAATATTTAAAAGCGTACAATGCGATGTTATGCGAAATGATCTTATAAATCATCATCAACATCCTCTTCTTCTTCTTCAAGATCTTCGTGATGGAGTTGTTACAGCTTCTCTTAACAATTTAGCAGCCCCTTCATCGCCCTTTTCTCGCAATTTCATTGTTGTGCCTCTTCAAAAGATTTTGTAGTTCGAAGTTCTGCGGTTTTTCTGCGCTTGACAACAGAGCAATCTTCAATTTTTTTAGATTTGCGACGGGACCTAAACATTGTTATCATTATTAAAAATTGGTGAGAAAAGTTTTATATTCATATTAATTTTTAATTTTTTCGAATGTATTATGTAGCAAGAACTTTTTGGCTTTTTCGCAAATAGAGAAATTGCTTAAAAAACTAAAAATTCAAATGTATAGTTTGTACTGCAAGAACTAATCTGGTCGGGCTCAACACTTTATACATTTAATATTTAAAACTGTAAAATGTTAAAAATTAAAAAAACTTACTTGTATGAAGTGTTGAGCAAGGACAGATTAGTTCTTCCAATTCAAACTATATATTGAAATTTTTCATTTTCTAATCAATTTCTCTATTTGCGAAAATGCCAAAAATTTCTTTCTCCAAAGAGGTTTATAGTTTGGCTTACCTGTTCTGGATGTTGAAGGTTCACTACTTATTGGAGTAGGCACACAATGAAGAACAAAATCCGGGAATTTTAATTCCTCGTCAAGCCATATGGCAAATTTCTGTAGAAACCGTTCATTATTTATATTTACACTTTTCCACCTTGTGATATATGGGGCAAAAAAATTTGTTCTAGTGAAAGCTATGAGGGCCTGTGTAGCAGCCTCATTTCCGTTTGTATGAAAATCGTCCTTCAAATAGTCTATAACATGATGTTTTCGAACATCGAGGGATAACTCGCTATTTTCTCTAAACTTTTCATGTAAAGACAAATGCGCAATTGGACGAACCGCCATCGTTGAAAACTAAGGATACACCACAACACACAATAGATAATAGCAAAGAAAATAATAGCTATGCCTATAGCTATTATTTTCTTTGATAATAGCAGGCGACCGACAAGGATGCGCGCAAATAGAGCACTGCCGTATGAGGTGCACGAGACACTGTCGGAACCCTCTATCACAGGGGGGCAAACCGATGCAAACAAATTAAGTGGTCTTGTTTACCTGAGACCCTAACCCTTAATTTAAAATAAGAATTATGTTGTCCTCTTGCGTCCTCTGTTTCGTAGAATAGGATTAGTATGAAAAATAGTCGAATATGAAGGGTACTTTAGGTCCTAGGTAATTTGAAGGCAGGTAAAATTTCATAGAAAAGTAATACGGTCAGAGGGTAGCTAAAACTCCACATTTTCGCCCCAATGTTCATTTTTTTCAGAAATTTCGTAACAGAAATTTTTCACAGCTCACAGAGAAGGCCGCATTTCAGAGAATTCAATTTTACTTTGAAATACATGTGTTTTATCGCATGTTTTGGCAGTTATATTGTATTTCTACATAATTTAATTTTGTAGCTATGTATTTCAGAAGTTGACCAGGTACTAGAAGAACGATTATCTTGTATGTTTAGCATGATATAAAAAACTAAAAAATATCAATTTCGATCGACTTTTATTCCTTTTGAACCACCGTGCGTCGCGGCGTCAAAAACGCGCTCCAGAGCTACCGGTGCCCCGCGTACCAAATACGGCTACATGGTCCAAGTCGCCGGATTTTCCTACTCTCGATCACCAAACTTTTTTTAAACGAATAGACAGCGACGTCAAAACTCAAAAGACATTACTGACAGTTCTACGTCAGAGGGATTTAAACGAGCTGTCAACAATGCAAAAGTTTACAAAACAAAAAGAAGCAAAAGAAAGGTAGGTAAAACCAATCAATTAGCGATAAATAAATTAAGAGCGACCGTCGATATATAGGGAGGACTTTGAGCAAGGCAAAGAAAATGAAATTCAGGGCCAAAACAAAAGAAAAAGGTTAAAACAAATTACAAGCTACTAGAGCCAATGAACAAGTTGACTTGGATGAGATAAAAGGCAATCAAGTAAATTAAAACCCCCCGGAACCAACCTGAAAACAAGGCACGTCAAACTTACACCGCATACCCGTGGAGACAAAACTCTTCAACCAAAGTAAATTAAAAAAAATACTAAATGGGCATTCGTGACTAAGGTTAATTAGTAAAACAAACCCAGGTACTGTGGCAGAATTGACCTGTCACTATCTCATATTGACGGACAGGTCTTTCTGGGAATGTCTCAAAGATCAAGTGCATAACCAGAACACATTTATTTAGAAGAACTAAGGCGAAAAATGGTTGAAGATATAAATTTTATTAAAACACTCAGAAGGAGTCGCCAGGGGATGCCGTCAATCATTTAAACACATGTTATCGCACTTGCATTGCACAAAACGGGGGTCACTTTAAATATGTGTTAAAGTAAATATTCATCTTACTTTTCTATTAATCCATATATTATAGTTTAATATAAAGAATATTGTAAAATATATCAACCTTTTCTTGCTGACTCTGGCCCATAATCAATAAACTAATAATAAACTGTATTTCTTTGAATGACTGAAGCACCTGGGTAGAGCACCTGTCAATTAAGTAAAGATTGTCGATGTCTCCATAGAAACCCTATACGACTTGCATTAACTCGTTTACAAAGGGTAGGGAAAACTACTTAAGTTTATCTTTATATTTCAAAATTATGGGAAAACAGTCAAATATTGGGGTAGGCAGCTTGACATAAAATAGATGTCTTAACGAGTAGGTAGAATTAAAAAACAAAAAATAATATGGCCAGCCCTCTAAAAAAACGTAAGGTTAGTTTAAAACCCGCTTATCTGATGTTCAATTGTCTGTTCAGTTACTTTTCCTGATGGTTGTTGCACAAATCTACAATTTTTCTAATTTAAACATTTTTCTATCTCTTCAAATAAAAAAGTTAGTAAAAGGACAGTAACTTTGCACACACGTTTTTTGAAAAAAAAAAATGAGACAATTTTACATTAAATCTTTTAAAAGTTTTACACAGGGATTTACTACAATGGTCTAAGACTTAGTACTAGTTTAAACTGAGATCTAGTTAATCAGCTAGGTTTTGAAAAGTCTTTGTCCTGTCACTGTTAAGAAGTAGCTAAAAACATGTGAGCAAACCTAAGCTAAAATGAATTTGGTCTGTCATTGTGAAAAATACATACATAGATTGTCATATTTTCTAAGAATTAAATTCATAGCATTATTTGATCGCAGGTTCTAACAAGCTTTAAAAAAATTGCACAACAACCTACAGTACACACATTTCGTCCAATTGCTCCGATCTATAAAATTAAATTACCCTTAAATGGGAAAAATCCGTTTGTATGTTATTGGCAGACCATTTTCCTAGTAAGTGGTCATCAAGATAAGGTTTGAATTGGTCATTGAAGTTGGGAACCCGTTTTACGACTAAAAGGATAAAGCTCCCTAAAAATTGAAGTAATTGGCCATATTTGGATACTACCCATCCACTTTGAACGTCAAAGGAGACTTAGACAAATTACCTTACATTCTATTAAAAAACTGATAGTCTCTTAACTTTTTACGGTACGGTCTTTGGAATTTATTTTTTGTTGTATTAAATGTTGATCGTTTCGAAATCATTATACTGTGTAATTAGAACTAATGACATTACTAACATTGTATGTTTCTTGCGGTTTAAAATTTTAAAATTGTTCCAAAAATTTACGGGGTAAGTTCAGTTAACATATGGACAGCTTTAGTGACAGGAAGAAAAGAAAAATTATAGGTTATAGCACGTGACTTTGCCTTAGATTATCAAAAATTTATAATAAAATGACTTTGAAATCTATACCCTGCAAATTGCAGATATTTTTAAAACCAATTTTAAGACGAAAAGAAAATCATTACGTTTAATCAAAATGTTACAGTTGATAGCGTTTGTTATTAGTGTCATCTAAACTCTCACAGGCGAATGACGGAACATGTTATTGAGCGTAAGAAGTCACGTAATCTATAAAAACCATTTCAGAATACTTGCACATAGAGAAAACAAATACAGTAACATTAAAGACCAAGCAGGAGACGTTTCGGCGTCTGCTTAGCCTCAGAAATATAAATTATCCACTTTCGACCCTCCTGTGCTAAATACAAATAAAATCTTGTAAAAAGCAAGCTCTTATTATTTAGATGTACTAAAACGAAAAAAACAAGTATAGTTTTTTCATTGTGGCAATGCTAAATGATATTTATAAGTGAACGTAGTTCGCGTGGGTGAATCCTAATAAAAGTAGTATCAAAGTTGTCAGTGAAACAGATATAATATATTATGTTAAATTTATTGTCTTAAGAGCTTGTAGCGCGCGAAAAGTTCATACAGGTATTAATTTTGTTTGGCAGAAATTGTAAGTATGACTTTTTTTCCTTTCTATTGACGCGACAAGCTTTTAAGACAATAAATTTAACATAATATATTATATGTTTCAGTGATAACTTTCACACTACTTTTGTAAGGATCCACCCACGCGAACTACGTCCACTTATAAATAGAATTTAGTATTGCCACAATGAAAAAACTATACTTATTTTTTTCGTTTTAGTACCTACATCTAAATAATAAAAGCTTGTTTTTAAAATGTATTTTTTACAAGATTTTATTTTAAAATTTTTAGTTACGTCTTAACCTATGCTTTTCTGTTAATGCATCACTATTACAAGAAATTTTACCTGTTATCGTATTCTACTCGTCAAACCCTTCCATTTAATGCCCATATCGAGGGGATTGTTAAGAAAACGGTAATCCGCCATCTTGTGGCGTCCGCCATATTGGGTTTAGAATGACGTCACAGCTTATCGTGTTCTACTAGTCAAACCCTATCATTTGATACAAATGTCAAGGGGATTGTGAAGAAAAAGGTAATCCGCCATCTTGTAGCGTCCGCCATAGTGAGTTTAGAATGACGTCGCATAGCTTATGGTATTCTATTCGTCAAACCCTTTCATTTGATACCCATGTCAAGGGGGTTGTGAAATAAAGGTAATCCGCCATCTTGTGGTGGCCGCCATACTGGGTTTAGAATGACGTCACATAGCTTATCGTATTCTACTCGTCAAATCCTTTTATTTGACACCCATATCAAGAGGATTGTAAAGAAAGAGGTAATCCACCATCTTGGGGTGTCCGCCATATTGGATTTAGAACAATATTTAATATACTGTATTGCATTGCCACCGGACTTATACACGTGTACAAAATTTCAAAGCTCTAGCTTAATTAGAACTAGTCGAAATTTTGATTGCAATATTTGACCTAAACATACTAACATACATACAAACAAACATACTAACAGGTGAAGTTCAATAAAAGTTTGTAAAAAGGATCTAAATCAAAAGAAATTATTTTAAAATAAGTACCTCCATCTTGTCTTTATACAGGGTGGTCCAAAAGTAATGGTACACAGAGCAACAGCAGATTCCTTATGTGGAAATAATGCGATTTATTTAAACTTGCCTAATTCCAAAGTTGATAATAACGAAGATACAGTGTGTCAAAATTTTAATTTTGTTTTCGATCTTTTACAATAATTATAATTTCTCAACAATCTATATCGATTTGACTATTGAAAAAATCGATTATCCTACTTCTTTTACATTAAAAAGGTATACTTTATTGAAGTCGCTAGGAGTAACCATTTTCAAGATAATCGCAATTGAAATTTCCTGTGCAATTACTTATTCACAGACGAAGCCACATTTATTCGGCGGGATATATTCAACTATCGAAATAGACATGTATGGGAAAATGAAAACCCGCATTTCATTGTTGAACGTCACCATCCAGTATGAGTTTAAAATCAACATTTGTTGTGGAATCATCGGAAATCAGGTAATATGTCCCTGTGAATTACCGCCAACTCTGTACGGGGATTCATTTTTGCATTTTTTACCGGTAGATTTCTCTATACGAGTGCGAAACTATCTCAATGAACAGTTTCCTGAACGTGGTGGCCCCTTGTCTTGGCCGGCGCGAAGTTCGGATTTTAATCCTTTGGACTTCTGTATTTGGGCTTGTTTGAAATCAATAATTGTTTATAACAATAATATAATAAACAACCATAATGAGTTAGGTCAAAAAATTATAAATGCTGTTGATAGGAATCTTTTGTTTAAAATCCAACAGCCTTTTGTAAACCGCACAACGAAATGATTGAGGTCAATGGTGACCATTTTGAGCAATTGTTTTCAAGACGTTATTATTTTTCTTGTAATAATTTTGTTAAAGCATAACTTTAAGGTTATACTATCTTCAAGGGCCTGTAGGTCCCGAGAGAAGCATTTGCGGACCTATGTTATTATGAACTTTTTTCATATTTCTGTATGTAGAATCTTACCTTAAAGTTTGTCATCGTCATTTCCGGACACCCTGTCTAATAAAGGAATATTTCCTCACCACAGTGGTATGTGGTCTGTCTTTGTGTCTTTAACCATATTTCTTCCTAATAAGAGAACAATGTATTTAAAATAAACCCCTTATAATTCTTTGTTTCAATTCACTGTATCCTAATATAAGGAAATCTTGTTTTTGGTAGTAAAAGCGAAAATTCTTATTCCAAGAAACTTAACGTTTCTTAAGAACACCATTTTTGTTCAGCTTTTGGAGCACTTTCTTAATTCTATCTCTAACTCATTGTTCGTTATTTTACCTTATTTCACTGCATTAAGCCTCAACCGACTCTAGACGGTTGTGGATAGGCGTATCTGATACGGCAGTGCTCTACTTACCTTTCTTATCGGTTATCTTCTTATAATGGTAGAAGTTGGATCTGATATTTAAGGATATGTGGCGCCGGAAGATAGTGGCGAGATAAAGCTTACCCGTTTTGTTTCATTAGGGTTAAATTAGGAAAGACGCACGCGAAACATTATTATGGGCAGGCAAATAATAATAATAATAGCACGACAGTCGGTAAGCTGATATTAAAACGAAACCTTTTGAAATTACAAGATCTTGTTGTGATTACTGTCAATGAGTTTATTACATGGGCTTAATTTCTTTTTATTTTAACACAGTGTCCCATTTTCGGCGCTTTTGCGGGGTATCTCCCTTATTTTTAAAGATATAGGGTTGCGGTTTTCGCGACAGTGTGCTACTTTTTGATGAAATGAAAGATGGCATAAAAATATTTTTCATGGCCCCCTTCGTTTTTGACATACAGGACGAAATTGATTTTTTTCCATTTTCGGACCGCCCTCGCATTTCAGTTATCTTGTAACTTGTATAAAAAGTAAAAATGGATCCTATTAGAGTTTTCTACGTAGAATCGAGTGGCGTGGTTAGATTTTCATCAGATGTGATATTTTTCGAGATATTAACCACATAAATGTTTTTTTAAATGGAACACCCTGTATATTTCTTAGCCATTAAGTATCCCCTTTCGAGAGCTTTTCAAAAATATATAACACTTTATAGTTATTTTTTATTTTTAGCCCTTAAATCGAACTATTTAATTTTAAACTTTAATTTTGCGTAGTTGGCCGTGTTTAACAAGTGGTTTAACGTCAATTCAGGTATTTAGATTTAAAAAAGAAACTGGTTAAATCCTGTATTTTCATTAATTTATTAAAATTCGTATTAGTTTTTAAACTACAACACTACTTGTTATCTAGATATATAGAAAATCCTAACCAGAACTAAAACTGCTTAGTGTTTAATCACTTGAAAATTAAATTAGTTGTCTTGAATTATTAATAGCAAATAAAAGTCAAATTTAAAAACAAAACATACAAAACTTTAGGTAGGTAACGAAAAGAGTTAGTCCATTTAATCCATTCTAGCTCTTTTCGTTCCCTAAAGTTTTGTATGTTTTGTTTTTAAATTTGACTTTTATTTGCTATTAATAATTCAAGACAACTAATTTAATCTCTAAGTAATTAAAAACTAAGCAGTTTTAGTTCTGGTTAGGATTAAAAATAATACCAATTTTAATAAATTAATGACAATACCGGATTTAACCAGTTTCTTTTTTAAATCTAAATGATTGAATTGCCGTTAAACCACATGTTAAACACGGCCAACTACGCAAAATTAAAGCTTAAAATTAAATAGTTCGATTTAAGGACTAAAAACAAAAAATAACTATAAAGTGTTATATATTTTTGAAAAGCTCTCGAAAGGGGAAACGTAATGGTTAAGAAATATACAGGGTGTTCCATTAAAAAAAACATATGTTTGGTTAATATATCGAAAAATATCACATCTGATGAAAATCTAACCACGCCACTCGATTCTACGTAGAAAACTCTAATAGGATCCATTTTTACTTTTTTTATAAGTTACAAGATAACTGAAATGCGAGGGGAGTCCGAAAATGGAAAAAAATTAATTTCACCCTGTATGTCAAAAACGAAGGGGGCCATGAAAAATATTTTAATGCCATCTTTCTTTTCATCAAAAAGTAGCACACTGTCGCGAAAACCGCAACCCTCTATCTTTAAAAATAAGAGAGATACCCCGCAAAAGTGCCGAAAATGGGACACCCTGTACATGCTCAATTTATTTACACTTTCTTAATTTAAACATTTTTTATACAATTTCGTTTTTTTTTGAAATTATAGATCTTAAAAATAATTATATTCTTTCGGATTTCCCGTTATATCAAATCTGGTGCAAGTACAAGGACAAACTTTGTTTAACTAAAAGCTCATGTTTTTACTATTTTGTGAATTCATCATATTTTAAAAATAGTTAATAATTTACACAAAATAATTTCTTCTTGTGTGCGGAGAAAATTCTTTAGTTTATGATACAATATATCCACACGTTAACCCTGTCCAGTTTAATGCCAAAACTTATAGTAAGCGTTGTTCTGACAAATATTTGCTGTGTACTTTTTTAAAGCAGCCTGGTTTATGATATAGGACCCATACATCATCTAGAGCAGACTTTTTTATATAACATCATACCGTGGTAAAGACTGAGGTAATAAAAAGTCTTTCAACGAAATGAGAAATAAATTACAATGTAAAAAATGAAGTCATCTATTAACGTCCATAATAAAGGTTTTTCCTAAGCTGCTTATATGTAAGTGATCACTATTAGCACAAGTAAAAAAGCTTGAAAAGTCACAACATTACTAGTGCGCAAATTTCATGAAGTAGGTACGATATTTCAGCCAATCACAGCATTTTTTGTTTATTTGGTGCATGTGTATTACAAGTATGATTTACGCCTTACCTTAGGGGATATCTTTTTTCATTTACACGCAGAAAAAGATAAAAAGTTATCAACTGACGACTGGGTTTGCTCACGTTTTCAGAACTTCTGCAAACCCTAGTCATTTTATTCAGAAATAGAAATACTTGCAATTTATATCTTGCATGAAATAACTCTCTAGTGTTAGGTAAGAGGGGCTTAAGTCAGAATGTCCTCTTTTCCAGAAAACGGAGTTAAAGGTTGCATTATTTTTTGTAAATCTGATTATTACTTTCAGAAACCAATAAAACACAATTAAACTGTGTTAAGTTTCTAAAGGAAATAATCAGATTTACAAACAATAATGCAATCTTTAAATTCATTTTCTGGAAAACAAGAATTTGACTTAAGTCCCTCTTACCTAATACTAGAGATCTGTAAAGTAAATATCACAAACAGGTTTATCGTGTTCAAGAATAAATTGGCTTCTCTGAAGCAAGTTAAAGATCATATTTGGTGTCATATTGCATCAATATGTTGCAGATGTTAAAAAAACCAATGATTATAAATAATATCTCCTACGTCATAAATTATTTTACCTTTTAAATTAACTAGGCAATAAGTCTTATACTTACAGTTATATGGCATCTATGATAGCATATAAACCTTGGTTCTCACCTAGAATAAAAAAAAAGTACATTTAATTATTTTAAATTTATTTTATGCTAATGTATTAAACGTTTTAATATTGTTAATAATTGGATAACATCAAATCAAAAACATGCTAAATAATATTTTTACGTGTGCCTTCTAAGCCGGCAATTTTTATATTTGCGTTCAGTAAAAAACTAATACACATAAAGCTTTTAAAAATAAAAATATTTTGTTCCGAATTTAGATATTCAGTATATGCCTACCATAATAATCGTTTCATCAGAAGTGTTAATCATTAAAGAATGTGAAAAGGGGAAAAATTCAAAATGAAAAAAATTACTCACGCGTAAAATTGGATTAAACCGTACGCTGTCAAAAAAACCTATTTTGAAAAGGCAAAAGTTCGATGGTGCGTGGGATTTAAATGTAAAATATCTTTAAATAACCTGCGTTGGATTTTGTTACCTGAAACTTGTAATTATTTAACACAAGCCTGCATTATAAATTTATTTGAACATGTTTAACCATTTTTGAAATTATCCCGTTTATTCAAGTTTGCTCGGGCTATAGCGGACCTACAGTTTTCTAATTAAAAAAAATCACTCACACCCTGTAAAATTATGTGGAGAACTGTAAGAAAATTTTGTAACAACAATTAAGGACATTACTTGCAGTACAGTGGAAATTAAACAAAGTTTATAAAATATTCTGCTTTTTTTCGCGTGTTGTGCACATTAAAAGGAGAATTCATACTCCAGTAGCGGGGTATTAAACGATTTGACCTTTCAAAAGGTTGGGTAGTTCTGACTTTTGGATACGTTTTATATTTAGGAGTCCTTATTAAAAAATCCAAGTTTTCGACCTTGGCACACATCCGCTCGCGCCCTCATCTTGGAAAAAAGACGTGAACGTCAGTTTTTTAATATCTCCTCACCAAGGGGTTCGGGGCAAAAATATTTAATATCAACTTTATAGAAGGAAAACTTTTCCACAACTTAAAATGTTTTTCTGTAATCAATAGTTACACAGTGGTTGAAAGCCGAAAAAATACATGGTAGTGTAACAAAACAATTTACACGTGAATATATGATAAAAGTTCAGTAACAGCAAACAAAATAAATACTTTCTTAGTGAATACAGACAGTTAAATTTGCAATATTCACAACAATACATACTTTTCTTTAATGGATTTATGGCTCTTTGCACAACTGAGATGGGGATTTATTTTGTTTTGCTCAGTTTACTTAAACTTAACGCCTTTTTGTTTAACTGTATTATTTATTGCGTGTTTTTGTATTTTTAATCGAGATGAATAGAAAATCTGCACATTTTATCAATCACATTAGAAAACATTTCCAGAAATCCTTATACATCGCGAGTCATTCTGAATATGACAATCAACCGAACCCCACTCCCTCTGAACATATCTTTAATATTTTGATAAACATCGCCTCAAAACAAAATATTTAAAATACGTCTAAACCGATATCATTTTAAGCTTTGCTTAAACTCGGTTGGATTTACGTCAACTTGCTTAGATGAACGATATAAACTGGATGTTCGAAATCATAAATTGGGCACTACAATAATTTGATATTTTTATCTGTTAAAAATACTGGATTTATTGCCGTTTGTTCAGTCGCTTCTCATTTGCTCTAGCTTGCTCAAGGTTCCATAAAAACTGTTCCGATGGTGTCTGAGACCCCACATGTCTAAAGGCTTTAAGTCGTACGTCGTAACTCATTTGTTCCAATAAGATCGCTTCAAGCCTCCTTATGCTGCTTGGAGCCTCCATATGGTGCTTGAAGCATTTAAATCGTCAGTAATAGGCTCACCACAATATGTAATTTCAATTTTCAGAATTATAACCCGGAATTCAGGCGCAGGACCCTGTATTTGTATCCCATCAATGTTTCAGAATCAATTTGGTTTAGAACGTAATAAGATTAATAATACCGAAAGGGTCAGACACTAAAGAATGTGAAAAGGGAAAACTGAAAATGGAAAAAATCGTTCACGTGTAAAATTGAATTAAAATGTACGTTCGTCAAAAAAAAGATTATTTGGAATAGACAAAAACCTCGGTGGGATTTAATATACTTATTTTTCTACCTTTTTTATTAAAAAAGAGAGCAGATAACGCCAATAAGATTATTGCCAAATAAAAACAAAATTTTAGAATGATTTTTAATATATAGGGTGTTATGAAATTCGCTGCATATACTGAAGCCGGTAAATCCTGGAATGAATTCAGATTGAATAAAAATATTCATAAATGGAGCTTCACGCTTCAGCGTTTTTTTGTCATTGCGCACCACTGGCAATAAATACATGGCTATATGAAAAACAGGCAGCAACGTCAGTCACAGAAAAAAAAGGTTTGTTTTAACGTCAGTACTTTTGGTGGCATTGCCAAGTCTCTCTACGTTCCTATGTAACAAAGGTAACAAAAAATAATATTTTTGTTACCTAATAACGCTCAACTAAACCCTCAGAAATGTTGTGTTTTATACTAACTTAAATCTTATATTGCATAAGAACTAATGTTTTTGTTACCTTTAAAATAAAATCCCTTTAATGCAAAGAAGAGCACTCCACTAATACTTAATTAAAATTAACAAAAGTTAAACACAAAGATTCCACGCTTTTTTGTAACGATCTGTACTATTAGAAACGAAAACTAATGTTTTTGTTACTTTTCGAGTAAAAGCTCTGTAAAAGGCGCTTTATGTAGAAAGATTTTACCAAAGAAAGTAGAATAAGTTTGTTAGGTTATACGTTAAGCTTATACAATACTAACCAAATGGTAGGTATTAAATGTAAAAAATGGTCCACTAACTAATTAAAACACAATTCTTAAAAGAATCCACGGTATTTTTTTACTATCAGTACTATTAAAAACCACAAAAAAATAATGGCTTTGTTATGAAAGGAAGCCAGCTGCAATCATCTGATTTTTAACCTTGAAGGGCTCACTACTTTTTGATAGTGCTGGGCGATGTTCATCGATGTTTTTTAAATACCTATGTTTTGTTCTTGATATTCGATGTTTTGCCATCAATGTTACCCAATTATTTCTGGGAACTCACAGCCAATGATTTTTATTGTAATTCTACTAAATAGTGAACAAAAGGGCCATAGTATGGGAGGGAAAGCAGACAAAAACCGAAGCAGAGATGGATCGATAAAGTCAAATATGATTTACATAAGGCAAACCGTTTTAATAGAAGAATAAATTTAGGATCGGGCATTGTGAAAACGATTAACCAAAAACTTCAACCCCATATAACGTTGCAGAAAGATGGTATCAAAGAATTTAAATAAATCATGTCTATATTACCCGTGTTGTTCCCGGATCTACCCTTGTGGTAGGCAACAGTTTATTTAAACGGTACAGTTCCCAGGAAAATGAAAACCTTTACCTTACTTCCAGAAAAGTGTAGTTAGTGTCATCCTGTATAAATCTAAATAGCTTGACGTATCCCCCTCCCCCCCCCCCCCAACTCAAATTGGGACCTCAAAAGGCAACGAAACTGGGGAGTAAACAAAGCGGTTTATTTTAATGTGAGGACCGCTTTCCTTTGGCAATTAGCACCGAATTTAGGATATTCGAAGGTTATCCCTTTGTCCCGAATTTGAACGCTCCATGCATATTAATAAACTGAAATGAATTAGAAGGCTCCGGTTTACACTTTATGTTATCCAGCCTATACAATATTGAGCTTCAAAACTGGCAGTTGGCTGGGGGTTAAAAAAGAAACGATTGCCCCAAAAGTGGGTCAATCTGTTTTCTTGCTTGAAAAAAAAAATTAACTCATATATACCTAACAACTTTAACGAAATAGCAGATCCGTGTGAATCCCAGTCAGTTACTACAACAGCAGTTGACATTTCTCTTAAAAGAAAGAGTTTTAGTAATTGCTTTTATTATTTCAAAATTAATTTTTTTTATCTATTCCGGCGGAAAATCTGTCCCCAAGAAATAACGTCAGTTCCATGTGACCGTACAATATTTAAAAAAGATGAAGGCGGTATCGTGTATACAGGTTACGATATGTTGCATATCGTTTAGCTTCCTTTCCTCTGCGCGAAAGTCTACGTGTGAGCAATTCTAAAGTCCTAGAAATATACCAAGTCCCTAGTCATTCTCTTTTTATTATAATATCGCAACTGCATAAGACAAAAAATCACTAGAAAACGGAACGTCTGAACCTTTTCCACCATGCATTTTTGATAATATGTCAGAGCTGCTTGACATTTTTTTGTAAATCATTTTGATAGCTGCTGGCTAAAAATAATATCTTTTTACATTAAAAACATTAATTTTGAATGTACTTTCTTATTTTGAGAATCACAAAGAATACTGGGAAGGCACAGGAAGAAGCAGTATACAAGTATCTGCAGAAGCGATGAAGATTTCAATAAAAACGATTTACCGCACAAAAACTGCAAAACTCTTGAACAGCATGTTACAATTGATACACTGCACAGACGATTTTCTGAAGAGGCTCCCGAATTTAAATGCTCTGCGAGATCCATAAACACCTGGATTCATGAGATTCATTTCAAATTTAAAAAAAGCAGAAATCGAAAATATTTAATGGCGCTGAGAAACATCAGGCATAAACGTACGGCGTTTCTGAGAAATTACTCCAAAGAAAAGACCGAGAAAAACTGCAAACCAGTATTTGTTGATGAAACGTGGGTATTTAGCAAAGGGGGTAACAGAAATGAATGGCAAGATGGAACCGCAGCCACAGAGTTTAAAAAACAGGATATGGTACGAGGTATCTTGTGGTACATGCGGGGAACGATAATGGATTCATAGAAGGTGCAGGCTTAATTTTCAAAAGCAAAACAGGTGACTACCATAATAATATTAATGTACAACATTTTGAAAGGTGGTTTAAAATCCAGCTAATTCCTGATTCGGGGGAACCATCTTTAATAATCATGGACAATGCCACTTACCACTCTAGATGCGAAGAAGCAGTTCTGTGTCGCAGTTAGGCTAAAGAAAAATAATTTAGTGGCTGCAGCTAAAGCAGCTAGGTTATCCAAGTATGGGAATAAAGGAAGAAATATGGGAGGTAATAAATTCTAATTTGCCCAAGAACGAGTATTATTTAGGTAATTATTCAGAAAAGAAAGAACATTAAGTGCTAAGGTTGCCACCTTACCACTGCCAATATAACGCAATCGAGATGGTATGGTCTCAGTCTAAGAGATTTTATAAGCATGAAATTTTAAAAAAGAGTTCATCTTCTAAAGAAGTCATGCGCATCTGGTCCGAAAGTCTTGGTAATGTTAATAGTGATCAATAGAATAATTATATATACCATACTGAATCCTCTCTTTCTTCCGCTTGGGCAACAGGAAAGGTTTATAGATGCTGCTGATGCGGAACCACTTATCATTAATTTTGACTCAAACGGTGATGAGTCTGATGTGTTCGCTGATGAAAGTTTCTAAAAAATGTAAAAAGTAATGATTCGTTTTAACTTTATTTCTTCAATGTGTTTAAATAAATGATTTAATTTTTAAATTTTGTTTTATTACCTAGATTGCCGAAGTTAAATAAGGCAATTTAAGGAATGAAAATGAATAATTTTTAGTCAAGTGTTATTTTTCCGAAAAAGTCCACCTTTTAAACTCAATTTTCGTTACACCTATACAATGTATAGTATACATACCTATATTCTATAGGCATAATAATACCAGTTAATTTCACCTGTCATGCCATGGTTATTAGATCATTGTAATAATAACACAAGGAACTAAGAATGCACCTACGAAAAGTAACTAGAAAAGCCTTTATGCAGGCCCTGGAACTAGGCGTATTTCCAGAATTTTACTCTCATTTTATCACAAAAACAACTAATTTTCTTTGCTGTAACCTGCTACTCCGTCAGTTCCGTGCGCGTTTATGTTAAAGTTATTTTAGGTGGAAGCCAATTGTATGCCTTATCCAAAAATTGTTTTTAATTTGTTGTTTTTGACTTTTTTTTTTTGGTTATATCCAATTGACAAATGATGTCACTTTCCACGGTGTCAGTTTCGTGTGTTGCGTGTCAAGTTTTAGTCACAAAATCAGTCGTGCGACTATTATTTTGTTTGTTTGACTAAAACGGAAAACTTTGAATGATTTGAATTGACTGTAAAACGTTATTCTGAGCGCCCAATGGAAATAAGAGTGCTTTAAAAAAGTTTAGTTATAGCAAATATATCAAAAGTAGTCACCTGTGAGTGTCCGTCATAAAACACTGTATGAAACTACTAAAACTAGTGTATGTATAATTTGTATTGTTTATAACTTTTGTACATCCAACATCGAAAAATTTAAAACCCAAACCAACCCAACTCAACCCAACCCGACCTCAACAAAAGAGAGTATAAGTTTTACTGTGTGTATTAAATGCATTATTTTCAAATTTTTCTTATACCGGACAAAAATAGCGTCAAATCGACTCACTTCTGCGTCATCCACCCAAATCCATAATTATGTTTTTACAATACAGGACTCTAAAAAATGGGATGGCTGACATAAATAAAAAACACTAAAGGGAAAGTATCCTGAAATGAGAAGGTTCCTAAGATGCGAAAACGCGATTTTTAGAATTATACTACCATTTAGGTCTCTGTCTAGGACACCAAACGTGTGTAATTTTTTACTCACCTAATAAAAATGCGGACCACTGCGCCAATTTTTGTGATTTTCAATATTGTAAAAATTTTTATAGGACATCCGTGACACTATTTTTGTAGAATAAGGTTGTCTTTTATTATTGTAAAAGTATATGTTTTAATAAATAAATCATTTTAATTCAGTCGGATTTTTTATGGCATGTTTAATGATTTTGTTACAAGCATTTTGTGTTCCAATTAGCCCAAACTGGTCAGTTTAAAATAATGAAAATGGATACTTGGCAAAAAATGCGCCAATAAGTGTAGATAAACAAGAAGAGCCACCGAGTGTACAAGTTAAAATCAGGTATGTAAACAAGAAGAGCCACCGAGTGTACAAGTAAAAAATAGGTATGATGTTAACATTTTTAAAAAATAAAAGAAAGGTAATATAGATATACTGATAACTTAACAGTGAGGAGGTTGTATAGCCTCCAAGGGACAAATCGTTATTAAAAAAGAAAAATGGACATATTTTCTGAATAACCTGAATTCGCAGTCATGAATAATTCAACTTCGCATTCTCCCATGGTGCATACAAGTTTCGAATTTTAATAGTGGGTGGTCAAGGGGTTATAGTTACAAATTGTTATTTTTATACAAACACTTTTGGGCTTCTTTATGGCCGTTGCATTTATTATGCAAATAAAAGTGTTACAAACGATGTCGTGTACGGTCACACACAAAGGATAAAGTTAATTTATAATGTGGTGAAGTTGAGCCAGATACTTCTTTTTATTGCTAATAAAACCGTTTTAGTTGCTTAATTGGGTTTATAATTAAAGCGGACTCAACAAACTAGAATGGTTTTATTTTCATGTATACAAGTGTTAAAAAAGACGATTTAATTCAAACGCTTTAAGCAACGCGTATAAATACTCGTATAGTAAATGGAGGAATAATAGATAGCTCTGTCGTGAATAAAGTGAAGGATTGTGTTAAAGATGACATCACTCCTGAAACGTAGAAATAATGAGGTAAGGTACGGTACGGTAAGGTAAGGTACCGTAGGGTAAGGAGTAGTAACGTAAATCACTATAAGGCAAGGTTCACGAAATAGCGTGCAAGCTGAGCTCATGTTCGAAAGCGATGTCAACAAGATCTAATGCGTCATTATTTTATAGGGCTAGGCCATTTGTTGTGAGTGGGATGAGTATTTTTAATTTAAAGATTCAGCAAAACGCGTGTTGAATAATTTGTACAAGCCTGTCATCCAGTTCAAGTTTTCGGATTAATTGGGGGAAGTGGAGAATGCTATTAACTATAAATTTAATGTTATTGGTAGTGTACAAGCTTACCTTGTTCTAGATTATAGAAATAAAAATGAAAAGAAAATTGTAATGCAAAAAAGTGATCAATCATTCCATTTTCAAAATTTCAAGATAAATTAGAATGTGTGTAGACCAAAAAAAATCGCTCATTGAGAGAATTGATTTTGGGGTCCCTTACGGCATCCAATGGGCCGAAATTTAACAACACAAATCAGAACATTAAAACATTAACCCAAAGAATAAATTTAATAACTTGCTTTTTAAAAAGTGTGCTTTAAATTATGTACGACGAAAATTATTTTCGAATTTTCTTGGTGCTGGAAATGCCTAAAAAAGGATTAAACTGAAAATTTTTAAGCGAATATTATCTACGTAAGTGATGTGTACCTTACCGGCAGTTTCATTACTTTTTCTCTCGAGGCGATAAAAGAGTTGCAAGGTGTTATTGATGTACTTTCTTACGTGCTTTCCATAAGCAGTTTTAACAACATTCTAAGTTAATGGATTAAATAACAGAATATTTTTATAAACCTGTTTAGGCCCATACAAAACCATTTATTTAAACAATAAATGCCGTTGTTGTAAAATTCCTCACCTATCGACCAACCCTTGAATTTCTTTTTGCGACTCGCGAGTGTCAACATTTAGATCGCATTAAATATCAGATTAGATAGAATATGGTGCGATTCGTATCAATTCCTACAAAAACCGGCTCGTTAAAACTAAATAGAAATATTTTCATCTTCAGCCTTGTATGCAAGTAGACCTTCCCGTGATCGTGCTACGAAATTTTACTTTTTGAGCCATGCGGGGTAACATAAAACAACCCATACAAAAATTCGTACTAAGTGAGCTTCGACAGCTCTAACAAAAGATATAAAAGTAAATCAATTTATATCTTGAAAGAAATCAGAAAAATGTTGAAAATAAGACAATTTTTCTTTAATATACATAATATATTATAACCTATACGTCATTTTGATAATCTGGACGTATTCGTACATATCTTGTAAGTTCCTCCCTGTACAGGTTACTGTAACCTTATTACCGGCCAATTTATTTGACTTCCTACTTATGGTACAGCGTGCTGACTAAGTAATAGAGATATCACCACACTCATAGGAGTCCGTGCGGGGTAATTGCTGTACCCCACCGTAAAATGTATTACTTTTATTGGGAAAAAACAAAAATGGTGAATTCGATATAGAGGGGCTTTGGTGTAGTTCTTATTTAATTTTTTTTTAAAGTTATTACTGAAAAGCTATCTTTGGGGTATTTCAGGAACCCGCAGGGTACCGAGAAGGTTAAAGGTGAAACCCTTAGTTAATAACAATAGTTTATAACATAGTATGTATAAGTATATTAAAAAATCTTATTAAAAATTACCATGTCTTAAACTTAAGATTTACTTAAATGTACTTAAAGAAAATGCCTGTATTTTGGGAAAATACACTTTTACGATTTATAGGTAAGTGCTTGTAAAAAACTAGCAGCAGCAAAAATCGGCACATTATTTCATTGGTGTAAAACATGGCGATTTTTCTTGGACAATTTACTCGTTCAATATGGAGCAGTTTTTGAGAAAAACTGACTTGACATTACACATTACACGACGTCGACTCCTATTTCCAATATAAATAATAGTTAAAATAAATTGGACGGAGGAGGCCTATTTAATTAACAGCATAAGTATTTTTATCTTTAGCTTTATTTATTGAGTTTTTAGTGATAATTTTTGTATATGTTCCACAATAACTCAAAAATCATAACCACCTACCTACATATAATCTGCCTCATTATATTTATATGCAAATAAAAAGAAGTTACCTATTCAAATTTTATTCTGCCGTGTTAGCAGAACAGCTCTTAAGAGCCAAATGGTAAATAAAAAAAGGGAAGAATATATTTTTCGAATAATTTGATTTTCACAACTCTCATACATAATTCAGGTTGTGTCGAAGACTCTCGTAGCACAATTTACAAGTTTCGCGTTACCCATACTAGGGGATTTAAAAAGTAGATTCAGAAAATAT
The DNA here is from genome assembly GCA_963971165.1 of Philopedon plagiatum. NCBI lineage: Eukaryota > Metazoa > Arthropoda > Insecta > Coleoptera > Curculionidae > Philopedon > Philopedon plagiatum. Next base: position 30,870,854 of record OZ020190.1, on the reverse strand, counting down.
CGTTTGTTTCTAACGTTTCTGTGTGTGTTATGACAGCCTATTACCATATTTATTAAAGAAGTTTTTCTAGCCACAAAGTACAAACTGGTTTTTAGGTAATTCAACATTTTGGACTTTTCTTATTTTTTAGAGTTACTTTAAAGTTTCCGTTAATAGAGCTTTGTCATGTTTATATCAATGGGTTCAGGTTATATTTAGAGATATCTTTTACATGGGTTTATGTAGGTATTAATAATAATAATTAGTGTGAATTAAATATTTAAATTAATTATTATTATTTTAAGTTAAAATAAAATTTTAAGTTAAAATAAAGCCAGCGACAGAAAAAGTCATGCTATTCTACATAAGTTTATGTTGGACTGCTTTAGCTCGCATGTAAATATTTAGTCCAAGTGCTAGTTTCATGGCCTTCAAGCCTTCAATACCTAGTGATTTTTTGTATATATATATATATATATATATATATATATATATATATATATATATATATATATATATATATATATATATATATATATATATATATATACAGTGTCTGCCCAGATTTGGTTAACATAATATGGAAATTTTTTTAACATAATCATTTCAAAAAATTGTATTCTTTGACAAAAGTTTGGCTTGCCTTAAAATAACATTGCCGATAAGAAATTGAAGTTATATTATAAAGGGTGAGACAAAAATTTAACTTACATCAAAACCATACACAGGGTGTTACAAAAATATGTAATTTTAAGGGCAGTTTCTACATCTAAAAATATGAAAATAAAATACATGGATGTCATGGAAACGCATCTTGTTCGACATACAGGGTGTTTAATATTTTCTTTTTTAAATGTTTCTTTTCAATTTATCGAAAATGCGTTACGATATTGACATGAATTTTGGTACACGCCAGTATGTAATCAAAGGGTACCTTTACGTGCAAAAATTTATTTTCTAAAGTACTTGGATAAGTGGCGTGCGTGCGGGTTATTCTTTATTTTTAGCGGAAAAATAGCACGCCACTGATCTTTTGCAAAATTGATATCTTTTTCTTTAAGCTCAATCAATTCCGCGTGGAAAAGTGTCGCTTGAGCTTTTTTGTTCGACGCACCGTTTTCGAGATAAAAATTAATTTATTTCTTACAATAAAAACAAATAATGAAAATGAATTTTTTAAAAATATTTCTTGTTCAGAAAACGGTGCTTTTCGATCTAAGTTTATAGTAAATGCTGGAAATGGCGTCTTCGTGCTTCAATACATGCTCTAAATCGTCTTCGCATATTTCTCCTAACTCTTCGGAATACTTGAGGTGTGAAAATATTAAACACCCTGTATCTCGAAAAAGAAGCGTTTGAGGATCCATCTGTATATAAACCTATTTTCATATTTTTAGATGTAGAATCTGCCCTTAAAATTTCTTAACATCCTTCTGTAACACCCTGTATATTTTTACGAAAAAAATATCTTAAAAATCTTTTGTTTCGACTAAAACTAATCTTGCTGCTGAAAAATTCAAGCTTTATTATACAATGTGTGACAAAACTAAAAAGGCATGCTCATGACAATAATATCGTTATTTATAAGAACGAAGAATTTTATTATAAAGGCAAGTAAAAAAATATATATTAGGCCTCTGCAGAACCACCATCATTTTCTATGCATTTAATTCATTGTTTTCTGAATCTTCCTACCGAATTTTCGGCATAAAATTGGTGACATCTGATTACAAGCTTGTCTAAGTCTGTTTTTCAGGTCAATCACATTTAAAATAAATCAGCTTCAACCATGGATTTATTATAATAGGATTCGATATCTGTATACTGTGAGCGTATCGAACGTGAAGCCTTATATTTTGTTGTTTGTTTTTGTTTTTGTTTTTCTCTTGGGGGAGCAGTTTACGAACTACGAACATAGACAAGACTACGAATTACTACGTAATTGAATCAAGAATGGTAGTAGAAAGAGATAAAATAGCATTGGAGTGTTGGAGCTCAGGTTGAAAAATCACACCGGTGTGTCACCCGGCGATGATATCGAACGCAGCCCAGAAGTGTTGCTGTCTGGCTGGTTGTTTAGGAACACGGCTGAACCTCGGTCTGAACACTCGGTTACACGTACGTCTTTGTCTAATGAACTAGAAAAGAAAAAGTGCGACGTATAGATTTATATAGATTAATAAATGACTCGGAGCGACTTTAAATAAACACCTTTAGAAATAACATAACCTATAAATAATAAAACGTTTTTAACTTAAATTTATTATTATTTAGCAGAAAAATAAAATATTTTAGGGCTTTTATTCCGTTTAGTACATCTTGTGATGCTTCTAACGTATTTTTTGTAAAAAATACAAGGTAAAATAAGATGTGGCCAATGTTTACAAATTGTGTTTACAGTGTCGTTTAGAATGGTTTGTTTTGGCTTCAAAGAATGTGAACTCATCCCGTATCCAGTCCTAATAAATCCATGGCTTCAACCCTTAATAAAATATTTAGTTATTTATTGATACTTAAACCTGTTATTCCTACCAAGGCAAACGAAAGTTTATTCGATGTTTTCCCACCCTATACGTTTTGATAAATACAATTTTTTTCTGGTAAAAATACAATTTTGCATTTCTGTTATTCACTAGTTACTGTAAAGTACAATATTTGAAATATATTGTAAAATACAAATTTAAATTTAGAAAATAGAATAACTCATTTTGCATAAAAATAAAATTATAAATTCACGGCGACTAAAGTATTATTGTCAACCTCGACAGTAACTTTGACTTACCTACAAAGAAAATTTAAAAAAGTCGCAGGTATTTCGTTCGCAATCTGGATAGTTACGTTTAAAGTATATTTATGGCAAATAATTTTTAATTTAAAGTATTTCAAAAACGATTGAAAAACCGCATAGGGTATGCTATACAAAATATGTCTAGAACTTCTCCTAGAATCAAAAAATATGATATACCATCATACCATCCAATTTAAAATAAGCGAGAAAATCGATGTTTTATACTATATTTTTGTTATTCGATGCTCAATTGTTTTGCTAAGATATATGAATGATCCATAAAATCCCCAAATATTTTCATTCAGATTCACTAAGAAGGTTTAAGATTTAGGACTGGATTAAGTTAAGATCTTCTAGTTGATCAGTTATGTTTTGAGAAGTTTTTGTTCTATCATTGTTAATAAGTCGTCATTAAAGACTTATGAAGTATTCTGATATTTCAGCGATTTGCTCGGTTTCCAAGTGATTTTCATCTTGGTACGAGTTGCTAGAATGAATTTAGTTCTGATATTGTCGAAAGTACGTACTGAAATTGCCCTTCCCTTTATAAATTTGCGAAAAAACAAACAAATTTATAGTATGAAACTTAGTTGTGTTATTCTTACACTTGTCAGTTTAAAACTTTTGGTTGTCAATTAAGACCGTACTAGCGTTGGAGAATCCGGCCATTTATATTTAACATTTTTGCCCATCTTTAAAAATAAAAAAGTTATAAGGCCTGTTCACTTTTATTTGGATATCCCTGTAGATGTTCTGTTAGGCTAAAAAATGTAGCTAATATGATATTGCCACATTTTATTCATATCTTAACACTATCTAAAATGAAAAAATGCGCTATTTTGCTACGGGGTCCAAACAGTTACCACAAAATGTGATGCCATGTTGAATATATTTTGGATAAAATATTGCTGATTATATTGATCTGATTATATAAATCTTTGTGGGAATCCCAAAGATTATTTTTGCGTTGTCCAGAAATAAAAGATGGAGCTTATTTTACTGCATACCTACTATCGCAGTCCCTTAGTAGTGCACCTAGTTTCTTTGTGTTTTTCTAATACGTGCAGTAAAAAATCATATTTCCAACCAACATATTTTTCATTAATGTATTTTTTATCCGTGTATTTAAATGGACCCTAAAAAGCTTATTTTTCTCCGGCAAAGAGTATTGCATTTCTGTTAAAACAGAAATAGATAAAAAAAGTTAAATTGCTCTTCCCACCCATACCTATCTAGAAAATCAAAAAATGTCGTTGTTTAGATATATCAATGGTAAAACGCCTTCTCTGTAGACTGTAATATATTATTTTTGTGAAATAAGTAATAATTATTTTTTTTATTTGTCTCCATTTAATTGGAAGTACATAATATCACAGATCCATATAGCTACGCAAATATGGATCTGTGATAATATGTAATAAAATGTATATCCGATTTCGAGCAATTTATTATTTCACAATAATTGTGCTTTCTTCTTCATGATGTATTTTAGCTCTTTCAGTTGTAACTCTCTGGGTGTACAAAAACCACGGAAAAGTCATAAAAAAGACAAATTTTCAAGAACTTATTGAAAATCGACGTTGCCTTGTTTCTAGGCGATCTGGCTTCTAATCCCATTTTCTTCCTTGCACAGAATGACCCGATCCATCATTGCCTTCCTTACAGTGGTATACACTATCTAGCTCGTTTGTTACGTGAAGTAGAAAATTCCAATACGTCGGAAAAGGCGAGCCTTTGACCTGACTGTGTTTCACTTCGTTTAACCAACGGACTGCAAATTCCCATTTACCTACTTTCGAGAAGGGAGATAATTTATCGCGTGGAAAGCCTAAACCGCCCCAAAATAGATTGATCGATCCTTTTCCAGGATGTTGCGGCATCTGTTTGGCCTGGTAAAACTTTTATCGGATAAAAGTAATTTCAAAGTTAGCCAATTGTGAATGAGCAGATCGCTTTAAAGACTTTTTTTTATTGTGTCATTGTCATTAAATCCTGCCGCAAATATTGCTATAAACGGTTTGGGTGGAATGTCTGCAGATAACTTAGTATCTTAGTGTAAAACTTGTTTTATTTTCGTATAGTAATGCGCAGGGCCTTGCCTCATACATTTACATCTTCCTTACAACCTTGCATCGTAAATCTAAATTTTTATGAAAATTCTTAACTTTAATAAAATCCTTTTTTACATTTACTATTTCCAAATTATACGGAAAATTTTGAAATGTCAGTCATTTCTTTATCTACTTAAAGTTGCAGCTGTTCCCCGAGTGCACTGGTTGTCATATAAATTATTATTATTACCTTTCCTTGTTCATTTTCTTCCTAACTTAGGTAGGTAGGTACTCATTAAATAATAATTGGGTGATATGAAATTATTTTTACTTTAATATGTGAGAAAATTAAAAATAAATAACTGGTCTGCTATCAACATAGACATTATTAGAAATATGCGCCATCCAAAGAAAATTAGAAATAGTAAACAGTGTCATACTTTTTACGTAAACACCATCATATCTCGGCTACTGGAAAAGCGCCCTTGTTCATACTTTATTCTAAAACTTAATTTTGTCATTGTTATGCTGTTTTAAAGAGTAAAAATGTGTCGATTTTATGTAAAAATCTATTATGGTCTAATTTAGACAAGAAATTTTGTTTCAGTACCTCCAAACCCTTCCGCAATGTCAGTCAAATATCATAAAACAAAATGTATTCGAAGACAAGAAAAATTGATTAAACTTCTATTCCGGTATTCACTATCGCTAAGACCGGTTAAATTTGACCGTCAAGGTGACAGGTGTAAGAATACTGAAGCGAAAACTGACAAGTGTAATAGTTGGTTAACTAAGTTTTATACTATAAGTTTATTTTTGAGTCTATACATTTTGAAACAAAAAGACAATTGAGGTATTTTTAGCAATAATATTGCTAAATTCATTTTGACTATAAGTTTTAAGATAATAATTTTGAATGGTTTGAATTGTTTTAAAAATATCAGTTAAGTTTATAATGGCACAGTACGTTATTTTAAAGTCAGCACTGCATTTAAATTTGTTATAAAACTAAAGGGTACTTTTCAGTACAATATTTGAAAACACTCGGCCAGATTCTCTATCCCACCCAAAACATACATGTAAAAAAGTTCTCGTTGTGTTTTGTTATCTGAAAAAATAACTGAAATGTAAAATTTATGCCAAGGTCCTTGCCAACACGTTATTAGCAGTGTTTTGATAAGCACAGAAAAATATTGTGTAAATTGATAAATATACAGAGCTAACTTGGCAACTTTTCAAGGGTCTCAATACTGCTGAGTTCTTTAATGAAAACTTGCCAAGTTTGGTCTGTAAATTATCAATTCACACAATATTTTTCTGTGCTTATCAAAACACTGCTAATAACGTGTAGGCAAGGAACTTGGCATAATTTTTACATATCAGTTATTTTTTTCAGATAACAAAACACACAGTCCTGACGAGAACTTGGCCTGTTTTTTTACATGTATGTTTTTGGTGGGATTGCACAAGTTTTTGTTCAGATACCTACCTAATGATATTTATTTATTATTAGTAGTTGTGTATACCCCAAGCAAAAATTCTTAATAACGGCTTTTTGTCGATAAGGTGGCATGCATTCCTGGAATCTCTGTTTATTGCAGTTATCATGAAATAGAGGCATCTGAAAGTAAATCAGAAATTAAAAAAAACTATGTTTCCGCCCGGGATCGAACTGGGGATCTTCCGTGCGTTAGGCGGATGTAATAATCACCACACTACGTACACACGTAAAGAATCCGTCATGTTGGATTTTCCGCCATGTTGTAGCATTTATTGTTTTTTCTTCGTAATTATCACCTTAAGCACTATTTATGTTTCAAATTTGAAAGCTCTAGCTCGATTGGAAGTACCCTAGATTTATGAAGATCTATCAGTCAGTAAGTGAGTGCCAGAAATTGTGATTTTTGGACACTCGTATCTTGGAAACTATTCCACCTAGACGTTTGAAATTGAATTGAATTGAAATACTGCTTCTTTTTGGTAACCTTAACCCCCTGAAAAAATTCAGTCCTGTAACGCAACAAGCCTCGAAGATAGAGGGGAATCGAAAAGTGCTCGAAATGGTTCGTGTAAATAATGCACAGTGCGCGCACGATCGGTTTTGCGAGAACATGGCCTGGCACTCTGTGCGCTTTAAACTCTAGACAACCAAAAGTTTTAAATTGACAAGTGTAAGAATAAGACAACTAAGTTTTGTATTACGAATTTGTTTCTGATTTTTTTTGCAAATTTATAAAGAAAGCGGCAATTTTAGTATGTCGTGCTTTCCACATAAGTAGAACACGTTCCAAGATAAAAAATCAATTGGAAACCAAGCAAATTGCTGAAATATTAAGATTACTTATAAGTTCAACTTATTAACAGTGACAGGACAAAAATCTGCCAAAGCATAACTCATTAACTAAAAGACCTTAATTTAAAGCAGTACATGTCTTAAACCTTTTTAGTAAATCTGAGCGTTAATTTTTCTTAGACACATCTGAAATACTGTGATTTATTACCCTTGTTAAGCCGGGTTTTATTTTCAGAGAACCATTTGTTTCTCGCAAGGCATTAAAATTCGTTTATGACACTTACATTTTTTGCTGAAATATAATACTTCACGTTTTAAGCAGTAATTCCAAGAATCTTTTAAGATTTTCTTGTTGAAATATTATAGGTACTCTGGAGTCTGGAAACGATCTTGGATAACAAATGGCATTCTTTCTTCTTATACCTATTAAGGGTCGGATATTTAGCGATTCTATACTTATTACATTTTTCGACATTTCTTCAGTAATAGAAAACATTAGTGTCATATTAAAGGTAAGACCTTGTTTAATAACATAGTTACATTTATGTTTGAATTAGGGGCTAAATAAACATTTGCCGAGGACCTTTAGGAATAATGTATGTACTGGCTCTTTAAGAAAAATAAACCTTCGCTGTTAACCTTGATCTATTTCTTAAATGGTAGTAATGCCTCCAAAACCCAGTCTTGCTCCCTGTCACGCAAAAAACCTGGCAGCGCTTACCCCATCCACATGAATGGCCAAGCCCTACAGAACAGTGAAACGTTCGATCTTGTTGGCATTGCTTTCGAATATGATCTCAGCTGGCACAAACACATTACCTCAGTAGCCACATCGACAGCTAAAAAGCTTAGTTTTCTATTTCGAGCCAGAAAATACTTCTCCCCTTTCAACTTATACACGCTCTATGTTTCCCAAATAAGACCTAACCTAGCGCACTGCTCCCACATCTGGGGTGCGACATCACCTTCGACACTTAACATCCTTGATTCAATCCAAAAGGCCATTCGACTCATTAATGACCCAGGCAAGAAAACTCCCATCTCTCGCTCATCGGCGCGCTGTTGGGGATTTATCCCTTTTCTGTCGGTACTTCCCAGGATTTTGCTCTGAAGAACTAGCCCCTATACTATTCTTAAGAGCATTCATCATCAGATGAGACATACTAATTTGTTTCAAAGAATAGCACCAAAACTAACCAACGAAATGATACGAAATTTTGGAAATATATTCTAATTTTATAGAAAAATGGAGGAAAGTCATTTAAAAAGACAAAAGAAATTTTTTTTTAATTTTTGTTATTTTTTAATGTTTATATTTATCTTTTTTTTAAGACGTTCTCTCATTGTTCACCATTTTCTCTATAATTTATGCTGAGCCCGAATTTTTAATTAAACCTTTAGTTTTGGTGTTATTCTTTGAAACAAATTAGCATGTATCAGCTGATGATGAATGCTCTTAACAGAACGAAAGGAGGCGCGTTGCGTCTGTATCCCTTTACTGTCCAGCTACGAAAGCCACGAACAGACCACTAGGGTCTCTGGATTATGGGACAAATTGCCCGCAGATGTTTTCCCTTCCTGTCCCAACCTTCAATCCTTTAAATCCCGTGTCAATAGACTACATTTCCCTTCTCTTTAGACGCCCACGGCACGTTAGTACTCAGGCTTGAAGTATACGTGGGATGTCTTAGATAAAAAAATATTTATATAACCTTATTTATTATTTAAAAAAGTCTAAATATATTTTAAGGGGTTATATACAGTTAGAATTTTCAAAAAATTGATTTTTTTTAATTTCATTTTCGTAATGCACATATATTCCAGTACACACACAGAAATTTTCAAGGCAATCCGGCGATTATTTTCGAAGTTACACGCATATTTGTAAAGACGTGTCAGAACGATTCTACGCTATGTAAAGTGCTTTTGAAACTTTAAACGCGTTTTTCTCAAAACTGTGTTTTTAAAGTCGGTGACGAAGATTTCTCGGAAACGGCTGAACCGATCAGTCTCAAATTTTAACACAAGCTTCTTAAGTATAGTTTTTAATAACTAATCGAAGGTTTTTTCTCACCGATAAATATTTTTTTTTTATATAAACAATTTAAGGCCAAAATTTTGGTCAAAAATCGATTTTTTTTTGAGAAGCCGCCATTTTGTCAAAAAAATTTATTTTGCTTATTCCGTCGAATAATTAGAAGACTATACATTAACGAAATCCGTTTGGTTTTTTCATTTTCGGTGATCCAGTCCAGAGATATCGTTGTCACCGCAAGATGCCCTTTTTGAGAGGAACTCCTGGAGATCAGCTATAGCAGCTTTCAAAATTATTATTTTTACAAATACAAAAATCTTAAAATACAGTTAAAAGTTACCATTATATGCGTACAAATTTTCACATTAATAAATTTAAAAGTCTTCCCAGGAAAAATTCTTGAAAAATCGCTTTTTTTAGGCCTCCTGACTGTATATAACGCCTTAACAGGATACTCTAGTCTTACTTTCAAATTAAGACCGAAAGACAAGGATTTAGGGTTGTCACTCATTTATTAACATCGCATCTTTTTGTTCATTCCTTCACAATTGAATTTTATTTTGTTTGAACATTTTTGTAAACAAATCAACTGCTTTAATTAAACTGGAAAAATAGGATTTGTACACAATGTGGGAAGCACATTTGTTTTATTTTGAATGTGGCAACGATTCATATTCGCCAAGAAAAACAACCTTTATCATAATACGGGTATTACTTGATATTAAAACGCGCATCAAAGAAATTTGGAATATATTATATTTATATTAAATTATTTAAAGACTTTTTTTATGTTATGCTACGTTGTATTATACATATTAATTGTATATATCAAGGTCGTAGATAGAAATTTTGAAGTTGTATATCTCTGTTTCTACTTACGGGACCCATGCCAAGTTTAGGGTTTTTAATAGTGGGCCTACTAGGAATGTTTTGGTAAAGAAAAAATGAGCACGTTGAGGTATTTATTTATTATTTTTTCTAATCGAATTTCAATCATTCAATTTCAATCATTTTGTCGACAATTCTTAAATTTTAAGAGAAAAAAATGTGTTAGTACAAAGTTATAGTCATTTGAATTTTTTTTTAAATTATATTCTAGGTTAAAAAATGCAAATGAAAATAACTTTTTACTCACACATTTTTGTCTGTTAAAATTTAAGAACTGTCGACAAAATGGTGTAAAATTTGTTTAGAAAAAATAATAAACCAGTACCTAAACGTGTTCATTTTTTGTCGTACCGCAAATTACAAAATATTTTTTTTCTTTACCAAAATATTCCTAGTAGGCTCACTATTAAAAACCCTAAACTTGGCATGGGTCCCGTAAGTAGCAACTGAGTTATACAACTTCAAAATTTATACATATATATATATATATATATATATATATATATATATATATATATATATATATATATATATATATATATATATATATATATATATATATATATACTCGTCACATACGCAGTTACGGGTGTAACCTTAAAAAAAAGAGACAAATTAACAAGGACCACAAACAGGAGCCAGTACACCCATTTGTGGCTTCAGCCAAAAGACCTCTTTTTTGGGGGCAACAATTAGCGTCGCCGACGGAGGCAACTATAGCCACCTGCCATGGTATCCTATAAGCCCAAGTGAAAGAAAAAAAAAACGATGCTAGAAACTAGCGCGGATCGATACATAAAAAAAAAAGTGAATTATTGTGGGCATGTCCGCTAAATAAACAGAACAAAATGAAAAGTTAGAATGGTAACCCGTACGACACGTGTTTCTATATACATATATATATATATATATATATATATATATATATATATATATATATATATATATATATATATATATATATATGTATATAGAAACAATAATTCACTTTTTTTTCGCGCTAGTTTCTAGCATCGTTTTTTTTTCTTTCACTTGGGCTTATAGGATACCATGGCAGGTGGCTATAGTTGCCTCCGTCGGCGACGCTAATTGTTGCCCCCAAAAAAGAGGTCTTTTGGCTGAAGCCACAAATGGGTGTACTGGCTCCTGTTTGTGGTCCTTGTTAATTTTTCTCTTTTTTTTAAGGTTACACCCGTAACTGCGTATGTGACGAGTGCGTCTCGACTTATGTTGAGAGGCACGGTCACATACGTGGGCCTGATGAAGCCAATGCAGAAACACGTGTCGTACGGGTTACCATTCTAACTTTTCATTTTGTTCTGTTCATTTAGCGGACATGCCCACAATATATATATACTATATATATATATATATATATATATATATATATATATATATATATATATATATATATATATATACTCGTCACATACGCAGTTACGGGTGTAACCTTAAAAAAAAGAGACAAATTAACAAGGACCACAAACAGGAGCCAGTACACCCATTTGTGGCTTCAGCCAAAAGACCTCTTTTTTGGGGGCAACAATTAGCGTCGCCGACGGAGGCAACTATAGCCACCTGCCATGGTATCCTATAAGCCCAAGTGAAAGAAAAAAAAAACGATGCTAGAAACTAGCGCGGATCGATACATAAAAAAAAAAGTGAATTATTGTGGGCATGTCCGCTAAATAAACAGAACAAAATGAAAAGTTAGAATGGTAACCCGTACGACACGTGTTTCTATATACATATATATATATATATATATATATATATATATATATATATATATATATATATATATATATATATATATATATATATATATATATATATGTATATAGAAACAATAATTCACTTTTTTTTCGCGCTAGTTTCTAGCATCGTTTTTTTTTTCTTTCACTTGGGCTTATAGGATACCATGGCAGGTGGCTATAGTTGCCTCCGTCGGCGACGCTAATTGTTGCCCCCAAAAAAGAGGTCTTTTGGCTGAAGCCACATATATATATATATATATATATATATATATATATATATATATATATATATATATATATATATATGCTAATGCCAATAAACGCAATCTGGAGAAGAAGTGCGACTTAAATATATTACGAAAATTGGGTAGGTCACAGATTTAGATGTTGATACTGTAGGTCACGTTATTTAATTAGATGAGTAAATCATTCAACTTTACACTCTCAGTCATTTAAGAAACGCCAATTTAGGAAGAAAGTGTTGAAAATATAACTCACGAACGAAGCTGCTTTTGTCTAATACATATTTGCAATTCAAGAGACCCTTTGTTGAATTATGTATTATTGTGTAGGTCTCTAATGGAAGGAACTTTTATTAAGATTAAATGTGTTTATACGGCTGTTGTTGTAATGAAACTTTAATGGAACCAAATCCTTTAATACTATAACGTTATAAATAAATCAATATGTTCTAGCGCAACACGTGAAACTCCATTACAATATTATATTATACATTAGCGATAAACGCTGAGATATATTTTCATGTCATTTCGTCTTAATCTACACTGTAAACGAAAATATGATAAAATTACAATAAATATGTTTGGTTATTTTTGGCCACCAAATATCACCGCGAATTTACATTCTAATTGTAATTTGACACTTATTAGGTAAATATGTTTTAATATGCCATTTGTAAATTCCCCTAAAAAATCGCTGTGAAATCAGAGTAAAATATATATAAAAATACCACAATTATAATAAAAATGATATACTTTTACATTTGGGTTACAGTAAGATGATGTAAAATTGTATGAAATTTCTTGAAATAATTATTGTAAATTTAAATATCTGCCGGTAAACATTATGTAAATTTACTATAAATATTCGCGTATTAGTAAACTAAAATTTATTAATAAAACAATAATTATCGCTGTAACCTTAGTTCTAATTTCCGACACGGTGATGTAAATAATGTTTTCTAATTCCTCCATAAATATAATATGACTTTTACAGTAGATTATTGTAAAAAATCATTGTTTGTCGTAATTTTAAGACTATTTTAAGGTATAACCGGCAGTGACGCCCTTTTTTATGGAATGTTATACCTTCTTATTTACATCCTGAAAGGCTATAGAATCTGTGAAGAAGGCATTAAGAAATAAAATAATCATAACTCTATACTCTATAGGAACGTAAATATTTATTTTATAAAAACATCGGCTTAGACATCGCCATGTACAGTGATGGCCTAATTCACTAAAGGGGTTTAAATTTAGTACGGTCTTAAATTTAGATCTAGTAACCCAGGTAAGTTTTGACAGATTGACACTGTTATATAAAGTGCCATGCAAAAAAATGTTTCATTTCGTGATTTTCGAGCAACAAATGATTTTATGGTACAAAATTTGGTTGTCTTAGTCTGGCACTTGCCAATTTAAACCCCCAATTGTCAAATTAGACCAGTTTTAGGGCTAGCACAGCAGAACCACCACAAATACGGCACAAATATTACGCACACAGGTAAAGCGCTCAAAGCCCGTAAACAAATGATTGCATCAGCTCCAATGCGTACATGCACGTCTCGGGCGGAGCCAAATTACACTTTCAATGTGAATTTACATCAATTAATGTGAAATTACAAACATTTCCATTTTCGCTGTGATTTTAAAAATTAATTCTATTTTTTGTGTATGTTTACCAGTATGTCGTGTAAATAGTTAGTAATTTTACTACACGCTAAGTATTTTCACAAGGAAATTATATATTTTATGCGAAAAATCCTTAAATTTTACATCAAATCTAAAATATTACAAACACCTTTCTGTAATAATTTAGGATTTTAATCAAGATAATTGTAATAAATTTTCCACAGCATTTTACAGTGTAGGTACTATACATTTTTTAAAACAATTGACTAGCATCACTAAAAGAGTTAAAATCCTGAAAACTATTTATGGACAGTTTAAAAGATTACTCCAGGAGTTACTTTTAAGACAGTATTTAGTTTAAATTTAGATCTTCAAGTTGATCAGTTAGTTATTCTATTTTTTATGCGATTCGCTTGGTTTCCAAATGATTATTATCCTGGAACTTGTTTATGGAAGATTCATACTTAAGTTGCCCTTTTCTTCATTTGCTTTGCGAGAAAACTTAAAATAAATTCATAACAACTTGGTTTTCTTTATTTTGCAATTTAATCCTTAGATTGTCACATTAAACCGGTCTTAGTGAATCTGGCTCTTAAGAGTATTATTGGCAATCGGGGGAAAAAACTAGAAAATTTCGAGAATAGGAGAGAAAAGATTTTGATATGTTGGGGATAAAAAGTGTTATTATCATCGTTCGCATGAATTGCATGCTGCACATCTCGTAGAATTGTCATGGGTGGTTGCCAAATGTCGATATTGGATATCTTCATGATAAATGAAAACATGCACAGAAAAATGTGCTATGCTATTTGAAAATAATAGTATTATTCTTGACCACTTGGTTATATTAAAGTTAATATTGTTTTAACAAAATATTAGTAATCTTATTTCTTTGAAAACTATACATTATCATTTTTTCAATGACCAAAATATTATTGGAAACCAATAAATTATGTACTATTAGGTGTGATGCAAATTACGATATGTTTTATTAAATGAACAGGAACTACAGTTTAAATAAAAAATCTAAAAACTAAGTGAATAATCCTTATATCATTTTAATTAAAATATACACGCCTATAAAACATATAAGGTATTAGAGAAATTATAAAAAATATTAATTCAATAGGTTCTATGATGGCTGAAATATTACTTCTATTGCTCGCGGACATCATTTGGAGGGATTAATTGTGCTGTTGGTATTTGTTCGTTGAGTCGTCTTTTGAGATTGCAGCCTGTTTGTTCATTGCGTTATACTCGTAGGTACGCCAAAAATAATAGATCTTTTGCAGGACTGGGGACTGCAGCAACTCATTTCAGTATTTTATGGTAATTAAATCAAATCTTAAAAGCTTTGCAATAATAAGAATAAGTGTGCTTTTTATTTGTAAATCTCTCTTGGTTAGTATATTACTCGGTATATTATAAGAGTGTTTACTCAGACGACACGTATTGTTAAAAAACTGTTAGCATTAAATATAATTCTAAGTTTATTGTTGTATTTGTATTTTTTAGACATGGTTTCCACCAAATCTAGCTATAAATTTAGGAGATTCGAATGCAGTGGTAAGCGTAAAATTTGTTCTATCTTGCATTGAAATTTGTTTGTCTTGCTTAGTCTGCCTATTAAGCAACTAAAACTCTTTTATTAACGTTTCTGGGTGTTTTTGAAAAAAAAAACACTAAAGCTAAACCGTTTTAAAGATGTATATAAATGTAGTTTGTCACGTATTAGATATCCGTTGGAAGTTTTATAAGAAGGCTTTAATTTGTTGCCAGAAAGTACGAACGAAGAGCAACAAGAAAATTATATTTTTCCTTGCTCTACGCAATGGCACCAAAATCTAAATTTAATAAAATAGCCGATTTCCGTGTAAATTACTAGTTTCTAAATCCTTACGCCTTAACCTCCTCAAAGTAATTTAGGGTAAATCTTTAACAAATTTCCAATATAACTTTTGACAAACAAAGGGCAACTTTACCTTAAGCAGCATTAACCTCATACTGAAGCTTAACCCCATATAACCCAAAAACACCTTAAGGTCCATTTGAGATCATTTCCGTTATGTAGCAGCGTTTCATGGTCTAAGCAATTAATCAAATTAAAATTAATTAATCACTAGGGAAACATGTTAGTCAGTCAGTCAGCCCTCAGAATGGATATTATGAAATAAGTCACGGCATTGCATTTTTTAAGAGTTGCAATATTTTACATCCCAGGTACAAACACAAACTACTGTTTTTGAAAGCCGCTGTATTTAATTTGAATGAAGGTGCTATTATTACTTTACTCCTTAAGGTACTCGCAGACTTGTACACTTTTGTGGAGCAAGTTTTTATTGCGCAATTATAAAATTGCGCGTTATGTTCACACAGCAGCAATAAAATGTCAAAAATTGCGACGTAAATGAGTTGCGCAACTTAAAAATGTTGAGGACATTTTTAAAAGTTGACAGGCTGTTCACACGCTATGCGCCACTTATTATTGCGCATCTTATGCTGCAATTTTATACACCTTTAAAAACGATATTCACTCGCTCTGGTGATTAGGGCAGGCGCGGCCCGTCCATAAGGTCATTTGGTCAATGACCCACCTAAAATTTTCAGTGATCACCTAATAATTTATTTTTTAATTTTTTAAAACCAAAGTTTTGTTTCAAAGTTCCATGCGAAAACTCCCCAAGAAAGAATCAAGCCAAACCATCGTCAAAGGATATCCAAGCTTGCTCCGGGCTGGGTTATAGTTTAAATTGATCTTATAGGTTTATGTGGACGATATAAATTCATTAAAAGTAAGAGAGAAACAGACTTACGCGCTTGAGGAAGCTAAAAAGAGACACAATTATTGGTCGACGGCCCACCAATAATATCTGGCCACTCCCACTATGGAAATACTCTCAAACCGCCCCATAAAATATACTATTTCAAAACATTTGGTTCGGAAAAAGAAAAACTAATTAGGTACCTAATAGGCGCATTGTATTTGCATCTTATTAATAATATTAATTAGTGGTTAAACATAAAAAATTATAAATACGATTTCTGTTAGGCCAGCGCTAGGCATCAAATTTAACGGTATCGGACCGATTTTCTTACATAACCAGCGTAGTCCAGAGGTACAATCTCAGCGAGTTGATCAGATGGTCGAGGGTTCGAATCTATGTTGGGGCAGGAACTTTTTTAAATTTTTTGTTATTTAAAAAATTAGATCGGCTCTAAAAGTTGTATTGGCAACAAGTCGTTCCTCGATAAAATAGTTTTAAAATTGTTGGCAATCTCATATTTACTACAGCTTACAGCCTGCGCCTGCGTAGACAAATATCGTATTACTATGTCTAGTCGGCAGCATTGTATTTATTAAAGAAAACGGAGTTTCGGCAGCGTTCCTAATTTTATTTTACGAATAATCATACTTTTAGCTCAGAATTTTGCTCTGTTGATATTCTGGGCTTTTAGTACAAGGCGCGACATCTATTGAGGAGATGGCAAACTTATCAAAACGGAAGTCGCTAAAATCTACTAATCTAGAGTATTAAAACACATAGAAAAAGCCATAAACATCTAGAGTAGTAATGTTCAATATTCTGCAGTACCTATTTTATGGTTTTTGCAGTGTTTATTTGCAGGTAAATAATTTCTTGGCGCATTATTAAAAAACCTTTCTTAATTAAAAAAGTGTATTTTGCTTGTTGCGTTGATATCACTAGTTGCCCACAAAATTTTGACCCACCTGTAAAAAAACTCATGGGTCGCGCCTGAGGTGCAGACGTGATTGTCGACGAAGTTTTGAAAAAAAAACTGTTTCTAGCAATCTTATCAGTATTGACTGTTTTGTGTTGCTGCAAAAAGTTTATCTGACTAAAAAAATGCATTCTGATGACGAAATACAAGCCGTTTCCTGTTTAGCACTTACCTTACTGCGAAGACAGCAAAAGAAGAGACAACAAAAACGTAAAAAAAGAATTTGGGTTAAAGAATGGATTAAGAAACGAGACCGTTACGAAGCAGTAACTAATTTATTAAAAGAACTAAGGGATGGCGATGAAGAATTCAAAATTATTGTAAATTTAAAACCACAAAACAACCTCTCTAAACAAAGTTGCACTGCGGTTGAAGTTGCTCCACATTATTTAACCGACATGTCGGTCTATATTTATATTGCGCAACTCCAGTATTTTTAACTGTTCACACGTTGCAATTTTTGAAGTGTACGCAATTTGAAAAGTGTAGCGTCATTTAGTAACTTGAGCAACTTTTTATATTGCATTGGTGTTCTTACCTTGCAATTCAAGGGTTGCGCCATTTTTTTAGGTTGCGCAACACAAAAGTGTACAAGTGTGCGAGTACCTTTACACCAGGATTGCCACTAAGATATACGATGAGAGGCCCGTTTTCTTTTTGAAATGTTGGCCAGAGGCGTAGAAGGTTGTAATGTAGCTTTCAGAAATATTTTTAATTATGCAACGTTGCCAACTGTACCATTAAATGGCAGCATGTATTTTTTTTTAATTAATTAATTTAATAATCTTACCAAAAACTTTGAACATATTTTAAATAAGACATTGTCATTTAGATTCACTAAAAACATTTAGTACTAGTTTAAATTATTAAGATGTTCTAGGTGATGAGTTAAGTTTTGACAGTTTTTATTCCTGTCATTGTTAATCAGTCATTAAAATTGTACGTGTTATTCCAGTATTTCATCAATTTGCTTGGTTGTCAAATGATTTTCATCTTGGAACGTGTGACCAGAATGAATTTAGTTCTATTATTGTGAAAAGTACATACTGACATTGCTCTTATCTTGATAAATTTGTGAAAAAACTCAAAAACAAATTCATACTAGCAAACTTAGTTGTTTTATTTTATACTGGGCGATTTAAAACTATAGGTTGCCAAATTAGACGGGTATAGCGTTGGAGAATCTGGCCGTGTAAATCAAGAGTTAATAGTTTTCGAGGTACTGACCTTTCTAAAATGACATTTTTTTGTAATTTGACGTAGCTTACTAATAGTGTATCTTAGACAAAAACGACTTTTCTTAGTGTTGCATTCGCTATTGGAAACGTCAACTTCTGTCTTATCAGGAAGTAATTAATTAAATTCATGTAAGCCTTTTTCTCAAGACTGGTAGCTAGAGGCTGACAAATTGTAATATGTAAATACTACTTCTTAAATGTTAATACATATTATCTTAAAAACTATTAACTGTGTTAAAAACTATAACTATTTTGTATGAGACATTGTATGTCTAATACAATGCCTCATACAAAATATATTAGAGATTTTGGGAAGAATTTAAATTCGATAAGATACAAAGTGTTTCATTGAAAATTCGGATGTTGCTGTCGGTTAGTGGTAGAGCTGGCAAGGTTGAATCTTTAAAAATATTTTTAAAGGCTAGAATACAGTCTCCTGTGTTTCTAACCAAAATTTTAAAAAGGTTATTAGTTTCCGCGATTTCCTTCTAATAAGGTGTTGACCGTGAATAATCCTCTATAATAGATGAATATTATTATAATAATATTGTACTTTTTTCCATTATCCTCTATAATTGGCTATAAATTTTAGCACTAACTTAGACAGGATGTCATAGTAAACTGTGTGTTTTGAATTTATTTTTATTATATATTCTTGTATAGTTATTGGATTAGTATTATGTGTAACCAGTAGAAAAAATTGATGGGCTATACTATTTTTGTATTTTCCAATCAAGTTAAAAAAGTCATCAAACACTTTTTGTATATAAAAATATGCAGAAATTGGAATTTTCGTAGTCCATAGAGATGTGTGGTGAATATAATTTTTAAAAAATATTTCGATTTATCATAAATGTGTTCTAAATGTGGTTTCCTATAAGATTCAAACAAAAAAAAGGTTCACTGGAAGCCAGAAAGCTAAATTAAATTTAACCCGTCATAAATCACCGATTTGCTCAAACATCCACCTTTAAAATAGAACTTGCCAATGCATTTTATGTTTTTGTCAATTTCCTCAAAAAGGTGTTTAAAAAAAACATTCATATAGTTTGTTTATAAATAACCTTCCTAAAATACACTAAACAAAAAAGTTCAAATTCATTTAAGTGTTTTATGTGCTTACCGTTGACCAGTTTATTTTTAAATGACTTAAAACATTACAATATTTTACCTATTCCATGGGCGGAAAGGCTCATAATATGATATACCAAATCAGTTGATTTCTAAATCACTTCGTGAATGTCAGCTATTGGTTAATAACTTCGCAGTTAAAACCAAGCTTAAGATTTTCTACCATAGTACCTAATAATGGTTACTGCTCCATCCTTTTTTAAGAATCATTGGAAATACCGTGATAAGTATTTCTGTTGAGTTTTCTGTAATTTTTACTGTTACGTAAAGGAAAGAGTATGTGCTTGTAATGTACCTGATGAAGAAAATGTTCCCTTGGTTAAAAAGTAGTGCTTTGATGAAAATCAGGGCATTTCAAAACCACTGACCTTCATCATACTGATATTATTATTTTTAAGAACCGCATAAATTTGCGGAAAATGCATAAAATTCTCAGTAATGTTCACAAGCTGCAATCACCTGTCTTTTTAGAGCTATAAAAATACTTCCATTGTAACAAAAGATAAAACTATATTTTTTTGCAATAATGCTGTGTCCCAAAGCAGCATGGAAAAATCATCTATTACTACTTTCGGCCGCACCATCCTTATTTCTTGTATTTCTTATGTGTAAATTAAGTACTCCTATTTATTTTTAGTGCTAATAAATATAAACTCAAACACACAAAATATTTTCCTATAATCTTTTATGCTTTGTTTAAGCAGACGCAGTTTATTTAATCCCAGTATATTTTCTAGTTAAATGCTAGCCATTTCCTTCTTTCGCTGATTAAACATCCCTAATTGATAATATTCATACCGCTTTATTATATCACAAAGATGCAATTTTCTCGCTCTTACAGTACCGTTATTAAAATAATCCTACTTATCTTTATACTTCTTACTTTGGTTATGCAAATGGAGAACTATTTAATTTGGTTTTATTGCTATATTTAGGATGCCGCATAATTTTATACCTTGCTGTTTCATTGAAAAAAGGGTGCATTTAAATTTTATAAAACTAGAGATGCCAGTAAAATAACTTTGTTTAGAAGAATAACATGGTAATATCGTTGATAACGGTGGCTTCCTGCTTCTAACTATTTTATTTTCTTTGTTATATAACACGGTCATATGGGTTGTTTTTATATAAGGCGGCCATATGGGTTTACAAAATACTCGATTCTAAAATATAACATTTCCGGACCACGATGGAAATTCGGATGGCGTCTCGTCCAGCAACTACAGTTTTGATGAGACCGTAAAGTAGCTGAAACTCATATGGAGAGAGGACTCATGAAGAAAGCAAATGGCCTTGTAGGTTTTATTGGAGTAATTTCATAAATATGCACCTACAGACACAGAAAAAAAAGAGTTCAAACTAATTATAGTAATTTACGTTATACTTCAATTAATTTTCAGAAATAAATGTTTTAATTGTAAGCTCTTTTAGATACTATACAGTTGAATGAATATACAGGATTGGTTATGGTGAGTGGCCTATCTGAAGATCCCAGCAAGGATTAGCCCGCACAGAAGGTAAAAAACGTTCACTCAGATTCATCAAGAAGGTTTAAGATTTAGTACTGGTTTAAATTAAGATCTTATAGTTGATCAGTTATGTTTTAACAGGTTTTTGTCATGTAATTGTTAATAAGCCGTCATTTAAAACTTGTGAATTATTCTGATATTTCAGCAATTTGCTTGGCTTCCAAATGATTTTCATCTTGGAACGAGCTGCTGTAATGAACTTAGATCTATTA
This sequence comes from Philopedon plagiatum, assembly GCA_963971165.1. Lineage (NCBI taxonomy): Eukaryota > Metazoa > Arthropoda > Insecta > Coleoptera > Curculionidae > Philopedon > Philopedon plagiatum. The sequence goes on along the minus strand of OZ020190.1, from coordinate 30,849,341 downwards.
TTGTCGAAAGTACGTACCAAAATTGCCCTTTTCTTTATAAATTTGCGAAAAAGCTCAGAATTAAATTCATAGTATAAAACTGAGTTGTTTTATTCTTACACTTGACAGCTTAAAACGTTTGGTTTTCAATTCAGACCGGATTAGCGTTGAAGAATCTGGCCGGTTATGTTTAACGCGCTTTACATGGTCAAAAATCCTTGGCATTGTTGTGTTTATACGGCCGTTAAAAACTCACTGTAGGTTTTTGCTGTCAGGCCAGCATACAGTGATTCCAGAAAAATTCCTATATATGGTCATTAGCTGTATGCTTACTTGAAAGAGGAAAAAGAAAGCAAAACATTTCTGGGTTTACCCACTTAACAGTGCAAGATAACATACACCAGAGGATAATTCACTACATCATATTTTCATGTTTTATTATTCTTGCCGCTGCGTTGAAAATAAAGCACGTAGCGATAAAAAATCGCCACACTAACCACCACTATCTTTTCTGAAATTTATGATTTGTGCCCAAGATATTTTGCATGTCTAAACATAACAGTTTTTGAGATATTGACACCTGAAAAACAGCATTTTATGTCAGCCTGTTGCTTAGTAATGGTGCATCTTAGGACAAGAAAACTTTCATATTCCTACTTTAATTTTTCATTCCCTATTTAAAAATTCCATTTTCCAGTTTACCCGGAAGTTCATTTTATTACTCCCTGCGATAAAGGAATAAGGAATGAAAAACTAATACGGGGACATGTAATAGTATATTACATAACAAGTGTTGAAAGTGACATTTTTCACACGAGTGGGAATGTTGTCGCTCGAGGCGACAGCCGAGTGCGATAATCCCACGAGTGTGGGAAAATTACTTTCACACGAGTAATGCACAATATTTTTCCTACGATCACAAAAATATTTGCAAAAAAACCTCAATTTCTGTCTTTTAAAACCCTCACTTTCAACACTAATATTTTCATCAAGTGTGCTGAAAATAAAACAAATGAAATTGGCACCATCTATTTCAATGTCATGTTGACAAGTACTTTTCAACATGTGTGTTGTAAAGTACTTTTCAACACGCGTGTGATATAAGGCACTTTCTCGCCAAGTTAACCGTGCTTTTTTTCTCACTTTCATAGGTGGTCGTAGGAAAATAATTTTTTCTACGAATGTCAATAAAAACCTTTATTTTATGTTCAATAGTAATTTCGGAACATGGTGCATTGTGTTTTACACATTTTCATTGTGCTTCAATCACCATGGTGATTGAACTACAAAGTTCCCATTGTGCACGGGTATTTATTACAAAGGTGGCGTTGACATCCAAAATCTTTATAATTTTTATTTGTGGAATGTCAGATTGACATTTTTTGACATCTTAAAAGGAAAAATATTACCAATCCCATTTTATGTAACAGTAACATTCGTAGAAAAAGTATAGTGTAAAACTCGCATGGAATGACCATTTCCTACTCGTATGATTTGCAGCATTCGCCTGCGGCTCATGCTGCAAACGTCATACTCGTAGGAAATGCATGTCATTCCATGCTGGTTGTACAATATACTATTTCCTACGACCACCTATGAAAGTGAGAAAAAAAGCACGGTTAACTTGGTTAGAAAGTGCCTTATATCACACGCGTGTTGAAAAGTACTTTTCAACACATGTGTTGAAAAGTACCTGTCAACATGACATTTGAGCAGATGGTGTCAATTTAATTTTTTTTTATTTTCAACACGTGTGTTGAAATGTTTTTCAGCACACGTGTTGAAAGTGGGGGTATTAAACAAATACAGAAATTGGGTTTTTTTGGTAAATATATTTGTGGTCGTAGGAAAAATATTGTACATTACTCGTGTGAAAGTAATTTTCGCACACTCGTGGGATTATCGCACTCGGCTATCGCCTCGTGCGACAACATTCCCACTCGTGTGAAAAAAAACACTTTCAACACTTGTTATGTAATATACTATTTTCGAAGATGACCCATTATACTAATCCAAGTTAAATTATAACAAATATTATTTTTCAAATGTCAATATTCCGAAATACATGTAGTGCCTCATACAAAATATGTGTTAGTTCCTAAGCTCTTCTTATAGACTATTCACCGTGAATAACCCTGTATACTGAGTTGTCTCATAAAAAACCTAATTTTAAAGTTACAATTAAGGGTAAGAGGAAAACAACTAAGTCTTGTTCGACATTTTTTAATTTTTTGTCTTCTACATTATATACTGTTCCCATCAGTACAAAGCAGCTTTTTGTATAACCAGGATATTGAAATTTACAAAATTAAAACTGGCTACTTCGCCATAACCGTTTTGCAAATGGCTTTCGAATGTATATGACTTTAAACTATTTAAACTTCCTCCGGTAAATTAATACAATTAGACCCAATAGAGACAAGTCCAAGCGCTGAACCAGCCAATAATCCGATTGTTCATCGAAAACACTTTTGTCAAGTTTATAGCGATGGATCGTTTATTAAATTAAATCCGGTCCTAATCTGAGTGTCCGGGTCGACTCTGGTTATGTAAATTGAAACGATTAAACCATCCCCTGAAGCACGTCTTAATAACGCTTCTCTAGCGCCCCGAGCAGATTTTAACAGCGTTTTACACCATAATTGGATTGTACACGCTTGCCTTCATATATGCAAAATTCGCACAGGATTGCATAAGTCAGAGGAGCCAGAATATATACTTTATTCAAACTCGCGCAACGAATAAATTACCGCTCATTAAACTCACAAAAAAAGTCATTAAAAACAATCTAAAAAATCGTTTAGATACAAACTCCTTCTCTAAATAAAGTTAAGTGTTGAGACAAGCTTCCAACACAAAAAAAATGCAAAATACATTTAAAAAACAATACAAGCAAAATTAGGAAGGCATATAATATATATATATATATATATATATATATATATATATATATATATATATATATATATATATATATATATATATATATATATATATATATATATATATATATATATATATATATATATATATATATATATATATATATATATATATATATATATATATATATATATATATATAAGAATATAGAGAAATAAAGAAATATCGACAGGAAAATTTATAAAAAAAAAGGTGAAGAAAATATCGGGGAAACTGTCAGTATGGTAGTGCTCGACACGTGTTTCGTGCTTCTTAGCACTCATCAGTCGCACATAACCAAGTTATAAGATGGGAAACTTCGAAGTTGAAAAAACACAAAGAGTTTACAGACCAGGGACCTGCTAGCACATTTGTGGTTGTTTTTTGTCAGGAGACCCAGGGATTTCCGGGCAACACCTAACATCACCACGGAGGCTGCAATAGCACCTGCGTGAAACCTCTAACCACAAATGTGCTAGCAGGTCCCTGGTCTGTAAACCGAGGAAAAAAATCTTTTCTATATATATACATATATATATATATATATATATATATATATATATATATATATATATATATATATATATATATATATATATATATACCTTCGCCTGCGGCTCGAGATAATTTTCAAAATATTTGCGACCTCGGAAAAACTTCCGATAATAATTTAAGCACTAGGGATATTATAAGTGAAAATCTGTGATTCTAACATAGAACAACCAATATAAAAAATTTAGAATTGTGACAGCGAGAAAAAGGCACCAAGAAATGAAGAATATATTGGAAATAGAAAAAAAATATCGAAAAAAGAGAATGAAAAATTATACTAAAAATCTGACAAAAAAACACAAAAAAAAAACTAAAAACAAAATTAAGAGGGCTGGCAGCGAGGACAGGGCAACAACGAAGGAAGCAACTTGCTCAAGAATAAAATAATAATATATAATGAATATCCGGTGAGCGAATTCACCCTAGAAACTAGAGCTAAAACATACTGAAAATATGTGACTCTAACACAAAAAATTTGGCGTGGTCACCATAAAAGTTTCCAAATACTGTTAATTAGCAACAAAAAGCGGGAGCAGTCTTATCTTATATAATTTAATACCCTGCGCGGCATATAGACAAAAGTTCTTTTTTTAGATATTCAGATACACATAAATCACTTCGAAAATAATCGCAATGCCTTTGGAACACCTTAAGAGGTAGATATGTCAAAAACCAGTATTCGAGAAACTGTAAAAATACATAAAGAAGGCTGACAGCGAGGAGAGGGAAGCAAAACAACAAGCAGGTTGCTAAAGAAAAAAATACATAAGAAATATCTGGAGAAAGATTTCAACATAGAAATTAGAGCTAAAACTGAAATGAATGATGTATGATTGTAACACAGCAAAAAAAAACAAAATTAATAATTACATCAGCGGGGAAAGGGCAACAACGAAGGAAGAACATAGCTAAAGAAGAAAACAAGAAATATTGGGAGAAACAATTCAACATAGGAACCAGAGTTGAAAAGTATACTAAAAATCTGTAATAAAATTCTAAAACAAGATGAGAATCAAAATGTAAAAATTAGGAAGGGTAGCAAGAAAAGAAGATATACTTATGTAGCTGTAAAAATGAAAATATACTCAGGTGAAATGTCGGGAAAAAGAATTTAACATAGACACAGTAATGAATAAACTGAGAAAAATGCAAATTCAGTATGCCAGGGCCGGACTAAGGTAATCATAAGCCTTAGGCCTAACTTTCGTAGGCCCTATGAATACTATGCAGAGTGTATTGCATTTATTGTACACTTTTCTCTAGTTTGACCTACCTCAAAGTTTGTCTGATAAAAATAAAATCTTTTAAATATTTTTAGGGTTTTTTTATCATTATCCTAACATTGATAAAAAAAACTTGCTTGGTTTCCTAATTATTTCTATCTTGGGACTTGTTTCTTAAATTAGTATTCTTTTGTTATTGTGGAAATATATACTTTAGCGACCCGTTTCATTACAAATCTGCGAAAAAAGCTCGGAAATACATTCACAGTATAAAATTTAGTGGTCTTACACTTTTTAATGCGAGAAAGAAAAACATATCCCAAATATTTTTCGTATATAATAAATAAATAATTGTACAGATAACACAATTGTCACATTTTACTGTTGTTATCTAGATGTACCTAACCTTTTGGTAATTTTCTGTTATAGTTGATATCTTTTATAACCGTTCTTATCCAAAAAGAAGAAAATTGTTTCACTTGAAAAATAAAAACCATAACGCTTCTTATCACAATCATCAAAATCCTTTTGTGTTTCTTGAAGCGGGTCTGGATTTATTTAGGGAAAGCTTTAAGGTTGGTTTGGTGTATGAAAACCCTCGTGAAATGCGTTGTAATTTGACATGGAAAGCCTATTTTACATTTTTTTTTACCGTTTGGCCTAGAATTTTGATAAATTAGGGATAAATAAAATTATAACTTTTCATGAATTAGTATATACACAGTTTTTAAACGGTATAATAATTTTTGTATTTCTTTATGTAAAGCCACAGTACCACATAAACATTTATCATTGTTTACAAAAGGTTCACAATTTTTATTTAAAAGTAGCAATCATTACTATACAAATAAATTTAAAGAAAGAAAGAAAGCTGTTAATAGAATTTTGAGTTAAAATTTATAAAAAAATGCCTTATCTCTGTTAATATATAAGATAGAAAAAGCCAAAACTATATGCAAATATTTTCTAACAAATAAATATTTCTTTATCGTATAAAATTATAAACAGTGCTCTTAACCTGTTAGTGAATTATGCCAAAAGGTGATAGCAGTCCAAAACTTGATACAAAATTACTTTAGGTTTGTATATAAAAACATAAATATTGCAGTTCAGTTAGTTGGGACAGGACTAAAGTTTTTTGCTACGAACGATACATTTTTTATAAAGAATCGTGTATGTGAAGATATTGTTGCAAAACAGGAGAAAATGTAAAAATAATAAAAGTGCAATTTGGTAAGGTGAGGTGCTCAATTTCTTTGTAAATCATAAAACAAATTCGGTAGGCGGTGCAAAATTGTGAAAATACTGTGGCAATAAACCGTAAAACTATTCCACTTTTATAATATAAAAATAGTGCACTTTCTTAGTTGAGAGCTGGACTTTTTATTTTAAATCTTAATAAGTCTTTTCAAGGATAAGTACTCGTATATTTCAGTCTTGTCAGTTATGAAATTCACTGTATATATTTGAATGAGTGACTCCTGGGGTACAGACATACCCAATACTTTTTTCCCACAAATCGCACACTTTTTTATTTTAAAAAATACCCTAAACCATCCCCGTATCCGACGCTGCTAAAGAGCCTGACGTCATAAGCTCTAATATTATAAACAAAAAACAAATGATCCAGCCTGGACATTGCCAAACTTAAATATTATCTTGATATCTAATTTTTTTATTAGGTTTAAATAATCCAAAGTATTTTTAATTCTACAAACGTATTTTACCAAAAATATGTAGGTACCATTGCGTCCAAAAAAAAACTAGGACAACAAAATTGTAATACTGGGACAGCTGAGTTGTAGCTCCCAGACTTTAAGGAGGTACTCTGAAGGTGTAAATATTAACAACCCTGTAGAAAGCAACCTTGGTTACAGATTTTTACCTTTTGTATTTTGTGATACCAGGTGAAATCAAAAGTATGTTTTTATTTTGTCCGAATGTTATGGTTGATATATACAGGGTGATTCAAAAGTACTTTGACAAACTTCAGGAGGTGATTGCTGGCATTATTTTAAGGCGAAAAGTTCATATAAACAATGGTCATTGGCGGCTTCGTTACGGAGATACAGGGTGTTGAAAAATTAGATGCCTCCATCTTGGCTGAGGGTAGACATTTCCAACAATTTATTTAAGGCAATTTTATAACTGTTACTTACTTATTTCAATAAATTAGTTGTTATTTTAATAATGTCTGAATGTTTGATCAATTTAAAACAAACTTTTTTTGATCAATTTAAAATAAATTTTTTAATATATTTGTATAGCCGAATAAAATATAAATAATTCCTTTAAACCGTTCCCCGTGTGAAAAAAATGCAAGAGACTTTTTTTGTTGCAAATGAAGCAAGGACACAAATAAGGCAAGGACTGGTAGTTAAAATAAAATAAGTCAGTGGCGTAGCATAGTTTTCACAAAAAAATGTTATATGAAACTTTCGCACCGACGCCACTGGTTAAATTTAAGAACCCGATATACTTTTAAAATGAGTGTCCTTAGGTGCTCATCTCATCCACCGAATTTCATAACACAAGCTCAAAACGTTTAGAAGCTACTTAAAAATTCTATTTTTTTTTTAATTTTTCTACACCCTCTATCTCCGTAACGAAGCCGCCAAGGACCATTGTTTATATGAACTTTTCGCCTTAAAATAATGCCAGCAATCACCTCCTGAAGTTTGTCGAAGTACTTTTGAATCACCCTGTATAAATCAGATATAGATATAGGAACCCCAAAGTTATAATTTTGGATTATAATTTTTTTTCAAATTAATCTAAACAACATATTTTAAGCGTATATTAAACATGAATGAAAAATCAAAAAGCAATCAAACCTTAAAAATTAAATCAAATTCAATAGGTAAAAATATTAAGCTATTGGTAAATCTCAAAAAATCTAAATTAAAACATATTTTACATATTTTTTAATATTTAGTCATTGCACCATTTTTGACGATAACATCTTCCAACCTTCGCGGCATACTTAAAACTAAGTTTCTCGTAGTATTTACGTTGATTTCATCCCAAGCTTGGTTTATTCTTTCGCGGAGTTCATATTGATTTCTTGGCCAGAAATTATGCTTATTTATAGCATAGACTAAATAATACATAGACGAACACTGGCGTGTAACAAAAATGGACTAAAAAGCGGGCATCCATTGAGACATTTTGAGGGTTTGCTGGTTTATGGCTTAGAAATTTGTTTGTCCACAATTATATAACCATGCGTTTATATGTACTATATTGATATATAATGGTGAACAAACAAATTCCTAAACCATAAACCAGTAAATTCACATAAAAGTTTCAAAGGATGCCCGCTTTCGGTCCCATTTCGGTGTATTCGAGGATTTGTCTATATTCTTTATAGTCTCTGTTTATAGCCTTTATCATTAAACCCCAAACGTTTTCGATCGGGTTGAGATCGGGGCTCCTCGAAGGCCATGGTAAAACACGAATATTATTTTCCTCAATGAAATTTTGAGTAAAACGGGCTTTGTGTATCGGAGCATTATCGTGCTGGAATATATAATCTTGGTCATAAACTGCGCCAACCGAGGTTATCATTACTTGGTGGAGAATATCGCAGTATAGCGCTGCAGTAAGTCTCCCCTCCACGATCTGACAAGCTCCTGGACCCCTAGCACTAATCCAAGCCCAAACGTTTACAGAGAAACGTCCACTTCTATTAGTTTTGTGAGTATATCTCTCATCATATCGCGCACCAGATGGCCTATAAACACTGAATCTCCCATTATTACAGGACTGAAATGTTTTTTCGTCTGAAAATACCACTATTTCCCACAAATTATTCTGGTTGAGATATTCATGGGCAAAATCTAACCTGATTTGTTTGTTTCTGTCCGTTAAAAATATTTTATTAGCGGCACATCGATTCCTTATATCAGAATTGCGAATTCTCCTACGAGCCGTATTAACTGACCCTGGGAAATTGGTCTCTTCTTTGGCCTTTACGGCGGTTTCAAAGGGGTGATCTCTTAAAAAATCAACTAATTCTCTATCTTGATCTTGCGTCGAAAGTTTGAGGCGATCAGAACCTGCTTTTCTGATAATAGCTCCATGCTCTAGTTATAATCCCGTGAGAACTCAAGCTTATTTAGTATTACGCAATCTAATGAAATCCTTATCTATTTTCTTAGATTTTCTTAGCGTCGTTCCCATGCTTTGTCAGCAGATTAGAAACTTATAAATATATGTAAAGTGCATAATAAAGTCAGTCATATTGTACACGCCTCTGGCATAATAGAAAATTTTTAAAAATAAACTCTCGAGAATCGAGTTGTTAACTGGCGCAGTCGGTAGGATTTGTCAACGGTTTGCGCATCGTGCGTGTCCTCCGTCTTCGTTTCAACGATTAGTGACAAAAACGGACAAACAAAAATTTTCGAAAATCCTGTGGGTGCGTGCAATATCGCTCACTGACCAGGGAAAAAGGAACAAGCATCGTCCTACGTCCTATTGGTGCGAGTCAAGGGAACAAGCATCGTCCCAAACCTCATAGAAGTTAGTTCCAGGGAGAAGACAAGAATCGCTCCTCCTATTGGGCCCTAGTTTTAAGAAGAAAAGAAATCAATGAAAATCACCACAATCTTCATTGTATCACTGTAAGTGCATTCCTTTCAATTATTCCCGCATTTATTATTTTACCGAATTAATCTATTGATATTCTCTGTTTATTAGTGTTATTGTTTTATAAATTTTTAAAGTGGAAGATCTTAACGAAATTTTGGCTAATTTATTTTTAAATCAAAACATGCCTAACGCTAATCAACCAAATTACCAACTAATTCGATATCAAGCGGATAATATTCCAACCTTCGATGGAAATCCGAAACAAATAAATAGATTTATAAATGCTTGCGAAAACTTTTTCAATAATCATAAAGATCGAACAGATAATGGTGCAACCATAAATGTCTGTCTGTTTGACACTGTCTTAAATAAACTAATTGGCAGAGCAGCCGATTTAATTGCCTCTAGAGTAGAATTAAATACTTGGCCTTTGTTAAAAACAGCAATAATTTCTACATTTTCCGATCAAAGATCTATTGATTGTTTATTGCAAGATGTAATAACATCAAAACCGGAAAGAAACGAAACACCGCAACAATTTGGTCTGCGTCTACAAGATGCACGTAGTTTATTATTCCCAAAAATTAATATGTCAAATGACACAAACGAAATTAAATTAATCAAAATCACGGAATACGAAAATTTAATTTTAAAAACATTTATTAATGGTCTAAATTATCACATGCAATTAGTAGTACGATTAAAAAATCCAACAGCTCTCGAAGAAGCAATGAGTTTTGCTTTAGAAGAAGAAAACTTTATTTACTATAAAAATAGAAGTAATATAAGCAACAAAACTTCTGTCAATTTAAATGTACCTAAAAATAAATTAAATATGCCTCAACAAACGCATAATTATAACCGCAATTATTCTCAAACACCCTCACAACAATCAACACCACATTTTAGTAACTATACACCCAATTATACAGCTAATCGTATGCCAATCGCCCAAAATCAAAGTAAACCCCAATTTTTAGGTTACGGACAATTTAGACAACCCTCTAATGTTTTTAGACAAGGACCTATACATCGTCCAAATTTTAACAACCAAAATTTCAGACCTAATTTTAATCCAAGACCAAATTTTAATTATCAGAATAATATGCATAATAAATCCTCTGGAATCTCTAGGCTGAGAAGACCAGAACCAATGGATGTTTCTTCAGGCAATACTATATTAAACCAAAATACACCACCGAAACGCGATTTTATTGTTGAAGAATTATTTAACCAATCTGTAGAAAACATTAACAATGAATCTACCGAATGTGAAAATAACCCTGATGATGACTCTCAGTATTACCAAGAATTTAACGAAACGTTGTACCCATGTAATAACCCAACATACGATTTTTCTCAAGAAGAAAATAACGAATACGAGAACCCATACGACTACAACGAAAATTTTCACGAGAACCCGAGTTCAACCAACCTGACATAATATACCTTAATAATTATACTAACTCCGATTTACCAATAATTTATATACCCGAAATAAACGCGAAATTTTTAATAGATACAGGTAGCGGTAAAAGTTTTATTAAACCAAATCTTGCTTATCAAATTTATCCAAATTTTATATTTTCTGAATTATTCTCTGTTAGAACAGCTCATGCTACGTCACTACATAATGAAGTTATAAACATTCCAATATTTCCTTCATTTAATTTTTCTGGAGATCATAAATTTTATCTTTTTGATTTTTCACCGAAATTCGACGGACTTCTAGGAATCGATTTTCTAATACATATAGGAGCCAATATAGATCTACAAAATAGCGAATTAAGAACGCAAAATACTATTCTAACATTATACCACGAAAATAACGTACCAGCGTTATACAACTTCGAAACTGTCAAAATTACGATACCCCCTCGTACGTGTCAAAAAATTAAAATACCCGTAAATTATTCTAACGGTATAGGTATTTTTAAATACACAAATTTCGGATGTGCAGAAATACCTGAATCTTTAGTCGAAATAAAAAATTCTTTAGCGACAACCCTCGTAACAAACACCAGCGAAAACCCAATAAAAATAACTTTATTGAAACCTCTAGACATTGAACCCTTAGACGAAACGGAAGTTAATTTTATAGAAAAAATGGAAACTGACACCGAATTAAATGAATATTTAGACAACTTACAAAAACAAAATTTAAAAAATTTAAGATTATCTCATTGTAATAAAGAAGAGTACAAAGCGATGCGTGACCTCTGTTATGAATATCGAGATTTATTTTACTGCGAAGGAACCCCTTTGACATTTACAAATCAAATTAAACATAAAATAAATTTAACTGACGAAACGCCCATTTTTACTAAAACATATAGATACCCGGAAATACATAAAAAAGAAGTTAAAACACAAATGGAGAAAATGCTAAATGACGGCATAATTCAACACTCAAACTCGCCATGGTCTAGTCCAATTTGGGTAGTACCAAAAAAGTTAGATGCTTCAGGAAAGCGCAAATGGCGCATAGTTTGCGATTTTAGGAAACTAAACGAAAAATCTATAGATAAATTTCCCCTTCCGAATATCACAGATATTCTTGACAAACTCGGAAAAGCCCAATATTTCTCTACGTTAGACCTCGCAACCGGTTTTCACCAAATTGAAATGGAACCAAACGATATTCCCAAAACAGCTTTTTCAACCGATACAGGTCATTACGAATTCAAAAGAATGCCTTTTGGACTTAAAAATGCCCCCTCTACTTTTCAAAGAGTAATGAATAACATTCTTCGCGGTCTTCAAAATGAAATTTGTTCAGTATATCTAGATGATATTATAATTTTTTCAACATCTCTCCAAGAACATATAACTAGGTTAAAAGCAGTTTTTGATAGGCTTAGACAATCAAATTTTAAAGTCCAGTTGGACAAGTCAGAATTTTTACATAAAGAAGTCGCTTATTTAGGACACAAAATAACAAAAGATGGCGTAAAGCCCAATCCCGATAAAGTCAATGCAGTAAAGAATTTCCCAATACCAAAAACACAAAAGGAAATTAAATCATTTTTAGGTTTGGCCGGATATTATAGAAGATTCATAAAAGATTTTGCTAAAATAACAAAACCACTCACACTATGTCTTAAAAAAGGAGCAAAAGTCACACATTCACCCGCTTTTATTGAATCATTTAATCATTTAAAAGAATTATTAATAAATGCCCCAATATTAAAATACCCTGATTTTGAAAAAACCTTCGTCCTTACTACAGACGCTTCAAATATAGCCCTTGGTGCAGTACTTTCTCAAGGCAACCCCCCAAACGATAACCCTATTGCATTTGCATCACGAACTTTAAATGAAACAGAACAAAAATATTCTACTATAGAAAAAGAACTTTTAGGTATAGTATGGGCTTGCAAATATTTCAGACCATATTTATACGGTAGAAAATTTAAAATCTACACAGATCATAGACCTTTAGTTTGGCTATTTAATTTAAAGGAACCCAACTCAAAGCGTGTACGTTGGAGACTTAAATTAGAAGAGTATGACTATGAAATACTTTATAAAAAAGGTAAACAAAATACCAACGCCGACGCACTTAGTCGTATCCAATTACATGCAATCGAATCAGAATCAGTAATTAATAATCCCGGAGACATAAGTCGTGATATCGAAAACTTTTTAAAAGACAGCTATAGTCAATTTAACCCCGAAAATTTAGATCCACATGATGCTAGCAAGCAACTGGAAAAAGTCAATGAACCCAGTCAAAAAATTAAAATTTTACAAAATATACAAATAAAACCCCCAGATAATAATTCCGATAATACAATACATACTACAAACGCGGAAGAAAACTATTCTAACATGACTATATTAGACGAAATAATTAATAACAAAGCACGTCAAATTATTGTCAAAAAATCTCCTTATGACGCATATATTAAAACTGAACGTGAAAATTTTGATGGTCACCAAATTATTAATACAACTTTACCTACTAATATGTCAATAATTATTAATTTCCTAAAGGAATACCTGACGAATAAAAATACTTACATTTACTTCTTTTCAAAAGAATTACGGCCTTATTTCCAACAAGCCATGAACAATCATTTTAAAAATCTTAAATTGATAGAGTGTACCAAATTAATAAATAACGTCCAACCAGAAGAACGAGAATTACTAATCAAATATCGACACGAAAGTAAAACAAATCACCGTGGAATCGAGGAAACATGTAAATTCTTAAAAGCTAATTATTATTGGAAGTCTCTTAAACCCGATGTAACGAAATATATTAATAATTGCGAGATTTGCCAAAGAGCAAAATATAATAGAAAACCACCTGATCAGCCTCTCGTATTAACAGAAACCCCAAGTAAACCATTCGAAATAATACACATCGATACCTTTATTATTGCTAAACAGAAATTTGTAACTATCATAGACAAATTCTCAAAATACGCTCAAGCGCTTCCTTATACCGGAAATGCAGTGTCGTGCTGTGAACAATTAATTAAATTCTTTTCATTTTTACGCGTGCCAAAACAAATAGTATCAGATAACGGCTCAGAATTTCAAAATGAAGTAATCGACGGCTTATTAAAAGCACATAATATTAAAATTCATTTTACTACCCCTTATCACCACGAATCGAATTCCCCTGTAGAAAGACTACACTCTACCCTTATCGAGCATATACGCATTTTAAGAGAATCAGACCCAAACGCAGACGTAATAAAATTAATGCCATACGCAATTATTGCCTATAACAACACTATACATTCAAGTACAAATTATACCCCTTATGAACTTGTTTTCGGACATACCGACTCAAGAGACCCTATGGACTTAATACCCTCTCATGTATATACAGAATATATAAATAATCACAAAAATAACACACAAATTCTTTATGAAAATATTGCAAAGCAATCTACGTAATTAAAACAAAAATTTAGATCAAAATGACGCAGAGCAAATCGATGCAAAAATTAAAAAATTACAAGAAAATCAAAATAAAATAAAAATTGACGCAATAAATCAAATTACACTCTTGCAGTCTACGATCAGTAAATTTAAATCAATGATATCAAATATCACTCACAATGAAATGATGTTAAAATCACACGTCTTAAAAATAGAAGAGACAATAAAACAAGTCGAAATTCACCAAACCAATACAACACAATATTTCTTAATATATATATAGTTATTAATCAAATAACAACAATGTATCAATCAATTTATGATATTTTCAATAAAATTGAAACTTCAATTACTTTTGCGAAAATTAATACTTTACATAATACGATACTAGATCCAAACGAATTATTAACTGAAATTCAGAATATTAATAGCCATTTAAGTACAGATAAACTACCACTAGAAAGTAACCCTCAAAACATACTTATATTTGAAAAAATATTAAATATTAAAAGTTACATAAAAGATTTTACTATTGTATTTGTAATAGAACTGCCTCTTGTCGAATCAGAGATATATCAATATTTTAATTTATTTCCTTTACCAATTCCTGATAATCAATCATTTGTCGTCAATATCCCGTATAAACCCTACCTAGCACTTAGCAGCTATAAATACGCCTATATGGACCAGGGATGTCAAGAAATTCAAAACCAGAACTTTCTATGCAAAGAAACCCATTCTAGTTTCATCGAAAACAGCCCTTCCTGTGCAGTTCAACTAATTAAGCATCATACAAATGTTACTTCCTGTCACCCCTTTAGAACGCAACTTCACGAAATTCAAGTAAGAAAAATTATTGATGGAAAATGGCTAATCACCGCACCAAATCGTCTAATTGGTACAGTCAATTGCCAAAAATCATTGGACAATGTACCCTTGTTTGGATCCTACCTGGTGGAATCCCCGACCGACTGTAAAATACAAATAAAATCAATCATATTGGAAACATACAAGTCAAGCCGACTTAGCTACTCCGAAGTCAATCTTCCAGTATTGAACTTCAGCAAGATTGAATGGCATCGATCAACCCAGTACAACCCTCCTACTATGTACCTCAACTATGTCAATCTAAAAGCAACGAAAGAAATCGAAACCAAACTAGAAGAACAGAAGAGAAACCTTCAAGAAATGTCATCGATAATTTATATTAATCGAACTAGTTTTTGGACAATATTTCTATATATTATTATTGCTTTAATTATTATCCTTATTATATATCTTAAATGTAAAAGGAAATCTAAGAATATTATTATTCGTAAATCAGATATTGAAAGAAATGAACAAAATCAATCAATTTTCTAAATATAGTTATATTTATTGAAATCACGTTTTTTAAAAGGTACGTGCTTTCAACTAAGAGGGGAGGAGTTATAATCCCGTGAGAACTCAAGCTTATTTAGTATTACGCAATCTAATGAAATCCTTATCTGTGGTGTTTGGGAGACATATGATAACTCCAAAAGTAACATTTTTCAGGACGAGCATTTTTAGGTTTGAAAGGGTTCTGTAAATCAGGTATAATAAATAAATAAACCAAATGTTTACATTTCAACGTTTATTTTTTTAACTTTTGAATGTAATAAACTTATTCTCCATTTTTTTGTTTGTTTTTTAATTAATGGCACGTATCACGTTTGTACCACAAAAACAATAAGTAAAAAATCGGAAATAATGGAATTATCAACTTAAATTCTAAATATTCTGTCTTTGTTTTTGATAAGATGTTTCATGGTCCTTTGAAAATAGCTGAAATTTCATAGAAAAAAAAAACAAAGGAAAAATTAAAAAGAAAACAAGTCACTCGTCAAAATCTCCATCACTGTCACTCATGTATTGTGCTGTTCTGGAATGAGTGCGCTTTAGTGACTTGTAAAAATCATGATAGATTTGGCCAATAAAGGGCAGGAGATCTAGGATATCTTTGTATTTTAATATGTCAATAGGCACAGGTTCGGTATACGCTAGGGGTAATTCAATATTAGCCATAGAAACTGGCTTGCCTCTTCTCTGCATGGAGTAAAAACGAACGGCTCATTAGAATTCAAGGTATATTTGAAGCCCACGTCACTAGCCCTTTTAAAAGTTAACCAAGAAATGCTGTTCCAGGTAAAGGACTTTTTATCTTTTGTTACATTTCGTTTAATGAAATAAGTATTTAGCAGCTTGGAAAATCCAAAAAAGTCTGATTGTTTCATGAATTTTACGTCATACCTAGTGCTGGTCATTTTGAATATGGACACCCAATCTTGTGGAACAGAGATTGTGCTGTTCCTTGTTTTTACGAATCTTTTAATGGCAGCATGATCCCTATCACACTCGAAATGAGTGTGCCCCGGCACGAGAAATTTATGATTAATTTCTTTAAGAGTTGTCTTTCGTTCTAGCGCTATCATAAACATAACAGGTAAGTACTATGCTTGCTAAATAACGTTTTTGTAAAAGTGTATCTCTACATGGTAAGTTTCTATGATCTTCAAACACTTGGCCTAAGTTAATGGTTTCTGTAGTTTTATGGCACTTTGCTCGGCAGGTTTCCGGCAAAGATAGAGGTCTTCTAGCTGGAATACATTTACCTTTTGCAGTAACGTATGCCTCGCATTTCCTTCGATTTTCATTGCGATGTTTGCGCAATTTTCTTTGCATTGGACTTGGACCCTTCCTCCTTTTCCTTTCTGCAATCTGCGCCAATGGAGCATCATTTGTTGGCAATTCAGATTCTACAGGAGCAGCGACACTATCAGAATCAAGTAGTTCCTCCTGTGACTCAGAATGCGATGGCTGCCATACATCGCTAGATCCGGAACTAAAATCTTTCACTGTATGGTTAGCAGGCAAAGTAAGAAGCGGTGATGATGGACCGGTAAGCTCGGTATAATTTCTAGGGCTCAGTGGTCTCAGTGAAGATGTATCTGAAATATAAATAGCATTTTCAAGGCCCATTAGATGATTCTCAGGGCTTAACGAATTCAGCGGCGATGCCCAAGGAAGATCAGAACTTAGGTGTTTTGTGGAAGTCGATGGGTTTTGAAAAATAATTGTCTCGGCCATAATATCCATTATATTAGTACTTGTCTGCGAAAAAAAAGTATTTTGTAATTTCAGGCAACATTTTTCAGCACAGACACTTACCACAGGTTGTACTAAACTTATGCGACGTCTCCAGTCCTGATTTAGTAACACTTAAGCTGTCAGTGGAATGATCTATCAAATTCATATGAAATGCTGTCGATGAATTTCACAAAATTGATGACCCAGCCACATTATTTGTAATTTTATTAGTAGGTAGCTGTAAAGAAAAGTATTTGATAATATTAAATAGCGTTACTTTTCAGCACACAGACTTATCATGGTTTGTGCTAAATTCATATTATGCGACGTCTCTAGTCCTGATTTAGCAACGGTGGAATTATCTACCACATTTATGTGGCATGGCGTCGACGAATTTTCCAAACCTGATAAGTCAGCCATAATGTTTGTACTATTATTATTGGATATTTCCTGCAAACAGCAAAACCAAATGTAGTATGTATGCGAGCAGTCATAAGAATACCTAAGTGCCCCACAAACATTCTTTGCATTATCCATTTTATTTTCGTAATCTCGTTTGGTACGATTATGGTATGTCGCACTTACCTGAAGTGACTAAGTAACACAAAATAATATAAAAATTGATTAATGATTTGATAAGAACATGTTAAGTAAGACATATCAGAAATGGAGCATAATATACATGTATAATGTTTGGTACAGAAATGATAAATGCGAGTTTGAAAGCTTGATATGACCCATTGACAACCTACCGTGCATGTCAGCAAGTGAAATACAGATACTTACATTATTAAAAGTTGAAGATCCATCCTGCATTTTACACATCTCCAATATTTTTAAAATTCGCGCACTTCTATTAGCCATATTTAACGAACACGTTGAAATTTAAACCAGCTTTAAAATCTAAAACGGCCACTACAATTTCAAAATAACAACTAAACTCGCGAGATGCGCCAAGTCAAGCAGAGTAAAGATCGCAACACACGTGGCCCTTTCGTTACGCTCGCGGCCAAAAGCGACGAATTCATACGGGCTGATATCACACTTACATGGAACCGTTTTTAATTAGCTATTTGATACAAGTGTGTTAAGTGGAACATATCAGAAAGGGAGCAAAATAGACTTGTATAATATTTGGTACGAAAATGATAAATGGTACTTATTGCATATGTACCAAACATAATTATATATTTTTGTTTTGCGTTATCATGTCAAAGGATTTTATCATTTTCATACCAAACAAAATTTTTGATATTGTGACATACCATTTTTAGATCCCAATATAACGAACTTATTAATAGCGCTGGACTTATCGTTGTTAGAGCAAATGAAAATTAAACACAAATGAAGATTGACCCTGGAGTTAACAAAAAAACTAAATTTTTGGAGTTATCATATGTCTCCCAAACACCACAGTTATCTATTTTCTTAGATTTTCTTAGCGTCGTTCCCATGCTTTGTCAGCAGATTAGAAACTTATAAATATATGTAAAGTGCATAATAAAGTCAGTCATATTGTACACGCCTCTGGCATAATAGAAAATTTTTAAAAATAAACTCTCGAGAATCGAGTTGTTAACTCTCTACAACTTTTTGCTTTGCCAAGAGCACGGTATTTTTATCGACTTCTACTTCATCTGCTATGTTTCTTATATTGACACCGTCTCGCAATCGACTGTAGATAATTGCTTTTTGCTGGGGGGTTAACTGAGGCATATTTAGGAAGTAAACGTAATGTCAATTATTTAAATAAATCAAACTGACAACTGTCACATGATACCTGTATGAGGTTCAACCTAAGGTAATACGTAATAGTCTAGGAGATCACAGTAAATATCAGCAAATTTTGTTGTCCTAGTTTTTTTTGGGCGCAATGGTTCCTATATTAATTCAGTAGAAATTTTTTATTTAATGGACCACTCGTGAAATCGGTTGAAATTGTACCTAACCAGAACGAGTAACACAACGAATTATGACTTAACCTATATTACGTTATGAATTAGATGAGAATTATTATTCCTAGTAGCTTAGGTTTCCTGTCTGCCAAAAAAAGGTAAAAATCAAAATGATAAATACTAACTGAGCACAACTACACCGTATTTTAAAATTATATCCAAAATTATTTTATTACAGCATTAGTCAAAAAAAATATTATTTTCTTGTACACAGCACGTTCAGAAAGTTGTTATTTGCTCTTTTGCCAATAAAATTATCGTAACACCGATTTCTTTTGAAGAGATCCTCATAAATCGCTTTCTTGCACCCCCAAAAGTTACATAATACGTAAATATGTGGTGAATTTAATTTAGTTTTCAACCCTATCGACTAATTTAAGAAGCACTAATGGAAGCACAAACTAAATAAAAATATGCAAAATATTATTTAACAACGGATCAACGAAGAACATTATTTTTATAGGTACCAAAACAAAAAGACACTACCTAGGTACATTATTATTTATATTATTTAAAACTACCCTCTAGTTCTAAAGCAGACCCTACACGATCATTATTACTCTCAGTATTAAAAAATATTGTCAGTAATATTGATCGTGTACGGGGTTAATAGAAAGATCGAATGAAGTAAATTCAAGCAAATAATTATTGAAGATTATTCGAATATTTTAATTTTTTAATAATACTGACAGTATTACTGTTGTGTGAAATACTGACAGTAATAATGATCGTGTAGGGACTGCTTTAGGAAAAAATATTGATAATATGGACGCGTATTTGTATAGTTGCCTAAGCAGTAAAGTAGGTAGTAGAAGCGAAGCTAAGGGGTTGTTGACCCAATTTTGCTATCCTAATTCAGTCCGCTAGGGTGATTCCGGCTGGCTGAACTCATGCGTCAGCATCAGCTGTGTATTGATCCATACTGACTAGTTTAGTAATACCGTTTCATTATTTTTGCTATTTATTTCTTAATTTGTGAAAGAAAAAGTTAAAGCCGTTAAATATTAGCAAAAGTTAAAGCCGTTTAATATTAACAAAATATCGTATCGTCGCTTAGTGAGGTTCATTTTAAATTAGTTCTGGGTGTTTAGTTGAGGTTGAGGTAACCTATTTATTTTGCTTTTCTCTAAAGAGTTTTATTAAATTTATGTTATAGGTAGTATTTTAATATTTTGAAATTGAGAATTTTGGAAGAGTTGGTAGTAGATATTCTTTAAAGGTAAGGTATTAAAAATATTATTTCTTCAAATTTGATACATCAAAATATTGTTAAGAGACCTGGCAATACAACAACCTAGCTCACTTTTCTTCCGTTCTTTATATGGCCATGTGTTTTATTTCCAGTGGTGTGCAGTGATTAAAAAAAATTTGAGGAGTTTAATATCTCGAAGCGCTATTTATGACTATTTCTCCTCAATCTGAATTCAAATCAGAATTTACCAGTTTCAATTTATGCAGTGAATTTCATAACACCCTGTATAATGGCGCAAAAAGTGCAAAATTTAATTTACAATATTGAATAATTATTATTTTCTTTACTGCGACACTGAGGGAAAGGCATCGCCTAGTTGGCCCCGAAACATATTTCCAGTGGGATAACATAGATCCCCTCACCGCGGGGGGCACAGCCTTTTGAGGGGCCCAACGTGGATGAGGCAGATGCTCATTTATAGCCACATCTCTGGGTTCAGGCTTGATTTTACAAAGGGCCTTACGATTTTGCGTTCCGCCACTGCATATTTCTAAACTAGCATACCAAGCTTTAATTTTCATAGAAATTGCAATCGTTCCAGCGACGGACCTCCCCCCCCCCCCCTAGAGCCTTTGCCAAATCTACGCAAACTTACAGCATTGTACACAAAGGATTTCAATAGCAAATTTTGAAAAAATAAACATTGTAACATTTAAAAATTCCTACATATTCTACAAAATAATATAAACAAAAACAAATATTTGATTTCTATGTAAGGTCTTGTGAAATAAATTATACCACAAAAATATTACTAAAGCTTATATAAAAAATTAAGCTTTTTTTTTGGTACTTCTGATTTAGGTACTTATGCTCTTAGATTGTTTCTGAAAACCTTGCGATCTAATCAAAATTTGCACCCGATAGTTTTTTTTTTTGGCTTCTAAAGGAAATAAATTATCGAATATCTTTTTTCGAAAGGAAAGTTTTTCGAAAAAAGCTTGAAAAAATGGTTTTCAAAAGAAGATTTTTGGAAAATATTCCTAATTTTCGGAAACTGTATAGGTATTTCTGAAAATGTGTACTTTAAAAATACGTATTTTCGAAAAATTGGCATAAATAATAATCTATAATATTTACACCTTTATATTCATCAAACAATTTGTCCTGTCGCATATAAGCTAAGATGATGACGAACCGTTTTGGTTCTTTTTCGAAAAACATCTTTTTTGAAAGTATTTTTTTGCGAAAATGGATCTACCAAATTTTTTCGAAACCATCTTTTTTGAAAGAAAGAATTTTTCAAAGTTACATTTTCCAGTAGGTACCTAATATATTTTTTCAAAAACATAGTTTTTCAAACATTGAATAATTATACTCTACTAGCTTAGATATAGAACGTCAATGGAAAAAAAGTTAAAAAAAGATCCGGAACAAACAAAATGTCTGCTACGACACTTTAAAGCAAATTACTTTTTAAAAAAAGCGATTTTTGGAAACAGAATATTCAAAAAGTCTTTTTCGAAAAAATGTACTTTCGAAAAAGATGTATTTTAAAAGTTCTTCTAAAAAATAATTCAAAAAATTAGTTTCCGAAAAAAAAACTGAAAAATACTCCTAGTTCGTAAGGTTTGCGCAATGACCTGTTTCATTGGCCTGGGGTGCTACTGTGTTTACGTTGGCTGGCGGCATTCTTAACTCTAATGACATTTTCCACGTGACCAGTTAATTGTTTCTGTATTCGATAATGACGTGATTGTAAAGTGGCATCGCCAGTATCGTGAATGTAGTAGCATCCCTGGCTCATTACCGCCGCACTATGGGGTATTTGACCCTAAAACCTGGCCAAAATTATTGGACGCGTTTGTATGTCCCTACTAGGTATTTAAAGTAAATTTAAGCTATAACTACCTATACAGGGTGTTCGGATAACTTGGACGGATACTTAAAGAGGTGATTCTACATGGTAAATTCAAGGTGGCAAGTAATATAATAAAAAGGCGAAAAGTCAATAGGTAAGTACCTTTCGAGTTAAAGCTTGTCAAAGTTTAATTTTCTTCTTTTTATTTTGAATATCTTGCGGTTAGTTTTTAAATCATGAAGTGGATATTTGGCATATGGGTTCTTTAAAATGACTTGTCCTTTTTTTTCAATAACTGTCAAAACAAAAAAGACATGCTAAAAATTATATTTGAATTTAAGGTAAAGTATATCCTGATGCATTATCCGAACACCCTATATTTAGGTGAATTTGCGAAAACAGTGGAAGTAGGTGTAAAATTCAAACTTTTACTAAGTATATACATAATACATAAAACTCATTACTTAAATGTAACGAAAATACAAGATGTGTGTGCTTATTTAGGTTTCCATGTCTTCCTCCTCACTAGAGGAATTTGTATCTTCTGAGGTCTGTAGAAATTCTTCTGCTGGCAGCAACATTGCTAAGGTCTCCTTAGAAAAAGAAGGCGACTTTTTTTTTGGTGTGCGTCTCATTCTTGTTATCAATGGATCTGACTGTAACAATAGTCTGTTTATTATGTCATAATTACATGACTCCCTGCTAATTTTTCTAGCATAACCCAGCCTATAGGTACGAAAATATTTGTTGCGGGCTTCAGCGGCCTCTTCTGAAAGTTGTCCGACAGGTACAATTGCTGTAGATATAACAGCGGCTCCATGTATAAGAATTTTATGGAACGTAGGAGGCATGGGGTACCAGCCGTACATCTCCACGTACAATTTAGCTGTATTAAAAGCAAATTCGGAAAATTTATTTTCGTCAATTTTTTGTCCACTCGATAATGTTTCAAGAATTATTTTAAATCGGTACAGCAGATCTCTATCTACTCTTGTAATTGCAGCAGCTTTTTCTATGTCTGCAAAAAATCTCCTTGATGTATTTCCATCGTTGGTATTTCCAAACCCCACTTTCGGAATATCAACTAATAGACCCATCTCTTCTTTGAAAGATTTCTGTATAGCTCTCTTTCTTTCTTCTACAATTTTGTGGTTTTCGCTATTCTTCTTTACCTGCCATTCTTTAATGGGTAGTTTATATGACAAGTGTAACACATGTTCAAAGAATCTTATCCTAGCGTGTAGTATGGATAATCCAAATCGCAAATTTTCGGTATTTGTTGGGAAAGTTGGCAATGCATCTAAATCATTGAAATTTTTTGTTGTGGCCCCACAAATATAACATCGTTGCGTGTACTTGGTTCCTGTCACTGCATTACATACTTTTCCGTCTACCATTGTAAAGAGCATTTTATGTTCTATACAAACAGGACCAGTGTCAGTCTGTATTTTAGTTTTTTGCAGGGCCTTGATTTTGTTTTCTATGTAGTTTACTTCATCATTTGTAATGTCTGTTGTCTCATGAACGAATCTTATACGGATTGACCGGCAATATCGAGGCGAGGAGGGTGTTGGGTTTTGCCAAACTATTTTCTTTTGGCCATTGATTTCTGTAAAAAGTTGTAAGTACACAAACGAACTTTGAAAAATATTTGCATCATATTCGCTCTCAAATTTTTGTTTGTATTGGTTTTGTTGAGAGCCGTCACAACCCCATTTTGAAATGAAATAAAGGTTTTGTTTTTCTTTTTGTAACAATCTCTCCAACACTTCAGACAAATTCATGCACAATCGCTGTGCTGTATGGTCCAATAATGGTTGTAATTCCAATTCTGCACATGTTGCTGTCACTGTGTATGATTCACGTGGTGGATAGCATAAGGCTTTTTCTTTCTGTAAAATAGAGTAGCAGGGAAAAATTGATTTGGCTCTTTCCCTGTATGCATTGTACTCGTTCCGAGTTGAATTAGCTTCCACAAATACTGATAAAGCCTCCGTGGGCGTTAACTGATTAGGGCCTTGTGGTTTCGCTAGTATCGCTCGCCTATACTTTGTTGCCCGGGTTGGAGTAGTAGTAGTAACATCTTTTATAAGCAAGGCTGCGTCTACTTTACCAGATTTTCTTAGGCTCATCTGGGCAGCATAAGTCAACTCTTCTGAGCTTTTTCGGCCCTTAAATCCTTAGTTTTACGCCTTTTTGATCGTTCACTAGACTCTCCAAAGGACTTCGCAGGACGACCACTTTTCTCCGATTTTGCCGTATACGCACCAAATTTAATGGTACCACTTAGCCACACTTGATATTTTGTGAAAAAACGGTCCTCAATGTAGTTAGCAGCCGTCCACCGAAGCTTGAACACAGACTTAAAGCGGGATAGTATAGCACGTAAATCTTTGAGACGTTCGTTAGGGCAATTAGTTCTTTCAATCAAGCGGATCTCTAAGTATGCGAATTTTTCGTCAATTTTTTTGCATCCAGATTCCTTGATTATATTGTACAAATCCCGTCTACTTATACTTATATGCTGTTCTGATGGCTCTGTAATTAAGAAAAATAATTTCTATTGAATTCTGAAATTATTTCGAATTTACGGTAAGAAAGACGGCTTTTATTAAAAATTCTATAAAACCTGAAGGTGGAAGAAAGTGGTGAATAACAATTCGGATTCTTAAACCGAAAGACCTGTACTTTATTATAAAGAAAATAACCATCGGAAAAAGCCTGAGAATATAACTAAACAGTTCGTATTTTTTACAAATATAATAAAATATTACTACAAAAATATGAACGAAAGTTATAGCCGTACAAATCGCACAACCCGCGGCAAGGCAAGTTAAATTAGGTTTAAAACACTCTACATACCTTTCACATCACAATCCATATCCACAAATTGTCCAAACCCACTCAACTTTATAATAAAAAAACAGCGTATAATAACGTTTGAAATGTCCGATAAAACTAACATGCAGCAGAAGCGATAGCTAACTTGCGAATACTCTGTAATCTTTTACTGGTCGTTTAACGCAAAATAAGTGGGGTAGACACGCCGCCTACACCCTTGGGTACTACCTGAAATATTTTATTTGAATAAATTTTGACATTAGGAAATTCCACTTTTGGCCAGGTTTTAGGATCAAATACCCCATAGTGCGCCGCGTCGGCGGTGTGCACTCAGAGTTCAGATTTATAGGCTTAAGTAGTTTAGATACGTAATTACTATACTAACCTCTTTGTATTCCTTATTTAAAAGAAATGCAGTTAAATGCCTAAGAGTTTCCATTTACAAGGAAGTTAGGACGTTTTTAGTAGCAAGTTATCTACTGGCATCGCACACGAAAGGTGATAAATTAAAATAATATTTCCGAGATAATCCCGCTAGATTAATCTCAGGAAACACAGATAAGGCAAAATGTCCTATTTACGAAATTGTTTATTATTCCCAGATAAAACGAGGTTGGGATGTACTATGCTCCTGTGGTAAATAATGTGGTAATATTATTGTGGTAGATAGAGCTTTAAAGGGAAGATTATTATCAGCAAAAGGCTTATTTAATAAGACTTTTATCTGACCGCCTTGTACAGGGTGGTCCACAAATAATTGACAGAGCTCAACTGCAAAGAGACTAGATATCAGAATAAGTAGATTGAGCTAAATATGTTTTTGTAGGAGGAGTTAGTTAAGGAAATAGATAATAAACCATTGGATTATTTGATCTTGGTTGAAATAGTGGGTTCCATTTTGAGTAAGAAGTTTTAGTAAATTTTCTGTTGTGTAGACAGACTCTAAGAAAAAACATCCTGCCGAAATAGAAAGAAGCCCTTTTTTATTTTTTAAGGAATTGCAAAAACCTATAAAAACTAAGATAAACTTATTCGTAACTTTACTTGTACTTGCTTGCTTAACTAAATAAAAAAGAACAAAATAATTTATTGTGCATAAATAAACAGGGGCGGGTTTAAAATTTCGTCTAGGGGGGGCGCAAGGTCACCCCGAGCTACACAAAAGATAGACAAAAAAACGGGCAAGTTCGCATGCGACATTTTTTTTTATTGTTAATAGTTCTAAGAAATGTACACTATTTTATAATTATAATGGACGAAATATCTAAACCTGTTCTTCGATAGAGAACATATTTTTCGAAATTAAAATTTTCCGGATATAAATTTTTTGAAGCAACGGCTTTTTGAAAAAGAAATTTAGGAGAAAGTAACGTACCAAGCCTAAGGAAACCTGATCAAACCCAAAAAAGTTTTGTTTATATTTGTTCACGACCTTTTTCATCTTTTTTTCATTAAGATTTTCCAAGCTACTAGAGTTCATAATTTAATTTTCTAAATATTGCTTTCGAAAACATATATTTTTGGAAAATGCCTATTTAAAAAAAAAAAAAATTTTTGGAAGACATTTTTGAAAAAATGTAACTTCGAAATACGTGTTTTCGAGAAAATATTTTATAAATCCGTTTTCAAAAAAAGCATCTTTGAAAAAGCTGTCGGGACATTTTGGAAAGAATGTACGTTTGAAATACAGTATTTACGAGAAAATATTAAAAAAAAAATTGTTAATAAGTTTTCGAAAAAGCTGTTTTTCGAAAAAATTTACTTTCAAAAGAGATGTTTTTAAAAAAGAACTATTTGGTTATTAGTTTCCTTTAAAAGTCAAAACGGTCCGGCGCACAATTTGATAAGATCGCAGTGATATGTGTAAGGAATATTTTCGTAAACAATCTAAGAGCATGTAAATCAAAAATTGCCAAAGAAGGCGTGCATTTTTTATATTACATATTGATTAATATTAATCCATTATTCACATTTTTGTGATTTAATTCATTTCAAAGACCTTACAGTCAGGGCAAATATTTGTTTTTGTTTATAATATTTTGCAGAATATGTATGAATGGTTAATGTTTATGTTACAATATTTATTTTTATAAGTTGTTATTAAAAAAAAATTGTACAAGGCTTGGGGGGGCTCCTTCGCCCCCTAAATCCGCGCCTGCAAATAAAATCATTGGAACAAGAACATTTAGTCTACAAATTATTTTAAGAAATTCATCGTTTTTACCATCTGAGCTACACGTCTCACGACGCGACATTATTGCTTACCCAAGAGTTACGGCCAGTTGTACCATAGTGTTTTAATCGACTGTAACTTAAACAGTTTTTAGACCGTGACCCAATGCACAAACTTTCACAATCTAAGCGAGGTTCAAGTCTAAGCCTGAATACGGTTATTAAACCCATTTTACACTTGACAAATTTTCATTGCTGGGATTTTTACTTACGTAATTCTTTTATTAGAAGCAATTAATAAATACGTTTGGCTTTTGCGAGTCATTCGTCGAATTGTAATTGGTCCCAAATATCCCAATAAAAAAGTTTGAAAATGTGATTTAAAAAAATACAAATTTTAATGTCGATTTGAGACTAACGGTCAGGTCTATCCACTCAAATAAATAGTACACAACTGTTACGTGTTTTATTGCCTTTAAAACGAAACTTGCAATATCTGTCCAAATAAGAAAGTTATGAACATGATATAAATAAATTTTGAGATTTAGGTGAAGTACCCTCTAGCGGCAAAGCAGTGGAATACTTTTGCTAAGATTATAGAGCCTGCACTAGACTTAGATTGTGTGCAAAATTTCAATTCAGTATTACAAAAAAGGCACAGCTACAGCAATTTCCTTTATAGAATTGCTACAGTTATTTTTCCATGTAGAATCAGCTCTTCCAGTTTCCTAATGGAAATATATTTCTGAACACCCTGTACAATATAATATAATAAAAGTTAATTAACGTATTAATGTGCTGTAATCATATTAAACTTACTAGAAATATACTAATAATTAATCAAGATTTCCACTTGAAAACAATCAATTTCTGTATAAATATTTAATAATAGCCAGGTCAACTTCGATCTTGGCGGGAACAACCGTCAACAACGCGTAGCCTTCGGGTCGTCTCAGTTCGGCCGACTCGAGCGAGCGACAGTCAGCTGTTTCGCCGTTTCAACGCCGCGATGTCTGCCGCCAGCTTGCAAAACTGATCAATACAATACACAAATAAAGTTATATTCCGGATTTTAAACGGAAAATAGCGTCTATTTTGGTGTATAGACAAGTTTTCCAGATGTTGTTGGGTACGTGATTACTGAAAAAGCGAGGTAAGGATATTTTATTTTTATTTTGTGCTACATAACCTTATTTTCGACAACCGGCGGTGTTTTCAAATATCGACAGTATGACGAATGCGCTGTTGTATTAAATATTCGAAACTTTTTTAGCTTAACACAATAAAAGCAGGTTTCCCGCTTTCAGGCAGTCGGCGCCGAATTTACCTTGTTTTTTAACTTATCATTATTTAGTAATGCGCTGGTATTTAATTCAATTATTACTCGTAGATAGGTACTTAAATATAATCTGATGTAAATATCATTTTTGCAATTCTGTGGTCGGCGCTTAAAAGGTCATATGTCGATTTTTGACAATTCGAGTAATTTAAGGTTAAAGTTTTTAGGTTTTTCTAGCACCTGTATTAGGTTGAATTTTATTACTTTTGTGGCTGTTTTAGGTAAATATATTTAGTTAGGCATTTCTACGTTGATAAAAGTTAGGCCAATGAGATTACACATAATATTTACAAAAAATATATCAAGTTATTTCCTTTTTATCAAAGAAAACCATCCAATCAGAGATGGTAGAAAAGACATAAGTGTACATAATGCCAATTAGATAACAATTTTTAAAACGGTAAAAACGACATAAGTATGTATACATATACTTATAACATTAAAAAGGAATAGTCTTAAAAGGCTATATCTATCTCCCCAATATATAAAGCTGAATGTAACTATGTGTGTCCGGAGAAAAAAAATGACTTCGAGATGAGGTAGAAAGATCGAATTTTCCACATATCTAGATATTGGTACCAGTATGTAGGAAAAATATGACATTCTCAAATTCTTAACTCTGAAACGAGTTATAGAAATAATAAATATGTAATATATTTCTTAACAAAATGGTGAACTTCGACGTCGATGGGCGCCACCGGTTGGGTTTGCTTGCAACCCAAGCAAACCCAACCGGAGCGGACGGGTACCGGCTAATGTAGACCTAAAAATATATTTTACGGGAAAAATACTCTTAAAAAGAGTAATAGTAACTACTTGCCTTGTATATTATTATAGTATTTAAAATATTATTATTTTAATTTGCATGAAAATAAAAAAAAAATATAAAAATTACACATGAATATTAAAAACAATTTTATTAAAAGGAATATATAAATGAACATACAAAACTAGTAAAACAATGTTTTTACTTTAAAAAAAAAAGCTAACGCACCTAACTAAATCTTAAATTTTAAGACAGGACCAAAAACTATAGAACCTAATCATCATCCTGTTCTGAAACTAGATCGAGATCTGAATCGTAGTCCTTTTCCAGTTTCTTATTTACTGGTAGGTTAATGTAATACTGTCGAACTTCTTTATCTAATAGATTTACAATTTCCAACAAATTTTCTTTTTTTTTAATACTTATTGGACGCAAGGCTTGATACAAGGGAATTAATGTATATTGTTTCAGAGCGTTAAGAGTCTGTCCTTTTTTAAAGAAACTAACTATTTTAAACTGTTCGTCTTCTTCGAAGCTGCACTTGTATTGAACTACCGCGTCTTTTGTGTAACGCTGCCAACAAACATTTCTTAACTTAAATGACTTGTTTTTACTTTGCAATGGCCCTTTAGTAGAAAGGTCCGAAAAATTGAAAAAGTTTTCTTGTTCCATAGCCACAACATTAAACTTTTTTTCTTGCTAGCCGTTCTTACCAGTTGATACCAGTCTCTTGGTACGTGAATGTTAAATGCGCATGTTTTTTTAGCTCTCTCTATAACAGCATGGTCAACATCACACTCCATGTGAGTGTGACCTGGTACCAAAAATTTGTGTTCCACTGCTTCTAATGTGGGGTGATGTTGCAACAGAAATTGGAACATTGAGGACACTATGGAGTTTTTATTCTGACCCCCACATGTGTCAGAATAAAATACTGCTGTTTTTATACCCTCTGGAATATTAAAAAGGTGATTGTACAAGCATGACGCTATTTCATTTGCACCCCGGCCAGCAATACATTCTGACCACATATAATGCCAAGACTCTCCCGTATTACCATTATGGATTGTTAAGTTATATGTGGCCAACTGTCTTAAGTAAAATATTTTATTGGTCGATAAGTAAGGAGTTTGAAGTACTTGTTGTAAATCAAAACCATAAGTTACGTGAGAATTATCGCCTTTGCCTATTTTTTTATCTTTGTCTTTTTCGGCATAAGCACGATCAGCACAAGCTAAATGCTCCTCTTTTTCTTTTCTAGCACTCAATTTGTCATCTTCATTTTCAGAATACTGTTCTTTGGCAAATAAACTGTCACATTTGGAGCATGTATCATTGTTTGGTTTTTTAAATTTGAGGCCTAAATTATGGAATTCTCTGGCATAAATTTTTATTGAAACAGGCTTGTCAGTGTCTGTTTCTTGGTAAAGTTCATACATTTGGTTTAAATTTAAATTTGACGCCAAATATTTTTTATTTGTATGTCTTCTAGAATAGTGGCTCTCATAGGCAGGAAATGATTGTATATGCTTAACAACTTCATCTATTTTATATTGTGGTGTCTTATGTACAGGTGTGTGAGATCCTCTCTTGTCAGTGTGAGTAACTCCACAACTTGACTCTAACTTATTTGCTACAGTACAGGAAATAAATTTTTCTGTTTCATCTAAAGTAGCCAAAAAGCAGCTTTTACAAATGACTACCTTATTGCCATCAATTTCAAAATGATAGATGTAGGTCATTTGTCTATTTTTTAAGCTTCTGCCATCATTTACTTTAGTTCTGGTAATTTGAGTTTCTCTGGATGTAATAAGACTCGCAACAAATGCTACGCGACGATCATGAGTATTTAAACTCCAATACTCATCAAAAATTTTTTGCCGTATGTTTTCATTAAGTTTGTCCTTGCACTTGTTTCTACAATTGTCACGTAAAGGTTTTAATCTCTTTGCTTCCCTAACTTTTCCTTTTGCCGTGATGTATTTTTTTTCAGAGTTTCTATTAATTTTTCTTTTTTGTACTTCTTTTCTTGAAAATGGTTTTGACTTATTCTTTTTATCATCCAATTCGTGTTCTGCCTCTTCATCCTCGATTGTTTCTTCATCACTCATTTCGGGTATAAAATCTTTATCGTTCTGGTCATCCTGCTCTATTACTTCTTCAAACTCATTGACATTTTCGGCTTGAATAACTCTGTTTCCAATTTCGCAATCTTCGGTATTTTTTAATAGTTCTGTGTGCTCTGAAACAAATTTTTTCTCTATTAAGTTGTTTCCTTTACTCTCTTTATAGTTTCCGGTTTCTGTAAACTCTAATAATTCTGAAGGCTCTTTTAACATGAAGTCGCTGTTAAAATTTTCATTATCAAGTTCAATTTCTACATCTCTAGGTATAGTTGTATTATCCTCCAGGGAAACGTAGCTTGTCATTTTGTCATGATGCTGATTATCTTCACCCACTATTATGTTTAGAATATCTTCTTTTACACTTTCACTTAATAATGTGCCACCAGATATGTTAAAATCCCCTAAAACGCTGACAGAATTCAATAAATCATCCTCTAACATTTCTTTTCCGGTTCTTATAAACTCTATTGTTTTTAACTGCTCTTTTCCTACATAGTCGTTGTTCAAACTTTTGCCCTCAAATTCTATTTCTTCACCTCTAAATATAGTTGTTGTTTCACATCCTTCTATAACATCATTGTCTTTTGTAATTTGTTCACTGTACTGAATATCATTTTTATTGAGATTTTCGTCTATTATTATATCCAGTTTTACATTTTCCGAGACATATTCACCTGATAATGTGGCATCTGTTATATTAAAATCCTCAAAAACGCTATCATTTAATACATCCTCTCCGAGATTATCCTGAGCGACTTCGATACTTTGGCTGTTGTTAATTTCATTAGTTCTACCTTGAGTTCTACCTATAAAAAATAAAAACCGTAAACATTTTTAAAACATTCTGTACTATTCCATGTAACTATGACGCCCCGTTTTATTTTGTAAAATATTGAGCTAGATTGAGAATTCAAAAAATGGGTATTTTTTTATCTTTATAAAACCCACGAAGGCGGCAAGCCAAAAATTGTTTTTGTTGGGGCAAGGAGAACCAAGATTTTAACATTTTCAGAATCCCGCTAACTTGTTGCAAATACTGTCTACTGTATGATACAAAACTTACCTCTACTAGAGACACTCCCGCCGCCGCAACGACACGCAATTATAATTCTGGCGGTTCTAGACCGCAGGCCACCTCGTACTTTTGGCATTATCACTAAACTTGATAGTATTAACCTGCAATAACTTTACGAAAATTACTTCAATGTTGCTTGCTTGCCTGTTCACTTGGCAATGCACCGAGTACGGACTGAGTTTGTATTTGTATGCTACCTTCTTTATGTCAAAGTAAGACAGATCTGTCTTTTTTAAGCGGGAAATCAATTATGAACGCTTAAAAGGGTATAAGTCAACTTTTGCCCGAGTGACAAATCAATACCCGAGCGCTTAAAAGGGTATAAGTCAACTTTTATCGGAGTAAGAAATAAATACTGAACGGTTAAAAGGTTATAAGTATACTTAAACCCAAAATAAGTGAAATCTTAAAGCCTTAAAGGGATTTAAGTGAACTTATTCTGTTTTAAGTGTTCAAAATGTTCTGCATTTAAACCAGTAAGTATATATATGATACTTTAATCGTTTGCTTGATTTAAAAATTTATTTATATGTAAACTTCTGTCCTTTTTTTCGTTTAAAATTTTAGAAATCTAGAACTTATGCCTTTAAAGGGTATTTTTTTTAATACTTGGGGGAAAAATAAATGTTATATAAATGTATCAGGTTAAACATTTTCGATTTTTTGGTTCATCTAGCCAAAAATGACAATTTACCAAAAAAACGACTTATGACCTTTTAAGCGCCGACCACAGTCTGTGGTCGGCGCTTAAAAGGTCATATGTCGATTTTTGACAATTCGAGTAATTTAAGGTTAAAGTTTTTAGGTTTTTCTAGCACCTGTATTAGGTTGAATTTTATTACTTTTGTGGCTGTTTTAGGTAAATATATTTAGTTAGGCATTTCTACGTTGATAAAAGTTAGGCCAATGAGATTACACATAATATTTACAAAAAATATATCAAGTTATTTCCTTTTTATCAAAGAAAACCATCCAATCAGAGATGGTAGAAAAGACATAAGTGTACATAATGCCAATTAGATAACAATTTTTAAAACGGTAAAAACGACATAAGTATGTATACATATACTTATAACATTAAAAAGGAATAGTCTTAAAAGGCTATATCTATCTCCCCAATATATAAAGCTGAATGTAACTATGTGTGTCCGGAGAAAAAAAATGACTTCGAGATGAGGTAGAAAGATCGAATTTTCCACATATCTAGATATTGGTACCAGTATGTAGGAAAAATATGACATTCTCAAATTCTTAACTCTGAAACGAGTTATAGAAATAATAAATATGTAATATATTTCTTAACAAAATGGTGAACTTCGACGTCGATGGGCGCCACCGGTTGGGTTTGCTTGCAACCCAAGCAAACCCAACCGGAGCGGACGGGTACCGGCTAATGTAGACCTAAAAATATATTTTACGGGAAAAATACTCTTAAAAAGAGTAATAGTAACTACTTGCCTTGTATATTATTATAGTATTTAAAATATTATTATTTTAATTTGCATGAAAATAAAAAAAAAATATAAAAATTACACATGAATATTAAAAACAATTTTATTAAAAGGAATATATAAATGAACATACAAAACTAGTAAAACAATGTTTTTACTTTAAAAAAAAAAGCTAACGCACCTAACTAAATCTTAAATTTTAAGACAGGACCAAAAACTATAGAACCTAATCATCATCCTGTTCTGAAACTAGATCGAGATCTGAATCGTAGTCCTTTTCCAGTTTCTTATTTACTGGTAGGTTAATGTAATACTGTCGAACTTCTTTATCTAATAGATTTACAATTTCCAACAAATTTTCTTTTTTTTTAATACTTATTGGACGCAAGGCTTGATACAAGGGAATTAATGTATATTGTTTCAGAGCGTTAAGAGTCTGTCCTTTTTTAAAGAAACTAACTATTTTAAACTGTTCGTCTTCTTCGAAGCTGCACTTGTATTGAACTACCGCGTCTTTTGTGTAACGCTGCCAACAAACATTTCTTAACTTAAATGACTTGTTTTTACTTTGCAATGGCCCTTTAGTAGAAAGGTCCGAAAAATTGAAAAAGTTTTCTTGTTCCATAGCCACAACATTAAACTTTTTTTCTTGCTAGCCGTTCTTACCAGTTGATACCAGTCTCTTGGTACGTGAATGTTAAATGCGCATGTTTTTTTAGCTCTCTCTATAACAGCATGGTCAACATCACACTCCATGTGAGTGTGACCTGGTACCAAAAATTTGTGTTCCACTGCTTCTAATGTGGGGTGATGTTGCAACAGAAATTGGAACATTGAGGACACTATGGAGTTTTTATTCTGACCCCCACATGTGTCAGAATAAAATACTGCTGTTTTTATACCCTCTGGAATATTAAAAAGGTGATTGTACAAGCATGACGCTATTTCATTTGCACCCCGGCCAGCAATACATTCTGACCACATATAATGCCAAGACTCTCCCGTATTACCATTATGGATTGTTAAGTTATATGTGGCCAACTGTCTTAAGTAAAATATTTTATTGGTCGATAAGTAAGGAGTTTGAAGTACTTGTTGTAAATCAAAACCATAAGTTACGTGAGAATTATCGCCTTTGCCTATTTTTTTATCTTTGTCTTTTTCGGCATAAGCACGATCAGCACAAGCTAAATGCTCCTCTTTTTCTTTTCTAGCACTCAATTTGTCATCTTCATTTTCAGAATACTGTTCTTTGGCAAATAAACTGTCACATTTGGAGCATGTATCATTGTTTGGTTTTTTAAATTTGAGGCCTAAATTATGGAATTCTCTGGCATAAATTTTTATTGAAACAGGCTTGTCAGTGTCTGTTTCTTGGTAAAGTTCATACATTTGGTTTAAATTTAAATTTGACGCCAAATATTTTTTATTTGTATGTCTTCTAGAATAGTGGCTCTCATAGGCAGGAAATGATTGTATATGCTTAACAACTTCATCTATTTTATATTGTGGTGTCTTATGTACAGGTGTGTGAGATCCTCTCTTGTCAGTGTGAGTAACTCCACAACTTGACTCTAACTTATTTGCTACAGTACAGGAAATAAATTTTTCTGTTTCATCTAAAGTAGCCAAAAAGCAGCTTTTACAAATGACTACCTTATTGCCATCAATTTCAAAATGATAGATGTAGGTCATTTGTCTATTTTTTAAGCTTCTGCCATCATTTACTTTAGTTCTGGTAATTTGAGTTTCTCTGGATGTAATAAGACTCGCAACAAATGCTACGCGACGATCATGAGTATTTAAACTCCAATACTCATCAAAAATTTTTTGCCGTATGTTTTCATTAAGTTTGTCCTTGCACTTGTTTCTACAATTGTCACGTAAAGGTTTTAATCTCTTTGCTTCCCTAACTTTTCCTTTTGCCGTGATGTATTTTTTTTCAGAGTTTCTATTAATTTTTCTTTTTTGTACTTCTTTTCTTGAAAATGGTTTTGACTTATTCTTTTTATCATCCAATTCGTGTTCTGCCTCTTCATCCTCGATTGTTTCTTCATCACTCATTTCGGGTATAAAATCTTTATCGTTCTGGTCATCCTGCTCTATTACTTCTTCAAACTCATTGACATTTTCGGCTTGAATAACTCTGTTTCCAATTTCGCAATCTTCGGTATTTTTTAATAGTTCTGTGTGCTCTGAAACAAATTTTTTCTCTATTAAGTTGTTTCCTTTACTCTCTTTATAGTTTCCGGTTTCTGTAAACTCTAATAATTCTGAAGGCTCTTTTAACATGAAGTCGCTGTTAAAATTTTCATTATCAAGTTCAATTTCTACATCTCTAGGTATAGTTGTATTATCCTCCAGGGAAACGTAGCTTGTCATTTTGTCATGATGCTGATTATCTTCACCCACTATTATGTTTAGAATATCTTCTTTTACACTTTCACTTAATAATGTGCCACCAGATATGTTAAAATCCCCTAAAACGCTGACAGAATTCAATAAATCATCCTCTAACATTTCTTTTCCGGTTCTTATAAACTCTATTGTTTTTAACTGCTCTTTTCCTACATAGTCGTTGTTCAAACTTTTGCCCTCAAATTCTATTTCTTCACCTCTAAATATAGTTGTTGTTTCACATCCTTCTATAACATCATTGTCTTTTGTAATTTGTTCACTGTACTGAATATCATTTTTATTGAGATTTTCGTCTATTATTATATCCAGTTTTACATTTTCCGAGACATATTCACCTGATAATGTGGCATCTGTTATATTAAAATCCTCAAAAACGCTATCATTTAATACATCCTCTCCGAGATTATCCTGAGCGACTTCGATACTTTGGCTGTTGTTAATTTCATTAGTTCTACCTTGAGTTCTACCTATAAAAAATAAAAACCGTAAACATTTTTAAAACATTCTGTACTATTCCATGTAACTATGACGCCCCGTTTTATTTTGTAAAATATTGAGCTAGATTGAGAATTCAAAAAATGGGTATTTTTTTATCTTTATAAAACCCACGAAGGCGGCAAGCCAAAAATTGTTTTTGTTGGGGCAAGGAGAACCAAGATTTTAACATTTTCAGAATCCCGCTAACTTGTTGCAAATACTGTCTACTGTATGATACAAAACTTACCTCTACTAGAGACACTCCCGCCGCCGCAACGACACGCAATTATAATTCTGGCGGTTCTAGACCGCAGGCCACCTCGTACTTTTGGCATTATCACTAAACTTGATAGTATTAACCTGCAATAACTTTACGAAAATTACTTCAATGTTGCTTGCTTGCCTGTTCACTTGGCAATGCACCGAGTACGGACTGAGTTTGTATTTGTATGCTACCTTCTTTATGTCAAAGTAAGACAGATCTGTCTTTTTTAAGCGGGAAATCAATTATGAACGCTTAAAAGGGTATAAGTCAACTTTTGCCCGAGTGACAAATCAATACCCGAGCGCTTAAAAGGGTATAAGTCAACTTTTATCGGAGTAAGAAATAAATACTGAACGGTTAAAAGGTTATAAGTATACTTAAACCCAAAATAAGTGAAATCTTAAAGCCTTAAAGGGATTTAAGTGAACTTATTCTGTTTTAAGTGTTCAAAATGTTCTGCATTTAAACCAGTAAGTATATATATGATACTTTAATCGTTTGCTTGATTTAAAAATTTATTTATATGTAAACTTCTGTCCTTTTTTTCGTTTAAAATTTTAGAAATCTAGAACTTATGCCTTTAAAGGGTATTTTTTTTAATACTTGGGGGAAAAATAAATGTTATATAAATGTATCAGGTTAAACATTTTCGATTTTTTGGTTCATCTAGCCAAAAATGACAATTTACCAAAAAAACGACTTATGACCTTTTAAGCGCCGACCACAGAAATTATCAAGATGACGGCGAAGCGTCATTTTGGATTGTTCTTTTAAATTATAAGGCTAGCGACTAGCCTTCAACACTAGAAAAGTCTCGTTGAGTATAGTGAATACCATGATCTATCTAATTTGAATTGAGAATGACGACACAACCCCATTTTACAACGGAGAGATCAATAAGGAATATGCACATATTTCTTTTATTGCAAAAATCGTTTAAAGAAGTCATTACAAACCCAAAAGATTATTTTGAAGAACATTACTAGGATAATTTAGCTACAAAAAAGGTTTACTTTTCGGTATAATTTATTAAATTTTAAAAAGCAGCCATTTGTCCTTAATGAATAATGACGTCAGGAGATCAGCGAAAATAAGTGGCAATCTACATGTTAACGTAAACCTTAACCCAAAGTCGAACAGGTTTGTTTTTCTCGGAAACAGTCAGAGCGGGAGCAATCGAATTTTTTGGGTTCATAGAGGAATAGTGCAACTAGCTTCGGTAAAAAATTCGGTTATACAGGATGTTTCGTTTCGGAGCTATTAAACGTCAAAGTCGAAATTTCCGCGATTTCCGTTGAAATCGGGTACAGGCCGCAAAAGTGAATTAAATTGGTGTAGGTACATTTTTGGAGGTTGTACAGGAACCGGAGCTTCAGAACTCTATTGAAACTGGTAAGGATCGGAAAGTCGCAAGTAATTCTTTTGAATTTTTTTAGGTCGAAATATGCCATTTGCAGGCCCCTCTTTGGTACCTAATAACTCGAAAACAAAACGTCGGATCGAAAAACGGATTCATATGTGATGCTTTAAAGTCTAAAATACTTTCTTTTTGCAATACATTTAGCTAAACCAAAAATCACTGTAAAATGGATATATTTGGGAAAAACTGGAAATTTCGATTTTTGACCCCAATATTTCAAGGTTTTTAATTTTTTTGTGGGGTTAAAATGGTTCAAATTATCCCAAGTAAACCCAAGCAATCCCATATACGTCATCGGAAAGAGCTAGTCCAAATTCATGATATCCATATTTTTTAGTTTATTTATAGGAAGGGAGCAATAGCCGATTAAATTTCGATTTTTTTAATTTTTGCGCTCGACATCGGTACATTTGAATCACTCTGTACTTTTTCCTATCTACTTTTTTTCAAATTTTTCAACACTATCTTATAAAGGGATAATCACACTTTAAAATGAATCCGAGTGGGTCATCCAGGAGCGTATTTAAGGGTAAAAACAGAATTTTCTTGATTTTTTCCGACAAATCCTATTTTTAACTGACATTATTCCACACTATTTTCCTTATTTGATTCTCTTTCGGTTTATATTGTTCGTTAATTAGGTATCTAAGAATACCTCCCACTAATTTAAATCTCTTATTTTTTAGTTAAAGTTATAAATAATAGGTTTATTTGCATCGGGGACATGCAAAATTGGAAGATTTTTGATCCTTAGAATTTTCGAAGATTGCCATGAAAACAAAGAATTATATTAAGATATGATGTATCAAAAATTTGCAAAAATGCTAATT
Source organism: Philopedon plagiatum (assembly GCA_963971165.1). NCBI lineage: Eukaryota > Metazoa > Arthropoda > Insecta > Coleoptera > Curculionidae > Philopedon > Philopedon plagiatum. Next base: position 30,809,883 of record OZ020190.1, on the reverse strand, counting down.
TTTGTTGCAAAATTGAAAGGTTCCTGGACCGATCTCGGCTTGAAATATACATGAATAAGATTTTTATGAACATTCTACTTTAAGTGGCGGGATATTTTATTGGATGAGTTATGTATTAAATGCCATTTTTATTGATTTTTCCATGACCCTGCCACTGAAATTGGCCACTTATGAGTCATAAAACACTTTTGACGAGTCAGCCAATGGGATCACGTTTTACAAGTTTAGAAAGTCACGCGAAAATTTGCAGTAGGAAATCATTCTTTTTGTTAATATAGACCAAAATAAATGGATAACTGCAACCGTTATAAACATTTAATTTATGTAGAGAATATAAAAAATATATTTTAGATTTATTTGGGTTATATGCATATTCCCTATTATGTCTCTCTCTACTTTTTTTTCTCTCTCGTCTTCTTTCTTTTTCATACTCTGATATTTTTACAACTAACATAAAGTTAGGTTATGACATACATAAATATGACATATCTCAAGCATGTCCATAAGTTGTCTTTGCAGTGTAAAATATAAGTATCTAAAAAGTTTATATAAAATGTTAAGTAGCAGCTTAAATTTTTGGGTTCTATAAATCTGCCGCTGGCTAACAACTACCGAAAAATTACGCAAGGTATATAATTTATTCGATTCTTTACATTACTTGGACGGTGCGTTATGGGAATGATTAATTATCAGGAACGCCGACCCAATACAAAGTTGAGAAAAGAGGGATTCAAAGAAGATTCTTACAGTTATTGAGAAAGGAGTGACAGTTGCGCCCTAAAAACGCTTGGTTTCAGTTTAAAGCTGAAGTCACAGTGCCAGTAAAAAGTGTATCAGTCCTTCTGGAGTTAAGACTTTCAACATTTAAAATTAATAAAAATTAAGAACCTACTTGGTATATTCGATTAAATAATTTTTATCGCCTCTTTAACTCTAACAAATGTCACTGTTCACAGATAGGCTGTATTATATAGTCCGTCTAGAAAGTATCTGGAATTTTATAGTTTTAAGAAATATCATGAAACTTCCTTTTAGAAAGCCCTGGGCCCTAAGATTTTGTGCGCCTATTGTCAGGGTATTAGGTCATGAATAAAACAAAGGACAATCGTGTATGTCAAATATTGTTTATTTCTGAGAAGTTAAAAATCGGTGTATAACAATGTCGCTATGTACTATATATGTATGTAGATCCATTTTACATTATATAATATATCTGAGAATAGGGTATATTTTTTTTAAGTCGCATTATTATAATTTACTCATTTCTGCTAACTTTTTTTTCTTTATTTATTTAAAAACTTTTTCTCCAATACTATTATTGCGAATTACTTATTCGTTAGAGGAGCAGCAATCCTAGAGGGGTAGGATACAATTTTATGTAGTATAAAATAAGAAGGTGGATATGGCTATGCTGACACTGTTAATGTTTTGCTTAATAAAAATGAGATTTTTACAAATGTTGTTTGTGTTCGGTAAAGGTGTAAATAAGAGATATATTGTTAAAATAACATTAAAAACCCAAGTCAAAAGCTTTTTTCGGATACCTAAGTATTTTGCCAGATTAGAAGGATACCGAAAAATAACGCCCGGTCCAAGTAATGTAAAGAAGAACAAATATGTGCCTTGCCTAATATTTCGGTATTCGATAGGCGGTCGCAGATTTATAGAACACAGAAATTTAAGCTGCTAACACTTTATAGGTATATTTTTACACTACAAAAACAACTTATGGGAAAGCTTGAAATATGTCATGTTTATGTTTCTCACAACCTAACTTTCTATCAGTTGTAAAAATTTTACGAGTAGAAAAGGGAAAGAAGACGAGAGAGAGAGAAAAAATTAAAGAGAGAACATGAGAGAGAGAAACATAATTGATCTCTCCGTTGTAAAATGGGTTTCTGTCATCATTCTCATTTCAAATTGGATAGGGTATAGTGTAAACTGTCCATGGAACAGACCATTAGGGTGAATTCTTGTTCAATTGTTTTTTCTGTCATCATTCTCAGTCTGGCGTTCAGACGTTTACTCGAATAACACAAAATGGCGGCATGTCAAAAATTGCAATGCTTTAAGCAAAATGACGATATACTGAATGTAAAATTACTTTTTCTGTCATAGAGCTAATATTAAGAATTGTATGAAAAACGTTGCCTGCCATGGTGCTTATTAGAAAAATTGAGTTATGTCAAATAAGTCTCAATAATAGGTACCGAAACTTCGTTAGATACTCGATATTTTTGAGAAAGAAAGCTTTCTTTCTTCAGTTACATTACATACAATGTTTAACATTTTGATATTTGTATTTCATTTAAAGCAATTCAATTTTAACATCATTTGGTTAAATTTAAAGTAACCTTTACAATTTTTGTTTATTACTTGACTTAAGGAGACCCTTTCAATGGTGTATTGTAGGGCTGCCCTTGCCATTTAAAAAATAAACTAATATGATTCTACGCTGCAGCAGATTTAAAAAAAAAATTCGTCCATATTTTGTCGAAAATGTATTCAAAATTAACACTAAACATAACCTCATACTATGCAATTTATTACCTGAGAAAAACTAAACAAATCTAGAAGATTTTAATTATGCATTTTGAAATTGTCGTAAATTATCGGGGATAATACCACGAGAGCTTAAAAATTACCGATAATTTTTCACGATTGCGTGTTTTCTATAATCGAGTCCGCAGGACGAGCGAAATTTCCAAAGAAAGCACGTAAGAGTGAAAAATTATCAGTAATTTTAAAGCTCGAGTGGTATTTAGGGGATTATTTCACGAATGAAAACACAAATTAATATGACAACCAAGAAAATGACAGGAAAAAATTATCGGTGTAATTTTTTTTAATTGACGTAAAAAAATTATCGCTGTAATTTTAAAAAACGTCCCTCATCTTACGGGACTTTTAACACATGAGTGAAATAATCGGGGATAATACCACGAGAGCTTAAAAATTACCGATAATTTTTCACGATTGCGTGTTTTCTATAATTTCACGAGTCCGCAGGACGAGTGAAATTTGCAAAGAAAACACGTAAGAGTGAAAAATTATCAGTAATTTTAAAGCTCGAGTGGTATTTAGGGGATTATTTCACGAATGAAAACACAAATTAATATGGCAACCAAGAAAATGACAGGAAAAAATTATGGGTGTAATTTTTTTTAATTGACGTAAAAAAATTATCGCCGTAATTTTAAAAAACGTCACTCATCTTACGGGACTTTTAACACATGAGTGAAATAATCGACAAACAACTATTTTTTGACACCCTTTAGCTCCAAAACCAAATGATTATGGACTTTTGTTATTGATACAACTTTTTTTCTCTTTAAGAAGAATATCCTTCCAAAATATTAGAAATGAATTGATTTAAACCCTCGTTAAGTTTTATTTTGTTTCTGGGTAAGTATGTAATTATGGTAATTATCACTGAGTTTAAAAAAGTTTATACAGCTGGCATTCTTATAGTTTTGAGAATTAAAGTACGGCTTGTTTTAGTCACGTTTATAGATTCACTTAAAATGTTTAAAATATAGTACCTGTTAAACTTAAGATCTTCTAGTTGATCAATTTTGACAGGATTGTCCTGTCATTGTTAATAAGTCTTCATTAAATATTAAGGGAGATTCTTGTTTATAAATGATTTTCATTTTGGAATGTGTTGCTAGTACTTACGTACTAAAATGCCCTTTTCTTAGTAAAATTGCAAAAAGAAACTCGGACGTGTTAGAGAATCCGGCAGTTAACTTTTATGTCTAGGTGCTCCCGCATTTCCTTCTTATTGATGTTTGAAATTTTTACTATTGTTAATTTAACAATGTCGAAACAAATTGAAGGCTCTAAATAAAATAATATAATCTATATATTCATACTTACCCAAAAATCTACCATTTATTTTTGCTACATAGTAAACGTAAAACTTTACAACATTTTCTCTATTTCAGGAATTCGTAAACATGAGCAAGTTCAATTTTACCGAAAATCAGCCACTTAGCGACTATTATGGACCTTTGTTAACCCAACACGTTAGGTCGATATTAGAGTCAGGATTGCTACTAGACGAGGATTACGAAGTGCTTTTAAAATCATCTAATTTTAAAATTTTCCCTGTTAAAGCTAGAAAACTTTCATTAGGACTAATTGCGAGTACTTTGACCACTCTCGGGTCTGTTTTCGTTGCCAAAAGATATGATCTCTTCCTTGTTGCCTTCCTGCCATCGACTGTTACTGTTGGTTTGCTTTGTTTCGAGATAAAGTCAATGCTAAAATGCCAGCGCCACAAAGAAGTTACTAATTATTTAGTGCAACGTCTAATTAAGCTTCAGAAACTTAATGCCACCGTTATACGCTATACAAAACTAAGAGTGGAATTAAGTTCCACGAAAGAAAAGGAGGTCTTACTACACAATGAAAATTTTAAAGTATTTATAAAATCACTTCTCTGGAAATATCAAGAATATTTTAAAAATATTTTGCACGAATTAGATTTACTAGCTACCATAACAAATGAGTTATCAAGTGATTTCGAAGGACTCAAACAAATGGATTTAGAATCAATTTTAGCCTGTGATTTTTCGAGTTTCAACGATTTTCTGCACGTAGTGGCTAAAATTCAAGATGTCTACATATTCTTATCGTCAAAGTTTTTAAATTATCTGGCACTAACTTTTTGCAGAAACCTGGAAACCATTAAAGTGCCCGAGCTAGAATTTTTGTTAAATGAAAAACTTCCATCTATTAACGCTATTCTAGACAAACTTTATGCTGAAGTTCAGAAAGATTTTAATAACTTGAGATATAGCAGTACAAAAAAGATTGAAATCGACACGAAAAATAAAAGATCTCTTACTAGGCACGTTTCGGGAAAGTTACAGCAGACACTGATAAGCGCCGTCAATAATTTATCCATTATAATGGAGAAGTCGCAGACAGTATTACAGAAAGTTGAGAGCGCGGAAAACGAAAATGACATTAAAAAACTCGAGAGTACACTTAGTGATTTACGCGACCATGCTTTTGCCACTTATGAATCTTTAAATGTTCTTTGTAAATTGTATGGCATTTTTTCCGAGGCAAGTAGAGCCCAAGGCGAAGTTAAAACTGTTCCAATTTCAACAAATAATGACTCCCAAAAAAGTACTAAAGCTTTAAGTTACGACGACATGATTGATCCGTTAGAAGAAAACTATGAACTATTTATACCTAAAAACGATACGTTGGACAAAGAAGAAGAGCAAAGTTCTTACGTAGATCAGTCCGGAATTTACTTAAATTTAATGTTAACGGAACTAAGACAGTCGCTGAAACAACATGAGAGGTTTATTGCTGCAAGAGATAAAAGGGGAATTAAGGATGAAGATGAAACTAGCAGGGACAAAGTTTTAAAGGAAATGAAACGACCTACTCCTACGTTTAATATTAATGCCGTAAGTACCAAAGATGTCCTAAATAAGCGAAATATAGAACCAAATGTCCCTCCGGGGCCTTCAGTAACTCCGGTACCTTCGCCGCGGCTTCCCAAATTGCCCCCGCCACCGCCACCGCCTCCGCCTCCTAGCCGTAATGAATCCAACACAGAAATAGACGACTTAAATGTAAATCAACGAAGTTTATTTGAAAATATCAGGACTTTATCAAGCCAGATAGAGAACAAAGAGGATATTTTTGAAAATGGTGATTGCTTAAGCGATTCGGATTAGGTTAAGTTTTAAATCTGTTTCATTAATAAAGGAAAACATGTATTTTGTTTCTTAATTATAAATTCCCCCTTTTGTTTGCTAGCAGCATTCCATTTTCAAGGAAAACAATCCAAGTGCGATGGTATTGACTTAATTTTTAATTTTAATAGACATTACATAATTGGTATATTTTTGCTCTTGTTGTAAAATTATTTTTCAAGATATTTTTAGTTCTTAGCTACAAGAATAATTTATAAATTTATATTTACTTACCTTTTTGGTTTCTGCAATTCCCTCGTGTTGCAGACTTAATTATATAGCTTACCTGAAATAAAAAAAAACGACTTAAAGAATAATATAATTTATTTAAAATCTGTGACAATAGCTCTTCATGTAAAAAATTATGAAATGCTTTACTTTGTTACACGAGTGTAATGTTTGAGGGACGAGCGAAGCAGGATCCCTCAAAATTATACGAGTTAAACCAAATTGCATATCTTAACGTGTTTCATACAAGATTTTTTCTAATTTTGACGAAAATATGCAAATAACTTTATTAATTTAAATAAGGAATATGCACATAATTTTTTTATTGCAAAAATCGTTTAAGGAAGTCATTATAAACCCAAAAAAATATTTTGAAGAAAATTTCTAGGATAATTTAGCTACAAAAAATGTTTACTTTTCGGTATAATTTATTACAATTTAAAAAGCAGCCACATTTGTCCTTGAAAAGTGACGTCAGGAGATCAGCAAAAATCTACATGTTAACGTAAAGCTTAACCGAAAGTCGAACAGGTTTGATTTTCTCGAAAACGGTCAGAGGGAGAGAAATCGAATTTTTTGGGTTGATAGAAGAATAGTTCAACTAGCTTCGGTAAAAAATTCAGTTATACAGGATGTTTCATTTCGGAGCTATTAAACGTCAAATTCGAAATTTCCTCGATTTCCGTTGAAATCGGGTACAGGTCGCAAATGTGAATTAAATCGATGTAAATTCTCGGAGGTTGTAGGGAACCCGGAGCTTCAGAACTTCACTGAAACTGGTGAGGATCAGAAAATGGCAAGTAATTCTTTTGAATTTTTTTAGGTCGAAAAATGCCATTTCCAGACCCCTCTTGGGTACCTAATAACTCGAAAACAAAACGTCAGATCGAAAAACGGATTTACATGGGAAACTTTGAAATCTCAAATACTTTTTTTGCAATACTCTTACCTGAACCTAAAATCACTGGAAAATGGAAATATTTTTAAAAACTGGAAATTTAGATTTTTGACCCAATAGATTTCGCGGTTTTTAATTTTTTGTGGGGTCAAAATGGTTCAAATTAAAATCCCATATACGTCATCGGAAGGAGCTCGTCAAAGTATGTGTTTTCCATATTTTTTTAGTTTCTTCATTCTCCATAGGAAGGGAGCAATCGCCGATTAAATTTCGATTTTTTTAATTTTTGTGCCCTAGACATCGGTACATTTGAATCACTCTGTATTTTTTCCTACCCATTTTCAACACTATCTTATAAAGGGATAATGGCACTGTAAAATCAATACCGAATGGGTCATCCAGGAGCGTATTTAGGGGGTAAAAATCGGATTTTCTTGATTTTTTCCGACAAATCCTATTTTTAACCGACATTATTCCACACTATTTACCCTATTCAGTGATTCTTTTGGGTTTATTTTATCCATTAATTATCTAAGAATACCTCCCACTAATTTAACGCTTATTTTTTCGGTAAAGTTATAAATAAAAAGGTTTATTTGCATCGGGGACATCTAAAATTTGAAATTTTTTGCATTTTCCAAGATTGCCATGAAAATAAAGAATTGCAGTGTATTTACTTGAAATTATTAAGATGATATGTCAAAAATGCCAATGTTTGTTGCAAAATTGAAAGGTTCCTGGACCGATTTCGGCTTAAAGTATACATGAATAAGATTTTAGGAACCTTCTATTTTAAGTGCAGGGATATTTCATTGGATGAGTTACGCATTAAATGCCATTTTTATTGAGTTTTCGATGACTACAACACTGGAATTCGCCATGTACTCATGATGAGTCATAAGTTCAGGTTTGACGACACAGCCAATGGGATCCCGTTTTACAAGTTTCGAAATTGGCGAGAAAATTTGCAGTTTTAAATCCCTTTTTTTGTTAATAAAGACCAAAATAAATGGATAACAGCAACCGCCATGAACATTTAATTTATGTAGAGAATATAAAAAAAATATATTTCAGATTTATTAGGGTTATATGCATATTCCCTATTATTATGGCAAAACATCTAAGTAGGCATCAGACGAAGAACTTTTTATTTCATCTAGTAGGTACCTAGTAGACAGTTGTCTGAGTTGTCATTGTCGTTTTGAAGTTTTATGTGTAAAGAAGTGTTACGTCACATATTAAATTTTTTCTTTTAAAAATATTGAAAGTGTCCGAAAACGTACACGAAAAATGTGTTTTTTACATGGCCCGCTCTAGCCGAATTGTCACCATGGGCAAGTTAATTTTTTGTCGCCCTAAACCCCAACCTACAAGGAAAAATTGTCGACCATTTTTGCATTCTTCTTCACCAACTAAAACTATCGACTTATTTTTTAAATATCGTACCTTTTTAGAAGTCCTCCTTAAACTAAACTATCAACTTTTTTTCTATAGTTTCGATTGCCGCCCCTCTAATCCTGTCGCCCTGAGCGGTCGCCTACTTCGCTTACCTCCTAGAGCGGGCCCTGCTTTTTTAGAGAAACGCAAAGGTCGTTTGCTAAAATACCAGCGAGTAGTGACTGATTACGACACTCTAAGATGCTGAATGATTGATGACAACACGTATAAAATATGTATGTGTTTTGATTGTGACTGGCGTTTACACGAATGCTACATTTAAAAACATATAAATAATAAAGGGGGTATGGAAAAGACAGGCATAAAAAGCCCATAGCTCAGGGTATTCAATTTTTATTTGGACCTTGGATTTTCTATTTTAAGGGTGTTTATTAGCCTATCATTAAATTATGCAAAATATTGTTTTAATTAAATCATTTCTTTGCATGTAACATAACATATAACAAAAAGCATTAGAATAACAATTTTAAAACCAGCTTGTGTGCTTATTTAAAGAGCTTCTTAAAACGTAGATTTATATGCTATATATATATATATATATATATATATATATATATATATATATATATATATATATATATATATATATATATATATATATATGTATATATATATATATATATATATATATATATATATATATATATATATTTATTTATTTATTTCTTTTAAGTGAATGCTTAAAAATTTGGTTTAATTTGAAAACTGACACTCAGGTTCACTAAAAAGGTTTAAGATTTAGTACTGGTTTAAATTACAATCTTTTAGTTGATCAGTTAGGTTTTGATAGGTTTTTGTTAATAAGTCGTCATTAAGAACTTATTTATTAATTTATTTAATAAATTATTAAGTTATTCTAATTTTTCAGCGATTTGCTTGGTTTTGAAAAGATTCTGGAACTTGTTACTAGAATGAATTTAGTTCTATTGTTGTGAAAAGTACATACCAAAATTATCTTTCTCCTTATAAATTTGCGATAAAACTCTGAAACAAATTCATAGTATAAAACTTAGTTGTCTTATTCCTACACTTGTCAGTTTAAATCTTTTGGTTGTCAAATTAGACAGGCCTAGCGCTGGAGGATCTGGCCTTTAGAGTTTAAATTGACAAGTAGATATAAAAATAATAGGACAACTAAATGTTGTACTACGGATTTATTTCGGAGTTCCACAGCAAATTTATGAAGAAAATGGTAATTTAAGTAGTTACATACGTACCTATATATTTTTCACAATAATAATAAATTTTAACACAAAAATCATTTGGAAATCCTGCAAATCGCAGAAATAATAAAATAACTCGTAAGTTTTTAATTTTTTTTTATCTTCTGACAGCCTACGCAGACTGGAGTCTAAGTACTATGTACCATAGGTATACTGGGGAAATCCGACTCACACATCCAGAGCTGGAAACATCCGTAGAGATTTCACCAGCCCTTTAAGAGGATGTGTGGGGTGGTACTACCAAGGTCGAGGAAGAATTTCTCTACCACCTTCCAACAATTAAGAATCACAAAATATTCGGGATTTGAACCCGCGACCTCTCGGTTGTAAAGCTGGCGCCGTACCAACGCGGCCACCGGAGACCCCTGTGGCGACTTATGACTAACGTCTAGCTACCAACAGGAATTTCTGTCCCGAACGACTGTTGGATTTTTTTCGCACCGATCCCTCTTCGCTTGCGAGGAAAGAGACTGGTCAGGGCCCCTAACCAGGTGCTAACCCTGTTCCGACCTTAGGGTGCCCTCCGATCCGATTTTAAGTGACAAAAATTTAAAAAAAAGATCCGGCCGAGCCCGGATTCAAACCAAGACGTCTGGGTCAATAAGCAATGCCTTACCCTCTAGACTACGTGGCTCATGCTAGGAAATCGGTAAACTTACAAACACTATACAGATATGCTAACGCACTCGGCTTTTACCTTCGGAAATTATCGGGACAGAAATTCCTGTTGGTAGCCAGACGTTAATCGACTTATGAGCAATAACAGGATAAACACTTCCAAGCCTAACTGATCAACTAGAACATCTAAGTTTAAACCAGTACTTAAGTCCTAAACCCTTTTGGGGAATCCCGGAATTAATGTTTTCAAGTTTTACGCCATATACTATGTTTATAGCTATTTAAATAACAAGTCCGGAAAGTAATAGTCTACTGGACAATAGGGAATATGCATATAACCCAAATAAATCTGAAATATTTTTTATATTAATTAATTAATATTTTATAACTTAAACGAAATTAGTGGGAGGTATTCTTAGATAGTTAACGGATAAAATAAACCCAAAAAATAAGAAAAATACTGTAGAATAATGTCCGATAAAAAAAGGGTTTGTTGGACCAAATCAAGAAAATTCAGCTTTTGCCCTTTAAATGCGCTCCTGGATGACCAATTCGGTATTCATTTTAAAGTCTGATTATCCCTCTATAAGAGGATTCAAGAGTGATTCAAAGCACCGATGTCGAGTGGAAAAAAATTAAAAAAATAAACCAATTTAAATCGGCGATTGCTCCCTTCCTATAAAGAATAAAGAAACTAAAAAATATGAATATTACGTATTTTGACGAGCTCTTTCCGATGACGTATATAGGATTTTAAGTGGGATCCATTTTGACCAAAAAAAAAAAAATAAAAACCGTGAAAAATTTGAGTCAAAAATCGAATTTCCAATTTTTCCCAAATATATCCATTTACCAGTGGTTTTAGGTTTAGGTAAATGTATTGCAAAAAGAGAGTATTTGAGATTTTAAAGTTTTATTTATCAATCCGTTTTTCGATCCGACGTTTCGTTTTCGAGTTATTAGGTACCTACCAAAGAGGGGTCTGCAAATGGCATTTGTCGACCTTAAAAAGTTCAAAAGAATTACTTGCCATTTTCCGGTCCTTACCAGTTTTAATTGGGTTCTGAAGCTCTGGGTCGTCTACAACCTCCGAAAATTTAAATCGATTTAATTCACTTTTGCGACCTGTACCCGATTTCAACGGAAATCGCGGAAAATTCGACTTTGACGTTTAATAGCTCCGAAACGATACATCCTGTATAACTGAATTTTTTTCCGAAGCTAGTTGCACTATTCTTCTATGAACCCAGAAAATTCGATTGCTCCCCCTCTGACTGTTTTCGAGAAAAACAAACCTGTTCGACTTTAGGTTAAGATTCCTGGCGTCATGTTTGCACTGAGGACAAACAGCTGCTTTTTAAATTGTAATAAATTATACCGAAATGAAAAAAAAAATCTAGCTAAATTATCCTAGTAATTTTCTTCAAAATATTTTTTTGGGTATGTAATGACTTCCTTAAACGATTTATGCAATAAAAAAATACATGCATATATTCCTTAGTAGGCAAATATCAGGACGACCCTTAGGCGGTCGATGCGTTGCGTATACCAATTAATCTGCAAGCATCAAGTGTTAAAAAAATAAATTTTAACAAGTGTTTGCTCGGCTTTTAAAGGGACACACAAATCTCCTATTTATTCTAAACGACATTATATCGTTACCATAGTAACATTCAAATTTAAATTTATAAGTATCTAAGTATACACTGTGCATTTTTGCAAAGCGGATCATAGGGTTTTGCATGTTAAATTTTTAAGCCTATGTTAAGCCCTGTTCTATTAGAAGTATAGAGATAAAACTTAACGTAGCCAAATTGCAGAGTCTTAAGCTGTTGTTAATTTGCAAATTATTCTAAAAAAATCTCCAAGAAATACCTAAAAATACATTTTTCTTTGAAAAACATGAATTTTTACATCTCTTGTATTATTGTTTTTACCTTTTCGTACCAAGTAAAGGTGAGACCCATTTTTTGACATTTAAAACCTTATTCTCACCATATTTAATGCATGTTTTAGGTATTTATTGGAGCTTTTTGGCCCAATTGGCAAATTACCATAATCTTGGGGCTCTAAAATTTAGTCAAGTTGTATTTCTATACTTCTAAGAGGTACAGGGCCTAAGATGGGGTTAAAAACTGAACAACTAGCACAATGTGCTAGTTGTTTGTCAAACCAACTAAAAATCTTAAAATAACTGTAATTTATTTTTCAGCACAATATGCTAAATGCCATACAAACATGTTTGATTTTATTACATTTTATAAAAGCAAACGTTCTTCACCGCTAACTGTCTGATATATGCGTAAAAAAACAAATTAAGTTGAAGCGTTTGTAATAAATTTTCCTGTTGAAAAACAAAAAATATCTATATCGTGAAATTAGCGCCCCTGATCAAAGCATTGACATCAAATACCTCAATATAATAGAAGCGTCAGTCATTGGTATTTTATTGTTCAAGGAACAAAACCCACCGTGGCAAATAAATACACGACAATGTATCCTGTCTGCAGGAATCGATTAAACAACAGCCTGCAACGACAGGAAAACAAATATGAAAGAAATAAATCCTGCTTTGTTTTGAGTGCATGTCACAACGGGGTCTTTTCCATTCTGGGCGTTATTTCAGACTTACCAATTGAAATATCTAGGACAGCCCATGTTTCCAGTGATATAAAAATGTCTGTGGCAATATAAAATAAATATTTTGGGATTTAAAATGTTTAAAGATTAATAAATGATAATGCACATAATAGAGGGATTATTATTGCTGAAAATTTAAAAATTAAATTGCATGCTTTCTATCCTTTCACAAAATTTTAAAATAATTCATGAAAATGCTGTCAGCGGATACATATTATAATGTGAAAGGGGTAATGCAGCACGATTTAACAAATATACCTACATAAATAATAATCAACAAATGCTGTAAAAAGACTTTAAAAATATTAAGGCATTATTAAAATGTATTATGCATGCTGTGTAATGTGTAAATGGACAGGGTAATCTTCTTTAAGTTTGTTCCAATATTTCAGAAGGCAATTCTTTAAGCTATTATTATATTTCCCATAGTCAAAGCTATCTTTCTAGAATTTGGTATTTTAATAGTTCTTGGAGGGCAACATTTTGTAATTTAAAAATTTTTATTGCTATTATCTATTCCCACAGAAATACTACAGATATCTTATCACATAGAAAAATTTGAAGCAAGCATAGACGACGTAAGGCTTGCTTGTCGAAAGAGAGCAAGGTCGGACAATGTTGCCATGCTTCACTGAAATGTTCCAGATTAGTGGCACTGAGTATTGCATACTAATATAGAGGGTGTCCGGTAAGTATATGTCAAACTCTCTTCGATTTGGAAATTTCTGGACATAAATTCTTCTTGCCTGTAGAGAATTGCACTAAGTTTGTCCATAAATTAGCATTACGCCAAATTATTAAGTCCATTGTTATTGTTTTAGTATTAGTATTAATTAATTAGTATTAATTAGGTGTGTAGTAGTAGCTTATTACTAGATGTCGTTTAGTAATTGTTAATTAGTTGATAACAAAGAGTTTAATTAATTTCGTATAATGTGTAACAACTGCTGTTACTAGGGTATGCATGATCCCGATTTTCTCGAGAATATTTGATTTTTTCGAAATAAATGTAGAGTAGCTCTTTTTTTAGATAATTGTCCAAAGTATCTAGTAATATCTAATTAGTTCTGAAAAGTGAAACCTGTCAAAATTTTGGGCCCACGAGTGTGGTGGCAAGTCCGTCTCTGACGTCCTTGGTAATGTCAAAGGTTGTTTATGGTCTAGATTTGTAGGTCTTTATTCGGTTATAGAACACGCTAAAATATCATTAAAATCTACGTATGGTCAAAAGTTACAGCCCAGAAGGAAAATCACTAGGTACCCCTTTTGGGCCCCATATCTCCGTTATGAAGCAACTTAGGAGAAAAAATTATTTTACACACTAGGGTTATTTTGACGTCTCCTGTACACTGCCGAGAGTTTAACATATACTTACCGGACACCCTGTATACATGTATGTTCAGCCACTAATAATTCAAATTTTCAGGTCTACATGCATATCTAAAAGTTTGAATTGTCAGTGGCTGTACATAACTGAAAATGTATTTTTTCCTTTATCTTAATTCTGAAACTGATATCTTCAATAACTAATAACCAACACACATATTTAGCTTCGAATTGTACCGCAAAAAAAAAGGTTCAGCATCAGTATGTTATTGTTTTGATAAAGTTACAATAATTCAAATATTCATAGTTTAAAAAATAATCTGATGGATACAGCAACAATGCCCCGATTTGATATTAGATGATAACCAGTTTGTGTTATACTAGGTCAGTTAGTAACAATACTAGGAGAAATGCAGATAACATTTTTTTACGATTTACCAATCTTTTTCATACAGAGGAAAACTAAATCGAGCAAATAAGGAATATGTGACAACAAGTAGGCACATCAATTCGTTGATTTTTGCCATATTATGTTTGTTCAATAAAAATGAAATGAAAGGAAGCTAAAGTTAGTGAATATTAGTACGAGGCTCTAGGCTACTCAAACCTAAATCTTGCAGCCGGCCTAGAAGACTCAAGTTGTCGCCATTGAAGTTCGAAGTTCTGGAAGTGTTCGCCATCTAGAGAACCCTCATGTCGCGCCGTCTCCCTCCTGACACCGACGGGCCAACGAAGTTTCAACTTAAGTTTAATGTGTCTATCTTGCCATTAAATAAGACCCCTGACTGTATAACAATAAGATATATTTAGGAATAAATGAAAATACTGTACAAGAAAAATAATATAACAATAGACAAAAAATAAAGATATAAAATTACCATTACACTAATTTATTAAGTCCATTGTTTTCTATTGATAACTAGTATTAGGTGTGTAGTATATAAGAACAATTTAACGAATGTTAAATAATGAACTGAACAATGATCTGGACAAGCGTTTACTCATACAATAAACCTCGAATTGAAAAGGTATAAAAAGAAAAGATCATTGTTTTGTAATCTATTAATTCCCCAATTACTTTTAAACATAACTTTAAAAATATACCCTTATCTATTAGCCCCGTCAAGTTACGTAAGTCCCCTGACTACATATTAATTAAGATCTCACACGGCGCGAAAACACGTGAACGCGTCTTTAAAGGAAGTTACCAAAACACCCCATTTTATACAAATTAGACTAACTTCGTAACGGCCAGTTTACGACTGACTCTTTAATCTTTCCTTGGTACCTAGACCCTTCTTAATATTTTTCCCTTTACATCCCCTCTTGGGTCTAGGCGGAGTAACGCCGAATTTTACACAAAACGAAATTATCTAAATTGTTCTTTGTTTAATGGATAGTTTATCCATTATATAAAGGCTAAAACACTATCGTCGGGTTGCACAAACAATTTAATCACGAATTAAACTAATAAGACACTTGTAATGTGACAGCACTTATGCTAACGTCATTGCCAAATATGACTCTAAACGTCAATTAAATTTACTACTTGATTAAAAGTTTTCTGCAACCCGCTGTGTACCTACTAACTTACGCTAAGGCGCTTTGAATACGTGATCGAAAAAAAAGATCTTTATTGGTAACTTTCCAAAGGTAAAAAAATCCCATTCAAAAGCCTTTCCATAAGGAGTTCGAATTTATAGCTCTGGCAGTTACTTATATCTGTATTGTCATTCCATAATTTTCTATAAAGAAGAATATTCGTTATCTCGCGATAATTAGTAAATCGCCAAAAAGTTTCATGATACGACACTGGTCGTTAATATCTTCTGTCTTTTTCTAACTCGTCCAGTAAATAAAAGTAGGTTCTTTTATTTACTGTCTCTCACGTAAATTTTATGATTACAAAGATTGGTTCTCAGTTCCAATACTCAGTCTGCTGCCCTTTTTTAATTTTATGGTATCTGTGACGACAAACATATGGCAAAATTCTTGGGCAAGAGCTTCTAACTAATCTCTTTAAAATAATCCAAAGCAAACATGTGGCCTTCGTAAATTAAAATATAAACTAGACCCAAAATGATTTTAAAGTACACTTTTTGCCCTTAATTTTATGGCTTTTCTTAAAATATATATTAGGCACAAAGGTTATCACTAATATTTTAATACATGTACTCGTTTTGCCACATGATTAACGCTGATTATTTTAATCAGATGTTTGTAATGCGTTAGCAGTTATTTGGCATCCTGTCAGATGGAACAGTCAAAACTTTGATACATGATCAAACTGGTTAATCAGAGCCAAAAGTACCCATCTTAAGAAAATTTAGGATTTAGTACAGGTTTAAATTAAGATCTTCTAGTTGATCAGTTACGTTTTGACAAGTTTTTGTCCTGTCATTGTTAATAAGCCGTCATTAAAAAGTTATGAAATATTCTGATATTTCAGCGATTTGCTTGGTTTCCAATGATTTTCATCTTGGTACAAGTTGCTGTAATTGATTTAGTTCTATTATTGTCGAAAGTACTTACTAAAATTGCCCTTTTCCTTATAAATTTGCGTAAAAGCTCAAAAATAAATTCATAGTATAAAACTTAGTTGTCTCATTCTTATACTTGTCAGTTTAAAACTTTTGGTTGTCAAATTAGACCGGACTAGCGTTGGAGAATCTAGCTGTATATCAACCATAACCAAACACCATGTGTGAAAGAAAGATAATATCTCTTTTAAAATCCTGAGTAAATACTGCGATTTGTGCTGGTTAATTCTATATAATTATTTTTTTCTTATTTCATAAATTCTGTCAAAAGAAAAAAAACTAACAAATAAATGCGAATATTCTTTATAAGGTATAAATATAAAAGGAGAAAATAAATCAAGTATCTCATCCCAAACACATAATTTACTATAAGAAAGCCCTGAAAGGAGGGCCAAACACATGAAGATTACTGTTTATTATTGGACGAGATTTTATCGTGGAAAAACTGATCCTTATCTCCTCTAATATTAAGTCAATTTTCTTGTCGGAGACATCCTTATTTTTCTCTAAAGGAATAAAGCTATATGTTTTTATTTAGTTGCACTGTCCCAGGTTTTTCCTAAATTTAAGTTGTATACATATGTATAATGCAAAATAAACTCTTCTTGTTGGAGAATAGGCCCTTTTGCTAAATTTTAATTTTATTGTCATTGTATTAACTAAATTAATTATTTGGATGTTCTTACTTTTTAATATTGTAAAGTATTTTTTTAAGAAAACAAAAAATAGACCTTCTTATGAAAAGCCGCAAATGTTCTACCTTCGTAACTATTGGCGACTCAAATTAAGGAAGCCAGCTGTAACCAGTTGACTTTTAACGGGGAGAAGGGGTCACTAGATAAAAAAATTGATAAAGATGCCAAACAACACGGATAAGGGAAAGACGAAACAAAAACATTTCCGGTTATAGTAATCGGCTGAAGAGGACGCCACATTTTTAATTTGAGTCGCCAATAGTACGTTTACTTTTCATTCAAATCTAATAGTATATTCTGTAACAAGGTTAGAATGAAAAAAAAACTCGATACGAGTGGAAAATTCCTAACGCGAGCGCTAGTGAGCGTGAGGAATCACGGGTATTGAGTTTTTTCATTCTAACTGAGTAACAGACTATATTTTCTCCACGACCAGAAAGTATGAATCAAAAACAATAAAAATTAAATTTGAACAAAACAAGCTATATATTGAGATTTACATTACATTGTATTAATATTTATATTAATTTATTAATTATTTATACTTTTCATATTCCTGTCTCGATTTTTGCGGCAGCAGGTTTTCGCTTATATTATTTGCATAACTTGTTATTTCAGGTGGAGTACTGTCAAATTCTATATCTGATTCATTCGATTTTTCACTCATTATTTCATTTAAATTGAAGCTTTTCTGACAAAAATTATGACGCCGCCACCATTTGCATCTGTCACTTGACAATTTTGAAATCCACGGCCATCTATGTCGTTTGGTTCGATTACAGAATATTCATACCGTACCTTGTTATGGAATGAAAATACATGCGAAACACATAAGAAGTAAGTGTTTCAGAATAAATATTCTAACTCAAGAGTATGAATGTATATATTATTAAAAATGATTTCGGAATTTCTACATTCTTGAATGGTTGTGGAGAATAGTATATTACATAACAAGTGTTGAAAGTGACATTTTTCACACGAGTGGGAATGTTGTCGCACGAGGCGACAGCCGAATGCGATAATCCCACGAGTGTGCGAAAATTACTTTCACACGAGTAATGTACAATATTTTTCCTACGACCACAAAAATATTTACAAAAAAACCTCAATTTCTATCTTTTAAAACCCTCACTTTCAACACTAACATTTTCATCAAGTGTGCTGAAAATAAAACAAATGAAATTGGCACCATCTATTTAAATGTCATGTTGACAAGTACTTTTCAACACACGTGTTGAAAACACGCGTGTGATATAAGGCACTTTCTCGCCAAGTTAACCGTGCTTTTTTTCTCACTTTCATAGGTGGTCGTAGGAAAAAGTATTTTACGAGATCTCACCACTCTACAGTACCGAAACCAAAAGTAAAATCATAAATCCTGAAATTCTCTAGACATTTATAACGGCCAGATTCTCCTTCGCTAGACCGGTCTAATTTGACAACTACAAGTTTTAAACAGACAAGTGTAAGAATAAAACAACATAACAAACATGTTATAAGTACCTACTATGAATTTATTTTCTGAGGCTTTTCGTAAATTACTAAAGAGAAGGGAAATTAAAGTATGCACCCAATCAAACCCAATCATAAGTTATTACCGCCAGACCGGCGGCAAAAATATTGTCAAACTTGTCAATTTAGACCGGGCACTAGTCCGGTCTAATTTGACAACCAAAAGTTTTAAACTGACAAGGGTAGGAATAAGACAACTCAGTTTTAAACTATGAATTTGTTTCTGAAGTTTTTCGCAAATTTATAAAGAAAAGGGCAATTTTAGTACGTACTTTCGACAATAATAAATTTATTCTAGAAACCCGTTCCAAGATGAAAATCATTTGGAACCCAAGCAAATCGCTGAAATATCAGAATAATTCATAAGTTTTTACTGACAACTTATTAACAATGACCGGACAAAAACCTGGCAAAACATAACTGATCAACTAGATCTTAATTTAAATCAGTACTACTAAATCTTAAACCTTCTTAGTGAATCTGAACGTTAATGACTAATTATTAACAATGACAGGACAAAAACCTGTCAAAACTTAACTGATCAACTAGAAAATCTTAATTTAAACCAGTACCTGCTGAATCTTAAACCTTTTTAGTAAATCTAAATGTCAATATTTTTATATTAGTGATTCTGTTGACATTTGTAGTAGGTACTGAGTTTTACAGTAGATGCAATATGGGACATAGACAGTCGAAATATATATATTATTGATTTTCTTCTTACAAAAAATTATTTAATTATGATGTTTACAATTAGTAGTTTTACAATAGATGCAATATAGCACATAGACGTTTGTCGAAATATATCATTAACAATGCAATTGTTATCGATTAAAAATCTAAAATAGATTTTCTTCCTACCAAAAATTATTTAATTATGATGTTTACTTCCTTATTTTATCCTTGCTCCCAAGTGCCCTTCCAGGTGTGGGGTGTTTGATGGAGTTAAGTTTTTTGGTATTCTTTTGCACAACTCGCTCCACTTCTTTCTATTCTGCGTTGCCAGATGTACTTCTTCCATTTCATGTCTCTCTTGATCGCCGCCGATCTTACGTCTTCTAACCACAGTATTCTAGGTCCGCCTCTGGACTTCTTTTTACTTGATCTAGCTTTAAATACCTGGCTCGCTACTCTGTCCTTTGTCATTCGTTTATGTGGCCGAACCATCTTAATTGTCTTTCTCATTTTTATTCCATTGATTTTAGCTTAAAGTTTTGTCTGTCTTGTGTTCCTAATTTTATCCATTCTTGTTTTGTTTTCAATTCTTCTTAAAAATATTATTTCTGCTGCTGTCAATTTTCGTTTCATTTTATGGCATAGTCTACGTTTCTGCGCCGTAAGTGAGTAATAGGTGTTACCGGCATTTTATATACTTGGCTTTTTATTTTTTTGGGCATTTCTCTTTTTCCCAGGAACATGTTTTTGATACTGTTAAATAGTCTTTTTCTCGCTGATATTTCTTCTTTTATTTCATTTTCCATTCTTTCATCTTCTGATATTAATGAACCTAGATATTTGAACTTTGTAACTTGTTCTAAATTTTCTTCTTCTATATCTATTCTATGTTGTTGTTGTTTTTTTCCTCTTATTAGGGTCTTTGTTTTTAGATTATTTATCTTTATATTAATCTTTTGCTGTGCTTTATTGAAAATGTCCAGGTTTTCGTTCACTATTTTCTCCTTCCTGCCTATTAAAACCATGTCATCCGCATAGCACACTATTTGTCCCTTTTCCATTCTCCAGTATTCTACATCATACGCTTTGGCCTCCTTCTTTGCTCCTTTAATAGAATCGTCCAGTATCAACGAGAATAAGAATGGACTCACAATGTATCCTTGTTTAACCCCTTAAGTAGTTTCAAATAGATTTTATTTTTCTTGTTTTGCTTGGGTGAAAGTGAAAATATTAACAAAATAAGTGTAAAATGTAAAGTCTTGTTTGTCAAGCTTAAGTCTCTCCTCCGTTAGTGTATTTATTATGTTAGACGTAATACTTCTGAGTACATTATAATTAAGTTGGTCTTCTAAATTACGAACCTGCATTTCAGGTTATGTATTAACTTGCGATCTAATTAAAAGTGGCGCCAAGTTTAAAAATCCTCTCTTCCGTTAACCTCTCCTCCGTTACCTGAAAGAGTAACAAAGAAGCGGAAATCTAAAGGAGGACTTTATTTACTTCTGAATTGGAAAGAAAAAACAAGTATTGCAGTTTTTTGTGCAAAAAAGTTAGGATTGTCTTATACTGACGATACGAATTAGAAACGAAATGTGGCAAAAATTTTGCCGCCATCAGTGGGTGTTCTTGCAGTAAACTTCAAGGGGTTTGGGCAACAACTCCTACAGTACATTCTGCGAGTTGTTGTTTTTTTTTGTACTCTCATAACATATGAAAATGCAGCGTTCGCTTTTATGGTAAATAAATTCTTTCTTCCGTTAACACTATTCTCCCCTCCGTTATTGCTGACGTTGAAAAGATTTTAATATTTCTTTAAAACAAGTTCTGGGAACTTGGAAAATTGTAAAACCAGCTTACGAACATGTAAATACGTGTCGAGATAAAAAAATATTGTTACTTATATTTCAAAAAAGTTTGCACGTTTGTTCTCATTTTAACAAGAATGACCCATCAAAGGTATTTAAAAATATTAAACATTTCCACTAAGAAGGTAAGAAGCCGCTTAACCTAAAAAAAAATTAGTAAAATCAAGTTTTCTTTTCAATCTATTGATTTAGGATTTTCATTTTGGGCTTAAATTCCTTAGGCCACACCACATTAACAAAATCTGAAAAAATGGAAGTGGGAAGACCTTTGGATCAAAGTTAGTGGAGGCACACCGTGAACACAGACGGCCTAAAATCAGAATAGATGATTTTTTTTACAATTCATAAACAATAAAAAATTACAATTTTCTACTCATTAAATGAAATATTAAAATTATTCAAAAAAACTTATTTTATCTACTCCTATTAAATATTAACTATTCAACTACTTTTGAACAATTAATAGTATCTATAAATAAACAACATGAGTTATAATAACTCACTGCTATAACTCACTATAATAAATCGGAAAAGATTTACGAACCGAATATCAAGGTGGCTCTGTACAAGCCGATTGGCCGAAAGGAAACAGTCCATTATTGTTATTGAGGGAAGTAATAGCTTTGTTCGCGGAGACGATCCGGAACTAGTCCGTGACAAGTGCGCGTGCGCTTTGCGATTATTTGCGTTCGTGGTGCAGAAAATCACTGATTTTGACAATAAATTTGGCGTTCGCGGTGATGCGAGAACAAGTTCAGGACACATCCGTAACCTACCAGTCAAAACGATCCGAGGATTATGGCATGAATTATTTGTCCGCGCAAGTGCAGTGTGAAATTTGTTTGAAAATTGTCGTTTAATTTCGGGCGGGCTGTATTTTGCGATAACGAACAGTTAAAGTTCATATTCTGTTAGTTGTATAAAGGTAGATATAAATTTGTATATAATAATATGCTCTAGTATATTCAATTATTCTTGTATTTAAAATTACTCATAACAGAACAAATATGTCTTTATGGCAATTTTAATCATTATATAATGTTAAATTAGGTTGTTCAGTCTAAAAATTTAATTTAAAATAATAAAATATGTTAAGGTTAAGTGATTCGCAGATGTTCCGGACAAACACGTTCACCAAAAACGTTCGCGGAGATTTGTCAATTCCTGATCGGTTTCGAATCGCACATGCGCATAAATGTTTGGGATTATTTAACTTGTACAGGTTACGGACTGGTCAGGGATCGTCTCCGCGAAGAAAGCTATTGTCACTCGAATAATTTTGATGCTGGAGGGGATATAACTGCACTGAAACGCCATGGCGGTTGGCGATCAACTACTGTGGCTGAGGGGTCATTGATGATTCCGAACAGAATAAGACAGATACTTCAATTAAAATATACAGTTCTATAACACCTCAACCAGTTGGTACATCAACAACATATATTCAACAAACACAAAAAGAAACAATAAACTTGCATAGTTCAGTCCCACATATTCAGTTTACTGGTTGTTCAAACGTTACCGTTAATTTTATTAATAAACAAAATGAGCAATTACAACTAAAATTTTTATAGCTTTGTTATAGGTAACTATCAAGATTTGTGAATAAAGTTCTTTCTCTGTACTTGTATCTTAGTATTTATTTTTTATAGTCGTAGATAAAGTATAGTATTCAACTTGCGGTAATGGTCATATAACTCACTTGATGAATTACAGCACTCGCCTGCGGCTCGTGCTGAAAACTTCATCTGCGTGAGTTATGACCTACATTACCGCTCGTTAAATAATATACTATTATCATGCCGTTCATTATTTAATTTTTCAAGGACTGAATTATGAAATTAAATGAAAATACCAAGAATGTTGTGAGATAAAAATAAAAAAATTTTGTTCTCTACCTCAAAAATGCTGACATTCAACGTCCCAACACAATAGAGGAGTCAGTCGGCGGTATTTTATTATACGAATAACAAAACCCGTCGAGGAAGAATAAATGCGGGACATTGTATCCTGTTCGCAGGAATCGATTAAACAACATCCTGAAGCGACGGAAAACATATGTGAAAGAAATAAATCCTGCTTTATTGTAAACATGTCACTCTTGCCTGTTTTAAATTTCGGGTTTTGTATATACTAGATTCGCTTGTAAAATATCTGCGAAGCGACAACACAAATCTTTTCTTGTTACAACGTTATAAAACTGTCAGCTGTGAAAGAAATAAATGTAAACCTTGTTTTTGGGGCGATTAGGGAATACATAAGCAAATTATCAAAAAAGTTAAATTAAGTGAATATTAGGGCTCGGTAATGGGTCATTGTCACAAAAGTGAGTCATTTTGACATTTTTGTCTGTAATAAAGAATGAGAAAATAATAAAATATAATGAATTTACGAGTAAGGATCACAACAAAATATATGCACTCTCTTTTGTTGTATGATGCCATTTAAATATAGGTTATTTATTAAATCATTTCAATTTTTTTGACGTTGGGGTGCACAAGACATTAAAAATAAAAATTATAGAAATACACTAGTTGCATTAATTTCATACAGTGTTTTATAGCTGACACACTTACACATTTTTGAAAGCACTCTGATTTTTTATTCGGTAACTAACAAAAATGTTTTGCGTAGTATGATCATTTAATTGTTCTCTCTCTAGCAAACTATCAAAAATATATAAAAATAGCAGGCGCGGTACCGATATTTTCAGTTTTCTGACTAAAATTTACCATGCAACATACGAATCCAGGTATGTGAATCTTTTTCGCTTCAATTGAATATAACAAAAATCCTAAAAAACAAAACGAGTAAACTAAAAAAATTATCGTATATGACAAAGATAATAATTACTAGAGACCGGATTTCAATTTAACATGACGCAAGACTCTGCGCCGGACTCAGGTAACTGACAGAAAAGGTATCTGAAACTAAATTACTATTAGATGTTCTCAGGTTGTATTTATGAATTTCGACCGGGACAGAAATGTTGTTTTTTAATTGTTAACAACCGATTTTGCAAACAAAATCTTGAACATCCTTTAAGACATTAGTAATAAAAGAAAATACTAAAATCTCTAAAAGAAATCTCAATAATTATATTATTGTAATTCTTGACTGGGACACTTACAAAACTGATATTTCCCGGTTATTTTGTTAATAAAAAGGGTTAAAATAAAAATAATAAACCCATTTTTTAAATACACACATCGAGGGCGTCATATCAGAAGGGCGTATGAACCAAAAGGTAATTTTACAGGAAATGGCAAAAAACGTTTTAAAAATTAAAATTTGTAGTGAAATTGTTGTTTTTGCCAATATAATAAGACCAAAACATTTATTGGAAAATTTAGCATCTAGTTCAATACCAACATGTAAGTGATTTCTGGTTTATACGCCCTTCTGATATTAGGATGATCGAGAAATGTTTATTTTTTTAACATCCAAATATGTTTACAATCTATAAAACTATAGTTACAAGTAAAAGGTTTAAAAACATTATTGACGTGAGGGATAAATGTCTATTGACATCTTCGTACTGCTTTTCAATTCTCTTCAGAATGGTTGGTGTTAGGGATCGGAAATCAAAAGCGGCTCAGCAGATCAAAAGGTGTACATTTCTTAAGTCTTCGAGCAGTTGTTCGTTCATCAAATTTTTCGTTAATCTTAATTTACGAACCCTAGTGATAATTCCGTTGCAGTTGGGACACATGTTTGTAAATAGGTTGGCATTTCTAATTTTACGAGACCGCTTGTTAACAGTAGTCCCTCCCTTGGATTTTATTCCAGGATCGCCATTGATAATTCCACGGTAGGAAATGTTATAAATTCTGCCCGGAACTGCTTTTCTTCTGAAGAGCGTATAACTGTAGCGGCGTAAACAAAAATTGGCTAAAACGTAGGTACGCACTGCAATCGGTAGCACCAGCGAAAGCACGCATAATGTTAGTTTTTAAAATAGAAATCACGCACAATTCATTTATCTAAAACAATACTACGTTCTTGCGAAATTGAACTCTTTAGAGACCATTCGGTCCAGGCACGGACGGGAGGAACAGTTTAACTGGACTCTCGAGTCCTGTTAAAAAAAAAGGAAGGTCATAAATTTTAACCTTTTAACGCCAGTTAGCCGCAATGGTGAGCGTGATCCGATATTTTAGGATTTTTATGTATTTTAATTTACTTAATATATTCTTTCTCAATTTGTTCTGGAAATGAAAAAAGTTTTGGAAAAAGATTAAATAAAATCGGTTAAGTGCAAGTCAATTCACGTAAATTAGCGATTTGTATTTACTTTTAGTCAATAATAATAGCAGATTTTTCATACTTGACGTATTTTAATAATAAAAACTTATTAGATTTCCAATTAAATTTGATAATAAACTAAATATGGTAAGCAGAATGGAGCTAATGTCATCCCTGTTTAAATATAGTTTTCTTCCTGCAAAAATAACCAACTTATCACAGGCAATAAAACATTAGTAGGGCTCGGGAACACGGTGCCTGACCAATGACCATGGTTAGCGGGACCGCAAATAAACTGTGTTTCAAAGTAAGAGATAATTTACGTAATACTAAAAACACTTACCCAGTAAATATTACAACTCTGAATGTGTTTTGCTAAACACCTGCAACATGGATGTTTTTATGTAAGGAAAGCGACTATTCGACAACTACCGATGTACCATTGTTTGTATAATTAAAATTGTCTCTGAAATAACTTAACGGATCTGTGGGAACACTGTTAGTAGAAATCTGTCTTAATCTAACCAAATCCGGATTTTTTTGTAGCACACTATTAAATTTTTCTGTAACACGCATATTTTTTTCGTCATTTAAAATGTTATATTTTTGATAAAGTTAGAATTAACAACATTCCTAGTTTAAAAGATAATCCAACAGATATGGTACCAATGGTCCGATATGACATCAAATGTGTCAAAATGTTATACAAAGTCAATTAGAGCTAACGATACTGAAAGAATCAAAGGTATGTACCAACGAAGGTGCAACTTTTGTTTAGGATTTAATTCACGTTGAAACAGCTGATTGAAAAGAATATAAACAATTCAATATTAGGAGGTTCTATAGATACCGCGAAAACTGATATGGAATAGCCTTAGAAAAATGGGAATAAACAATAAATTGATAAATGCAACATCTCGGAAGAATTTTCGACTAAGAAAAAGGATTACGACAGGGAGGGGTACTTAGCCCTACACTGTTCAACATCGCAGTAGATGATGTCTTAAAAGAAATTAAGGGAAAAACAAACTTCAAATAGGAAACAGCAATATGCACATGGGGAAGTGGTAGAAAATACCTTCGCTTGGTAATATACGCAGGAAATGAAAATGATTTACAAACAAACTTAAATACTTGGGAAATAGCTTTAAGAAAGAAAAGCATTAAAATTAACGTTGATAAAACTTGTCATGACAATAGGGAAAAACGAAACAAAAATAACAATTAAACTGAATGCAAAGGACATTGAACAGGTGGAAACATTCAGATATTTAGGATTAAACATACATAAAGATCTAAGGGAAGAAGCAGAAGCTTACATAGTCGAGGAGAATAGTTTGCATGTAGCTTAAAAGGGATTGGAGTTATTTACTTTTTCCTAATTATTTAATTTCTATTTGACATCACTGAAAAAATACAATGAAAAAACCAGTTTAAAACGCACACTAACAGGTGAAGTTAAGTAAAACACAGTATTCAAATCTGTTTTAACATACGGTTGTGAAAGTTGGGTCCTAAACAAACAAACGAAGAGCAAAATACAAGCACTGGAGATGAGGAAGAGCGGTTAAAGCAGTTACATGAAGAGACAGAATAAGAAATGAATAAATAAGAGAAGACTTAAAGGTAGAGCCGATTTTAGAAAGTCTAGAGAGGCAACAATGAAATGGTTTGGACAGGTCATACGTATGGATGAAGAGAGACAGACAAGAACAGTATGGTTGGCAAGATCAACACACAAGCGGAAAAGAGGTAGACCGAAAAAACATGGGACAGTACAGTAGCAGAAAACCTGAAGAAACGAGGAATATCCTGGAATGATGCAAAAAGAATGGCAAAGAACAATAAAGAATGTGCAAGGTCTATTTACATTAAGTAATAGAATTAATACAGGAATATGTATTCCTTTACACCCGAAGGGCAATTAAGGTAATTAATTATAATAATAATAAAAAATTATATTTTGTAGTGAGCGTGAGCTTACAAATACAATTTTGCACAAGTGTTAACGCTTTTTGGTAAATCCCGGAGAAAGAATTTAGGTCTTAAATCGAAAAAGCTTTGAAGGCTCCAAATCATGCTTTTGAAATTTGAAGTATAATGGATTTAGCTTTTTCTAAGTATTTAATTCATAAATGAAAGCACTTTGCTATGCTTCATTTCTAGTGACTTCTGTACATTTAGGACATCCCCTAGTATGCTGCATTAAGGGAAATTAACCAGACTTCTCTTTCTAAATAAAAGTAGTGAATTTAAAAGACAAAAAAATTAAGAAAAGTTTAATTAAACTGGACTGACAAAATAAACACCTAAAATGTTGACTTACCGCTGACTGACCGGATAAATTTAACAAAGAGACGTGAAAACAGTCTTGATTTATCTTTTTAAATATACAAAAGCCAGAGTTCAAGGGACAATGAAACTGTGCAGTTGATAGAAAAATATTGCTTTGTAATACACAGAGTTTTCGTAGTGGCCCTATGTTCGGGGCTGATGTGAGTAATTTTATTTTTCTTTTTAAAACCACATTTTAAAGTTAATTTATTTAACCTCAAAGTATCTATATTATGTTTAAAATTATTCTTTAAAAAAACACTATCGTAGGAGCAGTATGAATAGGATCTTTGCCTGGTTAGTGTAAAAATAACAAACAGAAACAAATCTAAAAAGAATTTAGCAATAAAGAAGATGAACTTGAGACTTTTTTAAATTTCGACTGCTGCCGTGCATTATCTTATGATTCTTGGAAAACCTCAATTATAGCAATAATAGCCCCACATGGAAAACTTTTATGCAATTTTTCATTACAAACAGTGCATACAGATTGTAGATTATTTTTTATGTAATAAAGAAGGATGTTTTTCTATATCACCTTCTATAAAGTTATAAAAAATAATATAATCAGAAAAAGTTACTAATTGTTAAGATATTATTAATGCATAACCTAAGTACAGGGTCATTGGTTATATTTGGACCAATAGATAACTTTGTGTTTAAAGAGATAGAAAAGTGTTTAAAATAGGCAAAATTTAGATTTGTACAAGAATCATCAGGAAACATAAATGAAAAAACAATTGAATATCAAATAAGCAAGTTTTGAACTAACCTTAAGCTTTTCCAGAGGGCGCCATATAATTTTTTCTTTTTTAAATTCTACTCGCTTATGTAAAGTTATCTACACTGATGTTCGACTGTTTTCCTATAATTTTAAAAAATAAAACGAAATTTAAGTACTTTTCCATACCCTCCGTATATGAGTTAATGCAAGGGATTCTATGGAAACATCGACAATTTTTAGTTAAGTGACAGGTGCTCTACCCAGGTGCTTCAGTCATCCAAAACAGTTTTATATTAGTTTATTTATTTATTATGGGCTACAGTCAGCAAAAAAAAGGTTAATATATTTTACAATGTTCTTTATATTAAACTAAAATACATAGAGTAATAAAAAAGTAATACGAATATTTAATTTAATACCTACATGTTCAAAGAGACCCCCGTTTTGCTCAATGCAAGTGCGATATGTCTTTAAAACGTTGACGGCATCCCCCAGCGACTCCTTCTGGTGTTTTTCAATAAAATTTACTTCTTCCACAATTTGCCGCCTTCATCATCATCATCAAGCCATTCAATCTCTCTTGATTATTCGTGAACAAATCTACAATTTTTCTGATTTAACATTTTTCCATCTCTTGAAATAAATAAGTTAACTTTCTTTTGCATATATTATTCTTTATACAGGGATATCCAAATAAAAGTGAACAAGCCGCATAACTTTTTTATTTTTAAAGACGGGAAAAAATGTTAAATATGAAAATTTTGGGAATTTTTATGGATCATTCACATATCTTATCAGCAAAACAATTGAGCATCGAACAAAAAAAATATAGTATAAAACATCGATTTTCTCGCTTATTCTAAATTGAATGGTATGATTTTTATATTTTTGGATTCTAGAAGTTCTAGACATATTTTGTATATCATACCCTATGCGGTTTTTCAATCGTTTCTGAAATATTGCAAATTAAAAATTATTTCGCATAAATATACTATCCAGGTTGCGAACGAAATAAGTAAGCCAAAGCTAATGTGTTGACAATAATACTTTAGTCACTACAATTTTATTTTTATGCAAAATGAATTATTCTATTAATGAGAGATACAAAATGCTAAAATTATATTTAAAAAATAACAATAATGTTAGAGCGGCTCAAAGACAATATGAAGAAAGTATTGAAGAGGGAAAAAGAACTCCATCATTAAACAAACACCATAATAAAAACAAATGGAAGACTAGAAGAAAGAGAAATTCTTGGCAATGGAAAAAGAAGAAGAGAGAGAAATGAAGAAAGGGACCTAGCGATTTTATTATATTTTCAAGAGAATCCAAAAAAATCAATTCCTGATTGTGTGCGGTATCTCAGATATGGAAGAAGAGATAAATGTTGACTTATGGAACAGTTCAAAAAACGTTGAAGTATTTTAAGTATAGACCATATAAAATTATGCCAGTTTAAAAGCTTAGTGTCGATCAAAAAGAAAGAATATATATACTTTTGTCAAATATTAACGAAAGATACGGCAAGATCCTAATTTATTTCATACTATCTTTTGAACAGACGAAGCAACTTTCCCAACTGCGGAAATGTTTAATAGACGAAATGTTCATGTTTGGTCGGATGAAAGTCCGTTTACCGTCAAAGATATTGCTTTTCAGGGGCGTAATTCAATCAACGTTTGGTGTGGGATATTACAAAATAAAATTCTAGGACTATTGTTTATTCGCTGTGACTAGAGTCCCGACTCGGGACCCAACTTCAGTCCAGAATACCGTCATCAAATTACGTCATTAGTAGTTTTGTCGGGACTGGTGTTCCGCCCCGACTCGGGACACGCATCCGGTCCCGACTTAATAGTTTTTGAGGTTATGTTCGAATAATGTTATTGTTATTTGAAAGTTGTATGTGGTTTACTTTACTTGATAAAGTAGTAGGACGTTTAGATGACACAACTAGAAATGTCTATGCAAGTGTGTCTTTAATTTCTGCTAATGCTAATTTATAGGTGAGAAATTGGAAAAGACTTTAGCTCTTATCGAATTCTGACGTAAAGAATTTTATCCATCAATATGAAAACAGTATATCTATATACTAAGTTTTGGAAACGTGATGCTAAACTTATTTCGTCGAACGCCCAATTAAAAGCGAAATAATAAACAAATAAATAAAAAAATAATAAATTAAAAAATAAATAGATAAACTTGACTGCATATTTGAAGAGTTTCTATATTCAAACAATCTTCTTTTGTAACAGTTGTTTAAATTTTAAAAATATAACGTAGTTTGCTCCTACGCCAAATATTCATATTTTATTACACGCACCTCGTATATGACTGATAAATTTTGATCTGTGATGATTTTATTATAAGATTTAGATCATGCAGAACTTTTTACAGGAAGCAAGTTTTTTTTCCGAAAAATTACTAATAAAAAAGTTTTCCTACGTAGCCAACATAAGTAGACATAGATACTGCGACTGTGTATATCATGCTTGTAACTGGTGATTTAGGTGAATGTACGATTCGTCTTATAAATTCGGGACCGGATGTGGGTCCCGAGCATAGACAAGATATATTTAGACCATCACAACGTATTCGCGACACCAGCTGAATCCGTCCAATGTATGGGCGAAAAAGTGCGTTTGTACGCATTGGGCGCCAGTCAGATTTTTAAACGACGGTCCTCTCGAGGCATGCGCACTCGGGACGTCTAGCAAAAGTGGTTGTTGAACTCAATGACGCAACGCGACGAACAGAACCGGGCCGAAAAAATCTCAGTCATTTGTATGTTATGGTATTTTTGGTTGGGGTGGCGAATATAGCGAACCTCTGAAGCTTGTTATTTCGATACAAAAATAGTCTTTACAAAGTGTTAAAGACATCTCATATGTTTCGCCAATTATGTATCCAACTTTTAAATATAAGGAATTATTTCGTAGTCTATTTCTTACAAGTAGTGCATAAATAGAAATAGTTTAATTCCAAATTTAAATTATATCAATATGTGAAAGAATAGGAGGTAAAAAATATAATTTATCTTAAATGCACTCCGGTGTTGAAGTGAATACACACACGGAGAAGTAGAAATATTTGTCAGTGACGTATATTGAGTGTGGTCAAGGTGTCAGAAAGGCACTGATGGGGTGTGTGTGTATTAGGGGCATTGTATAAGGGGTAAGATGGTGTAAGAAGGTCATATATAGTGTCAATGCCTCCTTCCCCTATATTGCATAAGGGTGACTGTGACCAAAAGGCATATTTGCGCTTTCGCCAAAGGGGCACTAAAAATACTAGTGGATTAGGGTAGAGGGGAGTATTTTAAAAGGGATGGCGAAAGAAAAAAGTGCTTTCGCCAAAGGATCGCTAAGATATCAGTGGATTAGAAGGGTGTGTCCAAAAGGCATATTTGCTAAAAATACTAGTGGATTGTGGTAGAGGGGAGTATTTTAAAAGGGATGGCGAAAGAAAAAAGCGCTTTCGCCAAAGGATCGCTAAGATATCAGTGGAGTAGACGGGTGAGTGTCCAAAAGGCATATTTGCGCTTTCGTCAAAGGGGCACTAAAAATACTAGTGGATTAGGGTAGCGGGGAGTATTTTAAAACGGATGGCGAAAGAAAAAAGCGCTTTCGCCAAAGGATCGCTAAGATATCAGTGGATTAGAAGGGTGAGTGTCCAAAAGGCATATTTGCGCTTTCGTCAAAGGGGCACTAAAAATACTAGTGGATTAGGGTAGAGGGGAGTATTTTAAAAGGGATGGCGAAAGAAAAAAGCGCTTTCGTCAAAGGATCGCTAAGATATCGGTGGATTAGATTGACATGGGGCCGTAAGGAGTAGCGCTTTCAGCAAAGTATCAAGTGCACACACTGTAAATAGGTGTAAAAATATTTACATCTTACCCTAGAACTTGCTTTGTTCAATAATTATACAGGATGGGATGCCAATCCAATAAAATATACACATGTAATTTTTTTTGATTTACTATTTTACTTCTTAAAACAGTTGCATATTTTATTTCTATTGTTTAGAATACTATGTTTATATTTTATTTCAACTTTCAATTTTGTAAATGTAACGTTTCAAAATTAAGAGGGGGGGGGACATTAAAGAGACGCACTGTATATATATAAACTGAGCTATTTTCGAGGAATTATCGACAGTTTTGTATAGCAAGAAAACTCAGATTTAAGCCAACAAACTATACACTTTTTGTTAAAATCTCACTAATGGTTACATTTTTATCATTAATAAAAAGAATAATTACAAGTAATATATTTAGCATTTATTACTCGATAAAAGATTCACGTCATGTGAAATAAATTTTGAAGTACGGTCCTGTCTATCACAAGGCAAACGTTCGACAATGCGCAAGCCCGCAGAGGACCGTCTTTGTTTACGGATTCAGCTCGGTAAATTTGCCGCATTCGTAATTGACATTATTTCTCTACTATATATTTTCTCTATGGTCCCGAGTCGGGGCGCGGAACACCAGGCACGACAAAACTACTAATGACGTCATTTGACGACGCTGTTCGGGACTGAATGTGGATCCCGAGTCGGGGCGGAACACCAGTCCCGATAAAACTACTAATGACGTAATTTGATGACGTTATTCGGAACTTGAGTTGGGTCCCGAGTCGGGACTCTAGTCACAGCGTTGTTTATTCGGAGAGCATTAACTGGCCAGCACTATCTTAATTTTTTATACAATGAAATCGAAGTTATTCTCGACGGATTGCAACTTAAAGAACGTCGATGTATTACATGGCAACAGGCCTCCACATAATATGATTGAGTTTCGCAATTTTTTAAACCATCAGTATATCGAATGGATCGGTAGATATGGACCGTTACATTGGCCTGCAAACAGCGCAAACGTCACACCTTTAGATACATTTCTTTGGGGTCACTAGAAAAATGTCATATACAGCAATCATAATGTAAATATCGAAGAAATTCAAAGGTCGATGAGAAATGAAGTAAGAAATCTGAACGAAAATGATGCTGAAAGTATTTTAAACACACTTCAGAGGCAAAGAAGAATACACGAAGAGTGCGAAGAATTAAATGGCGTATATGTTGAAAATTTCTTTTAATATCTGTTCGCAAATGTTAACATTTATGTGTTTATGTTATAATTCATTTGTTATTGTTTATAATCACTGCTTATTGCTTTCAAATATTAATAACAAATAAAAATCAACATATACAGCCAGATTCTCCAACGCTAGTCTGGTCTAATTTGACAACCAAAAGTTTTAAACTGACAAGTGTAAGAATAGGACAACTAAGTTTTATATTGTGAACTTATTTCTGAGCTTTTTCGCAAATTTATCTAGAAAAGGTCAATTTTAGTATGTATTTTTGACAATAATTGAACTAAATTCATTACAGCAACTCGTTCCAAGATGAAAATCATTTGGAAACCAAGTAATTCGCTGAAATATCACAATAATTCATAAGTTTTTAATGGTGACTTATTAACAATGACAGGACAGAAACCTGTCAAAACATAACTGATCAACTATAAGATCTTAATTTAAACCAGTACTAAATCTTAAACTTTCTTAGTGAATCTGAACGTTAGTGTTTAATAGATTAATTCATTATGCATAAAAATAAAATTATAAATTCCCGGTGACTAAAGTATTAGTGTCAACCTTGACATTAACTTTGACTTACCTACGAAGAAAATTGAAAAAGGTAGCTGGTATTTCGTTCGCAACCTGGATAGTTACGTTTAAAGTATATTTATGCAAAATAATTTTTGATCTGAAATATTTCAAAAACGATTGAAAACCTGCATAGGGTAAGTTATACAAAATATGTCTAGAACTTCTCCTGGAATCCAAAAATATGATAAAAATCATATCATCCAATTTAAAATAAGCGAGAAAATCGATAGTTTATACTATATTTTTTTATTGGATGCTCAATTGTTTTGTTGATAAGATATATGAATGATCCATAAAAATCCCCAAAACTTTGGTATTTAACATT
The DNA here is from genome assembly GCA_963971165.1 of Philopedon plagiatum. Classification (NCBI taxonomy): domain Eukaryota; kingdom Metazoa; phylum Arthropoda; class Insecta; order Coleoptera; family Curculionidae; genus Philopedon; species Philopedon plagiatum. The sequence continues at coordinate 30,775,185 of OZ020190.1, read as the reverse complement.
TTTCCCATCTTTAAAAATAAAAAACTTATAAGGCCTGTTCAATTTTATTTGGCTATCCCTCTACATTAACCAAAAAAATCAATAAAAATCTTATTGATTGACACTGAGAAAACTGTTTTTTACATTTTGTCACATGATAAAAACTACAGTTTGTCTCTTCGCACAAGACCCCAACATTAACGCAAAAACGTACAAATGCAAATAATTTAGGTACAGCAATAGACAATTCCAACCTTAGAACGAAATGAGAGCGCAATGCATATCTGAAAAATTTACCAGAGTGCCTTGTGTAATTTTAATATCAGTAGAAAAATTTCACGAGGGGATCGAAGAAACGCTTTACAGAAAATTAGCCCAAGAGGTAATTAATTTTTTTTGGTTAGTTGTAAAAATAATCATGTTTCCCGTAAATTTCTTGATTTTTTCGCTCAGCTTTTGGTGGATATATCTAAATGTTTGCAAAAATTTATTTTCTTAAATATTACTTTTTAGATAGCGCTACAAAACTCATGAAATGAACTGTTAAAAAATACAACATTTTCCCTCATATTCAATAAAACCTTTATCAGCGATTTTGTTTTATAAAAAAGCGAGCTTTAAGTGATTCGTTATATTGATGGAGTAAAAGGATGGAGAAATAGATTATCCGGGGTAAAAAAGTTAATACACAAAACAGTCTCTTGCGTTCGCTTTTCCATGGAATTTTTTTTCGGTAGTTCCCTTGAGATCAAAAAAGGAAAATTTCTGGGAAATGATTGGCTTGAGATCACCATGTAGAAGCATAGAATGTTATAAAATAAAATCCTATACGGTTCTAATTTTGCTGCTCTTTCTGTTTTCCTAAACATTTGCGGATACCATGGCATATTTAGCTAAGATTCCTTTTTTTATTACAGTAGAAAAGAAACCCAGATTTATCGGGAAGGCAATACTAATATAAGAAAAAAATTATTTCAAAAAATTACAAAATTTCGTGTATGCTATCTTATTAAAACGTTTTAAATCGCTATATACAGAGTGTTTCAGAAAACATGGGCCATCGCTTAAAGGGAGATTCTTTGAAAAAACCTAAGGCAAAAATTTCATATGAACATGGGTCCGCAGATGTTTTGTTTCAAAGATATAAGGTGTTAAATTTTTAAATACACTTTAGTATGTTAAAACCGATGCTTAGGGACAACTAAGCCAGTAAGGCGGTTAATAAAATTGCATTTATCTGTTAAACGAAGTAAAAAATCAAAAAATATGAAGAGATAACTTTTGTTAAGAATTTAACATACTGTTTGATTGAGATTCGGAAATGTAAAAAATCAGTGGGGTACATGTTTTCATTAAAAAAACATTTTACCGTCTTCTCATATGCATGTCCCGGAGAACCTGTCAAAGTCTTTTCATAGTCAGAATTATGCTTAACTTAACTGCTTTACACAACATAAATTTCATCAAAATTGCTTGGGTTTGATTGGGAAGTTGCTGAGTCCATTTTGGAATTTCGAAAAACCTGAAAAAATTTAATACCCTGTATCTTTGAAACAAAGCATCTGCGGATCTATGTTCATATCAACTTTTTGTATTCGTCTTTTTCAAAGAATCTCCCTTTAAGGCATGCTCCATGTTTTTCGAAACATCTTGTATAAAAGAAGAATCTGACTGACTGACTAATTGACTGATGTATTAACGTACAGCCCACACCGCTGGGTCTAGAAACTTGAAATTTTGCACAGAAGTTTCTTATACATATAACGTAGGCATGCACTAAATTTTTCAAAATTCAACCCCTAAGGGGGTAAAACTTCTTAGAGGTACTCTAAAAATGAAATGTTTAAAACACGTGTTTTACAGTTTTTAATAGATCAGCCCCAAAGGGGGTGAAATGGGGGTTCAAAGTTCGTCATGGAGTAAAATCAAACCCAAGCAAACGAAGTCGCGGGCGCAAGCTAGTTATATAATATGTGTTACGGATAATACCAGAAATTAGTTAATTCGCGAATTACCCGGCTAAAATGCAAATTTACCATTACAACCGGTTAATACGAAAAGAAATGACAATATTTTAAGAGCTTTCGCAAATTATCCGGATAATGCGCGAATTATACAATATTATCGGTTACAGTGGCGCATCGAGGGGGGTCCCCCCCCCCCCCACCCCGAGACGTAATTCTTTTGTCGCATACGCCGCATTGCCTACGGCGCTTTATATGCCAAAAAGTTTTTTGGTGGTAAAACCCCCCCTAGGGCGAATTTCTCGGTGCACCACTGATCAGTTATAACCAACAACACTTGGCTTCTTCGCGAATCAGATGGATAATAGATAAAAGAATGCGATTAACGTCACATTCATAGACGTACGTACTGAGATGTATTAACTCATTTGACAATTATTTTTTTAATTATCCCGCTACCTAACATCTCTCAATAAATTCAAAAGTATAATATTAAAATCACGAAATATTAATCAAACTTTTGTTGCAATTTTAACGTCGTCATTTCCTATCTATATTTTTATAGTTTTAAGAGAAAAACTGTTTAACGGTAACGATGATTGATGTTCATAGTTTTTGAAATACAGTACCTCCGTATTTCATATACGAGCAGTCTCGTCAATATGTAGCCACAAGTCTCTAATATAACTATGTTGTTTCTCTTATACTTGTATTATACATAAAACAGACTTTAAAGTAAACTCATTATAGTATGTAAAGCTTACACCTGCAACACCGCCGAACATCTAAAGTGCATAGCATTATTACCTGCCATCAGTCGATAAACAGATTATCAGAAATGACCAATATAAAACAGGCAATATTGAACATGTAAAATAGTATTTGTAACTTAATCCTATTTTAAAGCAATTGGGTAATATGTCTTAGGTTGCTATTTTATAGTTACTAGAACTAATGACTAATAACTAGAACTATAACATTCGTAACAGAGAAATAGAAGGATATTACTGGGGCTTCACTCATTTGTTCAGGTATTATAATTGTTAATTTAAATATCCCTAAATGTCAAAGCCACATAGTAACTGGTTCAACAGATATATTATATATCATTATTAGATAATGGTAAATATGTTTACATATATGGACGTTTCGAAAATTATTTTCTTCACAAGTTTCGTAAATAAATGGATACCATTGTTCGGTAAACATTTCGAAACAGAAAAATACCAATTTCTTTTGATTAACTTAATTCGACAATGTGTCGTTACAATTTGGGAGCGCGTGTGTCTTACCACAAATTCATAATTTTATCTAAAACTGTTTCGAAATTTATTCATTCCCGCGTGTCGAAAATGTATCGACACTGTGATTTGTAAAATATTTCGAAACAAACAGTTCGTAAGTATTTCTAGTAACTAAATTCGGCAATGCGTCGCAAAAGTTTTGGATCACATGTGTCTCGGCACAATTTTATAATTTGAATCGAAAATGTTTCGAAACGTCTCGTAGCAAAGAATTTGTGTCCAATTTGTTTCTAAATATGCTACTTGGGAAGCAAACAAACTTTAATAGTGATATTAAATAAAATCCATATGACCCACTGCCAAATTACAGCCAATACGCCTGTTCGAATTATTATTATTATTATTAGTATTAAATTATATAAAAAAATATTAAAATAGCAATAGTTAACAACACTATATTACCAATTTATTACGAGCATGGTTCAACATTTGTTCAAAAGATTAAAAAGCACGGAATTATAGTCACTCCGCTGCGACGTGACTTGTTTGTACTCTAAGGTCTCGTAAAGGTATTTTCCTTTAAGACGGTGAAAGCCTACGGGGCCCCACATCCTTTTATCAAAAACTGACTAAGCCGAAATTGCTCCCCTGTTTGGCATAGTTTATTGTAAATATTCCCCATTTCCAGAACTAATCGAGATATTAAAGTTTGGCCGTTGTATAGAATATCAATAAGGCAAGTTTGTAGAAGCGTTCAGGAAAAAAGGTTCTAGATATAGGCAAGAAGAAAAGAATATTAGTGGACTGCTTTGCACCGTAAATGTACCGGGTGATCCGTCTGATATTGTTTTATATTTTAAGACCAAAAATTGGAAAAACATGAAAATTTTAAATCCCTTTTGTCCAGTTCTAATACTATTTGTAGAAGGGTCAAAAATGATTTAATTTTGCTCGAAGGGATGGGCCGCACGTCGTGTCTCAAACTTGTCTCCCCACACAATAAAGTGACACTAAATAAACATTCTTGCTTATGCTGATTGTATAGAATGTATTAAAAATTAAGAACACTTCCTTAAATTTGAAAACTTTCTTATAGCACGTACAAAAATGCAGAAGTCTTCATTTATGTATTGTATTTATATTGACAGTTCTGTTTAAGGTGAAAACTTTAGCCCACAGAAAAAAAACGCATTGTACCTAATGATCCAATAGTAAGATGGGTTATTTTAACTTTCAAAAGGTTGGGTAGTTTGGATATGTTTTATATTTAGGAGCCCTCAAAAAAAGCAAAGTTTTCGACCTTGACACACATCCGCCATCATTTTGAAACAGATGTGAAAAGTAATTTTTTCCAAAATTCCTCACAAATAAGTTTTAGAGAAAAAAATAGTATTATTATCACCTTATAGGAGACAAAACTTCTTAAACTTTCGTTTAACCCATTTTTGGTTACAGCGCTTTTAAATTAAGCAGTTAGACAGGCTATTCTAATCCATAGTAATTGTTTACAACCAAAATTAGAAGAATGTGTAAACCGAATTTGAGAAAAAAATACGCCGTTAAGACGTTCGTTAATTGATTGGTTTGGTAATCGTCGATGTTTGAAGGGAGAGGATTTTGCCAAGGGTGCTTTGTGGTTTTAGCTGTCTCTGTTCTCTAAAGAGTCATTGTTTTGTTTTGATATTACCTGCCCATATAATATAAACACGTGTAAATTATTTTGTTACACTTATACGTACATATAATTCCCCTATTTCAAAACGTTGTAACTTGTGAACTACTAAAACACACATTAATAGGGATATATTTCCAAAAAACTGATTTTTGACCTATTTTTTCCAAGATTGCACGAGCGGATGTGTATCAAGGGCGAAAAACTCTAACACCCCCCCCCCCCCCCCCTAAACCAAATCCAAAAAACAGAACTACCCGATCTTTTGTAAGCTAAAGTTGTTCATTAAGACTACTGGAGTATAACAACAAAAATTATAACTGGTACTATATTTTATACACTATATGCGACAGCAAACCAGATAATAGTATTTACGATTATTATAAAAATTTTACAATAAAGTTATATAAAAAAGATTATATGTACAGGGTGTTATGAAATTCACTGCATATATTTGAATTGGTAACGGTGACTCCTCGGGTAGTCTACAGACATACCCAATACTTTTTCCCCTCAAATTACACACTTTTTTTATTTATTCTAAAGAGCCTGACGTCATAGTCTCTAATATTATAAAGAAAAAACAAATGATCCAGCCGGGGCATTGCCAAACTTAAATATTATCGTGACATCTCATTTATTTTTGTCAGTTATTCAATGAAAACCGAAAATAATCCAAAGAATTTTTAATTTCACAGACGCATTTTACCAAAAATGTGTATTTTAATTTAATAGGAGTTCTTTACTTAATATCGGAAAATATGCAGTCGTGAAATTATGTTGACATTGTAAGCAGAATGAAATAGGCAATGTTATACGGTAACACAAACAATTAATTATGACTTACATACCTGTTACGTTACTAATGAGATGAGTATTATCCCTACTAAACTTTCTGCCTTTAAAAAATGGTTAAAAATTAAAACGCAAACACTATCCCACTAATTTTATCACATTCACAGACGGTAGTCGTAAATATAGATTCACATAATTTACTATCACACTAATTGAGCACAACTACACAGTCTTACAAAAGTATAACCAAATTCTTTGATTACAGAAGGAAATTTGGTAAAAAAGGTCTATAAATACATAATAATATTATGTCGTAGCCGATACAAGCTAAAGGGTTGTTGACCTTATTCATTTCGCAATCCTAATTCAGGCGTCTACCTGATTGGGTAATTCGGATATCCCTGATTGGCCGGTCGAACTCGAGCGTCAGCGTCATCTGTACAATCCAGTAAAAGATACATTTTACTAAAATAAAGCAGGTGGTCCTAAAAATCCCATTAGGAATAAAAACTATTTTTCTTTCTTTGAGGACAGTTACTTTTAAAAAATCAACGGCCAGATTCTCCAACGCTAGACCTAGGCCTAATTTGACAGCCAAACGTTTTAAACTGACACGTGTAAGAATAAGACAACTAAGTTTTTATACTATGAAGTGTATTTAGCAAATTTATAAAGAGGTCAATTTTAGTATGTATTTTTCACAAAAAAAGAACTAAATACGTTCCAGATGAAAATCATTTTGAATCCAAGCAAATTTCTGAAATATTAAAATAACTAATGACGACATTATTGACAATGACAGGGTAAAAGCCTGTCAAAATGTAACTGATCCAATAGACCTTAATTTAAACCAGTACTAAATTTTAAACCTTTTTAGTGAATCTGAGCGCAAAATTTTAAAATGTTCTGATTTCTCATTTTTTAATTTTGTTTAGTAGGTACTCTTTGTATAGCTTACATAAAACCAATAGATTCTACAGCGTACAAAATTCGACTAAAGCATTTTTGCTGTTTTTAATGTTGAACGTCATCAATTACACAGGACCACAAATGGGAACCGAAAAAAGTCCTTTGGCGAGATTGATATCCTATATGTATTTTGGTGCGCTGATTACGAATCCGAGGTCCATATAACCCCAGCACATCACGTTCAAGGTCACGTGAAGGTCAAATGCATATATTACAGAAAAACTGAAAATCTGACCACGGATTCGGAAAGAGCGGGAAATTTTACGTCCAAATATGTAGTTTTTAGTTTTTCCAACATGACCCTCCAAGATCCTCTGGGGGTGAAATGACTCACCGATAGACCAAATTCTTATTTCCCATATACATCATCACCTTAAAAGTGACGTGCTGGGATTATATGGACCTCGGAGTCGTAATCAGCGCGTCAAAAAACCTAAAGATACCTGACTAAGTTGTACGTGAAAGTCTGTAGTTGTGATGATGTACCTATATATGGGAAATAAGAATTTGGTCTATCGGTGAGTCATTTCACCCCCAGATGACCTTGGAGGGTCATGTTGGAAAAATAAAAACTACATATTTGGACATAAAATTTCCCGCTCTTTCCGAATCCGTGGTCAGATTTTCTGTTTTTCCGTAAGATATGCATTTGACCTTCACGTGACCTTGAACGTGATGTGCTGGGGTTATATGGACCTCGGATTCGTAATCAGCGCACCAAAATACATATGGGATATCAATCTCGCCAAAGGACTTTTTTCGGTTCCCATTTGTGGTCCTGTGTTATTAAAATTATTAAATTCCCCGTTTTTTGTAGTTTTTTGATGCATTGTTGTTGTTTTAAGACAAGCGGTGTAAAAAGGAAAAAATGTGACGAGAATTTTCAATTTTCATTTGTGTTCGTGTCACATCTCACCTCGTAAAATGATTAACATTAGGAGCAATTATAGTGACACTTTATTTTTGGCTGCGTGTGAGTAATCCAGTTATATTGCTGGAGTTTAACAAAAATGGGTTGACATTATCACACTTCATTTTAAAAGCGACTTAGTTTAAACCGTTTAATTACATAATTACTTAATAATTTGGCTCCAAAGTGGCTTTTAATTATGTCAAATATTGTCAAAACCGAAGGGTTTAATTAAATAACTCTTTATTAAACGGCTTTTTACGTCCTACCGTTAGTGACTTGAAATTAAATGGAACAAAAATTGTTCTATTTTATTTGCAATATCAGGTTAGGAATATTAGAGATTAGTACGTCATAACATTCTCTAGTAATATGCTATACACAGTTTAAAGTTCTGGGTAAAAATTAACCCTAAAAGTGGTTTATAGAAGTCCACGCCATTTTTGGTAAGTTTTACGAATTACGTTTTGTTAGATTAAACCAAATGCAAATGGTAACTTATTTGGTGTGAATTTTAATCATTCTTCCTGTTACATTACATAAACACTAATAGTGGTCTATATTGTAAGTCCACACTAATCTGGGTTATTTGTTTTGGAATAAATACATAGTTTGGTGTAAAATTCCTATGTGATAATTTCACGTACAGTTTGGTAAATATGTTCACTGTGGATGTAATATATAGCAACACGGTTTGGTCCTGGTCCATGGTCGTGGAGGAAGGTTTGTGGTTGATGCTGACCGCTTCATTCGGTAGTTATTTCTACAGTCACAAGAACAAAAATTTTATTTTTCCGGTAATCGAACGAATAACCATCACCTAATAAAAAGCTTTCCGATTGCATCATCTCTGTATCACAGTATGGTATGCAATAACAATTACTGATCGCTATTAAGACATGACTAAGAGAAGCCCTTCGGCCCGCATCGTAATAAACACGAGTGTCTTAATAGCCATTAAATGTGAGTTGCACACACTATTTTTTCTGCGAGCAGTAATAATAATAAAAAGCAATAATTTTAATTTTCAAAATTTATTACACTTATTTTTTCGTACGTTTTTGCTGAATTTACGGGTAATAAATTGTTTGCGGCTCTTGTGGCCTGTTCCACAATTTCTGGTGAAGCTAAATTCTCAATTTCACTCCCACTATCCCACATTTTCACGGATTTTATTTGCAAAAAGCACAAATCTTATGAATTTACTAAGTAAACAACTATGAACTTACAAAATTGATTAATTGGTAAATTTGTCATGGTCATGGCAATCTTTGAGATTGACCAAATATTGCTGTGATGTTGCATTTATATTGGTTATAAGCTTGTATCTTAATGAAAAATCTGTATCTTCATGAATCTCATTAAAGTACAGGTAGTAAAAATGTCTAATAAATCAGTTAAAGTCGAAACAATATTATTAACTCAACATTCATACATCAAAAGCCTTTATGATTTAACCACAGAAATTTTGGTATTTATCTTGTGTCGGGGTCTCAGTGATGGAAATACTATTACCATTTACTGTTCTGTTCCTACCTTTTTGCAGATAAGTTGTCGTCCGGCTTCACGCTTATTACTTCACTATATCACTATACTTCAATCTCAAATTAAAACTGTTATTGCACATTGCGTATTTTATCAGTACAAAAGGACGTCTTTCTCTAACATCAACATCCGATAAATCATCAAAAGAAAATCTTTCCCTCAATTTATTTCTATTCCAAACCGGCACCTTTGTCGGCGAAACTTCAAAAGCCTAGTTCCATTAGAAAACGTCTAATCTCTCACTTCTGTTGCTTTAGCCTACCTAAAATATAATTCTCCAAATGCTTAAAAAAAGATCCAAACATGGCTACAGATATCCTACCCCTGTTTCCTCGCCGTCGTACCAAGGTATCAAAGCTCCGCCCCTTTCATCTTTCTAACAAATAAAATAATATCTGCTTAAATATTATTCCTATACAAATTTTGCGTCATCGCAAAATTAAGTCTCAATTGGTCAACCCTGTCAGGCGGGTTCCGCGAGGGCTGGCAATATTTCATTTCAACTTCGAGCTGCCTTTCGGAGCGGCAGTTATTGAATCAAATAACTCAGAGGTGAAGAGTCGTCGGGTCGCATCAAGCGACTCGACGAAAGTCGCAAGTGTCTGACCAGACACGGTCACATACAAAGTCGGTGTAAAAAGTAGTGAGTGCGGGAAAAAGTCCTCTTTTTCTGTCAATAGTACATAGAGTCTAACGAAAATTGATGACTTTTAATGTCTACAAAAAGAAACTGACACAGATTGCGCAAAAATATTAAATGAACCAGCACCCATGGAAATAGTTTACAGTAAGATGGAGAAGGTCTAGGTAGAACGCACCTTATCCATCCAATAAGTACCTTCTGATATGACCTAATTTTGAAAAATCGACGTAAAAAGACTCAACGAGGAAATTTAATAAAACAAACATAAGCCTTTTAGACACGACAAAGGGACTTTGTAAAACACAAGGTTGGAACTTTTAATTTTTGGCACTGGTAATGAAATTCTGTAGCGTTTTTAATATGCGCTTTGTATTGTTGGACACGATGTAATTAGTGTGAAAAAGGGCGAGGAAAAATTGAAATTATTATTATACTACGTATGCAGGATACACAATCCGTAATGAGAATACATACAGGGTGGGCTATTTCTTTATTCTCTTGTTGAAATTCAAAAACTTGCTACATGAAACTTCTGTGGTTGTCAATTTTAAGAAATAAATACGCACGAATGCACAAATTATTGTAGTTCCAGCTCTCGTTTGGTTATTTTATCAATACATTTAACATAATCTTTGTTACATAAGCTAAAATATTTTTAAAACATTTAATTTTTCTTTATTATAAATATTAGTTCCATAAAAATACAAAAATCGAAATATTTCAAAACTTATTGGGGTTGGCATAATGGCTAAATTAATTACAAATCAGTTTTTCTAGCATTTTTCCAAAGGAATACGTCGACTTGCCAGTCACCATGTGTAGGGTGTCGGTTTAAAAATACTGATGAAAAAGTTATTAATCGCAGAAAATCTCTGAGCACTCAAAATATGCACCTTAATTAATTATTGACCAGCTCAAAGATAAAATTTATCCCCCTCTATATAAGAAACTGACAGTCTGGTTATTGTGTTTTTGGGGCACACACAGGGGCAGATTAAGGATACTATAGGACCTAGGTTAAAGGTAACTTGGGCCCCCATTTCAACACTTCCTATGGGCGAAAATTCTATTTAATAAAAGTTACGATAACAAATTTTTTCATTTTAATTTTATTAAAAAATGAGTAACAAAACAAAAATTGTTTATATAAATGATCTTAGACTTCCAGTTTAAGAAGTTCCAACGTACCTTGGGCGTCAGAAGAGAAGGGAAGTGTAATCGACTGACACGAAATTTAAAGGACTGGATATTGGAAGGGGAAGGGAAAACATCTGCAGGCGGTTTGTTTCATAATCTGGAATCTGGTACAAATATTCGAGAGAAGTAGGCTTTTGTAGCTGGACGGTAAAGGGATGCATACGTAGCGCGCCTCTTGTAGTTCAAGAACAATCAAGGTGGGAATTATAGTGGCTAGTTCTTCAGAGTAAAATCCGTGGAAGTATCGGTAAAAAATGGACAAATCCACCACAGTGCGGCGATGAGCGAGAGAATGGAGTTTTTTTGTGAGGACTGGATCATTGATGAGTCAAATAGCTCTGTTTTGGATAGAATCAATCATGTTAAGTGTCGAAGGTGATGCCGCTCTCCAGATGAGGCACTCACACTCCAGGCTAGGTCCTTTTTGGGAAACATAGACAGTGTGTAAGTTGGAAGGGGAGAAGAACTTTCTGGCTCGAAAGAGAAAACCAAGCTTTTTAGCTACTGATGTGACTATTGAAGTAGTGTGTCTGTGCCAGCTGAGGCTTTGTCACTAATAGACACAAGTCATTTATTGGTTTTGGCCTCAGATTCAGCTGCATTTCCTCGAATTAAAAGATCGGTATTGTGTGTTGTCTTTATTTCTATGTTCTTGAGCCACTTCTCATCTATGAAAAGGGACAGAAAACATTTCTGGATTGCACATAAAACTATTTCGATCTGTTCTTCACTAAGAGTAGGATATGTTCCTTCGATGTATGGGTGAAGCATAGGTACTTCATGTCCGCACACAGTTCATCGCAAAACCGACTACGGAATCATGAAACTATCCATCTCGTTTCAAAGCTGACGAAATGCATAAAAGACAAATTATGATATTTAAGAATATAACTTTAAATATAAATGAATATCTAGAAGAGTTTATACGCGAATTATTTACTAACGAAAAAACAAGCCTAGGCACTGAACAGCAACGATCGCGTCACAACCAAGAGCGTTAAAAGTGGAATTGCAGCTAATTCTGCAATGTTCTGCAATTGAAACTTACAGGTCTAATAGGTTAATGTACCAAGTATATTTTGACATGCATATGGAAGTGGAGGCGAATGGAGCTGTCTTTGTATCCCTAACGGTTCACAATACAAGCTTGTATTTTACAGTATTTTTAAGTAACAATTTTATATAATAAAGAGCATTGAGGTTTGATGGTGTAAATGAACACAAATGTTATTTATAAAGTTATAATATAAATTTCATAAAATTCGATAATTTCAGTTTATTCCAAATTACTTAAATATACATTAAACGAGTTGCGCAAGCTCAAGATACCCTAGTAAAATGTATATTGCATAGATTAAAAAAATAACAGGGGGTATAGTAACCACTAACTATCTGGAAACAAGAAAATGCGGCAAACGTTACATTACAATATATTGTGACAAACTGAATTTTTTCCTATATACCAGTGAGTGGCGGCGGGAGTCAGTTAAGTAGCGACTTATGGCATCCAGAGGGGCCGAGAAAAAACGGCCAAATCTGATTTTTCTGATGTGAGTCATTGGATCTTTTTTTTTGGAAAATATTAATTTATTTTATAATAATTCTTTTTTAATCGTAACCAAAAACGTTTCATTTTTTGCCCGTAATCAAGAGCCTAATGTGTGCCTAATGGATAATCCGCCTCTGGACACACAGTAAATGTATTGATGTATATCACAATAATACAATATTACACGGATTGAATGGAAGCATTCCTATTGTGCATTATCTAGCAGTGTTAAATTTTAGCAGATCCGTAGTGATTTTTCCCACCAGCTGCAGCGTTTTAACATTCCTTTGAAACGGCTCCCATTCGCGGGTCTTGTATTGTTTGGCATTCTGTGTGTTACATAACACTAGCTGACTAGCTGAGCTACAACAGCTCGAATGTGTGAAATATTTGCCTGATAATATGTTCAGGAATTCTGAAAATATTAGAGTCATCGTGTAGGGATATATAATCAGGATAAATATGTCAGTTTTGGGGGATTAACTAATTGCTTTGGTTTTTTTAATTGATTTTTTTTCTCCACGAAACAACCCATTCTTTAAATGAATCGCTCATAGTTTGTTATGCAACGATTATGTGATAATGGTCATTAATACACGAGCATATAGTAAAACGATATGAGCCTTGGCGAGTGTCGTTACGAAGTCAAGTGCTTGAGTATAATACTCAATCTCACGTAAGATTTTAATGGCGGCCGTTGACACATGTCATTTCTAGTAACATTCTGTTTACACAACTTGAACCTTGGTCAGAGCCGGACTTCGCATTTTTTATCAGAATTTATGACTGTTTAAATAATGGAACAGAAGCTTGCTGAAAATAATTTGCTGACAACGTGTGTCCAGAAATATGAAATTCCTGATGTTCGTGGGCAAAGTACTTATAAACGCTGAGGAAAAATTCTTGCTTACTTCCACGCAGAAAGCCTCTAGATACCGACATTTCTCAAACTCCGTTAAATTATTATACAGATCACCCCATCCGCCAAGTAGGTGGCATTTTAACATCTTTAACCCCTATCCTAGACAAAATGCTATTTACACCCTTGATTTGTATTTAAAGCTCTTCGAACTTCCAGTTTTAAACATTTTAATTTAGAGAAGATATTAAATGTACTTAAAAGCTTTTGAATTTTTTTTTTTTAGAGCAGTGCTAATTTTTTTTTAATGAACATTTATCACAAATGATTTTTTCTTGAGAATTCAATGATACAAATGTTTTTATCTTTCCGCTAGTCACTGTATTACATACAAATATGAAAGTAAGTTATTATGTCAATATCAAATATTCAATAAAACCTGTTACCAAATCCTCACTACTTGACCTGGATGTACTAGGAATGCAGTAATCGTGATCCGTAATAAATTAATATTTTCTAAAAAAGTACACGCACCACTCCACAAATAATGATTTTTTCTGGAATAATGTAATTTGAGGCGTATATTACAAAGTTGAATGTTCTGAATACAGTCAAAAATAACAGAACAAGACGCGTCAGTTTTGAGCGCGCCGGAGGTGCTTTATATGGGCAAGATTATCTACGATTATTTCTCTTCGTGATTAACATAACCTCTAAAAAAGATGGTTATTTAAAAAGAAAATTTTCAAAACTATAAGCTTTTCCACTAAACTACTCGTTTAGATTCGTAATTTACACTGCAAAATATAATTCCTATAACACTAATTAATTTTGGGGTAATGTTTGTCTAAATAATTGTTAAACAAATAAAATATGATTACCTACTTACTTTTAAATAAACAAAGCTCTTTACAGATACGCAGAGTCCAACAATATACTACCAAAATGTCTAGTAAGCACAAAATAGTGGCAAAATTTTTTCTGGCCACACCGAAAACCAACAATAATCCTAAAAACAAAGTTTGATATCACACGTCATAAATTAAAATCGGAATAACGGGCGGGAACGGCTCTATAAATAGCGAAGGAACGCGGAATAGTCAAGACGGGTTGATGACTGCCGGAAAGAGATATGCCGGTGCAAAGGCGTAAGAAAAGAATGCCCATATTGCCCATCTACACGGCATTCGATGTGAGGTAATGCATATGTTGACGCTTTTCCGGCTGCAAGGATTAGATGCGGAATATGTATCTTCGTCGCGTACGTGTAAATGTATGGCCATTTATATATCCATCTCTCATCAGTTCAGCGATTGTCTGTGCCCGCGAGGTGTTTTCTGAATTAGGGAACTTTTAAATTATAAGTTAGCAAATATATTTGACATGTGTCAATGGCCGCCATTAATATCTTATTTATATAATTACTTCAGTATACATGAGAGTTGCACACACTATTTTTTCTACGGCCATTTATTAATAAATATTAAACTTAACAACATTTATTTAATTTCGCCACAGTTAAATTGAATTCTTCACTATATCACTAATAATTTGGCATAATTTGTAATTTAAATATTTTTAAAAATTTTAATGAAAATGCACAGCCAGATTCTCCAACGCTACTCCGGTCTAATTTGACAACCAAAAGTTTTAAACTGACAAATGTAAGAATAAGACATTTAAGTTTGATACTATGAATTTATTTCTGAGCTTTTTCGCAAATTTAAGTATAAAGAAAAGGGCCATTTTAGTACGTACTTTCGACAATAATAGAAATAATTTGATTATAGCAACTCGTTCCAAGATGAAAATCATTTGGAAACCCAGCAAATCGCTGAAATATCAGAATGCTTCATAAGTTTTTAATGGCGACTTATTAACAATGACTCGACAAAAACCTGTCAAAACAACTATAAGATCTTAATTTAAACCAGTACTAAATCTTAAACTTTCTTAGTGAATCTGAACGGCAAATTTTAGTAAAATAACTGTCAAAGTCAGATCATTTGTATTAAAAAGACGTCACTCGATTAAAAAAGTATTGGTTTCAGACATGATAATAACGCGATTCCATAATGAAAATTTGCATCATATTGAAAACTTGTATCATAATGAACATTAATATGAAACATATCGAAGATATTTACAGAAGTAGAAAAATAATAAAATTAAACGCGAGTTTTAAATGGCATGTAATCAAATGGTGTCAAAACTCAGCTGGTCAGCTGAAAGGACTAAATTTAAAACGATTTTAAGCTTAGCCAATTAGATAGTTAACTTTTAATTCGGTTGTGTGGGAATGGTTGCCAACACTAGCCGTGTAGGTCCAGTAAAACCAAGCTGCCAAAGAAAACCAAACAATTTTTGCTTGGTAGTTAAACATTGTTCATATTTGTATATCTATATGTTTTGCAGTTGTGTAATATAAGTGTTGATATCAACATAAAGGCGCAAGAAGCCACAACTTAATCCTAAGATAAGCTACTTACCAGTATTTTTAATTAGCTCCTTTGTAATAGGTTATTTTGAATAAGGAATATGCACATATTTTTTGTATTGCATACCTAAATCGTTTAAGGAAATCATTACAAATCCAAAAAAAATATTTTGAAGA
Organism: Philopedon plagiatum; assembly: GCA_963971165.1. Classification (NCBI taxonomy): domain Eukaryota; kingdom Metazoa; phylum Arthropoda; class Insecta; order Coleoptera; family Curculionidae; genus Philopedon; species Philopedon plagiatum. Next base: position 30,759,245 of record OZ020190.1, on the reverse strand, counting down.
AAATTTCTAGGATAATTTAGCTACAAAAAATGTTTACTTTTCGGTATAATTTATTACAATTTAAAAAGCAGCCACATTTGTCCTTGAAAAGTGACGTCAGCAGATCAGCAAAAATCTACATGTTAACGTAACGCTTAACCTAAAGTCGAACAGGTTTGATTTTCTCGAAAACAGTCAGAGGGAGAGAAATCGAATTTTTTGGGATGATAGAGGAATAGTTCAACTAGCTTCGGTAAAAAAGTCAGTTATAGAGTATGTTTCGTTTCGGAGCTATTAAACGTCAAAGTCGAAATCTCTTCGATTTCCGTTGAAATCGGGTACAGGTCGTAAATGTGAATTAAATCGATTTTTCGGAGGTTGTAGAGGACCCGGAGCTTCAGAACTCCACTGAAACTGATGAGGATCAGAAAATGGCAAGTAATTCTTTTGAATTCTTTGAGGTCGAAAAATGCCATTTCCAGACCTAATAACTCGAAAACAAAACGTCAGATCGAAAAACGGATTTACAAGGGAAACCTTAAAATCGCAAATACTATTTTTGCAATACACTTACCTAAAACTAAAATCACTGGAAAATGGAAATATTTGGAAAAACTGGAAATTTAGATTTTTCACCCAAATATTTCGCGGTTTTTAATTGTTTGTGGGGGTCAAAATGGTTCAAATTAAAATCCCATATACGTCATCGGAAAGAGCTCGTCAAAGTATGTGTTATCCATATTTTTAAATTTCTTCATTCTCTATAGGAAGGGAGCAATCGCCGATTAAATTTCGATTTTTTTACTTTTTGTGCCCTAGACATCGGTACATTTGAATCACTCTGTATTTTTTCCTATTTTTTCCACAATTTTTCAACACTATCTTATAAAGGGATAATCACACTGTAAAATGAATACCGGATGGGTCATCCAGGAGCATATTTAGGGGGTAAAAATCGAATTTTCTTGATTTTTTCCGACAAATCCTATTTTTAACCGACATTGTTCCACACTATTTTCTATTTGGTGATTCTTATTGGGTTTATTTTATCCATACCTCCCACTAATTTAAATCGCTTATTTTTCGGTAAAGTTATAAATAAAAAGGTTTATTTGCATCGGGGACATCTAAAATTTGAAAATTTTTGAATTTTCGAAGATTACCATGAAAATACAGAATTGCAGTTTATTTACTTGAAATTATTAAGATGATATGTCAAAAATGCCAATGTTCGTTGCAAAATTGAAAGGTTCCTGGACCGATTTCGGCTTGAAGTATACATGAATAAAATTTTAGGAACCTTCTACTTTAAGTGCAGGGATATTTCATTGGATGAGTTACGCATTAAATGCCATTTTTATTGAGTTTTCGATGACTCTACAACACTGGAATTCGCCATGTACTCATGATGAGTCATAAGTTCAGTTTTTACGACACCGCCAATGGGATCCCGTTTTACAAGTTTCGAAATTCGCGCGAAAATTTGCAGTTTTAAATCCTTTTTGTTTTTTGTTAATAAAGACCAAAATAAATGGATAACAGCAACCGCCATGAACATTTAATTTATGTAGAGAATATAAAAGAAATATATTTCAGATTTATTTGGGTTATATGCATATTCCCTATTAAGAAATTTTGCACATTTATCATTAAAGATTAAAAAACCAACGTGGCTCCGTTATGTAGAACTTAACTATTAAGCATAAAATAATTGAGTTCAGTGACGCGGGAAATAGATTTAACTAATTTTTCTAAATAAAAAAATAATCGTGTAGATGCACTAAAAAAGTTGAAGTTAATATGATCTTGCAGTTGATCAGTTAGGTTTTGACAGGTTCTTGTCCTGTCACTGATAATAAGTCATTATTAAAAACTTTCTAATATTTCGGCGATTTACTTGACTTTCAAATGATTCTTATCTTTGATCTTGTTGGTAGAATGAATTTACTTCTATTATTTATTGTAGAAAGAGTGTATTAAAATTGACCTTCTCTAGATAAATTTGCGAAAAACTCATAGTATGGAACTTAGTTGCCTTACACTTGTCAGTTTAAAACTTTTGGTTGTGAAATTAGACCTGTTTGGCGTTGGAAAATCTGGCAGTTAAATTTTTAAAAAACAAATTGACCAAAAATAGGTTAGTTTTGTACAAGCTCCTCCTCCTCTACCGGGTTTTGCAGTGTTATTTTATTATGGTGCCTCTTTGCTATCTCGGGTTAGTCCAATAAGGATATTCGAATTTCAATTAAGTATGGGATCACCAGCAAACAAAATTTGTGTATTTTTTAACCATTAAATCTGTAGGAGGTGACTATGATTTAATTAATGTTTTGTTGTTTTTTCTACTTAATTTCATTAAGTAGTAGTGATTTTTCTCTAAAGCAGGTTTAAAATTTGATATCCTTTGCTACAAAATTAATCCAATAACATAAAAACATTGCAAACAAACGAAAACGAACTCTACTACAAAGTAGGTGGGTTAATAACGACTAATTTTTGCCTCATCTATACATCATTCTTTGATTTTTCTGTATGGTTGAAGATAGGCCTTTCATGTTTTTATAAGATTTTTCCTAGAAATATAAATTTAAAGAAAAACAAAAGAAAGTGTTTGTCATTATTGTAACATTTTCGACCTTTTTCTGAACATCTCCGTATTACTTCAATAAGAAGTGTTTCATGAATCACTACAATTTTATATAGATATATAATTTCATAGGTTGACACATGATCATTGATTCAATTTTGCTCGCTCTGCGTTTCTTATTGGAATGGTATAGAGAAAGTCAAAAAAAAGGTCGAAAAAGTGTTTATTTTTCTAATGCAAATCTTACATAAACAACTAAGGCACATCTTCAATTAAATAGCAAAATTGGAAAATGATCTGAATAAGAATTTTTTAGTGTAGATAATTAACGGAAAATGTCTTTATTTGGTTGCTACTATATAAATTTAAGACAAAAACTACGACACAACGCGCCGCTACACTTTGTTTGTATAAAATAGCCATACCTCTTAAAGTAGGTTAAGGAATTTGATGGCTGTTTTTTTTTTCTTTTATTGTAGGCATTTCCTTGATTTGGCCCATTGCCAAATTTATCCAGACCTATGTATATTGAACCAGTACAGCTTCTAAAATTTGAAGGTCGATACCCTTTTGAGGGCCATCTGTTAATAACATCAGACGAATAGGCCCGTCCTTCAAAATATTTAGATTGGGGTAAATATATTCGGCAATTCCAAAAGTTATAAATCCACAAAGATTTCGCACTGGGGCAGAACGGTTTACGGATGATCGTAATAAGTTTCGGATCTTGAAAAGTCGTAAAGGTCATTCCAAATGACAAATAGCAGTGTTTTGATGAAAACAGCAGATATACACTATCGGACAAAAGTGGAGCAACAACATGGTCATTTCTTTAATTTCCACTAGTTTTTGTTTAAACCCGTCTCTGTTATTTAATTTTAATTAATACCTTTCTGGCAATCTTAGCAATATCTTATACATCTGGTAAATTTTTAACACCAGTTACAGGGATAAATAATTATAAAAATTTAATAAGTCAAAAATAAATGCGACAGAAGTAAAGCAACAAATTGCATTTAACAGTATTTTATTTTAAAGGATACAAGCACCAAAACATAAGATATTTAAAAATTATAGCAGCCAGAAACAGTATGTTAATGGGATATCCATTATTACTTATAGTTTACTGACAACGTAGTGGTATTGAGGCAATCAAATTTTGAATTACAGTTTTAGAAAGATTTATCCAAATCCCATTGATTTTGTCCACCAACTATTGTTTATTTGGAAACAATTATGCGAATAACACGTTCTACTTCTTCCCACAGATTTTCGATGCCATTTAGGTCTGGGGATTATACCGGCCACTGCAAAATTGAAACAATGTTCTCCTGAAACCATTCTTAAATAACTCGCGAAAAGTGTAAAAAACAAAGTGTAATAAACTCTACACAGTATACCTGCAGATCGAATTTAGTTTTATTAACTGCTTATATTTGTATCAAGGGCGTAAAGTGTAAGTTCTTGGTCCGCTGGTGAAAGTTGTTGCCCGAGCATCGCAAAGGCACCAATTCACCAAAGGGCCAAAATCACACTTTATGACAGTGGCAAAAGCAATACTTTTTGTACGACCGGGGTAAAATAAAAAATTAAAGAAAATTAGGCTTTTACGGCCTAAATCACTAAAATAATAAAAATTAGGAACACGAAATAATCCTTGGATTTCCTTTGCTAGGGCAATGCAATACAATCACACAAACAGGCACAAAGCTCTATGGTCTCTACATGAATTAAATAATTTTACGATTCTCGTGAAAGTTTAAGGTAGAAAATGGATGACAACGACGAAAGTGGATTTTCCACGGATTTATTATATAAAAGGATACGGGATGATGTAACATTCTTGGAAGCCAAAACAAACCATTCTAAGCGACACTGTAAACACAATTTGTAAACATTGGCCACATCTTATTTTACCTTGTATTTGTGTACAAAAAATACGTTAGAAGCATTACAAGATTTGCTAAAAGTAATAAAAGCCCTAAATTACTTTATTTTCTGCTAAATAATAATAAATTTAAGTTAAAAAGGTTTTATTATTTATAGGTTATGTTATTTCTAAAGGTGTTTATTTAAAGTCGCTCCGAGTCATTTATAAATCTATTATAAATCTATACGTCGCACTTTTTCTTTTCTAGTTCATTAGACAAAGACGTACGTGTAACAGAGTGTTCAGACCGAGGTTCAGCCGTTTTCCTAAACAACCAGCACAGACAGGAACACTTCTGAGCTCCAACACTCCAATGCTATTTTATCTCTTTGTACTACCATTCTTGATTCAATTACGTAGTAATTCGTAGTCTTGTCTATGTTCGTAGTTCGTAAACTGCTCCCCCAAGAGAATAACAAACAACAAAATATAACGCTTCACGTTCGATACGCTCACAGTATACAGATATCGAATCCTTTTATATCATAAATCCATGAGATTTTCACTGACATCTCCAGATGTTGAAGAAGCAGCAAATATGGCAAGCCTGGAACTGTTGACCCTTAAATTTCTATGTTTTATTTTAGCGCCCTTAGAATTTTACTTTACTCCGAAAGGCACAAAAGTATTTTACGCCCAGAAATTGGGGCGTAAAATATAATTTTATGCCCGGTCGTATAAAAAAAATATTATTTTGCTTTTTGAAAACCTGTAATATTTCAAGCAACATTTCGCAAAAAAATTAGCGCCATGTAAAAGCAATGAATTTTCCAAAAAAGAAATTAGCCGGTAAAATCCGTTATAAAATAGGAGTAATGGGCCACCACTTTTGCCATACAAACAATGTTAATTAAATTTTGGTCATATATGTTTAATGCGTGTACACTGTGTCGCGATGTCGCAGCGAACAGTGGATAGATGTAATAAATAACAAAAATACATTTGGATTTTTAAAAATTAAATTCTGTTATTTTAAGTGCTGCTGAATGAACATAAACATTCCGGAAAGTTTGGACACAAAGAATTTTTGGCCATGACATTTGATGCGATTATTTCTGTTTTATTATGTCATATAAAGTCATATAAAAATTCAACTGAAAAAATAAATAAAGGTACCTTTTAATATAACGAAACTGTAAAATACTTTTATTATGAACGCCAGAATTTTATGGTGGACTTAACTCAAAAATTTTAAAAGCGGTTTTGTACCTATAAAAAGCTGTTTTTTTTAATAATTCTAAATGAACCCAGCGCATACAGGACTATCGGCTATATCTTGCAGCATACTTATTAAAAAAAATTAAAATCTTATTGTTCCTTTTTAGTATATCATGACAGTACAAAAAAATAGAGAAAATGAGATAAATATTGGGTAAGAAAAATAAACAAGAGAAACTACCGCAAAAAAATTATAAAAACAAAAACAGAAAAAGACTTCACAAACTTTCGAAAATCATCACACACGAAAAGACTTGACAGTGTGGCATAATAGAGTACACTGCAAATAAATTAAAAAAAAACCAGTTTGAGATGGACAAATCCTGGGAAGAAATTCTAATATGAAATAGTTCCTTAGCGTGATGATAATAACTTTTTAAGTTTTAGTAAAATTAGAATAAAGTTGACTCCCCTTACTCTACTGCACAACTAAAATTTAGTAAGTTGCAAATTTTTATTGTAAATCATGCAAAAAAGAAAGGCATTTAAGGTAGTATATTGCGTAAAATGAATTCGGTTTAGACCAGCTGCACCTCGCGCACCGAGGGTTCAGCCTGGGTTAACTTACAAAATTATCCTTGTTTTATATTGAAGACGAAAAATAATAAAAGTAATTATTTTTAAATTTTATTATTACTGAACACTAGAAACAATACTTTTCTAATTCAAATTTTTAAGTAAAACTGATTATATAAATTGAAGCAAGCACATTAGAACAGAATGTCACCCAACTTTGTTCAATTTTAGGTGATTATTTTTGCGAAAAGTACAAATCAGATGTAAAATATCAATCTATATATATATATATATATATATATATATATATATATATATATATATATATATATATATATATATATATATATATAATTTAATCACCCTTAATTTTTCACATAACTAATTTAGATGTAAAGCAAATGAAATTAATATAAAGCATAGAAAATGTGCTGGTAAGTAAATGGTAAATCTTTATTCAATTAAAAAAGCTGTTAAACTTTTATTAAAAGCGATTCTTCTAAACGACTTCTTAAAATTTAATTTTCCCCTTAATTTTAGAAAAATACCTGTGTTATTGTTTGTCCCAATTTCCCATGCAATATCAGCACCTTTTTCCTATTTTGCCGCTAGCGACTTTTAGTTTTGGCGGCTTGTCAAAATTATCCAGACCGATATTGACCCGGCACGGCGTTTTAGCATTCCCTTTGAGCAGCTAAAATCCAAAGGACTACACCCCCTGGCGGCCCTTGTGTTTCTAACAACTGGCTGGGTCCCGAATGGCTCGGGTATATAGTTTATTGTAAATGTTTCGTATTTTTAAAACTAATAGAGCCATAAAGAAAAACTTTTCCGGTCCCATTGAGAATTACGATTACGTGAGGCATCTATATTTCATGTAAAGGCGTTGTTTGGCAAAAACTCTTACTCGGTAGTAAGTTGAGCGGACTTTGGTAGGTAGAATATACTTTTTAAAAAACTAAAAATCAAAAAAAGGAGAAAATAAAATTAAGTTTACCATTTTTACGTGCATTTTAAATACCCAATATAATATCTAGTATTTCTATAAAATTAGAAACATCTAGATATTAAAGTTTAACTGCCCAAATTGCTATAATAGTTTGTTTTCCATTGCTTTAGCAGGTCAACCTTCTAGTTTACGATGGTCGGTTTTATTACGAAATTGTTTTATGTGTCATTGCTCATACACTTTAGTTTTATAGTTTTTCCCTATTATTTGCTTCTTCAATTATTGTTTGTTACAATGCAATTTGCAAAATTGTATAACTCAAAAATTTATTCACTGCAGTATAAAACTTAGCTAACCATAAAGAGAAAAGTATTTACTAATATGCATTTGTTCTTTTCCCATTAGAATTAACTTCATTTTTCTACACAGAAAAAACACTATCGTATACTAAATTGAATACCAATTCACTCAATGACACCCTATTCCGTATTGCACAATACAAATTTGGTTTCCCTCAATGATTAGTTTATCATTGATAACTAATAGGTTATAAAATTGCTTGAAAAATAAGGTTTTATTGGTTTTCAATAGGTCGTTTAAGTATAACAATTATTAGATGCCAGCATTACCCGATTTTAAATTTAATAAAAAATATAGGTATCATTGATTTTAGTAAAAGTTTTTTGTAAGGATATGCACCTCATTTTATGGAAATACCTATTATCATTGTTCCAATTACAACAGTAATGAAAAAAAACATTTTTGTTTAAATTCACTCACATATCGTAATACAATGAATAATTTCTATTACATCAATTATACTAATTTGTTTAATACAAACAAAACACGTTTTATTATTGTAAAATAATTTTTATTTACTATTAAACAGACATTATTTAGACATTCTGTAAACACTGAAATACAAAAGGACGACATTTTATTAAAACCAGTTTTTGATGCGAACAGGGTTAACTTTGTATATTTATTTCACTCAAAATATAGGATCTGCTTCTTTGCAAAACTGTCTACTTTTGGCTTGTATGGGTTCAGGATGCAAGATGGGACAAATTTGACACTTACCACTGCATTCGAATCTCCTAAATTGACAGCCAGATTTGGTGGAAAACATGTCTAAAAAATTCAAACACAACAATAAACTTGCGATCATATTTAATGTTAACAATTTTTTAACAATAAGAATCGGCTGGGTAAACAGTTCTATATTGGACCAGTCAAAAGAGATTTACAAATAAAAAATCTCACTTATTATAGCAAATGTTTTTAGATTTGGTTTACTTACCATAAAACATTGGAATGAATTGCTCCAGTTCCCAATCCTGCAAATGATCTATCATTTTTGGAGGTATACATAGTTGTACAAGCCAACACACAGAATGATCACCAATAAAGAAATAGGCTGCAAACTTAAACGACGATTCAACGAACAAATACTAATAGCACAATTTTAACCCATCCAAAGGACGTCCGCGAGCAACAGAAGTAATATTTCAGCCAACAACAGAACCCATTGAATTAATATTTTTTATTATTTCTCTAATACCTTATATATTTTAAAAGAATGTTTATTTTAATTGAAATGACATAAGAATTATTCACATAGTGTTTAGATTTTATATTTAAACTGCAGTTCTTGTTCGATTAATAAAATTTATTTTGATTTGAATCACGCCGTCGTAAAATATATAGGGAAACTATTTTTTACCCAACTGTATTCAAGCATTCTCGTTAACTAAACTGCTGGCCACTCGAGCTTACACATAGAGATTTTTAGGCAAAATTTAAAGTTCAATATTTTCAAGAGGAATGCAAATTTTTGAACGCGTCTTGCAGATTTTAAGAGCTAGTATTTTTCAGATTAAGCTGCATGACGTATATTTATCGTAGGACCATAGGTTTATTATATACGGGGTGATCAATGAAGTCATGCAAAAAATCAAAAAGTTTGTATGAGTGAAATTTCCGCAAAAAATTTTGTAGGTCGTGGCAATATGGTTCGTTACTAAGGTAACATCAATATCTCTAGACGTTTTTGTCACTTTTTTGATTAAGGCCCTTAGGTCTTGTACACACTACTAAACATAAATTTGGGTAGCAAAATTTTTAAAATGCTATAACTTGACATTGGATTGACGGTTCTTGATGATTTTTACGGATTTGGAATCCTCATTTCACGTAGATTTTCTATAATCTAAGCATTTTATTTGGGGGTTGAAGTATACAGGTTGAAATTTACACATTATACCGGGTCGATAATAGACAAAAAGGTAGCGACAAGAACAAGTTTATTACATTATATTCTACAATATACAAGATTGGTTAACAACGGCCAAAAGTCAATTCTTACAAAATTTCTAATTCTAAACCTAATTTAAAGGTTCCTGCAACCCCTAAAAAACCCGGCAAATATCATTGGAAAATTGCCAAGTGTCCTATCTTTAAATACCTAATCTTTGGTAATAAGTTATCCGAAATTAAGTAGGTACATTAATAAAAAAAAAGAGAAACTAATATTTTGTTGGTCCTCCTGCTCGACGTATTACTTCCCGACATCGATTTGGTAGAGTATACACAAGATTATTTATAAAATCTTGTGGAATATTCTCCCATTCTTCACGAATGGCCTCAGTAAGTGGTTCTAAGGTTTCAGGGGATACAGCACGCGATCTTACTTTAAGTTTTAAATAAGACCAAACGTGTTCGATGACATTAAGATCCGGAGACTTTGCAGGCCAGTCCATCCTAGTGATGTTCTGTGCCTGCAAAAACTCTGTGATCATTCGCGCTCTGTGCGGTCGAGCGTTGTCATCCACCAATAGAAATTCTGGGCTGTAATTTCGAGCAAAAGGAACAACAATAGGTTCGAAAATTTCCTCCTGATAAACAGTAGCGTTAACGGTTTGGTTGGTAATGAATAGCTCGGTTTTACCATTTCTTATGATACCTCCCCACACTTCCGCCACCAAATGCCTCTTGAGGAGCCATATTTTCCTCCAAATACCGCTCATTTGGTCTTCTCCAAACTAACATTCGGCCATCGGAGTGAATCAAATTAAATCTTGTTTCGTCATAAAATAAACAATGGCTCCACTCTGCATTACCCCAATTCGCATGCCGATTTGCCCATGCCCGCCTATTCGCTCTATGGTGTTGTAATAACCGCACACATTTTGCTCTGCGACGGTCTCTAAAATTTAAAATGTTTGGCATTATGTTGTTTTTGTAAAAATAAATTCTCACCTCAAGTTGATTTTATTTAATGTTCTTCTCACTGTTCTGTCTGAAACTCTCACCACAGTTTGTTGCCTTAAAGAGTCATTTAGTTTTCTAGAGTTCTTTGTTCTATTCTGCATAGTTTCTCTCAATAAAATTCTTTCGGTTCTTTGGTTTATTTTTTTTGTATGTCCACCCCCATGCCCATAATTATGATTACCAGTAGTTTCGATGCGACGCGACGGTTCAAATTGCACGCAATTTGCTTTTTTAACATTCCTTCGTTGAGAAGTCGAATGCAATTTTCCCTTTCTGCCGTGGTTAAATGCCTCATATTAATTAAAATTTACAAAAATATAACATTGAAATGTGTCAGATTATTTCTAAAATAATGTTAACAGTTTTTAGTTCCATAGCAACAAATTTGTTTTTCCAATGCCTACTTTGAAATTGACGCGTCGCGTAGAAATTACAGCCGATCATAAATATGGGCATGGGTATAGACAAAGAACTCTATAAAACTGAATGACTCTTTGAGACAATAAACTGGGGTGAAAGTTTTGGACAGAACAGTGAGCAGGACATTAAACAAAAACAACTTGATGTGAGAATTTATTTTTACAAAAACTTAAATAATGCCAAACCTTAGAGCGCGTCGTACCCTACGTTTTTGTCTTTTATCGACCCGGTATAATGTGTAAATTTCAACCTGTATATTTCAACCCCTAAATAAAATGCTTAGATTATAGAAAATCTACGTGAAATAAGGATTCCAAATCCGTAAAAATCATCAAGAACCGTCAATCCAATGTCAAGTTATAGCATTTTTAAAATTTTGCTACCCAAATTTTATGTTTCGTAGTGTGTACAAGACCTAAGGGCCTTAATCCAAAAGGTGACAAAAACGTCTAGAGATATTGATGTTACCTTAGTAACGAATCATATTGCAATGACCAAAAAAATTTTTTGCGGAAATTTCACTCATACAAACTTTTTGATTTTTTGCATGACTTCATTGATCACCCTGTATATAATAAACCTATGGTCCTACAATAAATATACGTCATGCAGCCTAATCCGAAAAAAACTAGCTCTTAAAATCTGCAAGACGCGTTCAAAAATTTGCATTCCTGTTGAAAATATTGAACTTTAAATTTTGCCTAAAAATCTCTATGTGTAAGTTCGAGTGGCCAGCAGTTTATTTCAATTTTTTAGCTCTAACAATTCTACACTCTAAGGAGTGATAGAAATTTAATGGTTTCCAATAGATTTTGGTCATTGAAAAAATGGTAATATAGTTTTTAAAGTAAGAATACTTTTGATTTCTAATAATAAGCTTAGATTTAAAGAAACATATTTTTTGATTATTTCAATAATGTTTTGTTGCGACAATATTAACTTTAATATAACTAAAGTAGGAGTAGTCAAGAATAATACTATTATTGGAAATAGCATATGTTCCAAGACATCAATAAAGAAATTGCAATAATCATAGAAAAAAATACGTAATAGACTAACGTCCGGTTGCACAAACAATTTACGAATTAAACTAATTAGACACTTGTAATGTGACAGCACTTATGTCAACGGCATTGCCAAATATGACTCTAAACGCCAATTAAATTTACTACTTGATTAAAAGTTTTGTGCAACCCGCTTTAAGAAATAGCTAGGTCAAAACCTACAGAATTTTTTTGTGTTGTAGTAACTAATGTCAGGTCTTGCTGGCCTGCCCCGTTACGCATCTACATGGTGGTTGAAGAAGTTTGCAAAAAACGTAATTACTTTACTAATGCTAATGAGTTTATCGAAATGTAAGCAGGTATTACGAAAAATGTGTGCATACCTAAAATAAAATTAACCGTTATCAAAATCATGAAAAGGCAAAAGCACAGGAAAGAACCAAAAATTTGAAAATCGCTCAGTACCCTTAAAAATGTTAAGATAGAGTTCAATCTATGATAGTACTCAGCGTTTCGACATTTGAAAACCACAGATAACATCAACAGCTGATATCGGTTCCTTCGAAAAGTGCCTAGAACGGTAGTGGGTTGGTTGTAGGCCGTATCAAGCTGATACGACAGGTCGCGTCGTTTTATTTTCGTTCGATTTTGGTGTTTTGTATTTGTGATGTTGGTGTTTTTTGTATAGTGTGTGTTTTAAACATTTTACTTTTGGACTTTATATATTTCAGAGATTAGATTTTATTGGTGTTCATTATTTGAGTTGAACGGTGAGTACAAGTCCGGTCCTGTCTTTTATCCAACCTCTAAACAAATACTAGATCAGACTTCGACAGGGTGCCATAAATGATAAGTGATTTGGCCACCATATTGCGCGATTTAAAGAACAATTTACTATAGGAGGCTATGCATGAATTCATATTTAGGCTAATTCTACTTTTTATAATAACATTTTGCCATGTTTTTAAAAAAATAAGGGTACTTTATACTCTTATCCCCTGTGTGATGTAATTTCGTTTCTAGGTATGCACCAAATTTTCATAATAATAACATACATTTAAATAAACTTATTAATAAAATAACTCCACACTTCCTCAGACGCACAAAGAGGCTCGCCAGCCAGACTCCGATATTACTGACTGAGATCGGTTTTACAACACAAGGGGAAGCGAAATTTTCATGACAAAATTCTTTAGGCTATTCCTTAGTCCATTGGTGCTTTATTGACTGATTAATGATCTACACTACCGCTCAAAAGTATTTGGGTACCTCCAGTTATAGTAGAATTAATACAAAAATTAAAAAAAATGCAAAGATATTTATTTGTCAGTTTCCTATATACACACAAATTTATACAAAAAATATGCTTAAAAAAGCAAAAAGTATTTCATAAATTTAAATGGTGGCTTCATTTATGTGCTCCCCTTTTGACCGTATTATTGCAGCGCATAATCGTGACATCGTGCAATAAGTTCTACCAAGGTTTCGGGACGTTATTAGGTCAGAAGCTGCTTCCAGTTTATAGTACAGGTCATCGGCCGACATTGGAGCAAATGCCGCATCTTCCTGGCCAGCTCGTCCCATAATAATTCGATGGGATTTAAATCCGGGCTCTGAGGTGGCCATTCCATTACTTTCACAACGCCTCCCGCTTCTAAATCGCGTAAATAATGTTTACATAGTTTTGATGTGTGTTTTGGATCATTGTCTTGCTGCAAGACAAAGTTATGACCCAAAAGTATAATTCCGGAAGGTATAGCATGTGTTTCTAAAATGTCACGGTAGCCTTCTTTTCTTAAGATACCTTCTATTCTCACGATGCCACCCACACCTGTGCCAGAAAAACAGCCCCAAATCATCACGGAACCACCCGCGCGTTTAACTCCTCTCTTGCGCGTTCATCTACCGCTCTTCGAACAAATACACGTCTTCGTGAACCGAACACTTCAAATTTTACGTCAATAGTCTACGGAAGAGTGGACTAAATGCAACTCTCGGGCGCTTTGTCGGTTGCCTTTGCCACTTTTATGGCAAGCCACTATAAGCGCACGTGTTTCGCTGTCTAATTCTCTTCTTTTAGGCATTTTTAAGAACTTGTTAACACTGCATTTCGCACACCACCCTATCACTGCAAAAACGAAAATAGAACTGACCTTAACTTGAATATGCTATCCCAAATCGTCATATTATATTTATATTATAAACCCTCCCCATAATTCTAACATGTGGAATTTATACCTGAACTTTCGTGCATGTTTGATAACTCTATTATAGGAATTTTAATTTTACAGGTAATAAGGCCCTCAGGCTGAGCTTATTTACTGAATTTCTGTGTGATACACTTCAATTTCGGAAAAGTACTTAAATGTACCCAAAGTTCCAACCAGTCTTTTGTATAATCAATGCAATAAAATAAGGGTACCTGTGGAGGATGATGGGAATTAAATTAACTGTTACCTCTAGGTATGGGAGAATGAGGAGGTAAAAGAACTACTTCTTCTGAATCAAATATTCATTTTATTTTTAACTTTTTGTTAACTACTTTTAACAGCGATGATTACAATTTTATTATTGACATTATTCTCCTTATTTATCTCTATCACTTGTTTTTTAAACAACCTTGTTTTTATATCTGCCCAAAAGGTATCACTACCAAACATTAACAGGTACATATAACAATTTGTGAAATCGTGTACCGGGCAAGTGGGTACGATACAGTACCCAAATACTTTTGAGCGGTAGCATTATCATTATCACAACAAAAAGTTGCCAAAAGTTAACTCGTCAAAATAGGACTAAATTTAAAAGAATTCTAAGCTGTGTGAATTGGGTGATTGATTTTTAACATGCGCTATTTGTGATGCTAAGAGCGGGCTGCACAAAACTTTTAATCAAGTAGTAAATTTAATTGACGTTTAGAGTCATATTTGGCAATGACGTTAGCTAAGTGCTGTCACATTACAAGTGTCTTATTAGTTTAATTCGTGATTAAATTGTTTGTGCAACCCGACGTAAGAATCTGATACTTTTCCTCTCAATAAAAACAGTAAAACAGAGGCAAGAAATATTATTTGTAATTTAAAGTAGACCAGATAAAATCGCAATAAAACTGATTATATGATCGAACCGAACCGAATTTTTATGTACGTTCACTTATTTATAGAAAGGAGAACTTTTTATTAAGGGTTGAAGCTAAAAAGTAACCATTTTGAAAAGAACAAATTATTCATAAAATAGTTCTTTAAAACTTATTTGCCAACGACAAGAATTTTATTCCTTCTGATTTACTCTTTACAACTTTTTTACGAAAATAAAGCTAAAATGTATACTGATAAAGTGAAAACGTAAAAACTAGATAATAATTTATTTATTTTTAAATAAAATATTTCGAATTCTCAGATACTAAATTGGTTGAAACGAAGACTCACTCTTAAAAGAAGAAATTTTTAAATTCTTAGGGACAAAGTGAGGCTAGTTACTAAATTATACTACAAAGATTTTAATACTTATTTTATAAATATTTATTTAGTAAACTCTAGCACCTTAAGGGTGTTCCTGTGTGTAAAGCTAGACACTGGCATTTTGGAACAATTTTTCGCACTTAAAAAAACCTACTTTGTTAACCTGACCATATTTATTATAAAAAAAGAAAAAATGCCCAAATTCAACAAATATCTTAAAAAATTTTGGGAGCTTAAGGCCTTTAACAAGGGAGATTTAAGAAAAAAAGTCAAGGAGGTTGTAAAGTAAAAAAGCGATATTGCAGGATAATAAAAATGGGATCAAAGGAGAGAACAGAGGTTCCAGGGTAAAAGAGACTTTTTTTAATTTTTAATAACAAAACAGGCAAATCGGGCACTGTTTGCACCGAGGTTTGCACCTTTTTGTCAAAATACGTATTTCAAATATAAGTATGTATAAGAAAACTAATTCTACATTATCTACCGTTTATGATTGGAAAACACAAGTATCAATAATTGCGATCTGCATTCAACTTCATGTGCTTTGAAATTAGATTTTTTACAGGATGTAAATTAAACTCTTTTGAATAAGCAGGACGTAGTTTCCTCACATAAAAATGAGAAAAAAATATATTAATAGGGGTTCGCAAATCCTTCTTTTTCAATATAAAGGGTGTCATATATACTTAAAAATAAAATATTTTATAGTTTTCTAATACGAATATCACTTAAATAATACTGATGTTACATCAGGCAATAAATAGAGAATTATTAATTATTAAAAATAGTTTTAGAGTTGCGTACTGTAATAGAAAAGTTAATTTTTCACTTCTTTAGCGCTTAGAAACAGAAAAATACAAAGACAAAGTATCGTGTACCTAGGGACAGATTTTTATACGAAATTATATTGTACAAAATGAATAGATATAATAATATGAAAAAAATATTATAAAACACTGCATTTTTTACACCATCTGCATCTTGTTGCAGTTTAACGGCGAGTTCCAATGATATCTTTTGACGTACATTAAAAAATTGACGAAATCATCATCGGCCAAATTCACCATCGCTAGGACGGGTGTAATTTGACAATCTAGGTTTTAAGATGACAAATAAGAACAAGTCAACAAACAAGAGTTTTGAAGAATGAATTTATTTCTGAACATTTTCGCAAATTTATTAAGAAAAACGCAATTTAAACAACGTAAGACAAAAAAAAACATCCTCAAAGTGTGCCGTGGAATCAATCACGCATGTCTCGAATTATTACTCTTAAATTTTAATGGTAGCATAGGTAGGTAAAAGGTATAGGCGAATGAAAAATAGAACTGTTAAGTTCTGCAGTTTTTATTTTTAAGAATATTAAATATATTAATCACGGCAGAACAAAAAGCTTTTATGATCGAAAGTTTGTTTAGAAATGGTAGGAGTGTTGATAGCCAGTTGGTTTATTCAACACGAGACGCAATTCAGGATTTTTAAACAGAATTTCCACACATAGTCATGAATTTCGACCAGTTTCGCTAAGTGTTGACTAGATCTGTGGCTTTGATTAGAGAAACAGGAAGTGTGAATAGAAAGAAAGGTAGTGGGAAACCCAAAGTTCGCACTGCACAAAAAGTAGAAGAATTGAGGCAAATTGATAATGAACACCCACAAACCCCTATTCGGCGTTTAAGCCAGCAAGTAAATTTATCCTACGGAACCTGCAATGCAATCCTGAAATGTGACCTGCATATGCCCGCTTATTGTCGATGCTCAGTCCAAGAATTGTTACCAAACGACAAGCCGCAGCGAATGCAATTTTCAGAGTTTTTCGCATAATAATGAAAACGTATTTGAAAAAATCTTTTTTACTGACGAGGCATGGTTTTACCTCTCTTGTTATGTAAATTCTCAACAAATGAGAATGTGGAGTTCTAATAATCCACATTTTTTTTATAGAGAAGCCTCTGCATTCACAGAAAGTTGGCGTGTGGGCGGCCATATCGAAAAGAAAGTTAATTGGATCGATGTTTTTTTGAAAGGACTCTCAATTTGGCGCGATACCTTAATGATGATGAAATTTTAGAAAATTTTGTAAACGCGTTAGGCGAAGAGATTCGAAAAGGCTACTTCCAGCAGAACGGCGCACTAATTCACGTAACCCTTGATAATTTAAATTTTTTGAAGACCGAATCATTAGTCGTAATACGCCAGTTAAGTGGCCACTACGGTCCTGCGATCTCACGCCGTGCGACTTTTTTTATGGTCAGACATTAAAAACTCCGTTTTTAAAACCCCTTGTGAAAACTTAGACCTGCGGTCTATAATTACAATTAAATTTCAGGAGATTAACCACTCCCCCCTAGTGCTCACCATTGTTTTTGATCCTGTGAAAAGAAGAATGATAACATATTTGGAAATATAAGGTGGATACGTCTCTCATTTAGTTTAAATTTATAATTTTTAGGTTCTTTGTTATATATGTTTTTTTTGTAATTCTGTGTTATGCAATGACAATAACAATAATGCAATTTTCTTAAAAATACAAACTTGAGAACTTGGAAGATTTATTTTTCATTCACCTATATCTTTTACCTATGTTACCTTTCAAGAGTAATAATTCAAGACATGCCTGATTAATTCCACGGCATACTTTGAACACGTTTTTTTTTATCTTACGTTACATATTTTCCGCAATAGAATTAAATCTATATGTCTATATATCTATATAAAACTCCAAAGTAACATAAAACCTTGTCAAATTAACATTTTTAAAAGTATATGCTTTTTGTAATTATTTTTTACGAATATGTTCCTACCAAAATATCTATAACACGCAAATTTATTTAAAAGCTTTACATTATTGCTTTGATTTAAAACGTATTCGATTTAAAACGTATTATCGTTCATCATTACCTTATTATTCATGTTATAAAATTGTCTATAATTTGTTGTCTAGTTATACACTTCGTTATGGTTTAGGTAAGCTTAAAGTTGCCATATATTTTTAGTGAGCAAATTTTGTGTTTTTCGTAGTATAAAAATATAGCTCTCCAAAACAGGGACGTTTTAAAAGATAGTGCTGATTCAAAACAATTTTCCTTAAAAACCACTCTTCCCTATATTCAGCGTGCCAATAACGTGCTTGAAGCCCAAAAGCAGAGAAATTTCGTATTCAAAATTACCATGCAAAATTAAAGTAGGTTATAAGGACGTAGCAAATTTTTCCCATTCCACCATTTTCCAGTTTTGGCGACTTGCCAACGTTATGCAGACAGATATCGAACCGACACTGTATTTTATCATTCCCTTAAATCCGAAGGTCAACACCCTTTTGCGGCTCTTGTGGTCTGTTCGGCATAGTTTATTGAAAATATGCGCCATTACCGAATCTTACAGAGCCATAAATTAAATGCCTTTGTCCTCGCGTCGTTCCGAATAACAACTAGATAAACAAAGAGGGAGAGAGAGAAAGAGAGAGAAAAACGAGGTTCGGGATAAAGCAAAACTACGTACAACAACGATCTTTGTTTCAAAAGTAAGAAACTTAATTCATCTGGTCTTAAGAAGGATATATTATGTTAGAAGTTTTAGAAATAAGTTAGTAAAAATCGACACGTTTTACATGTAAAAATTAAATATAAAAATAAACTGGATGCTAAAAAGTGGACAACAGCTTCAACATGAAACAAGAAAAAAAAATTGAGGACTTAAAACTGTATATAATCAAACCAGTCTTACAATAGATTAGCTTTTACCCGCGGCCTTGCTGGCTTATAGATTATGTCCTTTATGTATTATTTAACATTGATACTGGTGGCTTACCCTTTATGTGATCATAAAAAATTAGCCTATGTATATGTTTGTATAATATAGGAATTAGGGGAAATATTTACAATTGGTTTCAAAATTATTTGCAGATGATACAACAATTATATAATTTGCGGACAATAAAAAACAAATGTTTTTGATATTAAATATGATTTAAGTAAATAATGTTTTTACATGGCTTCAATATGTAAAAAAATCTTCTTTTATAGTAATAAATAAAAATCAATCGTATAAAATTATTTTACCCTTAATATTTCAGGATAGAAATATAAAAAATATTCACCTGACATACAATTTTTAGGTTTATATTTAGACGAAAATTTAAGTTTGAAAGTTCACATTTAAAATTTAAGAAATAAAGATTCTTCATTAATTGGTATTTTATACAAAACCATATATTAAATTAAAATATTTAAAGAATATATATAATTTTTTAATATATTCAAAACTTCAATATTTAATTTCGATATGGGATTCTTCTTGCTTATTAACAATTAATTCATTAAAAAACAAATACAAAATAAAGCCATAAAATATATTCATAAACTGCCTTTTCTAGAGCCAAATTGGCATAAACCTAAAGGTTAGGTTAGATATACATAATTTATATAAATTAAAACTAAGTATAGTACAAAAACGTGTAAAAATTTACAACTGCCCAGGTAAAAAGCAATTTTGGAAAGATATCAATTCTTTACGATGGGGTAACAGTATTCCAGAAATTATAAACGATATAAGTAACACCAAAAATTTAAATTCCAATTAAAAAACACTTTTTGAATTATGAATTACTGTTTCTTTTTATTCGTAATAATTTTTATATTATTATTTGTATAATCTTGGTGTTATATTATTATTATGTATCGTATTTATTGTATGAAATTAAAAGAATTTTAAATTTGCTCTATATGATGAAAAACTTTATATGCAATTTTTAAAAGACAATGGATTATGTCCCTTATGGCCCAAAGTCTAAAAAATTGATTAAGGGCGATTTTTGAATTTTTGTTTAAGTACAGAAATATTGTATCAAAACTATTTTTTATACTTCGAGGGCCGTTAATAGATAAGCCTTAAAATAAAAGGTAATGCCATCATGTTACCAGTTGATAATTTAGGAGCTTATCTTGGAAGTTTATAAACTAAAAAACTTAAATTTTGTTGTAGCATAGTATTTTATATTTTTTTATTTGGAAAACTTGTTGGTTTTGTTTTAAAGCACTGATTGAAGAATGGTTCTGTTTTGTATTTTTTGTACTCCTGTAACACTTATATAATGGAATTATGTGTGAAGCATATAAAATTAACCCAATAAACAATTGAAGCTTTTACAAAGTACCTTTGATACCTATTTTACAAAAATAGACAGGTACATAAGA
This sequence comes from Philopedon plagiatum, assembly GCA_963971165.1. NCBI lineage: Eukaryota > Metazoa > Arthropoda > Insecta > Coleoptera > Curculionidae > Philopedon > Philopedon plagiatum. The sequence continues at coordinate 30,738,716 of OZ020190.1, read as the reverse complement.
TGTATATATTTTTTTGGTTGTTGTCACTTGCGCGCGTGGTCAGTTTTTTACCTGCCAATAGTCTGAACCTAATGAGGCGCGCAAGTGACCCATACACCAGCGAGCAACGAGTGCGCTACTGTCCCAAGGAATTTAGCACAACTGGTATATGCCCATTTTTTTAACCAAAAAGGACCCTAACTTTTACTATTTGTTGTTTAATTGCCTTTCTTGTTAAAATCTTTATATCGTTTACAATGCTTTAAAGTATGATAAGCATTCGTAATCAAATTTAATTATGCTCACAATCCTTTAAAGTATGATACATATTTTTTAGTTTTTTTTATTATATTAGTCTTTAAGCTATAAAAAAATAATCCAGACGTCTAATAAAAGCTAAGTAATAGAACGTAGTCATAAAATTTGATCATGATGACCAAAGGTTTCGTTTATTTAGCCTGCCTATAAAAAAGGAAAGGCAATTTAAATTCAATATGAATATGGATTCTGATTATATGTCTAACTTTTGCTCGACTGGTGTCTGTTATAATTTTTGTTTGTTAGCAACATTTTCAGTAAAATTTATTTTATAACCTGGTCTGTAAACAATGTAGTTTATATTTAGTTAGCTGTTTTTTGGATGTTATTATAATGAAAAAATAATGCAAGGGGATTTTTTTGATTAAATATTATCTCAAAACTGCTCAACCGACTTATAAAATCGATATTCGATTTTGACATTTCCAGGATAATTTTTTTCCTAGGGATTCCTTGAAATCCGTATGTATTTCTGCCCGTACATAGAATATTTTTTGAACCAGTTAGGATGGAGGATTGAAACTCGATACACTTTAGTAATTATACACGGTGTCCCATATAAGAATGCGCACTACAGGGATCTCGTAAACCAGAAGAGATACAAAGATGATTAAATTAGAGAAAAGTTGCGCTTTGCTGAACCCTTTAAAGTCACCATTCGAAATCTAAGAAAATCCGATTACTTCCGAAGATATTTAGGAAAAACCGAATTTTCCCGATTTCGTTTTTATTTTTTTCTGACTCTATTTAAAAAGATATGACAAAATAAATTTCACATTCTCATTGCCACTTTTTCTGCTCTACAAGCCGGCGTTCTTAGATTTTCAATACGACGTTTCGTTTCTTCGCAACCATCATCAACTTCATTTTTTTAAATAGTCGAAAAATTTGGTTTTATTCCTAAAAAATTCTAATTTTAATTCTAAATCTCACGACATGTCGCTTCTTACATTTATCCGACGTTTCGGACGAAAAAATCATCATCAATATTATTTGATGATTATTACGAAGGAACGAAACGTCGGATCAAAAATCTAATTACGTTATCATGTAGAGGAGAAAAAACTACATGTGAATGTGGATTTTATTTTGACCTGTCTTCTTTGTGAAATCAGAAAAAAATTAATTGCCAAAATTTATGTTTAAAATTTCAAGAATTCGTAGATTTTTTTCTGATTCTAGTGTAAGAGATAGATTAAAATACATTTTACATTTTTATTGTCGCTTTTCTCCTCTACAACATGACGTCATTCAATTTTTGATTCTACGTTTTGGCTTTTCTCGACCATTATCAACTTTTTTTTAAATAATCCGAAAATTTTATTTTAGCTCAGTTAAATTGCCCTTGTTATTCTGAACATAATATGATTAAATAAGATTGTTTCAATGAACTTTTTGTAGCGTAAAAATAAAATATTTTGTTTTTTGATAACATCTTGCTTACTTGCACGTATGTGATACGTCTTTGAATTCAGAATATCAAGGACAATTTAACTGTGCTAAAATAAAATTTTCGGATTATTTAAAAAAAAGTTGATAATGGTCGAGGAAAGCCAAAACGTAGAATCAAAAATTGAATGATGTCATGTTGTAGAGGAGTAAAACGACAATAAAAATGTAAAATTTATTTTAATCCATCTCTTACAGTAGAATCAGAAAAAAATCTACGAATTCTTGAAATTTTAAACATAAATTTTGGCAATTAATTTTTTTCTGATTTCACAAAAGAAGACAGGTCAAAATAAAATCTACATTACCATGTAGTTTTTTCTCCTCTACATGACAACGTAATTAGATTCTTGATCCGACGTTTCGTTCCTTCGTAATAATCATCAAATAATATTGATGATGATTTTTTCGTCCGAAACGTCGGATAAATGTAAGAAGCGATATGTCGTGGGATTTAGAATTAAAATTATAATTTTTTAGGAATAAAATAAAATTTTTCGACTATTTAAAAAAATTAAGCTGATGATGGTTGCGAAGAAAGGAAACGTCGTATTGAAAATCTAAGAACGCCGGCTTGTAGAGCAGAAAAAGTGGCAATGAGAATGTGAAATTTATTTTCTCATATCTTTTTAAATAGAGTCAGAAAAAAATAAAAACGAAATCGAGAAAATTCGGTTTTTTCCGAATATCTTCGGAAGTAATCGGATTTTTTTAGATTTCGAATCGTGACTTTGAAGGGTTCAGCAAAGCGCAACTTTTCTCTAATTTAATCGTCTTTGTATCTCTTCTGGTTTACGACATCCCTGTAGTGTGCATTCTTATATGGGACACCGTGTATATACTCCCTTCTGGTGTAAACAGTATTGTTAAAAAGATCAAGATTCAAAACTTTTATTTCAACTCAAAACATTATAGCCGCATATCAAAAATTATAATGTTGAAAATAACATTCATTTAAGACTCGCCGTCATTTTCTAATTGATGTGAAATTTAGTATGCTGCTAAACTAGAAAAGATATTCCCAAATTACCTTTTTTTATGAAAAAAAACATTTTTGGAGCAATAATAATTTGTTCCAAAAATAGTATTTAAATAATATGTAATTATAAAAGTGAACTGAGTTTCAGCCCTGTGTTTTAAGTGATTCAAGGAGGAAGCATTAAGGAACCACACTATATACCCAGTTTAAATAGGAAATGGTCCATGTTTTATTTATTCCAATGTAGACAATAAATAACAGGTAAAACGGTCGCTATAACTTTGACCATTATCCAGTTTTTGCTTTACCGTACCTTCTTTTATACGAAATGTCATTGGAATTATTGGGGCTTAAAAATTGTTGGTCTTTATTATTGCGGTGTGTTCCGGATAAGCCGGCTATCACCAAGCTGTGATTTATTTGCCGGATGTTTTGTATGGAAGAACTGGAGCATGGAGATTTTTCTGAAATTTAATATAATCTGAAAAATAACAATTGAGCGTACTTATATGACGTAACGTTTGTTACTTTATTGCTCACAAACTAATCACATCTACATAAGTATACTATAAAAAAATTGTCGGTACCTGTATATTTCGACTAATCTGAGAAATACCTAATATATTTTAGTGCAGTTTTACAAATTGAATTCCTTTTAATGAAAAAAGTTTAAAAATTTGCGATTTGTTACTTATCTTGCAACATTTCGTATGATGTATAGAACAACTTCTCAGGTGAGTCGTACACAAAACACAACTTCAATTTCTTTCCTATGTTTAATAATTAGTTATCCAGTTGTGTAGGCTATTAATTAGATGTACTTATTGATATATAACAAAGTTAAAGAACATAGTTTAAAAGGTTGTAGTTAATAGTTTTTATTTATATTTAGACATTCCCATAAACTTTTCTAACGATCACAGCTCAAGACAAGATTTGACAAACCCAATTCCATACCAAATATTGCAAAAAGGATTTGGGGGCATATATAGAATTAAAGAATCCATAACTTAATAAAGAAGGAATATACTCAACTTGGCAAATGCGATGACGATGTGTTGATAGGAGGTTAACAAGTGAACCAAGAGGTGTATCAAATCGGAGAAAATTGTGCAGGTCGCTTAGGCGGTTCTCACACTGAAGCAACAGGAAACCAGCAGTAGGCAACTAGTAACGTGCAATATGTATTGCATAGTGAAAAGGCACGACTTTTAATATAACCTCTCATACTATGGCAACAGCGATATCGCCTTCGCAAATATTGCTAAATTCAGGCAATTTATATTGCTCAGTGACATCGTAAAGTAAATTGCGTTGCGAGTTGTTTTGATTCAAGAAGATGTCGCCCTATCGTCGGAGTCGTCGGATGACATGATAGCTATAGAGATTGCTCCGAATACTGTTGCTTGAGTGTGAGACTCGGCCAAAATATTGTGTGTTGCTTATTGCTCGTTGCTTCTGTATGAGAGCCGCCTTAGTATTAGCTGATGCTTAGACTCTGTCGAAACGTATGGAAAACCTTTAGATGCTGCGAACTTTTCTATTATATCGTAGTATTTTAAATATTGGAGACTATCGTGAGCTGATTTAAGTAGAGCATTTTATCAAGTTGTTGAAGTCAAAAGGACCCACATGCGCCTAACTGATGATGGACTGAATGACCAGAATATAATAGGTCAGTCATCAGAAACATGAAAAATCGAAAATTTAATAATAATTATGAAAGTTTTCAATCTTGGGTAAATGGTTAAAAGAAATGATGGAACTCGTTTTGCAACCCTCTCCGTGGTCGGGAACAGGGTAAAATCGCCAAAAAAACAATTATTTTTTAGCTTGGCGGATAAGATTTTAAAAGTTGAAAGAACGTCGAGTAACTAAATTTACATAGTTCATTAGAGATTTGCAACCATCTGGAATATCATTTCTTTAACAATTAGCCTTATTGTTCATATCTTTGCAGGCAAAATATGGAAAGTCTTGCAAACTTATTTCTGAACTTAACCTAGTGGTTCCAATAGTTGCATAAATTTGCAACCTTTTTTATTACCGAGAAGTTGGCGGGTTGGGTTGGATTATTAGTTAAAGAGGTCATTAATGTGAAGAAGAAATAGGGTTGGTGCCATGACTGAACCTTGGGGTACGCCAGCATTGATGGGATGAAAGTTAGATGAGTGATTGTCCACCACGATACATATGCACCAGTTAGAAAGGAAGCTATCGACCCAGGTACATAGTTTGGGAGGAAGACCGCAAGAATATAGTTTGTTGGTGAGTGTGGCATGCCATGCTTGGTCAAAGGCCCTGGAAATATCATGAGCAACAATCTGAAATTCGCTATGAAATTCGAGAGACATATTCCAGTTATGTGTGACAAAGCTAAGGAAATCAGCTGTGGATTTCTGGTGACGAAATCTGTACTGTTTGTCATGGATGATTTTGTATTTTTCTAGATATTTTAGAATTTGTAAGTTGATCGCTTTCTCCATAAGTTTGCTGACAACAGAGAGAAGAGAAATAAGTATATAATTGGATGGAAGCGACTTGGAACCATTATTCGGGACAAGCTGCACACGAGCAGTCTTCCAGCTATCTAGGAAGATACCCTTGTCATAGTAGGTCTGGAAAAGACGAGTTAAGATAGGTGCATGGATGGAGTGCATTTTTTTAGTACAATTGCGGGTATGCCATCCAGACCGGAGGACTTTTTGGTGTCAAGAGACAGAAGAATTTTTTGAACTTGTTTGACCCTAAGTATCATGTCGGGCATTTTGTCGGGTACAGACGTAGCGGCTGGAAGAGCAAAACTGGAAGACGGAATTAGGTTGGAATTGGCAGCGAATTGTTTGGCAAATTGTTCAGCTTTCCATTTAGAAACGGAGAGGTCAGGGGACGAAAAGTGCTTCTACAGAAATTTTGACTAATGTTCTTGGCAAGTGACCAGAAAGATTTGCTGCCGTTGGGACAGAACAGCACTTTATTTTGTATGCGGTTGCTAAAGCTTCCTGTGGTAACAGACAATAAAAATGAATTGACTGACTGAGAATGGGTCACGGGAGAATGAAATTTTGGAAGAGGATATCTTTGGGGCTGGCGTTTATCTGATAAATTTTGATATTAGAAGCAGGTGCCTGCTTTTCCTGATGCCAATATTTAAGTTCTCAGAGTTCCGTATGAAATAAATACATGTTTTTAGACATTTCTCTCTATTATTTGTGTAAAAATAAACTAAACAATTAAATAAAGTTCTGGGTGCTATATTGTACTGACATCAATAAATCTTTTGGTTGTAATACAATTGCTCTTGCAAAAGCCGTTTGTCCACGATTTTTAGGGAAATGAAAAGTAAATTTATTCGGCAGGATTTATATAACCCAACCTGAACAAACAACACACATTCCATTTACAAAGATTTACCTGGATATTATACGTGTAATCAAAACGAGTAACCTGCCTGTATGTTGTCTTGTTCATACGATGAAAAATAAAGCGTTATTTACAATTAAGAGGAGTAAACACTAATCAGGTCCCATCCCTACATTGCTTTTTTTTTCAATTTTTGTTACTTATTTATTTTCAATTAAAAAACATTTCAGTGTACACTAAAAACATGTTCAATTCAATAAAAAACAAAAATTTTATTTTGTAGGTTTCCTTTAAAACCGTGCGTTGCACGAATTCGACAGACGTATTGAATTTTGGCCGGGCGCGGTTTAAAAGTCACGTAACAAATTGACGCTTAGTTTAGATTAGTATAAATAACCCTAATCTTGGTACTGTAGTTTAGTTTGAATTATCTCCTGATGATTCTAATACAGCTAGCAAAGGGCGCAAGTGCAAAAGATTAAGTTTTGATGTGTGGTCAAACTTTATAAACAGTTCAGTTGCATGCTAACTACCAGATGACTACAACCTTTAAAGAATAGGGAATATGCATGCATTTTCTTGTGTTGCTTAAATTGTTCCAGCAAGTCATTACAAACCCAAAAATGGTATTTTAATGATTATTTCACTCATGTGTTAAAAGTCCCGTAAGATGAGTAAAGTTTTTTAAAATTACAGCGATACTTTTTTGACGTCAATTAAAAAAAATTACACCGATAATTTTTTCCTGTCATTTTCTTGGTTGTCATATTAATTTCGATACAAACAAATGGCTTGCAATTGTTATAAACCCGTAGTTACTGTTAGCAGTTTGTGTTTGAATTCGTGAAATAATCCCCTAAATACCACTCGAGCTTTAAAATTACTGATAATTTTTCACTCTTACGTGTTTTCTTTGCAAATTTCACTCGTCCTGCGGACTCGTGAAATTATAGAAAACACGCAATCGTGAAAAATTATCGGTAATTTTTAAGCTCTCGTGGTATTATCCCCGATTATTTCACTCATGTGTTAAAAGTCCCGTAAGAGGAGTAAAGTTTTTTAAAATTACAGCGATAATTTTTTGACGTCAATTAAAAAAAATTACACCGATAATTTTTTCCTGTCATTTTCTTGGTTGTCATATTAATTTCGATACAAACAAATGGCTTGCAATTGTTATAAACCCGTAGTTACTGTTAGCAGTTTGTGTTTGCATTCGTGAAATAATCCCCTAAATACCACTCGAGCTTTAAAATTACTGATAATTTTTCACTCTTACGTGTTTTCTTTGCAAATTTCACTCGTCCTGCGGACTCGTGAAATTATAGAAAACACGCAATCGTGAAAAATTATCGGTAATTTTTAAGCTCTCGTGGTATTATCCCCGAATATTTCCTCAGATTCATCAAACATTTTTTGGTTGCTAAGTGTCACAATACAATACAAACAAAACAAAGTTTGGCGTCATTCTTTGCCGTTAATTTTAAATTTATCAAAAATGAAGCGTTTTGGAACGTATTCACTGGAAAATATAAGAAAAAATGTTGAAAAAGCTTTTCAGTAAATACCAAGAAGTCGGAGGAATATGTGTGGAAACACTTCCAGGCATTTTGTTGTGAATGAAAGTATGAAATTAACCCTACCACTTCAGAAGATTTGGCAAGAATTTTGAAAGATTGGAGTTACAACATGCGGAAAATAAATGAAGAGGACTACAAGGAGATAAAGGTAAAAATTTGTGGAATTACTTCTACAATACTAATGGATAGAGGTAAGAAAAGCCAAGAGAAAGAAGCTACAAGCAATTCCAGCCAACAGAAAACAAAGTTCTGCGGCTCTACCTTATGGTGATTTTCTTAAGCTGGTATATTCGTGCGACGAAGAAACGCCGGAGGATTTGATAAAATATATAAATTACAATAATATATACAGTGACCGGCAAAAAGTTCGCAACATATGGGAAAAATTTTTATTAGGTGAGTATTGGAAAAACTTTTCCGGGGGATCGGTTCTGCATGTCCGATAACCTAAAAATCGATTTTGACATACGTCACGTGACCACTGGTATAGCGTCAAATTGAAAAAAAAATTGTTAATTTACAAAAATTGAGGTTAGTTGACGAGATACCAAAAAAAGTTATTTGAAAAAATTGCTTAGAATTAAATTCTAGGTCCTCGTGCAAAATTTTAAGATTTTATTTAAAAAATTGGAAAACTCAATTTTTTTTAAATATTTTTTTATCGATTTACAAATTTCCAGTTTTTTTCGTTTAGATAGCTTGGCTAATGTAAAGCCCATGTATCTGGATAAAAATAAACGAATGTAGTAGTTTTTTCTACAATTGACAGGACAAAATTAAAAAAAACAGGGTTTCGCCGGACGCTAGCTGTTGCAATGATTTGTATCTAACAGCAGTGTCAAAATTTTAGAGACATTTCAATGAGATTACATTGAGAAAACCTTAATCGTCTTAAATATATCTGAAGTTCGACTTTTTCTAAAGTTAAGGGGAGTAAAATAGATAATAAACAAAAAATTACCTGTTTATTTAATCGAAATTTCATAAACGAAAACCAATGTAAGAAAAACTTAAAAGTAGTCAAATTCTGTACTAACAACATAAAAAATCATTGTTTTTCCTTGGGTGCACAAAATTTAAAACTCAGTATGACCACCATTTCTCTCCATACATACTATTGTTCTCGAGCGCAACTCTCGATTAACATTTCGGAGCATTTTACGATTTATTTGCAATACACAATTTCTAATGACATTCTCTAAATTTTGTATATTCCTAAAGGGTCGATGTTTGTACACAGAGTTCTTTAGGTATCCCCACATAAAGAAATCTAACGGAGTCAGATCTGGTGATCTCGCAGGCCACGGATTTTCAGAAAACCGTCCTATCCACTGGTTTCCAAATTCTTGATCCAGCCATCTCTTCACCTCATTTGTGGAATGAATGCTAGCTCCGTCTTGTTGAAAGTATAAATTTCTTCTTTCGGCTAATGACAAATTGTCTAAAAAGTCAGATATCTCAGTTTGTAGAAATTCTAAATATCGTTCTGAATTTAAATTGTCTCTAAAGAAAAAAGGTCCCACTATTCTGAGGTTGAAAATTCCGCACCACACATTAACCTTAAAACTATATTGGTCTTTACTCTGAATTACAAAGTCTGGGTTTTCGGTGGCCCACCATCTACAGTTTTGTGAACTGACGGTTCCGTTAGAGGTAAATGTAGCTTCATCCGAGAAAAGAACGTTCTTTGGGAAATTAAAATCTTCCTCAATCATACCCTGGAACCAGGCACAAAAATCGAAGCGGGCGTCATAATCCCTATCTTTTAATACTTGTACAAATTTAGGTTTGTACGGATGAAATTTGTTTCTTTTTAATATCCTCCGCACAGATCTTTCGTGAATGTTAGTGATCTCCGATATTTGACTAACTGCTAATTGGGGTGTTTCTGTGATCGACAAACACACATCCAGAGAACCTTCGTCACCTGTTACCGGTTTTTCATGGGAAACTTTATACTGATTTTCTACCGATCCCGTTTCTTTAAATTTATTGACTAGACGAGATACTGTGGAATAATGGAGGGATTTATCGGGGTGCCTCTCATTAAAAATTGCTGCTGTTTCTCTATGGCTTTTGTAATTATCTCCAGAAATTAAAATAATTTCTATCTTTTCCTGAAGAAGTAGTGTGGGTGCCATTTTAAGGAATAAAATATTAATAAACTTATGTAAAATATCAAACTTAGTAAGATGCGAGACATAAACCAATGACATAGGTTGAAATCAAACAAATTATAATTTGTTTGACATTTTTCTGTTGTTTTTAACCTACTAGATTATTTGGTTGTTTTAATTTCAGAGCCTGCTTTGGTAGTTTTAAGTACAACTAAATAGACCTGGTTGTTAAATTTATGTGCGAAAAATCTTAATAAAATCTTGATACAGTCATTTCATTAGATTCAAACCATTGCAACAGCGAGCGTCCGGCGAACACCTATTTTTTCGATTTTGTCCTGTCAATTGTAGAATTGTAGATCTGACTCCGTTAGATTTTTTTATGTGGGGATACCTAAAGAACACTGTGTACAAACATCGACCCTTTAGGAATATACAAAATTTAGAGAATGTCATTATAAATTGTGTATTGCAAATAAATCGTAAAATGCTCCGAAATGTTAATCGAGAGTTGCGCTCGAGAACAACAGTATGTATGGAGAGAAATGGTTGTCATACTGAGTTTTAAATTTTGTGCACCCAAGGAAAAACAATGATTTTTTGTGTTGTTAGTACAGAATTTGACTACTTTTAAGTTTTTCTTACATTGGTTTTCGTTTATAAAATTTCGATTAAATAAACAGGTAATTTTTTGTTTATTATCTATTTTAATCCCCTTAACTTTACAAAAAGTCGAACTTCAGATATATTTAAGACGATTAAGGTTTTCTCAATGTAATCTCATTGAAATGTCTCTAAAATTTTGACACTGCTGCTAGATACAAATCATTGCAACAGCTAGCGTCCGGCGAAACCCTGTTTTTTTTAATTTTGTCCTGTCAATTGTAGAAAAAACTACTACATTCGCTTATTTTCATCCAGATACATGGGCTTTACATTAGCCAAGCTATCTAAACGAAAAAAACCGGAAATTTGTAAATCGATAAAAAAATATTTCAAAAAAATTGAGTTTTCCAATTTTTTTAAATAAAATCTTAAAATTTTGCACAAGGACCTAGAATTTAATTCTAAGCAATTTTTTCAAATATTTTTTTGATATCTCGTCAACTAACCTCACTTTTTGTAAATTAACAATTTTTTTTTTAATTTGACGCTATACCAGTGGTCACGTGACGTATGTCAAAATCGATTTTTAGGTTATCGGACATGCAGAACCGATCCCCCGGAAAAGTTTTTCCGATACTCACCTAATAAAAATTTTTCCCATATGTTGCGAACTTTTTGCCGGTCACTGTATATATATATATATATATATATATATATATATATATATATATATATATATATATATATATATATATATATATATATATATATATATTGTACGAGCTAGCCTAAAGGGGAGGTGAAGCTGTAAAGTGCATGATTAATTATTTTCAAAGGGAATAAGATAATTTTGGTAAACGAATTAAAGATCGAATATAACCCAATTTTCGCGAAAACAGCTCAATGCGGAAACAAAAAATGCACCGATTCCAAGTGGCTGGTTTCAACCAAAAAAATTCAGATGTCTGATCAGTTCGACTTTTTAAGAAATATATGGAAAAACGAAATCATCTTATGGAATGTGACCGGTTTTTTCTTACTCCGAACTTCAATTAGTCAACAAGTAAAAATTGGTACAAAAACACCCCCACTGGAAAAAATACTTTTGGAAAATAAAATAAAAACACTGCAAAGAAGGTCGGTTTGAACATTGAAAATAAAAAAATTACCAAGCAGCTAGAAAAAAAAAGAACTAGCAAAAAATGGGGTACAAGAAGAAATCCTTATAAAAATTACTTACAACTTGACGAAGAACATCACCAAAAAATTATCAAGAAAATAAGAGGTAAAAATGTAAACAGTGCTCAAGAAGTACAAATTCAAGAAAATAAGAAACATGCTGGTATGGAGACAACGTCATCTACAAAAATTGTGTTTTTAATTGTAACACATTAAATTGTTCTAAATAATTTTTTTTTAATACCATGTTTTTCTTTTTTCTGTATGTCAAAAAATTATATTTTTGTTTTTTGAATATGTTTCGCGCATATGAACTACGTAGAACATTTTTCATTTAGATTGCCTTAAAGCTTTCATTAATTTTTATTGTTATTTGACTAAAAAAGTGCTCTCAACTTCGTTTCGGGCACATTTTGTCCAATAGCAATAAAAATGAATTCAAGCCGTTTCTAAGGCAACAAATCTTCAGGTAAAATGTTCGACAAGTTCATATACCCTTAACAAAATACTACAGAAAATTTCCCGGTAGGGTCCGAAAATTTCCTGCAAGGTATCGAAAATTTCTCTATAGGTCCGTATCTAAAGTAACGATTGTTAAAATTGCGAATTTGTCATTTTGGTATATATCGAATTTTGAAAGTCGGTAAATTTTAAATGTCGTTTGGTTTTTATAAGTTCTCTCTCATTTTAATTTGTTCATTTTCACATAATTTTTATGTAATGTAATGTTCTTTAAAAAAAAATTCACACCTACGTACTTTTATTTATTTTCCTCGAGAAATATTCTACCGAATTATACTCGTGCATCAAAATAAACCCGATAATTTTTCATTCAAACCTGTCAGTTGAAATCTATATTCGGTTATTTTCATATTTTGATAATTTGTCAAAGTATGAAAATAAGCTCGTGCAGTTTTTAGACAACATGCTTTCGTGAAAAATTATTGAAAATTTTGTTGCACTTAATAATAACTATAATAACATCCGAAAACTACTTGAAAAACTATATTTTTTGTATATTTTTTGGTACATATTATTACAATTTAAATAGCAGTCATTCAAGCAACGGTAAATGGCATCAGATACCGTTTAAAACACGCGTCGCTGTTTCGTGCTACATATAATCAATCCGTTTTGTCTCTTTGCTCGGAATTCTTAACTGTTACGTGATCAATCGTATTGTTTACAATAGTCGCATGCCTGTCAAAAAATAAGAACCGCGACTTCGAGTGTATATTAACTATAAATACTCAGCAGACTTATCCCAGACGGTTGTTCTGTGATGTAAATAGAAAATATTTGTTGTTTGAGTAGAGTTCGTTTTATGATTATAGTGTAATACATGTATCTTTATTAAACAATAAAATTTGTTAAAAACTATCCTATGTATTGTATTGTGCCAATATGCCAATATGCAAAATATCACTGCAAGTCCCCAAACAAACTCTTTTTTATGTGCCAAGAATGGTCGAAGCCAGACGAAAGTAGTGCAAAGTTAATTACAATTTTACATAACTATTATTAAATGTTAGTGTCGCCAAATTCAAGTAAGCATATTTTGCTATTTATTTATTTTTATGATATAATAAATACTAATAGAAGGTTGAAGATAACTAAGGTTACGATTTACCACGGCTAAAGTATAGAGTAGGATAAATATATGAAGAAATATGAAGAAAAAACTTATTTGGAGCTTATTATCATATAACATTATCTTTAAAAAATACATTTATATTTATTTGTTACTCTCTTAATTTATGCACATGTGGATAAAGCTAGGATCTGTAAAAAATAAGCAGTCATCGTAAATGAATCAAGTGTCGGCGACAAAAAAAATAGAATAGGTTTGTTAGCCCGCAAATTATCTGACTGTCCTTGTGATATTGAACAGTCTTTTTACTCAAATCTAATGTTTCTTATTCACAAAAGCTCCTAATCTTCAGGAAATAATCAAGAAAATAATTTAGCACTCAATTTACAGTAGACCAGCCATATTAACACTTTATTTACATGTAATGTGACGTCACACCCAATAGCGTCGCCTTTTACAAGTTTCGAAATTTGTACGAAAATTTATATTAAAAATCCTTTTTTTTTGTTAATAAAAACAAATATAAAGGAATGAAAAAATATCCATGATAATTTAATTTATGTAGAGAATACAAAACAAATATTTCAGATTTATTTGTATAATATGAATATTTATTATAATGCATTAAAAAAAGGTAGTTTCTTCAAGTTATCAGAAATATGGCTGTTGCTAAAAAATCTTACATTTTTCACAATTTTAGACTCGTTTGAAGTTGATATATGACACAGATTTTGATTAGAGCCTTATAACCATTATCAACGATTACGTCAACGGGGTAGCTCTAAAAAGAGATCTATTTTGAGATATACACGTCAGGTGACGCAGCCAGAATACTTGACTTTATGCTTTAACTTAAAAACGTAAATTGCTTCAACAACGGAGATAGCTCTATCAGGTTTCCCGGCATTGTGCTGAGTCGGCAGAAAAACCAGGCATGCTGCTGCGATTTATTTATCTTGTCTTTCTTATTTATGTTGGGAGCTAAAAAAGAAAGAATTTAAGATAGGGTAAGACTTAAGACAAAAAGTTGTTCACCCAGCAAATTATAAGCTTAATTTAGAGATGTAATTAATAAAGAGAATAATATTTCGTGGGATTTGGGTTTTAGATCTTGTCGACATAATCTAATTAGGCCTTTGTTATTTTTTATCGATTTTACAATTGTTTTTTCTCTTTTTGTGTTCCGTAAAACGGATCACTTATGAAATCACAATTGAAATTTAGCACAAAGATAAAGTGTGGTAGCCCAATCATAGACGTGAAATATAAAAAGTTATATTTGATTCTGGGGGTTAATTTCAGGGTGTAAAGTGGGACACAAAAAAAATTTTCAAGGGCATGTGGTGTAGGGTGTCAAATGCAAGCTTATTGAAGCACGAATTTAACAATGTATATGATTTTTTATGGATTTCTTTAACCATTTTTCGGGAAAAACGTTTAAAAATTGCTGCCCCCATCCTTATCACAGAAGAATCGCTCAGAAAAATCTGAAAAAAATCATGAGCATTGAGAATTAGGTGTATATTAAATGAAAATTATCAGCATTAAAAAATTCTAGCGCGATCAATTGTAAGTTCGGTATATTCCTGAAAAATCTGTAAAACGGGTATATACGAGAGGTACTTGAAAAAGAAAAATCTACTTTTTTAAATACGAACATTCAAGCAAAAATGGCTATATTATTCAACGCTCTGCTAAAAGCAATAAGTACAATACAGGTTCGTTTTTTTGCTTAAAACACAATAGAGTGCAAATTATTATTTCCCGTACCGTGTATCTAAAAAATTAAAATTGTCTCAATTTTTGGTCCGGTAGGCGAGAAAACCATTTCGTAAGGATTTCAAAGTATAAGTCAACAAAAACCGAGTATTTGGCCAGCATCCCAATTTTTAACATGATCCAAATTTTTAGCCATGCTTTCAATTTGTTTGAATAAGGATAATGAGTAATTCAATAATTCATCTAAATTGATAAAAAAACAACAACAGGAGAACGTATTAAATATCAAAAGTGTACATAGTATCTTATGTTCGGTGGCATCTAATATATTATCATTAAAAGGTATATACATACATTTAACCTTGTTTAAATAAAATAAAAAATTAAACCTTATCAAAATTATAACATGGAATTTATTTAAATTTAATTACTATGTTTTTCCTACTTAATAATTTACTACTTTGACAAATAGGTATTAATTAATTATAATTTATGCAACATTTACAATAAATTAAAAAAACATATTTTTATACTTAATTAGCGGTTCTAGATTGGTTTTGCAAAGTGCTTATAAATTTACTTTTATCGCATGCTAGGTAGCGCACCGCAATAGAGAGATAATATGCGAGTCTTCTATTTTAATAGGTTAGGTACGAGTAGCAGATTTATAGCTAGTTCATAGTACTAATCTTACGTAGACCTGGATGGTCAGTTGGGCACATTTCCCTTGGAAACAACCTGCATCAGAAAAGCTTTCTGATGACTCAAGCAACTATTAGGTGTTACGCGGGGAAAGCATAAGTCAACCCCTCTGGGAGTTCTCGAGTTTGTTGAGTTTTGTTCAGGTCAGCTCCGTTAAGCCGCGTACAGACCAAGTCTCCATCTAAACCAACGCCAACTCCAACGAATGTGCCAGCTGGCGTTGGGATTGGAAACAATTGGAAAGCATTTTACGTTATCGTCCACACCGCGTTTGAAGTTTCGAATTGGATACCGTTGGATACGGTTCGGTCAGTTTCTGCGGAAAGAAGTATTTTAATATATCATCAAGTGATGATGATTGATGAGTCATTATGTGACAGTGCCGCATTTTTAATTGTAAATTCTTTGGATGACAACACCATATAAAAACAGAAAAGTATTAATAATGCAAGTTGCTGAAGGAATTTCGGAGTGAACACAGTGATCATTTCAGAATCTTCTCTCTATTTTTTTCATTATTTCAGCAACCTTGCACCTAAATTCATTAGCAGTGGTTTGCCAAATACCTTCTTTTTGGAGAGTTTATAATTTATATTGCTAGGATCCCATAATATAGGGTTATTCCGGTATAGTTCAATTAGTTTAAGGCATAAATCAACTGTCCATTTCATATCAAAAGGCGAAATAAACAAAATATTTGTCAAAAATAAAACGCTCAGATCTGGCGAATAATTGCCAACGACTGAAAACATTCAAATCTCGTCCACGCCAAATCATACATCTCTTTGAAGTACCCCTCAACGACCGAACGCGGGCCAATGCCAATGGTCGCATTGGGAACCGTTGGAATGCGTTGGCTTCTGTTCGCCAACGCCGTACCCACCAATTTAAAAGCTTCCGAATTTCTAGTCACATGTGCCTTGGTGTGCGTTGGAACTTCGGTCTGTACGCGGCTTTACCAGAACCAGCCACTTCTGTTGATTAACGTCACTAAACGTCCAAGTGCTTACCTCCTCCAGTCCGCTGAAGAATATTTCACCGAAGGTATCAAATCTTCTTCTTGCAAAGCCGGGGCATTCACATAAAAAATATTGAATCCCCTTTTCCTCTTCTTTATCTCTGCAGTTTCTGCAAAAACCATTTTCTGGTACTTTTGTATGTTCTGCGTGACTAGCAAATAAACAATGCCCGGTCACCATAGCGCTTAGGGTAAGTAAGTGCTTCCAAATCATTTATATACGAAAATATACAATGGTATACATTTTTATAATAAATCTCTACTGAAATTAAACACATACATCTTCTGACAAGCCACTATAGAATATTTTACATTATTTTCTAACATTTTCTAAGGATTCTCTAGATTCCAGACTCTAGAGATAATATACAAAAATCTTTTATCGCAACATACACTACACAGCTATTCCATTAGTTGTTTACGCCCGAGGTGTAAATACGGTCGAAGTAATGGAAAAATGGAAAAATCTCGGCAATTTGTATGCTGTTCAATGGTGCATAGTTCCGGCCAAGAAAGGATATTGCAGCACGCTCTTGAGTGTCGGAAAATCTGGCCCAAGCAGGCGACAAGCAGTGTGGCTGGTTTACGATGGAATGCTCAATGAACCGGACCAGCCAGCGTGACACTTTCCAGGTCCTTGATTATCCGATGCGAAATGCATGGGCTGATTTTGTCACTGCTACAAGGAGATAACGATGAAATAGTGCGGCATAGATCCTCTTATATAAATCTCTTTGGAAACCACTGGAGCCAATGTTATAGGAATTTATAGCGCTAGTTTATTGTGAAAACCATTTTTCTTGCTTAATTTAACAACCTACAAGACGTATTTTTTTTTATTATACCCAAGAATCATATATACATAGTATTATTAATTTTGTCTCTCCTAGAAAAGACGTGAATACAAGCCATTTTCATGAACATTTGTAGTGGTTTATGATCATCTCGGAAACGCGGTGACTTTAGATTTTACTCGAGTCTTGAGGGGACTCGCATCCTGGTCTAGATACGCTGAATATCCAGTGACAAGGATCTATGAGTTGTGATCCTAATCTGTTTCTTGAGCAACATTTGCTGAGGAATTAAACCTAACATCACTTCCACAGTCACTATTGGAGTTGGGGTCATTGTTATTGTTTAATAATTTATTTTTATTAGAAAAGACGGTACATATTTTTATGTGGTTATGCAGTGATACTTCTAGGAAGATTCACATCCTGAACTAGATAAGCCGATTCTAGTAGCAAGAGTTTATAAGCTGTGATCCTAACCTTTCCTCTTCAGCAATATATGAATTAAATTTATAACCATTTCTATAGCCACCATCGGAGTTATGGACATTGTTCTTGCAATGGGCAGGCAGGCCAATTGCTTACATTCAGACAATTGTTTTCGCCTTATCTTTGGAAACACTGAGTGCACCAAACAGTCAAGTACCATTTTATCACTATCCGATTCAGTAAATCCCCTTCGATCGTAATAATCTAGTTTTTCACATACCTACACTATTGGACATAAGTATTGCAAAAATCTAAAAGTTCTTAAAATAACAATAATTAGGAATTTGTTGCTTGTACCTAGTTTTACTTTCGTTTTTTTGAAACAGTAGACCGAAGCACAATCTTACAACAAATGCTTTGAAGCAGGATTTGAAATAACATGCATAGTAAATAATTCTAGAAGTAATTTTTTAAGAAATGGTGGCGACGAAAGTATTGCAACATTTTTTATTCAGGTCAACTGATTAAATAAACAAAGAGCGAACTAACAATACTAACCATTAAATTACATTTAAATACCGAGCTTAATATTCTATAGCATATCCATTACTGGCTATAATTTTGGCGCATCTTCTGGGCACGAAGTTGATTAAATTGTCTAAGATTTAAAATTTTCCAAACCTCTGTAATTTTATTCATGAGAGCTTGTTTGTTAGGAAATAATTCGGCTCGTATTCGTCTTCCTACCTTTTCCCAGAGGTTTTTCATAGGGTTCAAGTCGGGAGATTGCGCAGGCCAATCTAAAACTCTAATATTGTTATGTCTGAACCAAGCTTGCACTTGATTGGATGTGTGTTTTGGATCTTCATCCTGCTGAAAAATAAACCGTAGGGGCATTTCCCATTCTGCAAAAGGAAACATCTCATATTTCACAGTATTTGCGTACAGGAACCTGGCCATTATACCATCGAGAAGGTGTAGAGGACCAACTCCCCTAGAGGGAAAGCAAGTCCACAAAACAACACTACCTTTGTCATGATTGCAGGCGTTACATACTTGGGATTGAAGTGCTAGTTTACATGTCTCCTTACTCGTCTCATGCCATCTGAATTAAAAATATTGTATCGGATTTTATCACTGAAAGGGACCTTTCTTCAGTCAGTAGCAGTCCAGTCGATATGCCTTCGAGCGAATACAAGTCTAACAGCTGTACTCATACAGGAAATTAAGATTTTTTTGCTGGTCTCCTATTGTATAACCGTGCCTGCACTAACCTTCTTTGAAAAGTTCGGCTGTAAATGTTTATATTCCGTATTTCGGCTTTAATCTGAGGACTCAACTTCCACGGGTCGTTCTCAGAAATGCGCTTGATCAACCTGTCTGTGTGGACATTATTTATTGTTTTCTGGCCTACCTGATTCTGGAATAGCGCCCAGATGACGTCTTTCATTAAAATATGAAATTATTCGTGAAACTGTACTAGGAAGTAGCGAAGCCCTTCGAGTAATAGCAGCTTGATTTTCTCCATCTTGAAAAGCCTGCAGAACTCGTGACCTTAAATCCTTTGACACAGCAATTCCTTTTCCAATTTCCAGAAATATTTCTCTGAACTGGTGTCAACAAATTCTAAATGCAAACTCGGATTTACATGAAAAATTTCTACAAAATATGTTTGTTGCAATACTTTTAACGCTTAAGGAGCAGCAAACTACTATATTCTATCACAATGGTTTTGAGAATGATGACAGAAACCCATTTTACAACGAAGTGATCAATTAATATGTCTCTCTCTCTCATGTTCTTTCTCTCTCATTTTTTTTCTCTTTCGTCTTCTTTCTCTCTCATACCCGTAAAATTTTTACAGCTGGTAGAATGTTAGGTTATGAGAAAGATAAACATGACATATTTCAAGCCTGTCCCATAAGTTGTCTTTGCAGTGTAAAAATATACCTAAAGAGTTTATATACATAAAACGTTAGCAGCTTAAATTTCTGTGTTCTATAAATCTGCGACTAACTAACAACTACTGAAATATTACGGAAGGTACATATTTGTTCTTCTTTACATTACTTGGACCGGACGTTATGGAAACACAGATTTCATAAAATAAAAAGACGTTTGTGGACGGGAATGATTAACAGGACCGCCGACCCGATATAAAGTTGAGGACAGAGGGCATCACAGAAGATTTCTTTAGTCATTGAGAAAGGAGTGACACTAAAAAATTGTGCCCTAGAAACGTTTGGTTTCAGATTAAAGCTGAATTCACAGTGCCAGTACAAATTGTATCTATCCTTCTGGAACTAAGACTTTCAACATTTACAATTAAAAATTGTGGAACTACTTGGTTCATTCGGTTCAACAATTTTAACGCGTCTTTGACTCTCTTTATCATACAATATATCGGAGAATAATAGGGATTATTTTTTTTAATATTATTAAAAAAAATATATCTTAATAAAAATTATTTACTCATTTTTGCTATTTTTTTATTAATTTAAAAACTTTTTCTCCAATCCTTTTATTGCGAATTACTATTTAGAGGGAGTATTGCTTCTTAGAGGGGTGGGAAACAATTATTAAAATAAGAAGGTTAATGTGGCTATGCTGACACTTTTTTGCTTAATACAAACGATTTTTGCAAATGCTGTTTGTGTTCAGTAAAATCATGAGGTCTTTTGCTATAAAATCATAAAATAAGTATTCTGCCAGATTAGAAATTTATTTTTTGTGACAATTCCGATAGCACTTTCAAAGTCTACAATCATCAGCAGTACTTGCACAGACAAAGGCTGCTGTGATAAAATGTTTGAATATATTATTTTTTACTGGCAACAACATCGTTTTTATTTTCTTTTGCTGATGCCCCTTTTGCAATAGTATATTTTAAGGAGCGGTTTGAGTATATTTTCATAATGGCCCGCCGAAAGCCGGGCCGTCGACAAATTTTGTCTCTTTTTAACTTTCTAAAGCGCGTATGTTTGTTTCTCTCTTAATCTTAATGCATTTATATGGTCCACATAAACCTATGAGATCAATTTAAAATACGATCGAGCCCGGAGCAAGCTTGGTTTGATTCTTTGTTGGAGAGTTTTCGCATGGAACTTGTACTTTTCTGGGAGAAAAGATAATTATTTTTCGGTTTTAAAAAATAAATTATTACGTGGATCATTGAACAAAATTTAGGTGGGTCATTGACCAAATGACCTTATGGACGAGCCGCGCCTGCTTCCAGCTTCACAAATATTCAAATCATGTTTAAATTATTTATTATTTTGTCCTACAAATCATCACATTTTCGCAAGTATCAATCGGAGGGTGCGTAGTAATTTTTAATAATCAATTTTCGCTGGTTTGGTCGCGGTACAGTTAGTTATTTTTTGTAATCACAAATCAAATGCAGGTTTTCCACATACATAAAACATTTTAATTTAATATAAAAAATGGCATTAAAATCGGATTTACACTTTTTGCATATTCAGATTTATCACTTCCTAACGATGCGTCAAATCAAAATTAAATTAGTGCTGCAAACAGTTCTGGGAATTACTCCCGTCTGGCACCAATCGGTTAAATGAAATTAAAATTGTAATCCGTCGATTACGCATTGACTAATTAGTCAGCGGTATCGATGCCGCCACTACAAATTGTTTCCTGTATCGGAAACAGCAGGTGCCGCCTTGCCGGTTTTACTTTAAATGCAATTTAAGCCGCAGAATTATCAGAGTTAATAGAGATTGAATGGATTTTGTGTAATTTTTCTTATATTTTGATATTTCGCGTAAAATGTAATATATATATATATATATATATATATATATATATATATATATATATATATATATATATATATATATATATATATAAAGGGTGATTCATTTAGACCTTTTTTTAAATTCTAAATAAAACACACAATTGGAATTGGATGGAGGAATATTTATTATGACCTGAAAGAACAATCTTTGACATTTATTTTTTGAAAATAATTTCATTTAAATGCTGGCCGCGACTACGCCGCACGTGGTCCATTCGGAAGGTCCAATTTTCGATCACTGTTTCTAGCATTGCGACCGGTATCTGCCCAATTACGCGAGTAATGTTGGCTTCTAAGTCCTGAATCGTATCGACGACGACTTGATTTAACATAACCCCAAAGTCCAAGGGTGTGATATCACACGATCTAGGCGGCCAGTTGACAGGTCCAAAACGCGAAATTATCTGCTCACCAAAATAATTTCTCAATAAAGCTATTGCTTCGCGCGCTGTGTGCGCCGTAGCTCCTTCTTGCTTAAACCAAATGTCGCCGACATCACGGGCTACAATTTCAGGTAACAACAGGCACACACAGCGCGCGAAACAATAGCTTTATTGAGAAATCATTTTGGTGAGCAGATAATTTCGCGTTTTGGACCTGTCAACTGGCCGCCTAGGTCGTGTGATATCACACCCTTGGACTTTTTTCTTTGGGGTTATGTTAAATCAAAATTCTTCGTCGATAAGCCAGCTACGATTCAGGACTTAGAAGCCAACATTACTCGCGTAATTGGGCAGATACCGGTCGCAATGCTACAGACAGTGATCGAAAATTGGACCTTCCGAATGGACCACATACGGAGTAGTCGCGGCCAGCATTTAAATGAAATTATTTTCAAAGATTGTTCTTTCAGGTCATAATAAAGATTCCGCCATCCCATTCAATTTTATGTGTTTTATTTAGAATTTAGAAAAAAGGTCTAAATGAATCACCCTTTATATATATATATATATATATATATATATATATATATATATATATATATATATATATATATATATATATATATATACCCACGACGAACTGCCGCGATCGATTATGGAAAAAGTATAAATAGCAAAGATCTGAAAATTTGGTAACATACTAATGTCAATGGGGGCAATTCGGCTAAAATATTTTCAAAATGGTGGCACTTCCGGTTGTACCGGAAGTAGATATCAACTTGCTTATTTTAAATGGAACACCCTATATATTATTTCATTTTCGGATTTTGCGTAAAATTCTAATCGCATTTCATGTATAATCTCCTATACCTAACTCTAACCGTTTTTGACATATTTCAAATTTTATGCCAAAAATGACGTTTGCAGGCCGAAAAATAATTATCGATTTTTCCTACATGAATGCCTTTATGATTTAATTGGGGTTGGTTTCCTTGTGGAAGGGGATCTACTTTAGTAGACTGTGTTGATAATTTGGTAATAAATAAATACAGGGTGATCAAAAACTAACATTAAAAATGAAATTGAAAAAATCGTTAAAAGTAATTTTTTTCAAATGGAAGCCCCCTATTTTTATAATTTTACCCTACTCAGCATTAAAAATAAGGGTAACTTTGTATAAGGTTGTCTATTCCGAAAATCGATAGTTTTAGAAAAAATGGCAGTTTAACATTTTTCTATTGTAAAAATCATATACGGTTTTCAAGTTTTGTTATTAGTTGGCCATGACCGCGAGGCGCGGCCAAAAAAAACACTCGAGCACTACAGAAATGTCATTATTTCGTGCCATTTGACAATTATTGATAATAATCATGCCAGGGCGATTAAATTATACAAACGAAGATTATTTAAATTTGTTTATTATCTATGGGGAATGTAACAAAGTTTTATCAGGAACATGCGAGACATTTGCTGGCAGATATCCAGATAAACAGAAACCGTCACGGAACAGTGTTAAACGAATAATGGAAAATTTCAAAAATTCAGGGAAACAACTTATTTTAATAAATGTTCAAAATTTCCACCATGAGCTTTCAACAGAATTCTATGGATTGAGCTCTTTGAGATTCCTGTTTGTAGAGCCACTTGTCTTAATGCTGTCATAGGATATGCCGCAAAATATCCCAAAATTGCAATTTCGACATTTTTATCATTGAGAATGGGTTTTCTTTTATGCATTTTGCCTTAACAGTGCCAAAATTTTTGAAATTTTCCAATATTCGTTTAACACTGTTCCGTGACGGTTTCTGTTTATCTCGATATCTGTCAGCAAATGTCTCGCATGTTCTTGATAAAACTTTGTTACATTCCCCATAGATAATAAACAAATTTAAATAATCTTCGTTTGTATAATTTAATCGCCCTGGCATGATTATTATCAATAATTGTCAAATGGCAAGAAATAATGACATTTCTGTAGTGCTCGAGTGTTTTTTTTGGCCGCGCCTCGCGGTCATGGCCAACTAATAACAAAACTTGAAAACCGTATATGATTTTTACAATAGAAAAATGTTAAACTGCCATTTTTTCTAAAACTATCGATTTTCGGAATAGACAACCTTATACAAAGTTACCCTTATTTTTAATGCTGAGTAGGGTAAAATTATAAAAATTGAAAAAAATGACTTTTAACGATTTCTTCAATTTCATTTTTAATGTTAGTTTTTGATCACCCTGTATTTATTTATTACCAAATTATCAACACAGTCTACTAAAGTAGACCCCCTTCCACAAGGAAACCAACCCCAATTAAATCATAAAGGAATTCATGTAGGAAAAATCGATAATTAGTTTTCGGACTGTAAACGTCATTTTTGGCATAAAATTTGAAATATGTCAAAAACGGTTAGAGTTAGGTATAGGAGATTATACGTGATATGCGATTAGAATTTTACGTAAAATCCGAAAATGAAATAATATATAGGGTGTTCCATTTAAAATAAGCAAGTTGATATCTACTTCCTGTACAACCGGAAGTGCCACCATTTTGAAAATATTTTAGCCGAATTGCCCCCATTGACATTAGTATGTTACCAAATTTTCAGATCTTTGCTATTTATACTTTTTCCATAATCGATCGCGGCATTTCGTCGTGGGACACCCTGTATATATATATATATATATATATATATATATATATATATATATATATATATATATATATATATATATATATATATATATATAGAAGCTGACTGACTAATTGACTGACATATCAACGCACACAGCCCATACCGCTGGGTCTAGAAATTTGAAATTTTGCACAGAGGTTTCTTATATAACGTAGGCATTCACTAAGGAAGGGGTTTTCAAAATTCAACCCCTAAGGAGGTTGGTAGGGTGGTCACCACACGACTTTCCGAACATTTAACTATATAAACTGTTTAGCAATAAAGAAGCATGACCAGTGGATATCTTATTTGATCCAATACTCTGAGCGGCATATAACTGAAAGTAATTGTTTTAGGTATTCATAAATTTTGTCTTACTAAATAATGAAAATATGGCTTTAAGTTTGATTTTACCACCTAGTCTAGTAACAATTTATTTTTAAATGGCCGCCCTTATGAATAGTATTAAGCAAATTTCTGGAAACATGAGACACAAAAATTCGGTCAAGTGAAAGCTATACTTGCACAATTAGTGTTCCGTTGTATCAGCCCCCCACTTAACTTGAGCAAACCTCGGCCGCCCCATCTCCGCCGCAGTATCCGCCGCCGACGGCACCAACGCTGTATCACATCGCGCATGCGCGAAGCTAAGTGGGGAGCGTTTCGACTGAGTCAAATTAAAAATTTTGAGAAACGTGCAAGGACAAAGTCGTTCCTTACATCGTGAGAAACGTTTTTTTTTTTCGAAAAACTTTTTCTCTAAAACCAATGGTTCAGCAGTCATAGGAAAATAAACAATTAAATTGTTTATAACAATTAATCGCCCTAGAATTTTTTAATCCTGACAATTTTGGCTCAATCTACACCTTAATCGGAGTGTTCATGATTTTTTCAGATTTTTCTAGGCGATCCCTTTCGTGATAAGGTTGGGGGACAGCAATTTTTAAGCGTTTTTTCCCGAAAAGTGTTTAAAAAATGCAATAAAAAAATACATCATATAATCGTTGAATTCGTGCTTCAATAAGCTTTCATTTGACACCACACACCCTTGAATTTTTTTCCATTGCCCAATTTACCCCCTGAAATTAACCCCCAGAATCAAAATTCAACTTTTTATACTTCACGTCTATAATTGGGCCACCACACTCTATCTCTGTGCCAAATTTGAAATTTTTACGTCGAATAGTTTCAGAGAAAATCGCCTGTGACAGATGGACGGACGGACGAACGGATGGACGTTCCGTTTTGCTAATTTTAGCACGGAACACTAAAATGGAATGAAAAGATCTATAAAATGAGGCGCACTTGCAAAAAATTGCAATATGGCGCCATTCCAACTTCTGGTTAGCTAATTTTAACCAATTTTGGGCCGGTTAATTTTCAGGTCGCTAGAAACCATTGCTTAAATTTACGTCAATAGGTTCAACCGTTTCGGCGCAATTGTGATCAGTGATCACACACACAGTCACGTCGAAAATAGCTAAATGGATCCACAACACCTTAAAATGTAAAGGTATGTCAAAGATCGAAAGTCGAAAATTTGCAAGAATCAAAGCCTAATAAAAATTTAAGTTTAATTTATAATTAACCTTAGTTAGAAAATCGATTGTTTTTTAAAAGATAATGCAGTGCATTTTTTTTTACTGATGCCATATTTTACGAAACTACTCGGTCACTTTAGTTGCAAGAACGAAGAAATTTCCGCACCATTGCTAGTTTTTTCCATGTCATTAATATTTCACGCTTGATGTCAGTCTGATATTGCTTACTGGCGCAAGTGTACTTGAGATAATGAAAAATCAACTGCACATGAGTGTTTTGTTAGCTGGCAAGAAATAATTTTAATATTTAAAATCCAATCATTTTCACTTTAAATTTAATGCAAAATATGTCTCTATCTGCATTTTTAGATAAATAAACTTTGATTAATGGATTGTGACCGTTACGTCATTAAGTATGGCATTTAGCGTGGACAACAGTTTCTATACTTTTCTTTGTCTTATTCATAGCGCAAGTCGGTATTAAATTTTATACTTAGATTGACTCAAACCGCAACATATTCTTCTCTTCAATTTTTTTAATGCTAAGGAATCGACAAAGATAAGTTATTTATGCAACTAGTGCATGAAACGCATCTTTAAAGAACGAGACGGCAGTTTATTGATCGAGGGGACAGACGAGATCAATAAACGATCGAGAATTTTGGAACAGTGATACTATGTGGTGTTTATTTCTTTTACAATAATAATAATAATAATAATAATAATAATAATAATAATAATAACAATAATAATAATAATAATAATAACAAAAAGGATTTTGTTATGTCAGGCGCATATTAATTATTGGACCATAACTCTCTCATTAAGATAAATATATTTTTTACGCCATAAAATACCGGACGTAATTTCTTGAGGCAGACATCTGTTCAAGTTGGCGTTAAAGACAAAAGTTATAATTACTTCAGTATTTGAAATCTGAGTTTGAATTTTGTTAGTTGTCACAATGGTTCGCGGAAAAGCGTTATCTTACGATGTCCGAAATTCCATTGTTGCTGCCCACCAAAAGGGAGTTAGTAGGCACAAAATTGCAAAAAATTTAAGCATTGCTCAAGGAACTATCAGAAACATTATTGCGCAGTATGATAAGACGTTAAATATTCAGAGTAAGGCTAAAACTGGTCGTCCCTCGAATATTACAAAAACAGATCAGCGTGTTCTCCGTGCACTTCTGAAAGAAGATCGCGGAGCTCCGTCGAAGAAATTAGCTGCAAAATGGTCGGAAGTGATTGTGGTAGAACAGTTTCAAAAGATACTTGTTTAGGGAAAAGGAAAAAAAAATGGGATACAGGTTCTACAAAGTAAGTTTTTTAAATAAAGATAAAAAAATCAAAGTTATTTTATGGAAAAAAAAACACTTCTCCCGCAAAAACAAAAAAGAAATCGTCTTTTGTGGGCCAAGGAGCATGCAAACTGGACTGAACGTCAATGGAACTCAATTACGAGTAAAACTGGTTTTTCTTTTGCCTAAAATAAAAAAATGGTAAACTTTGATTTTTTATTAGAGCGAAACTCTCTGTCAGTTAAAGAGTGAGTTTGTGAAAGATGTTGTTTATAATATAGTTTTACTTTAAGAAATCCTGTATAATAATAAGCTCTGAAGATGGTAATATACCGAAACGTCAGCTACAAATAAGTTTTCTTTATTTATAACCAATGACCGATATGCCCAGGAAACCACACACTCAATTATTGGCATTAATATTTTGTAGAATGTTCCTGTTTGGCTATTTTTTCTTTTTCTTTGTATGTATGTTAAAATTACTTAATTTCTTTAATATTTTATTCTGCAGAAGGATTAGTAATTAATGTAATGCTTTTTATGAAATTGGGCACTAAGCCCGTTAATAAATGAAAAAAAAAATAAATATACTTTTAAAATAATTTTTAAGAAACAAACTAAAAATTGTTAGGCCACTGGCACTAACAAACAAGGAATGCCATTTGGATTAATTCATAAAACTTTAAATTGTAACGTAACGGTCAAGATCCATTGATTGCACTTTAGTCAGACTAGTTTCTAGTGCGAGCAAGTCCTCAGATCTCTTTGAAGAGTTTGGGTTAATAATAATCTATAAACTATTTTTTTCTTAACCCATATTTATGTCTACGAGTGGTCATTTATTTACTTTTATCGCATACTGCATTGCACATAATAGTAAAATCTTTTTCCGTTCTAAATTGCAATTAATTATTGTTTGTTACGAAATTTAATGGGGCTATAACTATTGGTCACAACTAATGTCCTATTTATTATAGTGGTCTGTTATTTTTGACCCTAATGGTCGTCAATAACAGAAATGGTAGCCAATATTGCTTCGACAGGCGATTGAACATGGTGCCTGAAAGTAATGGAAATAAACGATGACAATTTATGAATTTAAACTTTCACCTATAATATTTTTCTTACCAATAGTATAATGCACAAGTATGCCTCATATGGGCTGGTTAATTTTATCTGCTTTTGTAAAATGGTAATTTATTCTTACGTTTTTTAATTTCTATTGTAAGAGCTTCCATTTAAAAGAGTTGCCCTATAAACTCAACCACATGCACCACCTAACCAGTCTAAAAACTATCAATCGTGCAGTAAAATTTAATTTTTATTCCCGTTAGGGCCTGCAAATTCAAAAAATAGTCTAGTTATAGGTTTGTTAAATGACCTTTTCTAATAAAAAATGTTTCTATTAAAATTCGGATAATGATTTTCATCAACGAGTCTAAATTTTCATAAAAACAAGTTTCTAATTGCCTACTTTAAATATTTCAAGCTTCTTTTGATCTTTAAAATCATCAAGCTTAAAAGCTATTGACGCGAAACTTTTAAATTAAAATTTTCAATTCACGTATTTTTAACAAAAACTGTACTTTAGCCTTAAAAAAACTAATCATATTATTTGCTTTTGATCAGTGGCGTACATATGGTTTTAGTGTGGGTAAATAAGGGGAGCTTTGTCAAAAATACATCGTACAACTCACCAAGAGTCCACGATTTATGAAATTTATCTAATAACTGTACCTACTGGTAACCCGACTGAACTGAATAAAATTAATAAAACATAAACCTTAGTTTCCCTAACGGTATATATGTTACTTTTAACCCCAAAAATTTAATGTGGGTGTTATTTGGTCATTATTTTTACAACTTTCATTTTTATTGCACATCGGAGAATCAATGCGTGTGCGAGTTCGGGACCGCCCGAATACCCGGTGTCCGCCCCCCAAGGGCTTTAAACCCGTGGTTACGCGTATCCTTATGTGTGCTGGACAGTCTAGTATCCTACGAGATATCCGGTTTCACCCGGCTTCAGCGTGAATCGGGCGGTTGCGATATTGAATCATTTTGCAGTCCTTTTTAAGCACTACACACACCGCATGCACACTAGAAATGTGCAAAACTGTTATTTTCTAATAGCAGATGCAACTTTTATGTTATTTCCTAAATAACAGTTTAACATAACAGGTTGCTACTGCCCTGTTATTTTCTAATATACAACTCTGCGAAATGTAGCAATAGTGACTCTTCGTATTAACATAATACCTATAACTGTATCATCGATATCGATACAGTGGCAGCAAGCAGCAGCAGAACGACCCAAAATCGTAGTTGTTCTTCACAACTATTGTGATATTTTCTATCTTCCTTCGGGCCACCAAGTGACGTTGTTACATCAATCAGTCGCTGCCGCCACTGTCGTATTTGCCACCTGTTATTTGTTGCGAACTGTTACTTCCAAATAATAGTTGTAAAATAATAGGTTGTTAAATAACAGCCCATCTCTAAGTCATACTGACGATCACAAAATCATGGTCGAACATGATATCGAGAGAGATGGAAGTGATAAGTGACATTTTTAGTGCCAGCTGTCATTATACTGATTCAATACTTAAAATGTGATATCACATCGAAGCTGCAGTGATGTGTTTGTAAAACTTTATGGAAACATATTAGTATTCATAGTTTTTCTTTGTTCACTTTTGACTTACCCGATTGCACTCAATGAAAAAATCTTACCTAGAACAGAAAAAAAAGATTTTAGGAATCATATATTGGTTATATGCCACATTATTACTTAATAACAAAATTGGAAGCTCCAGATGGTTATATACAGGGTGGTCCCAAAAGTAATGATAGACATAGCAACATCAGATTCCTTATGTGGAAATAATGCGATTTATTCAAACTTGCCTAATTCCAAAGCTGATAATAACCAAGATACAGGGTATCAAAATTTTAATTTTGTTTTCGATTTTTTCCAACAATTTCTCAACAAAACAACATAGCAGCACAAAATTAGGGATGGGGGTTTTTTGAAGCGAGGAATTCAAATTCGTCCATACTATTGATGTCCTCTAACCTAATAGGGGATGCAACCCAAGGGCGCCAGGCGCCGTAGGGCGCCGCACAGTGTAACGAAATCGAAAATTCGTGGATATTGGTACTTTATTTGGCTGTTTTGCAAAAGCTGTGGTATATAAAAACGTATATTGGAGTACGTTATTACTGTACTAAATTTAGACAGTACCTTACTAGGCACCGGTCGCTCAAAAAATATAAGTATTTTTCGACAAAATAAATAAATAAATACTGTTTCGGTTTAAAGCAACTAAGTTTAATAGGCTTAAATACTAATTCTAAAAAACATACTTTAATTAATCTAATTTTTACAATCTGAGCTGGAAACTGATCTATCACAATTATTGTCTTCCTCAATGTTAGCTTCTTTAAAATGTGTTTCGGTTTCTGAGAACAAATATTTTTTTTTTCACAGAATATTTCGGTCTCATAAAGAAAATAAGGAGATTTGAAGAAATTGACAAGTTGTGCAGTTATGTCCTCAATATTCTCGGTCCGTCCTCGCTTTCGCGCGTAATGTTCTCGGAATATACGAAACTCTTTATTTCTAGATTCTGATGCCTCTCAAGATAACTGTCCAATAGGAATATAAGAAATGTTCTCGCAAATTCCTACTCCATGAATTAATAACATGTGAACACTTGATAGCATACCTATAGTGCCAACTATATGTACCCTGTATCTTGATTATTATCAACTTTGGAATTAGGAAAGTTTGAACAAATCGCATTATTTCGACATAAGAAATCTGCAGTGGCTCTGTGTACCATTACTTTTGGACCACCCTCTTATACTAAGAGTTAACGATGTGAAAACCTACATTGTTTTCAACGAAAATTTCGAGCTCCGTAAATCCGGTCGCAATCACTAATATCCATGGATTTATTAAGAAAGGATTCGATGTCCGTATACTGTGAGCGTACCGAACGTGAAGCCTTATATTTGTTGTTTGTTATGAAAACAGTTCCCCCAGGAGATTAGTTTACGAACTACGTAATAGAATCGAGAATGGTTGTAGAAAGAGATAAAATAGCATTGGAGTGTTGCAGCTCAGAAGTGTTGCTGCCTGTGCTGGTTGCTTAGGAAAACGGCTGAACTTCGGTCTGAACACTCGGTTACACGTACGTCTTTGTCTAATGAACTAGGAAAGAAAAAGTGTGATTTATAGATTTATAAATGACTCGGAGCGACTTTAAATAAACACCTTTAGAAATAACATAACCTATAAATAATAAAACCTTTTTAACTTAAATTTATTATTATTTAGCAGAAAAATAAAATATTTTAGGGCTTTTATAACTTTTAGTAAATCTTGTGATGCTTCTAACGTATTTGTTGTACAAAAATACAAGGTAAAATAAGATGTGGCCATTGTTTACAAATTGTGTTTACAGTGTCGTTTAGAATGGTTTGTTTTGGCTTCAAAGAATGTTAAATCATCCCGTATCCATTCTTAATAAATCCATGCTAATATCAGAGTTTAGCTGGCGAAGGCAAACCCCGTTGCGCGTATGGTCCAGAAAGTTTGCAACAAATATTAAATTATTTTATTAATGAGTTTATCGAAATGCATTAGTATTAGGTCTGTTGGTAGCAAAGTCATGGATACTGAGATTAATAATTAACCACTTTATAAAAGCGTTTGTAATATCACTTGCGTAACATAGGCCAAAACTATTGCTTTAGCAGTTTTCATGTGTGTTGTTGCAATATTTATTTTTCACATGACAGAGACTTTAGGGGTGCATTCACGATTGGACGTTGTATGTTTGTCGGAGGTTCACCGAGTGCGCTCGACAATACAGTTTTGTTCTTGTTTCATTTAGAGGCACAATATTAAAAAAATACCTGGTAAAATTTACCCAGGTAGGGAAAAACTGTGAACTGTCGGAGATTTAAAAATGTAGCCTCATTTTATTTTTTATAAAACTAGCAGTGCAACAAAGCATTCTACTATGTGCGATTAATATAGTTCTGGAATTTCTCTCATTGGTCAATGGGGTATACGCCTAGCCTGTTAAACCGAAATGAATATTCAGAGGCCGTCGGTATTTCTTAATAAAGTTCAGCTGGATTATTATTAGTATTATTAGCCTACAAAGCTAAATGTATTTAAGTTCTCTAAAAATGCATGAAATTTTTATTATGCAATTCGGTATACTTTGATATACTACCTACATACATTCAGATGGTTATTGGATCAGTTTAGAAACTAGACACAGTTATATTAAAAAATTAACCAGTATTGCAACTTGGCTCATGTGGACATTTTTCTTATAAAGAGTATTTATTTTGGTAATATTAGCCAATTTTAAAAAATTTTTGTTGCGTTCACAGTTAGTTCAAAATGATCAGTTGTAGCGCTGCAGCAGTATATCTCCCCAAAATTGATTAATGGGGACGGTGCATGAAAATTCTTTTCTAGTTTTTTTAGTCTAATGGGCAATTATTTTTTATCTGAGACAGCCCACGTAGACCTCAAGTTTCAAGCAAGTACTAACGTACCCTGGGCGTCAGAGAAAAGGGAAATGTAATCTACTGACACGGGATTTAAAGGATTGGAGGTTGGGAGGGGAAGGGAAAACATCTGCAGGCAATATGTTCCATAATTTTCAGACCCTAGGTATGAATTAGTGCAAAAGGTTAGATGCTGTGGGCTTTTTAGCTGGACACTAAAGGGATGCAAACCTACGTAACGCGCCTTTTGTTGTTCTGTTCGAAACAGTCAAGGGGGGAATTATAGCGGCTAATTCTTCAAAGCAAAATCCGTGGAAGTATCGGGAGAAAAGGGATAAACCCCAAGAGAGCGGCGATGAGCGAGAGAAGGGAGTTTTCCTGTGGGGACTGGGTCATGGATGAGTCGAATGGTTCTTTTGGCTAGAATTAAGGCTGTCAAGTGCCATAGGTGATGCCGCTCCCCAGATGTGGGAACAGTACTATAGGTTAGGTCTTATTTGGGAAACATACAGAGTGTGTAAGTTGGAAGGGGAGAAGTGTCTTCTGGCTCGAAAGAAAAAAACAAGCTTTTTAGCTGCCGATGTGGCTATTGAAGTAATGTTCGAAAGCGATGCCAACAAGATCAAACGTTTCATTGTTGTGTAGGGCTTGACCATCCATGGAAAGTAAAGCAACTAACAAACTACGCCTGCGTTTACTTCACACACATGCGTATCCCGGTTTTCTGTTAACTTGTGCAGCTATAAAACACTTGGTCTTTACATATGTACAGGAGGGCTCTAGTTTAAATCCCACTTACACTTACTGTAATATATTTCCGGTAGTCGGCTGGTTCACTGTCATCCAATTGTGCGATCGTTTGCAACCGCGATTTTGACCATTAAAAGGCTTTCATTTCGCTAAACAATTTGCACTTTTATTACTTTGACAAGCAGCTAACATAACTTAGTCTTAATCTGGTATTACGAGATGTTATTACTTTGCATTCATTACGACTGTTTGGATATCTTGTAAAATGAAATATAAGATCGTGTTCAAAGAAACATTGGGATTTCACCCACACAGGTACACCTAATTTGTGTCACTTATTAAGACTTTAATAGGACTAGGCCTCAGAGAAATAAAGGGAGAACTTTTCTCATTCTAATACACTTGATTTGTGTTATTCATTAAGACGTTTAGAGGACTAGGCCTCAGAGAAATAAAGGGAAACCTTTTCCCACACTACTTAACCCGCTGGACTTTTTGTCTACAAGACTTTCGCGTTTTTCTGTTGCGTCGAGGGACGCAACAGCCTTGCTTTGTGATAGCTAGTGAAGTGAAGAAGTTGCCTTGGCGGGCGCTAATTTAAACTAACACGGACCGTCCTCCGGAGAGTAGGAGTGATCGGACCTATCCAATCTGCGTTGTTCTAGCGATAACGCTGATGCATCGTATTTAGGCCGATGTTGCCTCATTGGTGACTGGGCCGATACTTATAGTTGCAGTGACGGGCCATTTTTGGGTTTCCCAGAAACCGTACTGGTAGCACAGCACGGCAATAAAACTAACGGATAAGACATCTTTGACGGGAGCTAAGCCTTTGATGGTCACCGACAACAAGTCGGTGCTTTAGAAGAACTAGATTTATTTTAGCTGATATAATCGTTGTATTTTGCCGACGACTGAGTATTTTTATACGGTTACCTTTACATGTGAGACAAGTTTGAGCGTATTTTCTTTAAAAAACATTTTATATTTGCTTGGTTATTAATATGTATTAGAAATTAAAATTAAAGTTATAGAGGTTAAATAAGCAGTTGGGTTTCCCCAACAACATAGGTAATTAAATTTAAAAACGTGGGGCACACTTACACATATAGGGGTCTAGGCATACATTACATTTTGTTTATTATACCTAGACCGCTATATAACTGCGCCCCAAGTTTTCAAATTTAATTACCTATTTAAAAACGAAATGTTTTATAGCTGTACAAGTTAACAGAAAACTGAGGTATGCATGTGTGCGAAGTAAAGGGAGGCGAAGTTTGTTAGTTGCTTTTCCGCATGATGCGCGCACTGCACAACCCGGTTTTCTGTTAACGATAAAAGGAAACAAATTATTTTTAACTTTTTAGTGCGGTACTTATAAAAGCCTGTTATTTTAGTTTCTTAAACTCTAATTTATTGAATAAATAACTGTAAAGGTGTAGTACGTTTTTATGTGCAGGGTTGCATAGTAGTGAAAATATGAATGGTAGTGAAATTTTTAGTGTTCTTGTTTTTCTTTAAAGGATTTTGTCCATAAACTTTGGAAAATGGTGCGCCAATGTCAAGTGTGTGAAAAATTGGATACAGATGAATGTTTAGCGTTCTCTGTCATATTTTTCTTTCTCCTACACACGCGCAATATATGACACAAATAAAAGGCTAGTTATAAATGAATGGCATCGTCCTCCTTGCTGGTAAGTTAATGGTTTTCATATTTATGATTGTTCATTAAAATCATCAGTGTAGTGTACCGAAGAGCAATTTCATTAGTATAGAAAAGAGCAGAAAGGCGTAGTTAGGTATTAAACAGACTACCGTCAACAGTTGATTGTACTTTCTTACACTAATCGCCACCTACTCGGGTAAGTAGAACTTACAAGGGGGCTGCCAAACATATTAATAACCGATTTTATTAATGTTGTACAGGAGTTTCCCCTCATGGCGAGGATCAAAGGATTTTAGATTTGAAAATAGTCGACATGAAACATAATATAATGAAAAATAAATCAAAAGGTCAATACAATGTTTTTAAAAACATAGTACGCTGAGACATGGAGGCGAATCTTGATCGGCCGCGTGCACAACAGCTCATAATCTAAGCTACGGCAGTTACAAAAGTCAGTATAAGTTATAGACTAAACTTTCAGGTTGATTATCTCCAGAGCCAAATAAAGCCCACTGCATAAAATCTTTTGACTCTCGTACTAAGGGGGAACTGATCTATCTACTTCCAACATATACAAAAATTATTAAAATCGCTTATTAACATGTTTGGTGGTCTCCTTGTAAGTGCACATTAATTTCTACTGACAATAACAAACACCTTGCAATAATTATTTTACTTTCAAATGTAACAACGCTAAATAAGGAAAACGTGTAATGATACATAACTTAAGCTTTAATCTTACCAATGAGCGCTTGAAAATAATTGCCCTTCACTGTAAAACTATTTAGTAGCAAAGAAATAATAAATTTATAAAATAATAGTTCTTGGGGTTAAACCGTGATAAATTGGAATAACTTTCCGACGTAAACGTGTTGTGATCTTGCAGAATAAAGATAGTGAAGATACTGAAGATGCCTCGTGCAATCGAATTCGACATGTCGCAAAATTGTTTCACTCTAACCCAATAACTATGATTTTCTAAATATCACTTAAGCAGTCAAAGCTTCCTTCCATTCTATAATACTAGTTAATCTCTTCCTACTACTATAAGATAAACTAGAAAATATTTGTTGTGTACTTTTAAAATTAGAAAAATTTGTCAGGAAATATAGAAGAAAAAACAGTAACGTCAAAATTTGTTAAAAAAGTTCTCTAAGGTATGTTGGAAAGATATTTTATATCAGGAAGAACTTTTAACTCAGGAACAACCTTTTTTAGCGAAAAGCTATTAAGTTCAAAAGGTTTTTCAAAGGTTTTATATGCAAAATCCTCTTATTTAAGAATGGCATATAATTGAAGAATCCTGGAAATCCGATAGTAAGAGATGCAGCGGCGCTTAGCAGGAACTAATACCTCGTCGGCACTAAGTAAGGATAATGCTACGGACGGAATTGGTATTCAGACTCCGATGATACTGCGGAATAATTTGTGGCCGATATTAAACTTCCCACAGGAATGGATTTGAATTTCGATTGGAAATGAATTTTTAATTATAAAAATAGAGTTTCTGGTTTGGCTCTATTGAAGAAAATTTAATATTTCTTATTTCTATTTTCTCATTCATTAACGCTTTGTGATATTTCTTATTTTAAAAAACTGAGTGTTATACCGTTTTAGGTTTTTACTACAGCATAGATCCAAATACGTAGTAAGAATGATACGAAGGAATTCTGCAAGAATTTATTTCCGTAGCCGTTATTAACGATTTGAAAATATTTGAATTTGTGATAAGTAATTAGTCTCAAGGTTAATTAAGAGTTTGATTTACTATTGGGTTTTGTCTCTAAAATAGGTCTAATTTGACGAGTAGGGTAAAGTGAGGGTAGCAGAGGTTAAGTCCCTTACACAATAATTAGCTCCACACGCAAGGCTTGAGACAATAGAGCCCAAACGGTAACAAAAAAATGTATTTCAAAAAAGCGAAGAACCCCTACCAAGCACGTCCTTGTTCAAATCGCTCGTGGTGTTGTCCAGTATGCCGGAAATCACGGCAATGTGATACAAGGCGCAGCATTTCCTGTCACACATGGGCACAGAGAGTGTGTAGGCATTACACCCTCCGATGACGACGACTACATGTGTATACCCTGCGAACCATAAATCGACATTTCTACTAATGGAATCAATAAGATCTTCGGTTGCAGTTTTGCAAAAGAAAAATATTTAAATGTTTCAATGGTTATTGTTGTCAATGAATAAGTTTTTAAGTTAATAGTATAGTTTTTATGCATTCAGGAAAAATAGGCCTTATTTTTGTGACTGACAGAAATACGGTCCAATTGCAAGATTTTGTTTTAACTGTTTTATTTTCGAAAACGTTTAATCCATTTTTTTTAAACTTGTAGTTTTAGTACACTACTATGTACCATTTATTGTTTAATAAAAAGCTAGGTCCTTCTCTTTGATTATGGTATACATTTTTACGTTCAGATTCACTAAGAAGGTTTAAGATTTAGTACTGGTTTAAATTAAGATATTCTAGTTAATCAGGTATGTTTTGACAGGTTTTTGTCCTGTCATTGTAAATAAGTCGTCATTAAAAACTTATGAATTATTCTGATATTTCAGCAATTTGCTTGGTTTACAAATGATTTTCAGCTTGGAACGGGCGGCTAAAATGAATTTACTTCTAGTATTATCGAAAGTGCGTACTAAAATTGCCCTCTTCTTTATAAATTAGCGAAAAAACTCGGAAACAAATTCATAGTTAAAAACTTAGTTGTCTTATTCTTACAATTGTGAGTTTAAAACTTCTGCTTGTCAAATTAGACCGGATTAGCTTTGGAGAATCTGACCATTAAAGGTTTTTCTTAGGGCGCCTTATTTGAGCCTGATTTTAAAATATGCTTTTCCTTAAGAAAATTAAATTCATTTGTGCAACCCATCGAATACAGAAATTCATTTCGGAAGAAACCAGTAGCAAAACAAATAGAAAACAGATCGGCAAACAGCAGTAAATTTGCCATAAGATCATTTTTTTGATACATGATACGTAAATTTTTGGCGATTTTAAATTTCAAGTCGGTTAGCGGCATCAAAGCGTTTAATGCCGCTAATATAAGACCCTATATAAAACTAAGGTGATCAGCCTTAAACCAATTTAAGTAAGTAAATTATTCTTCACATACCTATAGCATTTGGAATGGTATTCCCATAGATTTCTATATCCATTATAGTAGTAGTCTTTAAAGTTGGCAATAAAAACAAATTTTCTAAATGCATAGTGGCTTATCATAAAACATTAATATGTCGGTATTCTTCATTTAAACAGTATTTTACGGCCAGATTCACTATCGCTAAACCGATCTAATTTGACAACAAAACGTTTCAAGCTGACAAGTGTTGTAAGACAACTAAGTTATGTTCTATATATTTATTCCTAGTTTTCTTGAAAATTTTCAGAGAAACGGACAACTGCTATGTATTTTCCTGAATAAAATGACTACTATACTTATTTTAGTAAAACGTTCCAAGATAAAAATTATTTAGAAAGCAAGCAAATCGCTGAAATATTGGAATAACTCATACGTTTTTAATAATGGCTTATTGACAATGACAGGACAAACACTTGTCCCAGCCTAATTCATCAACCAGAAGATCCAAATTTTAACCAGTGCTAAATAGTAATAGCCAGATTCTCCAACGCTAGACCAGTCTAATTTGACAACCAAAAGTTTTAAATTGAGAATAAGACAACTAAGAATGAACTATGAATTTCTTGTAGACTTTTTTCGCAAATTTATAAAGAAAAGGGAAATTTTAGCACGTATTTTGCACAATAATAGAACTCAATTTATTTTAGTAGCATGTTTCAAGATGAGAATCATTTGGGAACCAAGCAAATAAGTTTTTAATATCGACTGATTGACACAGACAGGACAAAAACCTGTCAAAACATAACTGATCAACTAGAAGATCTTAATTTAAACCATTACTAAATCTTAAACCTTCTTAGTGAATCGGAACGTAAATATTTTTCCTACGACCACCTATGAAAGTGAGTAAAAAAGCACGGTTAACTTGGCGAGAAAGTGCCTTATATCACACGCGTGTTGAAAAGTACTTTACAACACGTGTGTTGAAAAGTACTTGTCAACATGACATTTAAATAGATGGATAGATGGTGCCAATTTCATTTGTTTTATTTTCAGCACACTTGATGAAAATATTAGTGTTGAAAGTGAGGGTTTTAAAAGACAGAAATTTAGGTTTTTTTGTAAATATTTTTGTGGTCGTAGGAAAAGTATTGTACATTACTCGTGCGACAACATTCCCACTCGTGTGAAAAATGTCACTTTCAACACTTGTTATGTAATATACTATTAGTAAAGCCCGGTGTTATTGTTAATCACCATAAGAAATTTAAAAGTAAAACTTGACTTTTACAAATTGGGTAGGCTTTACTGGCCGGTTTGCTTTGACCGCTAACGATAAAATCCAACATAAGCATTAAAAGCATCTAAAAGGCTATTAGTATATAAAATTTAATATTTGGCCTCATATTAATTTGCAGTAAAATTTATAATACCTGCCGCCGCGTCAGGGATTAAATAATATATTCCAAAAGCATTTAGCAATTGAAAGTGCTGACGGGTGTGAAGTTCTAACTTTGTTTTTCAACAAAGACGAAAGGATTATGTAAAACCCTTTTATCAATTTAAAGAGAAAATTTAAGTTAATTTATTGTTGTAAGCTATGGATTGAAAATCCTTTGTCAAGCAGAAAATAGGTACAGACACACAGAAGTATTTTTATTAAAATTAGTACGTTGACATTTTCCGATCTGTTTGAAAGAAAATAGGAAATATTAGAAAATACAAAGAAAAATTTTAATATGTTGCCACTCTACTATAAAGACAAAATTAATATCTACAAAAATAATGAAAGTTACTGAGTACAGTGGAGTAACACCGAAATAATAGATCTTTTCAGTATAAAACCGACATAATCATATTTACTGTATCTATTTCCTTGTTCGTGAAATAAACTACCGGGATGAATTAATGTGTGTTTTTTGTCCTAAGTTTTAAACACTAAAAATTGAAGCCGTTATTTTTTACACTAATAATTTCGGTAATTATTGATATTACTGTAAACAGCGAATTTTTTCATGAAATTTTGCACAGACCCTAATTTTGGGTCGTAGAACACGAATCCGAAGTCAGCTTTTGGCGGTCTCGTATAGTTTTTCCAAAAAAAAATTGTTTTTGGAAAACTTTTAGGTTAACTTTTAGGTTACCTTTTTGTTATAGATTCCTTTAAGTTTCGACACTTTCACTTCAACATATCTGTAAACTTATAATTTTTATTAGTTTTCGTCACACAAAACACCACATTTAGGCAAAAATAGCTAAGAAAATTGCTGTTTTCTATAGAAAATTCCATTTTATCGCTCTAGACGTCATTATTTTGCCAGCTGTCAATTTTCCGGCGTTGCCACGTTTACAAAACATTTTTCTCGCAAATTTTAACAATTTCCGGCCATAAATAAATCCAAAAAAAGAGATGGCAATATGAGAGTAAAATAAGACAGATAGCATTTTATTTTCCCTAAAAGGGCAAAAAGATGACCCCAACCAACACCCTGGGGCACCGATCCCTCTTCGCCTGCGAGGAAAGAGACTGGTCAGGGCCCCTAACCAGGTGCTAACCCTGCTCCGACCTTAGGGTGCCCTCCGATCCACCGTTATACCACCGTTATATCGAAAATATTAGATCTGTCACCTAATTCACCGACTTAGAAAAGTTTTTGATACGAACGGTGGATCGGAGGGCACCCTAAGGTCGGAACAGGGTTAGCACCTGGTTAGGGGCCCTGACCAGTCTCTTTCCTCGCAGGCGAAGAGGGATCGGTGCCCCAGGGTGTTGGTTGGGGTCATCTTTTTGCCCTTTTGGTTAAATTTGGTTCATTTTCGCATTTTCCCGCCAACTTTTTATTATTCCTAATTTACAACTTTGTCTTGAAAAATAAGTAAACCTGGCAACGCCGGACATTTGACAGCTGGGAACGTAATGGCGTCTACTACCAAATACAATGGAATTTTATATAGGAAAAAGCAATTTTCTTAACAATTTTTGGCTAAATGTGGTGTTTTGTGTGACGAAATAAAATAAAAATTATAAGTTTACAGATATGTTTAAGTGAAAGTGTCAAAACTTAAAGGAATCTATAAAAAAAGGT
Source organism: Philopedon plagiatum (assembly GCA_963971165.1). Classification (NCBI taxonomy): domain Eukaryota; kingdom Metazoa; phylum Arthropoda; class Insecta; order Coleoptera; family Curculionidae; genus Philopedon; species Philopedon plagiatum. The sequence continues at coordinate 30,697,060 of OZ020190.1, read as the reverse complement.
AACCTAAAAGTTAAAAAAATTTTTTGCGGAAAAACCATTCGAGACCGCCAAAAACTGACTTCGGATTCGTGTTCTACGACCCAAAATTAGGGTCTGTGCAAAATTTCATGAAAAAATTCGCTGTTTACAGTAATATCAATAATTACCCGATTTTTTTCTTGAAATATTGCTAGAATAAGTCCAGTTCCATTATTGTGAAAAATACATGCTGGAATTGCTCACTTCTGTATAAATTTTCGAAAAAACTTCGAAATACATTCATATCACAAAACTTGGTTGCTTATCCTTACACTTGTCTATTTAACTTACTTACTGTTAAATTATACCCGTATGGTAGACCTATACGTAAGTCTTTGTGAATGTTAAGTAGTAAACAAAATTTAAAAGTGATTTTTAAAATCTACTTACTTTGCCACCATTCGCATTCCAGCAATCGTTTCGGATCACTTAAACCACCTTCAGTTACGAGTGGGAGAAAAGTATTAAATCACTATCCTTCTGCTCATAACTCAGAAGGGTTTAGTTACTATTCTTCTACCCTTAACATGACTCTTACAATCTAATTTCATACATCACACAGAGATGGTACTGATACTTGCATGATAATTTAAATTAGATTGTCGTTTAGGCATATGTTATAATTTTTTATAATTATTATTTTAATCATTTTAAGATATTTTCGAATAACTGGACAATTTTGTAATGGAAAAACGAATGAAAAAACCAGTAATTGGCGTAATAAATTCATGACTATGATGCCCGCATGATTCTAGTAACACTCCAGTCAATCGTTGCAGCCCAGCACTGGATTGAATCCTTACTTTAGATCTTTATTCTCTAAATACTTTATTTGTGTAACACGTAAAGCCTATTTTTATCCCAGTCCAGCGTTGGTATTCCAGTGCCTTGTCCAGTCTAGTGATACAAGTATATTTTTCTATCCAGTCGCAGCAATCCAGTACTCCTGGATAGTGCGAATGAATTATTATAGTGCAATTACAATTTTCGCAAAGTTACCACGTGTTTTACAGCTGCGCCACAGATTACTCCTACCAGATGCGAATCTCTTAATAACTTTCCTATACCAGTATTCCGCGGTCTTGGCGCTACGGACAGAGCGGCCCGGTCGCTTCGAGCGTCGAAGCCGTGAATGGAATTTTCCACGCGTTTGGTAGGTTTTAATTCAGAGACATTATGGATTATATTTGGAAGCATATATATTGTCATTTTTACATAAATAATTTGTGGCCTTTTTGACCTATTAAAAAAATGTAAAAAAACTCCAGGTACGGAACAATAAGTGACATGATATTTTACCAAAATGCTTTTATTGTTATAGTTTTTTTTTTATCTAAGACATCCCACGTAGACTTCAAGTCTAAGAACTAACGTACCGTGGGCGTCTTAAGGGAAGGGGAATTGAGTCTTGACACGGGATTTGAAGGATTGGAGGTTGGGACGGGAAGGGAAAACATCTGCAGGTAATTTGTTCCATAATCTGGAGACCCTAGGTATGAATGAGCGAGAGAAGTGGTCTGTTCTAGGCTTTTGTAGCTGGACAGTAAAGGGATGCATACGCAACGTGCCTCTTGTTGTTCTGTTAGGAACAGTCAAGGGGAGAATTAATAATACCGGCTAGTTCTTCAGAGCAAAATCCGTGGAAGTATAAAGGGATAAATCCCCAACAGCACGGCGATGAGCGAGAGAAGGGAGTTTTCGCGTGAGGGCTGGGTCATTGATAAGTCGAATGGCTCTCTTTTGGATACAATCAGGGATGTTAAGTGTCGAAGGTGATGCCGCACCCCAGATGGGGGAGCAGTACTCTAGGTTAGGTCTTATTTGGGAAACATAGGGAGTGTATAAGTTGGCAGGGGAGAAGTATTTTCTGGCTCGAAAGAGAAAACCAAGCTTTTTAACTGCCGATGTGGCTACTGAAGTAATGTGTTTGTGCCAGCTGAGATCATGTTCAAAAACCACGCCGACAGGATCGAATGTTTCATTGTTTTGTGGGGCCTGGCCATTCATGTGGATGGGGTAAGCGTTGCCAGATATTTGCGTGACAAGGAGCAAGACTGGGTTTTGGAGGCGTTGAACTGAACAAGGTTCTTGGCACCCCAGTCTAAAATTAATCGGAGATCTTGGGAAAGGGATAGGTACATGGATCTGCGTATATTATCCAACTCTTAATTCGAAACTTGTCTGGAAAAATGAATATTGGAGTGAAGAGTACTATCGTCAGCATAACTGTGGATGGGGCTGGTAGTTGAAGAGAGCAGTTCATTAATGTGAAGAAGAAATAGGGTTGGTGCCAAGACTGAACCTTGGGAGACGCCAGCATTGATAGGATGGAAGTTAGATGAGTGACTGTCAACCACAACAGATATGCGCCGATTAGAGAGGAAGCTACCGATCCAGGTACATAGTTTGCTAGGAAGACCGTAAGAAGGTACTGTTGAGGAGTGCGGCATGCCATACTTGGTCAAAGGCCGTCGAAATATCAAGAGCAACAATCTGAGATTCGCCATAAAATTCTAGAGACTTGTTCCAGTTATGTGTGACAAAGCTTAGGAGATCAGCTGTGGATCTTTGGTGACGAAATCCGTACTGTCTGTCATGAATGATTTTGTGTGTTTTTAGATATTTTAGAATTTGCAAGTTGATCACTTTCTCCATTTAATTGTCAAACAAAAAAAATAAAATATTAAAAATATAAAATTAACAATCAAAACAGACAATAACGGCTACTAATAATATATTATAAAAACAAACGCTAAATGCATTAGGTTTGTTTTTTTTTAACTTTTTGTGCACTATACAAGACAAAGCAAGTTTTTCATCAGCAGGTTTGGTTCTGGGGGGGGGGGGCAATTGCCCCCTTCCTCCCCTGGATACGCCACTGCATGTAAACAAAATCAATGCTTTTCAGTCCAGTATCCGTAGACTGGGTTAAAACTTTGGCCTGAAAAAATCCGGGTTTTATGGTAACAAAGCTGAAAACAGCAATGACTTTAATTCATAAATCCTATATTTCAGATTTTCTATAGCATACGTCTAATGGATATTAAATTTTTCGTCTATGTTCAAGTGTCAAACGACAAATATTTTACCATAAAATGAACTCGACGCTATACGACCAAAAAGAATCGACCTAGAGTTAACATGACGGCCGCAAACTAATTTGCAACAAATTTTACACCTCGCCTCCGGGGCTAGAGTTATCACACGGAACAAATATAGTAATCTAAAAAACGTTTACCATTTATGACAGGCAAAAATTTCGCGTTATCCTATGGGGAAATTACTGCATTACATCCGGGATATGATAAGCGTTCGTTCGTTTAAAAAAAAAGGAATTACCATATTTTGACTTAAGTGTACTTAGGTACATTATATCTTTATTGTGTGATGTCTAAAGGGGTTTGATTTTGTCAAATTTATACTGTATTGCTGTTCTATAATGAAGGGTTAAGTAGAAGAAATACGTGTACAAACTTCATACCATAAAACAGATTTATGGTCAAACATAGACATTTTTTTATCGATACAGAAATAAGGTCTGTAGGGGTAAATGCGAATGTACTTGGAGTTCATTCAACCATGTAGTAGGTATCCTAGAAAAAATCACAAAATCATTTTCTATAGAATCGTATCGTAGGTTATATCGAAATATTAATTATTTTACATACGTGAAAATGTGTAGATACTCATTTACCAGCAGTTTTCTTAGGATTATAGGTAATCGGGTTGTCGAAAGAAAATTTAATTCGGAACTAGCTAGCACGGTGTTAAATTTTAATTCAGTGTTAATTTTTTCTCAAGTTAACCACGATTTAACTAAAGTTGGCCAATACCTAACTTAAAAAGAAATCGCTTAACATCGGTATTTATATTCAGGCAGTCCGGAGCGGTTGTGTAGCTGCCAAGCGTAAATGGATGTTTCCAATTTGTTTTGTGTTTGTTATAAAGTGTAACTGTTTGTTTTTTAAATAAATAATAATTATGAAAAAAACAACAGATCCAGCAATTGTACTGAAAAGAAAAAAAGTTTGTTACATAAAGTAGTAGGAAACTAAAAAAAAAATATTTTTATTTAAATAAATACATAACATGTTCAAGATCTACATAGATTTTTTTTCTTCTGACAGCCCACGAAGACCGAAGTCTAAGTAATATGTATGTACCGTGGGTGTTCTGGAGAAATGTTTACTCTCAACTAATATTTTCCTGAGATTCTAGATATAGGTACAGTGTCTTCTTAAGTTCGCAGCATATGGGAAACTTTTTTATTATTAATTTTACGAAAACAAGTTATTCTTCATAAATAGTTCTGCATGGTCCAAAACCTAAAATGCAATCATCAGATATCGAAATTTCCCAGTCATATACGAGGTCTGTCAGAAAATATGTATTTAGCTTACAGTAAAATACTTTTATTTTTGACTATATCGAAAAGTTGTATGAAGAAAATTTATTTAGAATTTTAAACTAATTTGTAATAAACAGTTATCTCTTTATTCATTAAAAATTTGATAAGAATAAAAATTGTTATGATTTTGTACATTTTCCCAATCTCTACCCTACAACAGTGAACACATTATAATGTGCATACTCCGATAAAAAAATTAGGTACCTACTAAGTTAATAGTAATAATATGCCCATCTGCAATACAGAAGTTTAATTTTAATTCCAAATATTAAAAAAAAAATGATTTTTTTTTAAATTGTCAAATTAACTAATACCTTATCAAAGATTTTGCTAAATACATAGTAAGTCTGATCTGTGTTAAGAACCAATAAAAATATAAACAGCTACAAGGGTTTTGTAATGGTAATTATCTGTTTATCATTGTAGAGCTAATATTGTTAATGTTAAACTGACTATCTTTTCTTTTTAACACTGAATTAGGATTTATCGCTGGATTAAAAGTTTGCGCAACCGCCTACAAGAATCTTTTACCTAAGGGATTTGCTTGCCAGTACACAAATATGGCAAAGTAAAAGAATTATTTTTGATTCTGATCTAGGTTTCCGTAGTATTGGTGGCTGAAGAGGAGATCTCGTTGAAACCAGAATCAAAATTAAATTAAATTAAAATTACTTATCGGTAAATTTCAAATCCCAACAAAAAGATTTCCGTAATAAGGAGTGCAGTCCTCGTAATGCTCGGCTGTAAAAAGTAGTGATTTGATGTGGATCCAAGTTCAACATTATTGTTACTTACTGTATCTGAAACTTTCGATTTTACCTTTAAAATTTAACCAACCTCTATCTTCAACCAAAACTGACTTGGTTAAACGTGGCATAGCTGTGACGATTACTTAAAATGTGTAGCGGCTAAGTCACATGAAGTCTAAGTTTTACTTAAAAATATTGGTTGATTAAACTTTTAAAGACATTTGAAAAATAAAAAGTGTCAGTTTCAGTAAGTAGCAATAATATTAAAGTTGGTGCATTAGTTTTCACTGATTTTCACAGACAAACAGTCAAGAGAAACTTTTTTAGCGAGTACAGTAATGTTTTTGTTGGAATATAACTTCTTTTTGTATGGGGATAATTGGGGTTTGAAAGTGTAGTTTAATTCGATAATTATGCGGGTATTTTTATTTATTAATTTTTTTATTTTTTTAAAAATTATCATCAGGTTGTCATGCACTGAGAATTCTTTCAAAAGAACTTCACTTTGATGTTGTTAAAAATGTTTACCATTCTTTAATTGAATCTTTCTTAAGATATGGAATTTGCTTCTGAGGAAATTCTAGTCAATACCTTATTCACTCTATATTTATTTTACAAAAAAGAGCGATTAGATACATTTGTAAAGCAAATTCTATAAAGATTCTTGCAGACCTTTATTTATCTCTCACAAAATTTTAACTTTACCATCAATTTTTATACTAGAAACGGTTTGTTTAATGCATAGAAAACATAAATCAATTTAATAATTGCATTCAATATAATACAAGACAAAATTGTAATTTTTGTCTACCTATACCTTCCTCTAGTCTTGTAAAAAAAAATCAATTGAATATGATTCTAAAAAGATTTTTAATAAACTTCCTTTAGGTATAAAAAACATTTTTGTATTTAAAAAATTTAGAAAAGTTGTTAAGAAATTATTATTGGAGAAGGCATTTTACTCATTAAATGAGTATTTTGAAGATACTTTGTCATAATCATTTCATTAAATCATTATGTAGTATTATTAGATTTATAGTATTAGTGATTTATATACCTGTTTTATATTTTTAGTTTTTTAGCTTTGTCTATAAAGATGTTATGTCTTTTAACACCAAAGCATATTTTGGTTTGATTTGATTTGATTTATTTTCCTATAATTATGGATATATTTTTCATTGGTAAAGTATATTATTTAATTACATACTTAAATTAAAAAAGGAAAAATATCACTAATCAAATTACAATTCAGTATGATTTACCTATTCTTTTATTCTGTATCCCCCCCCCCCCCTTTGGGGATGACAGATAGAAAGTCTTGGTTTTTTCATTTTTCTCCATGTATGCTAAACCTTAGCTATGTGTCGCATTTCAGTATTCTAGGGCCACGGGAAGTACCCTAGAATTTTGACGATCCGTGTGTCAAAATATCTAATGTTTGGATTTAATTACCTTAAAAAGTAAAACATGAAACTAAGAGGTTAATTTAAGCTTGCAAACTTTTCTGTAGAGAATTTCAGTCAAAATTGGGTATTTTATTCTTTGTTACCGTAGCTATATTGATTGTTGAAAAAAATTATAGCGGCAATTTTTCTGTCAAAAAAATTACCCGGTTATTTTTTCTGCCAAAGTCATATTCAGAAAAATACCAGAGTAAACAGTTTTTTTATTTTTATTTCAAAGTAATTGGAACTGCAACCATATCGACGATCTTGGCCGTTTAGTATTTACTGGCGATAGATTTTCGATATTTTTGGATATATTTTCCATGGAAATGCTGCCGAAACGCGACATAATTATTTTTTTTTTGACGAATGTTATTTGGTTCCCAAGGATGCATGTATCAATATTTAATTTCGGGGGGTATATGACAATATAACACCAGCTACTTTTTTTGTGACAACAACGTGTTTCACCTATACGGAGTGTAGCAAATTTGGTTCATGAAATTCTCCCACGAACATTATAGTGGATTGAAAGTTATGGGCAATTTTTTGACAAATCTGCATTCATGCGGGCTAGAGCAAGCAAAAGTGTTTATGCACCACGTGCATTTATGCTTTTTCTGGCTTAAACCGCATTCATGCGGATTTTTCCAAAAACCGCCGATAATTTTCAATGGACCTGTTATATTATATTCGAAAATAAATTCGATCCATATTATCTTCTTCAGTGTAAAGATATTGAAAGTCCAAAAATAGGCTGGGTTGGCTCTAAAAAAGGGTGTCCGGTATCCGAATCGTCAGTTTCTATAAATTTAATCGTTTGATTATTAGATTGGAGGAAAACAAATGATATTTTTTAAAAACAATCCTAAAGTTGGATTACATAAAATATAAAATGTTGAATGAACGATAAAACAAGACAGTACAATATTTTTAAATCAAATAAGAAAATGTTAAAAATATGCAGTCGAAAATAAATAGGTAATGTAGCGTGATCTATGCTATACAGTACACATTTTAAATAACCATAAAATATTTATATATAACAATTAGTTAAAATAGTTTTCTAATAATAGTGCATACCAAATATTTGGTATGCAATATCCGCATAATAAAATTTTAATAACAGAAATTGTTGGCACTGCATATTATTAAACACATATTATTTAATTACTCTTTATTGGCACAATAAAATTAACATTTAATTATTTAGCTTACGTAAATGCAGTCATATTTGGTCACTGTCACATTTAAAAATATATTATTAATATTTTATATTTAAATATAACTTAAAAGCTAAATATTTTTATATTCTTTGCAAACAGAAAATCATGAAATGTAATATAAGTTTGCAGTTACAGTAAATAAGAAATAGTAAAAATGACTTCACAAAATATGTTTAAATTACTCTTTTTTATTATTAACCACTGTATATTTTTGACTAATATGCCCAGGAGTTCTAACAGTAAGCGAATGAGTTTTTGCCTGATTTTTCTGTGCCAGGTTTTACTAAACTTCTTTTAGATAAAGCTCGTTTCAAGCCCTTTCGTTGCCTTTTGACAAAATGGTAAGTACCTTAATAAATGCAAATAAAAATATTTCAAGTTTCTTAAAAGGCTCCAGAGTCGGAGTGGTTTAAATTCGGAATAATTTTGGAAAAAATTAAATTTTGTTAAATTACGAAGGATTAAAACACTGCTTATTGATTTACATATTATATTATTTGATTTATTTGTTCAATAAAAAATTATTACTTAAATTTAATTACGGATTTAATTCGGTTTCGCTGTCACTGTCATTTCCATCTACATTAAATACAAGTGTCATTAGTAAAACAAATAATGTTATTATTAAAAGTGAAAAATAGGAATCTTCGACTTTAATAACATGGTTAATCCAATGTTTCCAACTTTCTATAGGAATGCTATCTACAACTTTTCCAATTAATGTCACAACACTAGCATTTAAAGTCGGAGAAGTGTTTTCTGCTCTAACATTTGATTTAACCTGATGCCACATAGGTATGCTCGATTGGGTTAAAAATACAATATTAGAAGGGAAGGCGTAAAATCGTATTATTTCGGCCACAATGGTGTTACATACATAGCTTTTAAAAAATTCTTTTTAAAAACAATTATAATATTATATAGATGTACTAAAGCGAAAAAAAAATTTGTATAGTTTTTCCTTGTGACAATGCTAAATGCTATTTATAAGTGGACGTAGTTCGCGTGGGTGGATCCTAATAAAAGTAGTATAAAAGTTATCACTGAAACAAATATAATATATTATGTTAATTGTCTTAAAAGCTTGTCGCGCGAATAGACAAAAAAAAAATCTTAGGCATCTACTTACAATTTCTGTCAAACAAAATTAATGTCTGTATGAACTTTTCGTGCGCTACAAGCTTTTAAGACAATAAATTTAACATAATATATTATTATATCTGTTTCAGTGATAACTTTGATACTACTTTTATTAGGATCCACCCACGCGAACTGCGTCCACTTATAAATAGCATTTAGCATTGCCACAATACAATGAGAAAATTATACTTATTTTTTTTTCGTTCTAGTACATTTAAATAATAAAATCTTGTTTTTAAAAAGTATTTTTACAAGGTTTTTATTTGTTGAAAATTGCACCTAAAAGTTGCAGTAGAATGCAATAATTTTGTTGTCGTTTCGATTAAATTTATCACCATTTAAAATGAATACATCATAAAACGATCCTAAAATTTTAACAGGGCATTTTAATAGATAACAATGGAGCTAATAAAATCCAGTTACAGTATTTGTTGGCTTTTTAACTGAAGCTTAACGTTTATGTCGCCATAAACGTTTGTTTTGTTACAGTTTATTTTTAAATGTCAAAGCGTTTGAGTGTAAGGCAAGGGTTCATTTGTATGGAAACACAGCATAAACAAAAAGCAACATACTTACATATTAATTGAAAATTTAAATTTAAAACTCACCAGGGTAAACCGATTTGTAAAATGAAAAGTTTATAGCCGTTTAAAAAACGTCTACTTTTATTTATATTCAAGAGACAATCGTCCGTTGAGCACTTTTTTTTTATTGGCTTCTTAGAATGTATGGTCAAAATGAAGTGCGAAAATATTTTTTTGGAATTTTTTGGGAAGCGGGAAAAGCCCTAAAAATCGAGTTGAACTTTGGCGAGTTTTATCACATAGGCGGGTCATCATTTCCCTGCATTTTGATTTGTTAGACTTTTGCAGTGTTGCCGAATCGTTCGTCGCTCGAGCTGGCAGTCAACCAAAGATACAAAATCATTTTAACATACTTTTCTTTCTTTTTAATTTAATTAATTTTTAATTTAATATTAATTAAAATATGATTTTAATTAATATTAGTTATTTGGCGTCGGAAAATTGTAGTGCTATAAAGGTTAGCGTAGTATAAAGAGCCAATTTCGCGTAATAGTTCGATTTTTTCCGTTATCTTAGAAACATAAGTATGTTTAAATGATCACAAATACCCACTGTGCAAAAATATGCAAGTTTTGAAGAGTAGGAAGGAGTATTATTTGGTTAAGACAAGCTTAAAAATTTGCTTTTTCAAAGAAACCTATTTTCTTCAGTTCATTTATAGCTCACTTGGCTCAAGAATAAAAATGATTGTAGTAGGCTTTGTAGGATATCTCGATTTAAGAAAAAATATCTGAGTTCAAGATTATATTCATGAACCACCAACAATGTTTAAGAAAAAAACATATAGCACAAAATTAGTAACGTGTTTAAAATAAGTATTTTTATAGAGCGCCAACAGCGCTCTATATACCGACCCGTCACTCAGGAAAATGTATGTTGGTTGACAAATCGTGTTTTTCGGCAATCTCAAATTTTTTTCTCCGAGACGGTTACAGGTGGAACGTTCAAATTTTCTGGGTTAATAGAGGGATAGTGCGTCTAGCTTCGGTAAAAAATTCAGTTATACGAGGCGTACCGTTTCGGAGTTATTAACCGTCAAAGTCGAAATTTCCGCGAATTCGTATGGAATCGATTACAGGTCGCAAAACTTAATTAAATCGATTTAAATTTTCAGAGGTTGTAGAGGACCGGGAGCTTCAGAACCCTATTGAAACTGGCGATATTCGGAAAATGGGAAGTAATTCTTTTGAATTTTTTTATGTCGAAAAATGCCGTTTGCAGACCCCTCTTTGGCACCAAATAACTCGGTCGCCGGAACCTCGGACAAAAAAACGTATTTGAACTTAAAACTAAAGAATCTCAAATACTTTCTTTTTGCGATACATTTACTTATACCTAAAATGACTGGAAATTGGAAAAATTTGGGAAAAAGTGGAAATTACGATTTTTCATGCAAATTTTTGACGGTTGTCAATTTTTTTGGGGGTCAAAATGGATTCAAATCGAAATCCCATGTACCTCATCGGAAAGACCTCGCCGAACTACGTTATAAACGTATTTTTTTGTTCCTTCATTCTTAATAGGAAAGGAGCAATCGATAATTAAATTTAGATTTTTTACGATTTTTTTTCATGACATCTCTACATTTGAATCACTCTGTATCTTTTCCTATCTAATTTCTTCCAACTTTTTCAACGCTATCCCTTGGGGATATAATCAGGCTTTAACATGAATCCCGAATGGGTGATCCAGGGCCTGATTTAGGGGGTAAAAACTCATTTTTTCTGTTTTTTTTCATCAAAATTCATCTTTAAATGGCATTATTATGTATTATTTCTCTTATTTAACAGCTCTTTTTTGGTTTATTTTCTTCCTACATCATCTGAGAACACTCCGCACTAATTAAAATTACATATTTTTTCGTTAAAGTTATAAATAAAAAGCTCTTTTAGCATCGGTGCAGGAAAAATTTTAAAAAATGCATATATTAATAGTCTGCCTTGGAAAATCAGTTGAAGCAGCCTATCTTTACGTCGAAATTAAAAAATATGACCTGTCAGAATTATGCAAAAATGTCAGTATTTTTTAGTGATTTTGGAGAGATCCTGGGCCCATTTCGGCTTGGAATATACATGGAAAAGACAGAATGGACTTTATATTTTTAATTATGGTGCATTTCATTGGGCGATTTAAGCACTAAATACCAATTTTTTTTATCTTTCTGAGACCCTGCAAATGGGTTTAAAAATCAGTTTATACGGAGAAATGTATTATAATATGAAGGGTCGAAATGTCGCAAAAATGCCAGTATTTCTTGTGAGATTTTAGGGTTTCTGGACCGTTTTGGGCTTGAAAAGTACCGGGCAACGCGTCTATAGACCTTCCCGTGTGGATTACGGAACATATAACTTGAAGAATTGGGCATTCAGAACCATTTTTAACTATTTTTCGATGACGGTGCAAAGCTGCATAGAATGGTTTTATTCCATTAGTTAGTGTACGGGGTAAATCACAATGACTGGTCTGATTTAAAATTTGCTTAGGTTTGTTATAATTTGAGAACGGCTTATCTGATTAAATCGAGTGAGGTGGCAATCGAAAGGGAAGGAATTAAGCAATTTTCTTATTTCAAAATAATTTCGACATTTCGTTGGCATGACGACGAACAACTAGCTATTTTCGTTAATTTTTGAGTTGGACAGTTCAAAGTTGATATATGGGAAGAATTCGGTCAATTATTCAAAATTCTATATGTAAAATTTTGATTCGCGTGGTTTCTATAGCAACGATTAAGGAAAAAGTTGCCAATTTCTAACTCACGCACGGCTGATCTGATTGAAACGAGTGAGGTGGCAATCGATTGGCAAGGAAGTAAGCTACTTTTTTATGTGAAAATAATTTTGACATTTCGTTGCCGTGACGACGAACAATTTGCTATTCCCGGTATTTATTGAGTTGGAGATTGGAAATTTGATATATGGGAAGAATTCGGTCAATCATTTAAAATTATATGTGTAAATTTTGATTCGCGTGGTTTCCATAGCAACAATTAATGGTAAAGTTGACAATTTTTAACTCACGCACGGCTTATCTGATTGAAACGAGTGAGGTGGCAATCGAAAGGGAAGGGAGTAAGCTACTTTGTTATGTGAAAATAATTTTGATTTTCCGTTGCCATGACGACGAATAATTTGCGATTTCCGTAATGTATTGAGTTGGATAGTTGAAATTTGATGTCTGGGAAGAATTCGGGCACTCATTCAAAAATATATCTGTAAAAATCGATTCCCGTGGTTGGCATAGCAACGATTAAGGATAAAGTTGACGATTTCTAACTCACGCACGGCTTATCTGATTGAAACGACTGAAGTGGCAATCGAAAGGGAAGGAAGTAAGCTACTTTTTTATGTGAAAATAATTTTGATTTTCCGTTGCCGTGACGACGAATAATTTGCGATTTCCGTAATGTATTGAGTTGGATAGTTGAAATTTGATATCTGCGAATAATTCGGGCACTCATTCAAAAACATATCTGTAACAATCGATTCCCATGGTTGGCATAGCAACGATTAAGGATAAAGTTGACAAATTTTAACTCACGCACGGCTTATCTGATTGAAACGACTGAAGTGGCAATCGAAAGGGAAGGAAGTAAGCTACTTTTTTATGTGAAAATAATTTTGATTTTCCGTTGCCGTGACGACGAATAATTTGGGATTTCCGTAATGTATTGAGTTGGATAGTTGAAATTTGATATCTGATAATAATTCGGGCACTCATTCAAAAATATATCTGTAAAAATCGATTCCCATGGTTGGCATAGCAACGATTAAGTATAAAGTTCAGAATTTTTAACTCACGCATGGCTTATCTGATTGAAACGACTGAAGTGGCAATCGAAAGGGAAGGAAGTAAGCTACTTTTTTATGTGAAAATAATTTTGATTTTCCGTTGCCGTGACGACGAATAATTTGCGATTTCCGTAAAGTATTGAGTTGGATAGTTGAAATTTGTTATCTGGGAAGAATTCGGTCAATCATTCAAAAATATATGTGTAAAAATCGATTCCCATGGTTTCTATAGCAACGATTAAGGATAAAGTTGACAATTTCTAACTCACGCACGGCTTATCTGATTGAAACGACTGAAGTGGCAATCGAAAGGGACGGAAGTAAGCTACTTTTTTATGTGAAAATAATTTTGATTTTCCGTTGCTGTGACGACGAATAATTTGCTATTTCCGTAATGTATTGAGTTGGATAGTTGAAATTTGATATCTGGGAAGAATTCGGTCAATGATTCAAAAATATATCTGTAAAAATCGATTCCCATGGTTTCTATAGCAACGATTAAGGATAAACTTGACAATTTCTAACTCACGCACGGCTTATCTGATTGAAACGACTGAAGTGACAATCGAAAGAGAAGGAAGCAAGCTAATTTTTAATTTGAAAATAATTTTGATTTTCCGCTGCCGTGACGACGAATAATTTGCTATTTCCGTAATGTATTGATTTGGATAGTTGTGTACTATGTGTCGTGTTTGTTGTGTTTGTATGTATGTATACTACAGGGTGTCCGAAAAGTATTTGTATCGACAAATACCTTTGCTATTTGTACAAATATAAACTTAATTGTCGGATTTAATCGTATACATTAGCATTTCTATGTGTACGGAGGTATATGTCTGTATACAAGCTGTCCAAAAAGTCATTGTTGGAGCAAATACTCCTAGTAGTACCAGGATAAATGTAATTAAACCGGATATCATGCAAAATCGATTATATTTGTTTTTATGTGTTGTATATACGTATACAGGGTGTTCGAAAAGTCTTGGTATGGGCAAATACTTCTACTAGCACCGAAATAAACCTAATTAATTCGGATTTTAAGTAAATCGATTATATTCCTATTTAAACGTGTGGGTGTTAGTTTGAATGTATACAGGGTGTCCGAAAAGTCTTGGTATGGGATTCCTATTATTACTTAGATAAAGTTTATTAAGTCGGATTTCACGCAAATCGAATACATTTGTATTAATATGTGTTTATGTTTGTATGTATGTATACAGGGTGTCCGAAAAGTTTTTCGTTGGCAAAAATAGTTTCTACGTGTAGGCGTTTTTATGTTTGTAGCGATACGGTTACGAAGGGCGGTCTATTCTCCATCATCAGTCCGAAGGAGTGTGATATCTTCCTTAATATATGGCCTAGCAACACGAAATTTTCAGGGCATGACAATGATGATATTACCGACCTTATAGAGCCCCCTCGGGGCGATTAGGCGGTCTATGCACCCTAGTTACTTTACGGGTAGTCGGTAAATACTGAAATCAATACCCGAGAAAAAGAGATCCTTGGTATGGGAAAGTTTTTTTTTGTCAGCGTAATATAAATTAAATCATTGTAAATATTTTAGGTTAAAATTTATCTGGGTTAAGTTGCGTTTCCTATGGGGCGGCTGACGCACGCAGCTGCCGCACAGCGTCTGACGCAAACGGCTGACGCCAGTATACCCATTTGACGTTGACGCTTGCGTCTGACGCTCGAAAGGAAACGGATAAATTAAATTGTCACATGAGCAGTACTAGGCGTCAGACGCTGTGCGACAGCCGCGTGCGTCAGCCGCCCCATAGGAAACGCACCTGTAATGACAGAATTGGTGGCAAATTAAGATAAAATATGGCCTGTCTAATCAAAACGCATCAAGGCTTGCTCTTGGAAATAAAATTTTATTTTAGCAGTTCGACGTATATTTGTATATTAATAGTTACTTATGATATAAGTGTTAAACGTACAATTTCACTTCACGAATTTGAAAGTTTGCAGAATGAGAGAAGCGAATTCTGTAATTCAAATGAGTGCCTTAAAAGTACTTTTAACACAAATATCATACAACATTTTTTCTACAAACGTCAATAAAAAACAACAACAGAATTGCAATTTTTAGAAAGTTTAACATATTGGAAACACATAGTTTTAAGTAGCATCGTAGATATAATATAAAATTATTAAGTTGACATTATTTGTCAAAAAACCTAACAACCATTGTTGGCGTCGTAGTTGGTTACGGAAAAGTTGAAACGTCCTGTCGGTTAATTAAAACGCACTGGTGTAGTTTTTGCTTTGCTTAAAATGCAAGAAAATAATGGATGAAATCGATCCACTTAAAGAAATACATAAATGAAGCGGCCAATCGTGCTAGGTACATTGGAATTGCTATTCAAGTTATTTGAATTGTACCATTAATATTAACGTTAATAAATAAAATACAAATATAATTTGATGTTTCCTTTTAAAATATTACATTTCTCTTTTAACACTAGTGCCATAAAGTACTTTTAACACTAGTGATATAAAGTACTTTTAACACTAGTGCCATAAAGTAACATTTTTAAGGCCTCTGCGGGGTGTTATAAAATGCATTTTTAACATGTTTGTAGAAAATAGTCATTTATGATATAAGTGTTAAAAGTATAATTTTACGGCACGAATTTGAAAGTTTGCAGAATGATCGAAGCGAATTCTGCAATTCAAATGAGTGCCTTAAAAGTACTTTTAACACAAATATCATACAACATTTTTTCTACAAACGACAATAAAAAACAAAAATACAATTACAATTTTTAGAAAGTTTAACATATTCGAAACACATAGTTTTAAGTAGCATCGTAGATATAATACAAAATTATGAAGTTGACATTTGTCAAAAAATCTAACAACCATTGTTGGCGTCGTAGTTGCCATAGTAGTACTTTTAACACTAGTGCTATAAAGTACTTTTAACACTAGTGCCATAAAGTAACATTTTTAAGGCGTCTGCGGCGTGATAAAATAGTTATTTATGATATAAGTGTTAAAAGTACAATTTTACGGCACGAATTTGAAAGTTTGCAGAATGAGCGAAGCGAATTCTGCAATTGAAATGAGTGCCTTAAAAGTACTTTTAACACAAATATCATACAAAATTTTTTTTCTACGATCGTGCAAAAAGTTAGTACTTTTTGCACTATTTACTGTGCCAAAAGCTTAATTTTTTGCACTAGTGCAAAAAGTAACTTATTTTTTGCACTAGTGCAAAAAACACTTTGATACCCTAATGAATACGAGTATATTAAAGATAAAAATTTTTTCTTGTATATTTGAGTATACGTATCAACGTGGCAACTATAGACACATAGGTACTATTTAATATTCCTCAAAACACCAGTGTTTAATATTAAAAAGATAAAAAAGCTTTACTCCAATTTTAAGTAATCCAAATTGTGCCACTAACAAAACCATATTATTCATAGTAACCTATGGATGGTGTTTGACAGTGACAATTTCCGTAATTAATTTCAAGTTGTCAGTTTAAAACTTAAATTTAATGCATAAATAAAATACGAGCTAGTGTGAATTTAAATCGTAAAAATGTCGAGTTCGGACAGTGATGGTGAGGAAGAAACTATTTGTACTCCTCCAGATATAATTGAGACAGCAAATGAAGCTGCAGCAGATTTATTACCAGAAAAATCTAAAAAAGTCTATGAAATTTGTTATAGACGGTTTACAGACTGGTGCGACACAAAGTTTGTTAAAAACGTTACTGAAAACGTGCTTCTAGCGTATTTAAAAGAAAAATCTGAGATACTAAAGCCATCGACCTTATGGTCAGAATATTCAATGTTAAAGGCTACACTTATCATCAATAAAAATGTGGATATTCGAAATTTTACCAAATTAATCCCATTTTTAAAGAAAAAGTCAGTAGGATTTCGTCCCAAAAAATCAAAAATTTTTACCAGAGAGGAATTTGACAAATTTTTGGTTGAAGCTCCGGATAATAAATATCTAATGATGAAGGTAACACATACAAAATAAATGTTAATTTTTAACTTTATACTTACTTATGTTTTCTTATAGATAGTTGCAGTATTTGGCATTGCAGGAGCATGCCGCAGGGACGAGTTGCAAAAACTAACATTAAATGATATTAATGACATGGGCTCTATAATAACAGTAAAAATTCCCGATTCCAAGACAAACAAACCCCGATCATTCGTAATAAGCGGTAAAATTAGATGTTTTAATTTTGTTGAAATGTATCGTAAATATGCATCCCTTCGTCCCCAGTCTACAAATCACACTAGATTTTTTATAAGATATTTCAACGGAAAATGTTCAGTTCAACCTGTTGGTGTAAATACTTTTGGCAAAATTCCAAGTGATATTGCAAAATACTTGAATATTGAAAATCCAATGCAATATACGGGACACTGTTTTCGCAGATCTTCTGCAACATTGCTTGTGGAATCGGGGGCAGACATGTTAACATTAAAACGACATGGAGGATGGAAATCTTCAACTGTAGCTGAGGGCTACATTGAGGAATCAATTTCTAAGAAAACTGAAATAGCGACTCAAATTTTGGAAGGTGAACCAAGTACCAATACCGGAAATTTCACAACAATTCGAAAAAGAGTTTTAAATGAAGAACCTGAGACCTCTACAAGCAAAAACGAAAACAAAATTCAAAAAATTACTGGAAATGAAGTTTGTCCATCAGTTACCATAGTAAATTGCTCTAACTGCGATATTAAAATTGAAATTAACTCGAAAAAAGTAAACAACTAGTTTTGTAAAAATCACGTTAGTTTAAACTGTTTATGTTTTTGTTAGAACTATTTTAATATTCCTTGCATTGTAAAATATTTCTTAAATTGTAAATTACTGTAATAAAAAATAAACCGATCGTAGAAAAAATATTGTGTGTAACATGTGCAAAAAGTATATTTGTTGCACTCAGCATGATTGCAGCTCTCGACTTCGTCTCGAGCTGCAAACTTCATGCATCGTGCAACAAATATATACTTTTTGCACTAGTTACACAAATAACTATTCTACAAACGCCAATAAAAAACAAAAACACAATTACAATTTTTAGAAAGTTTAACATATTGGAAACACATAGTTTTAAGTAGCATCGTAGATATAATATAAAATTATTAAGTTGACATTTGTCAAAAAAACCAACAACCATTGTTGGCGTCGTAGTTGCCATAGTATTACTTTTAACACTAGTGCTATAAAATACTTTTAACACTAGTGCCATAAAGTAACATTTTTAAGGCATCTGCGGCGTGTTAAAAAATGCATTTTTAACACGTTTGTAGAAAAAATGCATTTTTAACACGTTTGTAGAAAAAAATATTTATGAAATTACTGTGAATTTGTTAAAATCTTTTTAATCGTTTATTAAAATTTTGATATACATAGGTTTATAAAATATTTCAATTATTTTTATTTGTTAACGCTGATTGAAAAAAATTTGGTGTTTTTTGCAGTATTATTTTCTTTCGTTCCTGTTACAGATCCATGTGTCATACTGTAATTTAATATAGGATTAATTTAATACTAATGTGTCTCATATTTTGTGGTCACATTGACACTCACAATGATTAAATATCAATTTTTGTGTCCACGTCCGACAAGGTATACGTAAATAACAAGCAATTTATTATTGAGCGTGCAATACATATGTACGTAGACAAAAAAAATATTTTCGCTAGAAAAGTGGTAATTTCAAATCGGTAAATTATATTATTTTAGAAGTTTCACATTTATGCGGTTGAGAAATACCAACTATGCTTATTTTTATTATACAGTATAATATTTACAGTTATAAAAAATTATACCGGATGACCCCGGGTGGTGTACCTCTCTTTACAGTAGACTTACTAATTTTTGATTTTTGAAAAAAATCATTTTTGATAAAAGTTTCGCTTATCTTCAGACGTCATAAAGAGTATTTAACATATAGGGTAATTTTAACAGCACAACAAAAATATTATTACCAAAAAAATGACATCTAAATAAATTGTTTTTAAGCATTTATAGTAAAGTATAGTAAGCCACGTTTAACGTCGCTGGTCGATCACTGAGGTTAAACGATGACCGGCATGGTTACTACTTGGATGGGTGACTGTATCTGGAATAATGTGCATTATCGTCGGTTTGCTGCAAAAACTCCGTATGTCAAAAATGTCAGTTTTTGGAAAAATGAAAAATAAATAATATGGGTGATTTAGGTGGTTTTGTGAAAAAACTATTTTGTAGTTTTCGGTCTTCCGAATTAAAATGTGCTTTCATCATGGGGTTTTGCAATATTAATATAATAATAATAATGATAATAAGGTACTGTTGTTTCAATATATAAATAAAAAAAATGCGACTTAGTGATTATTTAATGTAGTCGAAATTTTATCGTATTACTGACTTAATGAGTTTTGTTTTTACAAATAAACTTAACATTCAAACATTTGTTTGTGTAAAACATATTTTTTTATTTCAAAAAGAGATAAGAGTAAGTACAAAATTAATATCTAATATTTATTTTCGAATAACAAACTACTAAGAATTCTCCGTGTCCGAGTCAGAATATCCAGGTTCGGGATTCACATCCTTCAATGTCGTACTCGTTGGCAGAAATTCATACCAACCATGGTACTCATTTGCAATCGCCCTTTTGGCATATTTTTAGGTCTGCTTTTTTTTGAACAGATATTGGCAGCATATTCTTGTATAACCTGTGTATTTTTAGAGTATCAAGTTGATATTTTCAGCAGCTCGGGATTTACCTTCAATATTAATTTTTTTGTATTTATCAACATAATCATAACGATATTCAACATCAGGCTGGATTTTCTAAAATCTGAAGCCCTTTACTTTTAACCAGTTTACTTTTTCATTGTTGCTATCAATTATTTTATTTTTAAATAAGGTACTGGATAATTTCTGTATTACGAAATTCATTGAACTTAAACTCTTTGGTAATAAACGGCTCTCCGAATTTATTTCGGTTACGTTTGGATCTTGTTGTTTAAAAATACTTAACCAGTCATGGACTATATAAACTGGTTGATATTTTTATATATTATTAGTCGATCAGTTAGGTTTTGACAGAGTTTTTGTCCTGTCACTGTTAATAAATCGTGATTAAAAACTAGTTAGTTATTATAATATTTCAGTAATTTGCTTGGTTGGAAGATCTTAATTTAAACCAGTACTAAATCTTAAACGATTTTAGAGTATCTGAACATATGTGTCTTGAACTGATAACGTATGTATATTTAAGCATGGAATTCTATGCTAGTAATACCCCATGTCAAAAAGCTTCTAATGAATTTTAAACTGACAACAAATATGAGCAATACTTATCCGCGCAGATACACACAGAAAAGACGAATTCTATAGCCAAGAATAAAGCACTATCGTCACAAAGAGACTTCTGACAAGAATTAAATTTTTTTGGGATACTTTGTTAAGTGTTAATTTTTAAGTATTTCTAACAAACTCAAAAAGTGCTGAAAATGGCCCCGTTAATTTTTATATCGGTCTAATTTGAATGGCTCGACAGTTCGTGCTCAAGCTTTCTTGGTTATTTCTATACTACAAAAAAAACTGCTTTGGTTATCTGGTGACTGGATTAGCAGAAAAGGGCCGCCCAGACCACCTGACCTAAATTGTTTAGATTTCCGTTTATAGAACTACACACAACCTAATATATTACAAGATTTTTGAATAGAACAAATCAGAAACAAACATAAAAATCATTTTATTACGTTCTCCCAACGATGCTATTAAGTTTCATACAATGCATGGTACAAACGAGATTTTATGTCTTCCCTTATAATGGGAAGAATATAGTTCTCTATAATGCCTGTTGTATGGTTTTGTAAAGTACACTTTAGATTTAAAATATTTACACAAGTTACGTAAAAAGAAGGGCCTGAGTGGCCATTCTGCCAAACCAGCAACCGTATATCCATAATAATATTTTGTTGTACTTTAGAAATGAATAAAAAAGCTTGTACACGGACTGATCAGTCGGATATCTTGGCAGGCAACACCGTTTTTTCTTTTCAATTCAAATTGGGGTTGTGAAACTCAATCATTTTGAGCACTTTTTTGAATTTGATTTTCATTTTGGTAGAATCATAATTAAGGATTTTAGGTTTAAGATTATTTATTATTTTATATTATTAAAGATTCTGTAATTAAAAAAAAATTGCATTTTTTTAAAAAAGTGTGCACATTATGCCAACAAATGTATATGGCGAAATAGAAATATAACAGCTTTAAAATGACTACCCATTTGAAATTCTTGACGGGGGATTGGTGGGGGTTAAGGATAACCGCGAAATGGAAAAAAATTACATTCTGGAAACCCCTAGAAACAAAACGTGACGTATTTTAGGATTTAAAAAAAAACTTACAATAACGGAATTGTATAGCGTGGCTCGTTTTAATTGAAATGCATTGTAAATGTTTTAACAGTTTCTCATAATACACTACTCAAAACAATTATCGCATATTTTCTTAAATGGACATATTTAATCAGCAAATAAAATTAATTTTGATTTAAATATTTTTTATAGAATATAGATATATATTTCAAGACATTTTACCAAATTTACACAAAATGTGACGAAATAGGGCAACTTTTAATTTTTTAGTATTTTATTTGCAATAATACCAAAGAACAAAATTGATATTACTCCTCGGCCACAACAAATTTTACATTACAAAACGTAAATTAATATTGAGTATTACCCCCTCTAGAACAACGTCTTCCCATACTTGAAATTAAATTTTGGACATACTGTTCGGAGATCCGATTCCATTCCTCTATAAGAGCTTCAGACAATTGTCCCAAAGTTTCCGGTGGACAATTGAGCGAAAATTTATCAAAAAGTTGAATTTTGATTCTGGGGATTAATTTCAGGGGGTAAATTGGGAAATGGAAAAAAATTTAAAGGCATCGTGGAGGATGTCAATTGAAAGCTTCTCGAAGCACGAATTCAATAATACATATGATGTATTTATTTTATGCATTTTTTTAAACATTTTTTGGAAAAAACGCTTAAAAATTGCTGTCCCACACCTCTATCACCAAAAGGCTCACTCAGAAAAATCTGAAAAAAAATCATAAACATTTAGAATTAGGTGTAGATTGAGCCAAAAGTACCATGATGAAAGAATTCTAGCGCGATCAATTGTTATAAACAATTTAATTGTTTATTTCCTTCTAACTGCTGAACCATTGGTTTTAGAGAAAAAGTTTTTCAATAAGAAATATTTCTCACGATATAAGGAACAACTTCTGTCCTTACGTGTATATCAAAATTTTTATTTGGCTCAGTCGAAACGGTAGTTCATTACTTAATAACTTAAGGGGGGCTGATGGCACGGGACACTAATTGTGCAAGTACAGCTTGCACTTGACCGATTTTTTTTTAAATTGAAAATACGCGTTTAGTTTACTAGGGTCGGGACATGCCGTATGTGAAAATAAAAATGTTTTTTAATTTAAAATTTATGAAAAATTGCAAAGAATAGACAACAAAACATATAAAAATACAACTCTTTTTGCCAGTCCAATGTTCAGATATTTCTTACACAATTACTATTATACTCTGACACAAAATCATTGTGCCGGTTTTTAAAATGCCATCGTACAATTATCAAGAAAATAATTAATTCTTTATTTTTTTATTCTTTATTTTAGCGAGTTTATAATGAGAAAGTTGTGCAGCTTAAAGCGTTTAAGTGTTTTATGCAGTTTCAGTAGCCGTTGTGACCATTGAAGCGACCCGTCTTTGATATTACGGAATACCATCGATCAGAGTCGATACCAAACGTTCCTAGACATGGTGGAATTCCTTTGCAAAACAACATCTTGAAATGGCACAAAAAGTTGCATACGGTTCTGTGAAAAGTATGCGTACGCAACAGAAAGAGTACCTACGACAAGGTCAATCGAGAAGTCTTTCTTATTTAACAATCCGTCAATGTCTTATAGTCTAAGATCCGAAGTAAGCTCGTCCTTCACCGATCTGCTTACCGGATGAAAACTATTTTTTATCAATGGTAATATGTTAACAAATATATCGCAAATGGGTTGCCTAATGAAATATGGTCAAGGCTATATACAGGGTGTGCGTGGATTTTCTTGCAAATGACAAACTTTTTTATTATGAATTTTAGAGAAAAAAGTTACTCTTCATAAAAAGTTTTGCTCTAAAAACTATTAAGTTTGACATAGAAATCTTTTACTTTAGACATACAGGGTATCCAAAAAATGATAAAACGTAATTTACTAAAACGAATTATTTTTAAATTTTGATTTTTTCATATAGGCAAATTAAAGTACTTTATGAAATATTGCCTCTTAATGGTACAAATTTAAATAAAAAAAAATTTAAAAATAATTCGTTTTAGTAAATTAAGTTTTACCACTTTTTGGACATCCTGTATACACAAAGTAAAATCTTTCTATGTCAAACTTAATATCTTTTTAAGCAAAACTTTTTATGAAGAGTAACTTTTTTCTCTAAAATTCATAATAAAAAAGTTTGTCATTTGCAAGAAAATCCACGCACACCCTGTATATAGCCTTGACCATATTTCATTAGGCAATCCATTTGCGATATATTTGTTAACATATTACCATTGATAAAAAATAGTTTTCATCCGGTAAGCAGATCGGTGAAGGACGAGCTTACTTCGGATCCTGTACTATTACACATATTAAGAAAATCGCTGTATAAACACTGAAACTGTCATTAAAGTTATGGATAGTACGTCATAAAGTAGATACCAGGTAGCTCCATTGGCTAAAATTTATGGCTAATGAAAATGCCAAACACTAAGGCGCATGGCTTTCTCATAACTCCGGTAAAAGTCGTACCACGTTTTAAAAATCCTAACAATTCCATTGCAGCCTGTGTTACACTTGTTATTATCATTATTTTCATTTTAAAATAAGGAATGTATTCGACCTATATATATTTTTTGCCTAGCCCACATGTTTCTGCCATTTACAGAAAATACACATATATCGTTTACATTCAAATCTTCCCGTGTTAAGTTAGTGAAACTTTCTAAATTTCTTTCAGCCTCCAGGGAGGATTGATATCGACTGGAGATATATGGAATAAGAAATATTTTTCAAGTTTTAAATTACTTTATGCTATTTTACCAACTGCCAAACTTTTTATTTTTAAGAAAGATTTTTATAAAACCCACGGGCATAAAATTTATTGAAAGATGTCACTTATCCACTTTCATATATTATAACATCTCAAAAGCTTTTTTAAATTTTCTTCTTCTTTTTGCTGTAAAAGCAATAAAAAATAAATAAAAAAATAAATTCATACTACGGATTTCCGTTTTTTATTGTCAGTTATAATAATTCTTCATTGCTGGAAGACTAGTCTATACACTTTACATATACAGCACGCGCGGCGAAGATCGTTTTAGAAAAATATATTTGTTTTATACGGTGGTCCAAAAATAATGCTACTTATGTACATGGAGCAGCAGTTTTATCTGTATTCCTAATATCATATTTTGAATTAGCTAAATTTATTATAGGCCCAAAGTAGGTTTTAGAAAAGGTGAACACAAATAATAATTACCGAGCGAAAATTATATATAAATTGTACTGAAATAAAAAAAGTGTTTGAAATATCTCAGACATAGAACATTTTTCGTTGATAATATAATTCATAAATTATATTGTAATTTTACGAAGTTTTAAACCTTCCAGCTTTTAGCGTCGAAAATTTGTTTAAAAGAGTCAGAGATGATGCTCTTATCTCCTATAATTATGCACCTTATTGTCCTTATAACATTAATAAAATTTTAGCATACAGAGGCATAAGTTTTTTCACAACTGTTAAACACCATGAAATGTTAAAAGTATGCTATCAACAGTCAGTCAAGGCAGTAACACGTTCAAAACAAAATTCACCTCCGTTAAGGTCGGGATTTTGTAAAAAGAAACAGACTATTTTTATTATTAAACATAATAAAAAAACACATTTTTTTATATAAAATTTTCTTCAAGAATAATGGGGAGTTTTTGCCGCCGCTTAGCGCTAAACCTTAAACGCCAGAATATTGGCATTGGCTGGTCCCGAACGCAAGATTTCCAACTTATTACAAGGACAAATAATTATTATAAAATTTAAAGAAGTCAAAAATAAATGCGACAAAAGTAAAGCAACAAATTTCATTTAGCAGTATTTTATTTTAAAGGATTCGAAACAAAACACTTAAGGCCAGATTTGAGGTCTCATTTGATAACCAAAAGTTTTAAACTGACAAGTGTAAGAATAAGACAACTTAGTTAAATACTATGAATATGCTATGAATTTGTTTTTAGGTGTCTTCGCAAACATATGAAGGAAAGGGCAATTGAACTACGTCCTCTCGGCAATATTAGAACTAAATGCATTCTAGCAACACGTTCCAAGGTGAAAATCATTTGGAAAGCAAGCAAATCGCTGAAATATTAGAATCACTCATAAGTTTTTAATAACGAATTATTGACAATGACGGAACAAAAACTTCAACTGGTACCTAAACTAGAAAATCTTAATTTAAACTAGTACTAAATCTTAAACCTTTTTAGTGAATACGAACGTGAAAAGTTATTGGGGCCAGAAGCATTATGGTAATAATTGATAAAATATTCATTATAACTTATAATTTGATAATATCGTCGCACTGGAGATATATGGAATTAAGGCAATTAAATTTTGAATTACAGTTTTGATTTTGTCTGATTTTGTTTGTTTATTTGGAAACAACTGTATGTGAACACGACGTTCTACTCTCGATGAAGTTTAGATCTGGGGATTGTACCGGTCACTGCATTACTGACACATTATTTTCCTGAAACCATTCTTGAACAGGTCGCGAGAAGTGCTTCGGATTTCCCCAAACGATCCTTGGAAGTCTGCGCCTAGAATTATTGCTGAAATTCCAGAAATTATGGTATTCATAAGTTCCAGAACAATTTAGAGAAGATTAGTAGAAGCAAAGCTATTTAGTAGATGCCCAGCTAAACAGCGAGTTATGTCGGGAAGAAATAAGCACACCAGGCTTGCATTCGCTCGTCAGTATTTAAACTGGACAGCAGGTGACTAGAAAAAAGTTTTATTTAGCGATGAGACGTGTTATAAAATCTTTAATTTCGATGGAATGAGGCGCGTAAAGCGGTCAATTAATACCAGGTTCAATCCTAAATACACCCACAATTAAACATGGTCAAGGAAGAGCTTTTTTATGAGGCTGCTTTTCGTAGTATAGGATTTTAACTTTATTAATGGTACTTGGACCGATTCATGTACAGGAATATAGTGTCATGGTACCTCATGCAGTTGCAGTTTACTTTTCGGCAGGATAATGGTTCAAAGTACTCTTCGCGATTTATTCAAGATTGGTTTAAGGAGAATATTATTTCAGTTTTGCAGTGGCCTGTGCAATCTCCAGATCTAAATCTCATTGACAATCTGTGTAACGTCGCATTCACATACAATTGATTCCAAATAAATAATCGTTGGTGGACAAAATCAATGAGGTTTGAAAAACCTTCCTGAAAATGTAATAATTTAAAAATGGATTGCCTCAATGTCGCAACGTTGTCAGCAAATTATTAAGTAATTAATTAAGTAATTATGGATATTTCATTAATTATTAATGCTTTATAATAAAATACTGTTGAATGCAATTTGTTGCTTTACTTTTGTCGCATTTATTTTTGACTTATTTAGTTTTTATAATTTTATTATTTGCCACTGTAAACGGTGTTCAAAATTTTCCAATATGTAGATAATTTTTTGCCATGCACTGTATATAACTAATCGAAAATTGGACAAAGCGCCCTAGTTCTGGAAGAAAACAAACGCATACTGCTCAATTTGCAAAAATTAAAAAAAAATACTTTTCATTCACTTTTGGTTCACCCCTATACAACGCAAATATTTTGACCTTGAAAAAAAACAGTTTATTAGGTAAAACTCTACACAAAAAGATCTTTCAGTACCTAAAAAAACCGACAAAGCCTATCAATCCGTTTTTGAGCTACAGTGTTTCAAAAATGAAGCTACCAAAATTTGTGTGCTTTTTTGTTTTTTCCTGTATTTTTCCCCAAAGGCCATTAATCGAAATTCCGGCAAACGCGTCTGGATCAGCTTAATAACGTGCTATATCGGAACGATCAAAAAATGTATTGGCAATATATGCACGCACCTAAACTTTTAGTAGTTATACATTACCTTATTGATCATCCAGTATAGCATGAAAATGTCGTTTCTATTGCAAAATCCCTTCTTGATGCTTAATCTAATACGAGCTATCGATATCCGAAAACCGCTCTCGAAAAAGTTAAATTTTTAAAAAGTTATAGCAGTTTGAAAAGTCGAGTAAAAATCGCTTGTTAATCAGTTTATTTTTAGCAATCACTTATATCAGAGCCCGTTGCGCGTCTAAAAGGTAATTCCAGAAGTTTCATACAAATGTGGAATTATTTTACTTATGAATTTATCTAAATAAACGTATTATGAAAAGTTGGTGCAGTCTATAACCTGTATGTATATTCATATTAAAGGAGCTATTATGCAGCAATAAATTAAGATGTAATTAATTTTTCCTGTAGTTTTATTCGAATCAAAATTGCTGGTTGTCGGCAATTTCTGAAATACATAAAACAACCTCTAAAGAAAGAAGTAGTTGGAAGTTCTTAACTGAGTAATTACTCATACAAGGTCCAGAAGAGAAAAATATGGGTCACTGTTTTATCAGACTCAGGAGGTCACGTAATAATACAGAAACGTGACGTAAGAATCTCATGAATCTTAGTAATAATTATCTCTTACATACTTCTCCCATATCCTTATACGCCCGATAATATAACTTAGACCATAAAAAAGGTTTTGCAGAAAATCCCTTTTAGGGAAACAATTTTCGGCGATTTTTCTGTATTTATATTATTCGCAAGTGAAGGGCAAAAATGGCCTAAGGCAATATTTTAGGCTCAGTGGCTTGCGAGTTCCCTCTTGCACGTAATTTTACTTTTAGTGGGCCATTATTTTCAATGGAGAAATGTCTCCAGTCATCAAGAATGTAAGTGCCCAAGTTTTATTCCATTTTATGGAGTTGATAGACCTCTTTTGACTTTCTATGCCTCAAGTTTTTATGCTGATCTTTATTTATTTCATATTACATAATTTAATTATTTTTTTTATCTAGCCTAGCCTAGCGTAGCTTAGCTATTCCTCAAAACAAACAACGTAAAAACTACAAAGATATTTTATGAATTTTTAGTAAAATTTAGTTTTATTAGTGATTTCAAACATTTTGTATACACATATTTTTTGTTTGTATTGTTTCAAGCTTAAGTTGGTTATCAAATATTAATCATTTTTTGGCGACAAAACAATAAACTTTTATTGGACACTTGCAAAGGGAGTCACGTGATATACCAAAAGTGCAAAAACTGACACCGGGATTTACTAAAAAAGTTTAGGATTTAGTACTGGTTTGAATTAAGATCTTTTAAATAATAATAATAGTAATAAAGTGCCTTTTTTACTGAAACAAAAATACTAGGTAAAAGAAAATATATCAGTAACAGTGGTGCTACTCGCAGCTTGAGCTATTTGTAGAACCACTAGAAAATTCTAAAAATTAACATGATTATATTAATATAAAAAAAATTATTAATTATTACTAAACATTGCGCAGTATATGTTCCTGCATCTCGACAGTGAGATGAAACACAAGAAAGAGAACAAAAATACATGAACAGAAAAATAGAAGAAAAACAAAAAAGATGGTTACTTAATCAATTATCTATTTTCTAATATATGCCTTCTGAGCCATTCGCTGAATGCTCGCAGACCAGGAAGATCCTTTAAGTCACCCGGGATGCATATTTACAGATGCTAGCATGTGTTGACACCAGGGTGTTGAAATCAGCGAGGGTTTGGAAAAACAGTACATTTACAAATGCTAGCAGATTTGGACACCAGAGGCGATCATAGTGTTGAAACCAGTTTTAGATAACCTGAGCAGTAGATAACCTTTTTCCATGATTGAGCCTGTACGGAAAATATCAATAAAACGTTGTTGGAATATTGAAGAAAAATATTTATTAAAGCAAACAAACAAAATAAAAATAAAATATTAGGTTAACGAGCAGATCCATGCCCTTCAGCATTAGGCTGGTTTTGTGAGATGTTAAAATGAATAAGAAATAAAAGCTAACCCAGATCGGCCCTACAAGGTACAGAAATTAAAATTGCATAATAGTCGTGAAATACGCTCTCGAACAGGTTTGCTCAGTTTTAGGTTTCATCAGTATCTTGTTTAATAAAATGTCAGGTGTCAAAATTTTATACCAATACGAATCGCGCAGTCGCAGTAAAAAAACTCGGCAAAGATAAAAAATTAAAAAAATATACTGATGAAACCTAAAACTGAACAAACCTGTCCGAGAACGTATTTTACAACTCTATGGCCACAAGAAGAAATTATATTATTTCTAAGAACAGCTTTAATGCCAAAATTTATCAAAAAATAATTAAATAGTAACAGAGCCCTAACCCGTTGCCAATACACCTTTTTTGTTTCTCTACAGAAATATTGTTAAAAAAATATAAATTGTTATGCTCGGGGGGCTCTAAATTCGAGACTTTCTTGAGACCAGTACCCAGTACCTGACATGCTGGGATTCTATTAACATTTCCACTTAAAATTTGATCGCCCCCCATAAACAAAAATCTAGTCTTTTCGCTGCATCTCCCTCTTCCCATGTTTGGCTAAAGTGGGGTTTGAACAGAAATAATTTATTTTCTTTTAAGATCATCTGAATAATGATTTTTTAACAGCTTCTAGAAGATATTTTTGCACTTCATAGGGATATCACAGGAGTTCTCTAACAGACTGAAGAACTAAAACTGTGGCAGCATCTTTTTGGCCATATTTCTTCTTCTTGATGAAACCTAAAACTGAGCAAACCTGTCCGAGAGCGTATTTCACGACTATTATGCAATTTTAATTTCTGCACCTTGTAGGGCCGATCTGGGTTAGCTTTTATTTCTTATTCATCTTAACATCTCACACAACCAGCCTAATGCTGAAGGGCATGGATCTGCTCATTAACCTATTATTTTATTTTTATTTTGTTCGTTTGCTTTAATAAATATTTTTGTTCAATATTCCAACAACGTATTATTGTTATTTTCTGTACAGGCACAATCATAGAAAAAGGTTATCTACTGCTCAGGTTATCTAAAACTGGTTTCAACACTATGATCGCCTCTGGTGTCCAAATCTGCTAGCATTTGTAAATGTACTGTTTTTTCAAACCCTCGCTGATTTCAACACCCTGGTGTCAACACATGCTAGCATCTGTAAATATGCACCCGGCATGGAATTAAACAACTTAGCCGCATTGAAACTAAATGATCTTTGGAATAGAGCAGTTGTGTGGCGAGGAACACTGAATAAATTACAGTAGCGCGTGTTACGTTCGTGGATACCACTACGCTTGTCGATTTTGCTACTCAGGTAGAAGGGACACGGTGATGTATTCAACCTGTAAAGAAATCGTGCTAACTGGAGTCTAAATCGTTCATCCAGATTAAGTCAGCCAGAGTTAGAAAAACTCTCAGAGACCTGATCGTACTCTCATAAATTGTATCCAAATCGAATACAGGCATTCTGCAGTCTTTGTAAACTTCCTTTATCCCGATTGAAAATGGCCGGCCAGTAAATCACACTAGAATAGGATATATATATATATATATATATATATATATATATATATATATATATATATATATATATATATATATATATATGAAATTATTAGAGAGTCGCAGAGCTTCAGTTTAATATCACTACTCAGAATGTCCGTATGTAAGTAGAGAGATTTAAGTTCGCAATAAGATGCCTGAATTATTTTTCCAATGTGATTGGAAAAGCGCAGAGAAACGTCCATCCATAAGCCAAGGTTTTTGCAATAATCGGTTGGGGCAATGACATGATCATTTAAAACTATCTTAAAATTAGGATTCGACAAAATTTTCTCCCTCTGGCTTCCAAATATGACCAACTTAGTTTTGATTGGTTGATTTGAATGATTAAGCACCATGCACCATGCGCAAGAGACGCATCACGAATACTATTTAGATCAGTGTCAGAGGGTACATTTTTCTTGGCTTTCAAGCAGACAGTGTTGTGCCTTTTTTTGAAATTTATCCGCTCCCTTATATAGCTGTAAAACATTTTCTCAACGCTATCTTTTTAATATTGAAAATTATTTTCTATTATTTAAATTTTAAGCTATCAAACTATATATTGTGCTTATACGATGCCCATCACTACAGCAGCTGCAATTTCCGACGACTTTTACTGTGTTTCTTTGTCATCAAATTCACAACTGTATATAAAATTTTATGGTTATTCTCGGATTTTCTTGGACGGAATGACATCGTGTTATGCTCTCTATATTATTTGGGACACATAAAAACGTTTGTTGTGCTCCTGTTTTATTATATCTAATTCTTTTTTAATGCCATAGGTTTTGAAGCCCTTTGTTTTATCTAAGACGCGACATATTTTTAACAGCAGTGTCACAAAAAAATACACTATATTGATTTGGTATAGAATTAAAATTGTTTCAAAGTATTGATAATTTAAACTACATAGTAATAAATCTGTAATTTTCATCTTTCGTCAACAATGTAAATAGTTGAATTAACAGGAAATTTAAAATTGCACGATAGAACGTGTAACAGTGTTTTTCCTTTAACTAAATTATTCCCATAGCACTTCCTTATTCCTTCAAAATCCCTTAATTGTTGCTTTCGTTGTGAAATTGGTAACGTTTTAGGTCTTGAACCTCTTGTTTAATTTTTATAACCTTTACATGTGTTTCGGATCCTACTTTTGCACTTTGCCATTCTGTATTATTTGTGATGTGATAAGACTACATTTAAATTTAGATTTGCATTTGTTTACTTTCGAAATTGTAACAGCTGTAAATTTAAGGTTATAATTACGTATCACCGACTGACAGTTGGATCGCTATTCTTTCACAAATTCTCTTCAATATCAGCTACACTTTTTTGGTACCTTTTATGGTTTTGTAGTGTTCCAAGCGAATGCGTTCGATTTCGACCAGCGTGCTCGATTGGGGAGTTTAAAGGAAAGCAGGTTTGTCATTTTCAGCTACTAAAAATAGAATTTACAGTATTTTTGTTTCTCGAACAGTAAGGGTGGTTCCGTCAGTGTCGTTTTCTAAAATTTAGTAAATATATTAGTTTCATACTTGGGTTTGCTTGGGTCGGTTGTAACGGTGTCTTCGTATGTTTTGGTTAGGACAGCTTGAGTTTGAGGTTCTGATTATTATTATTCCGTTTGTCTCCTTGTCTGAAATCAGTAATCTTTGCAGCCTTGCGTTTTGGATTGTTTTCGTTAGTTAATTTGGGGTTTGAATTTGAAGGGAGGTTGACGACTCTTGTCACCATAAAGTACTCTTCGAGTCAGCGCCATCTTTGGTTCACCTGAACAATTACGGTTACAACCTTCTTAAAATCCATAGCACTGCCTTGTGGTTATTACAGTTATGAGATCACGTGATTTTTTTTGGAAGTAAAACTCGATAGTTCGTGTGCTTGTTTAAAGTACGAAGGCACTATCCTCCATTTTTTTTCCCGTTGTTTTCAGCCTAAGACAATGGGAGTCAACATCCAATTAAGCCTGGAAGCACCGCGTGGATTTTGGATGCGACTCCATATTTCTTCCATTAATGGTTTAGTTACCTTTGATGGGTAACGCTTTATTTGGTCTATGAGGGCCGTGTTTTATCTGTGGACGAAACCCGCTTATGAGATTTAAAAGCGGATTTGATGGCTACCACTCTATTCTGAGATCCGTCCACTAACTTCGAGGATCTTCTTTCCGGGATAGGAAAAATAATTTTGATGGGAGAGTAAATCGAAGTAGTTTTGCTGGAACAGGAAAACAAAACCTTGTTGCTATATAACAAAAAACAACATGTTTTCTTTTACTGTGAGAATCCTTTGATAGGGTAGTCAGTTAGTTTGCCCTCTACGGTGGTGACCTACACTCCGAGACCGTCATAGCCTTGCTCCAGGACACTTTGGTCTGAGCACAATAAGCTCTACATACAGGTGAATTTTACTTTTTATTTTTAATAACTTATTCTAACTTTAACTGTGACAAGGCGTACAATTTCTGGCGTATAAACATTATATCGTCAGCTGAGCCCCCTCATATATTGTTTAGTGCTATGCCACTGGCGCTTTGATTTTGTTTAGGTGTCATTTGACTGGGGATTTCACCCATAAAGGTGAATACTGTCAATTTAAATGCTCCTCATCATTTATTGTTTTTAATATTTTGTTTTGTCTTAATTCACTTTTTTAAATCAACTTGAAAATACTAGAATAGTAAATTCATTTTAAAAATTTTTCCGAATTCTGCTTTGCATTTTCTTATTACATAATATATAAAATAAATATTGTAACATGTTTCCCACTTTAATAGATATCATTAAACCATTTTTTTCTCATTGCCTTACAATTAATAATTGTAGATTTGTTTTTGCAATTTTAGTATTTTTGGCTCACCAAGCGGACAAGTTTAAGGTTTGGTTTCTTATGTTGTTTACTCTGGATTTAGAGTACATATGAAAGCGAGACCCCAGTGTCATCTTGGAGGGTTTCTGTTTTTAACCCGACTGCAAAATCAGGGGCGTCCTGTTAACCCCCCTACTCTCCGATATTTAAGTTAGGACATTCTTTTTGCACGCATGCATTCAGCTTAACTTGTTGCATTTTTAGTTTTTGGTATCTCCTTATACAGGTTGTTCGGAAAATGCGTTAGGATACTTGGAGAGCTGATTCTACATAGTAAAATAAAGGTAGTAACCCATGTAAAAAAATTCGATATCTTAATATTTTCGTAGTTACAGCCTACCAACAGTAATTTTTTTCTTATTTTTAACATATTTCGATTATTTCTTAACTAATCAAATTGATATTTGGCACAGAGACTCAGCTTGGTGTTTTTTATCATTCTGTTATAAAAATGTTTCTCTACTTTGCCACCAGAGGGCACTTTACTTATCATTTTGAAGATAATAAAATACTAAATAAAAAAGGTACTCTTCATCCGAATCGATAAACCGTGCCGTTTAGTTAAAAATTAGAATCAAAGATTTTAATATCAATAAATCAGTTTTTCAAACGGAAGCAAAAATCATGTTACCATGGTTCGAATTTAGTTAAACCTGACAATCACCTAATCGAAATGGTATTAAAAATTGTAAGGTATCTGGAAGGTTATCGGACATTAAATAACGACAACAGTTTTTTTAATTCCTTAAAAAAGGAATAAAAACTGCTTGCTATTATTTTTTATTCTTTATCTGTCAAATAACATTTCGATTGCTTTTTTTCATGGTAACTTGATTTTTTGCTTCCATTTTAAAAATAGATTTAATGATAATAAAATCTTTAATTCTAATTTGCCTAATTTCGTTGAGTATTTTATTAACATTAAAATTACATGCTCGCTTTTGCAATATCTGTCAAAACAAAAAATATAAGGGAAAAATAAAATTTGGGATTCAGGTAATGTGCCCTCTCGTAGCACAGTAGAGAAACATTTTTGTGACAGGATGATTTAAATCACCAAGCTGAGTCTCTGCGCCAAATATCAATTTGAGCAGTTAAGAACTAATCGAAATATGTTAAAAATAAGAAAAAAATTGAAATTTGAGAGGCTGTAACTCGGAAAATATTGAGTTTTCGAATTTTTGTTACATGCCTTACTACCTTCATTTTATCACGTAGAATCACCTGTCGAAGTATCCGGGTGCATTTTTCGAACACCCTGCATATAAATTAGAATTATTTTTCAAAACTGCCCAAGGAAAATCCTTAAAGAAAATATTTGGTAGTAATTTTTTTACTAGTACGGAAAAAGCCATGGATACGGTCAACCATGGATCTATTATAATATGGATTCGATATCCGTATACTGTGAGCGTATCGAACGTGAAGCCTTATATAATATAAATATTTTGTTGTTTGTTATTCTCTTGAGAGAGCAGTTTACGAACTACGAACATAGACAAGACTACGAATTACTACGTAATTGAATCAAGAATGGTAGTAGAAAGAGATAAAATAGCATTGGAGTGTTGGAGCTCAGAAGTGTTGTTGTCTGCTGGGTGCTTAGGAAAAACGTCTGCGAACGCTCGGTTACACGTACGTCTTTGTCTAATGAACTAGAAAAGAAAAAGTGCGACGTATAGATTTATATAGATTTATAAATGACTCAGAGCGACTTTAAATAAACGTCTTTAGAAATAACCTAACATAACATAACCTATAAATAATAAAACCTATTTAACTTAAATTTATTACTATTAAGCAGAAAAATACAATATTTTGGGGCTTTTATTACTTTTAGTAAATCTTGTGATGCTTCTAACGTATTTTTGTACAAAAATACAAGGTAAAATAAGATGTGGCCACTGTTTACAAGTTGTGTTTACAGTGTCGTTTACAATGGTTTGTTTTGGCTTCAAAGAATGTGAAATCATCCCGTATCCAGTCCTAATAAATCCATGCGGTCAACGATCGCGATTGTGCATATCGCGAATGTTACCATACACTGTAAACGAAAATATGGTAAAATTACAATAAATATGTTTGGATATTTTTGGCCACCAAATATCACCGCGAATTTACATTCTAACTGTAATTTGAGACTTATTAGGTAAATATGTTTTAATATATCATTTGTAAATTCCCCTAAAAAATCGCTGTGAAATCAGTGTAAAATGTATATAAAAATACCACAATTATAATAAAAATGATGTACTTCTACATTTTGAATACAGTAAGATCATGTAAAATTGTATGAAATTTGCTGAAATAATTATTGTAAATTTAAATATCTGCCGGTAGTATAATATGCTTTTTACAGTAAATTATTGTAAAAAAATCATTATGTTTTTAAGACTATTTTAAGGTACAACCGGCAGCGACGTCCTTTTTGATTATGGAAAGTTATACCTTTTTATGTACATCCAGGCTATATAATCTGTGAAGAAGGCAGGTTAATACGAAGGCATTACGAAATAAAATAATCATAACTCTATAGGAACATAAACATTTATTTTATAAGAACAAAAAAACGTCGACTTAGACATGTACAGCCTAATTCACTAAAGGGGTTTAAATTTAGTACGGTCTTAAATACTGTCAAATAACACAGCAGAACTACCACAAATACGGCACAAATATTACGCACACAGCCAAAGCGCTCGAGGCCCGTAAACAAATGACTGCATCTGCTCCAATGCGTGCATGCACGTCTGGGAAGGAGCCAAAATTTTTCAAGGTGAATGTACATCAATTAATATTGTGAAATTACAAACATTTCTATTTTCGCTGTGGTTTTCAGAATTAACTGTATTTTTAGTGTGACCTTTTCAATATGTGGTGTAAATAGTTAGTAATTTTACTACATGCTGAGTATTTTCATAAGGAATTTACATTTTACGCGAAAAATCCTTAAATTTTACATCAAATCTAAAATATTACAAACACCTTACTGTAATAATTTAGGATTTTTATCAAGATAATTGTAGTAAATTTCCCACATCATTTTACAGTGTAGAGCTGCATCCGATCGGCTCTATCTACTCGAAAGTGAAAACAGAGTAAAACATTTTACGGGTTGATTCATTTTCGAGTATCTTTAAAATCGGTCCATTTTGACAGTTGACAGAATAAAATAACTGATTTTTACGAGTAGCGTATATCAATTTCTGATTTTTGGAAAAAGTTACGTATTTAAGTACTTATGTATGTACTTTTCTTATTAGTACTGATAATGCGTAATGGTTTCCAGAAAATGTACACTTGCGGAGAAATCAACATTTTTTATTTGTTTTAGAACTTTGATCTTCTTAAGCTCTAAACCATTGTCCTGTAATTTTATATTTTATAAATACCAATTCCATAATTAAAAGTCATAATTAATCATAAAATATACGAACCCTATTACGCAAACAACGATACGCTTAAAAAATCCTCGATTTATTACTATTTAATTTTTTTGTATTTCATTTTGTATTTGCAATAATTTTATTGGCAGAGATTGCCAATTAGAACAGGCTCTAAAATTCCCAATTAATATTTATGATCAGTAATTTGTAAATGTTTTAGTAGAAGCAATTTTTAACGAATCTGTGCTGTAAAACTTGTTAGTTTCGGAAATTTCACACGCTAACGAATGAATTAGTTCAAATCCCTACAATTTTTTTTATTCAATCATTTTCTGCTGGAAACACAAAATATATAATTCATTAAAAAAATTAAAATTTTATTTTCCTTAAAAACGCACTTCGCAAGAATTCGAAACGTTTGCCGAACTTTTCCGGGACGCGTTTTTAAAGAAGTAAAAAAATTTTTTTTTGACGAAAATGTCTTTTAAGTAAGTAACTGAGCAATAACAATTTTAATAATACAAAATAGTAGGGATGAGAGATGATCCTCGTAATCATTAAAATATTTAGAATAAGATCAAAACTTTCATACCCAAATTCTCCATTGCTAGACTGGTCTGGATATTAGCCCAGATAAAACCAGACCAGATGCGTAAGATTGTCAAATATCGTGTTCAATCTCAATGACCTTGCGGCGCGGCACTTAGGCTGCCTGCACCATCGCTTTGCGATAGTGCAGGCGTCTGTACTATACGGCAGTTACGTTACATTTGAAGAAGACACGGCAGTGGCTGTGATGCTGTGATTTAAATTTCTAACCTCGGTCTAAGTACTAGATGCCAGACCGCCGCACCGGCGGCGGATCGTCTCTCGTCTCGTCAATCCTTGGCTCGCCGTCGCATGAAGTACAGGCGATATTGGAGCTTTCGCATCTGGTCTGGTTTTATCTGGGATATTAGAATAACTGATAATTTTTTATTCACGACTTATTTACATTGATGAAAGACAAAAACTTGTCAAAACTTAACCTACCAAATAGAAGATCTTAAAAGTAGTACTAATTTTTAAACCATTTTAGTGAATCTAGGTGGCTATTTTGTTATATGGATTTTTTTTTTGCAAAAAGGAAAAAAAAACAAGGCATAATCATTAGGGCTGGCCTGTTGGTGTGTCAACAAAGGCGTCGATGACGAAAATAAGTACGTACGTATACGGTATTTGACAAAAATAATGTAATTCATGGGCGTTGGGTGATTATGTGAAATTAAAAACGGTCAAGTGAAAGCGCATAGAGGGTTCCGTACCAAATACAATATTGTGAATTTTGTCACCAAACGCAAAATTTTCAATAACTATGGTAAGGTTAACTCTTAAATAAATAACCAGAGGCTGCGATGGCGGAAATAAGTAAGTGCGTATAGGTTATATAACTCATAAGGTATATAATATTGTGAAATGCTAACCCGTCAAGTATTAGACATTTGGATGTGCTCGGCTAAACATTTTCAGCATGGCGTATGTCTCTAAAGTCGTTCTGTGAGTGCTACGGGTGTGAGGAGCAGGCAGTCTTGGAAAAAATACGCGTCTGGGGAGCGGGCGGCATTGGGAGCAATACGCGCCTGGGGGCGGACGACCTTGGAAAAATATGCGTCTGGGGAGCGAGCGACCTTTGAAAAATATGCGTCTAGGAAGAGGACGACCTTGAGAAAAATATGCATCTAGGGAGCGGACGACCTTGGGGAAAATACGCGTCTAGGGAGCAGACAACCTTTGAAAAAAATACGCCTCTGACTAGCGGACGACCTTAGGAGAAATCTGCGTCTGGGGAGCGGACGACCTTAGAAAAATGCGCATCTGGGGAAAGGACGTTCTTAGAGTGAGTCGACCAAAAAAGTGCTTTTATATAAAGAAAACAATCTTTCGACGCCTACACATGTCATATTTGCGACCCATTATATTTTAAATCAGGAAATTCCCATTCTAACACTTTGTGCAAACAGTCGCGTCTTATGGCACACTTTCGGCGTATTACGTACTACCAAATTCACAGCGACCCGATAGAAAACGAGAATCAACAACCACATACGATGGCAAAGCTAAACTGAATTGTTGCTGCGGCCAAGCTCCCCGCGATCTAATGCCACTGCAGCGGCACTCACGGTGGGCAGCCTTACTTGCCACTTATATAAAGTATAAGCACTTACTTATTTCCACCATCTCCGCCTCTGGTTATTACTTCAAGGTTTAGCCTTACCATAGTTATTGAGAATTTTGCGTTTTGCGAGAAATTCACAATATTGTATGTGGTACAGAACCCTCTATGTGCGAGATGATCTTTCACTTGACCGTTTTAATTTTAGACCACGCAACGCCCATGAACTCAATAATTTTTGTCAAATATCGTATACGCAAGTACTTATGTACGTCATCGACGCCTCTGGTGACAAACGAAAAGTGGCCAGTCTTAATAATCATCGTCGAAAGATATTCTAAATAGTCTAGTCACTTTTTTCAAATCCGCGGAAATGCCGGCATTTTTTGCACTTGGTCGTAAAGCATTCAACCGTGATGGAAACAACGATTTGTGACTAGCGCAGCCACCAATTGAGCCCTACGGGCAGGCGAGAAGCGAGGAGAGGCGAGTAACAGCAGCGATTCCAAAAAAGCCGGCATTTTCACGAACTTCAAAGAAGTGACTGGACTGTTTAGAATATCTTTCGACGGCGACATAATATTCAGTAAGTACTTAATAGACATATTCACGCACAAAGTCTGAGTAACAAAAAAAATCAATTTATAATTACTAATTTGTGCCCTATTGTACAGAGCAGCTTAAAAATATCTTAAAGTAGTTGTAAGGGATTGACTGCCATAATTTTATATTTATTTTTAACTACATCCAGTAAGACTTATTCCGGCTCCTGTTGTACCAGCCTAGTTAAAATGGTTGATCGTATGTATCAGGTTAAGCAATCCTGTTATCAGTTATCTCCCCGAGGATCCCTTCTGATGATCAGTGCCCCTTAAATGGTTTCAGAGTCAGTTTTAGGGCTTGCTCAATAAATATCTGTGATGATAAAGTTAGCACTAATTTGTTGGGATTGTGTCCCGGGACGCGGTTTCTGTAAGAATAGCTTTTAAGTTCAATCCAAGCAGGTGCACCTAGACTTTCCGCTATCCTCATGATCCACAAACGAAAGATGATCTGAGATTTGCTACGAAAGTAGCAAATGTATATTTACATTGAAAATAGGAAAAATACGACCCAAATTCAATTAGCAGTAACGAAAATAATCTTGAAAAACGAATTAAAGGGAGATATGAAAGACAATGACCCATATTTTTAACAAAAGGTCATATCTATCTTGAAATGATAATTAAAAATGTTTAATTGCGATATCAAAAATATTTTGAGGGAATTTATTACGAATCCCGAGGGATCTTCCTAATTGTGAAAAATATCCGACAAAATTTTGCCAATAAAGCTGAAACCTTTTGTTTTATTTCTCCCTTGATTCCCTAGGGCTGTTTATAAATTATGGGCTTAGTTAAGTGAGGCGGGTAAATGTCAATGAAACCTCTTTCGGTATATACCACAAAAATATTAGTAATTTTATATCTTAAAATAAACAAAGGATAAATAAAGATGTATTTAAATTTAAAAGACTGAAATTAAAAAAAAATTGATTTACACATTGTCTCTGGACATGCTTGTGAGAAAATGATCGATGCCCTCTTGAGGTAGTATATCCCAGGCAAGTTGAATTTTATTCATCAACTTATCAATTGTTAAAGTACGTGATTCTTCGAAAGTAGAAAATGCATTTTTACATTGAAAATATGAAAAATACGACCCGATTCAATTAGCGGCAACGAAAATAATCTTGAAAAACAAATTAAGGGGAGATATGAAAGACCATGACCCATATTTTCAATAAAAGGTCATATCTACCTTGAAATGATAATTAAAAATGTTTAATTGAGATATCAAAAATATTTTAAGGGAATTTATTATGAATCGTCTTACCATACGTGTTCTATTAGATAGACTGGTTCTAACACTTCCTGTATGGATACCTTGTACCAATACCTAAGGCTCCCCACATCGTAACACCTACAGTGCGAGCGAGTTAAAATGCAAAATTTCTAACCCATTGCCGCCCATCGCGTTACCCTTAACAGAATCAGAATTTGTCGGAGAAGACTACATCAGAGTTCCATTCTTAGTCCCAGTGAAGACGTTCGCGACGCCATTCAAATATTTGGAGTCGATGCTCCAATATGAGTGACAGTACAAGCTGAGAACATTGGGAATGCAGTCCAAATGATCGATTTCTACGGTAAGGTGATAGCATTGATAGAGGTCTTCCAACAGCTCTAAACTATTTATTTCGTACACCACGAAACCTGTTGAATAGGTTTCTAAAAGCTAACAGTCTTAAGTATCGAGCTTTGTGTGCACGCTAGTGTCACCCAGAGCCACGAATACGTCCTTGAAACCATGACCTGCATTGTAATACCGTAGACATATTTCACCCACCATAGTCAGCAATTTCTTCGAGCAAAAGGACAGCTTCTCGTAGCCCCACAATACGACTAAGTTCAAATTGTGTTAATTGTCTGAAAACGGTTCATTTTCTTATTGGTGTCTTGTTAACGTCAAAAACACAACACAATACTTAAAGACACTTTTTCCAGTCGGCGGCAGGCGCAGCTCGTACATAAGGTCATTTGGTCAATGACCCACCTACATTTATTTTCTATGATCCACCTAATAATTAAATTTTAAAACCAAAAAATAACTAAGTATCTTTTCTTTCAAGAAACTGCAAATTCCATGCAAAAACACCCCGAGAAAGAATCGAGCCAAGCTTGCTCCGGGCTCGGCCGTATTTTAAATTGACCTCATAGGTTTACATGGAAATAGAAACCTACAGAAATGCATTAAAACTAAGAGAGAAACAAACATACGTGCTTTAGGAAGTTAAAAAGAGACAAATATACCGAAATTGTCGACGGCCCACCAATAATATCGCTTTCAGCGCGCGCGTGGCCGTCACCGCCGCAGGTTCTCGGGTTGTCCCGGGCCACTATGAAAATAGACTCGAACCGCTCTGTGTAATATACTATTGCAAAACATTTAGGATAGACAAAGAAAAACGCGCATTGTATTTGCATAAACTTTTGTTTACATTATTACACTTATTATCATTAGTTTACGAAGTGTTTCGGTTTTCCTAATTTTGTGTCTAATATGTTTTTGGATATTATTTGATATTTGTGGTGTGCCCTATGTGTAGTGATATATTCCACATCTTTCCACCAATTTGGTGCATGTTTGAAATAAAACATGGATTTTATAATTTGATTGCCGAATTTAATTATAGGAATATTTCTTTTCAGGTTCGACCAAAAAACGTTCACACAAAAAAAGCCAGCTTGTCATACCAGGAAAACTATACCAGAACTACTATAAATTTACTCGTGCAAGAAGTACCTAAAAAATATCAAGCACCAGCAGAAGCAGTGAGAGTGGTGGAGTTCAAACCCAACGATAATTCTGAATAATTTTTGCTTAGATAAAATAATCTTATCCCGTTCATATATCACATATTACACATCTCTCGCCCAGTTACAGATTCCCAGGTTATTCCATTTCTCCGATTCCTTATACCCATGGCGTCGAGATTATGGACAAATGCCTGTAGAAGTTTTTTCTTCCACTCTTTACCTCCAATCTATCAAGTCCAGTATTAATAAACTGCATTTTACCATCTTGCCAGATACTCACAATATATTAGAACTTAGGTTTGAAGCCTACATGGAGTGTCCCAGTTAAAAAAATAACTATTAAAATATTAAAATAACAAAATATAAATCAGATATTATGTAAGTCTCAGTGACACAAAATAATATTTTGAAAATATAGCAATGAAAATGATAATTTTTCAATTATAACATAAAACTTCTTTTACGAGATGTCAGACTTCCTTTTTACAAGCGAGCCATCTGTCAATGCCCGGTTCAATAGCGATGGGCGCGAACAGTTCTATTTTAAAGTAAGCCATAAATTTCGTTTAAATTTGTCTTTTCCTAGTTTCTTTATAGGTCACGATCTTCGCTGATTTGCAGTCTATATAAGGAAAGGGTCGCATTGTCGCTTATTCTGACAAACAACGCTATT
Organism: Philopedon plagiatum; assembly: GCA_963971165.1. Classification (NCBI taxonomy): domain Eukaryota; kingdom Metazoa; phylum Arthropoda; class Insecta; order Coleoptera; family Curculionidae; genus Philopedon; species Philopedon plagiatum. Next base: position 30,653,481 of record OZ020190.1, on the reverse strand, counting down.
ACTAATACATAACCCTGGGGAATCGAAGAACAATACGGCGAGGGTCTTTAGTCGTATCGGAGATTGATGCCGTTCTTTATATTGCACGATTGGAGAGATCCTACGTGATTCTTTTACATTTAGAGACTGTTCGAATTGTAAACTTCGATAAGCATTTGTGATTTTAAATTGAAAGAAATGCTTAACGTTTATTTTTCAAGACGGAAATAAGCACTGCTGTTTACTATTCAATATTCTAACCAATCATTTAATAAAATGACAATTTGAAACATACTTGCCTGCTGGATGCCATGAGAATACAACTAAGATGCCATGAAAACAAAACTAAGGCGATGTTTTTTTATGATGTAAAATGGTTACAAATAAGACTGATTTGATTTTATGTAGTGAATTGTCTTATAGTGTTATTCAGTGGCCAATAGATAATTGTGGTCAATAGATCATGGTCTTTGAATTTTAAAGTTATTCAACCGGTGCCGGTGGTTAGTGTGGAGTCATGCCTAGTAGAAAGCTGCCCATATTGCGTTTTTTTCGTCATTCCTGATGACGAGACAAACTAAAAAATAATAGAACAAATCACCCAAATTGTGCATCTTAAATTTCTTAAAATCGCCCAAATTGTGGTTTGCAGATTTTGCAAAATCTTAAGCGCCAATTTAATCTAAAATTTGCGCTAAATCGCCCAAACTGGTCACACTGGTTGTGTGGTAGACGCGTTTGGATGTTTCTGTTCATTTATATACAGTATGCCTACGAATGGGGTTGACAAGATGAATCAACTTTCCAAGTTATGACACAAAGTCACTCTATAAAAGTTTGTGCTTGCCAAAAAATAAGAGTCACAGTGACGTACTTGCTTTAATTCATGATTCGCAAAGTTTCAATTTTCTACTGCACTTGGGATTTTACTTAATTGAAAAATTAAAATCAACTTTTTTATTTAAATTTAACATTTTTGTGGTACAAAGAGAACGAACGTTTATTGTTGAGACAATTTTGTTCCGGTATTTTTTAAGCACCCCTACACAAAATAAAAATTTTCTTATCGCCAGTATTATTTTATTGGCACGCAAATTTTTTTTATAGATTGGCCTTTTTTCGTATCTTTGAAAATTGTGTCTATTTGTCCTCTTTTTAATCCCATCCGTGGACATCCTGTACATAATTATCTCAGACCATCTTCAATTCAATAATTACGTAAAGAACTTTAGTTCCAAAATTACTCAGTAAATTTGGTTTATCAATAAAGACAGTTTTAAAATAGTCCCACAAACCAATAGAAAATATTTTAAGATAGGTACTGTAAAATATTTTTTTTATCAATAATTATCTAATCACTTGTACACATATAAATAAAACCATTACTACATTCTCATCCCCTACCGCCTACCTACATTCCTGTTAATTTTATCAATGGGCTATTATTTTTAAAGTCAAGTAAAATATTTCAAATTAATAAAAAACCTTGTGTTTGGTCTTTTACGAAATATAATATTTAGAATTCATATATTGTTTTGTGGGTAAATAATTATTAGTAATCTCTTAGTGACTTGTGCAAACTAAAATTAATTTCTTTTTATATTTTATTTTCTCGCCATATATTGTCTCGCGTTGTATGTGACAATCGGTACTATAATTGGCCAAGAAGAGTCACGCGCAAAGGAAATATGTAGAAGCGCGAAAGGAATTCGTTGTTCGGAAAAAAGGTTGTTCTCGAACCAAATAAGTCAAAGTACACACGTGCCTAAATTTAAATATTTTAATTACTTTGCCGGCTAATCAGTAAGAAACTTCCCTAAAATTAAAGTGATATAATCATGCATGAGCCAGGGACATTTCAGTGTTTAAATCTCCAAGATTGGAATCAAAACAAACTTTGTAACCACACAGTCAACATGGCAAATACCAGGTAAACCATTTTCAATTCTCAGATTGTCATATTATTATGATCGTCGTCGTAAAAACTTAATAGTTGACTAAAATTAAATTAGAACCAACAAAAAATACGGTCCACGCTCTTCCTCGTATTTTCAAAAACTCGCATCTCCATTAAAAATGGGTCTAACAAATTTTCAAAAAAGCAAATTAAAGCTTTTTTAGTCTAATTTAAGAAAAAAATCAAGTTCATCAAATTCCAACAAGCAGTAAAAAGCAGCGACCAAAATAAAGGAAAAAAGCAAAAAATGACGATATTTACGTGTTTCTTAGGGCATTTCCAACGGGAGGGGCACTTTGTGTATATTTTTCCCGGATAGATAATCACTTAAACTACAAAATGCCGTTTGGTTCATCCCGAAATCTTTTCCCTACCAAGAGATATTTGATTTTGTCCATTTTAGTTTCGAAATATATTACTGTGCGGCGCCACCTGTTTCGATTCCGGGCTGTACCATAAACAAATGACTGTCAGTATGAATGAAGCGTGTGTATGGTGTATGCGTGCTGAATGAAGGAAGATAGTAGAGGAATAATTCTTTCTCTACCGAGGAGGTACTACCCCACATACCCTCTTAAAAGGGCTGGTGAAACCCTTATGGATGTTTTCAGCACTGGGTGTATGAGTCGGCTTTGCGACCTACGACCAGAGGTACCTTGCTACCTGCCTACGACCTACGACCTACGACCGGCTTTGCGACCTACGACCAGAGGTACCTTGCTACCTGCGTACGACCAGAGGCTTGCTGCCTTCGTGGGTTGTACGAAAATTTAAAAAAACATGATTTTTGGAGCAACCACCCCACAAATTTTTTGTTGACCCGTCTTTAAACTAAACAAGGAAGTTTTAAAATCATTTTTAGATTTATGATATAGTTAAAGGCATAATATATTAAACGATAACAATACCTACAAAAAATTAATAATAGCTTGTTGAAAAATGCATAGCGACTATTAGCGAGCACGTAGTGGAGCACGTATCTCGCTTCCGTTGGCGCTGTCTCCAAAGCTGCTCGCATCAAAAACGAATCGATGGACCCAATGTAAATTCCTGAGAACATTTTTGCTTTTAATTTAGTAAAGCGGTTCTTATACCGCGAATTCCTACGTCAGACGAATCGGAATTCGGGACAATCAAGCAAGAATATATTGACTACGGGATATTGCATGTATGCCGTAAGACGCGACTGATGCTCGAGTTGATTTTCGTTTTATTAAATAGTCTTACTACCTAACACCGCGTGATATTTTGGACTGTTTCTATCAAGCACATTTCAACAACTAATGGAATCAAGAGACTGTTAAAATTCTGATGAATTACGAACGGATCACTGTCGATGAATATTGTACTTGGTGAACATTTTACAAAATATATTGCAGTGGGGTCAATGTCAGTTCTGTGCCAACACAAGGTTTTAAATATTTATGAAAAAATAAGTTAAGCAAATTAAGTATTCAAAGCTACTTGGCTATGAAAACGGTATGTCATTATTTGTTGCTAAAAAATGTCCACCCGACTGATGCATCGCGACTTTTTAATGAAGAAAAATTTTAAAATATACTGACGAGCAAAAAAACGGCTGGGTCTAGAAACTTTAAATTTTGCATAGTGGTAACTTACATAACTTAGGCATCTACTAAAGAAGGGTTTTTCAAAATTCAATCCCTGAGGGGGTGGAACAGGGGTTCAAACTTTGTATGGAGAAAAAAGATTAGATGGTCCTATTAACTCGAAACTTCACAGAAGTACTCTAAGATATAACGGTCAGATTCTCCAACGCTAGTCCTGTCTAATTTGACAACCAAAAGGTTTAAACTAACGAGTGTAGGAACAAGACAATTTTTATATTGTGAATTTGTTTCTGAGGATTTTCGCGAATTTATAAAGACAAGGGCAATTTTAGTACGCACTTTCGACAATAATAGAACCAGATATATTCTAGCAACCCGTTTCAAGATAAAAATCTTTCCCTGAATCCCTGAAATATCAAAATAATTCAATTATTTAATGACGACCTTTTAACAATTACAAGACAAAAACATGTCAAAATATTAGTAATCAAGTAGAATATCTTAATTTAAACCAGTACCAAACCTTCTTAGTGAATCCGAACGTAAATGTTTAAACACGTGCTTTACAGTTTTAATAAATCAATCAGTTAAGGGGGTCAAATGGGGGTTCAAAGCTTGGAATGGAGTAAAATTATATATCGCAGACAATGTCGCGGGCGAAAGCTAGTTTGTCACAAATAATGAATGAATTAGAAAAGCGAAGTAAATTTTAGAGTGACCCAATTTTTTTCTCATCAGTATACTTACTTAGAGTAATGCAAACAGTTGATAAGCCTGGAAATAAAAAAAATATTGCCGCTGAGAAAAAGTTCCAGTTGTATTTACAACTAGTGAAATTGATTTTTGTAATTATATGTATAACATATATTTCTTAAAGCCTAACACAGCGCGGGGTCCAAGACAGGTACGTAACAGGTAAAAATATAAATGAATATAGGCGCCACATCAAATTTTCAAATTAGAAAATAATAATGCTAATATAATAATAAAATTATCACAAATTAATAACACAAGTTTAGTAATTAATATTAACTAACAACTAAGGAAGAAGAATTACAAAATATGCTGTAAAAATAATAGAATCAATCTGTGAGGGATAAAATGTCTTTTGAATTTATAATGAGGGCTATGATTGTGCTGTCAGGCTTTATGAAACAGACTATAAATAATATGGATGTGACTTACTCCTTCATACAAAAAAGGCCTCTACAAAGTTGTACTCACCTGAAAAGAAAAAAATATAAATGTAAGATTTATGCTATATTAAATCAATTTCTTAAAAAAATAATTATTGTCTTTTAGCAATTTGTATTTAAGGAAAAACTTGTAGCTGATAGTAAAATTTCTACAGTAGCTCATTATATCTCTCAATGTCTGAAATATAAAACAAGTTATATTTTTAGATTTAAAAAAAGCTTTTGATGCAGTATCACATACTAAACTTTTGTCCGAATTTGACTATGGAGAGGTATAGAGGTATTTCCTATGATCTATTGAAACGCTATTTATTCAACAGAGAGTAAGCAAGAGGTAAGGACAAAAAGACTAAAAGAATAATAAAATTACTGAGAGGAATTCTTGGAATAAATGTATCTTAAAGTAGAACATCATTACTAACAAATAATTGAAGTTACGACCTTCTTAATTTAAATTTAAATAAAGCATCTTTTTTATATTTTCTTGTTATAATGATACACTACATATTAACTTACAAAAAATTAAATTAAATTGTTTAAAACAAATATCCCCTTTTCTCTTATGTAACAATAATTAAAAAGTGGTATTATGTGTTACCTATACTTCGTCACGAATGTCAACGTGTTTAATAAAGTCTTGGCGTATCCTAAGAGAGTGGTGCTTTTTCAGGTTTTCTAAATCATGTGATAGAAACAACACTTTAAATTTTATCGCATATGAGTTAGCGTGTCTGCAATTTCCAGTTGCAAAATCTTGCTATTATTTTAACACAAATAACTCTCTTTCCCTTACGCAACAAAAATGAATCAGTGTTATTATGGATTGCCTATACTTTGTCACGAATGTAAACGGGTACACTTAGAGAATTGTGCTTTTTAGTAAATTATTAAAATAAAAATTTCGTCGATTCTTTAGCATTGTTGTTAATTAGATAGTCGAACGTTTTCTTTATTAAGCGGTTATATACAGTTAGAATTTTCAAAAAATCCATTTTTTTAATTTCATTTTCGTAATGTACATACACAGAAAATTTCAAGGTAATCCGGCGATTATTTTCGAAGTTACACGCATATTTGTAAAGACGTGTTAGAGCGATTGTACGCTATGTAAAGTGCTTTTGAAACTTTAAACGGGTTTTTCTCAAAACTGTGTTTTTAAAGTCGGTGACGAAGATTTCTCGGAAACGGCTGAACCGATCAGTCTCAAATTTTACACAAGCTTCTTAAGTATATTGTTTACTAATTAACGGAAGGTTTTTTCTCACCGATAAATATCTTTTTTATATAAACACTTTAAGGCCAAAATTTTGGTTTGCTTAGGTTTTTTTTTGAGCCGCCATTTTGTCAAAGAATTTTATTTTGCTTATTCCTTCAGTTAATTAGAAGATTATACATTACTTTAACGAAATCCGTTTGGTTTTTTCATATTAGATGATCCAGTCCAGAGATACCGTTGTCACCGCAAAATGCCTTTTTTGAGAGGAACTCCTGGAGATCAGCTATAGCAGCTTTCAAAATTATTATTTTTACAAATACTGTTTAGACGACCTTAACATCAAGTTTGAACAACCTTAGCTACAATTTATATAATATAGGCAAATCCATAGCAACGAGGAATGTCAACGTTGTCAACTAACAAAAAAGACACTTTAATTACTTTCTATAAAAAAAATGTAATAGAAATAGTTAATTGTTAAAGTTTAAATAAAAATCATACAAATCATAAATCTTCAGAGTTTGTACTACGTATAGACCATAACATATGGTCCAGTCGAGCTGGATAACACAAGAAAAAGCCAATTAAAAAACGTCCATTTTGTCCAGTTTTCTACGAAGGCAATTTGAAAATTCCCGTAGAGACAAGCCGCGATAGTGGATCATACAAGTGGAAAGAGAAGCAATTGAAAATTGGAATCAAGGTCAGTGCGTTCCAATCACTTCCCTAAACCTTTGTTTCTTCCTAATTTTTACCTAATTTAAACTTGCTTCGTATTGTGTTGTTTAAATAGGATTAATCTAAACTAAAACTAAAACATTTATTTTTATATAAAAAATAAACCAAAACAATGCCTGATAATCAGGAAATTGCAAATCTAAATACTCTTAAAAATGAAAAAAAGAATATTAAAGCTAGATTAACGCGCTTTAAAAAAGTCATAGAGGGTAACTCAGATGGAAAGGATCTACAACTTAAAGATCTTGAATTGCGTATTAGAGCTATAGAGCCTTGCTTAGATATATTTTATGAGATTCAAACTAATATTCAAAATCTTAGCACCGACACAACTGATGACGTGTTTGACATTGAAACTAAAGATTTCGAAGATACATATTTTAAATATATTTCTAAAGCGAAAACTGCTCTGGAAGACAATGCTCCAACGTCCCCAGGTGGGGGGCAAAGTCAGGGGGATGATTTTGATAATCGAACCGTGGCATCAAGCTCTAATAGAAGCCTAAATATACAATCGGGACCTAATGTGAAGCTTCCTTCCATACCTTTACCTAATTTTGATGGTGCCTATGACCAATGGTTATTTTTTAAAGACACTTTTCATTCTCTTATACATGATAATGACTCAATACCTGAGGTTCAAAAATTTCATTACCTTCGGTTATCTTTAAAAGGTGCTGCTGCTGACTTATTAAAATCTTTGGAAAGCTCTGCTGCTAATTACTCTATAGCCTGGAATTTACTGGTTAAAAGATATGAAAACACACAAATTTTAATCAGAAATCATATTAAAGCACTTTTTGATCTCGATTATGTAAAAGTCGAGTGTCATACAAGTTTACGTAACCTCTTGGATGGCCTTAATCGTCATCTTAGGGCTCTGCACGTACTAAAACAACCAGTAGATTCCTGGGATGCACTTATTATACATATGATATCTTTAAAGTTAGATAATTCTACTCGGAGAGAGTGGGAAAATGAATATTCCAAGCATGATGCTGTTACGCTTGATATGTTTACAAACTTTTTACATGATAAATGTAGAGTGTTAGAAAGTTTGCAAATAAATAATAATCAGAAAGGTAATCGAAGGCATAGTTTATCGGTAACATATGCACCTATTTGTTCTCTGTGTAGCAAGGATCACACTGTTTATAATTGTAAGACTTTTCTCAATTTCAATGTTAATAAAAGAATGACTGAAGCTAAAAAACGAAAATGGTGCTTAAACTGTTTAAGAAATAACCACCCTACTGAACAGTGCCGCTCTCAACCTTGCAGAAAGTGCTCAAAAGGGCATAATACTTTATTGCACACTAATTTTACACCTAATACTCAATCTGAGGCTAATAGTCAAAATCATCAAGCTCTCAATGGCAACTTGCAAAATCCTGAGCCTACTATGCCGCATGCCGGCCAGCATAAACAAAATACTTTAAATGCTCAGGATAATGTCAATGCTTACCATTCTGTAAATAGTGTGCCAAAGGTATTATTATCAACCGCCATAGTCAATGTTCTTGATAAAAACGGTGAGAGTCATACGTGTCGAGTTATGTTAGACAGTGGCAGTGAATCTAGCTTTATCACAGAACGAATGTGTGCCAAGCTGGGTTTAAATATTATTAGCACTAATATTTCTGTGACAGGTATAGGGCAAACTAACTCCAAGGTCTTAAAGCAAACTGATATCACAATACAAGCACGTCAAAGCTCTTATGAAATGAACTTAAAATGTTTAATTTTACCAAAAATAACTAACAAAATACCATTTATGGTCATAGATATTTCTCATCTTAAAATTCCCACTAATATTATATTAGCTGATCCCAGTTTTAATGAACCTGGTCCTATTGACATTTTGATCGGTTGTGACAAATTTTGGCATTTGCTTAACACGGGTCAAATTAAACTAGGTCATAACTTACCAGTTATGCAAAAAACCCAACTAGGATGGATAATTTCTGGAAGCATAGCTTCTAATCAGCCTAATTCTCAAATTACATGTAATTTAAGCATAACTCAAAATCTTGAAAACAGTTTGACTAAATTTTGGGAACTAGAGGAGAGAAATATTCAAAAATCTTTATCGATTGATGAGCAAGTGTGTGAAAACCTTTTTCAAACGACTACTAAACAAAATTTAGATGGTCACTTTCTGGTGTCGCTACCTTTAAAACAACCTACTTCAGTGTTAGGCGAGTCTAGAGAAATAGCTAAAAAACGGTTCTTAAATCTAGAGAAAAAACTTCAAAAAAATGAGCAGCTTAAAATTGAGTATAGTAGGTTTCTTGATGAATATGAGGAGCTTGGGCATATGTCTCAAATTAATACAGATGTACTAAAAAATATGGATTCCTTTTATCTTCCACATCATTGTGTGTTAAATAATGCTAGTACAACTACAAAATTACGCGTTGTATTTGACGGGTCAAGTAAATCTTCCAGTGGCTACTCATTAAATGACATTCTTCTGGTAGGGCCTACAGTACAAGAGGACCTATTTGCCATCGTTTTGCGAGCAAGAAAACATAATATTCTTCTCACAGGCGACGTCGCTAAGATGTATCGGCAAGTTTATGTAGACAAAACTCAGCGCAACCTTCAGCTGATATTGTGGCGCTCTGATCCATCCTGTGAAATAAAAACTTATCAACTAAACACACTTACCTATGGCACTGGTCCAGCAGCTTACTTGGCTACAAGGTGTCTTAAAGAACTTTCTGTGCAATGTAAGCAATCTAATCCCTTAATAAGTCAAATAATTGCTAAAGATTTTTATGTTGATGATCTTTGTACTGGAGGCAATACTATCGATGAGGTCAAAAATATTAAAACTCAAATTACTCAAATTCTTTTGTCAGGAGGATTTGATCTTCGTAAATTTCATTCAAATGAGCCTGCAGTCTTGTCAACGGATCCAAAGTCAAAAGATACTTCCGTTCATTTTGGTGAGTCTGGTGAGAATAAAACTTTGGGTCTTTATTGGGACTCAAAAAATGATACTTTCAAATATTCAATTCGTCAAATGACCAGGGAAGGGCCAGTCACTAAAAGAAATATTTTGTCATGCATAGCACAAATTTTTGATCCCTTAGGTCTTATTGCACCAGTGGTGATTACAGCAAAAATTATTATTCAAAGGCTCTGGCAGCTTAAGTTGTCTTGGGACGAATCTGTACCTTTGGATGTATTAACCAAATGGAGAACATTATACAACCAATTGGTTGACTTGAATGATTTAAAGGTTCCTAGGACTATTCTTATTAAAAATCCTATTTCTGTTGAGCTTCATGGTTTCTCGGATGCTAGTGAGGTAGCATACGGGGCTTGTATTTTTATTCGCTCTATTGACAGTGCAGGAGACTGTCATGTCAGTTTACTTTGTGCTAAAACAAGAGTAGCTCCATTAAAAGTGGTAACTATACCGCGGCTTGAACTGTGTGGGGCGCTCCTTCTTGTTGAGCTTGCTAATAAAGTAAAAAATTCTTTAAATATTCCATTTGAAAAAACATATTACTGGTGTGATTCTACAATTGCAGTAGCATGGATTAAATCTCGTTCTCTAGATTTTAAAATATTTGTTGCAAACAGGATTGCACAAATACAATCTCTCACTAAACCTGATGAGTGGAATTATATAAAGACCAGTGAAAATCCTGCTGATCACTTATCTCGAGGCCTCAGTCCAGGAAGTCTTATTTCTAATTATCTTTGGTGGCATGGTCCCCCTTGGCTTTCTATGTCTGATGACTCGTGGCCAATAGCCGCGGTCCATCTTGACAATACAGAATTGCCTGAAGTGCGCACAAAGTCAATTGCGCTGATATCTAACATAAATGATTATGATATTTTTAATAGGTTTTCTTCTCTGAGTAAATTGCAAAGGGTTCTGGCATATTGCCTTAGGTTTATAAATAACTGTAAAGTATCTAAAAGCATGCGACAAAGTGGTTTTCTGACTTGCAATGAATTAAGGAAAGGTTTATTGCAACTGATAAAAATGGCCCAATATCAGGAATTTAAAGAAGAAATACGCAGTTTGTCTAAAACCAATAAAGTTTCAAATAAAAGTTCATTAATAATGCTAAATCCATTTATGGATGGACAGGGAATTTTGAGAGTAGGAGGTAGGTTGAGACATTCTGCATTTGTAGAACATAAAAAACATCCTGCCATCTTGCCGGCAAAACATAGGTTAACATTGTTAATTGCGCAATATGAGCATATTAGACTGTTGCATGCTGGTTCTCAAAATCTTCTGGCCTCTATAAGGAATCATTATTGGCCTCTTGCTGGCAGAAACTTAGTAAAAAAGGTGGTTAGATCTTGCACAAAGTGCTTTCGTTTTGATACTTCTAGCATTCAACATATTATGGGTAACTTACCGAAACACCGCGTAACACCAAGCAGACCTTTTTTAGTTACTGGTATCGATTTTATGGGCCCGGTATTAATAAAGGATAGACTAGCAAGGAATTATAAAACAGTAAAGGCATGGGTCTGTCTGTTTGTATGCTTATCAACAAGAGCGATACATCTTGAGCTTGTTGGAGACTTGTCCACCAATGCTTTTTTTGCTGCGTTAAGGCGATTTTTTTCTAGACGCGGAATAAGTTCTGACATATATTCAGATCACGGAACTAATTTAGTTGGGGCGAAAAATGAAATTGAAAGGCTTTTGGTTAAAAATAAAGATCAAATTCATTCGCGACTCAGTTGTGACGGTGTCAAGTGGCATCTGATTCCACCTAGAGCTCCACACTTCGGGGGCCTCTGGGAAGCTGGAGTAAAATCCACAAAGTTTCACCTTAAAAGAGTAATAGGTACAAATGCGCTTACCTTTGAAGAATATTATACAGTCCTCTCACAAATCGAAGCTATTTTAAATTCGAGACCTATATCTCCTCTCAGCCATGATCCTTCAGATCCTCAACCTTTAACCCCCGCACACTTCTTGATTGGGCAACGACTAACCACTATCCCGGACGAAGACTACGTTCACATTCCTGAGAATCGACTTTCAAGGTTCAAGAGGCTGCAAAGGATGGTTCAGCATTTTTGGGCACGCTGGTCCAAGGAATACATTTCTGAATTGCAACAGCGAACTAAATGGAAACAAAGCTTTCCCAATCTGCTAAAACCGGGCTCTGTTGTACTGGTAAAAGAAGATGGGCTACCACCACTTAAATGGCAATTGGGTGTTGTAAACGAAGTTCATCCTGGCTCTGATGGCGTGGTTAGGGCTGCTACCATTAAAACTGCAACCTCCATCTTTAAGCGACCTGTTGTAAAGCTGTGCATCTTACCTAATGATGAATCATAGAACGTTGAAACCGTATGGATTTCAAGGCGGGCAGTATGTTTAGACGACCTTAACATCAAGTTTGAACAACCTTAGCTACAATTTATATAATATAGGCAAATCCATAGCAACGAGGAATGTCAACGTTGTCAACTAACAAAAAAGACACTTTAATTACTTTCTATAAAAAAAATGTAATAGAAATAGTTAATTGTTAAAGTTTAAATAAAAATCATACAAATCATAAATCTTCAGAGTTTGTACTACGTATAGACCATAACAAATACAAAAATCTTAAAATACAGCTAAAAGTTACCATAATATGTGTACAAATTTTTACATTAATAAGTTTAACAGTCTTCTCAGGAAAAATTCTTGAAAAATCGCTTTTTTTAGGCCTCCTGACTGTATATAACCCCTTAATGGCTTTACCTTCCGTTCTGTTAGTGATGTGATGAGTGAGTTAAGTTTAATGTAAAACCTTTCCGGAGAAAGTGAATTTTACTTTAAAAGTGACAAAAACATCAATTTTCAGTTTTTAATAGTGCGGATAGTAACAAAATACCGTAAAATTCTTTAAATAATAGGTTAATTTTTTAGTAAATGTTCAAAATGCCATCGCTTGCCTCGATGCATCTCCGGTTTCTTAGAAAATTACTTCTAACTGCTAAAAAGGTTGGATGTATCTTTGGAAGATGGTTTCTTCAGCTACTGTCCTTTGCCCAAGCTCATCTTGTGTATTGATGACTTCAGCTAAATATACAAGATGTTTTATGCATCTTTAGAAGTAAAAATCAAATGGATATAAGTCAGGGCTACGGGGAGAAAAGACCGTATTAAAGTGATTTTGTACTTTGTGCGGATAATGTGGTGAAGCGCCATCATGTAAGTACCACATGCCAAGACGAACGTGTAAGGGAACGTCTAATAATAATTGAAACAAATTGTGTCCGAGAAAATCTAAATTGATTTGTGCGTTAAGCGGTTCAGGCAGCTGCACTGGGCGCACTAAACGGTCACCAATTATTTTAAAACAAATATTAATTTTAAATTCGAATTAAAAATGCCGAATTCATGTGGCACTTGGGTTTTCATGTGCCCACATGTGGCAGTTTTTTCGTTTAATAATACTTCTTCTTGTAAATATCGCCTCATCTGTAAACATAAATATGAAAACATAAGCAGGATCCTGTCTATGATGGTTTAGAATATTATGACAAAAAGTTATTCTTGGCAAAATGCCACTTGGCAAAAAACTACACCACTAAAATACTTTAATTACGATATTTTTATGCAGCTAAATAAACAAATATATCTCCTGAAACTCATAGACCAATAATAGACTGCTATATTTGAGCTTAAAAATAAAGCTTTTAAAAATTCTCCTTAAGGTATGTTAAATATTACCCTCTGAAACAGTAAATACTGCTGATAGCAACATGTTTTTATAAATGAGATCACAAATACCAATGAAACAAGCCTTATTTAGATGAGAGATTCGTTTAGGAAATCAACATCTTTTAAAAAAGTTAATAAATATCTAAAATAAGCTAGAAAAATATTAAAGAATGATAAAATTAATTTATCTATAACAACATAACAATAACGCTTTTTTTATTAAATCCTGTTTGATATAAAATAACGCTATATTGTCAGGATGTGACTTTAAGACCACGCTGTAAATATACCATAACAATTTTGATTCTACTAGTTTTATTTTGTAAATACTTAGTTTTAACGACTGAAGTTTGGAACAACTTTTATTTCATAGCCCTATAATCTTAAGGGTAACGTGTCTATCAAATTTTGTACCTATTCTCTAGAATATTATTATCTTACAGCGCTTTAAAGTTTTATATTTTACTACGGTTAAAAATATTTATCAGCAATAATTTCAGATTGCATTCATTTTATTGACACGATTTTTTGATATGTAGCCATTTTTTATTACCTTCGTATATTAATTAGAATGCAATTTTAGTAACAAAATCAGCACTAAGAGTATTGCGATCAACTAAAATAACTTAAACACATAATTTTTTTTATTTTAAGCACCAGCGAACCTATTTCTTAACGTCAACAATGGGTATAGGTATCGTGAATTAATGTAAACTTCTTGCCGGAACCGTTTTTCACAACACCTACTTTTTGTAGAAAATAAACAATATATTAAATTCAACCTCTACAAGGCGCTTAATAAACAATAAAACAGAAATATTTTCCAGCGAAGTTAAAATCACTATCTAGTTCACTGTTGACCAGTTTACTTTGTCAGCGGCTGGTACTAGTAGTAGATCACTATTCTAATGAATAATTTTTGCAAAATAATAAAACAGTATCAACCAAAATTCGTTACCAGTATTTGCTTGATGATAACTGTTAATTGAAATTAAAAAATTTTAAAATATTAAACAGTAGATAAAGTAAAGCATAGTATCCTGCGTTTAATTACTAATTCGAATAAATTTCTACGCTGGCCTTCGGCTGGTCTAGTAAAATTCACCCTCAGAAGTAATTCCAATTACTATACGTCACAACGCAACAAATAGTATAAAATTAATTTATATAGAAGTTGCGTAAGAAGTTAATTAAGAGTATATTATGTATGGTAATAACTTATTACAAACGAGTGAGATTATGCAGGCGGTAATCCAATGTGTTTGTAATAAACTTACCACCCGAGTTGTGTACTAGTGGCGACTGCAATTAAGAACGTGGCGTCCTCATCGACCGATTTGGGAACTGCTATAGCGGGGAATATTTTCGTTTCGTCGTCGTCGTTATTATCGTGATATTTGGCATCTTTGTCAGTTTTGTCCTTTAGCGAGCCCTTCTTACCTGTTAAAAATCAGCTGATTGCAACTGGCTTCAATAATTTGAGTCGCCAATACTTTCTTTACGGATAAAAATATATACAGGGTGCCCCAAGAGTGCATTCCCTGGCGATATCATGATACGATAGTTGAAGAAAAATTAATATTTTAAAAAAATAATACAAGTCACTGCGCTTAAACAAAAAACAAATCCTGAAAAAAGAAATGGTCTGTACACTGTCAATATTAATTTTCCTTAACAGTAGAGTGGCGTAACACCCAAAACCATAAATCTTTTAAATATGAATCCGCCAGAATCATACAGACATTATTTTTACGGTAGTTGAATGTAAAAGAAAAAATTTATCACGAAAGTTTCTTATTTATGTCAGGTGCGCATTTTCAATTGTACAAGGCTACTCAAAAAGTCTGAGGTTAAATCTATATACTAATACTATATTTTTTTAATTTTTAAAATGTTGGTTGCTTTAATAAATTCAATAAATCTGTCAAGAACGGCCTACATAATAAAATTTCTTGTAACTGTAGTGGTGCAATGAACTTATTTTATACAGTACCCATTTTATGATTTTTGAGGTGTTTATTTGGAGGTAAGTAATTTCGTGGCAAAACTAGGTACATTATTAATAAATCTTCCTTAATTAAAAATGTGTATTTTGCATGTTGCGTTGATATCACTAGTTGCCCACAAAAAGTTTGACCCACCTGTAAAAAATCTCATGGGTCGCGCCTGGTGTAGACTGATAAAATGTTGTACATTGCACGTGTACTAAAGCATATTACAGCACGCTTATAGTTACCCCAATTATTTTATAATAACTATACCTACTGAGTAACAAGATCTAGATACAAAGGGTAAGTAATTTTAGTTCTTATGGAATATTAAAAAATTGATAAAGAAAAAAATATATCTCTTGAAACATGTATTAAAACAAGAACTTCTAAGAATAATGATATATTTTTAGAGCAGGTCATAAAATATATACATAGTTTAATAAGATTAAAACTTCGGCTCCGGAAATAGCTTTTACCACAATGTAGTAAGGCGTTTTAATACAATATTAAATCCAGCTAGGCAAAATTTTAACACAAGTAAAGAACAAGCTCCAGTAACTCTCTTTGGCTACGCCCTAGCGCTAGAAAATGGTTCCTTTCAACACGCATTTATTTTATTTTAGTACCTCATTTAGTGCAAGGAAATGTATATAAATTCCGCAAATGTGACAACCGCTTTACACTGTTTTAGATAAATTTCTTGAATAGCTTAAAGTCGGTATTTGTTTTTTCCTATTTTGTATTTTTGGGGTATAACCCTACTTCACACTTCTTATTAAGACTATACAATGTTGGTAAAATTTATCTAGAAAGCCGTTATATTTTATTAGATTGGTGGTTTAGTTGTTCCGAAAATACATTTTTTTAATTTGAACTTTTATTAGGAATTTTTCCTACAGACAGTGTGTGTGGAAATATCCTCTACAATTGAAAGAATAATACTGACATATTAAAACTTGAAATATCAGGGCGGCCAAAGAGAAAAACCAAAATGGTGTCAAATGAAAAGTACCTTAAATTTTTATTTTACGGCAAAATGTTACACAAAATTAAATATAAAGTTTAAACTCATGTACCCTATTTTTATATAACTAAAAACATACGTATATAATAAAGCGACTTTCTAATAAAATTACATAAGTAGTAAGAGCTTGGTAGGTGCAGTTGTACAATTAAATGTAATTTATAATTTACTTAAAAATATTTTTCAGAAATGTTAGGAAACGCTATTTTAATAGGAGGCCACGAGTCTAAAACTACATTTCTGTGTAGAAATATTTAAGAAAATACATCTTAAAATAATGTAGAAAGAAATATTGCAACTTAAAATTTCATTTTTTTAAAGAAAAGTAAGTATTTTTTCAAGGCATTTGTAAAATATTCGAAATAATGTGCTCATACATAATTTTAGATGTATTTTTACAACATAAGTATATTTAAAACTACTTAAAACATATAATTATTCAAAATTAGAATACAACAAAAATATAAAATTATGTTTTACAATTCTATAGATACAAAAAAAGGATATTTTCCAGAAGCAAATATAAATATAGTAGAACTATACTATAATATTTTTCAAGTAAATAAATAACTACAAGGTGTACCTTGTTGTATAATATAATTCTACAAAGAAATAATTATAAAACAAACCAACTTTTACGAAACGAAGCGTTGGTCAGGTGTGCACCGCGCGCTCACTATTGAGGCATACTTCAAGAGTAACGATTCTTACGCAGTTGCAAGACGTAGATTTTGTGTTCACTTCAAAATTCGGCATGTGAAGGACGCCCCAAGTAAAAATTTGGCGAAGCTGTGGGTGCGGAGGTTATTTACATAAATTTAACGATACTCACCTTCAATGATGCATATTTATGAAAAATTATTGATTAACTTTGCATTAGATATGTGCTTTCTTCCAACATCGGCTGTTTTAGACACATGAGAAATGACGTTTTCAGGGTAGTTCTTCAATAGATTTCATTATTTAATAAAAATAATTATACACAAATTACACTAATAAAAGAAATAACCATAACACAATGAACAATTACTGAGCAAATAAGGCGGCTCTCCCCACGCTACTCGTCTAAACGCACATCTTTGTTTCCGAAGTTAAATTTCTCTTCTGATTGGTTGCTGTGTTACGAAGAGGAAAAATAAATCAGATAGAGTATGTGACGGTAGGAAATGTGGATGTTTTTTGTATTACATAACAAACCTGTTCAACTTTAGCTCAAGTTTTACGTTAACATGTAGATTGACACTTTTTTGCGTCATGTAATATTGAAACCCGATCTCTAGTTTTATAAGTGCACTGAACCTTAAAAGTTATTTAAAGTTTATTTCTGAAAATTTTTGATATCTTCCAGATATAATTGAACCGTTGGAAACACAAAACCTCCCCTTTTTGACTTCATTCAATTTATTTCAGACAACGATAGACAAGCTTAAAGCATGTCCTACCGAAATTGGTTAAAAATTGAGAGTGAATATGCCACAAACCTTGGAAAGAAATCCAGGATTTTCAGAATTAACAAACATTTTTGAAACATTGAAAACTAAAAGATACGATCATTTTTGTTTCGCTCCTGTTACAAGCTATGGTATCGAAAGGAGCTTTTTTGGACTTAGATATATTATTAATTATAAACGAACTCGTTTTACTGAAACGAATTTTTAAAAAAATGTTAATTATATCAAGTAGTCTAAATTTGTTTTCATTTTACTTTTATTACAAAAAAATATTTTCGCAGCGCCCCTGAACTTTCGTTTTTCCAGTCGATAAGCGTGACTCATTTGGGACGACCTCGTACCTTTTTCCGATCCTTAGTAATGACTTCCTTCAACGATTTATGAAATACAAAAAATACATGCATATTTCTTATTACTGTACCAAAAACAAGATTTGAAAATATGGACTTTTTCCAAAAGAACTTCTTACAGATAAATAATATTGCCTTTTTCATAAAACTCTAATTCTTACGACCGATTGAGGGAGAACCATTAAATATGCTTTAAAAATAAAAAAAAAATATTTTGCCTAAATTGTTTTTATATTTGTCGCAAAATTAGTGTGGTCCCCATTATTTTTCGGCAAAAAAGGGCAGTTCTGGACATAAACAGTAATTTGTACTTTATTGCAGCTTCTTAATTGTATAGCCAATCATAACTCACAAAAAGGAGCTTTAACTTTATGCCAATGCTTCCCAAGAGTACTAAAACGGTTTATTCATCATCAACGGCTGCCACTGCAGTAAACCCTTCCAACAAAATTTTTTATGGCTTTTTTATATCGCTTATAAAAAAATTATTAACTTCAGTTTTATCATATGTCTGACTTATTAAAAAGATATTTGTAAATGATTTGATTATTTAGTGTTATTCTAAAATGTCCGACCCTTGGATGAAGATGCATTGAAATTTCACTGTTTTACAGGTACTAATGTACTATCATGTACAAATAAAGCATTTAAACGTCAAATTCCTTGTATTTTATTTTGAAAGTGGCAAGAGATTTTATTACAAATTAAATGGGTAATACGACATGGCACAAAATTAGCAAAGAGGCACTTTATTAAATATAAATATTTTATTTCATCTATAGATAAAATTATAGTTAAAAATTAGAAAAGCAATACTAGAGAACAAAAGTAATAGGCTAAGAGAACCTGCAGAATTTTGTTGTGAAAATTTTGAGTCTCTCACGTTCAGATCCAGTAAGAAGATTTAAGATTTAGTACTGGTTTAATTTAAGATCTTCTAGTTGATCAGTTATGTTTTGACAAGTTTTTGTTAATAAGTCGTCATTAAAAACTTCTGAATTATCCTGATAATTTAACGATTTGCTTGGTTTCCAAATGATGTTCATCTCGGAATGGGTTGCTAGAATGAATTTAGTTTTATTATTATCGAAAGTACGTACTTAAATTGACCTTTTCTTTATAAGTTTGAGAAAAAACTCAAAAACAAATTCACAGTATAAAACTTAGTTGTCTTATTCTTACACTTGTCAGTTTAAAACTTTTGGTTGTTGACCGGTCTAGCGTTGGAGAATCTGGCTGTTAGTGTTTTAAAATCGACCTCAGAGTCACAGAGTCTGGCTTGCGAGTCCCGTTTTGCGTCTACTAAAAGCAAAATTAACCGTTTTCTGAATAGTAGAAAGTCAAAAGGCATGTGAGAGTACTAAAAATTTGCAAAATCGCTTCAGTGGAAAGTATACTTCTTTTTAAAAACATGGTAAAATGTAAATGGGAAAAGTTGTTTAGAATTAAAAGTTATACTGAAATATGAATTCATGACCTGCTAGCTTAAAAAAATTATGGGTACTTTACTTTTAAGTGATTATAAAGTTTTTGTTTAAAATAATCATTAATCGACACAAGCCTTCGCCCGGATTCTTTTTTTCAAAATAAATGTATACAGGGTGTCCGGAAACGAATGGAACATATTTTAATAGTAGATTCCTAGTTCCTACAGATGCGTAACAACAAACCTGAAACCTCCACACACCGAATCTACTTGTTAGTGATCGTGAACTATTTTCAAATATTCAATAGAATTTTTCTTGTGGCGATAAAAAGTTAAGAAAATCCCTTATTCACAAAAATCTCATTAATATCCACTACTACGGCACATCTTAGTGATTAATGATTTGTGTCGAAACTCTTAAGCGTTTTTTTATAAACAACAATAATTTTTTCGGGAAACATTAATTTATGGACGTTATCGGGTGCGAAAGCTTGAAAGTAATTTATTACGAAAAATCCATTATTTAGGTTGGGTTGAAAAAGTCTGCACATAATGACCGGTGGATAAAAATAAAGTTTTATTGAAAAAAATTAAGTAAGAAATTAAGTTTGGGATTATTGAACACAAATGAATAAAAATAGTAACTCTTTCTTATAGCTGACACAGGCATGTATTATTTAACCCTGAATTATTTTAGACTGTATATTTAAAAGTGTAAATATTTTCATTACATATGTATGTTACAGTGTGTGTTTAGTAACAAAACACTAAAGAATTCCCATATGTGTATTATGTGTGTTTTTAAAGAAATGTACAGTGTAAGTAACAACGAGCGTGCAATAAAGTTTTATTGGTGAAGGACTTTATATTAAATTTTAATATTTGGGAAGCTCCTATTTCCCAACGCGCTAACTTATTCTATTCTAGCTTTTTTTGGTTACCATGGTAACCAATTCCCACTTGGTAATTTTAAATTGAACACCCTGCATATTTTTCAGTTTTTATACAGCGTGTCCAGAAACCATATTAACAAATGGGGAACGTTTTTATTTTTGACTTTACGGACAAAAGTTATTATTTATAAAAAGTTCTGCTTGTTAAGAAAATAACAGTTCAATTTTAAAAAAATTACCCAGCATATTTAGAGTGTCAAAAAAAGTAAAAACGGTAAATGCCGTAGAAGGTAAACTATCTTTAATTTTAATTGCAAAGTACAGTAACGTAAGAAAGTGTCGTCGAGAACTGAATAGTGACTGAATATGGAATTTGACAAAAAAGCATAATGGTCATTCATATGTACCATTGAATTAAAAAAAGCGTTCTGAAATACATGTTTTTTAAAATAGTATACATATTAACAAAATAAACTACAATAACATTTTATGAAA
Organism: Philopedon plagiatum; assembly: GCA_963971165.1. Classification (NCBI taxonomy): domain Eukaryota; kingdom Metazoa; phylum Arthropoda; class Insecta; order Coleoptera; family Curculionidae; genus Philopedon; species Philopedon plagiatum. Next base: position 30,632,491 of record OZ020190.1, on the reverse strand, counting down.
TAGTACATTAAGCTTCAACACGACCACTGTTTCTCTCCATACAAACTATTGTACGTCGTGAAAATTCCACCACTGCAATCACTGCATTTCTAGTCATCTAAGGGGAAATTTCCTGAACACATTTTCTAATTATTCTCTTTAAATGGTCTATGTTTTTAAAAGGTCTGTGGCATAGACTTTTTCTTTTAAGAATCCTCATAAGAAAAAATCTAGGAATCTGGGGACCTTGGTGGCCAAGCAAATTCTGACCTTCGTCCAATCCACCTCTGTGGAAATATCTAGTTTAAAATTTCTGTCACTCTTGCAGAGCTGTGATATGAAACACCGTCATGTTGGAATCAAAGTGTGTTTCTTGTGCTCAGTGGTAGTCCATGAAAAAATTCAAATAATCCCGTGTTCAAAAAGTTCAAGTTTCACCGGTAATATTGTCTCGAAAAAAGTACGGCCCTTTTCTCTTAAAAACACCAAACCAAACGTTTGCCTTGAAAGAATACTGGTCACGACACTCAATTACAAAGTGGAGATTCTCGTCGCTCCACCACCTACAGTTTTGGAAATACACCACTCCATTTGAGGTAAACGTGGCCTCATCTGCAAACATTTTCCTTGCAAAAAATGGATCATCTTCTATCTTAACTTGAAACCAAGAGCTAAACAAAAATCGTGAATCAAAATCTCTAAGCTGCAGTTTGTGAAGAAATTTTGGTTGGTATGGGTGAAATTGATCTTTCCTTAAAATAACTTGGGCTTTTGTAACAGGTCGTGGAACAGTTTGTGAAATATTTCTCAGAGATTTTTGGATTTTTACGACAGCTTGCATAACCTCTAATTGAGTATCTTTGTCCGTCCGCCAATGCTGGTGCTTGTCACAAAATTTATTGCTTACAGACACATGACCATAAGGTTATTTTGTCAAATTTCATAATCGATCACTTTTCAGTTCTGGACGACACTTTCCTACGTTATTGTACTTGCAATTAAAATTAAAGATAGTTTTCCTTCTACGGCATTTATCGTTTTCCTTTTTTTGACACCTCGTCTATGCTGGGTTAAAATTCCTGACTTGAGTGTTACTTTCTCAAAAAGCAGAACTTTCTATGAAGAATAAAATTTTGTCGTAAAGTCAAAAATAAAAAAGTTTCCCATCTGTTAAGATGGTTTCTGGACACTGTATATTTTATTAAAGCTTAAAAGGTTTTTGTTCAGCAGACCCTATGCCTAACCCTTTCGGTTTTCGAGGTAATTGGTTTTATTTAGAAAGTTGACTGATTTTACTCTAGTTTTCTTCAGTGAATAAGATCATACTATTTTTAGCAAAAACCTATTTGAGTAGTAGAAACTCAATGCAAAGAAGTAAATTATCTACAAAATATAAATAACAACAAAATTCTGTACAGGGTGTTCCAAAAGTACTCCTTTATCAACGCAATATTAATATTTTTTCAAATGAGAGTCCACTTATTTTTTTTAACATTTTCGCAATCTAAACAAAATTTAAACATGAGTTTATATTGCAAACCCTATACCCAAAATCTAACCCATTTTAAACAAAAACAATTTTTATTTCGTCATGCCCATTAAAGCCAGTTCTTCTACATTCAGCCGTTAAATTTTTTGTTAATTATTATCAAAAACAAACAAAAATCATTTTATTAATGCCAAAATGATCCCGTTGATTTTTAGGTGAGTCTAATTTGAATAATTTTGCTGAAAAAACGATATTGTCAGTCAATATACAGTCCGTGTCCAACCTTGTATGGTCGTGTTATAGAGTATAACAAAAAACTGTTATGGTAATCTGATCGCTGGGTTCTCAGGAGAAATGACCTTCCAGGCCATTTGACCTAACTTATTGACATTTCTTTTTATGGGGATATTTGAAATCCAGTGTACTAAACACGACAAATACATTACCAGAATTTTTAAATTATGTGTAACAAAAGCAGAAATAAAACAAACATTATTTTGTTAGGTTCTCAAAATGACGCCTTTGACGTTTATACAACTGTACAAACTAGCTTTCATTTACTCCCTTACATTGCAAATAATTTATTCCGTGCAATGCCTGTTCTCCTAAATCTTGTACTGTATTTGGTTCTGTTTAGTACAATTTAGATTTCAAATATCTACAGGAGTTAGGTCGCGGAGCCTGGGTGGCCATTTTGCCAAACCAGCGACTGGATACCCATAATAATTTTTTGAAAATGATCAAATTTTGCAGGGGGTAAAATGTAAAATGGAAAAAAAATCAATGGCGTCGTCTAGGGTGTCAAATGAAAGCTTATTGACGCACGAATTCAACAATACATATGACGTATTTTTTATGCATTTTTCGGAAAAAAAGCTTAAAAATTGCTGTCCCTCACCCTCCCTACCAAAAGAACCGCTTTAAAAGTCAGAAAAAAATCATGAACATTAAGAATTAGGTGTAGATTGGGCCTAAATTATCAGGATTGCAAAATTCTAGCGCGATCAATTGTTATAAACAATTTAATTGTTTATTTCCTTATAACTGCTTAACCTTTGGTTTTAGAGAAAAAGTGTTTCAACAAAACATGGTTCTCACGATGCAAGGAACGCCTTTTGTTCTTACACGTTTTCCAAAATTTTTAATTTGGCTCAGTCGAAACGCTCCCCACTAAGCTACACGATGTGACACGGCGTTGGTGCCGTCGGCGGATGAGCGATGAGCGGAGATCGGGCGGCCGAGGTTTGCACAGGTGAAGTGCAAACTGCATTGTTAAAAATAATTAAATATTTTTTTTACATTTAAAGAATCGAATTTAGTTTTCTGAAAAAAGTTCGCAAATTTTTGAATAGGGAATTGAAACACCTAAATGGGGGATTACTCGACATCACTTCCCATTTATAATTTTTGACGTGGGGATTGGTGCGGATAGGGGTTCCCCCTAAAAACGAAAAGGGACGTGATCCTGACGTGTTCCAGAATTTTTTTAAAACCAACGATTGTATGGGGTGTCCGTTTTAATTAAAATGCCCTGAATCATTCAGTGCATTTATAATTCTAAAGGTAAGAAGCTTATTTGTCTTGAGAGATTCAAATTAACCAAGGCTCCTTCTAAAGTAAAAAATTGGAAATAAATTTTCCAAACTAGATCGAATTAAACAAAGACCAAACTCCGTAATACCAGACAGACTGTGATTTTAGAAACTTCCCGATATCGAATAGGTCTGAATTGGCTGTCAAGCAAACAACAATGAGTGGTCGCCAATAATGCAATTCCCATTATTCTGTCAAACTGTCGTTAACTCAGTTATATATTCTAAAATACGGAATAATTAACTAGCATAACGTTACTTTGGGTTCATATTGAATGGAATGTTTAATTAATAAAATTAATGTAGTGAGGACCCATATCAAAGCAAATATTGAGAAATATGGTTATTAAACTAGAGAAAAAAGGTAAAAATTTGTCCCTATTTTCATAGTACTTGGTTAAAAAGGTTAAATATCATTATGGAAAAACATTTATTCTTCTGTAAATCTATCTTTGTTCTTTACAGCCTAAACAATGAGAGTACAGACAGCATCATATGTAAGATTTGCATGTTGACGAAATCCCAAAATAACCCTATTCGGAGTAAAAAGTTTCCACCAGTCTTTGGAGAGTGTAAGCAAATTCCTTTAATTAATATTAAACAGCGCTGCACCGGCACCGTTGTTTACTAAGGTTTTATGCTAATTTAATGCTCCAGTTGGGAGAATAATTGGGAGAAAATGTGCGAAAAGTTTAGTTAGAACGTCTGATTTTTAAATGAAACAATTTCAAATTCTAAGGTTACTGCCAGCTTCTAAAATCCTAAACCATCGATAAAACCACCGAGAAGAGTTGTTCTAAGAAATTAGAGTGACTTTATATACAAGTATATTTTAGCCTGACCACTTATAGCTCCAAATTATTTTTAAGAATAATTAGAATTAAGTAAAGTTAGTTAATATGATAAAATGATAAGTTAGAATAGAATAAATTGCCAGGCTAGTTGCATGTTTTAGGATTAATAGAAAGTTACGTTCTCTTTTGTAAAAAATTGATCCGTGGAACTGTTTTTTATTATCATCGTTACTAATGTATTTTGTTCACTTTGTTCACAAAATCTTTAGGTGAATCTTAAAATAATACCACCATAGGAGAGAAATGGAAATGGATGGATAACCGGTGTCTCCAAGCATGGATTCATGAAAGGATCGTGACAACATAAACATGGTAGCTTCCTAAGTCCAGAAAGCTAATGTCAGAAAGTCTGACATCATACAACAAATAGTCTTTTACGCAGTGGTGTATGCTATTTTGCCAGCATGGTTCCTGTTGTTTTTCCAATGCTAACAGCCTCCGAAACATTCTAGTAGATGCACAGACAGGACGGCGAGAATTCTGCTAAAGAAGTCTCATTTTTACAAGCTTTTATTTAACTTCACCTGTTAGTTTGCTTGTATGTATGTATGTATGTATGTTTAGGTTAAATATTGCAATCAAAATTTCGACTAGTTCTAATTAAGCTAGAGCTTTGAAATTTTGCACACGTGTATAAGTCGGTTGACAATGCAATATAATATATTTAATATTGTTCTAAATCCAATATGGCGGAGGCCCCAAGATGGCGGATTACCTTTTTCTTTACAATCCCCTTGACAGGGGTATCAAATAAAAGGGTTTGACGAGTAGAATATGATAAGCTAGGTGACGTCATTCTAAACCAATATGGCGGACGCCACAAAATTGCGGATTATCATTTTCTTCTTGATATGGGTGTGAAATGTTTGACGTGTAGAATGTTTGACGAGTAGAATACGATAACAGGTAAAATGTCTTGTAATAGTGACGCATTATCAGAAATGCATAGCTTAAGACGTAACTAAAAATTTAAAAACAAAATTTTATAAAAAATACTTTTTAAAAATAACCTTTTATTATTTAAGGTACCTGCGCCAAATATTGCCACGAGTTAACTACTAAGACCATGGCAATCTGTTTTTAAAAACTATTTATTTTTCTATGTTACAGAATTATGACCAGAAATATTATTACAAAATACATGTTTAACAATTTAAGGTTTTCAACTGACTGACTCGTCCTGGCTTTAGATGCATTCTATATTGTTATCCGACATGCATATTCAGCATTATCTCCGCCTAGGTGGTGATATAACTCACGCTAAGACTTTTTAATTTTTATTGCACGTGTTGTCATCATTATTTCGACAATTATTTTTAAATGAACTATGTACTGTTTTATACTTATTAAAAAATTGCTAATACCTTAATTAAAAACGAAGCCGTTTTCGGATCCTCTTTAAAATGTTTGAAAAATGGCAGTATTTAGGACATACGCTCCTATTATTGTCGGGGGTGGTAATAACAGCAACACACCTCGTAAACCCAAAAGAATCTTGGACAAATAAAAAATTTATTAAAAATTAACATCGATATTTCATTATTAAGCAAGAATAATGGAAATATATTATTTCTTTTAAGCAAGTAACAAGTTTTTACTATAAACTAAACTCAACGGAAAAAATCAATATCATGTTAGCAACAATTACATTTTATTCACAATCTGTGCATCTAAAAATTCCTCTGTCTTCTTTAGAAAGTCCTACGCACCCTTCATGTACGTGTACGTATCTGTTGCAAACTGAATATAACCTCATATCGGCCTGTCGCATGCCGGTGGCAATATTTGTATTTGACCATGGCAATATTAGAAACATAGTAGTGCATGCAAATATGGCAGTGACGTAATATCAAATTTACCCACAAAAAAAATTAAGTACCTATATATACCTACCTCATAAACCGATTACTTTTACTTAAGTTTTGGTAATAAGGCGGTACGAGATTTATCAGCCTAACGTATTTTTATAGCAAACATAAGCGGAACACGTTGTTTATAGTACTGCAGTTGTAAAAGCAAAAAGAGCGCGCTGCCATAGGTGGTTCTAGACCTCCATTTTTGGGGGGCTTAAGGCCCTGGTTTATATATAGGCGGCTAGGCCACTCAGTTGGATTTCGGGGGGCTAATTCCAGATTAGCCCCCGCCTAAAACACCGATGCGCGCTGCTCTTCCAGTGACACGAAGATTTCGATGTGAGTAACCAATGGTCGGTATCGCCGGGTGTATGAAGTATTGCATCATACATTAAAGGTGGGTGGCAATATTAGGCACATGACAATAATTGGCGGAGGTGCCTATGTACTAAAACGAAAAAAGTATAATAACTTTCGTATAATACGTATTCGTATAGACGAATAAGTATAGATTTTTCATTGTAGCAATGCTAAATGCTATTTATATGTGGACGTAGTTCGCGTGGGTGGATCCTAGTAAAAGTAGTATATACCTAGATATAATATATTATGTTAGATTTATTTTCTTAAAAGCTTGTCGCGTATATAAAAAAAAATACATACTTAGGTATCTACTTACAATTTCTGCCTAACAAAATTATTGGCTGTATTTATAATTTACAAGAATAGTTTTAGTGTTTGCTGAATACCAATAACATTAACCAGAGCGCGATAAGTTGCTAGCAAAAAAATAAGGATTTTTTCGTAAAAGCATTTTAATTTCTTGATGGATTTCTCCATATAAGTTTAATGCAGGGATCCTTGTCTAGTTTTACAATTTTTTTTTAATTTCCTCAATGAAAGTTAATTAGAAATTCATCATAATATTAAATAAATGTAGAGTAGGTACGACCAAGCTGGTAATTAACTTATAACTCAAAATAGTAGGTAATATATTATACAGAGTTCGTTAAAATACATTAACGTAAAAATCCATTCCCGTAAAATTGTAGGGGTACTTTATTTATTCTTTACGAGTCAAGTGTTTCGTGTAATTTTCTGAACCGCTGGCGCTGGTCGGGATTTCCGTTTACTTCACGCTAATTTAGTCTTTTTCTCGCGCTTATTTCTTTCTAACAAATTTATAGGGAGGAAATTTTAAATTAGATCCGAAGAAAAACAGCAAGAAAATAAAGCATAATTGCGAAAAGCTTTTCGTAGTTTCGATCCGGCTGAAACCAGTGCCTGAAATTTTAAATCCACAAATCATTTGTATTGTGCTCGGGTAATAAAACATTTGTAAGAAAATTGAAGCCGGAATTTAAAAGGTTTATGCAGGTTCCCTTCTATTTAACTTACGTCGATTTGTTAACATTTTAAAACCAAAAATAATCTTTTGCTCTCTTTTCAAGCCCGGAAAATTTTTATCTGAGAGATTTTAATGACTTAATTATAATTTGCGTTTTTAAAATTATGAGTGGAGTTTTATTAACAAGACTTTACGGGCAAACTCACTTAAACCTAAATATTTCTGATCAACCTGTATACAAATAAGTCACTACATGGTATGATAATATTAAAGAATTGAGAAAAATATTAATTAATTGTTTTATGACTTTCTTACTGAAAGTATGGTTTTGTAGCAAACGCACGGATTACATTGCACATCAGTAGCGACTGGGATTTTAAAGCTGTATATCTCTGTTGCTACTTAGGGGACCCAAGCCAAGTTCAGGGTTTTAGATAGTGAGCCTACTAGGAATGTTTTGGTAAAGTAAAAAAAAATATTTTGGAATTTGCGAAAAAGTTGAATTTTTGCTTTAAAAAATGAATACGCTTAGGTATTTTATTTACAATTTTTTGGAACAAATTTTATATCATTTTGTCGTAATTTTTAACTTTTAATAGAAAAAAATGTGTCAGTAGAAAGTTATAGTCAATTGAATTTGTTTTTAAATTATATATTAGGTTTAAAAAATTTAAATGACTAACTTTCTACTAACACATTTTTTTCTCTTAAAATTTAAAATTTTTTGAAAAATCGATGTAAAATTTGTTTAGAAAAAATAATAAATAAAATACCTAAGTGTGTTCATTTTTAAACAGGGGGGTCAAAGCAAAAATTCAACTTTTTTTCGCAAATTACAAAATATCTTTTTTCTTTACCAAAACATTCCTAGTAGGCTTACTATCAAAAACCCTGAATTTGGCATGGGTCCCGTAAGTAGCAACAGAGATATACAACTTGAAAATTTTACCAGTCGCCACTGTTGCACCGTATGCATAGGGTTTTTATTTATATTTTGAACGGAGTACGCAGGCTTTTGTTACATCAAAAATTGATAGATACAAAAAACCATATATTTTTGAAATCAGAAAAAAGTTTTTCTAGGAAATAAATAAAATAAAACCATAAAATTAATGCTAATTTTTTGACTCTATCATCGTCATTTTTTATTTTTTAGCATATCCTAAGGGTTTAGATAAATCTCTAAAACCCGTATTTATAATTTTTTTAAATCTCCAAAATTAAGCTTATGTCTCGTTAAAAATACATGTATGTATAAACCTGTACACTACATGGACTTGTTATTGAAATAAATAACTTAACCTTATAACTAACCTTATTTATTAAAAACCTATAAGAAAAATCCATTATTTGAAACATTTCACTATACTCAAAATAAATGGTGAAATAAAAATGAAATTATTTCATATCTTCTAACTTCCTATTGTTATCCTAACAATACCTAAAAATTATAATAATTATAATATTTATATAATTTGAAATATCTCGCAAAAACAATTTTAAAAATATTTTATCGAGGAACAACTTGTTGCCAGTACACCTTTTAGAGCCGATCTAATTTTTTAAATAACAAAAAATTAAAAAAAAGTTCTTGCCCCAACACAGATTCGAACCCTCGACCTTCGCTGACATAATACCATCTGGACTACGCTGGCTATGTGACAAAATTGGTCCGATACCGTTAAATTTGATGCCTAGCGCTGGCCTGACAGAAATCGTATTTTTAATTTTTCATGTTTAACCACTAATTAATATTATTAATACGATGCAAATACAATGCGCATATTAGGTACCTACCTAATTAGTTTTTCTTTTTCCGAACCAAATGTTTTGAAATAGTATATTTTAGGGGGCGGTTTGAGAGTATTTCCATAGTGGGAGTGGCCAGATATTATGGGTGGGCCGTCGACCAATTGTGTCTCTTTTTAACTTCCTCCAGCGCGTATGTCTGTTTCTCTCTTACTTTTAATGAATTTATATCATCCATATAAACCTATAAGATCAATTTATATATATGACCCAGCCCGGAGCAAGCTTGGATATCCTTTGAAGATGGCTTGGCTTGATTCTTTCTTGGGGAGTTTTCGCATGGAACTTTGAAACAAAATATTCTTTTTTTGGTTTTAAAAAATTAAAAAATAAATTATTAGGTCGATCACTGAAAATTTTAGGTGGGTCATTGACCAAATGACCTTATGGACCGGCCGGGCCTGGTACGCAAAGACTTAACCTGCCCTTTATTGATACTATTTTATAACAAAAATATAAACTCCAATGTCTTCTGAGACATCTATTGTTATCCTGCTGTTTTAAAAACATTTTAAGAATAATTGTTCTTTAGATATTTGATAACTAAAAACTTTATATTTCCCATATTAAACCTAAATGAAATCATAAGTTTAAACGGCTCTTCTATTTTCCATAAATATACTACGCAGAGCGTAGAGTAATTCTCAGACTTTATTGCTGACAAGCCTAATTTAACTCATATTTCAAACCGGGACTTGCTTTAAATTAAAAAAGTTTACATGATTATATGTTATCGTAAAAAAAACTTAATTAGTTGACTGGATAAGGGTCAAGGGGAGTTTTAATAAGTAAAAAACTAATTAACTTTATCCGGCAGAAGACAGCTTTATTGAATACAAAATTAGGCTTGATAATTTTCACTCTCATTGGTAAAACTTCAAACTGCATGTTTTTGGACCTCAATAAGATTATCGCTCATATTTTCTGTCGTAGGTATAGAATTTTTTCATCATGGAATGGAAATATCTTAACCGACAGGATATGATAAATTATATGCAATTATAAAATTTGAGTAAACGGCCAGGAAACCTTAAGAAACAACAAAATAAACATACATAAGACCAAGTACTTTCAAGAAATTTGTGTCTGGAAACACCGTCTATAAAGTCACAACTGCAAGTACAATTTCATGAGCTATGACGCCCACTTTATTAAATAATAATATATTATTTATATACATGGTGTTTTGAAATTCACTGCATATATTTGAATGAGTGACTCATAGGGTAGTCTACAGACATACCCAATACTTTTTCCCTCAAATAGCACACTTTTCTTATTTTAAAAAATACCCTAAACCACCCCCGTATCCGACGCTTCTAGAGAGCCTGACGTCATATGCTCTAATATTATTACCAAAAAACAAATGATCCAGTCGGGCTTTGCCACACTTAAATATTATCGTGACATCTCATGTTTTTATCACTGAAAATAATCCAAAGTATTTTTAATTCGACAGACGCATTTTCACCAAAAATGTGTATTTTAATTTAATGGCAATTTATTTACTTAATATGGGAAAATATGGATCACTTGTGAAATTAGGTTAAAGTAAAAGTAAAGTGAAGTAATCTTTATTCATTACTCACGCTTACAAAAAATGAAGTCTGTTGGACTTGACATTATAAGCAGAATGAAACAGGCAATGTCATACGGTAACACAAACAATTATGACTTACCTATTACGTTAATAATGAGATTAGCATTATTCGTACTAGCTTAAACTTTCTGCCTTTAAAAAATAGTTAGAAATTAAAACACAAACACTATTCCGCTTCACATAATTTATTAGCACACTAATTGAGCATAACTACTCAGTCTTACAAAAGTATAACCAAACTCTTTGACTACAGGAGGAAATTTGGTAAAAAAATAGATAAATGCCTAATAATATTATGTAGCCGAAGCCAGGCTGAAGGGTTGTTAACCTCATTCCGCTATCGTAATTCAGGTACCTACCTGACTGGGTGATTCCGACCTCCCTGATTGGCCTGCCGAACTAGTGAGTCAGCGCCAGCTGTTTGCTCCAAATAACGAATATGGATGCTTGACCAATTTAATAATACAGTCTACATTTTTGTTTTTTCTTAATTTGCGAAAGAAAAAGTTTAAGCCATTAAATATTAACAAAAGTTAAAGTCGTTTAATATTAACGAAATATCGTACGCGCTTAGTGATGCATTTTAAATTAGTCATGGGTGTTTATTTGAAGTTGAGGTATTTGTTGCTTTAAATAGCTTTCCTATAGAGTGTTTTATTAAATTTGTGTTATAGGTATAGGTGAGAATTTTGAAAGAGTTGGTGGGATTTCTTTCTTTAAAGGTATGTATTAAAAATATTATTCCTTCAAACTTGATACATAGAAATATTGTGAAGAAACCTGGCAACACAACAACCTAGCTTACTGTTCTTGTGTTCTTTATATGGTCATGTATTTTATTACGAGTGGGGTGCAGTGATTAAAAAAAAAAATTGATGGGCGATACCTAGCTCATTATCGCGAAGCGTCATTTATGTATTGCAAGTATGAATGAAACAAAGCTTTGTATTAAGTGCAAAATTTTTTAATTTATTAGCAGAGCGGTTTCGACCTTATAGGTTATCATCAGTGCTTCTTGTTAGAATGCCAGTCAGAAATCCATTTGAACAAACAACAGTAGAACATATTAAAATTTGTTTACATCACAATTAAAATCAAACAAACAATTATTTTACAAAACCATTTCAAATTCAGCTTAAACGATCACATCTTTGATGGTGTAAGATTTGATTAATGATCATGAACCACGAGGTTACTAAATCGTTAGGGGGAAAATTTTTGGTATTCTTGATCATTTATCAAATCTTACACCATCAACGATGTGATCGTTTAAGCTGAATTTGAAATGGCTTTGTAAAATAGTTGCTTGATTTTAATTGTGATGTAAAAAAAATTTTTTTTTTTTTGATATGTTCTACTATTGTTCGTTCAAATGGATTTCTGACTGGCATCCTGACAAGAAGCACTGATGATGACCTATAAGGTCGAAAGCGCCCTGCTAATAAGCGCCCTGCTAATAAATTAAAAATTTTTGCACTTAATACCAAGCTTTGTTTCAGTCAATTTCATAAGACCCTATAATATATATATATATATATATATATATATATATATATATATATATATATATATATATATATATATATATATATTATTTGCAAAAGAAGTGAATTCGTTTTATATTTTTTTTGTGATCTTTTAACTAAGTAACTTGATAGAATAATATATATGATTTTAAAATATTTAATTACGTTTTTGTTAAAAAATGCTTTCTGCGTAATGACCCTTTGCCTGCGTATCATTTTATATAGAAAAATATAAAGCCAGGTAGGCGCTTTTAATGAAAGGATTTCAGTTTTTCCTTAATCCGCTGCCGAGTAGACTTCTTTTAGCAAATATTAACTTAGATTGAGGTGGTTGTAAAACATGTTTGAGTATAAATAAATATTAAATTTGTACTGAGACAGATTTAGCTCTTTTAGCCGACTACAGCAAAGCCAAAAAGGAAGGTTTGCTCGGGTTTGTTAGCATTTTTCTATGTTACTTGCCCTCGCAGCGCCAGCGATTTTAACAAATGAGGCCCGAGTCGATTTATAAAATGCGCGAAAGCCATATTGTTTCAATCGAAATATTAAAAGTTGTTCAGATGTGTCGAGTAAAATATTAAAATCAGGGGCATAAAAAATAAAACAAAAATTCCTATAAATAAGCTGTGTTGGGGTTGTTTTTTTTTTCTCTTAAGTTAATATAGAGCTGGAGTAAAACGAAGAGCATTGGAACATTTAATCGGCTTTAACATGGTACACATAACAATTAAAATTTCAATAAAGAATTTAACAAATTTCCATACGGCATATGCCATACTATTCGGTAATGTATCCATTTATTATTATTTTTATGTAAAATAACAACTGAAAAGTTAAAAACAAGTTGCGTGACTATATTCATTGTTGAATTATAAATATTTATATTCTACAAAACATCTATCACGCCTATTTATAAGAAATAAAATCTTTTACAGAACAGACCGAATCTCGTTGTCAAATAACAAAGTTAAATATAAATAGATATACTCACGAAAACAGAAACAAAAAAGAAAGGACAAGGATGCGTATAAATGAACGACGGACATATAATGATGTACAGTGGAGTGGACGAAATGAAATGGGCACGATCCGGGGTGGCGTGCATTATAAACAAGAATAGTAACAATGAATGAAAGGGGATATCCGACCGAATACTTCGTCTAAAGATAAAGAAGGAAGAGGTGTACACCTAACGGGTAGTATTGATGAGTTTTGGGAAAAACTGCATGAATAAATGGAACATCAGAACGGGACTTTAATAATTTATCAGAGAATGGAATGGAAGGGTAGGAAAGAAACAGTGAATGGAAAATAGCATTCGCAATCACAACTGCGAATGAAAATTTGCGACTTAGCTCATCTCTATAGGAAACAGTGAATGGCAAATCGCATTCGCAATCACAACCGCGAATGAAAATTCGCGACTTAGCTCATCTCTATAGGAAAATGCCCGGAAAGCTCTGGAGGGAGTGTTGGAAAGTACGCTGAAATGCCTAAAAACAATAATAGGCAAATAATTATAGATTTCTGCACCGAAAATAACATGGTACTAACAAATAAATATATTTTTACAACACCGATATACCAGAGAAATGCACTGCAGGGGATAAAAGTCAGTAATAGATCTAAACTGCTGGACACTCGAAACGCATCGATCGATTTTTCTTGCATTTTTTGATAGAACATTTCGCACAAACTACACAATATTTTGAAATACGGTTTTCAGTACTTTGAAGTCTTATCCCTTTGTGTTTCTGTCGAAGTCGCGGGAAATTTTAACACTTCATAAACAACTTATACAGGGTGGATAACAACAGATGGAAAATTTTGCTAATTTTCATTCTTAGCGCGAATTTTATTCAGCTGATATTTTTTTCAAATTTACTGACCATACGAATCCTTATTTTAAACGTCAAAAACGACTTTGCCAGATTTTACTTTTCTTCTCTGTTTTTGAAGATACAGGGTGATTTCTAATTTGTCGTCAATATTTGAACATGTGAGTGTCTGTGAACATCTGATGATTAATTTACAAGTTTTTTGATACTAAACGACTTAGTTTAGATCAGAAAACATAGGACGTTACGCACTTGATATTTAAGATATACAGGGTGTCTTCAATCGGTCATTTAGGTTTAAATTTCCAAAGGTAATGTAAATTTTTTATTTTCCGCTTTCGAACTGGCTGTATTGGATGATAAAACATCTATCCGTGATTTATGTATACTGGTACAATCATTAGGATTATATGCTGAAAGGTTTTTTTTAAATTTTCTGATTCCTGAAAGTTTGTAGACGCTACAGGGTGCATGCATATTTTAGTATTGTTTATGAGTTCTAATGACCAATAATAAGTGATGTATTCTTTTACTTTTTGGATTTGTATAATTTATTTAGGAAAATTCAGGTTCGTACTACATTTTATACAGGGTAATTCAAATTTGGTGGTCTTGAATTCACTAAAATGAAGTCAGGCTCACAATTTTCGGAAAACAGCAAATTAAAATTAGGCTGAAATTTGAATTACCCTGTATAAAATGTAGTACGAACCTGAATTTTCCTAAATAAATTATACAAATCCAAAAAGTAAAAGAATGCATCACTTATTATTGGTCATTACAACTCATATGTATCACCCTGTAGCGTCTACAAACTTTCAGGAATCAGAAAATTAAAAAAAACCTTTCAGTATATAATCCTAATGATTGTACCAGTATACATAAATCACGAATAGATGTTTTATCATCCAATACAGCCAGTTCGAAAGCGGAAAATAAAAAAGTAACACTACATTTGGAAATTTAAATCTAAATGGCCGATTGAAGACACCCTGTATATCTTAAATATCAAGTGCGCAACGTCCTATGTTTTTTGATCTAAACTAAGTCGTTTAGTATCAAAAAACTTGTAAATTAATCATCAGATGTTAATTGACACTTACATATTCAAAATATTGACGACAAAATAGAAATCACCCTGTATCTTCAAAAACAGAGAAGAAAAGTAAGATCGGGCAAAGTTGTTTTTGACGTTTAAAATAAGGATTCGTATGGTTAGTAAATTTGAAAAAAAATATCAGCTGAATAAAATTCGCGCTAAGAATGAAAATTAGCAAAATTTTCAATCTGTTATTATCCACCCTGTATAAGTTGTTTATGAAGTGTTAAAATTTCCCGCGACTTCGACAGAAACACAAAGGGATAAGACTTCAAAGTACTGAAAACCGCATTTCAAAATATTGTGTAGTTTGTGCGAAATCTTCTATCAAAAAATGCAAGAAAAATCGATCGGTGCGTTTCGAGTGTCCAGCAGTTTATTTGTAACAGAGAAATAATTTAAACAAAATAAAAGATGTAAAGGTTAGAAGGGGGTTCGAAGAAGGAGGAACAGACCACTATCTAGTGATGGCGACCATAAAAGAGGGACGAGGGGATAAACAGGAAAGAAACAAAGACATAAAGAAACTAGAGTATATAAACATAAAGACATATAGCCTACAAGAAGAAGATATTAGGCGAAAATATGAGAAGAAAATAACTGAAAAAATAAATGCTCTCAATTACCATACTGAGGATATGATATTATACTAATAATAAAACACATCGAAGTAGGTAAATAAGGACGTGAAAGGAGTCCACTTGGGATACAGAAAGTTGAAACCAACATACATTACAGAATTAATATACGACTTGCTAATACTCGCCGAAAATGAAAGAGATCTGGAAAAATAATTCGAAAACTGGGTAGTAAACTTAAAACTGTTCGGACTAAAGATAAACACACACAGGATGGAGACACAGGTAGAAGGAAAGATTATAAAGGCAGTGGAAAATGAAATACAAGAGCAGATGCACGGGGAAACATTAAAGAGGAAGTATTGAACAGAATAAGTAAGGTCAATGAAATATACAGATCACTATACAAGGTTTTTTTAATAACAAGAAGAAAAGTACTCAATAAATATAGAAGAGGGTATATGCGTCAGTCCTGGTGCCAACATTAACTTACGACTGGGAATCGGGGTATTAACAGAACAGGTTAAATAACAAAGTAGTAGCATGTGAGATAAACATATTGCGAAAAATCGAGGGAGTAACTACACTCGACAAGGTAAGGAATAACTTAATAAGTTAAAAATAAAAAGTGTGATCGATAAAATAGAAACACAACAACTAAGGTGGTTCGGGTACCTGGTGGGTATGAGTGAGAATAAAAGTCGTATGGTGGACTGAGATGGGAGCCAGATCAAGAAGGGGAAGACCAAGAAATAAGTGGAATTCACTGGACCCAAGCAAGAAAAGAGGTAAAAAACAGAAAGAGCTTGAGAACAACCATCACCTCTAAACCGAATAAGGTAGAAGATGATCGGGATAAAGGAAAAGAAAAGGAATATAAATAAACATACGTCAGCGACTTGCTCTACCTAAAGGCCAGTATCCATTTGTTGCGTATCCACGTATTGTATCACCGTTGCGTATGGATACGAGGACACCTTGCAGAGTTACTTATCAAAATATCGGAAATATGACGTTTTTTCGCAAAGAGCACGATCGTCCATTTGTCGTTTTTTCGCCATGCCATCAACGAAATGATACGATATGTAGTGTGTCGCGACATGACGGGATTGATTTGCATACGTTTCAATCGTTGCGATCCTGCTGATTGCTTGATTTGAGGTTTACTTAGGTACTGAAGACTGGAGTAAGAATCGTAGTAGGCCATAGCGTAGGGTTAGACCCAGCCTTTCTTGAGCAGGAATTGCTTTCCGAAATGTAGTATATCTTTTCGCAATTTTCGGCTCAATAACAAAATCTTAAAATCAGTTAGACGCATCCTAGTGAAATTCTTATACAATCCGCCGACAGATTGGAATTTTAAGTCAGTCAGTAAATTTGCTCCACTATAATTGCTTCCCGCTTGCATACAGCTTTGACATCGACCAACGCGGTGCTTTTTGTTTATTTTTCTTTTTCAACAGGGAAAAATGAATAACACTGTACGCGTCTGCTGCCATTTGCGGTGTACTTATTCTGCGATGTAGGTAGAGACACTGAAAACTGAAGTTTAGTTCGGTTCGTACCGCAACCCCGTTTGCGCGTTTGACACGGATACGCAGTGATGCCACACACACAAGGAATATATTGACTGCGTTGCACCGTATCGTAGAGGCCGGTATCCATTTGTTGCGTATGCACGAACTTATCGTATCATCGTATCGAATCACGGTATCGTTTCATTTTGTTACGATACGTTGCAATTTACTGCGTATCCGTATCAATTGCGCGAACGGGAGTGATACGAACCAAACCGGCGTACCTAGTAGTCTCGCATTGCAATGAGTACACCGCAGCAATCAGCAGCCGCGTACATTTTTATTCATTATTCTCTGCTGAAAGAGAAAAAGAAACGAAAACCACCGCGTTGGTGGATGTCAAAGTTGTACGCAAGAAGGAGTAAGTTTATTAAGTCGTCTTTATTCCACGCCATAATTATTATGCAAAAATTATTTTAACTACCCCACAATGAAAGCGCGGCGACTACTGAACAAGAAGCAATGGACGATGGGAACATGCAACGACGGAGATATGCAATGACTTGCCATAATCCCGTCCACATAATATGACCGTGTTCGTAGCGTGTCAATTTCTCTGGTGTTCGTGTGAAAAAACGCCTATTCGGCCATCACGCTCGTTGCGTTTCTTTGTATCATATTTTGATACGTCACTCTGCAACGGTTCCCGTATCCACTGATACGCACCGACGATACGATACGTGGATAGGCAATAAATGGATACCGGCCTTAGATATTTTCCATTTTCTACTTCTAAATTTAAAAGTAGGTTTCTTTAATGATACTATTAAATAAGTATTTGATAAATTACGACGAAAATGTCTGTTCTGTGAGACAGACTGTCTGACAGACATACTACAAAGTAAATTTTCAATACAGCTATGAATGTTTATTCCATCTATGGACACGCAATTCGTGTATAATTTTCAAGTTGTTATTTAGCCGTGTTTTAGTTTTTTTAAACTTATTTTTTATGAAGGGTATTAAATCCAAAAAAGAAAAATTGTATTGCCTGGCTACAGAACGTAATTTCTTCTTGCGAGAGATACAATACGCTTCATGAGCCTATTATATATCATCTTACGTAGAGCGAAATATATAATAATGCGCTAAGAGGACAATCATTTCCCAATAGATCCTGTGCTACACGCCTTAGAAATATCTTATACGACGTAATGGAGTCCCGTTTGCCGCAAATTGGCCGCAGCACCATATCTAAATGTCACGTTTTCATTTCCAAATACCAATATAAACATCGCCATTTTACGACCATTTCCCGACTCTTAGATCTCGAAATTCGTATCGACGACACAAAATCGACAACTTTCAATGTACAACGTTTCACGTCGCGAGCACTTTACTAAATTGTATTTGCCTTTCTTATTGAGCTTTAGAGGCATCTTCTTTATTATCATTGATTCCGAAAGAGCGGCGTTAATATTATTTTTCTTTTTTAGTTTCTTTCGTCATATCGAGAATAGGAAAAAAGTTTTTGTAAGGTAAATTTTGGTATTTTTATAATACATTACGTTTTCTCTACAAGCTTGCTTAACTTTCGTACACATTAGCCTGTGGAAAGTTATACTTTTCTGCACGCATTTACTTTCGGCACGCAACTATCTAATATTTTGATTTTAAATTTTTATTTAAAAATGCAGATATGGACCACTGCTCTTCAAATTATTACTGGTATACAGAAATTGTCTCTTTTTTTGGCTTGGGCTACAATTTCGCTGTATTAAAGATAGGATTTAACCATCAAATCATTATCATTGTTATTAATTAATAAAATACAGAGAATGCACCTGTCTTTTTTAGTAAATAATCGACAAAAAACCATAAATATTACTTTTACCCTCCAATTATAAAGCGTAACATTACGCTCTAATCAAAGTCAACATAATTCCGATTAAATCCATGTCCACGTCAGATTGATTTATAAAAATTAACACTGGTTATTGATTAAATTAAGAGATCTGTGATTAAATTTCCTTATTCAAAATAATTAATAATATATATATATTTGTATGTAAAATAAACTCAAAATTTTGTAACAGCATGGCATGTTACGTACAGCAGTCTTACATTAAGAAAAAAGCTACATGAATGTTTTTATTACATAGGTTTTTAAAATGCTTAATGAAACATATACGTAAGTACTCGCCTAATAAAAAATACTTGAAAATGAAACTAAACACACAAAATATACAAAACAAAACTTAGGCAGATTGATTTACAAAAATTAACACTAGTTATTGATTAAATTAAGAGATCTGTGATAAAATTTTCTTTTTTAAAAAATTAAATTAACAGTTAATTCTAATTACATTTTTAATCAGGCGATATTCTATATATACAGTTGCATCATTGTAACATAAAATATGTGTACTTAATAAAACAAGTATCCTAATCGTTGTAATAGAAATGAAATAAAAGAAACAGCGAAATTTAATTATAAGAACAGTATTTTTATACACAATACTTGGTAACATTAATTACAAAACATATTACACATAATTGATCTAATTCAAGTCAAATTATAGTACAATGCATTAATTATAATTGGCAGCCACACAATAAATACACAACTTTAGCGTATTTTTCTCACTCGGTTGCCCTATAAACGACCTTTAAAACTTTCTGGTTTTGGCGTATTTCTCTTCTTGAAAAATAATCACTACTACTCGTACCACGTTAACATTCACGTAAAATTTCCTGACTGTTTCGCTAGTTCTTTGTGGACACCACTAACAAGCACCTGACAAGACTTGCAGCTGGGTCGCTCAATTTTAATTAAAATATTGCGTACTGCACATACTCGTAAATTAAGATTAATACGATACGTGCTTTACGATGCAGGGATTCGGAACTAAGGGAACCCCAGTATCGGCGCCTGGTCAGGGTGAGAAGGCAGGCCCGCAGGCGTAGTCATCAAGGGACTGCAGCTCTACATAAGTGAGTATCTTGGCTTCTGTAGAGTATAATGTTATAAGAAATCACTCCCACATACGTAATAAAAACCCTCATTGGTACGTAAGAACAATACTATTTTTTGCTCTTTTCTGCTACTTCATTGCTATTTTTTACGATTTTTGAAAAATATATGAATTATCGAGATTAACAGGTTCTGAATTTGGATTCAGCGCATCAAAATACATAAGAATCATATTTGATCTGGTTCAATAAAGTTTTCTTCATTTTCATAACTGCAATTTTTCGCAATTTTTAGCAATTTTCAGCGGTTTTTTGTAATTTACTCAAAATTTGAGGGTGTACGGGCCAAACGGACTTCGGATTTGGATTCAGCGCATCAAAATACATATAGATAGATGGGTCTGGTCAAATGTACAGACCACATTTTTTATTTTGTGTGCCGGTGTTATCATTCCTTGGAGTTTTGCCCAGGCAATGTTAGCTTATTTACCTTCTATTTTTTAATGATACTTAAACCCGAGAATAATGTGTATTATAGCTGCAAAATTTATGTATGACATGTTCATATTTGAAAAATATATTATGCTACCATACTACATCGTATCGACATCATGCTGATAAAATAAATAATGGCGATAATTTAACACAGGACGGCACTAAATCTCGATATATTAATATAAAAAACTATGAAAGGTATTAAAAACTCATTTTACCATATTTTGTTGCAGTTTAGATTCCAATATTCATAAATCATGAGTGATCATGACGAGTCATCAATAATTGTAATAACTTACAAATGCATTACATTTTTAAAAAATTTCCTACGACCACCTATGAAAGTGAGAAAAAATGCACGGTTACCTTGGCTAGAAAGTGCCTTATATCACACGCGTGTTGAAAAGTACTTTTCAACACATGTATTGAAAAGTACGTGTCAACATGACGTTTGAACAGATGGTGCTAATTTCACTTTTTTATTTTCAACACTAGTGTTGAAATGATTTACAGCAGCAGCAACAGCAGTGTTGAAAGTGGAGGTATTAAATAAAGACAGAAATTGGGCTTTGTTGGTAAATATATTTGTGGTCGTAGGAAAAATATTGTCATTACTCGTGTGAAAGCAATTTTTGCACACTCGTGGGATTATCGCAGTCGGCTATCGCCTCGTGCGACAACATTCCCACTCGTGTGAAAAATGTCACTTTCAACACTTGTTATGTAATATACTATTACGTTTTCCGTAGCAAAAGATAATATGGTAAACTACCGAACCAATATTACTTTTACGTCTTTTCAAATATCCCAAAATTTTTGTTTTATTGAGTACGCTTACTATTTATTATTTAATAATTAGGCTTGCAATTTTGTTTAAAAAATTAATTTGAAGAATAAAAATTGAAAATTTTTTTAAACTGATTACAACAAACGTTTCTAACATTTACATAACATGTAATACATGTAGGTAAACATGTGCAATATTCTTTTTTATTCACAACAAATAAAAACTTACATGAACCAGTCTTTTCTTCTAAAACATGTCCTAGCGTTCTTATCTAGTTGCAGTTGCAGTAAAATGTACTAAATAAACACTTCTGGCTTGAAAATATATGTCGGAACAGTTCCAACATGCTTAAACGACTGTTTTATATTTATTCCGAAACGAAGAAACTCTTTACTAACAAAAAATTCAATTAAATGTGAATGTCAGCGAGTTTTAAGACTTTTTTGTGCCACAAACGAATCTTTACAATTTCTTATTTTATCAGTGTCATTCTCGGGCTGGTTACTATAGAAACGGTATCTTTTGTTTCAATGGTGTAGCGATTTCTTACTAATAGATTTTACTTTGATAATAATTAAATACAATGCAATACAGAGTTCAAATTATATCAAAGGGACTTTTAAACTTTTAATTGTACCTAAATTGTTTACGAGTGATAAAGACAGTAATTATTTACGAGGATGAAATCATTCGAGTAAATAATATACTTTTTTACGACTATTTTATTAAAAAGTCTGAAAATTAAATTATTAAAACTTTTATAAATTATTATGTACCTACCTACCTTTAAATTTAAGAAATTCTGTTAAAATTTAGGTTTTCAGTATACTTTTGACGCAATAATTTGGCAATTATTGTTTATATACGTTTGCTTGGGTGTTTAATTTTTTTTTCTACCAGCTTGCGAAAAGTAACTACTTTTTGCACTTATATGCGTGCTGAAAGTTGCAATTTTCCGCACTAGTGCTGAACATATTTTCAGCACTAGTACTGAAAGTTTTTCAACACTGACGTGGGAAACAATACATCAACGATCACATACCTGGCCAAACAAAGAGCGCAGCTTAAAAAGGAAAGAAGGGGAACAAGACCAAAGATATGATTAACGAATGGTAATAAATGTGGTGAGGAGGGCAAGAACCCTAATAAACGACATTAGGTCCTGGATAGACAGTATTGACAGAAGTTGACTTCTACACCACCCAATTCCTAACGGGACACGGCTACTACCAGGCCTACCTTCAAAGCTTTAATCTGAGTGATACAGATGATTGTCACTTCTGCGGAGGTACAGATACTGCAGAACACCCTCTTTTTGAATGCCCAAAATGGAACACGCAAAGGCAGAGGACGGAGGAAAATACCGGTATTCTAACACCTAAAATCCTTGTACGAAAAACGTTGCAGAGCGAGGAAAACTGGAACGAGGTATGCAAGCTAGCAAAATGCATCCTTAGAGTAAGAAGAAGGGAGCAAGAAGGAGACCGAAACAACCAGCATGTAGTCCGAACATCTATTATAAAAGAATCGCCTTTTTGAAGTAAAGCTCATAGGCAGTTCTAAAAAAGTCATGCACACAGTAGGTTCCGGAGAGGGAAGGGTTTAGTCGGTAGGCATGACCCTTAGATGGGCATGAATCCAACACTCGGCAGGTGCATAAGAACACTCACCTGCAAGTCTTACGAATATTCATAATCCTCTTAAAAAAACAAATACTTATATATCCACTTAATTAGACTTCGTGTGCTAATTAACGCCACTGGACCTGGACCGAAAAAGTTCAATTTAACATATTTACTAAAATATTGGTGGGAAATACCCAAAAATATCCATTCGAGGATAATTAGTCCACCGAATAATTACAGAAACTTTCTACTTATGTCGTTGATATGCAATTAAGTTTGTGTTATTTACATATTAACACGTTTTCGACATGGGTGTAGCCAGGCAGTCAAGATTAGGGGTGCTTAAGCCTTAGACCCTATTCAGTATATGGTCAAAAATTTTGTTAAAAGGGTGAAGGGTTGTAAATCTGTTTAAATAACTATTAGGGGAGCTAAGCACTCCAAGCCCCCCCCCCTAACTACGCCTATGATTGGCGAAGAGGTCACCTAACTGTTTTTAACTTTAGATGGTAATTTTTCCAAGTAAAATGAATTTAACATAAAATATCTACAGGTATTTTCTTAGAAAACTTAATTACCTTTAATTCCTTTACTAATTTTAACCTAAAAATAAACCTGAGAAAATGACAAAAAAGCTTTTTGGTAACCCCTGCATGGGGGGGGGGGAGGACGTCAAACTTGAGATTGGGAGGAAAACTGAAAGACTTTTCTGTAATATACCAAGGAACCATTGCATCCAGTAAAATTTTTTCCTGGATTTTTTTTTCTGAAATTCGTTCCTTTAACCAAGCTGGCGGGCGTATACATATTTTTTACGAGCGTGCGGAAAGTAACTACTTTCCGCACTTATATGCGTGCTGAAAGTTGTACTATTCCGCACTAGCACTAAAAATATTTTCAGCATGAGGCCGAAAACAATACATCAACTTATCCAGCATTTTTTTTTATTTGATAATACAAAAGTGCTCCATTCGAAAAGCTTATCCCCAAAAGATCAGAATTTCTTCTGATCGAATTCACCCTCAAAATAGCTGTCAAAGTTTGCCCAATATAAAAAGGGACGATGGCGTTTGGCGACGTCGTCCCACGACGACCGACCCATATTTAGGAAATATCGTAAGCGTTGGTACCGCTGCAAAAATTTTGCGACCTACTTGGCCAATATAACACTTGTCAAAAACTTTACCACCTTAAGGTATCATAGCGACGTTGCAATATCCTTAACTGGATTCACCACATTGCCCGTTACGTGCTCCATTCGAAAAGCTTATCCCCAAAAGATCAGAATTTCTTCTGATCGAATTCACCCTCAAAATAGCTGTCAAAGTTTGCCCAATATAAAAAGGGACGATGGCGTTTGGCGACGTCGTCCCACGACGACCGACCCATATTTAGGAAATATCGTAAGCGTTGGTACCGCTGCAAAAATTTTGCGACCTACTTGGCCAATATAACACTTGTCAAAAACTTTACCACCTTAAGGTATCATAGCGACGTTGCAATATCCTTAACTGGATTCACCACATTGCCCGTTACATACAGTTGTTTTTTGTGGGATGAGGTCAAGCTGATTTTTTCTAATATTGCTCTAAAATAAAAAATAAGGGTACTTCTCTCTTGGGTCAATTATAAATGTTTCTATTTTCTGACCACTCTGTACATGCTATTTCAAGTTCTAATAGTCCAATGATATTTTTACTAAGCAGAACTTTCTTTAATAGATATGGTCCCTCAATTTTTTTTTGTAACTGCGCACCACTGGTAATAAATACATGGTCATATAAAAAACAGCGAGAAATGTATGTTACAGAAAAAAAATTGTTTTGACGTCAGTACTCGCTGTGGCGAGTTACAATATTCCTATGTAACAGGTTTGAAAACATAATATTTTTGTTATCTTTAAAGTAAGAAATCATAATAACTCTTTTAAAACATTCAATTTCAAAAAGTTAAAATACTACAACACAAAAAAAAATCGAAAGAACAGCTGTTCAAACCAAGAGTAAAATTTTGTTGAACTAGGCCGACCCGAAATTTTTGGAGGTAAAAGAGTACTTATACAAAAATTTTGGTTCGAAATTAGCTTTAAACAAAAAAAATCCTAACACTTAAGCAAGTACTTTTTTATTTGCCCATATGTAATCATATTTAACATAATATTTGGCTTCTATTAATTGTTTTGTAAATCGTCCTTAATTTTTAAACAGTCACTCGACTTTTTTCATCTGTCCAATAATTTTTAATTTCACTACAGTCTTTCACAGTCTATGTTAGTACCAGGTAACGTAAAAATACTCAATACGATTTTTTGATACAAGGAAAAGTTGTTTCAAATGCATCATTGTATTTGCACTTGCCTAGCGCACTCACTTGAACAAAAAAAATTCAAAAACTTCACAAAAAAGCTTTAAAAATGAAAAGCGTGACAAAATGACAAGGTTTTTTTACTACCACGCGCCACTGTTAAGTAAAATTTCAAACAAAGTTATAGAAACTGTTGTCCCTTTTCTACACTGTGGAAAATCAGAGTAGAATAAATCTGATAAAAATCAGAG
Source organism: Philopedon plagiatum (assembly GCA_963971165.1). Classification (NCBI taxonomy): domain Eukaryota; kingdom Metazoa; phylum Arthropoda; class Insecta; order Coleoptera; family Curculionidae; genus Philopedon; species Philopedon plagiatum. The sequence continues at coordinate 30,606,974 of OZ020190.1, read as the reverse complement.
TAGAAGAATATTATAATAACAAAAAGTTGTAGTACGAAACACTTCTTTTTTGTATGGTCTGTTTACAATAACCATTGTTTAAGTACAAAAATGCATTATCAGATATTAATTTTTCACAAATTTTAATTGCAATAATTATTACCGCACTCTCCATATAGTCGGAACCACCGTGTAATGTATGAAACACAACAAATACCTGTCGTGTGTCGTCTCTTCTTGCTAAAGGTTAATGATGTTTTCGTTTCTTGGTCACACATTTGACTGATAGACAAAGAAAGTAAGACATCCTAAATATCGTTGCAAAAATTTACTGTATTACACAAAAACCTTAAGGACAAAGTTAAATGTTTTAACTGCAGTGCGACAAATTAGCCTAATCAACTTAATCCCCAAAAGCATCCAAGTTTCCGCGACTGGTTTCTTGTTATTTGTAATTGATTACGCAGTTTCTTGAGCTAACTTACCAAATTTACATTAACGAGAAACCGGAGCCCAGAATGAATCTTCGGCAAAAGAAATTGCCGAATTATTAAAATTAACTTTGGTGTTTTGGAAATCAGTGTCACCAAAATAATTCATTATTTAATAACGTGCTGATAAATTATTTATAAGAAATTAAGGACTCATAAATATTATATGAAAATAGATTGGAAATGTTATTTATTTATGCTGCGGGAGATATTGACAAAATTTGGCTATAATTAGTTATTGCTTAAAAACTTTAGAATTATATCACACTGTCGGTCAAAATTACAGAAACGTACCAGTCAGCTGACGGGTGTATCACATTACGACCTAAAATTTAGTAAGAATGGCTTGTACGAAAAGTATATACTAAGTAAAATAAAAGTTTTTAGTCTCTTAGAATTCCAGTTTAATTTTTTGATTTACCGCTGACACGCTCTTTCTGGAAACACATCTAATATCATCAAATATTAAAATTTTCGGTCGTTGTTTTAGGACGTTTGCGTTTTTACTAGGACTTGCTAGTATTGCCTGGTACTTTTTAGGATAAACCAGCTTGGCCCTAGGGTTTGCTTAGTATTAGTTGATCAGTTTTTGTTTTTAATTATAACATATTTTTTTTATATCATTATAGACAAAAACTGATCAATTAATACCGAGCAAACCCGTCAAACGTCCCAGGAAAAACACGTCCTGAGCCTACTTTTAACTAGGTTAAACTAGTTAATCCTACAAAATAAAGTAAAATCGCAGTTTGAACTTGTATAGACAAGGACAAATCAGTTCTTCCTAGCAACCCTACATTGGTTTCAGGACAAACTAGTTCATCCCATCGCTTTTCGGATAGACTGGTTTGGCCTAGGAAAAACTAGTTTATCCTGAAATCGGGTTTGGCCGGTAACATATGTTATATATATATATATATATATATATATATATATATATATATATATATATATATATATATATATATATATATATATATATATATATATATATATATATATATAACATATGTTACCGGCCAAACCCGATTTCAGGATAAACTAGTTTTTCCTAGGCCAAACCAGTCTATCCGAAAAGCGATGGGATGAACTAGTTTGTCTAGGAAAAACTAGTTTATCCTGAAATCGGGTTTGGCCGGTAACATATGTTATATATATATATATATATATATATATATATATATATATATATATATATATATATATATATGTGTATATATATATATATATATATATATATATATATATATATATATATATATATATATATATATATATATAACATATGTTACCGGCCAAACCCGATTTCAGGATAAACTAGTTTTTCCTAGGCCAAACCTGTCTATCCGAAAAGCGATGGGATGAACTAGTTTGTCCTGAAACCAATGTAGGGTTGCTAGGAAGAACTGATTTGTCCTTGTCTATACAAGTTCAAACTGCGATTTTACTTTATTTTGTAGGATTAACTAGTTTAACCTAGTTAAAAGTAGGCTCAGGACGTGTTTTTCCTGGGACGTTTGACGGGTTTGCTCGGTATTAATTGATCAGTTTTTGTCTATAATGATATAAAAAAAATATGTTATAATTAAAAACAAAAACTGATCAACTAATACTAAGCAAACCCTAGGGCCAAGCTGGTTTATCCTAAAAAGTACCAGGCAATAATAGCAAGTCCTAGTAAAAACGCAAACGTCCTAAAACAACGACCGAAAATTTTAATATTTCCTAGGCCAAACTAGTTTATCCTGAAATCGGATAGGACAAACTAGTTCATCCTATCGCTATTCGGATAGACTGGTTTGGCCTAGGAAAATCTAGTTTCTCCTGAAATCGGGTTTGGCCGGTAACATATGTTTATATATATATATATATATATATATATATATATATATATATATATATATATATATATATATATATATATATATATATATATAAACATATGTTACCGGTCAAACCCGATTTCAGGAGAAACTAGATTTTCCTAGGCCAAACCAGTCTATCCGAATAGCGATAGGATGAACTAGTTTGTCCTATCCGATTTCAGGATAAACTAGTTTGGCCTAGGAAATATTAAAATTTTCGGTCGTTGTTTTAGGACGTTTGCGTTTTTACTAGGACTTGCTATTATTGCCTGGTACTTTTTAGGATAAACCAGCTTGGCCCTAGGGTTTGCTTAGTATTAGTTGATCAGTTTTTGTTTTTAATTATAACATATTTTTTTTATATCATTATAGACAAAAACTGATCAATTAATACCGAGCAAACCCGTCAAACGTCCCAGGAAAAACACGTCCTGAGCCTACTTTTAACTAGGTTAAACTAGTTAATCCTACAAAATAAAGTAAAATCGCAGTTTGAACTTGTATAGACAAGGACAAATCAGTTCTTCCTAGCAACCCTACATTGGTTTCAGGACAAACTAGTTCATCCGGTAACATATGTTACCGGCCAAACCCGATTTCAGGATAAACTAGTTTTTCCTAGGCCAAACCAGTCTATCCGAAAAGCGATGGGATGAACTAGTTTGTCCTGAAACCAATGTAGGGTTGCTAGGAAGAACTGATTTGTCCTTGTCTATACAAGTTCAAACTGCGATTTTACTTTATTTTGTAGGATTAACTAGTTTAACCTAGTTAAAAGTAGGCTCAGGACGTGTTTTTCCTGGGACGTTTGACGGGTTTGCTCGGTATTAATTGATCAGTTTTTGTCTATAATGATATAAAAAAAATATGTTATAATTAAAAATAAAAACTGATCAACTAATACTAAGCAAACCCTAGGGCCAAGCTGGTTTATCTTAAAAAGTACCAGGCAATACTAGCAAGTCCTAGTAAAAACGCAAACGTCCTAAAACAACGACCGAAAATTTTAATATTTGATGATATTAGATGTGTTTCCAGAAAGAGCGTGTCAGCGGTAAATCAAAAAATTAAACTGGAATTCTAAGAGACTAAAAACTTTTATTTTACTTAGTATATACTTTTCGTACAAGCCATTCTTACTAAATTTTAGGTCGTAATGTGATACACCCGTCAGCTGACTGGTACGTTTCTGTAATTTTGACCGACAGTGTGATATAATTCTAAAGTTTTTAAGCAATAACTAATTATAGCCAAATTTTGTCAATATCTCCCGCAGCATAAATAAATAACATTTCCAATCTATTTTCATATAATATTTATGAGTCCTTAATTTCTTATAAATAATTTATCAGCACGTTATTAAATAATGAATTATTTTGGTGACACTGATTTCCAAAACACCAAAGTTAATTTTAATAATTCGGCAATTTCTTTTGCCGAAGATTCATTCTGGGCTCCGGTTTCTCGTTAATGTAAATTTGGTAAGTTAGGTCAAGAAACTGCGTAATCAATTACAAATAACAAGAAACCAGTCGCGGAAACTTGGATGCTTTTGGGGATTAAGTTGATTAGGCTAATTTGTCGCACTGCAGTTAAAACATTTAACTTTGTCCTTAAGGTTTTTGTGTAATACAGTAAATTTTTGCAACGATATTTAGGATGTCTTACTTTCTTTGTCTATCAGTCAAATGTGTGACCAAGAAACGAAAACATCATTAACCTTTAGCAAGAAGAGACGACACACGACAGGTATTTGTTGTGTTTCATACATTACACGGTGGTTCCGACTATATGGAGAGTGCGGTAATAATTATTGCAATTAAAATTTGTGAAAAATTAATATCTGATAATGCATTTTTGTACTTAAACAATGGTTATTGTAAACAGACCATACAAAAAAGAAGTGTTTCGTACTACAACTTTTTGTTATTATAATATTCTTCTACTCTGATTTTTATCAGATTTATTCTACTCTGATTTTACACAGTGTAGAAAAGGGACAACAGTTTCTATAACTTTGTTTGAAATTTTACTTAACAGTGGCGCGTGGTAGTAAAAAAACCTTGTCATTTTGTCACGCTTTTCATTTTTAAAGCTTTTTTGTGAAGTTTTTGAATTTTTTTTGTTCAAGTGAGTGCGCTAGGCAAGTGCAAATACAATGATGCATTTGAAACAACTTTTCCTTGTATCAAAAAATCGTATTGAGTATTTTTACGTTACCTGGTACTAACATAGACTGCGAAAGACTGTAGTGAAATTAAAAATTATTGGACAGATGAAAAAAGTCGAGTGACTGTTTAAAAATTAAGGACGATTTACAAAACAATTAATAGAAGCCAAATATTATGTTAAATATGATTACATATGGGCAAATAAAAAAGTACTTGCTTAAGTGTTAGGATTTTTTTTGTTTAAAGCTAATTTCGAACCAAAATTTTTGTATAAGTACTCTTTTACCTCCAAAAATTTCGGGTCTAGTTTTTCCTAGGCCAAACCAGTCTATCCGAAAAGCGATGGGATGAACTAGTTTGTCCTGAAACCAATGTAGGGTTGCTAGGAAGAACTGATTTGTCCTTGTCTATACAAGTTCAAACTGCGATTTTACTTTATTTTGTAGGATTAACTAGTTTAACCTAGTTAAAAGTAGGCTCAGGACGTGTTTTTCCTGGGACGTTTGACGGGTTTGCTCGGTATTAATTGATCAGTTTTTGTCTATAATGATATAAAAAAAATATGTTATAATTAAAAACAAAAACTGATCAACTAATATTAAGCAAACCCTAGGGCCAAGCTGGTTTATCCTAAAAAGTACCAGGCAATAATAGCAAGTCCTAGTAAAAACGCAAACGTCCTAAAACAACGACCGAAAATTTTAATATTTCCTAGGCCAAACTAGTTTATCCTGAAATCGGATAGGACAAACTAGTTCATCCTATCGCTATTCGGATAGACTGGTTTGGCCTAGGAAAATCTAGTTTCTCGTGAAATCGGGTTTGGCCGGTAACATATGGTTATATATATATATATATATATATATATATATATATATATATATATATATATATATATATATATATATATATATATATATATGAAGCTGTCGGAAAGGCAGTGATAGACACGTGTTTCGTGCTTGTTAGCACTCGTCAGTAGCACATAACCAGGTTATTAGGTGGGAAACTTGGAAGTTGAAAAAAACACAAAGAGTTCACAAACCTGGGAGGGACCTGCTAGCACATTTGTGGTTTTTGTCAGGAGACCCAGAGTTTTCCGGGCAACAACCAACGGAGGCCGCAATAGCACCTGCGTGAAACCTCTAACCCCAAGGAATATGAAAAGGTAAAGAAATAACGACAGGAACAATATTATGAAAAAGTGAATAAAAGTTCACTTATTTATAATTGTGAAATTTGTAAGTGAAAAAGTCCACTTTTTATAATTGTTCCTGTCGCTATATCTTTACCTTTTCATATTCCTTGGGGTTAGAGATTTCATGCAGGTGCTGTTGCAGCCTCCGTGGTGATGTTGTGATGTTGGTTGTTACCCAGAAAACTCTGGGTCTCTTGACAAAAACCACAAATGTGCTAGCAGGTCCCTGGTCTGTGAACTCTTTGTGTTTTTTTTTGAACTTCCAAGATTCCCACCTAATAACTTCGTTATGTGTTACTGACTAGTGCTAATAAGCACGAAACACGTACGTGTCCAGCACTACCTTACAGACAGCTTCACCGATCACTTTTGTATAATTGTTCCTGTCGCTATTTCTTTACCTATATATACATATATATATATATATATATATATATATATATATATATATATATATATATATATATATATATATATATATATATATATATATATATACAGGGTGCGCCAAACTCAGTGGCCTATTAGAAGTATTTAGAAAACGACAGAAGATGTTTTTCTAAAAACTTGGGTGTGGTCATAGGAACTGGCGTTCTATCGTTTAAAGATATTTTGAAAGAGGCAGTGTTGCCAGATCATTCTGAAACTCATAGCAACTTCGGAATTTTAAATGAGACACCCTGTATATTATTTTACATTTTGATTCTGCTTTACAATACAAATTTTTTTTGTGTATAATATCCTATGCCTATCTCTGATAGTTTTTGAAATATTAATTCATAAGTAAATTTTTGTGACTAAAACATGCTCCCTAAAAAATCAAATATTTTTGTGACCAAGGCACCTAGAAAGTTAAAATTTTTGCACAAGTTTCCCAAAATATTGCTTTCTTAGAATTTTGAGGAATTATTAAAGTATTTTTATACAGGGCGTCTCAAAAAAATTGTATCTTCGTAATATAAATAAATGCAAAAAACTCAACTTTTTTAAATAGAACACCCTGTATTTTATTTTGTTAACAAAAACTAGAACAAATTTCCTACCAAACAGTATATCATGTTCCTATACCTATCTTTAACCGTTTCGAACTTACAGGCATTTTAGAAAATTAATAACTAAATAAAAATGTTTTAAAACATTTTAATTGTAGGTTTTGGCAGAATTTGTTTAGAAACAAATAAAAAAGAAAACATGTCAAGTTAATTGGCTTTGGAAAGACCTCTGTTTTAATTTTCAAACAAAATGGCAAATAACTCTTATTCTAATGCAGAAATTTTGAATTTATTTTTTATACACGGAGAGTGTAATAAAATTATATCAAGAACATGTAGACGATTCAACGAACTGTATCCGAATTCACCTCCAATGACACCAAAAAAGTTTAAAAGAATGGAAAGAAATATGTTGCAGTATAATAATGTTAAAGCGCCCACAATTCAAATTAAACCGGTAACAGGTAATGAAGGAAATAAAATTAATGTGCTGGCATATTTTCATGCATTGCCGCATGCGTCCATAGACAGTGCAGAAAACGACTTAGGAGTCACATATAAATCCATAGAGCGAATCTTACATAATCATAAAATGCATGATTACAAACTTATTACATTTCACGTGTAGAATTTTGTGAAATTATATTAGTCCGGACACAAGAAGACCCCGATTTTTTAAAAAAGATCATTTGGACAGATGAAGCTAAGTTTTCAAGGGAAGGCATTTTTAATCGAAGAAACTCCCATTTTTGGTCTAGAGAAAATCCCAACTTCCTAAGAGAAAAAAGTTTCCAGTATCAGTTCAGTTTTAACGTTTTTTGTTTGCTAATGGATAATAAAATGGCCTTTTGTATTTACGACGATAACTTAACGGGCGCAAAATATTTAGAAATATTAAGGACCACTGTTTCGGACTTTTTAGATGATTTGCCATTAAATATGCTTGAAAACTGCTGGTATCAGTTAGATGGAGCACCAGCCCATTCTACCAATGAAGTGCGCATAGAATTATTTAACATGTTTGAAGACAGATGGATTGGTCGACAAGGACCATGGATCTGGCCCCCAAGATCTCCGATCTTACCCCATTAGATTTTTATTTGTGGGGTACAATAAAAGAAAGAGTTTATAAAACACCAGTTACCACCAAGCAGGATCTAGAGCAACGAGTAAGGGCAACTCTAGGAGTTATAGATGGAGAAGAAATACGGAGAGCTACAACAGACCATGTAACAACGTCTATTCATGATTGCTTAAGAGCAAACGGGGGAATTTTGTTATTAGTTTTATTTTTGTATTACTTTTATATTTGTTTTTTTTTTGTACAATTTCATTCCTTACTTACCATGTAAGCATAAATTAATAACATTCTTTCATTCTATTTAGTTATTAATTTTCTAAAATGCCTGTAAGTTCGAAACGGTTAAAGATAGGTATAGGAACATGATATACTGTTTGGTAGAAAATTTGTTCTAGTTTTTGTTAACAAAATAAAATACAGGGTGTTCTATTTAAAAAAGTTGAGTTTTTTGCATTTATTTATATTACGAAGATACAATTTTTTTGAGACGCCCTGTATAAAAATACTTTAATAATTCCTCAAAATTCTAAGAAAGCAATATTTTGGGAAACTTGTGCAAAAATTTTAACTTTCTAGGTGCCTTGGTCACAAAAATATTTGATTTTTTAGGGAGCATGTTTTAGTCACAAAAATTTACTTATGAATTAATATTTCAAAAACTATCAGAGATAGGCATAGGATATTATACACAAAAAAAATTTGTATTGTAAAGCAGAATCAAAATGTAAAATAATATACAGGGTGTCTCATTTAAAATTCCGAAGTTGCTATGAGTTTCAGAATGATCTGGCAACACTGCCTCTTTCAAAATATTTTTAAACGATAGAACGCCAGTTCCTATGACCACACCCAAGTTTTTAGAAAAACATCTTCTGTCGTTTTCTAAATACTTCTAATAGGCCACTGAGTTTGGCGCACCCTGTATATATATATATATATATATATATATGTATATATAGGTAAAGAAATAGCGACAGGAACAATTATACAAAAGTGATCGGTGAAGCTGTCTGTAAGGTAGTGCTGGACACGTACGTGTTTCGTGCTTATTAGCACTAGTCAGTAACACATAACGAAGTTATTAGTTCAAAAAAAAACACAAAGAGTTCACAGACCAGGGACCTGCTAGCACATTTGTGGTTTTTGTCAAGAGACCCAGAGTTTTCTGGGTAACAACCAACATCACAACATCACCACGGAGGCTGCAACAGCACCTGCGTGAAATCTCTAACCCCAAGGAATATGAAAAGGTAAAGATATAGCGACAGGAACAATTATAAAAAGTGGACTTTTTCACTTACAAATTTCACAATTATAAATAAGTGAACTTTTATTCACTTTTTCATAATATTGTTCCTGTCGTTATTTCTTTACCTTTTCATATTCCTTGGGGTTAGAGGTTTCACGCAGGTGCTATTGCGGCCTCCGTTGGTTGTTGCCCGGAAAACTCTGGGTCTCCTGACAAAAACCACAAATGTGCTAGCAGGTCCCTCCCAGGTTTGTGAACTCTTTGTGTTTTTTTCAACTTCCAAGTTTCCCACCTAATAACCTGGTTATGTGCTACTGACGAGTGCTAACAAGCACGAAACACGTGTCTATCACTGCCTTTCCGACAGCTTCATATATATATATATATATATATATATATATATATATATATATATATATATATATATATATATATATATATAAACATATGTTACCGGCCAAACCCGATTTCAGGAGAAACTAGATTTTCCTAGGCCAAACCAGTCTATCCGAATAGCGATAGGATGAACTAGTTTGTCCTATCCGATTTCAGGATAAACTAGTTTGGCCTAGGAAATATTAAAATTTTCGGTCGTTGTTTTAGGACGTTTGCGTTTTTACTAGGACTTGCTATTATTGCCTGGTACTTTTTAGGATAAACCAGCTTGGCCCTAGGGTTTGCTTAGTATTAGTTGATCAGTTTTTGTTTTTAATTATAACATATTTTTTTTATATCATTATAGACAAAAACTGATCAATTAATACCGAGCAAACCCGTCAAACGTCCCAGGAAAAACACGTCCTGAGCCTACTTTTAACTAGGTTAAACTAGTTAATCCTACAAAATAAAGTAGTAGTTATTAATTTTCTAAAATGCCTGTAAGTTCGAAACGGTTGAAGATAGATATAGGAACATGATATACTGTTTGGTAGGAAATTTGTTCTTGTTTTTGTTAAAAAAATAAAATACAGGGTGTTCCAGTTAAAAAAGTTGAGTTTTTTGCATTTATTTATATTACGAAGATACAATTTTTTTGAGACGCCCTGTATAAAAATACTTTAATAATTCGTCAAAATTCTAAGAAAGCAATATTTTGGGAAACTTCTGCAAAAATTTTAAATTTCTAGGTGCCTTGGTCACAAAAATATTAGATTTTTTAGGGAGCATGTTTTAGCCCCAAAAATTTACTTATGAATTAATATTTCAAAAACTATCAGAGATAGGCATAGGATATTATACACAAAAATTTTTTTTATTGTAAAGCAGAATCAAAATGTGAAATAATATACAGGGTGTCTCATTTAAAATTCCGAAGTTGCTATGAGTTTCAGAACGATCTGGCAACACTGAATCTTTCAAAATATTTTTAAACGATAGAACACCAGTTCCTATGACCACACCCAAGTTTTTAGAAAAACATCTTCTGTCGTTTTCTAAATACTTCTAATAGGCCACTGAGTTTGGCGCACCCTGTATATATATATATATATATATATATATATATATATATATATATATATATATATATATATATATATATATATATATATATATATATATATATATATATATATATATATATATATATATGTGCGTGTGTGTGTGTGTTTCTTTCTTGGAAAAATGCTTTAGTTTATTCGAACAGTAAATGTGTTATCATTTTGTATATTGAAAATTCATTAACTATGCGATACAAAGGCAGGCCTAATTCAACAATTAAGGTTTTAAACTGTGGGTAAAAATAGGATAATTATTTCTAAATCTGCATCACCAGAGACCAGCTTTTCAGTTTTTTAAGGACAAAAAAAGTACGTTATTTCTTAAATTTTTACCAGATTACCTAACTCGTTGCACTTTTTTGCAATAATCGCCACCTTCTCCAGAGCCAGTGCGGATTAATTAGTCCTTAACTGAACTTAATTGCACTTAAATGTAACAAGTAACAAATAAGAAAAAAGTGTATATTAAGATGCACTGGTAGTGCATAATAAACAAAGCTAATATTAAGCATTGTTAAAATGATTTAGTTTCGTTACTACAGCAACGAATTTTGCTGTTTAGAATTCCAGTCAGAGAATGGCCAATATTTAATCGGTCAATATTCTGTTGCAGAATCATGTCTCTGATTACAGCCATATATAATACACATATTCAATGGCCAATACAGTTAGTTAAGTATTGTAGTTGTATACTAATTAGTAATCATTAAGAAAAAAGGTATTAAGCTACAAAGGCATTGTATTAGCGAAATGTTGTATGCGTTATACTATTGGGTATTTTATAACTTATTAACTTTTTAGGTGTTTACTTAAGAAAATATTATATTTTATACTGAAACTTAAAAAAGTCAACTAAGACTAGAAAAATATATATCAATTGTAATTCTAACGACCCACTAATGATTTAATTTTTAATGCTAAGAAGTTTATGAAAATTTAAGAAAGAAGTCCTTGAAAATAATAACACAAGACCTGCATTAACTTGCATATGGTATTTAAAACATACATAGAATTATTATGCTAACATCGTTTTGATTACAGTGACAAAATTCGGTAGGATAATGAACTAAGGAATAATGAATTAAAAAATAAAAAAAGCAAATAGAGAAAATATTTGAGTTGTATCCATTAAGAAAAATGCGTATCATTTGAATGCCCTTGAAAAAGGCAACACTAAAATAAATAATTAATAATTATACTACGTACATCAATGTGACGATTTCCGTCATATCAAATTAGTATCTATCAGACGAGGCACCAAAAAATATAGTAGGCTTTTAAAAGAAAATAATTTGCGCAACCAAGATAAAAACGTATTTAGTTTTTTTTTTCATTTTGTTTAAACTCAGTGCCTTTTTATTTAACTGTAAGATGATGTTTATTGTATTTTTTTGGTTATTCATTGAGATAAAAATGCTAAAAAAATATTTATTTACTGCTGCTAGAGAAAGTTTACATTTCGACCATTGGTTTATAGATCAAAACGTCATCTTTTTTATCGTAGGTTATATTGTCTTAGCGTTTCCATGACAGTCACTGCGCCATCGCAGCTCTCGACTGTGCCTCGAGCAGAGAACTTGATGCTTGCATTGCAAGTAGTAATTAAGAAACTGGATAGACAAATAACCATTGATTTCTGATTTTATAAAATACATTAATCCATACAAATTCTGAGCATACTCTCCACCTCACTCCCCACAAGCACATGTTTAATATCTTGGTAGATAAGGCCCCTAACAAAAGAAAAAAGCATTTAAAATACTTTGAAACCGATATTAGTTTAGGGGAAGGATTAAATTTTGCTTAAACTCGGCAGGATATACATTGCTTTACTTAGTTGGATGGTATTAATGCGACTGTTTCTATTGGATGTTCTAATCATAGACTGAGTCAAGTACAGTAACGAGTATATTTTTGTCTGATAATTGAAAAAAATAGATTTATTGCCTATTGTTGCTACTTAATTGGTTAATTTACAAATTTGCAAAAAAATCATGCTACACAACATGACGTCTTATTCTTGCACTTCCGTTAAAAACCTTGATTGTCAATTAATATTTAATCCCTGGGAAAGAGTCTATCACAGGGTCTTGTTTTTTTCTTGACAGTCTGTCTTATTTATCTTACAGATTTTATTTAGAATGTATAACTGAACGCATTGAAATAAAATAAAAGTTTGTCGGTGATTAACTGATCCACCCGCATGTTAATAGCGATTTATACTCTTATCTCGCTTTTACACTTGCTGATTTAAAACTTTGATTGTCAAATTGGACCGGTCCTTGCGATAGAAAATCCCGTGGCTACAGTTTCGTCCCGCAATTTGATTTATATTTAGGCTTTGTTACAGGAGAGATAATCCGTTGTTTCCTCGATGTCTTGCAATCTATTTGCCCAAAGATATCCTAAAATCTAAACGTGCACATAAACTACACAATAGAAATTTTGTTCATAATATTTGCAAATATGACATACGGATTATTAGAAGTCACACAATTAGTCAGAGTATGACAGACATTTCTCTAGCACCAATATTATTGCAATTTAAAAATAAAATAAGAAATCATTGCCATTTATGCCAGCTAAAGCACAGACAAAATTTATACTCGTATTTCTTAAAATAAATAGTGTGTAATATAATAATATTATGTAAGGCAATAATTCGGTAGCTGTTTGTATTAAATTTGAGTTCTATAATTTTTGTAATGGTAATAGTAGATACATACTTGACCAAACTAATTTTTCTAATAAACAAATCATGTACACAAAAACGATATGTTTAAGGCAGCGACATATTATAAAAACCGCTATATATATTTTTTATAAAATCACAGACATCTAATTTTATATTACTCTATAAGTATTGGATACTTATTTACACAATAATAAAATTCCAGTTTTCCAATAGTTTTAATTTCAATTCAATAAGAATTTGATAGAGTACTAGTATTATATTCTACTGATGACTTCTAAAAGGGACTTAATTTCAAGATGTCGGTTATAGTGGCATCGAAATATGAGCATTTATTTACCATTAATGAGTAAAATGAATTTATCCAACACTCAAGAAACCATTTTACCAGAACCAGAATCAGAAATCCATTTTACACACAAAATGCAACGCAAGTCTGAAAACAGAACCTCGGCCAGTCGTAAATATAAAAAATTATGTTTTCACCTTCATCCACATGCCTACGTGCTTTAAGTAGTGTGTGATATATATTTGTACTTTATATATTAGAAGAAACTGACTGATTAACTGATATATCAACGTACAGCCCACACCGCTGGGTCCAGAAACATGAAATTTTGCACAGAGGCTTCTTATACAGGGTGTCCCATAATGTTTAAACACGCGTTTTATAGTTTTTAATAAATCAGCCTCTAAGGGGGTGAAATGGGAGTTCAAAGGTTGCAATGGAGTAAAATTGTTATACCGCGGATGAAGTCGCGGGCGAAAGCTAGTTATTATTAAAATAAAAATAAGGAGCATTAAAATAAAAATAATCAAATTTAGTTCAATTTTCTTTTGTTTAGAAAGCTTTGTTTACAAGTTTGGTAAAAGACATTAATTTGTGTTCAAATAGATTATATTCATTTAATATTATATTACTATTTTTTTAATAGTACTGCTGTTGTTACAATTGCGTTTGGATATTAAAGACAATTGTAAAATTTATTAGCTGTCAATATTAAAGTACAATTAAAAAAACTTTATTTAACTGAATAATGTTTAGTAAAATAGGCCAATAATTAATGTAAGTTGATTAAAATATTTAAGTTTTATTGCCTATTTTTTTTTAATTAAATTAAATTGTTGGAGAAAGCCAACTGTTTGTTCTACAACTCTATTTTTTAAATTCAGTAAATATTTATAACCAGATAGTCATAAAATTCCTTTTAAAATAAATAAGTTCAAATTTGTCTCTTTGTAAATTCACCGCATAAGAAAACGCGCAGTTATCGGCAAAATACAAAGATTATAATATCAGCTAAAATAAATTTAGTTCTTCTAACGCACCGACTTGTTGTCGGTGACTATCAAAGGTTCAGCTCCCGTCAAAAATGTCTTATCCGTTAGTTTATTGCCGTGCTGTGCTACCGGTACGGTTTGTGGGAAACGCAAAAGATGGGGGGTAACCATAGCAACAAGCATCAACCCTTTGGCGTTTCTTGGCCGTACTGCGTGGCTAGTGCGGCCTCCTCCCCATGTTTCGTGGTCAAAAAGGAATTCACGTCATCGCATGAGCGGCGTCGATTGGTCTAGTACGGACACACCTATTTTCGAGAGAGCGCTCCATTTCATTTTAAATTAGCGCCCGGCGTAAAAAGAGCTCACTTCTTCAAACTACGTACACACAGAAAGGCTGTCGCATCCCTCGATGCGGCAGAGAACGCGAAGGTCTTGTAAACAAAGGTTTAGCAGACCAAAATTAGTGTGGGAAATTATCCCAATGTTTTTCTTAGTGAGGGAAATTATCCAGTATTTTCTTTTCAGACATTGTTCGGTAAAGTTAACAGAGGACGTGAAGGTCTTGTAAACAAGGGTTTAGCAGACCAATAGTTAGTGTGGGAAATTATCCTAGTATTCTCTATTCAGACATGGTTCTGTAAAGTTAAGGTTTCTCAAGCCTAGTCCTACATTTTATATTATCAAACAAAAGGAAGTTAATAACCACGAATCAATAACATCTCGTAACACCAGATTATAACTAATTTACAGCAGTTGCCTGTCAAGATCAACAGTGTACTCAATACTTATGTTCAACGTAATAAATGTGCAAATGGTTTAGCAAAATGAAAGTATTTTAATGGTCAAACTCGCGGTTGCAAAAGACCGCACAATTGGATGACAGTGAACCAGCCGACTATCGGAAATATATTACAGTAAGTGTAAGTGGGGTTTAAACTAGAGCCCTCTCTTTACATAAATTTATTGTTTATGTAAATCTTAACTTTTGTCTAAAGAATACACGTGTTTATTCTTAAATAGAAGAACAATAATTATTGGTAATGAAATAATATTATTTTCTGTGTACCAATATTTAGTTATTCGGAATCAGCTCCCCCAATAGAAAAGCAACCTTCTCCCTAAAAATTTGATCGGAAAATTCAACTGAAAAATTGAAAAAATGAACGGCAGTGTTATTTAACATTATCGAGGAAAAAATATAAGCCCGTTTTGAACTGAATTTTTTATATATTCAATTTTATTTATTTTTCATATCAAGTCGCATAATATTCAGAATAGCTAGGGCGAAATTTATAAGCAGTCTTCGAAAATTGGCCAAATTAATGGGGACGCGCTTTTAGTGCAGTCATGTAGTTCTGCGTACTAATCCTGCTAGAGGATCCCCTCCTTGGATACTGCGACATGAGATACCCAAATATACAGTTCCAATGCAATTAGTGTCATTATCAAGTTTCAAAGAGAGATACTGCGTATCATTAGAAAGAATCCTATCAAACTGCCTTTATGTAATGAATAAGGTTTGGCGATTTAGATCGACCCTTATTTTATTCTGTTTATTATTGATGTATTTTATTAAGAAGAGTATTTATGCCCATTTCCACCAACACGTTTAGGGACGCCCTAACGCTAGGGAAAGAATAGCTTAGGCTAAGATGCGATTTTGGCTTCCACCAACGTTTATTCCTTTCCTAAAGTAGGTTAGGGCTTCCTAACTTTAGGGAGTCAAATTTCTCCACCTACCGTAGAAAGTAAACTTAAAAAAGTTTACTTTCTACGACCAGCGAGTAAGCACAAGAAGATGTCAAATGAGATTTTGGCGAAACGTCTGCAAGTTTCAAATAGAAAAGAACCAAACGAATGGATGTATTCCCGGAGTAATCACGACAAATATATATATATATATATATATATATATATATATATATATATATATATATATATATATATATATATATATATATATATATATATACCGGGTGCCCACGAGTTTACTGGCCAGCTCGTTATTTTGTTAAGAAATAATATTTCGATTTGAAATTTTGGGAACTCGTATGGTTGCTTTAGATGCAGATTCTGAGTGCTCGAACATCTGACTATCGTTTCCGGTTCAACCGGAAATACAGTCAACTTTGTTATTTTAAACGAAATACCCTGTATATTTTTTTAAATTTGGATTCTGCGTAAAATTCTAATTATAAAACATGTATCATACCCCATACCTATCTTTAACAGTTTTCAAGAAAATGGCGTTTGAAAATGTCGAAAGAGCCGCAAACTATACTGTTTTAACATAAAACAAATGAATATGCGAAAAGTTTAATATATTATTTTTACTTCTTTTTAGGGGCCTTGTATACTTGTGTCATGACAATCTCACTTCCGGTGCAACCGGAAGTGCTACAAAATATGACATTCAGGCACAAATTACTTCAATAATTTCAATTGAACGACCTACTTTAAACTCTAAATTCTAATTTATCTGACTTTTCTCTATAATTTTTGTATACACCATCCCAGGTCTAAAGTTGATAGTTCTTGAGATATGGACAGCTAAATATTTAGATGCATTCCAAATTTCAATCTTTCTAATTTTATCTAGGCGGCTATGGAGATCATTTGTCGCTTGAACTGCTTCATGATCATAACAATGTCAATTTCCAATTATTTAATCAAGATGGCTATGAATACACTTGTCATATTTTCTGTTAATAATATCACCCCCAAAACCAATGAACAACGTGCTCAGGGAATTTAAAAGAGTTCGTCTGAGAGAAAACGGTCAACAATTCGAACACTTAATTTATGGCTAATTTCTTATTTTTTAAAATGAAAACCTACTAAAATTATTACTTCAAGCACTGCTCTGATATTATTAATTATGTGTATCCTTTCGACATTTTCTTAATGCAAATGATCTCCATAGCCGCCTAGATAAAATTAGAAAGATTGAAATTTGGAATGCATCTAAATTTTGAGCTGTCCATATCTCAAGAACTATCAACTTTAGACCTGGGATGGCGTATACAAAAATTATAGAGGAAAGTCAGATAAATTCGAATTTAGAGTTTAAAGTAGGTCATTCAATTGAAATTATTGAAGTAATTTGTGCCTGAATGTCATATTTTGTAGCACTTCCGGTTGCACCGGAAGTGAGATTGTCATGACACACGTATACAAGGCCCCTAAAAAGAAGTAATATATTAAACTTTTCGAATATTCATTTGTTTTATGTTAAAACAGTAGAGTTTGCGGCTCTTTCGACCTTTTCAAACGCCATTTTCTTGAAAACTGTTAAAGATAGGCATGGGGTATGATACATGTTTTATAATTAGAATTTTACGTAGAATCCAAATTTTAAAAAATATACAGGGTGTTTCGTTTAAAATAACAAAGTTGACTGTATTTCCGGTTGAACCGGAAATGATAGTCAGATGTTCGAGCACTCAAAATCTGCATCTAAAGCAGCCATACGAGTTCCCAAAATTTCAAATCGAAATATTATGTCTTAACAAAATAACGAGCTGGCCAGTAAACTCGTGTGTACCCGGTATATATATACATATATATATATATATATATATATATATATATATATATATATATATATATATATATATATATATATATATTATATATATATATATATATATATATATATATATATATATATATATATATATATATATATATATATATATATATATATATATACAGTGTCACACATAAAGTCCGCATCATATGGGAAATTTTTTTCCTAATAGGTTAAAGAAAATTCTGATTTTGCTATTAGTTTTCGCTTTAAAAGTGACGCCAAATGACATGCACATGAGCAGTCACGTGACTTTGTTTAACTGCCAAATTTGACATTTTTTCAAAAAAATTCCAAAAAGGCGGTTATTTCTTAAAATTACGAAGAATATTAAAGAAAACAGTTGTTTGTTTTTTAATTTTCTACCCATGTACCAATTTTCAACTCTCGAGTACAAATTTAATTTTTTTCCAATTTTTTTTAAACTCTACATTTCTAGATTTTTCAAATTTTACCAAATTTGTACAAAAATATTCCTTTATACCAAACTTATCTTTTTAATGTATTTTTATCACCAATTGTTGTTCTAAATACTGTTTTTTATTAGAAAAATAGGAACCGCCAGCGAAAACTATGTCAAAGTTGATGCAAAGTTGACATAATTTGTACAAATAACTGAACATTTGACTTTATTTCGGTTTTTTACTAAGAAGCTAGATGCATAAACCGAATTAAAAAACAGTTCCAACGAAAAATCTTTAATTTACCTTTTACTGTACTTTTTAAACAATAAAACCTTGTTTTAATAATAACGAATAATTACAACACAAAAGGAACTAAGAGCAGGCCCACTCTAACCATTCGGGTAATAGGGACTGCAGCCCTAAGGCGCCGAGCGCCAGAGTCGCCGCGGCGGGCTTTTCAGCTCATTTCGCTCATGTGAGCTGAGGGCGCTTGATTTTGTTAGCCCAGGGCGCTTAGTCGCGTCTTAGTACGGCCCTGACTAAGAGTGCTGTAAAAGGAATTGAACGAAAGCTACTTATCATTTAGTATTATTTATGAGAAGTTTTTCCTTTATTTTTTTGCTGTATCAAAAACTCAGTTAAAGATGTATCAAGAAGGACAATTCTTTGCACTGGATGTGATGGAAGGCAAACCGCAATGTGATTTTTTTTATTTTGCTTACTAGTGTTCTTATTTTTGTACTTATTTGAAAAATTAAATGAACTTTGTATTAAGTTTGATCCAGTTTCATTTATAAGTTTTGTATTTTTGTATTCAGAATTTACTAAAAAAATATTTTGAACAGGTAACTTTGCATAAAAACATTATTTTATACAGGTTTGGTTAAATTTGACACAGTTAAAAACGTTGGGAACAAATGAAAGTTGTACTAGGGAGTTGAAAATTGGTATAGGGGTAAAAAATTAAAAAACAAGCAACTTGTCCTTTGCCCTTTTTTAAAAATTCCAAAGACAGTATTATTTTATAATTTTTTGAAAAAAAGTCAAATTACAGACAGTTAAAAAATCACATGACTACTTATGGGCATGTCATTTGGCATCAATTTCATAAGTGATACTAAATGAGAAGTAGTTTTCGTTCAATTCTTTTTACAGCACTCTTAGTCAGGGCCGTACTAAGACATTCAAGCGCCCTGGGCTAACAGAATCAAGCACCCTCAGCTCACATGAGCTGAAAAGCCCGCCGCCGCGTACTCTGGCGCCCGGCGCCCTACACAGTAAAAAATCCAGTTGATTAACCACAAGAGATGTCTGATTTTATTGGCCGGATTAAATTTTTTGATTTAATTTGTAATTATTTTCTAAATCAGTTTCATAATCTTCGTTATGATTCAAACAAATTACTCATTCTCGATTACTTTAAATCGATACTGATCAAATGCATAAAAAAGACAAACATTTTAAATCATATTTCCTTGTTAAAATAATCACAATAATCAGTATCAATCACCTACTGACTAAAAAATACTCAAACTTCTAAACCAAGTCGCCAACACATGCGCAGTACGCAACCTTTTAATCACAAGGGAGTACCGATATCCATCCACCCCGCTGCAATCTGCAAAAAGTCCATTTAATCGGCAGTAGGTATGGCGGTTTCTGTGGTAGTGCAATGTGCAATGTGAGGTTATAACGAATGAAGTGGTCAACCTGTTCTAAAATTTTACGAATATTCTTTTAAAAACTTTGTTGTTACATCATGTTGGTGAAATTATGTTTCAAAAACAAAAGAAATACGCAAAAATCTCAGATCTTGAATCCAATCCCTTGGAGGAACTCATGCACCAATGTACGTTATTTTCCATGTATTTTCAAAGAAAAGATTTGTCATGCCAGGTCTTCATTAGTGTTTTATGTATTTATTTACAGATGAGTAAATAATTTTCGTGTTTTTACTTCATATAATTATTTTCAACTTTTACACTGTAAAAAAAATTATTAAATTTTAAATCAAATTCAACCCAATTTTGACTAAATCCAGGTCCAAGCCTCACCTCCCCGGATTTTTGTTTATGATATGGGACAAACAATTCCCATGCTTTGGGAATTTGCATTACCTATCTTTTATATAATTTCATCTGTTTGTTCTTTAATGTGTTCCCTTTTCTTATGTATTATAGTATTGTCATTTAATAAATAAAATCGACGCCCTAATCAGGTACTTTATAGGGCGGAGAGGGGAAGGGCGGTGCTACTGATGATTGCATATCAATCACATTGGATTTAAGATTTAATAAAAAATGATTAGAGTATTATGGAAATTTAATCATTATGGAAGAAAATTTTAATAAAAATTGATTTAGATGTAATCAGAATTAATTGTTAGGTTAATCAATTTTGAATAAGAAAATTTAATCACAGATCCTTCGATTTAATCAATATGCAGTGTTAATTTTTTCAATCAATCTGGCGTGGACCTGGATTTAGTCAAAATTGGGTTGAATTTGATTTAAAATTTAATCATTTTTTTTACAGTGTAGGGCTGCAGCCCTTATTGGCCCAATGGTTAGAGTGGGCCTGCTCTTAGTTCCTTTTGCGTTGTAATTATTCGATATTATTAAAACAAGGTTTTATTGTTTAAAAAGTGCAGTAAAAGGTAAATTAAAGATTTTTCGCTGGAACAGATTTTTAATTCGGTTTATGCATCTAGCTTCTTAGTAAAAAACCGAAATAAAGTCAAATGTTCAGTTATTTGTACAAATTATGTCAACTTTGCATCAACTTTGACATAGTTTTCGCTGGCGTTTCCTATTTTTCCAATAAAAAACAGTATTTAGAACAACAATTTGTGATAAAAATACATTAAAAAGATAAGTTTGGTATAAAGGAATATTTTTGTACAAATTTGGTAAAATTTGAAAAACCTAGAAATGTCGAGTTTAAAAAAAAATGGAAAAAAATGAAATTTGTACTCGAGAGTTGAAAATTGGTGCAAGGGTAGAAAATTAAAAAACAAACAACTTTTTTCTTTAACATTTTTCGAAATTTTAAGAAATAACCGCCTTTTTGGACTTTTTTTGAAAAAAATGTCAAATTTGACAGTTAGACAGTCACGTGACTGCTCATGTGCATGTCATTTGGCGTCATCTTTAAAGCAAAAACTAATGGCAAAATCAGAATTTCCTTTAACCTGTTAGGAAAAAAATTTCCCATATGATGCGGACTTTATGTGTGACACTGTATATATATATATATATATATATATATATATATATATATATATATATATATATATATATATATATATATATATATATATATATATCTATATATATATATCTATATGTATATATATATATCTATATATATATATATATATATATATATATATATATATATATATATATATATATATATATATATATATATATATATATATATATATATATATATATAAAGTGGAGAAAATAACGGGGAAACTGTCCGGAAGGTAGTGCTAGACACGTGTTTCGACACAAAAGAGTTCACAGACCAGGGCCTGCTAGCCCATTTGCAGTTTTTTTGTCAGGTGACCCATGCGGTTTGTGGGCAACAACCAAACAATATCCACGGAGGCTGCAAGAGCCCTGCGTGAACACTCTAACCCCAAGGAACAAGACAAAGTAAGGAAATAACGACAGTATAATTTATAAAGTGGAGAAAATAACGGGGAAACTGTCCGGAAGGTAGTGCTAGACACGTGTTTCCTTCCGGACAGTTTCCCCGTTATTTTCTCCACTTTATAAATTATACTGTCGTTATTTCCTTACTTTGTCTTGTTCCTTGGGGTTAGAGTGTTCACGCAGGGCTATTGCAGCCTCCGTGGATATTGTTTGGTTGTTGCCCACAAACCGCATGGGTGACCTGACAAAAAAACTGCAAATGGGCTAGCAGGCCCTGGTCTGTGAATTCTTTTGTGTTTTTCAACTTCCAAGTTTCCCATCCAATAACTTGGTTATGTGCTACTGATGAGTGCTAATAAGCACGAAACACGTGTCTAGCACTACCTTCCGGACAGTTTCCCCGTTATTTTCTCCACTTTATAAATATATATATATATATATATATATATATATATATATATATATATATATATATATATATATATATATATATATATATATTAGGGTGTCCGTTATTTCCCAACTTTAAAATTAATCAAAGCTCGGTAGTTATTTCGGTTCTAGGACCGCAAAAACGGGGTTTCCCCAAGTTTGAGCTCGATCCGTTGCAAATAGCCGTGCCACCGCACACTTCATTTTTCCCATGATATTTAAATGGCGAAGGGCATTTTTCTTGGTATTCTTGGGATTAC